>JASJET010000121.1:20112500-22512500 GCA_034092305.1 Diaprepes abbreviatus
TTTAAATCAAACAAATAATTTCGGAAAAACTGTTCAAGTGAAATTGTCAGGTCTAATTGAGTAATGTTTATGTTTTGATAAGAAATGAAAAACTTAAGTTTACTTATTTTTTTTACACTTTTAATTAATTTTTCAGTAAACAAATGGAAATTTTAATGACTTCTCAGTCAGATAAAAAAGTCGTTTTTCTTTTTAGTTATATGTTATATACTATATTTAGGTTTAATATTCCGGAAGAAAATTTCACTGCCTGTTATTAGATTAAACAATATAAATCTTTATTTTGAGAGAAAATATATATTCAGAATTCTTACATCTTGTGTATGGAATTAGCAACATTTATTTATCGATAAACAGGATGTTCAACCTTTCATTGCCTATTATCAAAAAAACACATTTTCAATATAATTTTGAAAAAGGTTTAAAAAAAAATAGATGTAATGCCATTATAGTAGGTATTATTAATGCAAAAGTAAAAAATGAAATACATTTTATCAATTAAGCATCTAATAAATTGAGCCCATTTATAGTTACGTAGTCAGCACCAAATGGATTCAATTACCTGGGATAATGAGTAATATACTTTCACTTCATTTCGTTTATCTTCGGTTGCCACTACAATAAGTTTTATCCAATATAAATTTTATTTTCTTGTTAATTCCGAATAAATATATTAGTCTCTTATGTTATTTTTAATATCAGGAGAAGGAAATGTGTTTTATAAATATATTTTAGTACTTCATTTATATTTAATTATTTATTTAGGTTAAATAGGTAGAACTTTAAACGAAAATTATCATTGCTATTGTTAAAACAAAGAGAAGTATACATATAACGACAAAAAAAAGGTTATTTATATAAAGATAGTCATTGTCATAATTTTTGTTAATACTTTAACCAAATTACATGATATATAATAATGACAATAATGTGAACAATATAAAAACGATATAAAAATATCACACTTTAGTGATATAATATAGATACTTAAAAATTAACTTATGAAACTCAAAGTATTATAAAATATGATTAGTCAAGCTTATCTAACAAACACTCTTTAACAGATTAATAACACTGATTATATTTATAAGGCGATTTTTGAAATTTATGTTAAACAAGACTTTTTACCGACAAAGACAGTTTACTGAAAAATTTTTTACCTTTATACGATAGAAATATTTTAAACTCTCTTAAAGAATGATCTGGCGTTTCTTGTATCATAGGTATGAAAATCCGCATTGACATTAAATCCGTTTATATTGTCTGTAATACATAACAAGACTTGGTAAATATACAGTGAAAGACAAGATAGGATTTCTTTTATTGCAGCTACTTAAAAATAAGTCTAATAATTTATTTTGGGTTTATAAAGACCATTTGGACATCACAAAGGTTTCCCCATAAAATTGTATCGTAACTGAGATAACTATGTGTCAGAAAGTACTAGATGTTTAACAGTGCGGCCTCATCAACAATATCTCTAGCTGCAACAGTGCGCAATAGCTCATATTAATTTTACAGTAAATCTATTCTATATGAATATTCCAAGAAATATGTTTATTCAAATTCAATCCCAAAACCTTAGTATCGCTTGGGGTTTCTCAATTAATATTTAAAGATTTTTAACTTTAATTTTAAACATTCTATTTTATTCACAACTAAATTGTTAGTGCTATACCACTTACTGAATTCATTAACTGTTTGATAAACTTTTTTGATTAGTTCTTCTGAGCAAACATAAATGTGAGACTGTTCGATATGTAATAAAATATTTCGTGTACAAAAATCTAGAATCAGAGTGTTTCCAGGACGGAGCCCTGAAGAACCTCTATCTCAGTGTCCTTACATATCTAGTAGTAATTTTTGTCATTCACTAAAAATGGTCTATTTTCTAAATATGATTTAATTTGATACAATATATTATCTCTAAAGCCATGGTAAGACAATTTGGTCAACAGGAACTCGTGATTCGAGCTAGGAAAAGCTCTTTAGATATTGAAGAGAAGATAAGCGTATTCAATCTGCTACAATTGAATTCGCATAGATCAGTTTCTGCTTTCTCCGTCTATCTGATATACGATATTTTGTATTTTTTCTTGAATTTTGTTACTCTATTTCTTGACTAGTATTTCCCTGGCATATTGCATGAACTAAATTAGATTTTATGGCCGTTTATTTATATCGACACCTGTTTCAGCCGTTGTATTTTAGAATATACAAACTCTCTACAAAATATTGAACTCTTTTCATCCATTTGGGTAGAATTTTGAAAATCTGAAAGACCTGTTTATTCCTTGATCAGTAAACAATCCTATTTAACATAAACACATTAAATGAAACAGGCAAATATATATATATATATATATATATATATATATATATATATATATATATATATATATCCATTTACCAATTATTAGTAATAAGCAACGCTGGCAAAGTTTAAATTTCTTTCGAAATCCTCGTGTCTTCGGAGGTATCAAAGGAGATAATAAAAAGATCTGCGATACAATAAGCCAATTTCATCATATTTTTCCTATCGTCGGTCTTACAAAGTAAATTTTTTGGAAATAATGTGTCATAAAGAAGTCCAATTAGCTTAAAAATATTTCTTTCAGTTAGCACCAAAAACCGCTGCTCGCGAAAAATAGGAATATGTTGAAATTGACTGGACGCCGGTCGCCGAAGGTGTTCGACATCAATCGAAGTCAGTGAATCTCAAAGAAAAATCTGAGCTTTCCCTATTTATACGCACCTCTATATCTCTCTTCTGCTCACGGTTTTGCTTTTCTCTCTCTGGGGCCTTCGTTCAAGCCGCTATCACATTGAATTTACTAATTATTTGCAATTGTCAAGATATTCGGTTGATATTCCACAAGAGATCTCGATGGCAAGAAAACACATCTATTAGAGCCAGATAAATATTATTACATATTTTTTTAAAGATATGTAGTACATCATATTTAAAGAACACAGCCAATACTTTTTTTAAAAATATTTAAATAAAGTAGGGCATACCTATGAACACATGAACACATTGTTAATTAACATGTATATTGATTCGCTATCAAAAAAGAACTTCTTTTCTATTTCATTATTAGTAAAAGAAATGTATACTAACTAAAAAAGTTCCTTGTCAAAGAATTATTACTTTTGAAAGACACTGTAACTTGATTGTTTAACTTACAAATACATTCAATTTATTCCATACTTATTATTTTGTATAAGAATCTGCATAGTTTCAGTTAAATATTAAAAATTTTAATATTTATATCTATTAATTTAAGAACATTTTAATTTAGAATAAGTTTGTTCAGAATAAGGATCTTTGTAACGCAAGCTAAATAATATTACAATAATGCAAAGTCAAATGAAAAATTACAAGAAACGATATCATTAAAAACTATTGAAGAGAAAATAGTTTATCGGAAAATACCCTTGTTAGCTTTTAAAAATATCGACAACAATTTCTGTTATCCAAGGAGGAAGCAAAATTCCATTGCGGATTAAACTTTTGCAGCAAGGGATAATCTTTTATATCGCTTCCTCCTTTCGTGGCAAAACTTTCAGTTTGGGGAAATATTATCTAAAAAAGCTAAAAATAAAAAAGTGAAAAAAGGATAATAATAAATGTCTATAGCAAACGCTACAAAAAGGCGTTTCGATCAGCCGGGTTCTCATCCCCCATTGAAAATATACAATGTTTAAATTTTTTTAATCTGTTGATTGAAGGAAATTCGAAAATAAATATAAAAGTTAAACTTATTCTCGCTCACAAAAAAAGGATGAACATACAATTTACACGAGTTTTTTAATTTAATAATATTTGGACAGATTGCTAGATGAAGTATTATTGACATATGTTTATATTTCAGATTATTTTAAGCTTAGCTGCAACATTACAAATGTTAAAACTAAAATGGCGACTGTAATATTTCGAATTGTAAATGACTATTAATATTTAATATTACGGCTATCTCATTAACAATTTGTAGTCCGTGTCGATTCTTATGTCAACTACACATATCCTTAATACAACCTAAAGAACAACAATCTAAAACTAAACTAAAATTTTCCTAAACTCTTGTCCTGCAGGACCATTTCATCTGTCGTTACTTTTACTGTTGTTTCGATTATTATTCTAACGAATTTTGGTCCGTCAGCAAACCAGAAATGTTAGTAACTTCGACAGTAACACTGACGCGATGAAAGCATGATGAAAAAAAGCATGATGGGTTTAAAAGATGACGGTACATTGTTGGTTCGATATAACTTGTGACCAGTACGAGTCCAGTATTTTAAATTTTATTGAAATGGATCCTTCGGACTTTAAACTGATCCGGGTAAAAAGAACGGGTCTTTCAAATACTACTTTTACTTCTAGAACTCAGTAATAGTAGCTCCGTGGTAGCAGAGGGAAGGACGAGGAAAATGTGTTAAGACAATGACGAACAAAGTGTGACGCAGATTACCCATTTATCTTATTTGTTTTCAATCACACTTGCTAATTTTAACATAAGTATCGGTGTTTTCTCAAAACTATTATTTTTTTGAAAATAAATCATTTTAGTTACCATAACTTTATTACTTTCTTGTAATATCCCACAAACATATGTCTTATTGTTTATATTTAGTGGCAGTAAACCACCAAATTTGTGGACAAAGCTTTATATCCACACAAATTCCAACACAACCTAGTAACTGCTTTATATGTTAATAAACTTCAGAAACCATGGGTTCTTTGGCACTTTTATGAGTCAATCTAATTAAAATTTACCACAAATTCTTGGCAGGGTTTAATTAAAGGCCTGATTTTTGTTAGAATAGGTATATTAACTATTTTTGGGAAAGCATTTAAAACCATGCATAAGTACCTAATATTCCCCAAAATATTTAATATTGTTTTTGTTAATATATTTAATACTTTAAAAATCATGTATTTTAAATTCCGTTTCAAATTTCACTCGAAAAAGGCAATACTTGTCACGCGACCGTTATGACGTCACATGTTACCAAATACTGTAAACGGTTAAGGTGATTTTTGTAATTAAAGATGAGTTCTAAGATTTATAAGTGTTGTGCGGTGTCTCCGGCTAGAAATACTACAAGTAAAACACCTGAAAATTCATTTATTCACTTTCCACATTCGGAAAATAATAGGAAAATGTGACTTCAACTAGCCCGTAGAGATCCGACACTTGTGCTTACATCTTCTAAAATGTATTTCTGCCAAGATTATTTTGATGTAAATTTTGATAATATTTTATTATTCTTATATTAAAAGTTATTATTTTTCAAAGATGAAAATTGGAATTTTGAGGTTAGAAAGAACGTACTCAATGTTGGGTAACAATGTTTTGTACTTGTTTTATTTTAGTTGTCGAATGATATGGAGAACTATACAGGATACTATCAAATATCCATTATCAGCTACATAAATAACAATTATTGGTAAAATACTTACATGGTGGTCTCCACATTTCTAAATTCAGCAGAGCAGAAGTTACTGTTTGGTGCGAGGGAATTGGCTACAGTAAAACAAACAATTTTCCGCAAATTCGAACTATTTACCCTAATAAATCCACTTCCCATCATGGGAAAACTTCTTAGAATCGTTTTCAAAGGGACTAGTAAGTAAATTTCGAAGAAATTGCACGAGAATCACTATAAAATAATGTTAACCAAGCAACGTATCCTTTGACAGCGATGATGTTTGCGAGCAAGTGACGTTCTGCTCTTTGATTAGTGTTTCTTGTCACGTGATTTAATAGTGATTTAATTACATTTTAATTTTTAAATAAAAATTATATTTTTATTTGAATTCACCCAATAACCTTATTATTATGTCCTAATTATTATAAAAATATCAATAATATTAATCGGCTTTAAAGTAAAGATTTGGCGATTTTTGGAATATACTCTTGATTTATAGATAAATTAGAGATGTAGTGCTATTGAAATCCTGTTATATCCTAAGGTATTCATTTTGTACCAATCGGGAAGTTATTACGTTTATTTACCAAGCTACAGCTGTCAGTCGGGATAAAATAGAGACAAATTATATTATTCTAGGGAAGATTTTTTTGTTATTTTTTCAGATTAGAATTAGTCTAACTTCAGGGCAAACATTTTAAGACTTCGCCCAATAAGTAGGTTTGAACTATTCGATTTTATGTCAAAGTCAAAAATCGTTTTATTCATAAAACAAATGTTATTGATAAACTTTCCCTATACGAAATAGAAAAATATATAGGTGTACGTGTATATGAGCATAACACAATTATACTTACGTACCCATGACACACAAATATACCTATAAATATACGATATCTCGATCATACCGATAACATAGGATAACATTTATAATAAATAGACCAAGAAATGTTCAAAATATTAATAAGGCTTGCATATATATATATATATATATATATATATATATATATATATATATATATATATATATATATATATATATATATAATACGTAAGTTGAAAAGCGATATAATAAGTATAAGTTGACAAGGGATTATTTTACAGAAACATGAATAAAATTGGATTGGGTTAAATTCCAATTATATAATTCTGCAAGATATCTTAAGAAAACTTCAGGTTTGGTGTATTCCTCACTATCAATCATCTGATTGTAAATTTTAAATAATTCATAAGACATTCACTAAGGGAAGTGTAGATTTAGGTCCCGATAAAGGCAAGTTATGACTATTTATTGTACCTAAACCACATAAGTGCAGAAGACGTAGATTCGAATATTAGGATACAAAGTGAATATCTTTTATTATTTATATATATATATATATATATATATATATATATATATATATATATATATATATATATATATAAATAATAAGGTTTACAGTGTCAGAGTAATAGAAACTGACTCTAAGGGCTTCAAAATGAATACCGTATCTTAGATCAAATTCAGTCTAACTATTGTGTGTTTCAGCTCATTTGATACAGTATTTAACCAACTTAGCTCTACATATAGAGATAAGATCATCTAATCTGGCAACAACTGATTATATTTTTCGTTCCATTATGGATTCTTAAATAGGTTTTATCGTGAGTTCTGTCCAATCTTGCTCGGTAAGTTCTCAAACATTAGTTGAGCAGAATTCCTAATTGTTTATTATTATCCTAATGGCGATCTCCATCAGTTTCTTGTACCTTGTAATTTTGCTTGTGTTGATAATTTTTCTAACTCATTCCTGAAATCTTTTGCAGCCATACAGGAAGTATTGTTTTAATAATTGAACGTGGTTTTTTGATCTTCAGTTCTCGATATGATTAATTTGCTGATTCTTCTATCTGCCCATAATATTCGTAAGATTGGTTATATTCTTACATATACACAAATCAGTAACAGTTTAACAAAATAAGATTTTATTTATTTATAAGTAAATCCAGCATCTGAGTAGCCAAATTAATTCTTTCTAGTTGTAATTACTGCAGTAGTACATAAAGCTCAAATGAATTACCTGGAATAATTTACCCCAGTCCCATTCCGTTTATCTTGCGTTGCCACTAGAGTAACTTTTGTGTAGAATGGGTTTTCTTTTCTTGCACTCATTAGTTGGTTACAAATAGCATTGTGAAGGACTAATTTAGATTAAATGAGAGCAATAAAACCGTTTTTTAATAAAAAAAAGAGTTATAGTCAGCATTTAGTTCAACTTAACAGTTCACGTTTTCGAATGCTGTTAAAGGAATAAAAGTTTGTATAGTATCCGATATTTTTAACCTACTTCTAAAGAAAGTAGATTCTATATATATACATTCGACCATAATGTATGTTTTTATGTATCTACATCGATTACTCTTGAACGGCGGCAGCGATTGAAATGACTTTTTTTTTGTATTAGGTTCAGGAAGCTGCTATGGTCTCTATATTGTTTTTTGCCAAAATTGGCTGAATGAAATCCAAGAGGGTGCTGATAATATGGCGGAGAAAACCAATAATTTTGTGTGATTTTCTTCAAAATTGGTATGAGGGAGTTTTTGGGGTCGTACATAACGAATCTAAAAATATTTTTAAAAAATTCAATGTGGCGTATTTGATATATCACAATTTTGTCCAAAATTTGTAAAGGAGGGTTTTTTCATGTATAAATACGAATTTACAATTATTTTCAAGAAATTAAATATAGCTGAGACTAAAAATTGTAAATCTCTCGATTTTATCCAAAATTGTTATAGACAGTTACAATTATTTTTAAAGAATTCAGTATGGCCGACTAAAACTCAATTTTGTTCAAAATTTGCAATTTAAAATCGTTTTTAATAAATTTCAATATGGCAGATGCAATATGGCAGTCTAAAAATTTTATATGTCCAGATTATGTGCAGATTATTTATGAAAATTGGTACTGGGGGTTTCTAAGGTTACTCGAATAATATTAGATTATCCAATATGGTGCACTGTAAAAAGGAAATGCGTTAAATTTAAGGTACATGTGCTGGAAGCAAATTTCATAAACGATTCTTAAATGCATTTAATTTAATAATTTTTACGTTAATCTAAATTAATCTTTTCCATTAAATTTAATGTAATCATACATTAAATTTAAAGTTTGATCATTACTTTTTAAGTTAACTATAGGTAGTTTCCGCCACCTAGACCAGTTTCGAACTCATTGGTTTCCGTCAGTACGGGGCAGACATGTACACCTCACTATAAGAAAATGGAGTCCTTTAAGCAACTTATATCATACTAAACAAGAAGTATATTGAATCATAATGTGTAAATTTCTTTAGTATTAGAGTATATGTGAATAAATTTTAATGTACAGAAGTTGAAATATCTTTTCAGTTTTGTTATTGAAATTTAAGATACCATTTTATCAAATTTAATGTGCAACGAACTGATATTTCAATGAATTTGCTTAAAACTCCAAATAAATGTAAATAAATTATTTACGATTTAAAGTACAAAATCATTAAATTTAATGTAGAATGGACATTAAGTTTGCATTAAATTTAAGGTTATTTTTAACAGTGTGGGTTGGAAAATTAACGTTATTCACATTTTTCAAATTTGTATTGGGGATTTTCTAAATCGTGTCACGAATCTGAAGTTAATATTTCACAATTTAATATGACAGACGAAATATGGGGGACTAAAAATTTGACATTTTTCCGATTTTGTTCCAATTGATATTGGGGTGGGAGGGGAATTCTCGGGATGTATATAACGGATCTTAAATTAATTTGTTCAAATTCAATATGCAGGATAAAATATGTCGGACTAAAAAATTTACATGACTGAAGTTCTTTCAAAACTGATTTGAAGATTTTTCAGAATTAAATAGTTTTTTGTTTTTTAGTTTAGTGTGGTCTACAATTATGGATATATGGGTACCTTGCATCCTTAAAAACCAACTCATTTCAAAACTAAGAATTTGAAAATAAAATTTTTAAAAAGAAATTGAACCGACTTCTAAAAAAGCGCTAAAAAGCGAAAAATAACGATATAATCTAACACAAGATACATGCAAGCATGGTAAGAAAGCAATTTCAAATAACGTATTTTTCAATATTTACATCACATTTTGTCAGGTACTAATTTGGCACCGCTTTTATTTGTTTAGTTCCTGCTTCTGATTAACACTTACTGACATTTATAGCTGGGCTTCATATTTCCAAATAATATCATTGACGATGTTTTGCTTTTGAACGAAGAGTAATGAAATATTGAATCCATATAAAAATTAGTCTAAAGATTTTTTATAAATTTTGATATCTTATTACCTCCAGACATCAACAAAGTGAATTTAACAAAAATGTGTATTTGTGTCTGTGTGGATATACTGCTGCAATTTTTGTTGTAAAAATTTTGACGATTGTTAAAGCAAAAAACTTGATTCTCTAGAAAACGGTTCTAACATTTTGTCTAACTTCCGCAGAAATATTTTATTCCTGACGTCAAAAAGTGGTTAAAACCCAACTTATAATTCTTCGCAGTACGAAATTTGCTGTTGAGAAATAATTTTCCAGTTTTGATTATGCGTGGATCTTCTCGTCTTACTCATTTTAAATTCATTTAAAAATATTTAATTTTTCTGGCATAACTGAATTAGAAGTTTAATTTGTCAGTTAAAGCGGTAAATTGACAAGTGTAACAATAGGTGACATTAAACTGTCGTATATTCGTCATTTCGTATTACTGTTGCTTATATAGATATAGACAAGTTTGCGCTGTTCCTTCGCATTTGTTGTAAGTGTAATATTCAAATCGTACATATGAAATTTCCTAGCATTAAAATAAGCATTCTATGCACCAAAAAAAAGTTGTATATTTGTTTTACGTAGAAAAAATGGAATAAAAATATATTTTCGATTTTTTACAAGATTTTGATGTTGTTTATTAACATTATTGGTACGATTTAAAATACTGGAAACCGAACGAAAAATATTTTCTGTGACCATCTGTTACTCGTTGCACAGCTTCAAGTCTTCTCTTTAGCGAGGTTTTCAAAAAAATCTAAAGATAACCCGTTCTGCTCTTACAAAAAAGCATTTTTCAGCTCATCGAGGCTGATCAAAGCAGAATTTATTTGTTTAATTTATTTGCCGAGATAGCCTTAGAAGTTCTTGATTGGATTCAAGTCCGGTGAACTCGTTTCTAAATCAATTTCTTTCACCATGATAGCCCTGCACGAACAAGCGTTATCTTTTATTAAGAGGAAATTGAGCAACATATGGGGTAAAAAGCAATAAAATATCTTGCAGGATATCATTCAAATGAGGTTTTCCACTCAAAGCTCCACCATCAATAATATGAGACTCTTCAATAAACACCAGTCAAAACTATTACAAACCTTCCACCATAAGCAACGATAACCAACATGTTGCATTGTATAGTTCTCTCCCCTTATTATATCTACACCTTTCCATTTCCACCGTCTGACTTTTGACAAAATCTGGAATCATTTTTACCACTTACAGTCATATGCCGATTTACTTCGGTTAATTTCTTACCAGAGAAGCTGTGGAGGTGCGATTTTTCAAATGCTAATTGATAGCAAGACATTCATTTCTATGGTTCATAGGCATGCGACCTTGACCACGTAATTCTCTTGTAGTAGCCTGTCTGCCGATAATTTTTACATTGCGGAAAATGACAAACTCTAAAACATCTAACATTACAGTCACAGTTCGATCAAAAGGGTGGTTATGGTAACTTAGACTACACTAATGGCAGATATTAAGTTTCCACTTGAATGAGTAATAACTGAATAAATTTAATTTTCCAATCAAAATACACAAAATGAAATAACAGACCTCGTACACCGTAAGAAACACTATTTTCCGGTGTAGCTAACGATATAGTAAATAGAAAATCGAAAAACAATTCAAGTTCATGACTAACCTCATATAAAAATGATGTATCAAAAATATTAATATGTAAAAAGTTTTTAGTGTTCCTTTTCGTCAGCAGTGTATATCTTGTAACCTACACATTCCGTAGCAAAGAATCATCTCATGCTTTATGACCCAATTTAGGTAACATCCAGAAATATTTTTAAAATATCATGAGCAAAACACAATTGGCCAACTATAGGTTTTAACTTTCATTGTGACTTAAAAATAATCGAATGGTTTTATTTGAAAGATCAGCACTCTGAAATAAATTTACTATAATATCACCTCTTTGGATTTTTACTGCACAATTTGTTTTAAAGTAGTGTTAAAAAATCATAAGATGATGCGAACTGAGAAATTTATTAGGTAAGTTGTAATTATTACTTATATTTCAAAATGAGCTTCCTTTAAAAAAAACAACTACCTTTCGACAAAATTCCCAATGACCACAAATTCAAGTTACCCTGGTCTTTCAACTAACTGAATCAATTAAATTTATTCATTGTTAGTAGTAGAGTATAAGAATATCAATTGGAGTTTACTAATTGTAGTGGCTGCTGAACTATATAACACTATAATCGATTACCTATAGAGTAATTTACCCCAGCCTCATTGCATTAATCTTCGGTTGCCACTGGAGTAACGATTGTGCAATATAAGTTCCCTTTCTTGTAGCCAGTAATAGATTACAAATAGCATACCTTGAAACTAATTTAAGTAAAACGGTATGGTTTTCCTATAAAAGCGAAATAAAGATGATTTTTATAAAAAATTGAACCGACTTCAAAAAAGCGGTAAAAGGCGAAAAGTAACAATATAAATTTTTATATGGAATTGAAATTTTTGAAGTCGGCGCGAAATTAATTCCTTACAAAATGTGAGTTACATAAAAAGAATGTGAAATACTTATATTTGTAATTGCTTTCTTAGCTTGTCTGTATTTCATGTTAATAGTTATTTGTTTCTTTTAGTAATAATTTGGCACCGATTTCGAAAATTTTAATTTTATATAAAAATTTATATTATTATTTTCAACTTTTTAATGCTCTTTTAGAAGACGGTTCAATTTTTTTTATAAAAATTTTATTATTCGATTTTTAATTGTGAATTGAGTCGCGGTCGCAAAAAAGTACCTATTTTATCCATAATTATAGACCACCCCAAATTGAACAACAAAAAATTCTTTGGTTATGAGAATTCCCCAATATCAGTTTTGAATCAAATTGTACCAAACATATATTTAGTCTGCTCCAATGAATCTGCTATCTTGAATTTTAAGAAATTGATTTTATCCTGCATATTGAATTTAAAGATATTTGAGATCCATAATATACTCCCCAAGAACCCCTCAATATCAATTCGGGCAAAATCGGAAAAACGTTAAATTTTTAGTCCCACATATTATATTTGCCATAGCAAATTTTAAAAAATTAAAGGAATAAAATTCCTTCCCCGATTTAAAAAAATTAACCCTAATTAATTAATCTAATAATAATCTACACCCTAAAAAATCTCCCACTACCAATTTTGGACATAAATCTGGGAATATAAAATTTTTAGATAGCCATATTGCACTTGGTATATAGAATTTTAATACAATTTTAAATTCGCTATTTGCACTCTCAGAAAATCCCCAGTCCGCCATATTGGATCCGCCATATTGATTTGTTTTTAAATAATTTCAAATTCGTAATATACACCTTCAAGAACCGAGAGATCGAGAGATGTAAAATTTTTAATCCGCCATACTGAATTTTTTAAAAATAATTTTTGAGAAAATTGTACAAAATTAATTTTTTTAGTCCGTCATATTATTAGCGCCATCTTAGATAATAATCATCCTAACAGGTGCCGGCGTTCCGGAGTAATTGACGTATATACAGAAAAAAATACATAACGGTTAAATGTAGAACCTTTCTCTTTTAGAAGTCGGTTAAAAAAAATAGTTTACAACCAGTGGCGTAAATAACGGCCCCACAGACCCCGCGGGGGGTGCAGCCAATTCAGGAGCGCCTTGAAGTCCCTTGATAAAAATGAATAAATACGAAGGATCAAGGCGGGTACAAAATAGTCGGTCGCATTTAAAAACCTGCGGAAAAGTGGACGTACTCTTAGTTAGGCCATTGTTTACAACATTTAAAAATGGATTGATTTTTAAAAAAATCTTACATGAACAGAATCTAAATACAAAAGGGCTTACCCCTTGATTCCTTAACATAGTCTAAATCTAATACAGGTCTAAGTTAACAGTGGAAGATTTAAATTGATACGTGCAGCAATAAGTCAAACTAGTTTTGAACCCTAAAAATACAAGGAAGGAATCATTTTCATTTCTTACTAAAGCGGCAAAAATGGAAAATGTTTTTTATATTCGAAAAACAACTATTCCATGTTATCGATTTCAAGGTTTTATATCTAGGTTGTTTTCCTTGATATTTCCATATAAGCGGTGATTTGTTGACTCACGTGATATAAATTATAACTATATCAAAACCAAAATAACCCTGTTCAACTAGAAGATCTAACTTCCACAGCAACTAGATCGGGTTCAAGTCATAAACCTTCTTAGTGAATCTGTGTATTACGATTCAACACTGGAAATTAATTATTTATTGTCTTAAGAAATTCAAGCATACAAGAAAATAAGAAAGACATCTCATTCAAAAACAAGTTCGGGAATGTAGCAAATAAACAAATTTTTAAAAGTCAAAAGTTGATTAAAAAATGAAAAAAAAACTACCTACCGTATTTAAATATCTATTTATATGTATTATCCTTTTAAGCAGAGAAAAGGAAAGAATATGTACAAACAGTTTGCTTTCTCCAAATAGAAATCTGGTCCTCGCTCCAGCTTATGGTCTCGTCAATGGAGCTGTGTCGAACTGAAAGCAACATTCGCAGGAAACAAAAAATAAGGTCTTTGAGACGCGTATGGAGAGAGGATCTTATTAGTATTTGCAGGAAACTGTTTGTATATATTCTTTCCTGTTCTCTGCTTGAGAGGATAATACGTATAAATAAATGTAATATAAAATATTTATTTGAGTTTTAAAAACCGATCGAATGATACCAAATCCGATAGAATCAACAAAAAAATCATTCTCATTTTGAACACGAGAGAAATATCCTAAATATGTATATTTTTCAACATTTGTACAGACAGACGGGCGGACGAGCGAACAGACGATTGGAGATAACGAAACGACCAATAAGAGTTCCTAAAGAACTAAAAACTATTGTATGTATACCGTAAAGAGATATAGAAAATGAGAGTCCTACGTTTAGAACGGTTAGAATTTTAAGATTATATCTGAAAGGTGAAATAATCCATTTAATAAATATGTGTATCACCATTTAAAATACTGAACGACATAAGTATATACAAAGAAAAACTGATTTGTTTGTAAACGAAATGCGTCTAAAAACTATATAAGTTTGTTTTACTTATTAATTTTGCTATTTCTCAGACACCCCTATACTACAGTGGATATTTAGTAGAACCAGTTTATTAAACAAAATGTTTTTTTTTTTGTATTGAAAGATAAAGAATTGAATATTGTAAATAAGAAACAGTGATGAAGAGTCAGATAAAATCAGGTGGCATTACGGCAATGTTAGCGTCCAGTAAATTAAACTAGTTTACAGTTAAAATCGAGACTAAAGTGTTTCAATTGCTTCTACCTAAAATCCCTAATAGCAATGATTGCGGGAGTATAAAACACTAAACTAGATTACCTGGAATAATTTACTATTAGTTTAATTTAGTATTATCAATTGCTAGTAGTTTCAGGTGGAATTTAATTTTTTAAAGGGGTTTCGAAATGTCTGATTTTCAAATTTTGACTTATTTTGATGAAAATAGTATATCATTTTTTTGGAGAAATATGAATAAAATATGAATGTGATAGATGCAGTATAATAATAATGTTGATAGAAATAACCAGTCTGCCTTCTTGAAAAAAATTATTCTAGATGCTAATAACTCTTTTTAAAGCCCAATGTTGGGAGTCATTATGACATTGTCAGGTTGGGTACCTAGGGTTCATTCGTTTGGAGGACTACAAGGCGAATAAAAAGAAGGAATAGAAATTTTTATAATAAACATTGTTTTTTTATCCTGTCCATTTATTGTAAATTTTAACTTGTTTACCGCTCAATTTTTAGTACAATTTTTAAATAAACAGCTTAAATTCTTGACGTTTCGATGTGTTAGAGCATCTTCAGAACTACAAAAAATTCTATATTTATTTTAAATATGATTTTATATATGTTTAAAATACTAAAAATATATCTTATATATACATAGTGTTCAAGAAGCCCCGGCTAGGCTGAACATGTAAGTAACTAAGGGGTTTAGGAAAAAATTGTGGATGCAAAAGTTATCGGAAACTATTTACATTCACAGTTTATGTCCTAAACCTCTTAGTTTCTGAATTATTCAACCGATCCTGAATTATTTGGTCAGGAAAGTGTATTTGGCTTAATTGATGAAGTAGATATAATTAAAACCCGGTACCAGTTTATGTGGTCAAATGGGCAATTCTTTTTACTTTTTACTGCTGCAATAAGAAAAATGGATTTCTATTTACAAAAAATAGTTTAATCTCAAAATAGCTTTGACGGTGATGATCAAGGTAACAAGCGGATGGTTAGGAAAAATCCTAGTAATTTTGTAATGGTAGTTTTTTTCTAAAGCCCTTTTTACAGCCAGATTCACTGAGAAGAGTTAAGACTTGGACCGGATCTAGTTGCCATAGAAGTTAAGTACACCATCTAGTCGCCCATTTTAGTTTTGCTAATGATATTGTTGTAATTTTGTATGACAAATATCAACAAATATATGCCTATACAAGATTATTAAATATAAAAACCTAGATATCAAGCCTTGACATTGGTAATAGGGATAGTTGTCTCCCGAAAATAGACAAAATTTTCATTTTTTGCCGTTTTAATGATACAAGAAAATTATTTTTTTCCCTTATATCTTCAAGATTCAAAACTTGCTTCACTTATTGTGGCACTTGTCAATTGAAACTTTAGACTGTTAAATTAAACCTGTTTTAAAGTTACACCATATTGGTGAATTAGGGGTTAGCTTCTTGAAATATTTTGCCTGACTGGGACTTTTTGAACACCGTGTATAACGCTACATAGAACATTCCCTACATTTTAATTTAGAGCGGTTGCATAGTTATTCTTTCTGGTTCTATTAATAAACTAAGGTCTAGGTAAGTAAAGATAGAAATAAGGGATTTTGGAAATTCAAATGGTTTTGCGTGTTTTTTGTCACAGATATAAAATTATATTTTTACAAATATACTTTTTAGCGATGCTTAAAATGTCTGTATCAGTTCTGGAATCAATTATATTGTTAATTTTTTAATATTATTATATTTTTTCATTGTAAGTTGTTTCGGAATCTAAAATTTTAACTTTATTAAAGTTGAAATTATGTAGGATGTCTAAGGCATGTTTGGAAGGGCTGTAATATTTTGGTTTATTATTCTTATGCTATTTGTATATTATTGTACTCTGTACGGTAATGTTTTGTTTGTCAATAATATGATTTTGAACAATCTATACAGGCTATTTTATAAATTAAATTTTTGTGATTAAAATAGGAAATTTTTGGTTTTAATTAAGTAAATAGTGTTTTTGTAGTATTTGATGTTTTTTTTGCTATACTTATTTCATATGATTTGAGATTTTATTTAATTTTATCATTAATTTCGGGTATATATGTAATCAAATATTTCGGAATTATTTGGTTTTGAATTAGAGGAGTCTTACTTGTTTATTCGGTATTTAATTATTGATTTAACATTTTTTATATTTTGCTTGGAGTATATGATTTAAAATTAAGATATCTATTACTATTTAAGAGTCATTTAAAAGTATGACAATTTATATTTGAAAGTGCTGTACAACAATAGATTTAAGAGGAAACGATAGACTTACTGTCATTGTCGTCACATGAAAAAATAAAATAAGTAAAATTATTAAATAAATTGGGAAATTAACAAGAAAATACCCTTAAATCAGTAAACACAAACTAAAATATTAAATTTTTTGACACAATAAAGTTAAAGTCGACATTAGTCTCCTCTAAGACCTAAGCGTCCTGATCATATTTTTTATTCTTAAATACAGGCCAGACTGTCAAGATGTACTGCTTTAATTTTCGAATGATGTCTTTTATGAACCCGATATGTTTTAGATTTCTTGATCACAAATAATATACAAATAGACCTCATCAACGAATAAAACTCAAGCCTAAAGATGGGCTAGTAGAAAACTTTCTTCGTCTCACTCTAGATTGCAAGAATTGGTTATTTTTAGCACCTTCTTGCAAAATTGCAGTAATTAACACTGTAACCATTAACAAGTCATTTAAATATATATATATATATATATATATATATATATATATATATATATATATATATATATATATATATATATATTTTCATTAAAAAAATTATCTCTTCAATTTTAGATTTAAAGTGTAGAACACTAAATTGAAGTAAACAATTTTCTTTTTGTAATTCTCACTTACATTTTGTATCCTTAAGACACCAATACAGCTAATCAGTTAGAATCATATTAATCACAAACTAAAATAAAGTTCATATTAGGTTACATATCAAAGTGACCTACAATATAGAAGTCATTTTGATTAAAAAAAATAGATTCATGCAGTTCTTCATAGGCCTGAAATTCTAATATATAATAATTTGCTTTTAGGTACAGATATTTTATAGCTCATGCAGTCACTAAAAGGAGCCGAAATGAGATAAAATAGTTATCTATTTCATTAGCACTAACAAATTCAAAAGTTAAGAACAAGAATTGGTAAATGTGAAATAAGCTGTAAATCCTGTAAATCTCTTACTATTTAAATATTTTTCAAGTTTTAAGATACATTTTCCATTTTGGGTCTATAGAATCTTTCTGATATAAACGCTCTAATTAAAAAAAAAACTTTTTAGTCTTTAAGGACTCCTACGTTAATCCAAGAAGTTTTATGTTACCTTTGTAATATAAAAAGTTTTACAATTGAGAGTCACACAAACATAGGGTATTTTCTTTTAATGAAAACTTCCTGTGAAGAATTCGAAACTTTGAGATAAATTCAATAAAACCGTTTAATTGACCTTTTGCTCTTGTCAAAAAGGGAAAAGCGGAAAAGTTTTAAAATAAAATAAAGAAACATGTATCATTGACGTAGTGCTTAAACTGTTACAGCGTAGGGTGTTTAAATAAAAAAAGTACACCGATTATGAATCAAGATCCTATGTGCATTGTCATAAAAAAATCCACGGCGACTCGTCTTTAAAATTATGACCATTAATGACATAATCATTTATTTTAAATTTGATATCTGAGACCTTTACTGATGCTACAATGAATAAACTTCAACAATATTTACTATTACACCATGGAAGTACCTTCTCTAATAACATAATTATTTGTCTATTTTTTATTTGTGATATTATTTATACAACCAGTTAGGAAATGCTTTATCAATATATAAACGTATTTGCTTATATGTCTCATACAACATTTTATCTCATTTTGATTAGAATATAAATTCCGCTGTGAACAATCTCACTCTCGACAAAATGCTTTGTAAGACGTCCACTGGAACGATAAGTCCCATCAAAATAGGATTTTTCGCATGAGTTCGTACGAAAATCTTGCCATAGACATGTACGTATGTTTGTAGAGCTGAGGTCTGTAAACCGCGACCTGGTAGATCTATTATGCCCCCCTACACCCAGTGGTGATAGTTACTTTATCGGTTAGAGCAGGTCGTCCAGTAATATTTCCCTCAAGAACCTTAGGATGTTGGATGGCTTCAAGGTGGGTAGCTCCCCTTCTTCGATTTGGTATGTTGCCAAGAATCGCATCCTAGGATTTTCTAGAGCGCTGCACTCTAAAAGATATGAATAGAGGTTTCATCCTTCTCACAGAATCTGCACTCTTCTCTTTTTACCAGTCCGAGTTTCTTGAGGTATTCCTTCAGGTGGCAATGCCCCTTCAGGTGACAATGCTCCGTCGGGACCCCTGTCAGAGCTCTGAGATGGTTTTTACTTAAGCTAATTCATTCTTTAAATCTCTTCTGGTCGTAGTTCCTAAGAAGTATCTTCGCCATAGACATAGAAAACTCCTGAGTGGAAGGAATTTCCTGTGAGAAATCCAGGATAAACAATACCATTTAATCTTAAAATTGTTTGTCGTCATTTCACAGATTAGAAAAAAAAAATTAGAAATATTGGCAAATTTACCAAAAATACTTCTCCTGATTAATATTTCATTAATTCAGTGTTCGCAGTAACATTTATCTGCTAGTCGCCTTGACGAAATGGGGATTAAAAAAATGTAATTATCATTATCCTCCATATACTACTATCTGATGCGATTGACTGAGGCTGTAAACACAGTGATACATACGATTTCTGACGAAAAAATTTGTCAGAATTAGCAAATTCGCAGTTGACATAAATTTAAATCCAATGGATGACTAGGCTTAACCTTATAGTTGCTAATTGACTAACATGGTTTAATTTTAAGATCGGGTTAGATTGGTAATAAAGGGTTTAAACGTACAACAATAAGTCAAACAACTTTTGAATCTTAAAAATTCAAGAATTAAAGTTGATTTGTATTTATTATTCAACGGTCAAAAATGGAAAATTTTGTTCCTTTTCATAAGAATACTATTCCTCTTACCGATTTCTAGACTTTATCTCTATCTTTTTGTTCTTAATTTATCCATATAAGCTTTTATTTGTTGACATAAGTACTGTAAATTATAACAATATCATCAGCAAATCAAAACTGATGAACTAGAAGATCTAATTTCCATGGTAAGTAGATCTAGTTGTCTAAGTCTTAAATCTTTTTATTGAATCTGGCTAATAAATATTAACAGCCAGATTCACAAGTAGTGAACATAACCCGATTCGCTCGATCCCCCCACTCCTCGACCTTGACCTTGACCTTGCTTCACCCCTCTTTGGCCCCGCCCACATGTCCTTGTCATTGACCTTGAAAGTGCACGTGTGCTTTGGCCTTGGCCTTGTGTTCAAGGTTGTGTGTGTGACCTTGACCTTGACCTTGGTCGAGACGACCTTGACTTTGTTGAAGGTCATCTTGGGTGTGTGACCTTGAAGTAGTTATTTGTGCATTGTAATAGTGTGGGATGATCTTGAAATGATTTTGACCTTGCAAATTGTTCTATAAATTGTGTGAGTCTACTTGCATTCATTCAGTGTGAAATGTCAGATACGGAACTATCTAAAGAAAAAATTATAGAGCAAGTCGGCAGAGTAATTTGTTTATATCAGAGTAATTTAAAAAGTTTGTGTGATTTTGAAGAGAAGGATCTAGCATTTTTTCCTCTCGAATATTTAAAAACTTGCGTTGATACGCTGAGTTTACGGCAAATTTGGGATAAGCTGCCAGCGTCATATCGGTGTAACAAGGAACTACAGTTAAGCTTACCCTGTTACATTCACTATGAACAAATATATCGTCATCATATAGATGGGCCACCACCAGCAATAAAAAAGTGTCGTGAATGTAAAAATGAGTGAATAATATGAATAGTGCTTTGCAAGAGACAGTAAAAAAATTGGGCGATGAATTCACTGAAACGGCTAGTAATTATTTCAATGATGCAATGAAAAGTCGAGCAGAATGGGCGTCGCGCTATTGTGATTTGGCTTATGAATATGAAAAGGCTGCGAATGCATGTCGTAAATATTGCAGCAAAACAATAAATTTACAAGACTTTGTTCGTGAGATAAAAAAGTTGGGGTTTAGTGACTGTTTGGAAAAACTGATTAGGTTCATTGCAGATCCGGTTGTGTTAGATGAAATTAGAGTGTAGGACTTAAGTTTAACGTAGTAGTAGTTAATATGGAAAGTTTAGTGCGAGAAATGTACGAGGAATTTCTAATTTCTGCAGCCTGTTCGGAATTTTACGCATATGAAATGCAAGATTCGGAGGCTCAGGACTTTAGTGTATTTTTTAAGTATATGGACCATGCCGAAGTGTGTCTTTTAGCTAGTATAGTTTGTAAGAATTTTCTAAGAGATAAAAACAAACAATTATTATTGAACAAATTAAGGAAATTAGGTTTAGGTGATAATGTTAAACGCATAGAAGAATGGCAGAAAAAAATCAATGAATAAAGTACATAAAATGTAGTTATTTGTTTCATTATATTTGTCCTTGAAGTTATCCTTATACCAATTTAAATGTGTGACGTCATTTGACCTTGAATACTCCTCCCACTATTTCTATCGTTAAGCTACCCCCACCATTGTTACAATTCGACCTTGAAACCCCGCTATAAAGGTTCGTGGGAGAAGAAGTGACTTCAAACAGTCGCAGATATCAGTGGCATAAACATCAAATATTGTGTTCGTGTAGTGTTCTGAAAGTGCTTTTATATTCACGGTAATTTTTGGATTTATATACCATTTTTTTCAATAATGAGTATTGCAAAAGAAACTCTAGATGAAATTAATGAAATGTTTAGCAAAGATTTCGAGGTTTTAGAGAAAAAAAAGGTTACCGAAATGATTGTAGGCAAAGTGTATAAAATTGTAAAGATGGTTTCAATGACTACACGATTTGGTAAAACTCTTTTAGTGGCTTTACACGATGACGGTGATAATAGCACATTTGAGACTTTTTTACCAAAACGTGTGGCCGAAACACTATCTGACGATATTGTAGATATTATGAGTAAAACTAAAGATAAATACACTCTAACTTATTTGGGGCAGGGCACTAGAGTTTTTGGAAACAATACTCGAACATTATTACGTTTTGGCTCATTGGAGTAAATTGTATGTAAATTGTTTGAAAAAAAGGATGTAATTAAATTTAAAATATAGTTGCACATGTCAGAATACTTACGCGTGTTCATTATTTCTGTTAGAGATGTCTGCTGATGCGACGACGACGACGACGACGACCGCCAACGAATGTGTAGATAGATACATATTTTGGTTGGGGAGAGAATTAAGAAATAGGGCTCACGATATGTTAGATAGCGTAAATGATTGGTCGCATATTGATGTAACCAAAGATCAATATAAGAACGAGATCAGGGATACATTCAATTTTATGGCTGGGGCACACTTGTGCGACAAATTTTTATATGGTTCCATAGACATGGATACATTTTGTGCTGAAATGGTTGAAGAAGAATTAAAAGAATACCTCGTCAATATTCCACATTTACCAGGTGAGCTTGCTGCAAAATATGAATTGGTTTCTGCAACAGCAACAGCCCAAGACGTTGACGATCGAAATAGTGTCGGATGGGATAGAATTTTGAGCAACGAAAACGAAGACATGGAAAACTAATTTTTTATAATTTTTGTATTTGTGCAATTAAATAACTGTAAATAAATATCTGTTACAATCACAGTTTTATTTTATTTCTTTTATAAACATACCAACCCAGTAGATCATAGGCAGTGTTTCTTTTTCTCAGCTGAAATATTTAATATAAGTAGGGCAAATAAAAATAAAATAGTTTAGTAAAGATTGAAAATGAGTCGAGGAAACAACACAATTGATAAATTTGGTCGTCAGAAATATAATGAAAAATATCATATATTATCTGGGCCACAAGGGATTGGTTTTAAACTTACAGCGGATGGGCAGTATGATATGGGTGGAAAAATCATAACCAACTTAGGCGAACCTAAAGATGATGACGATGCTGTGACAAAACACTTTGTTAATAGAAAGTTTTACAATTTTGCAGTTGTAATATGTGACATATTTAACAAGGATGTCCTCCCCATGATATACAAAAATAATAGTGAGCTTAAAACAAAAATTGAAGTTATGCAGAAAATACTCTATCATCAGCCTTTAAATGACTCATTAAGCGCACTGTCGTACGACTCGACTTCAAAAAAAATCTAAAAAAAGCAGGTTAAAGAATAGGAGAACGCACTCCGAATGGCATAGCCTTGAAGATAACGTCGTAGTCGTCGGTGAATTGGACCTTCCCTCCAAGAATATTGAAATGTTATTTATGTGTATGATGTTTTATTGTCATTGTTTTTAATAATGAAGATTGAAATAAAAAACTTTATTTTACAATATATTGTTTATTTATTTTACATTTTAAATAAAAAATATAGTCATACAATATGTTATTTAAACAATATTAGCTTTATCTATCCAAGAGTTGAAGTGGTTGGGAAATCCTAGCCATTTGACAAATAATTGTTCGATGTGATTTTTCTTGCGTTGTCTAAGGACCTTTTCTACTAGATAAACGTCAGGACTGCTTGTTTTTTGTAGTTCTGATTCGTAAAAACACCCTCTTATAGGCTGACCTTCTAACGATTCCAACAAGTAAGTAGGTGGATTTGTAACGTTAACTTTTACAACTTTAAACAATTCGGTTGACCAAGAGGGCGTATATCCTTTCTCGAATAAGCTTTTGTACTTGCTAATACGCACAATGTCACCCATGGAAAACTTAAATTTTTTAGGTACAATTTTTAAATAATCATATGCTTTAATATGTGTTTTTTCTTGCACGTCTGCAGGCTTCATTCCAATGGTGCGATGTTTCGAATGGTTATAGGTTTTTGTTACTGCCGATAATATATGTATCCATTTGTAAGATCCTCTTGTCGAGAATTGTTTATATAAATTATTTTTTAAAGTCCTTATGACTCGCTCAACAATTGCAGCTTTCTTTGTGCTGTAAGTGGAATAATGATTTATATTATATTTTTTCATCAGGGCTTGAAAGTTTGTATTATAGAACTCCTTTCCTTGATCACTTTGCAGATTTGTTGGTGTATATGATGCCTCTTCAATGATGCTTTTCATCGCATTAGTAACTTCTATACCAGTCTTGTTTTTTATGGCTTTGGTATAGACAAATTTCGAGTAACAATTTATACAGACCAAAATATAACGATAACCATCGTTTTCATCAGCATACTGTTGCATTTCAGCCAAATCAATTTGCCACAAATCTCTGTATCCTTTTATTATCGTGCGCCGTCTTACAAAATTTTTTCTAGCCGTTCTATGTAGTTCATTAACAATCTTGATTTTTTCTAGACTGGGCTCCATATTATTAGTAATACTAAAGGTTTCAGATCGAAGGAAGAACTGAATAATATCATTAAATATTGAGCTTAATATATTATATCTTCTTCTCGTAATTCCTCTATAATTGACATAATTTCATTTTCGTGTCCAGTGTGACCGGCCATTTTGGAACTCCACAACAAACGTAAACGATCCACCAACTCTTTAGCTTTGTTCCAGTAGACATATTGAAATTTTTTCGAAGATAATTTCTTTTTTGTGGGTAACTGTAGTTTTTCCGAGAGATTTTTTCTTGTAATAGTACCACCTAATTTTGTGCCCATTATCAGAGGTTTAATAATTCGTAAATATTTGTTCCATCTGGTCTCCCGTAAACCATCACTTTTTTTAAAATTGTTGTAGACAGCATTCGTTGATTCCAAAATTTCCTTGTACGTTGAAAGTACATTATCACTTAATTGTTGTTGTTCCTTGCCTACACTTGGGGGTGTTTTAAGAAATAACAAATCATAAAGTGCCGGTGATCCATCATATTCTGCAATATTTTTCCCTTTTTTGTATAAGACAATATTTCCATTTCGAAAACGCACCTCTAAATTACCAATAAAATTTTTGTTATGATCTGTTTTTGAACCAAAACGTACACCATATACAGTATCGTATAGAGATGGTTTCGAACGTAATCCTTTCAGGTGTGCGTTTAAAGTATCGGAAGTTGTGGTGTCAGCGGATGCGAGAGATGTATTAGTTGATGTCGAGGGTGTATCAAACACCGATTGGCTAATATCTTCTTTTGAAATGCGATGCTGCTGCTGCTGCTGCTGAATAGGTGTGGAGGTTTGAAAGGAATGTGTAGGTTGGGGAAAACCTGATATTTGAGTCGACTGCACTGATGTACTGAGACTATGTGACTTTGTAGCTGGATAATGTTGTTGCTGTTGTTGTTGCTGCTGCTGCTGCTGCTGACGTTGCTTAACCACATCAGATATAGTTGTCAACGGCTTAGAAATGGGTTCGTAAAACTTTTCCAATTCCACAACATTAAACTCTTTAGCCGCTTTAATTTGTTTAAATTTTTTTCTGACGGCATTGGTAGCTTCCACTAGTTTACGTTTTAAGTCGATCGCGTTATTCATGATGTTAACAAAGGACGTTTCAACAATCAAATGAGCGTTTTCTCTTATTATTTCAGTAATATATAGCTATCAAATCCTTTGCGGTATCTTCCCGATTTCACATCACTGTCTTTATCAATTACTAAAAATCCATACTTATTATCCCAACATTTTGAGCACATTTCTTGAAATTGAGTAAAAGTTAGATCCGGTGAAACGTGGTCGGAAAATATGTGTTTCATATTCAACTCATCTTGTTTAAACATAATAATAAAATTGGCGTTGTCTCGCACAAGCTGTTTAGGCACTCGCGAATATGTTTGCGCTAGGTAAAAGGAGTCGATATTTTTATGACGTCCCATGCTAAAGTACGATCTTATAACATCTTGTTTTTCACATATAACATCATCAAAGATAAATATAGAGTTTGGTTTTGCATCGGACGGTTCCACAATATTACTGGAATCACTAAAGGCATAGTAGCCTAAACCTTTGATGGGCGCTAAAATTTTCCTTAAATACTCATATTTCGGTTGATACAGAGATTTCGAGTAAATATAGACATTTTCGAAACGTAGCCCAAGGGGGTGTGTAAGCAGCGAAATCATGACATTAGTTTTTCCACAATTGGATGGACCAATTAACAGGCCGCGAATAGAGGAAGGAAGTAAAGGACCGTGTCTCTTCATTATCTTCTTTTCAAATCCAAGTCCGACTTTTTCATCGAGATTGTCAATAGGAAGTTTTTGTTTAAGATCGATAACGCGCATCTTAGGAAAATTTGATATTTTATAGGCAATTTTTCACAAAAACTGTCATTCAGATGCCGAGCGTCAAACGAAGTGGACGGTCTCACGTTTCCAACAAAACTGGATACGGTATTGTGAATTCGTTAATAAATAAATTACCATTCGAGGTACACATTCCTGGTTATCAATATTGCGGACCCGGAACAAAAGTAATAAAACGTGTAACAAGAGGTGATCCAGGCATTAATCCTTTGGATGCCGCATGCAAAAAACACGATTTAGCCTATTTACATAATAAAGACAACATAAGTGCGAGACATCGAGCGGATTACGAGCTCGAACAAAGTGCTTGGAATAGAGTAAAATCGAAAGATTCCAGTTTAGGTGAAAAAACAGCAGCTTGGTTAGTTACAAACATTATGAAAGGAAAACAACGTTTTGGTATGGGTGTACCGTCATCATTATCAACAAAAAAAACATCTAGTAAAGGCACGCGTCATACAAAAAGGAAAGGTGTTAATAAAAATCGACATGTTCGGAAAGCCAGTTTCGGAACAGCTATTCGACAAGCAGTTCGAAGGGAATTATTAAAAGCCGGAAGTAAAAATGTGTTGGAAAAAAATGTCATGAATGCATCTAAAATAGCTCTGTCGGCAGCACGTAGATCGGTAAAAGCGGCAGGTGGCAAAAGGAAGGTTCGTACACCGAGAATAATACCAATTCCTAAAAGTGGTGGAATATTACCATTAATACCAATTTTTGCCGGGTTATCAGCTTTGGGTTCATTAGCCGGTGGGGCAGCGGGAATTGTGCGCGCCATAAAAGCAGTAAAAAAAAGCAGCGAAGATAAAACCGGTGCCGGCCTGTATTTAAAATCGAAAGGAAATGGTTTGTTTCTAAAGCCATATCGTAAAGGTATGGGATTATTTTTAAATCGTAGATCAAAAAACTAATTGAATCCCTACCTCGAAGACCACTATCTAACATCGATATAGAAAAATATGCCAAAAAGAAAAGAATAGGACACTTTCGAGGCGTTTATATGAGGGATTTATTACCTAGACAAGGTCCTCGACGTTACGAAGCAGCAATAGTGAATTTGGATAGTACGCGTGGTGCAGGGACTCATTGGGTAGCTTATAGAAAAAATAATTCTAAAGTAACATATTATGACAGCTTCGGCGATTTACCCCCACCGATCGAATTGGTACGATATCTACAAACGGGATCGGAACCATCAAAAATTATTTACTATACATACGATCGTCAGCAGGATTTTGGAACAGTCTGGTGTGGACATTTGTGCTTAAAGTTTCTTGTCGAATCATCAGCGTAAAAGATGTCATCATCATCATCGTCACCATTAACACCGCAAATGGATCGCAATAACTATACTAAAATGTTGCAATCACTGAAAGCATTTCATCTAGCCGGTGGATTAAGGAAAATGACCGTGAAACAGTTAGAAAACATGCCCAAGGAAGTGATGATTGCATTAGCCCCAAATGAAATTCCATTCGTTTGGGAAAAGTTGCCCGAGCACCTTAAAAGCGATATCGATATATTAAAATATCAGTGCGGTTGCAAACATTATTTCAGCAGCAGCAGCAATTTAAACGAGGTTACGTCTGATGAGGATCTTACAGCTAGAAAAATATTTTGTTGTTATTGCAAAATCAGCGATGTGCGCATAAAAGCAGAAAATAGCATAAAAACATCACTATCTAATGCAGTGAGAAAAGGTGTGAAGATGAATCTTTTTAAATGTTGCCGCTAAGAATAAAACCGAGATGTGTGATGTTTTAATGGTTAGTCATGTCTTATACGTTCACACTAACAGGACACTCGAGCGTCTTAAGCGCCGATTTTTATCCACCAGTCGAATTAAATAGAGAAAACAAATATGGTCTGGCATTGCTGGGATTTTACACATACAATTCAATTTTTAATGTGGACGAAAGCAACAATAAGTTTGCCTACATGAAGGAGGGTTACACCACCGAGTCGATACAATTGCAGATTCCACCTGGGGCCTATGAAATAGATGAGATAGGTAAAGCTATGTTGGAGGCTTTGAGGATTTCAACTGAAGAAAAGAACGATGGAATCTTTTACTTGGTCGCTAATAATAATACGCTGAAATGTGAACTGAAATCCCAATATACTATAGATTTCCGGGGAGAGGCGAGTATCGGTAAAATGTTAGGATTTAATCATACAGTGTTAAAAAGAGACAAAAAGCACGAATCAACCGAGATGGTGGAAATAATGAAAGTACGCATCATACGCATAGATTGTAATATAATTTCCGGAGCATATATGAATTCGGTGGAAGGTCATACCTTGTTCGAATTCGATATCGACGTGGAGCCCGGTTACAAAATCAGTAAAGAACCACAAAATAATATTTATATGCCGTTAATACCGGCAGGACGTCAGTTTATCGACAACATTACTCTTCGCATCTTGGACGATAGCGGTGATCTAATCAATTTTCAAGGCGAGAAAATAATCGTGAAATTGGAACTGAAGAAACTTTCATAAAAATGGGTTTTTGCTTCAATCGTCAATTGTGTGTGCTGTCGACTAAGATGGGGGAACCGCCGAAACATAATAAAAGTAAAAGAAGAGTTAACGTCAAGGTTAGTCGTCGTCCAGACGTTAGATCACAAACATCTCAACAGTTATCTGCCGAAGACTATAAATTTTTAAAATCAATCGGTCTTAAAGTGCGAAAATGATTTCCACCACCAGCGATAAAATAGAGGTTTTCTCCGAGTCCATCTTGGACAATTCCATTATTAGTCTAGAAGAGCATACGTATAAACCATACGGATCTCCATCATTCAACAATTCGGATGAAGTCCGTATCCCCATTAATTTTCAAGATATTATACTGGATATCGCCGAAAGTTACATATATATCGAAGGAAAATTTAAACCCATAGACGCAACGAAAAGATGTTTTTTATCAAATAATGCCCTCGCATTTTTGTTCGATGAAATTCGCTACGAGATGGGAGGTGAGCAGGTCGCCGTGGTTCGTAAACCTGGAGTTACGACGACATTAAAAACCATGGTTTCATTCGGAAGTTTGCAACAAAGATCTCTCATGACGTGCGGATGGGGTCTCGACGAAGCAAACCAAGATATCGTAGACACGGCAAGTAACGTATTCTCCGGGAAATTACCCTTAAAATATCTTATGGGATTCGCCGAAGATTACGCAAAAGGTGTTTTCAACGTAAAACAAGAGCTTATTATGATTATAGCTCGCACTTTTACAAATTGTTACGTCGGCGAAGTAGAGGCAGAAATTAGTATCGACAAAATGGAATGGAAAATTCGTCACATCATTCCAGACGACAAGCAAAAATTGAAAATACTGTCTCGCATTAATAAAGGAGGAAACAATGCCAGTATTCAAATGGCATATCGTAAATGGGATCTGTACGAATTACCAGCTTTAAGGCAAACATCTTCCGACGTGTGGGCCTTGAGAACGAGTACAAGTCTGGAAAGACCGCGCTATATAATTGTCGGGTTTCAAGACAGCAATAATTGCGACAAGAAAGAAAAAAACGCAACCCAGTTTACCCACGCCGACGTATGCGACATTAGACTGTATCTGAATTCAACCGTTTATCCATACGAAAGATGGAATTTAGATTTCGCCAAGAAACTGTACGCAGCAGCCTATTACAATTACGAAAACTTCCAAAGCAGCTACTACGGGCGCGAAATAAACGATCCGATGATAACGTTCGCGAAATATATGAAAAACCCCGTTTTTATTATCAATTGCAGTCATCAACCAGAGGCGATTAACTCATCGACAGTGGATGTAAAATTGGAGTTCCAAACGAGAAAGAATAAATTCCCCAAAGACACTAAAGTGTACGCATTAGTTATTCACGACTCATTTTTTAGTTATAATGTATTAAACGGTTCGGTGACCAATAAATCTATATTTTAATGTATCTATTATATGTAACACAAAATAATGTTCTTGAATCAATAAATTTGTAATGAGTGAAGTAGTAGTTTTATATTTATTTGAAACCCAACCCAAAAAAAAAAAAAGCTGGCGAAAAAGCCCGCTCTTTAAGAAAAGAGTACGGGAATTTAGAAAATGGTGGTTTATTAAGTGGAAAAAAGAGCTTAAATAACACAAGAAAAAATTTTTAAGACAAAATATGAAAACAACGATTTAGAAAATTTGTAGGAAAGTAACGGTTAGGAATAGGGAAAAAAGTTATAAGAAAAAATTATAGAGGAAATCGAGTACTATAAGCAAGCATTTTTCTCGATAGTAAAAACGTAAAAAAAAATTTTTTCAAAAAAAAATTGAAAAATGGTGAATGCGCGCCAAAGTTGAAGTTTTAGAGCAAAATGATATTAGGAAATTAGAAAGAGAATTTTTTTCTACATATGGTAGTACTTTTCAAAATTCGGAAAGATGAAATTTTAAGAAAAGGGTTATAGTAAGTTAGTAATTTGGATTTTTTAAAGCGCTGTAGCTCGGGAACCGTTCAAGATAGAAAAAAAATAAAAGCACTTTGATAGCCCAAAATTTTGAGGAGAATGCGATGGTGTAAAAAAAATTATATTTTTTTTTTTTTTGAAAATGCTGAATACGCGCTAAAGTTGAAGATTTAGAGAAAAACGGTATTGGGAAATTAAAGAGAGAATTTTTTTCTACATATTGTAGTATTTTTGAAAATTCGAAAAAATGAAATTTGAAAAAAAGGGTTATAGAAAGTTAGTAATTTGAATTCTTTAAAGCGCTGTAGCTCGGGAACCGTTCAAGATAGAGAAAAAATAAAAGCACTTTAATTACCTAGAATTTTGAGTAGAATACAATGGTGAAAAAAAAATTTGGAAAATCTTAAAAATGACAAAAAATTTAGATGAAAAAATTGAAATTCTTGAGTTAGGAGGCTAGGGCCGCCGAACGGGAGTATGTGGAAGTTGTAGGGGAGGGTTTTTTTTTTTTTTTTTTTTTTTTTTTAAGTCATGTATAGAATATACAATATTAGATACAAAGTATTAAAACTTTAAGTGCTGGTGGAACCCAGCTAAATCGTTCGTTCGTATTTGAGACCACAAACAACTTTTGGTCTCAATACGTAATACGACATTTGTTTTCACCCCCCACCATTAATTTGTCTCTATATATACGACCGCCAATACTTATTACAATCATTTTAGTTCAACATGTCAGCGACTCAACAACAACAACAACAACCCATCCAATGCCCTGTGGTAGATTCTACCACAGAGAATTGTTTGGAGTGGGAGCCGAACGATCCTAGATGGGATGAACTTTGGCGGTTCATCATCGAATATTCAGAGGACAACACCACCACCCCCGCTGATGATGACGGGCCGTGCGACTCCACAACTCAATAAAAGAGTCGCATGTTTTACAACCAAACGGTCCTTTTCAGGACCACAAAATAATTTGATCGTAGTTTTAGTTGGTTATAATACTTTGTAACCAATATTTTATGTTTTTTTCATAAAAACATACAATATTGAGATACAAAGTATTAGAAGTTCTGGCGACAGAACCTTAACTTCATAAACCGAACCATGTTTTAGCATACTTGTAAATATTATCAGAAAATATTTACAACTATTGCTATTGCGTAGTTTTAGTGGATTATTCACTCTTTTTTTTTTATTACCTAATATTATGTGGGACAGGGCCTATATGAAATAACACACAAAAATAAATTTTCAAGTCATTTTTATTCTCATTATAAAATATAAAAAATTTGATCAAACACTTTTTTTTATTAACTACAATATATATATATATATATATATATATATATATATATATATATATATATATATATATATATATATATATATATATATATATATATATATATATTTACAAACTTAATACTATAAATTAAAAGCTAATATCTACAACTACCTAACACCTACTACATAATTTATTAAAGTCCTCTAATTGTCTTTTTAACCGCGCAGATTTCACCTTTTTTATCTCTAATTGTTTTTCAAGTTCTATAATGTCACTGTCACACTCGTCCACTTCTTTCACTAAGCGTTTTTTCATTTCGTAAATGTCTGTCAATTTGGTCTTCTGAGAGTTGGTGAAGTCTTCGACCCACTCCGGTTGTGATGGCTCGGAAGAAGACGCGGTTTTATTTGGTGAAGACGATGACGACGAAGCAGCGGAAACTTCATCGCCTTCAAAACAACGCTTAAACCGCTTCTTCATGGGTTTCCGGCACCTCAATATCGGCGACAGTGGCGCTGGCACTGGGGAAGACTTCACCTCCGACACTATTTCATTCTCTACGCTGGCCGGTGTTGGTGGCGTTGGTGGTGTTGGTCCATCGGGGCCTTCTATGACTTCCACTTCTACTGACAATGGCTCTTTTGGTGCTGTTTTTAGGAAGTCGGGTAATGGAACAGGGGTGGAGGGACGCTTAAAGTTAAACTTTTTCTTCTTCCCTTGTCCCACACCTTTAATCGCCGAATAAAATGTTTTTTTATCGGCGATTTCCGACTTCCGCATAGTCAACAGCTTTTTCAGTTTCGAAGCTTTCGGAGAAGATTCCCTAGGCCGCGATGCTTTTCGCACAACCACATCACTAATCACATTTATCTTTGGCTCCTTCTCCTCCGTCCAGCATTCCAGGAATTTCGCTGCCGACTGAACTAACTCTTCGTCGCGACCATCGTTGAGGGCTCGGTCTTCGGCATCTTCATGCTCCACGCCATTCCAGTTCTCGAACACCCCCGGACTTAACACTTCTAAACCACTCATGTTATCCAGCATGCCTTGCTGTGAACCGCAGCTCACGTCAAGAGCATCTAAAAGAGACCGTACACTGGACATTTTCGATATTCAAACTCACACAATTAACTTTTTCTTAACACTGTACTGTTTGCTGTTCTGACGAACTGTGAAGAGCTCGAGCCAGCAAGTCTGCTTTTATGCCCATTTCCCCCACTACACCGCCTTTATTCCTTTTGTTCGATGCATTAAGTATAATATTTAAACTTGTCAGATGCAAGGCCAAGGCCAAGGCCGACGTAACCGGCAATACCAGGGTCGTTTTCAGGGCTGTAATTTTCATGGATTTTTTTTTTTGTCCCTGTCAAGGTTATTTTAAAGAAGCATATAAATATAGTACTAAACTTGTTAGATGCGAGGCCAAGGCCAAGGTCAAAGTACCCGTCAATGTCAGGGTCGTTTTCGAGGTTGTAATTTTCAAGGATTTTTTTGGTCCTGTCAAGGTTATTTTAAAAAGTAATACATAATTAGAGTACCGCGATTGAAAAGTACAACATATTCAAACATCATGTTGCCAACTGATGAACAACCTAGTGAAGCAGCCAAAACATACAGTCATATACCAAAAGCTTTTTATTTAACTTGTCATCATTGTAAAAGACTAGGTATCTGCTGGCGAAATGATCTTACGTACGACTTCAACTACATTGACCTTTTCAGGGTTAAATTTGTACAATGCGGCTTTTGTGGACTAGTTTACTACCAGTTCAAGGACATTAATGAACGTGCCATCCAGAGAAGAAATTGGGTCATAGAAGAAGCTTACCTGTACAGAAGAAATTAACATGTATTTTATTTCTTAATTTTTAATTTTTTTGTTTGTTATTTTTTTTATTTTTTTTAATAATAAAAAGTAAACTCAATCTTTTGTTATATTTTAATTTTTTTTTCAATAAAACAATAGTAAAATGAATCTGTATGTGTATTTATTAAACATCACCTAAAATACGTTTTGCAATCCATATTTTTCTGCAGAGTCCGTTTATTAATGAAATAGAACCATATATTAGGGTGAAATCTAATGGTTTCAAATCAGTCTCACATAACAATGTCAGAAGTAAACACTATTGATAAGTTCGGTCGCAAAAGAAAATTTAAGGATTTTAACTTTATGCGAGGTCCTTCAGGAATAGGTTTTAAACTTACACCTAATGGAGATTACGACATGGGAAGCAAAAGATTGTGCTATTTAGCAGAACCTCTTAAAGGAGACGATGCGACCACACGAAATTATGTTGATAATAACCTTGCTCAGTGTGTGCAAGATACGCAGAAAGCTTTACATGACTCAACAATTGTTATTAAAGATATATTCAGAAACCAACTTGAGGGTTACGTACGCAAGAAATTAATTGAAACCGGTCAAGAACTTAGAGGATACATTGATGATACTGTTATTGCAATATATGAACTTAGGCAAGACGAACTGCGTGATGAACTTAACTCTAGAATGTTGAAAATTGAAAAGACTATGGAGGATCTTGTCAGCAAACCTGTTTCACATTAAACATTTACTCGTAGACCTGTGCGTTTAATTTACTATTAGACAAATTTTTCAACAATAACTTTTACAGTTTGTTATTTGTCGACACTTCATTATATTTATAATTTTAAAATAAAGGTTCAATAAAAAAGCAATCAAGTAATGAATACATGTTTTTTATTTAAAAAAAAAAAAAAAAAAAAAAAAAAATTACAATACTATCGTTACATATTAATGTTGTATGTTTAATAGAAATAATAAAAACAATACAAATAATGAAATATGGATTTTCCAGATTACGTGCTGTCCTGACTTAGAAATGATTCCAACACGGTGACTAAATTTGCTAAGTTTTCTTCCGGGTCTGTTTTGTAAAAATCTATGTCTGCATGCCCCCAAGGTAGAGTTTTGGTTGAACTGGGAATTACATAACGTTTATCATCGCTATGTGACAATGCTACTTTATTTATTATGTTGGTATAAATGTTATGTAATTCACTTCTAAATGTCTTCATCTTTCTTAATATCAAACCACCCCGTTCAACAATTCTTTGGTAGTCTTCCTGATGAAGGTCTTTCTCGATAACACATTTTTTGATACCTTTGGCTTTTTTTAATTCATTATTAATGGACTTTACATAATAAGCCTTCGCGCCGGTACAATAAAAACTTATTATCGGATCACCAGGAAACTCATCTTTCATTCTACCAACTACAGAATTACTTTTAATTATGTTGAAATTATTAATTTCGGGGTAATTTGATGTATCGAATTTTTCGGGGTTTTCTGATATAGTTTGATAAAAGTTTTCCGTATACACTTTTAATATAAGCGAGTCAGTATCGGTGTAAAGTAACGAAGCATCATCGCCAAACTTGGATTTAATAAAATTATAATAAAAATCGTATATTACAGTCTTTGATATATCTAATATGGAAAAACCGATATAAATTGGTTTATTGTACAATATTTTAACTTTATTCATATGTATAGCAACAAAGTTCTCGGTAAATATCGAGCTACTATTGAAATTGGGGCGGGATATTAGTGCTCTAGCTCCATTTCTGCCTACACTGTTCTCCCAATGTGTTACTAATTTTATATCCTTTCGATTTTCCACATTTTCCATAGTTTTACCAAATATCGCGTTATTTTTTAATTTAAAAGTGTCCTTCGCAAATTTTGTGGTGGCCTTGTTACGTAAATTGGTATTAAAATCAATATACGATTTTAGCCATTTTGATTGCTCAAACTGTAATACTCGATGGGTTTGCATTACCACTAAGCCGTTGGCGATGGCTTGTTTTAAAGTTCTATAGTGTACAATGTATTTTTTTTTATCTTGTAAATTAGGAATTAATTTCGGTAATTTAGCGTTTTCTGTTGGCGGTATGATATTTTCTACTAGAAATGGAAGATCAGAATGTGCATCATGCAACTCAGTCGGATAATGCACATCCACTTCCAAAACGTAGCCATGTAAACTATCATCACCAACAGCCATAATATTTAAATCCAGAATTTCGCGCTCGCTTAACCATCGAAAACCACCATATGGTAATGCTTGTGACATACTATGACCATATAGATTTGTAGCATCAAGGTATGTTATAAATGAAGAAGGTTTTGTTGGGTCATAGTCTGGTAAAAAAATATTATTAGCGATGTGCTTCCTTTCTGTACACTGGCTTATGCCGCCGCGTATACCTTTCTTAAAAAAATGTATCATGTCTATATCCGTTAAGAGCTCTAACTCTACCTTAGTCATACGTAGCATACAATCAAATGATAAACTTGGAAGGGTATAGTAATGTGCTGGATCAAGTTTATCGAATTTTAAACAATTATTCCGAAATTGCTCAAAAACATCACACAATAGCAACACATCTGATTTTAAATACACGTCCGAATAGTCCCCCAAAGTTTTACACCCAAACAAGCGCCATACTTCTTTTGCTCTTCTATAGCTTTCATCGCTAATATGTTCTTCCCGTAAATTATCATAAAATTCATCTTTACTTGGAAGACATGTATTTTCCATTTTTTCTATAGAGTCAATAAAGCTATAGGGAAAAACACCCTTTTGACGCATCAAATTAAATTGGTTGATATTTGAAAAATGTTTCCGCGTTTCAATAAAATCGTCGTCGTTTAAACCGCTGCCTAAATTTTCTAAAGACGTTGACAGAAATTTAAAACTATCAATAAATCGCAACAAATATTTCCTCTTGACTTTTCCACATTTACTATCAAAATAATCGTGCACATAAATGCTTTTGGTAAATGATATGTACTTTTCCTTACTTTGAGCCAAAACACCAATTTTATCCCCATATTTACATAACTCTTTTATAAATAAATGGCTGTCGTAGCCGCTTAAGTTATGAAATATGATAGGGATAAAAGAGGGTAATTTATAATTTAAATTACAAACGGAATGTGCAGCACCAAATCTTTTTGCACCAGTTATGTGACAGTGGTCTCGTACTTTAATCTCACCCTCTTCAAAAGGGCCTTCACATATACCACATATTTTAGCATCATTAAACTCCCTTTTTTCTTCAGGCGTTAACGGTTTCATAGGCTTAATGTCTTTTAAATATGTGTTGTATAGAGCCCTTAAATCACACTCGATACGATCCACAAAGACTTGAGCTGCATTATTCCCCCGAAATAGCTCAAATTTCGAAAGTGAGTCGTCAAAAGAGCATTTAATTAAATAAGCAAAAGAATATGGTTCATGTTTAAAACTTTTTACAGTGTAAGAATTTTGTGGGTTTGGTTGTACCGTTTCAATGGGTTTTAAAACAGATTCGAAATCTGCATAAACCACGAATGGAACGCGCATTTGCTTTTCTATACCCTCGAATTTTAAAATATTTTCCGGCACACTCTTTCCAAATTTATCGATTTTTAAATCCACTGAGGGTGTTTGCGTGAAAATGTGGTTACAATCGTAGCTTTGATGTAAAGTTAAAGCTGACGGTGTACTAAAATAAATGAGGCAACCATCACAGAAATATATTTTATGTTGTTGACAACTAATTTGACTTGAAACTAAACGTGATAAATCCCGAATCCAACAATAATGACTCTTTGAACAAGTCGTATCGCAAAAATGTTCACCGCCATCTTTACTACTACAGTCTTTTGTAATTAACAATAAATTTACATGCCTATCCAACTTTTTTGACGCATACCTCAGTGGACCAATAACTTCATGTATTACTTCATTATTTTCATATTTAGATTCCAGACCGTATACGTTAATTGATATGTTGTTCATTTCCTCAAATTTTTTAATGTCACGTAATTTTACTGGAAAATCCATACCTGTTACATTTAGCACTCTAGAAAAATGGGGGTAGGATGTCTTCTGTGAAGGCTCTGCTGTTGGAGGAAACAATGCTGATGTTACAGCCCACGCAAAGCAAAATTCGTCCTGGTTAATCACATTGACGACAGCTCCTTTCTTTTCAATAGAACACGGCAACTTGATGTATGATGAGCCACCCATAGGCATATACTTGTTGATACCAACTTCCAAGTATAAAATTCGCACAAGAGCCCATCCTATAACAAGAAAAATAATATATAAAAATCAGTTTAATATATCGGGTTTTGATTTTTCCATACCTGAATCTTTCTCCTGGAACTCTGTCGCCTGCGTTTTTATTAATTCGGTGAAAGAATGGTAAACGGCATCCAAATCACTTTCTACACTAATTATTTGATTAGCAGTGTTGAAGGATTTTTCACTGAATATTTCTTGTGATGGAAGCATGTACTCGCCAACAGCTGTCATGTTAACTTTTAAAGCATGATGCACACGCAATAAATTATTAACAAGTTCCACCACCTTGGATTTAATGTCTGCAAAGAACATTACGTAATCGGAATGCTCCATATCACTGCTAACCCGATAGGTTGCAATTCTCCTTTTGAAGGCACATTGAACGAGTTGCACACCATGACATACCGGCAAACATGAATTATTTTTATGTTGTTGTGTTCGTTTATGCACCGACATATGATTTATTGGAACATCTACATTACATGTAGCGCAATTAATTAGCGGAATCGTCGATGTATACTCTTCAATTCGGAGCCGTTTTCCTCCAGGTACTTCATTAAATCTCGCCGCACACGATTCTCTTTGATGACGTCTCATATTATAAATATTAGTAAACTTAGAACCGCAATTTTCACAAACATATGCCATGATTTGTCAAATATTAACACATGTACTACCTATACAAGTCAGAGCCAACTGATGAATGAAACTGCCCCATACCTTATATAAAACCATTCAAGGTCACCCCCAACCACGTAACATATCTTCAAGGTCACACACCCAAGATGACCTTCAACAAAGTCAAGGTCGTCTCGACCAAGGTCAAGGTCAAGGTCACACACACAACCTTGAACACAAGGCCAAGGCCAAAGCACACGTGCACTTTCAAGGTCAATGACAAGGACATGTGGGCGGGGCCAAAGAGGGGTGAAGCAAGGTCAAGGTCAAGGTCGAGGAGTGGGGGGATCGAGCGAATCGGGTTATGTTCACTACTTTCACAAACAAAGTTTAAGACCCGATCCAGTTTTCATGGAAGTGAGATTTTTAGCATTCATTAGTAAAAAGACATTAAAAAAATGTTTTGTGGCATATATTCCACTGTGGCCTACTAAATCGCTAATTTTAAAGCATTTCTTTTAATACAGTTTAATGAAAACATTATTTATAGCATTTTTAGGACCTGCATATTGACACCAATTTCTTAATAGTTCAGAAGAATAATGAAAAATTTTATTTTATAGTTGTAAGTTTGAATTATTTTTTTTTCAATTTATTCAAGTTAACGATAAATGAACCATAATATGTATTTTAATAAATAAATTGCCTTTTCAGTTTAGCAATGTTAAAAAAGGTGAAGAGTCATTTCCCTGATTTTCTCATCTTCGGACTATCTTATAGTTTTATTAGTCTGCTGTATCGAACTACGAGTGAAATTCATAACAAATAATAGCTTATATAAATAAAACATTCATTTCCAGATGGGCAGGCATGATGTCAAACTGTAAAATATCAACAGTCAAACGATATCTATAATACACCGGAAAAGTGAAAAGAAATTATCACCAAGCGTTATAGTTAAAGCTCTTGCCGCAGTCTGTTGTAAAATAACAACATTATGTCGGCATTTTACAGTAGTTTGCGGCAATGGCTCGAACTTTACCAAATGGCGCTTGGCCAAATATTGCATAATGTAGTCCAATTGAACATCAAAAATACAAAATTTTTGGGTAACGTTAGATTTCTTTTAGTTAGAATACGATGGATATTTTTCATATTTCATTCTAGGCATATTTATTCTCAAAATTTATTTATTAATTTTTTTTTCTAAAATCAACAATTTGTAGGATATATAAACAATAGATTTAGGCAACATTTTAATATTCCATAATATTTTTAAAAATGGGAAACCTAACTTTTCAACCTATCAATATTTCCAAGCGTTTGTCGGTTTGTCTTTCCGGACTTTTCTGAGCACTTCTTTTAACCTAGAAATCTGAAATTTTGTTGTTGAAGTGTTGTGGGCAACGGCAATAAATGGCTCGATTTTTTTTAGGAGTGAATATAAGGGAAATTATGATATAAAAGGTTCGGATTTTCGACAATATGGTGATAAATTTAATAAAAAAGATGATTTAGGAAAATCGACATAACGCCACTTTAGAGCGTTATTATTAATTCGATCGCCCATGACACATCGCGTTAAATAGTTAGGTTCTGTTAATTGAAGTCTCGTGGGACACGTAAATTTAATTGTAAATATAAAACTGAATAAAGAAGTTTTAGTGGAGTTAAAAAATAAATAATTAAGTTTAATAATTTCTGCTCAAAACTAATTATATGCCTACATCATATTTCTCCAACTTCTCGTTGATCTGAAAGTTATTATAAGGGCATTAGAACTAATAAGCATAGTTAACTGTTCTTATTTAACTATTGTTTAGAAAATTTTTATTCAGATTTTTATATTTCCGAAACCGAATTAATGATTATGCTGTTATGGTTAATAAGCATTTATTTAAATTGTTGTTTTCGCTTTGATTCTGGTTACATTAGGGTGGGTTAAATATAGCACGCCGCACCTGTGACGAGCCCTTTTGAATTCTGCCAGCCTCAACTGATGTCAAGCGCACCACGTGAATTTCTTACGAAACTCTTGTATCTTCAGCAGCGGCAAAGGGGATAATAAAAACGTCTGGGATACAACAATCAAATTTCATCATATTTTGCGTGTTGTTTGTCTTGCTGCAAAGTAAACTTTTTTGAAAAAGTGTGCCATCAAGTCGTCCAACTAGATAAAAAAAATCCTTTTAGTTCACACCAAAATATGACAAAAAATGGATCACTGCGAGCTTAGGTCGCGCTACTCGCGAACAATAAAAATATTATAAATTTGACTTGACGCTGGTCGCCGAAAGCGTTCAACATCGATTAAAGCATGCAAAGTCACAAGTACAGCTCGTCATTTTTATATGCATCTTAGGGAATTTTAATTTTAGTATGTATTGTTTTTTTATGGATGCGTTAGGGATCAATGTCCAATCATTCGCCGTTACTTGCGTTACACATGATGGAAATGATCTTTTTACTCCTTATCCTACAGGCGATTAACGTTTAAATAGTCCAACATATTGCGAATCAGTTTGCTGTTCAGCACATTCAGGAGAGGAAATACTCTAGTACTTGATATTGAGAGGAAAAGAACTTAGGCAAAAGATACGAACTTCAAGTATACTTAACTTTATTGAAAATGAAACCCGTAATGATGTAAACGTAACGATGTTGCATAAAAAAGGCATTGGAGGTTCCTTGAAAATATTTTCTCTAAATATTGTGCACGAGGGAATTTTATGTCCTATTTTTTCCACCCTAAATAGAACTTCTCGTTGCTGTTCTTTTGTCAACGAGGATTAATCTAATTTCTGCCTCTTAGAGTTTTGTTAAGATATTGAAATAATTATTTTCTATTCTTGTATATTAGTCTTCAATAGACTCTAAAATAGAATGATTTCGTCTAAGCCAAGGCGCGCACTAAAGTGGTAAGCAAGTGACATGGCAGTGACTTGGTAATGAAGTATCAAATGGAAACTCTAAAGCATACGTAATCAAATGACGCCTTGTCCATTGATGTGGGATGATGGTGAGATGATGTTTTACATTACGTCAATCGGGTGCCACTAGTTTGTAACTTGTAAACTCCTTTGATATTACTTCTCTGCCATTCTACTGCTACATCACTTTTTCATCATTCCTATGCCAGCAGCTTGCCACACCTCACTCGCTCTTTTTTTCTGATTCACTCTCTCGCTCCTTTTTGTGAAATTTCGCTCGTTTGTTGTGACCACAGAGAATATCAGTCAGTTGTGCAATTTTTGTTATTTTGTTTTGTTTTCAATAAATAAATTCCAAGTCGAATTTTGAAATTTTTTGGACGTCCTTATTTAAAATTGAATAAAAACTCGCTAGCAAGAATTATAGAACTGTATAATTTAGTGACGCTTAGCTATTTTAGTATAGATGACACTACTTCTAATGATGCTTATGGGGTTACCTATCTGTCTAAATCCTATAAAAAAAACTATAAATTTGAACCTTTGAGCATATATTACTGACATTGATTACTTCTCGCGTATTATATGGCAAGCAGGGAGAGGCAAGGCGAACAACAGTGCATGATATCTTTCTTGCCCCGCACGCGGTTGCTCAGCGTGTGCTTCGAAATTTCAGAGATAAGGAGAAGAGAACAAAACTAAATTTTTGGAGCGAGAGAGGGAGCGCGTACTCCTATTTGTTGTCTCTCTTTTTCTGCTATGCAAGACGCCTGAAGCACTCAATGATGCCTCCAGTGGTACTCATAATTTTTTCAAATAGCTTCATGTCTCATTAACCACAAGTAATATAGATTAATTGCTTTATTTCAGCTAAAAAAATCTCACTGGTTTTTGATAAAATGGCTCACTCGAGAAAACAAGTCAGTGGCAACACTGTATACCACACAACACTCGTTTACCTCGCCTCTTTTATATCATTTGCCTTATCCAAGGCTCGCACTGAAGTGATAATGAGTGACGTGGCAACGACGTTGTAATCAAGTGGCAGGTGTAATTATGAAAGAATACTTAATCAAATGCAACAGGGCTTATTAATGTGGGTGGCAGCGAAATGATATTTTGTGAGTGACGTAGCATCAGTTGGGTGCCACCAGCCTAAGCCAAGACGCGCACTGAAGCAGTGTGGTGGTGACTTGATCATTGAGTGTTGTGTGGCTTAGGAATGGTAAAAGCCTTATGTGGCAGTGGAATGGTAGCGAAGTAGCATCAGCGAAATTTACTTGTAGCACCAGACTGACACTAAGACACTTCCAAAACATCATTTTTATAGCCACTTCTTTTTAATAAGGGCGACCGCATTTGATTATGCATACCTTAATGATTGTACCTGTCGTTTGGTTACCCCATCGCTGTTGCGTCACGTGCTTACCACTTTAGTGTTCCCCTTCCGTTGGAGATGTAAATTTTTTTGATATCTCTTCGTAGCTATTCCATTGCCACACCACTTTTTCACTATTTCTATGCCATGCAGCACTCCTCTATCTCGATACTTCCACACCATTTCAGTGCGCACCTTGTCTAAATCAGGGCATGTTCTAAACTGGTAAGCAAGTGACTTAGCAGAGACGTTATAACCGTGTAGCAGGTGTAATCACTTATGGCCGCGCTTATTCAAGTGGGATGACGGTGGAATGATGTTTCTGAAGAGGTATGGCGCTAGCCTGGTGCACTAAGCTTCCACATTCGATTCCCTTTGGTGTCAATTTCTTTCCATTTTTACAGCACCTTGTTACGATTTCCATGCCATGCAACACTTTTTTTACCACGCCACTACCACTCCACTTCAGTGTGCGCCTTGCCTAAACCAAGGCGTACACTAAAGTGATAAACCAGTGATGTGCATCAAGCGGCAGGTGAAATCCCTAAAGCATATGTAATGAAATGGGGCCGCGCTTATTAAATTGGGGTGACGGTGGTTTGATACGTATGCTTTAGTGATTCACCTACTACCGCATTACTTGCTTACTATTTTAGTGCACGCTTTGGCTAATAAAAGCAACCTCGATTCTTGTATGGGCTTGAAAATACCAATACTGGTACCACTGAAATATAAAATCTTTTGAAGAATTTTAAAATGAGCGTTAGTCAATATACTATTGGTAAATTAAAAGAAAGGGCTTTATTCAATACATTTATAAAGGGTGTTTTTTATAGAGGTATAGAACTTTAAGTTGGCAACACTTTTTTAACTGGTGGCCATTTTGTCGGCTGTCAAGTGATTTATGTTTAGTTTGGCATTTCAACATGACTAGACTGACGCCTGAACAACGCTTCCAAATTGTGCAAATCTATTTTGAAAATCATGGTTCTGTTCGAAATACGTATCGCGCACTACGTCCATTTTACGGTCAACATAATCGTCCATCAGAGCAATTAATTCGATTAACTATGGAACGTTTTCGCATCACGTTTACTCTAAATGATAATATACATCCACAGAGACGTCGTACAGTGCGTACAGAAGAAGTCATTGCTGCTGTAGAGCGTAGCGTAGAGGAAGACCCGAATCAGTCTATCCGCCATCGTGCACAGGAATTGGATATGTGTCCATTCACTTTATGGAAGGTTTTGCAGAAAGATCTTGGTTTGCGTACTTACAAAATCCAACTCGTGCAAGAATTGAAGCCACACGAGCACCTAGCAAGGCGTAGATTCGGTGAATGGGCCCAAAACAAGATTGCCGTTGATCCCGATTTTCATAAGCGAATTTTGTTTAGCGATGAAGCTCATTTTTGTTTGAATGGATACGTCAATAAACAAAACTGCCGTATTTGGAGTGATGATAATCCTCAAGTGTATGTTGAGACACCGTTACATCCAGAAAAACTGAATGTTTGGTGTGCTTTATGGGCTGGTGGAATCATTGGTCCGTACTTCTTTAAAAACGATGCTGGTCAGAACGTTACAGTCAATGGTGACCGCTATAGAGCCATGATTACTGACTTTTTCGTTCATCAATTGAACAACCATGATGTGCAGGAGCTGTGGTTTCAACAAAACGGCGCAACATGTCACACAGCTCGTGCCATAATTGATTTATTGAAGGAAACGTTTGGTAACGGCATAGTTTCACGTTTCGGACCCGTGAATTGGCCTCCAAGATCGTGCGACTTAACGCCGCTAGACTATTTTCTGTGGGGATATGTGAAGTCGCTAGTCTACGCCGATAAGCCCGAAATGATTGATCACTTGGAGGACAACATTCGTCACGTTATTGCCGATATACGGCCACAAATGTTGGAAAAAGTCATCGAAAATTAGACCTCCAGATTAGACCTCCAGATTAGACTACGTCCGAGCCAGCCGTGGCGGTCATATGCCAGAAGTCATATTTAAATTATAATGCCAGAAGGTTATCTTTCGAATAAAGTAAATTTCATGTCAATTTAAAAAATTCATCTTTGTTTTATTCCATTTAAAAGTTCTATACCTCTTATTAAAAGATAGATATTTATCAAATTCACAACTTCACCCTAAATTTAATTTTAACAATTGTATCGCTTAAAAACTGCCTTATTACGAAATTTAACCCATACAATATTAATTTAATCAAATAAATCTCTTACAGTTTTGTACATCCCATGTCAAATAAGACCCTTAAAAATGATGATGGGTGTCGAACAAAACAATCCTTAAAAGTTTAGCCGTAGCAGCCCTTAGATTTTCCGATCCCTAATGAACTTGTCTCTTTGAATCTCAAGTACCCTTCTCACTTTTCGTCGGGCGTAGAGATTTTTCACAGACAATAAAAATGTCAGATGGGGAAAAACCTACGTTAGGTTTAATTGCTTAATCCCAGTAATGACTTTATGACATATCATTTATAAAATTGGTATATGCTGTATACATTTCTAAACGTTTTTTTGTTGGGTTTTAATTGCTTTCATTATTTGATTCCTGAAATTTATTTATAAAGTTTCCAATTTTTGATGGTCCAAGTCTGATAACAAAGGCGAGTGATAAATCAATTTGAAATTGGTACAAATGAAACATGCCTTTGAAAGTTGTCGGACAGCGTCTGTCTATCGGGATTGATCTCGAATTGATTAGGCTAATTCCTAAGGAAAGTTTTGGTATATAAAATAAAAAACATACGAGATCCTCTTGATTTACGTCGAAATTGTAGCTCTTAAAAAGCTGTATAAATAGATCTGCAACAGCAACTGTCTTTTCTCTAAGGATGATCCGCAACAATTGTATTTATCGTTCAAAAATTAATCTATACTTGCAAATAAAATTGAAGTATCTATCTGCCTTTCTGAGCTATTTTTTCAATAAATTTTATAGACATGAAATGGAGGTTGTCAGGAGTTATATAGGCTGATTTTTTCTGTCTGTCTCCATATCCAGGCTAATATCTTCGAAACGGTTGAACCGATTTCAATGAAACTTTACAGATATGAGGAGAATATTGTCAAGCTGCTCTTTTTTTGTTGGTTGTTCCGGCAAATCTTCGAAACGGCTTAAATGATTTCGAAATTTGCACAGACTAATCTTCAAAAGAAATCTTATAGATATAAAGAGAAGATTGTCAGGAGCTATATAGGCTGGTTTTTTTCTTTCTGTCTGTCTGTCTGTATATGCTAATCTTTGAAACGGCTTAACCGATTTCGATGAAATTTTACATACATGAAGAGGAGTATGTCAGAAGTGGTAAAGGCTTCTTTTTTTCTGTATATTTGTCTATATGAGCTAATCTTCGAAATAGCAGAACCGATTGCAATAAAAGTTTACAGACATGAAGAGGATGTTGTCAAGAATAATAATGGCTGTTTATGACGAAATCGTGAGTAAAAGCTTGTTAAAAAGTAATGACAAGCATCGTTACGTTTTATCTCTCATTTAGAACTTAAATATATAGGTATTTTATTTGGTTTCAGTTCTCACTATTGTTTTACTAGTTTTGCTGCCTAAAGTAGGCTTATAGAGTTTTAATTTAATTTCTCTTTGCTGTTTTTTTACTTTGATATTCAGTTTTCAATATTTAAATGGAACACACATATCCGTGATTTTCTTGGAGTAATGTTTTGGATAAGGTAACAGAAAAGGCATCTCATTCCGTACGTTAAAAAGAAAATTATGTATCTTTTTTTTTAAACAATTAGCCCGAAAAATCGATTTTTTCAATATTATGGGGAAACTACAGAATATAGAGAAAAATGATGTAGAGATGGTTTGGGCGTCTTGAAAAGATCTATAAAATGACTTTTTTAATGTTAAAACCGCTTCATAAACAAAAAAATTATTGAAAAAGAAATGTTGAAAATGCTTTATTAAAATTATTTTATTTTTTTAAACTTTAATTATATTTTTGTGGGCAGGAAAAATATTTTCTGTATATTATACGAATATAAAAATATTTGAATAACTATATTTATAATTTGTTTCATTAATTAAATTTTGTGTGTTTATGATAACTAGAATTTTTTTTTTGTTTAACCATGTTATGGTAACAATAGGAGGTTAATTGGTTTTTGTATGTCAGAAAATTTACCTTTCTAGACTCTTCTCAATTTATTCCAATTATACTTGGAAATTCTTCTTGAATAGCTTCTATTCTATATAAATCTAGTGGGCCTTTCCTTTTTCAGGATACAGTTTGAGTATATCTGTCAATGGCTCGGCCCACCGAACTCGAAGAGAGCAGATGTTTCTTCTCTTGTGTAATTGAAGCAGATGTTTACTTTTCGGTTTTACTGTGCTAGAATGAGTTCGCCCACCATGACTTCCGGTCGTGTTTGTTCCGCTCGTGAAATGTTAGTTTTGACGTTCTTTTTGCAACAAGTTTTTTGTTTATGAAGCAATTTTAATATTCAAAATGTCATTTTATAGATGTTTTCAAGACGTAACCATCTGTACATCATTATTCTCGATATTATGTTTCCAAATAAGTGCGAAAAATTTTAAAGAGTTATCCTTGCGCTAATTTTAAGCATAAAAGTTCATATAAATATATGTCTGATAATGCTTAGTGTATAAGATAGAGGGTGTTAAAATGTATTATTATTTTCAGTCCTTTAAATCTATATCATTTGTTTTTAAAGCTAATAAATTAGGAACACATAACACTTTTTACAGTTCTCATAAAGAAAATTAATATTATGTGAAATAATATACAGAGTGGTACTTTTTCCGGGTTTGTAAAATTTTACTCTCTTGAACTTTTTTTTTCGGACGCCACTGACTTGGTTTGATTACTCCGTTAGCTATCCCACCTTATTGTGAAACTTTTTTGTCTCTTAAGTTTTCCTCTAAAAGTCAGTAGTTTTTCCACAATAAGAGAAAATACCTAAGTAAAAAATCATAATGTATTTGTTGTAATCAATTTTCATTCATATTTGTTTTAAAAAAACAGGAACTAAAGAAAAAATACATATTAATAACCGAATTTGAACAGCAGTAACACAATATTAATAATACCCTCAGCCCTAATGCAAGCATCCGATCTTCGTCTCATTGAAGAGCAGGAGATGGATAAACCAAAGATTTTAGGAAACCTCAAATGAAAAAATCTAAAAGATTTAGATTCGGAGATCGGACAGACCAGTGTTGAGAGCCTCCTCGACCTATCCAATGATTTGGATACACTGCCTCTAAGTCATGGCGTTTATAGTTACTGAAATGTGCTGGAGCGCCATCCTTGTCAAACTTGAGGAGGAACCTCCTCAAAAAGAGCAGATAACTCTTCTTCGAAAAGGTGACAGTAATAATAGCCATTTAATTTTAATAAAGGATGTTTTTTATGGGGGTATAGAACTTTTAAATGGAATAAAACAAAGATGAATTTTTTTAAATTGACATGAAATTTACTTTATTCGAAAGATAACCTTCTGGCATTATAATTTAAATATGACTTATGGCATATGACCGCCACGGCTGGCTCGGACGTAGTCTAATCTGGAGGTCCAATTTTCGATGACTTTTTCCAACATTTATGGCCGTATATCGGCAATAACGCGGCGAATGTTGTCCTCCAAGTGATCAATCATTTCGGGCTCATCGGCGTAGACTAGCAACTTCACATATCCCCACAGAAAATAGTCTAGCGGCGTTAAGTCGCACAATCTTAGAGGCCAATTCACGGGTCCGAAACGTGAAACTATGCGGTTACCAAACATTTCCTTCAATAAATCAATTGTGACACGAGCTGTGTGACATGTTGCGCCGTCTTGTTGAAACTACAGTTCCTGCACATCATGGTTGTTCAATTGATGAACGAAAAAGTCAGTAATAATGGCTCTATAGTGGTCACCATTGACTGTAACGTTCTGACCAGCATCGTTTTTAAAGAAGTATGGACCAATGATTCCACCAGCCCATAAAGCACACCAAACAGTCAGTTTTTCTTGATGTAACTTTGTCTCAACATACAATTGAGGATTATCACCACTCCAAATATGGCAGTTTTGTTTATTGACGTATCCATTCAAACAAAAGTGAGCTTCATCGCTAAACAAAATTCGCTTATGAAAATCGGGATCAACAGCAATCTGGTTTTGGACCCATTCACCGAATCTACGCCTTGCTAAGTGATCGTGTGGCTTCAATTCTTGCACGAGTTGGATTTTTTAAGCACGCAAACCAAGATCTTTTCGCAAAATCTTCCATAAAGTGAATGGATACATATCCAATTCCTGTGCACGATGGCGGATAGACTGATTCGGGTCATCCTCTACGCTACGCCCTACAGCAGCAATGACTTCTTCTGTACGCACTGTACGACATCTCTGTGGATGCATATTATCTTTTAGAGTAAACGTGGTGCGAAAACGTTCCATAGTTAATCGAATTAATTGCTCTGATGGACGATTATGTTGACCGTAAAATGGACGTAGTGCGCGATACGTATTTCGAACAGAACCATGATTTTCAAAATAAATTTGCACAATTTGGAAGCGTTGTTCAGGCGTCAGTCTATTCATGTTGACATACCAAATCAAACTAAACATAAATCACTTGACAGCTGACAAAATGGCCGCCAGTTAAAAAAGTGTTGCCAGTTTAAAGTTTTATACCTCTATAAAAAAACACCCTTTAGAAGGAAATATGAACTAATTATATAATCGCTTATGTCATCAATCCATACATTTGATGAAAACTGATGTTGATAATTGGCTTCAAGAAATGCATGCGGAATTTCTTAAGCCCAAATGTGATTATTGTGAAATTTTCTTATGGATTCCCTTGAAAAGTTTGCCTCATCAGTAAACAAAATGAGATAAAAAAGGGGAAGATTGGGTGATCATTTAAAGTATCCACTAGTAAAAACTATAGGCAACAAAAAATCTCGAGGTAAAAGAGCCTGAACACGCTGGATATGTTAGGGATACAATTGGTGTTCTTTTAAAATTCGGAATACCGTTGAATTGCTTATATTTAATATATTGGCAATATTTCCAGTACTTGTGTTAGGAGATTCTTCTATTAATTTATCTCCCTAGGACGTCCACAATTAGAAGTTTATTTTAGAAATATACCATTTTCTCGTAAACGCTGACTAAGGTGAGCAAATATGTTATAATGAGATAAAATACGTTATGGATATAATTCATCACAAATCCAATAAACTTCTAATGCATATCCGTAAGGACGCCATAAACAAAATTCATATCTGACATTTCTACACTTGCCAAAAATTAAAACACATTACAACAAAAAAACAATATGTCAAGTTAGGAGCGAACTCATTTGATAACAGCCTAGTATATATTTTCGTTACTTAATAAACCACCTCTTCAGAACTTAATTGGAGATGCATCTGAAAAAAGTACCACTCTATATATCATTTCACATAATAATAATTTTGTATGAGAACTGTAAAAAGTGTTATATGTTCAATATTTCACTTAATTATCTTTAAAAACAACTGATGTAAATTAAAAAATAAATAAAAATAAAAAAAATTAACACTATGTATCTTAAAAACTAAGCATTATCACATATATGTTTATATGAACATTTATGCTCACAATTAGCTCAAGAATAACTCTCTAAAATTTTTCGCCCTTATTTGGAAACACCCTGTATAAAGTCTGAAAAACATTAGTAGATATAAAATCCAAATAGCGTGCATGTATACGCAGGATGTTAGGTTGTAAAAGTTCGCCCCAGTTGACAATGGATCGACTGAAAGAAAGCGGAAAGAAAACGTGAAAAGAGCACTAGAACAAGTCCATGAACCGTATCCGTGCCACCCCAATAATAATTGCGTTACTGCCCTTGAGCTGTTATGTTATGGGGACGAGGTTTACCTCCGTACAAGACGAAAGAAAGGAAAAATGAACAGAGAGAAAATTTATTTAATAAACGTATTTTTTTTTAGTTGAATTACATGGTAGGTAAAACCTCATTAAAATTTGCTTTAGGGGTTTAAGTTAAAAAAATTATATTACAATTTCGTGGAATTGGATTTAATATTCAGATTACGAGAAACAACAGTAATGAATTTATTAAGTCAATAAAACATATTTAAGTGAATTTTCGTATTCTATCAGATATTCAGGAACTCTAACTGAGTTAGACACTAAACTCAGTCTGGTGTAGGATAGTTAAGAACATTTTTAGAACGATAAGACGATACTGATCTTCCTTACTTAGAATCCTATTTGGGGAGCAGTTTAGTGTGGTCTGATAGCATTTAGGACAATTATTAGATGTGAAGCTTACGAATATGGAGATATTATAAATGAAATAAGGGTGTATGTAAATAGAATCATTACGCCGGTAAAAAAAGAGAGAGTACACGGAATACTTTTCTCCTCTTTTCAATACCGCATCGGCGTATAGTGATGGTGACACACTGATTGTCATAATGAGGTAATGTGGACAGTTGCATAGTCAAAAATACAATAATCATGACTACAGTGAATTAATATACACCTGAGTACTAGTATAAGTTCTAAATGTAAATACAGCTACTTTTCGCCACACAATTAACATTTGCTGGCAACTCAGTTGTTTTATCATTCTAGCTTTGCTTCATGTGCCTCGATTCATATACTAATCTAGAGATTAACTGTATAATTGCATTTTAAATATAATATATTTAGTGATATTATTGTATACCTATAAACTTAGGAGTTTTAAAAGTAAAGTACTGTCAAGTATATATATATATATATATATATATATATATATATATATATATATATATATATATATATATATATATATATATATATATATATATACAGTACGGCGTGGATCTTCAAAATCCATTTGTTCCGTGATCTTCCTCGTTTATTTCTTTATGCTAGTATCCAGCTCTAAACCTTTAATGGTATACTTTCTTCGATCATTCGTTGCAGGTGTCCATACCATTTTAACCGTTTTTCAGTTATATCGTCCATTATCGTATTTTTTACTTCCATTCTTTCTCTGATAGTCTCATTTCTTACATGATCAAGTAAGGTTAAACAGGAACATCTTCTCTAGTACATCATTTCTGTGTGACCCACAGTTCTGACCCATACGTCAATACTGGTTGAATGGTAACCTGATATATCCTTCTTTTTGTTTTCTTTGTTAGGCTCTTAGTCCACAAGATTGGATATCATGCTTTAATCATATTTTTTCTTTTCCTATTTTCTTTAGTATTTCCTAATTACCTTTTCCATATGAATCTATTGTAACTTGTAGGTATTCGTATTGTCTAACGTTTTTTTATTATTCCGCTTTCTGTTTCGATGCCTTGTCCTGTGCCTCCTATAGTCATGTATTGTGTCTTTTGTATGTTGGTCTCTAAACCCCATTTAGTGAATTCCTCTATGAGTTTATTTATCATGTAAGTCGTGTCTTGCTGGTCTTCCGCAAGAATTATCTATCAAAGAGGATTGTATACAAGTGAGTGTCCTCTATCCATATTCCTGTGGGGCTACATTTTCTTATCCACTGATTTAAAGGGCTACAGAGATAAATTTTAAACAGGGTTGGAGGGTGGCAGGAGCCCTGTTTAACCCCTTTTGTTTGTGAGAAGGCCTCCGAAGTTTGATTTCCGACCTTAACAACCGCTTGGTTTTCTCTATGCAGTGTTTTTGCGGCGTGTATATATACACTCTTTATGCCTGCTTCTTTCATTGCGATCCATAGTTTCTGCAAAGGCTCGGAGTCAAATGCCTTACGAAGATATATGAAAGTAGGGTGAAGCTCCATTCCTCTTGCTAGTCTCATTTCTGCCAGTAGTTTTATTGTAAATATATTGTTCACGCAGGATCGTCAAGGTCAAAATTCACTTTGTTCTTCCATTTCCGTGGCTTCCTCTTCTATTCGGGTTGGTAAAATTCTTTCGTAAGCCTTCCAATGGACGATGTAGTACTAATACCCCGATAATTACTGCAGTCGCTCCCGTTTCCCTTTTTAGAAATGGAATTTATGTAAAAATCCTCCATTCTCTTGGAATCCTTTCCTCTTCCAGTTATTTGTTAAAAATTACACAAAGCTGCTCATACCTTCTTGTGGTGGCGTGCTTAATTAACTCGATAGGTAAATCCTTTGGTCCTGGTACAGTCAAGTACCATACTATAAATTAATACACTTATGTCAAATTATTTGATCACACTTTTTTACACTTTATAGAACACATTTGAATATATAACTAAACTTTTGTCAGAAATATAATACATACTAACGCGTGAAAGATAACCAAAAATGGTAAATAGAAAAAGAAAATGTTAAAAATAGCGTTTATTAAAATTTACGATAGTCACTGGTTACAAGGAAGCGAATTTATCCCTTTATAAATTTTTTTATGTATAATTCCATAGAGTATTTACTTATTTAAATGATCTATTTTTTCTCTAAATATTAAGTACTTTTTTTAATCCAAACAACTTTTGTAAAAAGTTGTAAACCTAGTCATTTTACTATCAACGACGTTACCTTGTCATCAGTTAAGCAAGTCAAAAACCCAAAAGGGAAATAAGAACTAGGAGTGAATTAAAAGCGTTTGCAAATAACTCGCTGAAGAATATCTGTTTTTTTTCTGACCCCTATGTACGTATAGAAACCTTATATGAACACTTAGTCACATATTTTCACAATTTTAGTATCAATATGTTTGTCATATAATTTAACTCATGACAGATATGACAAAATATACTTAAAATACTCCTGGAGCACCAGCCCAAATGTCCCGTTTGCTGCATAGAACGCTGTACAATATTGCCATATTTTCCATTTTCTGTACGTATTTTGACGTATCTTTAACATCAAGGAATGATTGATATATCGCATAATAATTTTCTAAAAGAAATGCTTCATTAAATTTTTTACAAGTCAATAAATTATCTATTCCTGCTCAGAGAAAGACATTTTTTTTCCTCTCGATCAACGGTTCCCAATCTTTTTCTTCTTGCGAACTCCTAAAAGCCGGAATAAACTATCAAACCCCCCCTCCCCCCGTGTAGTCATTGGAAACCGTAAATAAAACAGTAAAATTGAGTTTTTAAAATTTATTTTCTATATTGAATAACAGTTCATATCGAAAAACTAAAACATACCTAATTGTAAAATATTTAAGGACAAACATTATTAAAACTAAGGTGATAGCTTAACCTACAAAAAAGAATTGATACAAAAGGAATACAATTATACAGAACTAGAACAATACCCTCAATGTGATATTTGTGCCCATTTAGTGAAATAAAAAAATTCAAAATTTGGTTCGATGTCTGAAAGTGCAACTCTTAAATCAGGTTCTGCATTTACCCTGTTTCTATACTTATCTTTCAGGTATCAAATCCTTTTCACATAGATAAGTTATACAAAAGGACAATAACACTTTAATAGCTTTTTCCGCCATAACAGGATACTCACTCTTACACTGAGCAAAAAATCAATTAAACAGTGATTGTCAGAGGATGTCACTGAGCTTTTCTTTTTCCAGTAAATTAAAGTGGTCCCGAAATTGTATCTCCTTAAAAAGGATTACGTATCCAGTTGTTTGATCCAGATATAATAGGTTTATTAGGAAAATAGTCATTGAAAATTAATTAAAGTTATTTGTTTCAGTTCAGTAATATTCCTTTTATTATTTTCGTTAAATGGAATTTCATTTCCTAATAAAATGATGCTGATGGACCCAAAACATTCGTACCCATTTACCTGCACCCATTGAATCCAAAAGTTGAACTTATTTAGCATGACTGCTATTCATGCACATTGAAAATGGTGATACCTGCGCGTTGTAAAAACAGATTTAAATCATTTAATTTTGAAAAAATGTCAAAGTATGCAAGTTTTTGCAGTCAAAGCATAATAGATACATAAGAGGACAAATGAAATGGCTGGTCAAGAAAAAATGCATGAAATTCAGATTTTAATTCAAACCAGCGGATCAAAAACTTGCCATGAGAAAGCCATCTAACTTCTGTGTGAAGTAGTTAAGAAACGTGGAGGCTTTCAAAGTCTTTACCAAATGCATGGAATACACGAGAATTTGTAGCACGCGATTTTATAAAATTTACAATTTTTATAGCGTCGCTTAAAGTACTGGATAACTATGCAGCAATGCATGCCAGTGCTTATATATGAATACGTTGATCTTCAATACCCGCACAACAAGACCAGATTTGACACCAGCAGTGCAGATTTTTGGTTGTTGCGATGTTTATTTAAAATTCCGCCATTACAATATTTTTTTCGCGACCCCCATTTAAAGCTCGCCAACCCCTAGGGGTTCGCAAACAACGGTTTGGGAATCGCTGCTCTAGATTTTCGATATCTATAGCATCTATAGAACCATTTGTGTGAATTTTTCCTTTTTTTAGAACTTGTCTTTAAATTGAAGCGTTAAAGATTTGGAAGGAATTAATGGAATTTTGCATATTGTTTTATCTTCAAATATTGTAGTAGACATGGTAAGAATAATTTAAAGAAATTATATTGCATCATAACCTGAAAATATACAGATTAATTGTAAATTAGGTCACACATATGAAACCTCGAATGTATGTAAATCAAATAGTGGTAGTATATAAATAAATAAAGGAATAAATTTTAATGAGTACTAAACCAACAAACTGTAAAATATAAATTCAACATAAAACATCGGATGGGCACCTAAAAATAACGCCATTGTAAAATTACATTACGTTTTGCATTTTAAACGAAATCTACAATGTTTCAGCTGTTTCTATGTTCTTACCTTTACGTGTAAGGCCTATTTTATTAGCGAATATACAGTTTTACTCGAGAAATGTTTTAGATATTCATTAAAATGTGCCCCTGCAATACTTTTGGGACCAATATGCCGAAAAGGCTCCGTTTTAGAAATATAAACTTTAATATCTTTTGGATAATAATATTTTTCTTAGTTGAAATAAGAATTTGTATTCGAATAAAGTCGCAAATAGGATAATGTATAAAATCAATATATTTCTGGAGAAAAAAGAAACAAATTTACCATATGTATTGTCAGGTCAGCAAGAAAGTCACTTCAATTTTGTAGTGTGCAGTTTCACGATTTCGCGCTCATAGAATTTTTGGTTCTTAACAGCAAGAAACTGAACCAGGTGTGATTTAAGGTACTCATCATTTGTGAAAGTTTCACCATTCAAGGAGTTTTGCAAATTTAGAAATAAATGGTAATCAAATGATGCTAGGGCTATATGGAGGATGCAACATCACTTCTTAACCAAGCTCCAATAATTTTCCAGGAGTTACTAAAGATGAATGAGGCTTTGCATTATCATGATGAACATAATTCCTTTGCAGTTTGCTAATCCTAGCATTTTTCTTTGATTGCTTCATTCAGTTTTCATTAATTGTTAACAGTAAACATCTGAATTTCCTCTTGGAAGTTGTTCAAAATACACAAACATCTTTATAGTCCTATCAAGTTAACAGCATGACCTTTTTTAGAAGCAATTCAGTGTTAGATGTGATTTGTGCTTGGACTATAATGTTACTGTAGATGACCCATTTTTCATCACCGGTGAGATTCTTTTCCATAAAGGGTCGGTTTCGTTACGCGTGAGATGCATATAGCAAATATTGATCTATGTATTAAACGAATCTCTTTCAATTCATGTTGAACCCAAATATCGAGCTTGAACTCGCTCCAAGACATTTTAAATGATTTTCAACCTCTTTACAGCCTCTCAAATAGTTATATGACGTTTATTCTCAATTGAGGCTTTGATTTAAGGCCTTTTGCCGCGAGGCACTGATAACTCAACGATACACATTTTTTCGTGACTGCTGTGTTGTCGCGACTTGACCGGAACAAAATTTTGTCAGTGAATGTACGTCAGTGGTAGGTAAAATCGACAACCGTGTTTAGTAGGACGTTCAAGTTGACTGGTATGCAAATTAACTTCAAAAATTGTTTTCAAATTCGCGCATACAGTAAGAGAACAAAATAATGAACCATTAATCACAAAGGGTTAGACATCTCAGCTGTGGTGACGATACAGGAAGCTAACATTTTAATGAATGGTAAGTTTCTTTAGAAAAATCAGCCTAAAAACCAAAAAAAGTCGAAACAGCAGCTGCACAAGCCTTATTAACACAGCTAAAAAAGGAAGTAAACTTCAGACGAGTAGTATTCAAGAAGTTGCTTGCTATTCTAAAAAAAGCAGTGATTTTATGACAAAAGAGTCAACTGTAATGTTTTTACAATTAAGAACACAGTACAGTTATCAATTTAATGATAAAAAACATTGAAAACTCCCGTTGGCAAAAGATAGGTGAAAAAATGCAGAAAAAAGGTTATGATATACCGAAAGGTCGAGAGGTGCTAAAAGGTGTCGTCAAAAATTTGCGAACCTACAACAAGGTTATGTAAATTATATGAAACACATGAAAACAACTGATGTGGAAAAGAGAGATCCTCCACTATATTTCGACAAAATAAATGCTATTTTAATTGATAAAGATAAAGTTAATCCTCCATATTTGGAAGATTACTTGGACACAAGCAGCCCCAGTGCAGATTTAGACAATGAAACATCAAAGTGATTAATTGTTCAATATTAGCAACATGTAAGTTCATTAAAGAAAAAATTACCAAAAACATTAAATTTGTAGGAGATATAGATCGAAACTGTAACAAATTATGCAATTTAAACAAATAACATTTATTAGCAGCTATCCTGTAAACGCAGCTGTCAGTCCCAGAACAAAAACGCTCTGTCAATTTAGCTTAACCCTTGCATTTTCGAGGAAGAGAGGTACAGAAGAAGAAATATATATTGTAGAAAAAGATGGAAATGCCTATCACCGTCAAAGGTACCTCGCGGCAAAACGCCTTTAGTCATCTTCGATTTCAGTAGGTTGACCAGAACGAAATTTTTTAAACCAATTCTGACATGTGCATTCCATTATGCAATCTACACCATTGATTTCACATATCTTTTTGTGAACCTCAGCACCTTTGCAGGAATAAGAAAATAAAACATGCCGAAAATGTTCGTTTCTGCACTCCATGATCCTAAACTAACAGCTTCAAACACTACAGCACTAGTTGCTTCTAAAGTGACCTAAATGTGATTGATGTCAAATTTTTAAAGGAAAAAACTTACAACGCTCTCTTTGTGTGACAACCAAAAATATTTTCTTGCCAACCCAATATATACAGGTAGTTGCAAATTCGTTTATTACTGTAATGTTTCATTCACGGCTAAAAATTCAGAGAAGGATAAACGGATGTGACAAAGTTATGTAATGGGGTAGCTATTCAATAAAACTAAATTAAAAATTTTAAATATTGCCAATATTTTCAAGTATTTTTCGTTGTTTTTAAACATATAACAAGGCATTCCTACAATATATTCTTAAATTGTTCAAAATTTTTTATTTATTGAAATATTTAATTATATTCTAAACTTGAACAGCCTTTAAAATACTTTAAACATACAATTATATGAAGACAAATCAACAAAGAATTATGCTTCAAAGGTTCTAAAAATGTTCTTGATTTGACGATTTATTTCATAGTTTTATAGTTTTGTGAATTTTATGTTACTTTGAATGTATTGTTGCGTTCACTTTAAAATTTAATAGTTTTAACTAACGAAGTTGTTATTAATTATAAATCCCTAACACAATAAAGTTTAGAATTGTGTTAAGAACATTGTTTTTAAATTTACGTCCTCTACAAATTATTGATGGTAAAGCTCAGGGAGGTTACAACCTAATTTAAGAAAATGTAGCGTTAGGAAGTAACAGTGTGTGTGCAAAATAAAAAATAACATACAATTTATTAACAATGAGGGTTGAAAATGTACACAAAATATTAAAATAATATACTAAAAGGTTAATACCATTAAATCGGAAGGTTTAACACAATCTGTGTAGTCAAAATTAAAAACTAAAATTTCTTAACAGGTATCAAAAAGAAACATAAAGAATTCTTTTTGCACTGTAGTATATCAAGACGTAAGAAAGAATAGTCAAGCGCCTTCAACGTGGAACAGACTAGAAGGTGGAATCAAAATTTTACAGATAAGCTTTAAACAAGCCAGAAGTTAAAGCTAAAAATTAGAACCCACCTGTAGTCCTCCTGGTGAAGTAGGTTGAAGTTCAAGTGTCCTTTTTCAAATGGTTTGGGCCCCAATGTGCTTCGTAGACTCTTTGTCAGCCAAGTTCCCTCAGATAAACAATGACCTCTCATTTATTCTTAGAAATTACATAGCGTTTTACCGTTGTTCACAATTTAGTTATCTTTGTTGCATAAATATATACCATTATATTTAAAATAGCACTAAATACAGGCTAAAATTAAAATGAAATCACGAATGAGCAAAAGTGCACATTGACTATGATAAGCAACACTGACGAGTTGTGAAGTTAATCTAGAGAAGTTATCAAGTTACGAATTTTAGATATTTGTTAGACAAACATTATATATATGTAGAAGCCAAGGAGCTTTAGGTAAAAGCAGTTACGTCATTTAATATATTGTGTTATTTAAACAATTAAAAACTATTAATAAAATGTAAAATATCTTTAAATCCAAAGAACTGCTTGAGATTGAAAATATTTACATATGTCTGGAATTTCAAACAGTTTTTTTGTCTGTGCGTCTGGATGTTTTAATCTACAATCTCTTTGATATTATCCTATCAACTTATAAAACATGAATCCTATATTTTAAACAAAAGAATTATTTAGCAAGAGGAAGACAAGTCATCCCATTAATTTTGTAACGTTAAAACTCATATACTTTAAATTTGAAAATAAAAATAATATCTGCTAATTGACAATGGCATATTTTACCAATTTTTTCTTTGAATAGGTACGAAGAATAAAATAGTTGCACATTTTAACTATTCTTTCAGGCTAGAGAGCTAAAGGCTTAGAGACCTGAGATAAAATAATCAGATCGGAAGTACTACATTTAACCAAACTGAATAAAATGGTATTAAGTCTTATCCAATTCGCCCTGCGAACCAATTCTTATTTTTGATTTGATTGGAATCGTTGACTTTTAAATTTATTGAAAAAGTTTTTTTCTACTTTACAAATTAGAAGTTGACTGTCATACAAATTTCCTTTGTCTTCTTTCAGAAAAAGAACCAGTTCTTGTTATAAAACACAAAGTACGACCATATAGCATGATATCTACAGAATTATTATGTAAATATTTGTTAAATAGGAAGACGCTTCCATGAACAGGAAACATTTTTGACTAACAATGTTTCGAAAAACTTTATTTTCCACAAGTACACATTGTTTCGCTTCTTTTGCAAACGACAATGCTGAATTCTTTTATTTCTGTTCCTTTAAAGTTAGTAAGTTGTTTTTTCGTGAATATTGAATAGATTTTGTTATTATAGAACTATTTCTACTAAAACTAAATAAACTGAGGGGATTAGCCTCGTCAATAAGTCATTTTCACGCATTTCTATCTTAGAAAATGTGATTAAAGTAAAAATTATTTTAATGTATTTAAGGAAGTCCAATCGCTAACAATATTAAGTAAAAAACTAGATCATAAAAAAAATATCTATACTATAGCGGAATTTCAGTTAATTTTACCGTGTAAATGTTTGAGAACTCAATTTTCACAAATGTAAAAATTTATTCTTAGGGGGAATCAGGTTTTTGGCACTTTCCTTTTAGTTATATTACCATTTGTCGATTAAATGAGGTTGAAAAAATTAAAAACTAACTTTTTGAAACACGCCGGTTTATTTTTTTGCAATAAAATATTTAGCTTGCCATAGGGCTTACTGAAAATGACATAAAATTTAAGATAAATCTGTATTAAAATGTTGAAATCTTTGGCAACGTTGCATGAGCGCGCACTTCACATCTTGGAATACATTCAATATGGAAACTGGCCCACTGATGTTTCGAAATAATACAAATTAATTAATTATTAATATATATACATATATATATATATATATATATATATATATATATATATATATATATATATATATATATATATATATATTATATTTATCAACTTAATGCTTACCAAGAGCTAATCTGAAATTAATGTCGTAACAAATAAGATGTGTTTTATCTTCTTTATTACTAATTGTATGACGTAAATTTATACTATTATATTTTATGCAATATAGATGAAAAATACTTACTAATTCAAAAATTTTCTCTTTAATGACATGTCTTAAAGATATTGATACATCACGATATTTACACCATAAATTATCAGCAATACATTTAATTTCTCTTACTAATTTACTGATATGAAGTGAAATTTTCTTCGAATTTATCTTTTTGTAGATTCATTGTATTCTGACGCCATTATTTACGTTTGAGACTTTTTGCAATAATTTTTGCTATGAGACATTCGAATATTATAAATAAACATTTTGCTATTTTGTAAACTTTATTATGAAAAAGTAAGGTTAGACTACTATCTCGGAGATAAACATCAACAGTCACAATCTTGTTACGACCAGCTCTTCTAAATTAGTCAGTTCCGTATTTAATTACTTTTTTATAATATTGTTACGAACTTTATAGCGTTGTACATTTCATAGTATTAGTTTGTATTTGTAGTTTGTAAGGTTTTAGGTATATTTTCTACGAGTTCATAATTTATTTAAGTAATTATACCGTTGTTAATTTTCGCAGGAGATAACTATGAAAGAAGGTCTGGAACTTTTTAGAGAATTCTATTTCCTTATTTTTAACATGGAACGCCTATGATAGAAGGTCTAGAAATCGCCGGATTATTCCTTTTTCTTATTTTTATTACCCCATGTTGTATGGAGATCCTTCTAGAGAATTAGGGAATCTTCCGATATCGACCAAAAAGGGTATATAAAGGGTCCAGATCCGCTTTCTTGGTCAGTATAGTTTGAGAGCTTCTCGACGCAACTTGAAATTGTTTGACAAGTGTCAAAAGTAAGATTGACAATAAAACTCTTTCGAAATAATAGTGTGTTCGATAATGCAGTGTGTGTTCGAAGATCGGCCGTCCGGAACAATATTTTCTATTTCAATCATAAATGCCTTGCAAACAATTTATTTTTAAATTACATTATTTTTTTAGCATTTTAATTTAACTTGTCCAATATTGGTTACTACTTTTGACCAATGGAGTAGCGAATACACTTCTTAAAGTAGCTGTAATTTCATTTTTACACAACAGTTGTTCAATAATCTTTTTTTTTTAAATATAATTATTTAATTATTGAATTTTAAAAAGGAAAACATATTTCCTGAACAAACAAATGTTATTTCTGGAATAGAAAACCTTAAAAATATCATTGTTCCAAGATATTTTAGATTTATAACTATTTTACTCCGAAAGGCTAAAAATATTCCTTATCATAGAAATACGAGACAAGGCGGATTACGTCAGACAACGATTGAGACGATGAATTTGGTAAATCGTTTGTACACAGAAATTTGTTCCTTTTGTAGTCAGAATAGATAATCGTTATATGGAGGTTTAACAACTATTTTTAGAACAGACTGATCATTTTTATGTATAGATAATTACTATTTTAAGTACTATTATACTTCAATATTTTTGATTTTTCGAGAAAAAGTCATGATAAAAAATTTTGCTTGCTTTCGGATTTCAAAAACAGTAATCAAAGTCATGATAGCCGGTAGCGTATATAAGATGTTCAAAATATTTAAAAACTTATAATTAATCTTAAATAAAATACTGTAATTTGTATTCTTTTACAAATTTTATTTAACTAATGGAGACATAGTTTAATAAAAAAAATACGAAAAGCAATGTTGTGAAACCTTAACAATCTGAAATAAAAAGATAATTATTCCACATGTTTAGCTCCCGCTGGTATACATTCTTCTAATCTTTCTCTTAATTCTTCGTACACAGATGCAATCATTTATGATTGCAACAAGGCCTTATCTCAAAAATTTAATTTTTTGGTGAAAATTAATTTTTAATTTTTTTTATTTAACTCAGGATTTGTGCTTTGTTTCTATTTCGAAACAACTTAATTAAATAAAATTTGCAAAATATCAGAAGAGTATTTTATTTTAAAATAATTTTTCATTTTGATGATCTAAACACTCTATATACATTATCATGACTTTGGTCACTGTGCCAAAAATAAGCAAAACTTTTTATCAAGAATGACTTTTTCTCGGTAAATCAAAAATATTGAAGTTTACTAAAGTGGACGTCTGCATATTTTTTATGATTTTTATTTTATACGAAAATTTACATGACAAATAAAAAATATTTTATGACATTACAGTAAGAGGGATATTTTTTATGTGCTGACTGTTTGTATTTAGAAATCTCCAACGACTTTTGATATCGAGTCGACAGGCCTTAATCGATCTGATTTTATTTTAAAACCTCTTAACTTCATGTTAAGTTAAGCTAAGTGCAACATGCAATATTCGCAAACAAAACTGTCCTTTCTATGTTCAATTAAATAGGTAAGTTATTATCTATATATACTACATGGCAAATTCTGTATTAACTGGGAACAATCACTCCTGGCAACTAACTAATTCAGGTGTTTGTGCAAGACTGAAACGTGTAACTAATATAGTTTGCTTGTATAGTGAATGTATAGAGACTGTGTGTTTTACTGGAGTATATAAACCGATTCGTCGTTTACTATCAATTGTTATGATACAAAATTCATTAAAAGCGATGGCTAAGATTATTTCAAATTTTTTGATTTAACTAACAAAAATTCGTATTAAATAAAAATAATTTGTTTGTTAAAATAAAAAAAATTAAATAAGCATATTTTATATTACTACCCTAAGGCAAATTCATTTTTAATAAATATGAATTATATTAATGAAATGAAAGTCACTGTGGCAAAATTATGTGGGAATAGAGTCTGTATTTTATTCTTCCACATAATTATTTCTATTTCTATACATTTTCCTATTATCTCTAAACCTTGACAAAATATTGTTTATAGTTTGTCCAGATGAGGAGAAATACGTGGGTATAGGGAAACTCCCCCGAGTTTCGGATAATTAAGTTTTTCGAGGAAATAATAGTCATGTTTTATTAAGGAACTTAGCATTTTGAGATAGACCATTCTAATACGCATTCAAATAAATTAACATAGACAGATATCAAATTACATTTAACCATGGAACTATTCATTGACTTAATTTTTGATATCATCGTCATTTGTCACATAGTAACAGACATGCATAATAAACTTGAAAACTTGATGGTTTTAAAATACCTGTCTTAAATTGTACGATAATGTCTCATCAATACACAACCATTACAGACTTTCAAATAAATCAGAGTAAACAAGAATTAAACATAGGAATCATAACAATCTAAGATAACTTTAAAAAATTTGCAACGATCACAAACATAGACATCGGAACACTCAGAGATATCTACACAAGTTTCATAAGCCTATTCTTTACATGACCTGCACTGAATTCAACCTATGTCGTACCGTTCGCAACAAACAACACAGTAGTACTTCTTCAACTGTTTTTCAATTGGTTTAGCTTTTGTTTTCTTAATTTTTTGATGTCATTTGTCTTTTCATATTTAATATTGCCTTCTTCTTTTCTCTTTTTTTCATTTTTTTCTTTTAAACTTTTTTTATATGGCTAATTAGTTAAAATTTCACTTTTTTCAACTCGATGTTTTCTTGCTTGTGTTCTTGTTTTTAGAAGCATCTGGTAATGGTAAAATGTCAGGAATGGCTTTCCTTACATTTGTTATGTCGACCAACTGTGGACTTGACATTTTATTGAGGCAAAGTAAGCGTTGATTGAGTAGTGTGATGTGTACTGTCAGTGGCTGCAACTTGTATATTTTGTACAATCTTAGGCCGTTAAATTGACGTCAAATTTGTATCATCATTAGCTACGATATTAGTTGCTTCCTGCTCATTTATTGGTTTATTACTGTTAAGAGGAATATCAGGGATATCACTGGGTAAATAATCCAGATCTGTGAATATATGTATGTATTTGTCGAATGAATGAATTCCTGCACGTCAAAACTCTGCTTCGGAAATTCCATAGCGGGTAACTTTTTTAAATGCTTTTGCTACAAGACCCGCAATGTCAAATTTAGTAATTCTGGTCCCAGCATTCGCCCTCATCTACATACCATTGTTTGCATTGTATGCATTTTTGAATGTTTTTTTGAAAGATTGGTTCAATGGTTGTAATTTATGTGTAGTATGTGGTGAGGTGCTGATCAAATATATGTTATTGTTTCTCTAGATATTAATAACATTTAACTCCTTTTTACTGCTATGCAAACACCATTAAAATTGGCGATTCCTTTGTTGGTCCAATAAATTTAACAAAATATGACAACCATTTTAAAGACATTTCGTTATTTATCCATCCTTCAAGTGAAGCAACAGCTTCACTTTCTGGTGGTGCATTCATCGTTAAACGTTTATTTATTCAGTGACGAGAGAATATGAAAATGGGAGAATAAATTGTCCCCCTCGGTATTCATGCAAGACATAGTTACATTTTTTCCTCGTTCTGCTGATGTTAATTTGCCTATTTGTCATATATTTTTTTACCACGAATTTTTCATGTTTTTGGACAATAGTAACGCCTATCTTCCATCAGTTTCCGTAAATTTACAAAAAATATGTCGACTTGGTTTTTATTAAAACCAACAGCAGGCATTAAGCTTGTGGATTCTGCCGTTCCTAAACTTAAATCCGGATGTCTCTTCATAAAATAATGGTAAAAATTGTTTTCCCACAATCCTTTTTTCATTGTTAAAGCGATGTGGTAATTTAAGCTTGTTAGCTAACTCATAAACAAGCTTCAAAAACTCTTTCTTAGACAAAGCCGTGTAACGTTAAATCTTTAACGTAACTTTTCAACATTTGCTCGTACCCTTCTGAATATGTTTTATGACAGGTTTAACTTCAACCTCTTCACTCTGTTTCAATAATTTTACTTTATCAAACAGTGTGCTTTTTGGTTCCTTGAAACATTCAGATACTTCTTTTATTGTTATCTTCTTATGCAAAATATTATCAATTTTTGACTCCCAACTGCCTTTTTTTCCTCCCATATTTTCAAGCAATTATAAAAAACAGGTTATAGCAAAATAAACTTGTCCGGTACAAGGGAACTTGAATGGATCAAAATGAAGTTGTCTGGTACTAGGAAATCTTTAATTGTCCGAACGTAAAGTCAGTTCATATTGTAGTAAAATTTCGATTATAATAAAATTTGTTAATATACCAGCTATAGAGCTAATAAAATTTGTATTCCAAATTGAAAACACATAGGAAACATTCTTTTATTCAGATTCATCAATATCTGAAAAAAATTAATACCTATTCTTCTCAAGATTTCCATTTCCAGTCCCTACTTGAATAATCAGACGTTTCCACATCCCTTATAGCCGTTCTTTTTTCTACTTCATTAATAAATAACTTCGCATCTAAATTATTCCCCTCCAATTTTTTTAACACTTACAAATGGCAAGTTCCGCGCGTATATTGAACACAATTCGGCGTTTCAAGTATCTTGACTTGCGAGTAATTCGCGCGCGCGAAATATATGCGAATTACGCGCGTATATTTAATTCACGCGTTGCATATTGGCTCCGTGCGTGACAACAGCGCCAACTAATGTATGAACTAAGAGGCGATATTTGCGTATATTGACAGTATAATTATATGGAAAGTCCTAATTAAAAATTATGTTTTTTGGTTTTAAAAAAGTATATGGGTTTATAAAACAAGTGAAGATCAATTTATAATTATTATATATTTTTATTACATTATCTAAATAAAAAGTAAGATTAATCAATAAATAATAATCAAAACTCGTTGAAATTAAGGTTAAGTAATTCAAAATAGAAAATAACTACCATTAAATAATAACGTGGATTGCTATTAAAACAAAGAAAACTATGAACTATATATTTTATTACTTAAAATATGACTTTACACCGGAACTTCTACCACGTTATGTATTAGCGTTCTTCACCTTATTCGTTAATTTCTTTAATTTAATTTCCATTTTGCTACCGGAAATTTATGAAATTTACACTGTTTTTTGCTAGTACTTTTACAATTTACATCCCCGGAACTACACCTCTTTATTATGTTGTACTTAATTAAAAAAGATTGACACGTGTATTTGATATGTCAAAAGTACAAAATATCGTCCCGAAGTACCTCAATTATTCGTAGACGGAACTTATTGATCCTTAATACCTTGTTAACGCGCGAATTTACACGTCCGAAGATTTTCGCGCGTACTTCACCTCATCTGAACAAGCTCAAAACTCAATCCGCTTATTTACGGCGGCCATGGAAATTTTCTTTTCATTTTAGAAACGGACGATAGTTATTGGGTAAATAAGGTAGATAATTTAAATCATCTTTTCGTAACAGCAGCCCTAGTAATACAAGATGTCTGACTGGGTGTATAATAATGTCGAAAGAGCACGCCTTATGTTAACATTCCTCTGCATTTTTCCTTGATTACTTTCTGCAAATTCGGTTTAAATTGAGCGTAAGAAGATACTATCATTATTTATTCTTTATTTCTGTAAGCCTAAATAAAAAAGCTTTAAAATCACTACACGATTTCGCTTTGGAATATCAACATCCAAAGTTACAGGTTTTTTCATATCTAAATATTTTTTAAAATATGATATATATATATATATATATATATATATATATATATATATATATATATATGATGCAATATGCGCGTTTTTCCAACTAAGTGTCTCATCGTTAGTCGTTCATCTTGCAGCATTGATGTTTTATCAATCACTTCCTTGTTCATAATAAACTTCTAGCACACATGCATAATTCGGAAAAGAGTGGACCAGTAATTACCAGTATTAAAAACCGGGTACAATCAAAAACTTTTAGATAGAAAGCGTGAAAACCAAAAATCACTGCAGATCAGGTAGGACTGTTGATAAAATATCGATACATTGAAATGTCGATCTTATTTAGAAATATGGATATTTATGACTAATAAATACTTTAGGACGATATATTGATAATAAAACGTAGCCATCGGTGGCAATATTTCTTAAAATAATTTATTGTTTTACATTTTTCTCATCTATTATTTAACCTATGTTAGGATAAATTATTTAAACTATACTATTCTTTTTCCAATCTTTCTTTATTTACCTACATATTCGTTTCAAACGAAATGTAATTTCGGCTGCATTCTAAAAGTTGAATAATAGCCTTCATGGTCTATGATACATTGTCGAAGTCTAGACGAGAGGTTATGTTAGATTATGTGAATGTTATTGTTGTAAAAGCAAATATTTATTTAGTTTTTAGAAAAAAATAGCCAAGTTCCGTAGTATGTCATCTTCAATACATTCCTCAATGGTTTGGAAGTATTTTAAGAAAGTTGGCATGAGTAACATTTCATGTAATTATGTGAGCAAAATAATGAAATTTTGATTTACTCAATAGATATATTTGATTAAAAAACTGATTTCTGAACTGACCTTTTTTTAAATAGAGTCCATGTTTGACATATTTGTTGATATATGAAATTCCGATATTAATAGATTAAAAAATACCGCTGTATCGAAAATTCGATATTTTTAACAGCCCTAGATGTAGATATATTATAGGAGTTGTTTTAAGATCGTATTGTCGAAGTTATTGCAAAATCTAATAACATTGGGCCATGATAGAGTTGTTGATGCTGAAGAGTCAAAATTGAGCTTATTATTTTCCTTTAAAATGTCTTTGAAAATGTTTTATGATTTAATTAATCTCAAATATGGTAACTCCGGTAAAACTAATGTATAAAAATGATCTTACAATTTGCATACAACTGAAATTGATTGTTGTAATTACTTGTGATTTTTGTAATTATTATTTAGAATTGTTCTAACTATTTGGCGAAAAAGAAAATGAAAAATCTTTGTATTCATAACTGAAGTAACAAATGTTTTATATTTCGATGAAATGAGTTTTAGAGTTTAAGCAGAATGCATTATTAAGAAAATAAATATTTTTTATTTATAAATTAGCGATAAATTTAATTGTTGCTTCGTGCAATTCAGTTGGTAGAAGTTAATGTTCTCTTTTCTTACATAAGACTACGCTAAATAGCATAGACACACACTTACATCTAAAAATCAATATTAAATTTCATTAAAAAAATATATTTATTAAGTAAAGAAGTACTAATTTATACCGTTAACTCATGATAAATATTTAGGCTATGGGATACGAAAGTAGTAAAATAAATAAACCTATAAAACATCATACATTTTGCAAAGATGCTACTTTACATTACAAGCACGTGACGACATTCCCGGTTTCCCAAACTGGCTGGCATTATTTCTCCCAACTCTCACAGGGTTAAAATGCCTGAAGAATCGCCAGTGGCGGGATATATTTCGGGAATTTAGAAATGGATTGGAGTTTTAATAGAGATGCAGCAATAACTGGCAATTGAGAGTTTATGGGCTAAGTTAAATTGCATTGCCTTTAACTAGTTTAATCGATGTTTGAATGAAGATAAAAATACTCTACAAATCATAAAATTTTTATAAAAAAAATTAAACCGACATCGAAAAGTGCGCTAAGAAGTGAAAATTAACTATAAATTTTTATATGAAATTGAAATTTTTGAAGTCGGCACCAAATTAATACCTAACAAAATGTGATTTGCAAAAACAGATTTAAAATACTTTACTTGTAATTGCTTTCTTACCATAATTTGTAGTCATTTATTTTGTTTAGAAATAATTTGGCGCCAACTTCAAAAATTTCAATTTCATATAAAAATTTATAGTTATTTTTCACTTTTTAGCGCACTTTTAGATGTCGGTTCAATTGTTTCTATAAAAATTTTATTTTTTGATTTTCAGTTTTGAATTCATTATGGTGTCCATAAATTATTTGAACTCCGTACTAATCAAAATTAGTGTAACTCGCAATGATTCCAAGGTGGCAAAAAAGTGCTCATTTTATCCAAAGTTGTACATCACCGTAAAATGAATCACTAAAAATTCTTTGATTCTTAGAATTCTCCGAATGCCAGTGAAATTGTGTCAAACAAATATTTAGTATGTCATAATAAATCCACCATCTTCAATTTCAAATTAATTTTAGATTGATAATATAAGCCCCAAACCTTCCAATATCGATATTTAAAGAAATTGAGACGTAAGTTTTTTAGCCCGATGTATTTTATACTGCATATCGAGTTTGTATAGGCCCCAAAAACCCTGCAATATCAGTTTTAGACAAAATCGGAAAACGTAAAGTTTTCAGTCCCTCATATTGTATCTTATCAACCTAATAGTTGTAAAAAATTAAATTCACATTCGTAATAGACGACCCCGAAAAGCCCCTAATATCAAATCTGAAAAAATGCGAATAAGGTAAAATTTTCAACCCACCATTGAATTTCAAAAAAATAATTTTAACGTCTGAATCTAATCTAAACCCTTCAAAACCCCCTAGTACCGATTTTGGATGAAATCTTCAAATTTAAAATTTCTAGACCGTCATATTGCATCTGGCTAATATGATTTTCTTAAAATAATTTTATATTCGCTATTTACATCCTCAAAAACGATCCAGTCCCTCCTTTGAATAAAATCCAAAAACGTCAAATTTTTAGTCCGCTATATTGGATCCGGAATATTGAATCCTGAAGAAATACTTTTAAATTCATAATTTACATCCTCAAAAATCTCCTATATCTGTTTTGGAGAAAATCGAAAAACGTAAAATTTTTAGAACGCCATATTGAATCCGCCAGAGTGAGTTTTCAAAAAATATTTTAAATTCGTAGTTAACACTAACAACAATCCCCCAATACTGATTTTAGAAAAAATCGAGAAATGTAGAATCTTTAATCCGCCATCTGGGATCCGCCATATTTAATATTTTTTAAATAATTTCAGAATCGCAATGTGCGATCCCAAAAACTACCCATATCAATTTTGAAAAAATCGGACAAAATTAATTTTTTTTCTACCACATTGGCTACGCCATGTTGAATTTTTTAAAAATAATTTCAGATTCGTTATGTGCGACTCCGAAAAATCCTCCATACCAATTTTAGAGAAAATCGGACAAAATTGATTTTTTTTTCGCCATATTGAATCTCCATATTAATTTTTTTTTAAATAATTTTAGATTCGTTATATGCGACCTCGAAAACCCCCATACCAATTTTGAAGAAAATCGGACAAAATTTATTTTTGCCCTCCATATTGAACCCGCCATATTGAATTTTTTAAAATATTTTGAATTCGTTATATGCGACCTCGAAAACTATCCAACACCAGTTTTGGAGAAAATCTGTAAAAATTTAATTTTTCGTCCGCCATTTTGGATCCGTCATATTGAATTTTTTCAAAAATAATTTCAGTTTCGTTGTGTATGACTCCGAAAATTCCCTTATGCCAATTTTGGAGAAAATCGGACAAAATTAATTTTTTTGGCCGCCATATTGTCAGCGCCATTTTGGATTGTGCTGCTCTAATTTCGTCCAAAAAAATATGGGACCACCGAAGCAACTTTCTGAACATAACTTAAAAATGTCATTCACATTAGTGTCGCCGTTCCGGAGTAATCGGTGTACATACATAAAAAAAAATACATAGTCGACGAATTGAGAATCTCCTTCTTTTAGAAGTCGGTTAAAAACAATATAAGAAATGTTTGTACATTTGAAACAAATTCTTTTTTTTTAAATATTAATGTTATGCCGGAGATTGGTAGTAATAGAATTGATGTAAAGTGTGGTAGAACTGTGCTCTATATATTACCACAAATTGCGCCTACATGGGAACGCTTCTCACTTCAATAAATTGTGGTAGCAGAAATTTTTCTTTGTATGTCCAAATTAATGTACATTGTTATGTTAGTCACAGATTTAAAAACCCGTCAAGCGCTTCTCGGACACGCATTATGTTGAAATTCCGTAGCAGTTATTGGGGCTGTTATTATTTTTCTGCAGTTTCGTTGCATGTTATATGACTTCATTGAAACTATAGGCGTGCAAAATTTTATAAAAAATTTTTAAACAATCAGAGGTTATATTATAAACATTCGTTTTTTTATTTAAGAATAAATAAGTAGTTAAATTTAACCTGAACTAAAGCGAAGCACAATAAAATTTAATAAAAATAAAAATAAAGTTAAAATATATATTTAAGTTAATTGAAACTATATGCCTATAATGAATATCCAAGGTTTTAAAAAAATTCTAACTGAATTATTTTCCATTCAAATTTCGCTGAGACGTTTTAACTTATCCCATATATGCTCTATATAATCTAAATCAGGGCTATATAGAGGCCAATATATTTTCTGAATCTGCACCGCATCGAAGTAGTAAATCAATATGCCAGCTACATGTGAGTAAACATTATCGTGTATAGGAAACAACGATACACATCAAAAATTGTTCATTTGAGTTCAATATTTTAATCCAAATCACAAGAAAAATAAACACGTTTTTCAGATCTCCAATTTTTAATTGAAACATAAACGTGATTGTGTTAAAGATTTTTATGTAAATCAAAAAATTCGCGTCGAAAATGTAAGCTAATGAATACGCGCAAAAATTCGTTAAAACTTATTTGCTGATTAAAAATATTTATATCCTGTTTTTAAATCCCAATAACTTTCGCACATTCCATACTATCAAAATTTTAAAACATTTTCCAAATTAATTAAGAAACACTCGCTAAGGATGATCGCAGCCGTAAGTGCGCAGTATATACCATGAAAATATTAAAAAGTTGCCTCTATTTTCAATGTAAAAGTTATTTCTTTTTACATAAGTTTTTTAATTTAATTCTCAAAATGAGGCTGTTCGCTATATTGTAAGATCTTATCAAAAGATTGCTTCAGTTTTTTCCCAGAATTTTTTATTCGTTTTTTTCCTAAATTTTTAAAGTAAAAGTTGTTATGAAAGTGATATAACTGAAACCAAATAAATAGCAGAAAATTATTTTTGTCTTTTTTTTTGCACATCAAATATGTAACAGATTTTTTTTCTTTGGCGAACTACGTAATTTAGTATTGTAATTTTTTCATTGTCCTTTTTGTTGCTATCGACGTTTTCTCTTTTTTTTCCTTATCTTTCTCTTTACAATTATCAGTAATCTACAAAGCAATTAAGTATTTTATTAACCCATAAAAAAAGGCAATTATTAGAATATAGTGGAGCACAATAACGTTGGCTCGAGACGAAAGGAAATATTACCATAAAAAGGGCAGTAATTAATTTTGCCATGCAAATCCATAGGTCTGCGTAAAAAAAATGTTTATTTAAAGTTGGTATGTTTTGTCTTTTATTAACCAAATTGTGTGCTTTTACTTCTAAATTTATGGCATATGGACACGTATTGATTTATCTGTTGCTGGTTGAAGTATATCTTAGAAGAAAAGTTTGCTTTATAAGAATTTTACAGTTTCTTTTAAATGGAAGTTCTAACTTCAATCACCTACCTTATACAATATTTCTACTACTATTTGTACACTGTTATTTTTTATATGCAGAAAATAAATAAAATACTGTATTTATAATCAACTGGTATAAGTATATTGTTTACGTGAGCTTGGACCTGGCTGAACCTCAGCCATGGAAATACTTTGTGTAGAGTACGCTTATTCTATTTCTCTTTCACATTCCGCTCTTGTTTCTAATCTTTGCCTTTTGACTACTAATGGTCGAGTTGTTACGGTTTCTGTTATTCTTTTTCGGTCGGGTTGATATCCAAACTTCGTTGGCTAACAACCTGCTCTCATTCAGCCCTGTAATACCGAACCCATCAAATGATATTATGTATAGTTCTCCATATTATTCGCCAACTAAAATAAAACAAGTACAAAACATGGTTACCTAATTTTGATTAGTTTATTTTTAACCTCAAAATTCCAATTTTCAACTTTGAAAACTTAAAAGTAATAACTTTTAATATTATAAAAATAAACAAATATTATCAAAACTTACACCAAAATAATCTTCGCAAAATACATTTTAGATTGTGTAGGCACAAGTGCCGGATCCCTGCCACATTTTGCTATTATCTTCCGAACGTGGAACCTGAATAAATAACTTTCAAAGTGTTTTAATTGTAGGACTTGTACACAGAGACACCGCACAACACCTATAAAACTTAGAACTCTGCTTTTATTACAAAAAATTCGACAAACCTTTATATCACCTTATCAGTTTACGGCGATCATGTGACAAGTATTGACTTTTTGGAGCAAAATTTGTATCTAAATATAAAATGTATGATTTTTAAAGTATTAGTTGTATTAAAAAAATAATATTAAATATTTTGGGCTATATTAAGTTCTTATGCATGGTTTTAAACACCTTTCCAAAGATAGTCTACATCCCTATTGTGGAAGATTGGCAGATATTGGTGGGTAGAAAATCCTCATATTATTTATGAAAAGAAGGAACAAGGGAGGTTCGAATTTGGTATCTCTTATTTTATCGTAGCAACTCAGGTTCGGTACGTAATTTATGACCTTCACAGTACATTGTTGTCTAGAAATTTTAGAAGGAATTATACCTGAATTGCTAGAAAATGTTCCCTTGGAGAAGTATAAGGATATATATTTTTAGCAAGACTCAGTCACAACTTTCAAGTAGTGAGACCTTTTCCAAAAATTAATTATCCTCAAAGATGGATTAATACCAACGAACCTGTTAATTGACCCCCCAGCTCGCCTGATTTATCTGTTCTGGACTTTTTTCTTGTGAGAATTTTTACAAAATATGATTTATAGGACTCGATATTGTTCGGTAAAAGAACTTCGCAATGCAACAAATTAGACCTTTCAGTTTTTGAAAAACAAACCTGTTTTTATTTTGAATGCCTTAAGAGAAATCGTATCAGGGAAAATGGCAACCATTTTCGACAGTACTTAAAATAAAATATTTCATCCAGTATTCCATTTAGTTAATTTATGTATTTTATCTTTTATAATAAGGTTAGACATTGTTCTTATTTTGGAAATGTACGAAGCCTAGTATATAAAAAAAAATTGAATTCAACTTTTAAACTATATTATATTACAAGGAGCTTGAAAACTTATTCTAGATAATATTTAGGACTTTATACCAAAGGTCTTATCATTAATAAGATACCTATATATTCAAAATTCATTGCCTACTGCGATTTTATACCTGAATTTTCAAAAAAATCAAAATTTTAAATTTATTATTGAAATTAAATGTCAACTATTATACATTTTTGAAAAGCTGTCGAGCTGTTAATAATATGCAGGGCGTTCTATTTAAAAAGCAAACATCATTTTGATCTATATGTCAAAAGGTCATGCCTTTAGAAAGGAATGAAGTACACCAGTGGCTTTAACGTAGAAAACTCTAAAATAGCACGTTTTTACTTTCTCATGCGGGGGGGGGGGGGGGGTTGTAAATGTTTTGCCCTATCCTAAAAATAGAGAGAGTCATATTGCATCTTTAGTTTAACAAAAACTAGCATATACGCGGAAAGTGCAAGTCTATTTTTAATAATCATAGAGATACCCTGCAAAAATGTTTGTTCCAATCAATACATCCTTAAAGCATTGTGACATCCCATCCAGATCGAACCCTCTGTATGTGATTGCAGCTGGCGCATGGCTCTTCAGTTTTTCTATAGACATGGTTTCGTCCATCTGATTTCTATAATTGAATTAGATTCTTATACGTAACAGTATATTTTTGCTGCTCAGTATTTTTCAATAGTTCGTTTTTAAAACTTGTGATTGTTAACATGCAACTTCGTATAGAATTTCTTCAAAAACGGTTATCAATAGCTATTATACCCTGATACTTCTGAGTCGTCGTGTGATATCTTTTTCTGTATATCCTTCACTATATTGGACTAAAATTTGTAAACTTTTTCTAACAGGTGGCGCATTCTGTTTACATTCATTTTTAAATTATGAAAAGGCTGATTCGTAATAAAATGGGCGAAAGACGATAAATATTACTATTAATTTGACGTCAATATTTTTAAAACAAGTGAATATAATGCGTGCTAATACAAAACAATTTTGAATCAATAATGATGACGAAAAATTTTTGATATTTCTGTACCTGCGTGTATTTTTTCACAAGCTAGCATACTATCCTTGAAGATAAATTCATATATAACAGTTATAACATAAACATAATAAACCATCTCCAGATTATACATTAAATTTATGTGCAGGCATCCGATTTGAATGTTGGCAGAGTAATATCATTAAATAATTTTTGATGCGTGAAATGATATATCTACATTCCCGATAACATCATTCACTTAAAAGTTGTTAAAACGATGTTAGATATTTCTCAATTTTCCGGAATATTGAATATTTAGGATACACCGCATCATACTAAAAATAAAAGTAAGAAATATTCAGTGGCGTAACCATATTCGGTTAACTCTCGTACTGTATTAGTACTGTTGTGGAAATACGATAAATATTTTATATTGTAGATTATGAGTGGGTCGTTAAGGCTTTTTTTGCCTCTCAATAGCACTTCGACTTATATGATGTTCTCTACATTACTCTGATCTAATATAAGCACGGGATATTTACACTTTTAATGAAGTTTATTATTCTTCTGGGGGGTAGGTGCTTTGTTTCTTCAGATGGGAAGGTAACGACTTTCTGGAATTTAAATCTCTTGTAAGACAGTGTCATGCATTCACATGGCAGGTGTTCTACTGTTCCAAATGCCCGATCGATCCAAGAAAAGGAGTTTTTGCGCATTCTTTTGTGAATCGGTCCGCCCCCTATTGCCCTTGGTTACCTTGTGCCCTGACACCCACATTAGGGTTACCCTGTTGTTCTTTGCCAATTGCCCTAGAGCTTACATGGAGTCCCAAGTCAACTGCCAACAGTCATATTCGAATATCCCTGTTTGGGAAATACAAAAGTATTTTTGCATTCTCTGACTATGGATTTATCAATTTTTTCGCTTGTTTCAGACGTCTTATTCCACATTAATTTTATCTGATTTTGTTCCTTTTTCCTCTTTTATGCGGTTTTTCGTAGGGCAAGAAAAGGAGTTTTTGCCCCTTCTTTGGCGAGGGTTACCTTGTTAGTCCTTGCTATTTTCTTGAATGCTTCCTGTAGTCCTAAAACGACAGACTCGCAGGTGTTTGACGTGACAGCTTTTAGCGCCGCTTGGCTATCTGATAATATATTTTGGCCTTCTTAGTATTTCTATTGAGACCCTTGTCAGCCCAGATTTGAATTACATTCATTTCAGCTTGGAAGATAGAGGAATTTGTCTGAAAGCTGGGCTTGCTACCCCCGATTTCAGCCCCTTCTTTAATACTGAATCCGTCAGTAAATCTTATCATTAAATCCTTCTCTTGCTGAGGTAACCAATTTTCGTTTGCTCGGTAGCAATCAGTTATTATTTTATAGTTTATGCCAAAATCGTACCTAATAGGCATGATATCTCTTCTTAATATGTCCAAAAAAATTTCCTGGCTTGAGAGTTTCAGTTTGGAGCAGCTTCAGGACATTTGCTGCTACTGCCATCTCAGTTATATGCAGTGGAGAGAAGAATAACATAGCCTCTATTGCTGCGGTGGGGTACAATGGCATGGCCCCTGTGACTCTTACGCATCTACCTCTGTATTTTTTGAGTTTTTTTTTAAATTGCTACTTTTTGTCTCTTGGGCTACCCTACTAAGGAGGCATATCTGACTGTGGATCGTTTTATATCACCATAAGATCATTTTCAACATTTAACCGCAGGTTTTCTCACAGATTCTACGGCATGCCGAGCTTGTGGCTATGGCTTTCTGTAGAATATTCTCAATATGGCTATTCCAGGTCAGTTTCTGCTATCTTATTACTACCAGATATTTAACTTTTTGGAAAAAGCTCAGTGTTGGGCCATTTAAATTTGGAGCGTTGATGTCTAGCTTTCGTCTTATTGTAAATGGCATGAGAGCTGTTTTACTGGAATAAACGTGTCGTTCTTCCTTTGTGCACCAGTAATTTGGTTTAAGGTAGTTTGCTTAGGACTTTGCATTCCTTTTATTCTTGCCTGTAATAATGACAACTAGGTCATGAGCATAACCTTGCTTTATCAATTAAATAAATAATCCGGGTTCCACAAAAATAGTATATATTTCCACAACTAGCAAGGGAGCACCAAAGGACCTCACGTTGAGCAATTGTCTTCTTTTCAAATTTAAAATTTGAAGTGAAATAACTTTTTTAAAATGTTTTGCCATATTCATAGAGGAACAAATTTCAGTTCTATTTTTTTCCTAATTAACGATAGAAAATATTCTCAAAAAACGAAGAAATTAAATAACTATATACATATGATTTTAATAAAGCTTTAGCGTTTAAACAAATAAGAAAGTACAAATCTATTGCGAATGTAGATTTTTTCTATGATGTTTTACATTTTTGAAGGTTTGTGATGTAACAGTTTATAAATTTATAATTTAGAGCAAAATTTATATTTCTATGATTTAAATATAAGTCGTGGGAAGCCCTCTTACTAATGAATAATCTCATTTCAACAAACTTAGTGATTTTTTTTATTTATTGATCATTTCAGATTCACTAAAAAAGCACCCCACGATTATATATCCAAAATGAAACTGTGGAACTAATTATATAGATCTACAAATCTAGAATTATTTTTTGATGACTATAGACATTTACTACGTAATTCGGTGTGCTGAATCCAGATACATTTGCCAGAATTGGTCATCATGTAAGAAGAGATATTCTTACTTAAAAGCCTCAAAATGGACATTTGGGCTTGAATATCTTAAAAAACTAAAAGTCATAGAACATGTTGGTGAGCAGATTTCATTTGAATTTCACCCGAAATAATCGACGGAAATCAACTATAAAACCTAGAAAAAGACCTGGAAATACAACTTTAATACCCAGTCACGGTCTAGAACCGGTTCCATAAGCCATTGTGTACTGCAAAAATAGTTTATAGGTCCCTCGAGAAAAACAATTTCAAATCCAATGAACAGCTGTAAAGATTAAACTTGGCAGAACAATATGGCGGCAATCAAATACTCACCAAAACAAACAAAGAACAACCAAAAACAATAGAAATATTTTATGTACGAACTTTCTACATTAATCCTACTAAAAAGTCTGAATCCATAACCTAAATCTATACTCACCCAATACATAAACAAACTTAGTTGCTTAGCTTATTCGGGGGTATAAGTAAGTCACAGATTTAGGTCATGGGTGCCGGTCCTTTTCTAGGGTTCATCATCGATTCGTCTAGACTATAATTAAAACTCTTGCATAATTTTTTTTATCATTTCTGACTATATGTTCTGTTTATGCTTGTATTTGACTGCTGCCATACTTTCTCAGACATTTTTAATTTTTGCAACCAGATAGCGAATTGAAATTGTTTTTATCGAAGTCCTGTTTAACTATTTCTGCAATGCATGCCAGTCTTTGAGAGCTGATACCAAATTACGTAAGATTCATTTGTGTTATCACCTCACGTCTTTTAATTTCGACCTACTTTGTTCCAGAATTGAGGAGGCAAGACACTGATAAGAATGCTATATTCGGCCTAAATATACTACGGCAATGTCCATTGTACTTCGTGTTTTTTTATGCGCATTTTTCATGGTATCTATTCCTATTTTTTCTTATTTCACTGTTTTTTGGGTTATGCTTTCTTTTTATTTTTAAAATTTTTGTCAATCATTTTTATTTTTAGTATTGAATACTTAGATAATGTACATTCCCAAAGGCACATCTAAAGCCGTTACGTTCTCATACAACGGAATATCCTCGGTGCCCTGATGACATAGACTCTGGAGACATTATCTTTAGCCACCCCAGCACCACACAGTTCTCAGCGTGTTGCTTACCATTATTTAGTTTAATTTTTAATCATCCGCGGTGCGCTACCTTCTTTTACTTGTGTGATTTAAGAGTTGTGAAGATGTACGACCATCCTTCTAATCGGTATGAGACTCTCAGAGCTCGATCAGTGAGAGTGTGACTATGCACTTAAAAATCTGAGTCTAAACCTGATATTTTTAGCTGTAATCATTTCTGAGATCCGCTTCTACTTTCTTGGTTATTATCAGATTCTCAAAGTGCAAGATGTTATATTGTTATGGTTTTATAGATGTGTGTCAGATTTTTTTGCATCATTAAGTAATAGAAAATGGCTCAAGAACCGATTAAAAGATTTAATCCATTTTATTTTATAGTTTCTAGTTTCAGAGGGTGTAAATACGATATCAATAAAACTTGCAGTTTACGTTCTTTTTTAGAAAGTTAAACCTGGTCTTTCAAATTAAAATAAACAGAACAAATCCCGATTACTTTAAAACAAAAACATATTTTACTGAGATATAAAGGAAGAGGCTTAAAAAAAATCATCTATTTTTGAAATTTTTTCGGTTAATAATTTTCCACTTTTTTCAGACTAGCGATTATTATTCCTGGCATCATTCGGGAGAGATATATTCGGAATGTAAAGCAACCTCCCGCTACAGTAAGTCAAGGCTACTTGTGGGATTTAATGCGATTGAAGTACAAACGTCACCTTTGCGTTGACTATTTTGTCAGTCTTATCTTAGTTTCTTATTTTATTTAATTGGAAATGATCGGAAATCCGAAACGTATTAAAGTGGGTAAGAAATAAATATTTTTCGTCAAGTTCCATTATTTCGCTACCGAATTTTAATAATGTACAAAAAATATCAAATACCGATATAAAAAGCTCAAGTTAGAAGCGTCTCGTATTTGTATTTTAAATATGTTTAAACTACTTTAAAAATAAAATCCAAGTAAGATCATTTATCCACCTCGGAAGGTACTTAAATCATATATATTCAGTTTTGTTTTACTATAAGTTAGTAAAAATTGGATTCTTACTGAGTAAACGAAATTAAAAACATACTTATATGTTAGTAAAGAGTATTAAATTAAACATTGTGTATAAATCGGTAATATGTTACACTTTTTTACTTTTTAACTAAATAAAATGTTTCATAAGCCTAATTACCGTGGTATAATAAAAAAAAGACAATTGGAAATAATGGAGATAAATTAGGAGTAATTTAAAACGCAAGGCGGCTTAATTAGCGTCACTCTCTTAGGACCACTGCTTAAATAGCAATTATAATTTGGCTGTATTTTCATTTAAAAACAATAAAAGTGTCTCTTCTTCTTCAAAAAAAGATATCTGATTAAAGTAGTTGGTAAAAAATTAAGTTTGGATAAATATCACCCACCCCTTTTGGTGTTATTTTATGTTACATTGCAATTGTGGATGTTAATTAGCTATTAAGAATACTAAAATAATGATACTATAATTTTAAAAAATTTCAACTCAAAAAATGTATATCAATTTTTATCTTCTTACTCGAATATTACATTTCCGAAAATCTGCGTCAACTAGACATGTACAACGTTAAAATGGATTTTAAAGAGTGTTTTTGTATAGTTTCTAAAAATACCTGTATAAATAGCTGTATAAAATTGTATTCAAGCCATTAGGAACAAGATGATATATCCATGATATTTACAAAAAAGAGTGTTTTGGATACAATACCGTATTAAAGCAACTGCATTTTTTATTAAAATTTTTGAAATGGATAATTAAACATGTAAAAAAACTTGCCTATATGTATTTTACTTTCAAGCAGAGAAGAAAGGATATAATATATAGAGACAGTTTATTTCTTGCAAATACAACTGTTTCCTTACGCATTTCGACCATCTTATGGTCTTGCCAGGAGCAACATTCGCAGGAAACAATTACTATATAAAATATAAATTCCGAGACCTGTCGGCAAAATATTGAAAACCCACCGACTTCGACGTCAGACCGAAAAATATCGCCGGTCGAACGTCGAACGTCTATAGATTCAACGGAGTAGTGCAAAATTTTAAAAATCAAAATTTCAGTAAGAAATAAATAAATCTACCTGCTGTGTTTAAAGAGTTGCCTATATATCGATGATGGCTACGAAAAAAATTATGATTAAAGTTGCTCCGAATACAATCCCTCCATAATAAGTGCGGCGCAAAAAATAATCACACCGCTAACTGTATCGGCGAAAAAAATTCCTCTGAAAAATCGTGCGGTGGACAAAATCCTGCTTAAATGGATGTCGCGAAAAGAATCTCTTCTAGACAATGAGCGGCGAAGAAAATCTCTTCGCTCGTTATGAAAACGAAAAAATCCTTTTTTGGCCAATTAGATAATTTGCATTCTAATATACTATTTTGATACTAATAGGATACTACATGCTAGGATAATTTTTTATCAAGAAGTTGTTTTTTTTAATAACTATTTTATTCGGTGCAAATAAGGATAATTTTTAATCAATAATTTGATTTATTTATAATAATTATTTATTTTAGTCGTTGCAAATGCCTTACAGCAGTTCTAATTTAAATGGGGGTTGTTCAAAATACTTTTCTATACGCGAAACATAATAATGATAAATAAATAGTAACTGGTCCATCAGTTCGAGTTAAAGTAATAACGTAACACCATCATGAAAATAAAAAAAAACAATAACTTATTTTTAATTTTCCCCGGCCTGTTACAACGAAGCTTCCTTAAAAATGAATACAACGACAAAAAATGTCAACATTTTTCTCATGTAAATTATTTTCACTTAAATACATACAGTGGCCAATTGGACTTCTTACCTAATAATATAATACAGTTATAATGTACTGTGGTATAATCAATTAAGTGAATAGTGTAACTAAAAAAACAGTACTTTTGCACGTACATATATGGATTCTAATTTATAGACTATATACCGTTATAGTATATAATACAGTGGGAAAATTCCCACCTAGGTTATGGTGGGGAACCCCGCAAGCCTATAGGTTTCTGGAGCAATATAAGAGATGTTTTTTACCCTAATCTTCCTGTTGTGTGACTATTTATACGGCACTGAGAAGATGGGACTTTTTTCGCCGCAATTTTTGCGAAGGGATTTTTTTCGCCGCAAATTTAACAAAGGGATTTTTTCAGCGCACTTATCGTTGAGTGATTTTCTTCCACACATTTTTCATGAAGGGATTTTTTTCTCCACACATAATTCTGTTGAGATTTTCTCGATATATTCTCCTTTCAAGCAGAGAAAAAAAGAAAGAATATATAAAAACAGTTTATTTCCTGCAAATACAGCTCTGATCCTCTCTCTATACGCGTTTTGACCACCTTATGGTCTCGCCAGGGGAGCTATATGGAACCGAGAGCAACATTCGCAGGAAACAACTGTTATATAAAACATAATTTCCGAGATATCTTTCAGTCTGACATCGAAATCGGCAGGTTTTTAATATCCTGTCGACATATTTCGGAATTGATTTTTATTCAGGGTATTCGGTAAATATCTTCTAATTGCTCAGAAGTATAGAGGGAAGGTCGAAATAACTTTCCTTTGTTATAGAAAAAAATTCCTAAAGTGCCCCTTAACGCAGATACAGAGCCCTAAAGGGGTACCCAGCGATTTACCTTCTCGCCTCAAAGTTTTAAACCGACTTGTATAAATTAATGAAATTTTAATATTTAATAGATACCATAAAAGCTCGTTAAACCTTACTACAGTAGATGTTTTAGATCATTAGAGAAGTCAGGAACGGACTTGCAGCCACACTCGTTGGGTCTAATTTTTGCTAGGTGTCATTTTACAGAGCTGAAAACTGATATTTTAAATACTTTGTCATTCCTCTTCAAAAAAGATACTCTTAATTTATTTCGATAAAACTGGTGGTTTCCGAGATAAATCAGTTTTTATGCGAAACATTCAAAAGTTATTAATGCGAAACAAAAACAGGTAAAAATCAGATTGTTATTATTAATACTTACATAATGAATTACTGTTTATCGAACTTGTTAAAACCGCCTTCAAGTAAAAATAATTTTAAAAATGCAAGAATATTCTTACGCAGAGTATGCTGTTATGCATTTAATTTATGGTGAAGTACTGCCAAATTCTTCGAAGGCAAGAAGACTTTATGCTGAAAGATTTCCAGCTCGAACATTGCCAAGTTTTACAACCTTTCAAACGGTTGGTCGAAGCCTAAGGGAAACAGATAAAAGATGATTAAAAAATAATTATTAAAGTTAACGAATTAATTTTTTACATGTTTTATTCAAGATTATTTTTGCCGTGAGGGTCCTCCCAGGAGAGTACAAGACCCTTACCTAGACTAACAAATTTTGTATGATATTGTTGACAACTCTTTAAACAGCATAAGAAAGCTAGCGACATAAAACAATGTTACAAAATCAATTGTACATGAAACTCTAACAGATCAATTACGTCACCCTTACCACGTTGAAAAAATACATTCATGTCTCCGGATGATTATCCCACAAGACTTTTTTGAAGCAAAATTTAAATAATTTATTGAAAGACGTACCTTCTGCTTACCTGAACTCGATGGATGGGTCGAGGTAAGCCTGTTTTATGGCCACCAAGGTCTCCTTAGACTTTTACGTCTGGGGACATCTAAAAGAAAAAGTTTATTTAACACCAGTAAATACTAGAGAAGAACTACTAGCGAGAATAGCACAGCAACGAAGTCCACAATAATATCGGAATATTATATATTGGAGTACGTAGAGTCCATATTGAAAATTTGCCAAAATAACATTTAAACGTTTTCACTATTTTTGCATTGTAATAATATTGTAAATTAATTTTAGGAAATTTTGGAAAAAGAAGTGCTGATGCTGGTCGGGAAAGAACAGTACGTACGCCGCAATTAGAGGAAAATACTTTAAATGCTGTAGATGACACTCCTTCAACGAGTACTCGAAAAAAATAATGTAAACTTCATTAGCACTATTCTCTTCACGGATACAGCAGGGCTTACCAAAAATGGTGTCATAAATTTACACAATTCACATGTATGGACTGATGAAAATCCTCATGCAACTATTGTTTCGCATCATCAACGTCAATTTCAATCAATTAATATTTGGGCAAGAATCATTGGCATTTTTTGATTGGATTATTCGTATTGCCGGCACGACTGAATGGAAAACTTAATTTGGAATTCCTGCAGAAAGCTTTTTACGGTTTAGTAGAACATCTACCACTTGAAACCCACCGAAACATGTACTTCATGCACGATGGGACACCACCTCATTTCAGCGTGGCTGTGCTGGAGCACCTAAATAACGTTTACACAAACCGTTGGATAGGTAGAGGAGGACCTATTGCCTGACCTCCTTAATCCTCCGACCTAACGTCGTTGGTTTTTACCTGTGAGGACACCTCAAAACCTTAGTGTATTCCACTCCAATAGATAGTAGGGAGGGATTTCTACAGAGAATTGCGTTTCATTGTGATCAAATAAGGAACAATGCTGAATTAGTGTGGCGAGCACTCCCCAATTCGTCATGCCCGCGAGTGTATCAGACTTCACGGAGCCCATGTTAAACCCTCTTGCGAAGTTTATAACTAAGTAGTTAGTTTAACTTTTTATTGAAACTATGGTGACAGGGGAAAATTCCTCTTTTTCATATTCAACCCGATAGAAGTTAAGGGACTAACAGTGTAAATAAATAAAAAAAGGGTCTTATCTGGTATACATCATATTAAAAAAATTGAAATATACCTGGTGGTTCAATAATTATGTGTAAAAAACTTGATTCCTTTAGGAGCTCATATCTCCGAAGAGGAGGCCTATACGAAAAAAGTTTATATGAACTTGTAGTATTCCTTTCACATGTTTTTGTCATATCCGAAAAATTTCCCACATTTTCCCGGACATTCTGTATATTTAAAAAATATTTATATACGACAGAAAACTTTGAACCCAAATAAAATGTAATTTAGCTTCCTTGTTTATATTTTTTGATAAAATTGTTGAATTTACTAAACTTTAAAAAAAAATCCTTTTAATCGATCCTCCAGTTGGGAGAATTAATTTCATTCAAAAGTCCCTTTTAAGAATACACCCAACAAAGGAAAGGGTTTTATTAACAAAACGACTCTTTAGGTCAAATATAACAAATTGAATGATTCAACCATTCGTTAATAATAAAAATACCTCTCTTTCATTATTCATTTTGCTATCGTATTCAGTGTTTATTTTATTAAATTTTACTTTTATTTTAATATTAAATTATGCATAACAAGCCTAAATTATGACCTAAAGCTTCTGAAACAGATAATATAGCTTCGATCGTTAGCTGCGAGCTTTGCATTGACAGTAAAGTAATCATATGCATTGAAAATTAATGAAATTTATCTATCTTGCTGTCAATAACATTGAGTTAATTTTATTTATTTCCTTGTTCATTCTATTCAGTTAATAATAAAAGTTTTGAAAGTGTGAGCAAAATTTATGTATAATTTATAGTAAAACATTATTCTTTATATAAGCGCTTTTCAAAGTTTCATATCACCTCTGATACCCTGTTTTCTCAAGATCCTAATTTCCAATAATAATTAACATTATATTAAGTCACTGTAATGTTTTAAACTTATTGTTCGTATTCCAGTATTTATCAGTTCCAAAATATTTGTTTCGTACATAAAAACAAAATGACTAAAATATTACTCGCAAAGTTGTAGAGAGAATGATTTTAAAAAACTCCGCTGAATGGAATTTTCTTAGCAAGGTAAATAAATACTGGACAAATCCAATCAACTGAACGGTGCTTTTGGGGCTGAATTCTTTTTCACGGTTATTGACTTCATACTGCTACACATTTCTCTGTTATCTCCAAAATATCAGATTAAATATAAAATTCTTTAAAGCATGACGGAACATAAAATTGAGTATTGGATACACGTTCCTAAAATTCTTTTTCATATTACGTAATAAATGCTTTACTGTTGGGAGGTTTACAAATGGTTAATAGATTTGTAAATCACATTATTTTAGATTGTGAAATTTTTACTCACACCCAAATGGAAAGCTGAATATCTATTGAATAAGACAACTTTTAAAGAAGAGTGGTTGTTGAAAAATGCCAATTTTTTGTATTCTATGATAATTAAGAATATAAGCTTATCAATATTTTAACTTTTTCATTGATCACATGATGTTAATGAGTTTACACATAATACCAGGTCGTAGATGAAGGACCAAGATATCTGTATAAATTTTACGTATGCTACTATTCTGATAATGAAGTAATTAAAAAATAAAAGCCCTTCTATGTACCTAGTAGAGCTTTTTATATAAAATATGTCATTGAGAGGTTTACATCAAGATACTAGTGAGTTTTGTGTTATCTACCTCACCGTTTATTATTAATGCCACAAAAACAAACCTACATAGTATACTTATGGGAATATTATGAGTGTTTTGAGATAAAATAATAATTAAGTTATAATTTTTCTCCTTCAGGCCTTTAAAGGAGAAGATAGGCTGTTTATTTCCTGCTCATTTTTCTCTGGTTTTCTCTCCATGTGTGTTTTTACCTCATGGTCTCATTGGTGGATCACTCAAAAGGGTTTTAACTAGATTGTTGTATAATTTTTGACTTTACTGTATATGTAAGTTAATAAATAGATAATCAAACGCGAATAAGGCCACTTTTTTATGGCGAATTGCTAATACAAACAACAAAATGCAATTTATCGAGGAGCAAGTTATCGTAGAATTTTATCAAGTTAGAACGTTTAGAATCCAAAGCAGGGAAATATTTTCTTATTTTATCTGGTATTTCGGAGATAATAATAAAATATGAGAAATCGAAAAGCAATGATCAGGAAAGGCAGATATCATTCGAAGAGACATCTTTAAAGAAAGCCTTTGTTTAATTTTACTAATATATACGTATAATAATTTTATATCCAGTGGTGGTACAGTTTCTAAAGATAATTTTACTAAAATCATTGCGGTTTTGCTTCTGCACTTGGTACTTTTTAAAAGTAAAAAAATGCATTACGTTTTTTACAAATACCTAAAAAGATATGTCAGATTATCAGTTTTGTAAAATTTCAAGAGAATTTCCTAAAAACTATAACCGTTAGTAAATACTTCCATGTTCTTAATAATAACCTAAAATGTGTTGTGTTGGTAGAAGGAACTGGAAAAGAAAATAAAAACAAGTATAAAACTTTGTAACAAAATTAAATAAATCCACTTTATGATAAAATAGAGTTAAGCGTTAAAATAAACTCTAGATACAGACGGAAAATCTTATCGCAACATCTAACTCAACATGTCATGAAATAATTAAACTCTTCTTTTGATCTCTAAGTCACCTTTAATTATTTCTAATTTAGTGGTCTTCTAAATCTATAAGATTTTACTATCTCTTCAAATTGAGGACATGTAACCAAAAAAGATAAAATAAAAACTTTTGTCTGAAATTTAAAAAAGGTGCTTAACATTTCAGAATAATTTGCGTGCTGACCGCTAAAAGTTTTTGTGTCGGGCTTGTTGAAAAGTTTTGGATACAACCTTAGGCGAGTTGGTATTTCGTTTCAAATTTACATATCTGAATGGAATTAAAGTACACATAAGGGCTTAAACTATTATCCCCTAATTTCCTTTGATTTGAAACTGTAACATAATATAATTCATAAATGATTTTTTGCTATTTTTTGAATCTTCTATTTATTTCTTTTGATTCTTTAACTTGTTTACTTATAGTTTTCTTTGTTAAATTATTTAAAATTATCAATTCTTATTCGTTCAACGTAAATTTATTTAGAACAGTTTCATTTTTTTTTTTAAAAAAAGAACAAAATAAAAATATTTCGACTTTCACAACTTAGGTGGTCATGATATGCATTTTTTTGAAAAGAAATGTGTTGGAAGAACATAAATTTCATATTTTATAAATATGGCCATTTTTTAAAAGTATTTTGATTATTCTGCTAAACCCTGGAGCAGAACAAACAAATTTTTAAGAAATATTAAAAAAAAAATCAAAAGTTCAATAACAAATAAAATAATTCTATATGCTGTGTTTAAATAGTTGCCTATACAGAGTATCCGGTAAGTACCTCCTAATTTCTCAGTAGGCTACAGAGAAGATCAAAATACCCTTACTTTGTCAAAGAAGAAAAATCCCAAAGTGTCCTTTAACGGAAATACAGAACCCTAAAGGGATACGCAGCGATTTACCTTATCGATTCTGTTTTGAACCGACCTGTAAAGACTTAGCAAAAAAATACTACACTAGATGTTTAGATCATCAGAGAAGTCAGGAACAGACTTCCAGCCACATTCGTTAGGCCTAATTTTTGACAGGTGTAATTTTACACAGCGGAACACTGATTTTTTAAATACTTTGGTCATTCCACTTCAAAAAAGGTACTCCCTCTTCGAAAGTTGAAAGATTTCCAGCTCAGAAATTATCAGGTTCAAAAAACTTTCAAAGGGTTGATCGGGGTTACAATGTTATTAAAATGCAAAAATAGTGAAAACTTTTAAATTTTATTTTGACAAATGTTCAAATATGGGCCTCACGTACTTCAATACATTTTCTTATTCTTCGAAAATTTTCCCGCCGTACTGCAAATAATATTCCTGCATTATTACAGACTTCGTTAGAATGCTGTGCTATTCTCACTAGTAGTTCTATTCTAGTATTTACTGATGTTGAATAAACTAGTTCTATTAGATGTCTGCAGAAGTAAAAGTGTGAGGAATTTCGGCCTGGAGACCTTGATGGTCATAAAGCAGGCACACCTCGACCTATCTATCGACGACCAAAAATGTTAGTTTAGTGTTGACATAATATTCGGTTAAAATGAGTTGGAACATCATCATGGATGTAATACATTTGCATTATTCTATTAAGAGGTAATTATTTATGCGTTTTTAATTTGGTTAATTGATAAAGACGGATTACTCTTTGAAGAATTAGCAGATATACTATTTATTTATGGCCTTGCAAATGGGAATACAGTGTTAGCTGCGCATCTGTATGCTGAACGTTTTCGGGTTCAACGCATTCCGAATAGGAAAACTTTTCTAAGAATTCACGCTTTGTACCTCCAGCGGAAGACTTCAAAATGTAAGGACAGTGCAGGTCGAGGAACGAATTCTTCGGAGGGTTGAGGCAAATCTTGATTCTAGTACAAGAACAATTGGAGGAATAGAGATAGCAAGCCACATGACTGTCCAACGAATATTCCATGATAATTTGTTATACCCATACCATCTGCAAAGGGTGCAGGCACTTTCCGTCGAGGATTATCCTCCACGTTTCAGATTTTGTAACTGGTTTTTAAATAAGATCGAACAGAAATTTTTGTTTCACTCATGCATCTTATTTACTCACGAAGCTAGATTTATAAGGAATGGTATAATTCCATAATAGTCCTCTCGTCCAATATGCTATTTAAATTTTGCTGCAAAAATTGTAAATACATCCCACTCTTGAGTCTTCCTTCCAGAACAAATGGACCTATAAGGTTATTTCCGATGACGTCAGCCCACACATTTACAATAAACCTTTGTTAGTGTTTGTTTTGGTAAATTTAAATTTAGGTTATGTTGTTGTACAAACAGGCTACAGTATTGAAGTCTTGCTGGATAATCATCCGGAGACATAGCGTGTACTTTTTCAACGTGGTACTGGTGAAGTAACTGTTCTGTTAGAGCTTCATGTACAATCGATTTTGTAACGTTTTGTGTCACGAGCTTTCTTATGTTATTTGAAGGATTGTCAGCAGAATTTGTTTCTCTGCGTGAGGGCCTCGTGCTCTTCTGGGACGGCCAACATTTAAAGAATTAATTCGATAACTTTAATAATTATTTTCTAATCATCTTTTACCTGTTGCATTTAGGCTTCGATTAAGTCTGAAATATTTTTGGATTTGGCGATGTTCCAGCTAGAAATATTTCAGCATAAAGTCTTCTTGCCTTCGAAGAATTTGACAGCGCTTCACCATAAATGAAATATATATATATATATATATATATATATATATATATATATATATATATATATATATGCATATTCTACGTAAGAATATTTTTCCATTTTTAAAATTATTCCACTTGAAGGCGGTTTTGACAAGTTCCGTCGATAGTAATTCATTATATGAGTATGAACAATAACAACTTGATTTTTACCAGTTTCTGGTTAACATTAGTAACTTTTGAATATGTCGTATAAAAACCGATTTATCTTCAAAACCGCCAGTTTTATCGAAATAAATTAAGAGTACCTTTTTTGAAGAGGAATGACCAACCTAATTAAAAAATCAGTTTTCAGCTCTGTAAAATAACACCTGTCAACAATTAGGTCCAACGAGTGTGGCTGCAAGTCAGTTCCTGATTTCTCTGATGATCTAATAACATGTACGTATGGTTTAATGAGTCTTTAGGGCTTCTCTAAAATATCAAATTATACAAGTCGGTTCAAAACTTAGAGCCAGTAAAGTAAATCGCTGGGTATCCTTTTAGAGCTCTACATCTCCGTTAAGGGGCACTTTAGCAATTTTTTTTTCTATGACAAAGTAGGGTTATTTTGACCTCCCCTATATGCTTCCGAGAAATTAGGAGATAGTTACCGGACACCCTGTATGTGTTCTCCTTTCAAGCAGAGAAAAAGGAAAGAATATATAAAAACCGTTTATTACCTGCAAATACAACTCTGATCGTCCCTCCATACGCATTTTCACCACCTTATGGTCTCATCAGTGGAGCTGTATCGAATCAAGAGCAACATTCACATAAAATAACTGCTATATAAAATATTTTCGAGACGTGTCGGCAGGATATTAAAAACCTGCCGACTTCAATGTTAGACTAAAAGATATTGCCAGTCGAACGACATCTATACATTAACCTGAGTGGGTGAAATTTTCATTTTTAAAATTTTCTTACTTAAATTTTGATTTTTTAAAAGTTTCGCAGTATTCCAATAAATGTATAAATGTCGTTCGACTGGCGGTATTTTTCAGTCTGACATCGAAGTGGGCAGATTTTTAATATCCTGCTGACGTGTCTCGGATTTCATATTTTATATGAATAGTTATTTCCTGCGAATGTCGCTCCCGGTTCGATACAGTTCCACTGATGAGACCATGACGTGGTGGAAATGCGTATGAAGAGAGAACCTGACTTGTATTTGCAGGAAATAAACTGTTTCTATATAGTCTTTCCTTTTTCCCTGCCCAATAAAAAAATACTAAGCAAATTAAGCAGTTCGGAACTATTATTTTTCTTTTTTTTTTGTGAAAATTATACGCTGGTTAAGTTTGCCACAAATATTTGATGATAGTCTTTATGTATCACCTGTTTAAAAATATATATGTACAACATGCTAAGAAAGTTTTGATCAATAATTTCACCAAAAAAAATTATTATTGATTGAAGTTACTCCATATTATTAGTTATTTTGTATATATAAAATTATATATAAATTTCCAGAAGGTCTAATCATAATATAAAATTTAAAAAATTGAATTTATAAATTGAAATATCTATTAAATCAAGAAAAATGGTTTATTTTTAAATACAATATTACTTGAACATTTGACGCGAGAAAATCGAGAAAAGTGGCCAAAATTACAATTTAACTTCTTGACTTGATCTTTTAACTAGAACGTTTTAATCTAAAATTCATTAAACTTATTTTGTTAAGGGATTATTTATTGTGTTTGTATCAAAAAGTTATAATTTATTTACCTTTAAGGGCGTTTCATATATTACACGTATGTTGGCTTGAAAACAAAAATTTTAAGGTATTAAGTAATATTTTAAGTGAAAGAAAGTACTCAAAATCAAAAAATTATTAATCAGAAAATGTTCTAAATGCAATAAAACTACTTTTCCTCTATTAGATTATAAAATCATATTTCACTTATAGAATAGTCAATGTATTCTATATCTATATTTAATGATACATTTTAACTGGAATAACTTCAAAAACAAAAAGCAAACAATTTTAAAAAATAATTCTGCCTAGCTTTTATTAGGCCAAGTTTCTGATCCCTTCCTACCTTATTTTTTTGTTAAATAGAATACTATGTCTTGTAATACATCATTTAGGTATTGACTAATTAAAAACTCAATTTATTTGGGTTATTTTTTTACACAATGTTACAAATGTTCAACATTTTTTTGTCCAAACTCCAAACTACTTACATAACGTACCATTTACAGTGTTATTTTCATTATCTCAAGTCTCGATTTTTTTTCCTCCGAGGGGTGGGTAATTAACAAAAACACTTCAGAAACATAACCAAATACAAAACAAAACTGAAAAGTAAAACGATTTCCTTTTTATTTTCAAATTTATTTCCGTTAAAATTTCCACTCCGTATATATGATTTGTGTAAAAAGCTTGTTTACTTTTACAAATCAAAAAACCAATATTAAATTATTTAAAATTCAGAACTTTCGTAGCGTACAAACGTTCTTTAGTAGTGCATAAACTTGGAATATTAAAATCAAGAAAAAACAAAAAATGAACACAGCTTTCAAAGCATTTTAATAAAAAAAAAACTCCGGTGTTTCCAATCAAGCGTAAAATTATGTAAAATAACTTTGCATGGAAGTTCGTCTCACCAAACTGAACATACATTTTCCTTCGAAAATTCAGGAAAGTTTTAGTTTACTTTGTATTAGACCCATTTGTCGAATTTAAAGCTTATTTGTCTTTGGTTGTTACTTTTCTATATAGTCAACGTTCCTGTTATTATATTGTTGAATAAAATTTTGTTGTAAATCAAAATGTGTGGTATTTATTAACATGGTGCTAAACTAGCAGCAATGCATTTAACAACAATATTTATCTACTCAAATTTAAAAGTCCTTAGATAAAATATTTTTACCTTCAATAGTAATATTTTAAACTATCAAAAATTTTCCCGGTGCTGCCTAAAATTTCCTTGTTCATCTCTAATGTATTTCATACTTACAAGACGAATATGTAGTAGACAGAAAGAAAAGTGAGAGCGTACCAAGTTTATATATAAAGCCAGTCCTAGATTACGAGCATGTTTGACTGGTAGCATGTTCATCGGATAGTTCTGAGAACAAAATACATGATGACTCACGACAGATCATGAGTGCTCGCGATAAATTATTCTCAGCTGTTGACAGTGGTAGCGGCTGCTGCTGTTTTAAGAAGAAAAAAAAGAAAAAAAGCCATCTAATTTGTGTCAAAGAATGGTTATTAAAAAAAAACGATTTCCCGTGTTTATTTATTCGATGAGTTAAAACTTGAGCCAGTGATTAATTCAACCATAGGCGCCGACAGAAAAATGCCTGGGGGTACAAAAACCCAGGCTCCCAGATTTAAAGTTGACCTCTTTTTCCAAAATTCACCAAATTACCCAGAGCCAAGGGTTGCAAGTGCACTCCTTACGGGCATCCATATTATCAACTACTTAAGAATGGGTGAAATTAGATATTTAGAGCTATTAAAAGCTGTGATTCTATTAATAATAAAGGGCCTACTTAAAGAAAGATATTTTTCCTCCAAGGAAAAATAATTTCAAAAACTTGTGCCGCAATACGTACAGTACGAAAAAAGGAAAGCAACCCTCATGGAATCTAAATAATTTTTACGATTTGAACACTTGCGTTTTTATCGAAGTCCTTATATTTATGTAAAAATTCTTCATAGTCCTTGCTTTTAATACTCCTATCTATACTCCCCCATTTAATTTTCTATAAACGAGGAAATTTTCGATATGTTTCGATAAATTCGATAATAAATTGTTTGTTTTGCTTCACGGTTTTCGTTGTTTTTCACGGTTGCACAGAAATATCCAACAAATTTGCCCGTAGAATTAACATATCGCTAGAACTACACTGTTAAAAGGAAATGCATTCAATTTAAGGTAAATGTCTGGAAGCAAATTTCAATAACTGTTTTTTAAATTCAATTAATGTAAGGCATTAAATTTAATAATTTTTACATTTATCAAAATTAATATATTCCAGTAAATTTAAAGTTTGCTCATTACTTTTTAAGGTGACTATGTACATTAAATATACAGCCAGTGTTCATTGAATTTAAGATATGTTATCACATATTTCATGCACCAACATTAATATGCGGTCAAAAAATTCTGCTACCAGGAAAAGTTGGAAATTGTTTCCATAGGTAGGGTAGGGTACCGTCATCTGTACACCGGTTTCGAACTCATTAGTTTCCGTCAGTATTGGCAGACATGTACACCTGACATGAGTCCTTTAAGCAACTTATATCATACTAAATAAGAAGTTCAATACAATCTCCCGGAATCTCACGCGATGTACCATGAATATTAATGTAAATTCCTTTATTGTTAAGGTACATGTGAATTAATTTTAATGTACAGAAAGTTAAAATATCTTTTCAGTTACTTTATTGAAATTCAAAATACCATTTAATCAAATTTAATGTACAACGAACTGATATTTGAATGAATTTGCTAAATTTGCTTTAAATTCAAAGTAAATGTAAATTATTCACGATTTAAAGTACAAAATCATTAAATTTAATGTAGAATATTCTTTAAATTTGCAATAAAGCAAAAGTACGAGTTTCTGCCTGCCTCAATTAGTATGTTGTTTTTAATATGTAAAAAGTAACATTCACCGATAAAAGTAACTTTTTAAATACTCTTTGTGATGGTATTAATTATATACGAAGATTTTTTTAGTAATTTTCAATACAAGAGTTACAATAAGCAAAAAAACTGAAAGCAAAATTAAGTCAAAATATTTATGGTTGTCAAAAAGTCCCTTCGGTCATAAACAACGTTCAAACAAATTTATTGTTGTTTAAATCTACTGGTATGATCGAAAAAAATATTTGACAATTGTGGTCGGGAAATTCCCACAGAACTGCGTTTCTGCATGCCAACAAGGGGTTGTAGTGGCGTTGATGTTCGACAAAAATGTACGAAATCTGTGGCCAGCTTTATAGTCGAAATGTTGCTTCCTGCTTCAGAAAATGTAATTTTAAATTTCCACGCACTTAATATTTTAAGTTAAACACCTTATTTGTTTCTAAATTTGATACATGCGCTTCATCTTGTATAGACAGATGATTTATAAATGTTATACAGGATGTCCGGAAAATACGTGTACAACATTTGATGATAGACTCTTGACATCAAAATAGCTCAATTTAAGCCAACCTAAATATATCCGACACTGCTTCATTTAGGCGGTAGAAGACGTCAAAATTTTTAAAAAATATTGATTTTTCTCTAGTTTGTTGAAAACGTGGTAATTGAATTTAATAATCTACAGTGTGCGGTCTAACACCATAATATGACGTTTTCAAGTGATATAGCGATCGACTATAAAGTAATGTAACAGCTTTTTTACTTCTTAAAAAATTTTCGTTGAATTGGGGGTTTCAGCAGGAAAAAAATATTTTTAATTACATACGTACATGAATTAACTGTAATAATAAAAATTACCTGTAACAATAATTTTCGAGTGACTTTGTTGCTATGGCATTTAATAATTTGACTATTGTCAAATTGCCATCATTGTCTAAGAAATCGACTAAAGTAATATCAACATTCTAGATTTGTAAGCCTATTTTACTCGTACTACATGGTGAATTACACCGACGAGAAGATTGGACATTGCTCCTGAAATATGAGTGTTGTGAAGGAAATGGGCGTCGAAGTGTTAGGGTTTACATGGAGAGATTTTCTAACCTCCGATTACCAAACCAGCAAGCATTTGCCAATATTGAACATCATCTCCGAGAAACGGGCAGCTTTGAGAAAAAAGGTAGGGGTCGTATTCGAACAACTCGAATAATCGAAAAAAAAGAGGAAATTTTGAAAAGAGTTGAAGAGGAACCAAGTATTAATACCTGCTGCTTAGAACTAGTTAGACATTCCATTGGAAATCATATTTTATAAGAACAGTTGTTATATCCATTTCACGTCCAAAAGTTTCAGGCACTTCTACCGATTAACCCTCCCGCTTTACATTTTGTGAATTTATTCGAAACAAAAAAATTCGTGATCCAAATTTTGATAGAAAAATTTTAGTTACTGACGAGGCTTGCTCTATAAGTTGTGGCGTCATCAACCTGCACAACGAACATATTATGCGGAATAAAATTCATATGCCACTAGAGTTATACACCGTCAGCATACGTTTAAAATAGATGTTTGGGCTACCTTATTGGTCCTGTTGTAATTCCAGACAAGATAAATGGAAATTTTTATCTAAATTTTTTGTAAAACACATTACCAGTTCGTTTGGAAAATTTGCCTTTTGTACTTCGGGGCGAGAACTATGATATATGCAGGATAGTAGTCAGTGGGCCTCTAATGGGAACCTAAAATAGACCAGTTCTAGCGGGTAGTGTTGTCATTACCTAATTAGATTTTGATCAGGTTTTGATCCGCTTATCAAATTTTAATCAGCTTTTGATCAGCTTGGGATCCGCTTCGCGGAATTTTGATCAGGCTTTGATCCGCTTATCAAATTTTAATCAGTTTTTGATCAGCTTGGGATCCACTTCGCGGGATTTTGATCAGTTTGACCCAAGCTGATCAAAAGCTGATTAAAATTTGATAAGCGGATCAAAACCTGATCAAAATCTGGTTAGGTGATGACAAGACTACCCGCTAGAACCGGTCCATTTTAGGTTCCCATCCACAAGAGGCCCACTGACTACTCAGGATGGTGCCCTATTCCATTTTTGCGTCGTTGTTCGGCAATATTTACATGACCGATATCCTAACCGATGCACTGGCAGAGGCAATGAGGCACACGTGTGATTTTTTTGTGAGGGCGCCCTTAAAACAGAAGTATACTCCGAGAAATCCCGCAGAGATTAATACGCATTTTAAACGCTGGCAACCTTTTAAATAATCCTGAGATATTAGATAGTCCAATTTAATTTTTTTAAAAATGTATTCGGCAATATAGCTGCTATTAGTGTTGATGATGTTGAATGAACTCAAAGTTCTGCTACCGCCTAAACGAAGTAGTAGCAGATATAAGTTAAATCGGCCAATTTTGTCGTCAAGAGCCTATTATCAAACGTTATACACGTATTTTCCTGGCACCCTGTATATGGTAAATAAAAAGTTTGTGAAAGTTTGTAGACTTATTTGCTAAAATTTCAACAGTTTAATTTAGGTGAAGGATCTCTACATGAAATATACTCGGAATTTTTCAGTCTAAAATTCAATTATATACAGAGGCTTCCCTTTTGAAAAATCATCTGTAACGTCATACCTGTTATATAGGGCACTCTGTAAAGAATCTGAATTAAGGTCACGTCGATAACGGAAACCATTTGGTGACTGGACCTACAGTTTAACGTGGGTTCCGACTCATGGCCACGCGGTCTTCCCAGGTAGTCATCCATCCACATACTAACCGCTAACTGGAAATGACCTGGCCTATGCTACGTAGAGTATTTGAACTTTTATTTCCCAGATGGTAGTCGAATTTGTAAAGGACTTTATGAACACATAGTATAATATTCATCTTCCATTAAGGACAGTACAAATTATTTGTGTGCTCTCACAAGTCTGTGAGCAACCGTCTATATCCGAAATTAATTTTAAAATATAGAATTTAATCATTTAGACATCCTTATTCTTATCGGTACTGGAAAAATAAACTGACAGATTTTTAAGTCACCTTATATGCCCACACACTAGTAGAGAACAATAAACATTCATATTAAATAACAAGAAAAATCTTTATGTTGAGTTTTTTCAGATTACCTTCATCTACTTGGCTGCAGTAGATTCGGCGTTTTTCTAAATTAGGCTGAAACCGAAGTGCAGTCGTGTAAGTAAACAAATTTATGTCCGTTTCTAGGCACCACTTGCAGCATACAGATTAACTATTAAAACAAACTGCTGCAAGCGCCATGTTGCACATAGGATGTTTTTTTAGCCACGCGTTCATAGCAATAAAACGTGTTTTACGACGGATTTCCGCGAAACTAAACTATTTCGGAGAGCAAAATGTTTCTTATTTGAAAAACAGAATGTAATACTTTTACATCAGTTGCAGAGAAATGGAATGCTGAATAGAAGAAATGAAATAAGTTTGGTTGTATAGACACATAAACTTCATCAATTTATTGAAGCTTATTAGCCAGCTTCCAAAAGAAGGAGTTTCTATATTCAACCGCTGTGTATGATTTTTTTTATGTATATACTTTGATTGTTCCAGAACGGTCGCACCGATTGGAATAGAATTTTTTGCATTATGTTCCGAAAATTGCTGTGGTGGTTCCATATTATCTTGACCTAAATTGGTTAAGTGATATCCAAGATGGCGCTAAGAATATGGCGGACACAAAAACTAATTTTGTTCGATTTTCTCCAAAACTCGTATGGGGATGTTTTCGGAGCCGCACATAACGAATCTAAAATTATTTTAAATCAATATGCCAGATCCAATATGACGAATTAAAAATTTTACATCTCTCGATGTTGTCCAAAATTCGTAAAGGGGAGTTTCTGAGAGTGTAAATTAGGAATTTAAAGTTAATTTTAAAAAAATCAATATGGCGGATCCAGTGTGGCGAACTAATAATTTTACATCCCTTGATTTTCTCTAAAATTGGTGTGGAAGGGGTGTTTAAAGGTGTAAATTACTAATTTAAAATTATTTTTAAAAATCTTTAATATGGCCGATCCAATATGGCGGAATAAAACTTTAACATCTCTTGATTTTGTTCAAAATTGGTACTGGGGTTTTTGGGTGTGTTAACTACGAATTTAAAATTACTTAAAAAAAACTCCTAAGCTAATACCAATTGATAGTATGTGGTAAAATCTGCAAAATGAGTATAAAGTTGAATACAAAATTGTTTTTTTTTTCTGAGATATAAAAGATACCGCGCGCTCTTAGCGCAACTCGCATGGATGATATAATTTTGTAATATTTCGGTTTCTAATTAATTTTTTGAGTTTTGAAAAATGAAGTGTATTTGTCTTTAAATTTTTAATAACAAATTTTCTGATCATTTGTCGGGAAAATAACCTCAATATTTGTAATCAGCTTGTTAAAATACATAAGAAAAACGTTTCTATGTTCAACTATCTTCATCAACCCCTAAAATTTCCTAGGCGCCCAGACTAAGAAATAAGTTAGCTATTCTTTAGAACTTTAAGTTGACGGTATTGGTTATTATTTTTAACCAAGGGTTTACCTAAAATAAAAATTTTAAATCATTACTTTGTTAAAGTTTCTTTCTAAAAACTTTTTACGGATCATTTAATCTGGTTTGGATTTCTGACATTTCTTTTTCCCAAGGTCATTTTAATTTTAGACAGTGGAATGAAGTGCAGACTAAATTTCATTTTAAATATTGAAGGCTTCAATGATATATTAGTCTCCATAAATTAATTATTTATGAGATTACAAGTATGTCAACTTTTTACATAAAATTTTGGCAATGTTAAGTTCAGAATTTCTTGTTTATACTAATACTAATTTAATAAATATGGACGTATTGTTTGCGTTTTATGTTGAGCTAAAATATAAACTAAAAACAATCTAAGGCTCTCTTTTTGCGGTTTGCGGATTAGGCCTTATTTCTGAATTTTTTTTTATTTGACAATAATTCCTTTGAATGTCTAATAATTTTACATTTGAAAGACGAAATAAGATCTTCTCATACAATTTACCTAAAACTCAAAGTTAATTTCTTCCTTACCTTCTTATTTCGAAAGATATGAGCAAAATAATGATGTCATTTTGAAGATACAGAGAATATCTTATATAATCATCTGCCCCTTGTGCCTTCTCCCCAAAAAAAATCGTGGATCCTCCCTTGTATAATGGCTTCTAAAATTTCCAAATAATTTCAAAAATATAACATAGCAAATCTTTTTAATTTGAATGCTAGTTATGCGGTAATTTTCTTAAAGTGAAAAATGTTATTTTTAGGATTACTTTATGCTTTTGAGGACTTTTAAATTATGTTTTTAGAGTTTTTTGATATTCTTTTTTTCGCCATACTCTGCTATTTAGTTTCTTCAGAAATTCTCACAGTTTGTAATTTTTCAAAATTTCAATAACGATCTCGTATATTTTAACCTGTAACCCCCATTTTTCTGATGATTACTGTTTACATTCATTATAAATAATAGGACTATTCTGGAACTTAGGTAATTGTCATTATTATGACAATTACGGCGTTTTAATGACACAGTCGTTATTATTATTTTTATTTGCCTTTTAATTGGAAGAACAAAAAGCTGCACAAAATAATTGAGCCGTCGTGTTGTCGATGAAGCAATTTTTAATATATATATATATATATATATATATATATATATATATATATATATATATATATATATATATATATATATATATATATATATATTAATTCGGCAAGAATCGAAAATTTATCTTGTTTTCGGGCTACAACTATTTCTACTACCGATTTTAAGGTTTAATTTCTAGGTTTTTATCCCCAATATTTCTATATAAGCGTTTATTTGTTAACATGTAATATAACATCAGTTATAAGCAAAACAAACGTGGTCAACTAGAAGGTCTAACCTCCATGGCAACTAGTTTGAGTCTGAGACTTAAACCTTTTTAATGAATCTGGCCACGAAAGTTTTAGGATAATGGAGTTAAAAAAAAAGGGCTTTTCTTAAAAATAGTGCTCTTAATTTTTTTGACAAATACTGTAGCATTTGATATGAAGAAACTGTAAAGATGTGTAAAGACTTGAAAAGTATTGAAATTTACTTAGGTTTCAGTTTTGATATAATAGTCCGAATCTAAAAGACTAAAAAAAAATAACCTTTTTCAGATGTCACTATCTTTTTAGTTTATTTTTAGACTATTAAAACATATTTGTTGTTAATCATGTCCTGTACTAACTTGAGCTAATCTGTAATTGTTTTTGGAGAAATTTTAATCTTTTAGTTTTTTTATGGGACCTGTAAGATTTGTCATTGCTCAAATTTTAGTTCAAGTTTACTATGACTAGTTCAGTTAATTTCACCTTTATTTTTTCAAATACTCGTTATGGGAAAATACACCATACTTTTCTTTAAGTATCTCTCATATATTCTTCGAATAAAAACATACATTTTGTCGATTAGTTGTATTTTTTTATTTTACTATAGATTCCGGTAGTTCTACGTCTTTGTCGATTTCTTTTACAGCTCAGTCATTTTATCTTCCTGAATTTTAGCTACAGTCTTACACCACAGATTACGGTTTTATGTCATATTTGGTTATTACTGCTTGATCCCTATTTATGTTGTTTTGCTTGGCAGGCACTAGACTGTGGGTGATTGTATTTATTTCTATTGCTTTTGACTTTACTGTTATTTTTTTTCCGGTTAAATCTCGATGTAATTATTCTTTCTGTTTTTTCTTGTGGCAGTTTTCTTGAAACTATTTTGATTAGTTTCATAGATCTAACGTTAGCCCCGAAAATACGATTGACTAAATGTTACGTATACAGTGTTCTATATTATGGAATGGAAGCATGGACACTGAATCGAGAGGCAATGAGAAGATATAACTCTTTTGAAATGTGGACCTATAGAAGAATTCAGAGGATTTCGTGGGTGGATCGAGTTACGAACGCTGAGGTGTTGATAAGAATGGGGAAAGAAAAGGAAAACAGAGAAAACTGCAATATTTCGGTCACATTATGCGGGGAGAAAAGTACCGCATCTTACTGCTCATAAACCAAGGCAAAGTGAGTGGCAGAAGAGGCGTAGGACGACGACGAATTTCATGGCTAAAAAACCTAAGGGAATGGTCTGGATGCAGTTTAAAACAACTATTTAGAGCAACTGCCTCAAAAATTAAAATAGCCATTATGATTGCCAACCTCCGCAATGGAGAAGGCACTTGAAGAAGAAGAAGAAAATTACAAGTACTGACATTTTAATTTTCTAGAACGTGTAATAACATTTTCATCTCTTTATCCTTTTTAATAAACAACTTTAACCTTGGGGTAATTAACATTACCAATAGAATCGAATCTTTCGTTTAGATTTCAAAGAGTACCCAGATTGGATGGGTGTCAATAGGGATATTTCATCTTATATAGTCTTTCAACAAGAAAATAGCTTTTCCAGCTTCCCTTAAAAATAGATTGTATATATATATATATATATATATATATATATATATATATATATATATATATATATATATATCATTTCAAAATAATAGGATGGGCTTATTCAAAATAAAACTTGCAGTACGATATATAATAGGCTATAAAACAAGATCCAGAGACAAGGTATTAAAAAAATTATATGAAATATTAAACTTGCTTAGTCTTGGGTGAGCCCGTCACATCCAACCATAAATTCAAGTCATTCGAAGCCGATTGTCTGTATTAATTTATGCAGACTCTTTACCTGATAACACTGTATCCCAGAAGTATCTTCGTTTCAGTTACTGAGTGTTTCAGAATATGGTCAATAGTCTCAATCTTCTCTACACAGGATCACCCATGATGCCAATATCATGAAGATGGCCCCGTTTGGGACAATATCCTCAGTGACCCAACTACAATTTGCAGTTTCTTCCTTTTCAGAGAAGAAGGTCCGTGGTAAGACGTGCTTTAGGACCAATGTTCCTCATCATACCCCATTAAGGGCTTTCCTCCAGCATTACATAAATTTGCATTTAAGCTCTGTTCTCCATTTCCTCTAGCAACACTAATTAAAACAAAAATATTTGGTTGAGGTCTGCGTTTCGTGAGATTGCAGACACTATCTTTGTTAAACAATTTGCTTCTTCATTTCCGTGTATACTCGAGTGACCCGGAACTTAACGAGTATGATTCTCTATTCGTTCTTTGTCCGAATATCAAGAACATGCTTCCAATCAGACACCTGTCATGAAGCTACGACACTAGATCTCAGTGCCAATATTACAGCCCTACTGTCTGAGCATATATTTATGAGATAAATCACATTGTAGAATAGCGTAAATCTACTTTAACGACCATCATATGTTGTCCGAGAGAGTAAAACTTTCTGACTCCTGTGTTTTACCGAATATTTCAGCTCCAGCTCTTATTCTAACGAGATCTGTTTGTATATCATCGAGATCTATTTCTCGGAAGAGTCTTTCCTTCCGTTTCAATCCTCTATGTCTAGCAAATGTATCTCAATAAAGAGGTTAAATTTTACAAACGAGGCGATATAGCCATGTAGTTAGTTTGTATGCATTGATAGGCATCTCTGCTCCACTCTTTACCTGCTCTAGGTCCGAAACGATGGTCAGCTTTCAATACCTTGTTTTTATGCATAATTGGAGGAGGAAATTCGCTAAAATCTCTAATGGGAGCTGAGCCCATCGAATTCATTAATATCCCAGAAGTCATTCTTTGAAAGTCAAGTTGAAAATGGTTGATGCATTCGGTAGCACTAAGCCATCATGCAATGGCAGTGTAAGTATTCATAAACCTGATCACCGTACAGTATATGTATTTAAAATACAGCAGTTTTGATGTCAGCCCCTATGTGTACTCAGACGATGGCTTTCAGTCCTAGAATTCACATATGATTTTTTTTTTGGTTCGAGCTTTAATATAATCATTCTAGCTGATGAATCCAGATCTACTCCCAGATATGACTGTTGCTTAGTTCCTTTCTGACAGCAAAAATGTAGGTAAACTATACGTCTCTTTTATCCGGATTTATTTCGAGCCCTTTCTTTTGGTACCATCCTTCTACAATTCGAAGAGCCCACATTATTGATCCCCCTAGGACAATATAAAGATTCTTCGAAAATTTAAATTAAGATTTTATGGGTATAAAATTGTTTTTTTTTTCAGTATAGTAAACATATGAAACATTTTTACCGTTCCTATCATTTAAACAATTTTTATAATTACATTGACAAATATTACGTTAAAAAGAAAATTATTCTCAATAGGACTCCTAATTTCCATAGCCCAAACTAGTCTCGTCTTATGTAAGCAATCGTTTTTTGATCACGCCCTTTAGTGCTTCTTTTACTCTTCTAAAACTCGTCTTAATGCCGTAAATACGTGCTTGGCATAACCAACAACTTTTCTGGGATTTCCGATCGCTAGAAACGAAATTTGAATGCTATTCAGTCAGCGTAATTAGGTTGGAAAGTGTGATTTAAAAAAAATATTACTTTTACGATCGTACTTAAATGTAAGTTATTTAATCTAGAGAAGGTAGAAAAGATCGCGCGAAGAAGATTATTCACAAAGCTCAAATAAAACTATTTTTACTGCGGAAGCAAAAAAAAATTAAAATTAGCATTTTTGGAGTTTCAAGCCAATAAAAAGAGAGGGTTTTATTTGAAATATGTCTAGAACAACCGCATACTTGCCTAAAGTATTTATATAGATCTTTAGATAATCAGAAACATAAGTTTTCGCGTTCGTCAACTTTTAAAGAGTAATAAATCGAGATTAAAATATATTGATCTGTTCATAATAATTTTTATTCTGGAGGCTGAGATCTACAATATATAAAAAAGAAATCGAAAATTATAGTTTCTGCGATCATTTCTCTATTTTTGCCTAAGTTTAGAAGTCAATAAGCAAAACTCAAACTTTAGAAAACCTATAATTTTTATTTATCTTTATTTTATCTCTCTTTTTATTTTATTTATTTCTCGTATTAAATAAAGTTGACTAATCAGACAATTTCAATCACTCTCACTCGCCTTCAACAAATGCAGCTCAGAGTTGGTATTAAAGCAGGATAACTTAACCCGAAAATGATATGTATTCTCTAAAACAGTTTGTGGCCTCACAAATAGACTTCCCGCGACTGTTCTCGAACAACTTGGAAACCTGCTTCGTATGCCACTTATAATAAGACATTTATCAGAGACTGGTATTATTACTTGGCAAAATAAATTGTCTTTTATTGTAAACGATTTTAAAACGGCATCATGATTTTCATCCAAACTTTCAAAACCTATTAAAGAAGTCCGCCAGACAAATGTACTAAGAACATTATTCGTAATCCATTTCGATATTAAAGTTTGCTATTGCACGAAAAGTTTGTATACAAATCAAAGTTGTTAATAGCTTTTGAAAGATGATTTACTAAGTATAACCGAGAAGCTTCTGAAACGAATTGCTCTCGGGAATTTGGCATGTATTGGAGAAGTTGTTTCTTAGAAAAAGCAAGTAAAGGCAATTATTGTTTCTTGGAAATTAATTGAGTTCGTATTTAATAAACAGAATAATTCGATAGGTGAAATTTAATATAGTTGTGAGGTGAACTATGCATCATTGTAATATGAATCCATTTATGAAATGAAGGAAAAATAAGTATGTGAAAAATTAATTCTCTTCTTATCGGTCGGGTCATATGCCACAAAATTTTTTTAGTGAAATGTCAAGTACAGTGTCCTCTAAAGGGTATATCTAGCTAAAACTATTAAATATATTTTGGTTTGGTTTTCACCATTAATTAGACTGGCCATTTCCGAAAGACGGTTTTGCTGTATACGCATGTCATTAAGTATGATTTACTGTACTCACAGCTTACTTGTTTTTTCTCAAAATAATCCCCACTAGCGCTAAAAGAACTGCCCTGAAACTCATATCTCTTCAAATGTGCTAATCAGTTTGACATCGGTAGAAAAACCCCAAACCCTTACTGCTGGAAATGTGAAAAGTCATGTGTAGTCGCGTAAATAACGATCCCCCAGCCACGGGGTGCCGTGGGGGGAGCGCAGCCAATCCAGAAGCGCCCTCAAGTCCCTTGATGAAATTGAATAAATACGAACTATCAAAATGGGTGCAAAATAGTATGGCGCATTCAAAGATCTGCGAGGGGGCGCACATACCCTTAGTTACGCCACTGGTCATGTGGCAGCAAATCTGAACTATAGGTAAGATGACTCAGTAACTTGACTTTTTTGGGGAGATATTCCTCTACACACAGAACAGATTGGAAGGAATGTGATTTCAGCTAGTGCTGTTCTAGTAACAGCATAATGTGGATATAACCACTGCTATTGCATCTCACACGAAGGAATCCGTGAAAGCCGCATAAACATATATACCATCCGGCGTGAAGTTGACGAAGCAGCGTTCAGTGTTGCATACTTCCTTCGGATCTATCCTTTGCACAAACAGGTGCATGTCGGCACCCTGATGAGTCTAGTAAGAGATGAAACATGTACCTCTACCGTAGAATTGTGGCGGGGAGGGTAAGCTTTGTCATTCTTCTCGATATGGTACTACAAGTAGGCTATCACCTCGATGGTGGTAAAATAGGATAAATTGTGTTTTATAGCAATTTATTCAAACTGTGCAATCTTTAACACAGAAAGAATATAATAGAGCGAAGTTTGCATTTACTGTTCGCATTTTACTTCATATATATATATATATATATATATATATATATATATATATATATATATATATATATATATATATATTTGTAAATGCACATGAGAAATGCTTTAAAAAGTTATTTTACTAGACTTCATTGTTTCTTATATCATAGGGTCATATGAGTGTTCTAATAGTAGTTTTTCTAAAGCTTCAATGCCTTTATCACTAGTCATTTTAGTCGGCATGCTGGACTTTATCTTTATTAATAAAATACACTGTTATATAATGTAAACCTAGGCTTAAAATTATTCAGCATTATCCCTCGGACATCGTGATGTGTGAATTCCTCCATAGTAATTCTTCCAAGAGATCTGGTACAGCTTGAATTTAGAATGTATACTGATGTTATTCTAGTTAGTTATATTTTTTTAATCGGACCATATGTCAGCATTATCCCGAATCACGATGGTTTTAAATTAGATCGAAGACAAATTAGAGGGCCAAGTATTTCCTTGTCTTAAACTGACTAAACTATCTGAAGTAGCATAAAGCGGGGTTGCTTTGTCCTCAACCGAGTAAATTTGCAACAGAAGAACGTATCTTCTGATTTATTTCGGTAAGTTTTATTAGATATTATATCTATATTGTAACGTAAAACACGTTGTAAGAATACTCAGAAATTTGACTCAAAACAGTTATTTATCCAATTTTGTCAGACTTCGAAATGTAGATATTTTCAGATCGTAAATTTGGCGAGTACTAATAAACAATAGATATTAGAGACAAATTTCGGGGTATTATTAAGACTGCATTTATTGCATTCTATCGGTAGAAACTGCAATAGGAGTAATTAAAATAAGGCTGGGTTTCAAACAGCATACTTCTACAGCTACGGTACAAAATTATTCGACTAATTAACCCCGTTTTACGATACATCGAAACAAAATATGATGAATCCAGACCCAAAAAAGATTTCGACTCGGATATAATTATTCTACATATTTATAGATCACGTAACATTAAACATTCAACTGTATAGCTCTCGTTTCGAATCCTAATCGTAATCGTCAAAACTAAAATAGTGAAAACAGACATGACGATACTTAAATCCTAAAACCAAAAGATTTTTCTTAGTGTTACCGAACGAGAACATTTTTCAAATATTTTAAAATTATTGTCGTCAAATATTCTTCAATTTCAAATTAGCCTCGACATACACAGTTCATTCAAAAAGTTCCGGGACTAATATTGTATAAAATTTACAACTAGCGCTATACGTTACCTGATAACAGAACTATATAATATCATGCCTTAGTTACCCACAGTGGATATGTGAGCACTGTAACTTCATTTATTGACCAGTGGTGTTCGTTTGAAGTAGACCTGTTTTTGCCAATGCATTACAATTTTCGCTACGAGAAAATTGGGAAAAAGTAGTTCGGAAAGATTCTAATTATTGAAAACTACATATGGTGAGGATTGTTTAAACCGCAGCAAAGTTTTCGAGTGGTATGCGCGGTTGAAGAACGGTCGACAGTCGCTGGAAGCGATCCACGAGAGGAGCGCCCTTTAACGTCGAGTACCGATGACGTAATCGGCGAATTACGGTTGAAATGCTATCAGAGGAACTCAACATGATTGTGGGAAGCTTGCAACACGATGTTCTCGGAGGAAAAAAACGTGTGCGAAGTTTGTTCCACACTTGCTAACGGAGGAGCTGAAAGAGCGCCTTGTGGAAACTTTACGCGATTTGTTTAAATGGGCAGACACGCATGAAAATTATAGTGTTTTCAATACGATCCATCGACTAAATGCCAAACCGCTGAGTGGCGAGGCAAGGGCGAAAGGCGATCCACCAAAGTTCGAGCGACAAAAGTCAAAAATTAAAATGATTCTCATTTCGTTTTTCGATTCTCGTGGGATTATCCATAGCGAATTCGTACCTTCGGGCCAAACACTAAACGTACAATTCTACAAATTGTCCTGGATTGACTCTTGGAGCGGAATCGTCACGTGAGACCGGAATTGTACTACACCGGTGGTTTTTGTTACACGACAATGTGCCAGCTCATTCGTCTATATTCATCATACAATTTTCGACCCAAAAGTCGGTCTCCTTGATTCATCACCCGCCCTACCCACCAGATCTGGCTCCGGCAGACTTTTTTTTATTCCCTAAATTGAAAATAATGATGAAGGGAGAACATTTTGGAGTGGTTGAGGCGATTCAAAGGAATATGCCAGGGCTCTGAAAGCTATTTAAGAAGAGGAGTTTTCCAGGTCGTTCCAGGGGCTATACGAGCGCAGCAAAATTTATATAGAACGAGGAGGGGATTATGTTAAAAACTAAATAAAATCTTTTTCCTAAACTCTTGTTTTCATTTGTAAAAAAAATGAGTCCCTGAACTTTTTGAATGAACTGTGTGTGTACATATAAATAGCGTGTCCACAGATGGGGTACCCCACTCTATTAAACTTCTTCTCCATTCTTAATAAAAGGTTTTGCTTGCTTTTGGATTTCAAAAACTGTAAAGAGAGTTATAATAACGTATATAGAGCGTTCAAAATATTGAGAAATGTAAAATTAATCTTAAATAAAATACTTCTCTTTCTATTTTTTTACAAATTACAAACTTAATTAAGTTTTTTCTAAATAGAAACGTATTTTAATAAAAAAATATACAAAAATTAATTTGTCCTTTTAATTTATTTTTTAAGCAATGTTGTGAAACCTTAACGATAAGTTTGAAATCTTGACCTCGTACTAGTATACATTTTTCTAAATTGTTACGGAAATATTTCATGCGCCCCTGTGGGTATTGAGCTATATCAAGATAGAACAGGAAGGAATTTTTGATTGTCTTTCTTCTGGAGTAGGTTGTTAGTTACGCATCGCGTTACGTCTTTTTACTTATTGTTATGTCATTCCTTGTCGGACTATCAAAAACATCCTTGCACTCAGCCACAAGCTATGATATTTTAACCGTAAATATGTGTATTTTTAGACTCGTTATTTAAAAAAGAAAATAAATAATAATAAAATCTTGTTTTTGCAAAGTATTGTTCAATATAGTGGCTTTTAATCAAAATATAAGGGGTCACTTTTATGGTAATAAGATAACATTTTTCATTTCTTTTTACTAATGTAAAATTTGAAATCTAACCTTAAAAACAATTTTTTAAAAGTGACCCATTATGTTTTCTGTATTATTAATTACTTCTTTTAGAGGGTTTAACGTCAATAAAGGAGTAATATATTTATGTAAATAGAACAAAAAGCTATTTAACAATACAAATTTGGCCCGGCTTGTGTTTGTATTTCATACATTAGTCGAAGTTGACCTTTACCAATTTTTTTTTATTGTTTTAGTTTCAATATTGATAATATTGTTCAGGATAACCGGGATTAAGATACTCCCTTTACATTGTTAGCAACCGTCATTTGTCAAAATAAGCTTTACTTTGAGACTTGCAAATAACTCAAATTAACTTCACAAGTCTAAATAATTAATCGACTGGCAATGCTCAGTGGAGCTTTTATATACCATTTTTGCTGGCCTCAGAATATTCTCGAAAATTCCGGCAAACTCTTTTTTTTCTAGTAAATTTATCGCGTAAGGGGGATAATTAAATATAATGCTATAAAAAATAGCTCTTAGTCTGCATTTGAGAATGAAAGAAAAATGGCAGTATTAATCATATACATTGGTAACTCTGGCTTCTAATTGAAAATTTGCAAAATTCTTAAACTTTACGTCATGTGCATAATATAGATATCTGCTTTTATAGGTTAAGCTAGTAAATGTCTTCAAAAGTTATTTGTTTTTTTCCATTCAATTATTAAACTTTTTTAACGTACTGTTCCATTCAGTTTAAGTAGCGAAATATGTAAATATTAAATCGCTAACAACAGTGTTAGATCTATCATCAACATGTTGTAAACGGTGTGTAGACATTTTTGCATTTTCCAAAATTAAAATTTTATTTCGATATTTTATTATTCAACTTCCCTGAAATGTCTGTCGGCGTGGAGAAAGAACAGCTGTCACAAAGCACAAAGACGACGGCGTATTTTCTTGCCGAAATAATATAGCAGATGCGGAACATTATACAAAGGTTGCCTAAATCTTGGAAATTTATTTTTTTAATAAAGTCGTGAAATAAGAAATGTTTGAAAGGGTGAGTGTTCTCTAGGCTGCAGTATTTTTACATATAAAGTTGTAAAATTTTATTGAAGTGTTCAAAAAAGGAAAGATGTATTTCTTAACTAGGTCAACTGACAAATTAACAGATTGGTAATTAACTTTTCACTGGTGCACCTATGGAAAGAACCGTTTTGTAAATTTAAAAACTAATTGGTTCCTATTATAGATCTTCAATACCCAACGACTGTATGTCATTGAACAGTCCATGTTTATTAGACCTAACGTAGAGAAGAAATTTTAAGAAAAATTAATAAAGGTTTTAATGCGGCATCTATATTGTATGTTAATGTACTTGTAATCTATATTTTCAAATATATATAATGAGGAGTTAAAGTCTGGAGTAAATTCATGATTTAGAAAACGCTGAAATTTTGAAAAGTAATTCAGACTTTGTTTTTTTGCTTTACATTTTTTCCAATATATAAATTTTATTTTTACATATTTTATACCCAAAATGAAACTTCTGAAAAAGACAATCCAGATTTACCCCTTCAAAATATATGGTTTCAACATGATCGTGCCCCTCCACATTAAGCAGCATACGTTCGCATCTATCTTAATGATATTTTTGCAAACAGGTAGATTAGAAGAAGGGGACCCATTGAATGGCGGCCGAGGTCTCCAGATTTAAACCTTCTTGACTTTTTTTTTGTGGGGTTTACCATAAAATCGAAAAACGAAAATTTAATGGAGATTGTATGTGAAAAAGATAGATGGAACTATGTATTCATATGTTCCCTATGTAGCTGTGTTGTTTGATCTAGATAAAGAAATTTAGTATTAGATCGAATCAGCCCGCGCACAATTTTTCTAAAAAAATTATCGCATGTCTGCGATGACAATCTAAACTTAAAACTTCGTCAAAATATGGTTTAAGGTTATATTTGGTCAGTGTTGTTGTATGGACAAACAATTAATCGTTTGGAATCATTTGAGATGTGGTTTCATAGGCGAATACTTAGAATACCCTGGGTAGCTATGCAAACAAATATAGCGGTTTTAGATCGAGCAGAAGCCACTATTGAATTGCTGGCAACTGTAGAATGCAGAAAACTAGCATATCTTGGCAATGTTCTCAGAAGGTATAGGTACAGAATTATTCATTTGATAATAAAGGGTAGAATCATGGGTCATAGAGGTGTTGGAAGAAAATAGATCTCCTGGCTGAGGAACATCCGTGAATGGACAGGAAAATACGTGATGTACAACTATTTAGAACAGCAGAGAGCCGTGATCATCTCGCCATTGTAATTTCCAACTTCAGGGTGACCTGACACAGCACAGGAAGAAGAAACTGTCTTTAAGGCTAAATAAAATTTATGCCATAATTGGAATGCTATTAAGTAAATAGAATAAAAAATACACTTGTTACCTGGTGACAGGTGACATGGAGTTCCTTACTTCGGCCTTTATTTTGTTTTAATTTGACGGTTTAAAAAAATTGTTTTAAACTTAGTTTTAATTATTTAATGTGTATTTGCATAAATTTTATTTTTCTACTTCAGTGTGCTTTTTGTTTTGTTACTAAAATTCATTTAATTTGCCGGTATGACTACGAACAAAGTTAGTTTTTTAATTAACTCTACTAATTCTCTCTCTTTAATGGAAAAAAAATCAGGAAAACCATTGCTTGATTTAAAAGTTGAAAAACAAGGTGGAGGTAGACAAAAGTTCTCAGTGTCGTAAATTTAATGAAAACCTGATGAATAGGATTATTCAGGAAATACGGTTTATTACTACAGAAGTAGCCAGAAATGTTCAGACGGAATTTATAAATCGCTTAGCACATTGTCAATTAATCAATGGTAGGCACTCTCAGCATTTAATATAATGATAAATTGTTTGTTGATACTACTTCATTTCGAGTTTACCTGTCCATAAATTGAAAATAGTTACATTTAAGTATAGGACATATAATAGAAAAAGTATTCAAAATTTTGCTGGGAGTCTAAAAATTATTGTAAATATCTGTTTGAAATACTCGACAAAAAATACTCATTAGATCAGCATGGATCATACTACACGTGAAAAACACCATTTCACCACATTTCAAACACGATTTCCTTTCCAGTTTCACAGTTCAAAAAGCATTAGTGCTTACGGAACAAAATCCAGCTTTCCCATTCGTAGATTTTACCTTTAAAGGTGTGGCCTAAAAGTTACTACAAAATACGTCGATCACAAGCATCGCTCTTCTTGGATTCCCATTCTTCAGAAGCAAACAAGCAACGGCCGTGGCGCTTACCAGTTCCAGTACCTCCATACAACAACCACGACGATCTTTTTGAAGGCATCGTAGCCTTCGGAGAACGTCCAGTCTTCGACATTTTAAACATAAAATCACGTTTTGCGGACTTTAACACAAAACTTCTTTTAATCTGTTCCTTGTTACCCCTACATTTTTAGTTACTTATGCGAGAAGCAACTTTCATTTCTCCAATATATTTCGGAACATGAAAACGCCTTGTTTTCGGGATTCTTATCGTTGGGAATACCCGGAAAAAGAGGTCGGTTTTGAAATATTGTTCTGGATTTATTTTTCATCCTCCTCAGCGAATTTAACTGCGGGAATTGAAAGCAACTTATGACATTATTTCAGCGTGATAAGATGTATCCCTTGCGAGAGTTAAATGGACTGTTTTTACGACGTTACGGAATAGATTACAAGGAAAGTATGTACAGATAATTGTAATTATACACATTACGCGCTAATTATCACATGGGTAAAAATAAAGCTAATACATTTCATTGCAGAATAAGTTCTATTCCTAATTTTCATTTTGCGCATTATATTACATCCCCGTAGCGGATTTTACATTCACATTTACATACGATTTTCATGCGGCAAGTTGTACAAAAATTTCTTTTGCGGAAATTTTTATTATAAATTTTCAATCATTTTCTTTGCGGAAAATACCAACACAAACAAAAACAAAAAGGCCTATAAACTCAAACACTTGAAAGTTTCCCCTGGCTAAGTGTTATTCACCGTAATGCTTAGTTTACCCAATACTTTAATCTTCTTTTACAATCTTAACCTTGGAGCATTCCAAGCTCAACAATCATCATGCTTTATGCATAGCCGACAAATGCTTATTTTTGGAAGCAAACTTTACATCAATTTCCGAAGTAAACAAAAGAAAAACAAAAGCCCTACTATCATCCTCTCCCCTTTTGCCCCGGTGAGCGAGAAGAAAGGTGAGGCGGCCAGATTTCCTATCTGGTCGGGTGGTTTAGGAGGGACTCTCATGGCACCCCCCTGCGTTGCGGTTCAATAAGGTAGAAAAAATTTTTACGTTTTAAATCTACCTTTCTTCAACGACAAAACAGCGACCTAGTGGAAATGAACCACGATAACGCTCGTTACAGGACAAAACACTCATCACGATACGGTCTAGCAAGATAAATTATACTTGGAAACGCTTCGCCTGAGATTGTTATGGTCCCTACTTTATGAAGATATCATACACTATAGCGATTTTAGGAACAACATCAGACAAGTCTGGCGCTTTCGACGACAGACTGAAACCCGGCAAGCGCGATTCGACACGCGTTCAGCAACTAAAATACACCCAATTTTAAAAAAGGAGGCGTTTCTTAATGCAATAAAGTGTATAAAAAATTGGGGGCCTCTATTTAACAAATCAAAGTTGATTATAGCACAGCTTCTTTCATGTCACCCTGTATGATTTAATATATTGAAACAAATTCATACCAGAAAAGCAAAGTAGACATGTACGAACATTTTTTTAAAAAGTCATCATTCTTTAAATGACCAAGTTGTTCCACACTTCATGTCCTCATTGTATAACCATCTTAATTACTTTAACATTGGGTTCTCTCCCTGAATTCTAATTTGAATTAAGAATAATAATTAACGATAATATTATATAGAACTGTTATTACCAAAAATTTAATATTCAAAAGTTGTATATAAAATAATTTTATGGCATTAGAAACCTTTAACCTGAGTGACACTTCTCTATGCAGATCATGTGAAAAATGATTTTCTCATCAAAAAGTTAAAATATTGTTACCAACTTTGGCTTTTCATTGACAAAATTTTTGATTAGTGTACTAAAACTAACTCATCATTAAGTGCAAGTAAACGTAAAGTAATGTCGCATTCGTTAAAACCTAATACACGATTAATAGCTTTCTTTTTTTTTAACACTTGTCTTCCAAATATTATTTATTGTAATTTAAGTACTTTGTTTCAGCTTTGAAATATTTTTTAAGTTTGAAAGTATTTATACTTAAAGTACTGTGCAACAAATACAGTCGTACTCGAACTTTATAAGTTAGAAAGCTTACAGAATGCGTCTTGGCAAATATTGCAATTCACATGAATGAGAAACGTTCTACCATTAAATTCACATTAAAAGTCATTGACTATACTGAGCCAGATTAGTTGTCTTAAAATACCAATTTTTAAATTGGCACACTAATCAATAGTGGCACTATTGCCAACTGCAAATTTAAATTTGCATGCAATAATTTAAATATTTGAAAACTATGACACATACGTTCAACCGTTGCTACAGCTTTCAAGTACATTTTAAGTGTACCTCTAGTACCACCATTTCTTTAAAGTTCTAACTTTTCTTGACTCATAAATATTTCAATAGCTCTAATACAATTGAACTTAAAACTCTGAAAGAATTATTCGGAATGCTCATAACTCTTAAAAAAATGCTTCTATATCATCCTCGAACAAAGGTTACGATAGATAGACACGTAGTGATCTTATAAAAATTCCGTTTTTTGTTTTCAGATACCAAACCTTGAAAATGAATACCTTAAATATATGATCCGACACCATTTGCGTTTAACTTATTTCAATCCACAATGGCCTTAAAGTTGTAGAACTAATGCTATTAGGGAAAAATATATTTGATACTTACATCAAAATTCTTAATATTTTTTCACTTTTTTTCACTATTTATCCAGATAATTATTGATAAAACTATAGTAAAAGGACTATCACATCTCTATGTAGAACCATTTTCATTTTCTATTTTTGATAACATAGTTATTAACAAATTTCCTTTTTTTCAGGTAATTACAAAACAACTCAGTAAGAAACGAACAGATTCAAGAGTCCATTATTGTGGTAAGATTAGACTTAACTTTGAGAACATGGAAGTTGTTCACGTCCCAAGGGTGTCCCACAATGAAATGCTGCGATCGATTTCTCAGAAAACAGAAATTTTTAAAATTTGGCAGTTTACTTAAGTCGATGGGGGCAAGTCGGCTAAAATATTTTCAACATGGTGCCACTTGCAGTTAATCCGAAAGTTGATGCTTCTTGCTAAATGGAACACCCTATATATTGTTTCATTTTTAGAATATACGCTAATGTTTAATGTTTTATACCTTAGCCTATCTGTTTTTGACATATTTTAAATTTTATGTTGGCATTTGTAGGCCTAAACATAACTATCAATTTCTCTTATGTGAAAGCCTTTATAATTTAATTGGGGTTGATTTCCTTCTAGAACGGGATTTACTTTAGTGAACTATGTTGATATTTGATAATAAGTAAATACAGGTTGATCAAAAACTAATATTAAATAATTTAAAAAAATCGTTAAAAGTATTTTTTATATAAACCCCTACTTTTATAATGCCGTCTTATTTAGCATTAGGAATAAGAGTGACTTCGTATAAGTTTGTCAATTCCAAAAATTCGCAGATTTTGAAATATTGGCAATTTACCATTTTTGTATTGTAAAAATGTTAAACCGCTTACCTATACACGGAAATAATTTATTTTAATAAATGTTTAAAATTTCCACCCTGAACTTTATTTTTCGCATCTCAAAGTTAGTTCGTCATGGGTGACCGCTCTAATTGAATCTGGAGATAAACTTTCAAACGCGTCCCTTACCTTTGCCTTACAAGTCCTTCATCGTTGCCACTGGATTACATAAACGATATTTTTTTATCATTCCCCATATAAATTTAAGACAGTCGAATTAAGAGAATGAGGAGGCCACAGAAAAAGTCTATTGTTGACAATCCACTTGTCATCAAATGATGCTTGTATAAAGTTGAGAACTAGAACGATTCTATGTGGTGGGGCGCCGTAAAAATTTGCCTGTGTTCCGCCAGAGGTAAATTGCGTAAATATCGATTGTCTAACTCTCCTAAAATATTTAAATATCTACCTCTCCTATCAAAGTTAATATTTAATTTCAAATAGGGACATAATTTGCTTTTCATTACAAATGACTTACCATTACGTTTTCTTCATAAAATGTTTTAGTATTCCATCACTTTTACAGCACAAAGTACGTTAAATTGCCAAATTTCTTGGAAATTCATCAATCTTATGGCATGAGGATTTGAATTACTCCAAAAAAGGCTATTCTTAAATTTTGCTTCATTAGTCCAAATTATGTTGTCCGAAAATCCAGGATCAACTTATATCATCATTAATATAAATTCGCAAAATTGCACTGTGTTCGGTAAACCAGTATCTCTTAGGTGTTGAACCAAAGGTATTAAATAAGGATGAAAGTTGTATTTCAACAGAATTCTATGTATTGAGCTCTTCGAGATGCTTATTTGTAGAGCCACTTATTTTAACCATGTCATAGGATATGTCGCAAAATATCTCAGAATTTCAATTTCGACATTTTCGTCATTGAGAATAGGTTTCCCTTTATGTATTTTTGTTTTAACGGAGCCAAAATTTTTGAAATTTTGCAATATTTGTTTAACACTGTTCCGTAACGGTTTCTGTTCTTCTGGATATCTATCAGCAAATGCAGACATGTTCTTGATATAACTTTGTTACCTTTCCAATAGATTATAAACAGTTTTAAATAATCTGCGTGCATATAATTTAATCGTCCCCGCATGATATTTATTAATATTTGTCAGATAGCAAGACATTTTTGTAGTGCTCTATTATTTTCTTTCGTCGCGTTTCGCCGTCATAGACTGCTAATGATAAAACTTAAAAGCCGTCTAGCGTTTTTGCAATACAAAAATGTTAAATTGCCAATATTTCAAAAACTATAAAATTTTTCGAATGGACAACCTTATTCAAAGTCACCATTATTTTTAATACTAGATAAGATAACATTATAAAAATGAGGGGTTTACATTTAAAATAATTGACTTTTATCGATTTCTTCAAGTTAATATTTTATGTTAGTTTTTGATCACCCTCTATTTATTTATTATCAACAAAGTACACGAAAGTACATCTCGTTCTAGAAGAAAACGATCCCCAATTAAATAATAAAATTTACAATATGTTAAAAGCAATTAGACTTAGATACAGGATATTATATATGAAATATGTTTATAATTTTGCATAGAATCTAAAATTAAAATAACATATAGGGTGTTCTATTTAAAATAAGCAAGAAAGCATTAACTTCCGGTATAACAGGAGGTGCCACCATCTTGAAAATATTTATCGGAATTGCCATGTGATTGCAAAGTTACACTATTAAATAAAGAAATTAATATATTATGCTTGTAACTTAATTGGCACTCTATAAATAATAAAACTTTTGCTATACAAGAGTGACGAAAAAGAACAACCGCGATTGCTCCATCAAACTGTGGGTACCTGTGTTGTGTCTATTCAAAAAAATTTCTTTGTTAGAAATTTCAACCCGAATAAAACATTTTAAGTCAATCGTTCAAAACCTCCACTCAACTATTTTCTTTATGATTATCAAACACTGAATTGCGAGACCATATTTGAAAAGTATCAGGAAAATTTACCTTATTCTTAAAAATGTATTTCATTTCCAGATATCTGTTAGCAATAGTCCAGCCCTGTGGAGCCAATTTTTTTAATAGTTATAATTTTTGCGTTTTGCAGGCCTAAACATAATTATCAATTTGTCCTGTATGAAAGCATTTATTATTTAATTGGGGTTGGTTTCCTTCTAAAAGGGGATCTACTTTAGTGGACTCTACTGATATTTTAATAATAAATAAATATAAATATAGAGTGATCAAATACCAACATTTTTTGATAACTTGGAAAAATCGTTTTTTATAGTGTTATCTTGTTTAGCATTAAAAATAATGGTAATTTTGTATTAGGTTGTCTATTCCAAAAATTTGCTATTTTGGAAATATTGGCAATTTAATATTTTTATATTGTAAAAATTCTGAACGGCTTACCTACACAAAAAAAAACTTATTTAAATAAATGTTTAAAATTTAAACCCTAACCTTTCAAACATTTTTCGCATCTACGAATTATTTCGTCATGGATGGCCGCTCTTATTAAATCTGGAGATAAATTTAAAATACAACAAAAACAGTAAGACTTAGATATAGGATATCATACATGAAATAAGTCTATAATTTTGCATAGAATCTAAAAATAAAATAACATATAGGGTATTTTATTTAAAATAAGCCAGAAGGCATCAACTTCTGGTATAAATGGAAGTGCCGCCATCTCGAAAATATTTTAGCGGAATTGCCCCCATTGACTTTAGCAAACTGTCAAACTTTAAAAATTCTCGAGTCTATTTTCCTAGAAATCAACCGCGGCATTTCGTCATGGGACATACAGTATTATAGTCCCTTATTGTTCATATTAGCTCAAATTTTGTGTTAATATTACCCATTATGAACTGAAAATTTCGATAAAAACAAAAGAAAATTGTACTAATTCCTTTACGAGCCAACGGTTCCCCTAATTTATCGACAAAGTTCTCTTCTGGCCTGTCGCTAATTGCCCAGAGAATAATGAACTAGGAAAGGAAGCGCGCCTTGCTTTCATTAAGCGTATTGTTTTCTCCGGGAAATTCGCTAATTCTGCAGCTAGATCTCGAATATTCCGCATATTGTGTAACTTTGGCCTTTGTTCTTTATGGCAGTGAGACTTGTTCAACGTCCGGTGGAAGTATTTCAATATTATCAGCTAACCCCTTTTAAAGAATGCTTGTTTATATATATATATATATATATATATATATATATATATATATATATATATATATATATATATATTTAAACTGGTTAATATTGGGGTGTGCAACATGTAAAAGAGTACTCTTTAAAGTTAATCCAAACTTTCGAAAATCTTTATTATCATTTTCATCTTCAGAGAGACTACAGTAATTACAAAAAGGGAAAATTGGTAAGACAATTTTCCTTAAAATATTAAATAACTTACATCCTTATTTGTTCACTAAGATGTTAAAAGTTTGAATGATGTTAAAAGTTTGAATGATATTATACGTTCACAAAAGAGATTAAAACTAGGGTCCCATACCAAATTATGACAAACTTATTATATATAAAATAAACTTATTATATTTAAAATAAAAAACAGGAGGAACCATTTAGTTAGTTCCTTCCCGAGTTACATATAATTTGAAAATAATTTTATTCTAATTTTTGAGGTTAGAAAAATTGACAACTCTATGTATGATTCTGCAATTAAGGGTAATTATGCAGTAAACTGAAATTATTCATTTCAACTGTAATCATTATTGTAAATAGTATTTGTATTTGTCGATGAAGATTTATCTAACACTTAAATGCTTAATATCAATTTTTTTTATTAAAGCTATTGGGGTCTTGTGACATAAAGACCATCTCTAGGGAAAGCCTCTTGGTATTAATCTACTGGGTTGAGTATCCTCACTGACCCATAATCTATATTATGTAATTGGTTATTGGCTTGCTCGACAAGTGCGCGTATTTCAGGATAACGTACACAATCATTTCAGCGTAATGCAATTCTATTTCTAAACAATTGTGTGATTTGGCCGATGTATATCCTGTCACAATCTGCACAAGGGATGGTGTAAACAATATTTGTTTGAAAGCGGAATGGAGTTTTGTCTCTAAGTTTAGAGCGTACAGAGCTTATTGTAAATACTAATATGTTAACAATTTTTATATTATCTATTTGTGAGAAAATTCTTGAAAGTTTGGGTGTTATCTCTCTGATATATGGTAACGAGAAGAATTTAATTGTGTTTACTGGCATCGCCCCTGTTATTGTTTGGCGGTCATTATTAGTTAAATTTGTATTGGTATTTATGTTAATGTTATGAACTGCTGGATCACCATTGTTTTTTTCTGCCAATGATGACGAAGTGCTGAACAATAGTTTGAATTAACTTTAAAGAGTACTCTTTCACTTGCTGCACTCCTCAATATTATATAGGTTATCCTAGCTAGTCAGCAATAACTACCCTTTCTGTATATATATATATATATATATATATATATATATATATATATATATATATATATGTATATATTATTTATGTGCCACCACATTCGTAAATAATTCGACACTCTTTTTTTGAGGCCTTTTAATAATCTAAGGAAAATGTGAAGAGTGATAAATTGATGAAAACACATGTAATCTAGAGTATCATAGCCCTTGACCTTTCTTTTGAAAAAGTTTTTAATTAATTATTTAATAATTAATTAATTAATAAATAATATCTAAAGACTTTTCCTTATATTTTTTGTAACGACATTATCATTAAGACAGATTAATCTGTTTCTTGTTTAGATCAACACACCGTACATGTTCACTAGATGATAAAGTACATACATCAAAAATTACGACAATAAAATACTCATATTATAATATACGAAATTATACAACAAACGGGGATATATATATATATATATATATATATATATATATATATATATATATATATATATATATATATATATATATTCAAAAGTGTTGATATATAAATAGTTTATTGGTAAATGAATCCGTGATAGAAAACAATTTTCAATCATTCTTCTTTATCGTTAAACTCTCTAAAACTTAGAATTCTGGTAGTCCTAAATGATTAGATCAGAAGTCTCAATGGGCGCGAAGTCCTAAACGTTTTAAAGATAAGATTTGATGTAGTACTACTGTAAATTTACGGTAAGTTTGTAAGTTAACTTAAAGTTCAAAGAATTCAATAGCGATTTCTGCTTTCACCTTACGGGTTACCTTGAGGGTCATTTGAAGATCAAGTGGTTTATTAAAGTATACTAAGAGCTGATGGCGATCTTTACTTGACGGTCACGTTAAAATGGCAGAAGAAAGTCTTGCTCGCAAACGTTAGAAACGACAAAGTCATCACTGCCTACAAGCATAAATGTAGACATACTGACATACATGCAGTCATACAGTAGCTTTTTGCTAATGTATAATACACACGAAGTCGCTCCTCCCTTTGACCCTGACAGTTACCTTGAATCCCTTTTTTTTTCAAACAAAAAAGAAACAATCTGACCTTGCAATGACTCAAATTCAAGGGGATATATCTTTAAAATATGAGTATTAAGGATTTAACGCCCATTAGCCTTTTTGATTTATTCAGCAAGGAGTACCAGGATCCTAAGTTTCAGAGAGTTTCATCTAGAGTCATTTCCGTAAGAAAAGTACAAGTTTCTTTTAATATGAAGCCTCAAAATATAATTTAAAATTATTCGTTTTGTGGATGTGTAAGGTAATTTTTTTTTTATTGCTTTGAAATAAGCATAATAAAATATAGCCTGTATTCTTCTGGAAAACATATTTTCCTAAAATAAGACAATGTTTAAACAATTTCGGAGTTTACGTCGAATAATCGAATATATTTATCATTTTACTCGCTTGATTTTGGCACCTATCAACTTATAGTCTATCTATCTGTTTGTACATGATTTACTCAGTGAATATTTTATGTGAAGTGAAGCCTGAAATAAATCAATCGCCGGAAAAATCTTTATGTACGGTACGTCAAAGAGTTAAACTGTACCAAAACAACAGTTCCCCCGCAAAACCGGGAAGAGTTACTGATAAATAACTAAATAGTAAATTATTAGATCCTAAATTATAACAATTTTTGGTTCCATTTAATCATTTCTCTTATCACATGGTAATTTTTATTTAGAAGATATGAGTAGTGATAATTGAATATGTTACCAGACAACCTGTTTAATAAAATCAATAAAAGAGTAATATAATAAAGACCCTAAATGCAATGAGATAAAGATATGTTGTAAAATAACTTAGAAACCTAGAATTTACTGGTCTGTAACATGGTAACCTTTAAAATGAAAGCTAAAAGAAGAACAAAGACCAAAAAAAAACTCAAAGTAAAAGCAAGTGAAAAATCCAAGTTATGCTCACCAAAAATTTCTTTCACAAGGCCAGATGATTAATAATACATATTGTTTAGTCATTATGCATAGTTTGTGTAGTGCCATATGCAAAAAAACACCTTTGAATTTTTGTCTTTGATGGGCTTGTGATGCCATCAAATTGTTCAATTGATGATGATGTTCCATTATAGTCCTAGAAATGAAATATACCCTATTTTCTTACAGTTCATGCTCGGTAGAAAATCTTTATTAGAAATTGTTTCTTGTATTTAATTGGGGGCAGATGGCCTAAAGCGAGTATGCTAACACTGAAGGCCCACAAGTTGCAATTTTTGGTTAAATGATAAGACATTTAATTTTATTCGATAGGAGAGATAGCGAACTTAAAAATAAAACAACACCAAAGTGTCATTGTGTATCGGATAATTATTTATTATAAAAAATTAAAGTCTCGTCAAAAACCTTCCTTGTCGTAATAGGGGACCTAAAGCAGGTAAGCCGTTTGAGTAAAGCGGGCAAACAAAATAATATAACCACTAATGAGACAAATATTTCTAAAATATATAAATGAGGATAACAAGTGAAAAAATTACACTAATAACGTCGTAAAAGCAATAAGACTATTATTTATTGTATTAATCTTTTTTTAGGACCAAGTTGAGATCTCAGTTATATAACTATCATAAAAAAACTTGTTGTTGTAACTTACACTTATATAAATAATAATCTCAGACGCATTTAATCAATCTCTATAAATAGAAAATTCTCAGTCATATAAACATAGCAAACTAATATAACTTTTACATTGACTAATTAGGTACTTTTGTTAATAAAATAAAAAGTCAAAAATTTTAAGAATATAAAGCAATCGCTTCATTGTTCACAAAATCATCGGCTCCACATTTAATCCATTCTTTCTCAGGTGGGTCCATATCAAGAGCGCCACAAGACATATTTACTGGTTTGCAGGCCTTTTTTTGATGCTATTTTTTAGTTTTGTCTATTTTGCTTGTAGAAGTAAGATCTTTCAAATTTCTTGTTTTACCAGAACATTTATTTTTTCTTTTTTCTCTTTATGTTGCTCTTCTATTGGTGTACTGGTTAATATTTCAGCTAATTCAATTTTTCGCTTGTTTTATTTTGGCTCAATTTAGGTGTCGATCTGATATCTGCTCTTGATCGGTGAGAAATGTCACTTATGTTCAACATGAGTCTTTGTTTATATCAATGGGAATTTCTTTTTCAAAAGGTAGTGCAGGGTCGTTGCTATTTTTTGTTCTACATGAAACTACAAGAAACTTCTTGTAAAAACTTACTGGGATTATGGTCAACGACTAGAGCCATGTCTGACTGAATGGCAGAAAGTCTGCATCGTTAAATACATGCCGATTTGTGGGCTATATTTCAGTAGACTCGAATCTCTTAATGGTATTATGTGCACTCGTTGCTTTTAAATATGCTTCGTCAAAGAGTCAGGCTATCTCATATTGCAAAATTATTCATGGTTCCGTTGAAAAACAGAAACTGTCTCTTCAAAATAAGTTTTGAGAGGTTCGTATATGCAACAGTCCAGGGACTCTATGTGACGTGGCACATATTCTAAAGCCTCAAGAAAGTTATGAGATTTATGATTATCCATTATCACTTTTTCCCCGAAGTTGGGCGGATAAAATGATAAAGCCATTCTAAGAAATTAGGTCCATTAATCCAACTGTTGTATGTGCAAGTAGAATTGCTACCAGGTGATGCTCCATCCAATAATCTACCAATTATTCTTTTTCTACCATAAATGGAGAATAAGGTATGAAAGATCCAACCGCGTTGCAGCAGCAGACGACAGTCGTTAACTTTCTTCTTTCCGCACTTGAAATTATACCAACCTGTTCTTTCCGGTTCTTGACAATATCTTTGGAGGCTTATTACTTGTTGTTTGAATGCCGATGTCATCCATGTTGTATATCCGGGTTACGTCAATAGCATGTTTATTTATTTCTGTTTCCTTCTTGGATTCTTCCATTGCGATTTGCAATGCCTCAATCCAGGATGCCTATTCTGTTTTTCTCTTGAATTTATTCACCGTCTAAAAATTATTCAAAAAAAAACTATATCAGGGCAAACCGGAAAAGTACTCACTTTGCCCAAGAGAATATTCATCATTTAGAGAATAATAACCTCAAAATCATAAAACATATGCCGGTAATTTTATCTTTATTCAAAGTTAGATAGTACCAAAATAATGTGATATTATTCACAATATGATAGATGTACAAGTTTTTTTTTTAATTCACCAAATCTTTTATATTGCACACAGTTTCGTCATATCACAACTCCGGTGCCCCATTGAAACTGATCAAACTCGGGAGTTTTCGGGTACTCTCAGCATATGCCCACACTGATACTCACGTTTCATTCGACAGTATAGAGCGCTTACCCGCTTGAGGCTACTCCCCCCTAAATTTCTAAATAGTAAATTATTAGGTCCTAAATTATGAAACCTTTTGGTTTCAGTTAACTCATTCTCCTATGACGAAGTAACTTTTATTTAGAGGGCATGAGTAGTAATAATTCAATATGAACAATCTGTTCAACTGAAATCAATAAGACAGTAATCTTTTTTTTTAACGTGGGATTAGCCTAATCATTTAAGGCGCTAGGAATGATAGGGACGAACACAACCAACGTGGGCTCAAGCCGCGTGCGCGGCAACTTATTTAAAAAATTTGTCAAACCATTAAAGGATAGTTCTATTAGTCGGTAGACAAGAAACTGACAAAGAGTGAAAGCTCGGGGTTAGTTGAGTGTTGAGGCCCGTGGTTCGGAACCTACGTTAAACTGTAGGTCTTGTCACTAAAAAATCCAACAGGTTGATGTGTCGTTAATTAATACTACTCACTCTATTTTTTTAATGGAAACCTTAAATGGAACGATTGAATATATGGGTTTATCTTCTTCACCTCTGAATTTTATCTTTCTTAGGCATGTGGTACCATCCTATTGTTTGATTGATAATTACGCGTCCTAAAAATGAAACACACCTTATTTGCTTACAGTTTATATAAAGTAGAAAATCTTTATTAGAAATTGTTTTTTGTAATTAATAAGTAATAATTTCTTTAATATCTGTCACGGTTTAATTATATTTAAGATTAATAACGTCTGAAATGTAAAACTGAGTCATTAACTGCGCCGCGTCGACCAATTAAAATTCTTAGAAAGTTTTTAAGATAATAAAATTTATAGCATGAAAAGGTCTTCATTGGAGTTCATAAAAATATTCGCGTAAAGTTGGTTGAAAGTTACAATCTTGCTGAGATTACTTTTTCATAATTTGACGTATTTTAAAAGTCCGCTGAAATGTTACTCAGAAAGGAAACCTGTTTAAAACAATTTTTAGAAAGTGGCACAGCTCAAGTTCGATCAGATTATTATAGTTTGAAAAGTAATTAAATTTTCCTTGGAACTACTATGAAACAAGTATGGAATTTCTATTCTTTTTACTCACCTTTTAATATAATTGCAGGATCTTCTGAAACAGACAAAAGGGTATCTAAATGTTCCGGATTTCGTAATCAGTTCATTTTTAAAGCTTTCGAAATCCATTTCAGCTATTCTTTCACTTTGAAGATTATTAAGAAGGTAAAAGCTTATATTCAAAAATTTTATTTTTACATAGCAAGACAAGTATATAAATAGGACGTAAAGTAAGGAATAAATTCATCATTTAAATTTTCTACTTTCTTTGTTAAATAGTGACCCGCAATTTTTTTTGAACATTTTTTCTCTTACCTGTCCTATAGCTAAATATAACTGTTTTTGATTTATCGACAGTTGAAACTCGAAATTAAGTAGAAACAATAGTTAATTTATCATTAAATGTTGAAAATGCCTTCCATAGGTTAACTGAACATTTCTGACTACTTCTATAGTAATTAACCACAATCCAATTCTTTAATTCTTTTATGTCAATTGGTTTAGTTTGAAAGTCTGTACCTTTAAGGTAACCCTACAAAAAGAAGCCCAGAGGGTTTAAATCTGGAGATCTCGGAGGCTTCTCAATAGGCTCCCTTCTTCTAATCCACCTGTTCGCGAAGACATCATTAAGAAAGACTCAAACTTCTACTATGTAGTGTGGGCACCGTCTTGTTGAAATCAGATATTTTGATTGGGTAAATCTGGATTATTTTTCTCAAGAAACAGCGTTGAAAGAGCAGGAAAAAGATCTTCTGGTAGAAACTGTAGATATCTTTCCCCGATTAATTTTTTTTTAAAAGATCAGTCCTATAACTATATTATCCAGAATTCCAGCCCAAACATTTACTTTTTGGCTATACTAAATCTACCCGTGTCTCATCCAATAACTTTCTCTGTTCACATCACCATTTAAGATAAAAGATAATTCATCGTAAAAAATAACAACGTTTTTAATGCAAATGGGATTTCGAAAACACATTTCTTGTAACAGTTCACAAAATTGAGAATACTTATCATTATTATCTTCATAAAGCTCTTTAACGACTTCCATTTGAAAGGTTGGTACTTATTAATAGGCAATATGTTTAATACCGTCTTCTTACAATCCTCCTAAATCTTGGATAATAAAGAATGGAAGCTTTCACGGCTTTGGTCAAGTTGAAAATTATGGTTCTTAGGTTTAGACCATGTCAAATTGGAATTATTATCCGACATTTCGCCTGCGAGTACACGAGGCATCTTCAGGGATCTTTACTCCACGAGATTAGAACACTGAATAACTATCGACGAGTAACAGCCCGGTATTTATACCCGACTGGTGCTCAGCGAACCATGATCCAGCGTTACAAACGATTTCTACGTGTGATGTAGACTGTATCCCGCATCTGTATTAACATTATTTGGATATTTACAAATTTCGATTGATTCTCTAATTGTACGTTTAAAGCTGTGTTGCTATTTGGACTATGTTTTTACTATTTATACTGTGTTGTTGCTCAAAATGACTCATTTGAGTATATCATATGCAGGTTTGTATAGAACAGTTTTAATAACCTCTTCAGTAGCTGGCAAAATTTCCTAAGTAAATAAATATTATAAGATGCCCGCAAATCATCATCGTCTGTTTTTGACGTTGAAACGAACATACTGCCCAACCTGGGTCTCTGAAATTTTTCTTTCAAATCGATAAGTCTTTTATCAAGATGACAACCTTCCAGACGATTCTCCAACTTAGATTGTTTCATAGCGTCATTGCTTAAAAATTCGGTGTATATAAGGCACATAAGCAGATGTTTTGTCTGACAATTATAAAATGAAACCGAAATTCAAATAAGCTTCTCTTGATTAAAAAAAATCTTTACTTTTCAATCTCTGCTATGTCTAATTTTCAATATGTCTCATATATTACTATTACTTGTATTTTTCACAAACTTTATATTATATGCTGTATATATATATATATATATATATATATATATATATATATATATATATATATATATATATATATTCCAGATTCTTCAACCCTAGATTATATTTTTTTATTTTGTCTTTTCTTGGGTTTAGATTCTTTAAACAAAAAATCCAAAACAATTTGACGTTTCGCCCTTTATTTAAGGCATTTTCAAAAATTTCTTTTGTTTTATTTATTTATCTTCCTAAAAATATTTTATATATAATTAAAAACATTCATATAAGTACATATCTACAATTATAAAAATCAATCAAACACTTTAAAACACTTTTCAAATTAAAAAAAATATATTTTCAATTTTACCAGTACACACTTTGACATTTTGTTCATTTATTAATACTAAAATGCAAACTTTACATCGTCTATTTAGGTACTGAGGATACTTGGAATGCGAGTGTGATTTATTTTTTATATTTTAAAATATATCAAAAAAAACGAAAAAATGCATACATTTGATTTTATTTTTAAGAGGATATTCAAATTTTGATGTTTATTAACAGGATCGAACACTTAATATTTTTGTTTAAATTAGTCTGGTCTAAATGTGACTCAAATTTCCTATATCCGTTCTATCGTTAACAGTGTTTCTATCTTTTTTAATTTCTATTTCTTTTATCTGCAATTTTTGGTAATTCATATCTTTGTTTTTAATTATGGTACTATTATAATCGAAGGTGTGTTTTTGGTCTTATGTGTGTTGTTTTTAATTATATAAAAAATATTTTTAGGAAGATAAATAAATAAAAAAAAAAAAATTGAAAATGCCTTAAATAAAGGGCGAAGCGTCAAATTGTTTTGGATTTTTTGTTTAAATAAAGAACCTAAACCCAAGAAAAGACAAAATAAAAAGAAGGATATAAATATATATATATATATATATATATATATATATATATATATATATATATATATATATATATATATAATAATAATAATAATAATTTTATTACCACTAAATAAGAAAGTTACAATAATTTTCTACATCCATGTATTTTTTGAATTCATAAGCTACAAGCAGCTTGTCTGTATATTGTAATTAATAATCATAATAATGATATTTTATTTTACAATAAATTAAAATAAATTAAATTATATCCACACGCTCCACGGCGAGGTTTAACTAAATTTGACCCTTGATTTGAAATTATCGTGGGAACAGTAAGTTCGATGAGCTGAATTTTTCACTTGGTATCAAATCAAAATATTTTTTTAAAGAAAGGTTTCAAGCTTGTTATCTTTTTGGATATAAGGGTGTTCTTTGTTGTGTTTAATAATATTATCTCATTTCAGAGAATTCTTATTTAAGTTAACTTCAATGTAGTAGTAAGTTTTTATGACTAGAAATGTATCTATCCTCAATTTTTAAATCTGACATAATTTTACCAATACAATGGCACTTCCTTTGAAAACTATGTAACTTATTATCAGATACTACACATTTGTATAAAGAAAATAATAAAGTGCTTAATATTGTATTGATTCGACTATGTAACAGAGTTTTATAAATTTCTCCAGGGTTTCCATAGCAGTTTTAGAAACAGAAAATATTCTTTACAAGAAGCATCTGGAAAATTGAAAAAATAAAAATGTAAAAGGTCAGTTTTCTATCTAAAAACGCTTTATCAACTCTGAATATCCTCATTAATATAAATAGGATTGTAAGTTGGATACACGCTACGTTCAAATTTTCCTTGCACGTAACTCTAAGAGTCACGGCAATACGTTTCCCTTGAGTATGCCCTCGACTCATTACGCGATATAACGTTTCAAATATGCATCAGGGCACAGTCAAAAGGGCCACTCGGGCACCTGCCTTTCATACGCGAGAGTGGTTGACTGTGCGGGTCCAAACGTTGCAAATTGAAGTTTCTTGTAGCTTTGAGCACCCGCGCGTATAAAGCAATCTTAATTTGAACCCTAATTTACATGAGGAATGTTCGGGTTTAAATATATGGGTTAACTGCGGCCACCGTCTTGTCGTCAAGGTGAGTCGTAAATCCGTACGCAAACTTAAAGTTTAATTAATAATTTCCAAGCGGAAAAGTAAGTGGAAAAGTTTGATGCCGTAGGGAATGTAAAAATGAAATAATCCTCAAAAGAACGTAATTAAATTTATTTAGTTAAAAAGTTTATAGCCTTTTTTAAAGGGTATAAATTTTAGGTTAGGTAAAATCTACGTGCAGTTTAAAAGATGGGAATCACTGAATATAAAATAAAATACAAATTTCAACCAACTCACCCAAGGAATGACCAACATATTTTTTAAACTTAAACCTCAATATTTGTAATTTTTTTTTAGAATTTACATTTCAATTTCCAGACACACGAGTTTCTGCCCACTGCTCTTTTTCCCTTTTTTGATATATTTTTCCCGGTTTGTATAAGTACTAATAATTCTCACTGTTACCACCACTTTATTTAAAATAGCATTGTCTTTTTAAGCTCTTCTAGTGGCAAAATAAGCTGTCCTATTTAAATATTTTCTTTTGTTTGCTACCTGGATTTCAACTTCTAAATTTCTAAGTACATTAGTAACATCCTATCAGAGCACTAAATGTTCCCATACAATAAAGTCATAACTACTATTTTCGAGATTTAAGGTGGGAAATATGAACTTTTAAAACATTTTCCTTTATTAACCGATTTCTAAAAGAAGGAGGTTCTCAATTCCTTCGCTACACATTTGTTTTTATGTATATGAATAATTTTTTTTGACGTTATGTTCAGGAAGTTACTGCGGTAGCTCCATATCATTTTGGATGAAATTGATGTAGTAAAATCCAAGATGTCGCTGATAATATGGCGAACAAAAAAATTAATCCGATTTTCTCGAAAATTGGTATGGGAGAATTTTTGAGGTCGCACATAATGAATCTGAAATTATTTTTTAAAAATTTAATTTGGGGGATCCAAAATGGCGGACAAGAAAAGTTAATTGTGTCCGATTTTCTCTAAAATTGGTATAGAGGACTTTTCGGGGTATCACATAACAAATCAGAAATTACTTTTAAAAAATTCTAAATGACAGATCTAATATGACAGACAAATAATTAATTTTTTCCGATTTTCTCCAAAATTCGTAAGAGGGAGTTTTCGGAATCGCATATAACAAATCTAAAATTATTTTTAAAAATTGTACATCGTTAATTTTTGAACGTGTGAATTACGAATTTAAAAGTGTTGCGAATACAATATAGCGGACTAAATATTTTAGACTTACTGGCTCATTTTTAAAGGTATAAATAACCGATTTAAAATTATTTTAAAAACATTTAATATGTTAGATTTAATATGTCGATCTAAAAATGTTACATTTTCCGATTTTGTCCAAAATTGGTACCAGAAGGTTTTCGTTGGTGTAGATTTAAATTAGATTAAGAGGTTAAAACTATTTTTTTTCAAAGTCAATATGGCGGATTCTATATTATGTTTTCAATATTTTATGTTATTCATATTTTTTTAATTTAGTATTAGTGGGTTTTTGCGGTAGTAGGTAACTAATTTGAAGTTAATTTTTTTTAGCTTAATATGACAGATACAATATGGAGGACTAAAAATTTTACATTTTTTCGAATTTGATCAAAATTGATATTGGAGGTTTTTGGTGCATATATAAATATGCAGAATAAAATATGTCGGACTGAAAAATTTACGTCTCAAGTTCTTTAAATATCGGTATTGAGATGTTTTGGGGGGCCTATATTACTAATTTAAAATTAAGTTAAAATTCTAGATAGTGGACCAAAAAGCCACTACGTCCCCGTAACGTCCCGGGTAACGTTAAAAGTGGTTATAAATGTTATAAATCTAATTAGTACTTTAATGAGTTTAGCGTGTTATCTGAGTTCGTTCAATACTCATAACTGAAAAAAAGGATGAGCTAGGATTTTAATTATTGTAGATAATTTATCTATTTCGGATACATATTCGATCCCCGCAAGTTTTTTACGTCACCATTTTCACAAATGTTATGTTGGCTTCAGGCCGGCCGTGTCGCAGCAAATCCATTCTTTTTATTGTTTTACCTGTACTAACTTATTTGTTTCTTAGGTATTTTTCGCTGTCAATTTACAAATCCTTTGCTCTAATTCGATCAAAATTATTCGAAGTTTTGATTACAAAAATTCAAATTATCCTTTGATACATGAATAAATTCATTTAAGCAAGAATTCTTAGAGGCTATGAACAGCCAAGAATTAAAAACATTTGAAGACCAGCTTTAAATTTATTGAAATTACGTTCTTTTCTCAAAGTATCTGGAAGGTGATTGGTTGTTTGCGATCCACATAAGTAGGAGTATTTTCATACAGTTCAGTGTTTGGGAAATTTAAAGGCACTTCGATACCTAGTGCTGTACTGATCATAGTTGCAATTCAGCTTAAATTGATTAACATGTCTTTTAAGATACAAAATACATTTATATGTATAGGCAAGAAAGAGGAAGAAACTTACATTCTCCAAAATATTGCATATAGGACTGAACAGGAGTAAGATTAAATATAAGACGTAAAACATTTGTGCCCTATCTCCACACTATAATATTACTAATATGTGAATTAATAATAAAAAATATATATTCAATAAGTGATTTCGGTATATTTAGAACTGACCTTTTTATTTTTTTTAAGTAATCCACCTTTGTGTTCCAAGACATGTCACTATTAATAAATATCTCTAAAAATTTCGTTGAAGTTAATAATTTAATGGCACAATCTTTGACATTAATTACAAAGTTGTTTTCAACTTTTTTTTCCTTAGTAAAACTGCATGAAAACTATTTTTTCCGCGTTTACAAGACGATTTCTTGCACACCAATCAGTCCACTCTTTTACAAGCGTGTTTAAATGAACTTGCAGCTCTCCAAGGCTGTCAGCTTCCACCGCAGTGAAGTATCATCAGCATATAATGTTATGCATTTGTTATTAATATGATCAGGAAGGTCATTAATAAATAGAATGAAGAAAAAGGGTGCCCAAAATTGACCCCTGGAGTAACCCCAAGATCAACATTGTGCAACTCTGAGTTAGTAACACTGATCTTTACATATATTTTCCTGCATTGAAGACAGGAACTCAGCCATGATGGAAAATTGCCTTTAAAATCTTGAGAAAATGGTCCGTATTTGTCAATTACAATTAAATATTGGTGTTACCGTGCATATTCTCAGTTTTTCTAGAAAATGTCCTGTCTCTACAGAAAGATTAATTATATAAGACAAAGTTTCTGCAATAGCATTCTAAACATATTTAAGAATTTTTGTCAAAATACAATCTACACCGGTAGAGTTAGTGTGTTTTATACTAGCGATGATTTTAAACTATCATCTACAGTAATAGCTGAAAAAAGAAGGTGATTGAGATGTGTAATAATATATGACTTAATATCACTCAAGGAATTATTGAAGTAACTAAATTTAGATTCGCTTTAGGCCACGTTGTTATTAAAAAGCGGGTCTTTCCATCAATTTTCAGTCGAGTTCGAATGGGGATGAGTAGATTGTACCTAACCTTATTGTTTACTCCTCGTCGTGTATGGAATTATTTTGAATTATCATATATATTTTGCTTAGGAATAGTACATGATGTAATGATTCAAGTTAACAATGACTCTTTATTTTTGGGTGTGTAAAACGGATCTAATAGCGGATACGCAAGGTCAAAGAAACCGCCAAAACTATCTCATCTGTAAGGGGGTAAAATATGTGGTTCTGATAGAAAGAACTAACTGCACTTTTCTTGAGAACGTTTAACAGCGAAAATCATATTCCACTTACATGTCAAATTTGATTTTAATTCATTTATTGTTCTGCATTTTAAGAAACGTTTTAAATTTTGTTAAAGTCGAAGGATTGTACCGGTCACTGTAAAGCCATTATGTTATCTTGAAATAAGTACTTTATATCGTTTTCGTGTTGGAAAATAAACCCAGTGGCAATTCTCACTCTGCATAAGGTAGCAATACATTTTGCATTATATTTTAATGGACAAATCAAGCCTAAGTGTCATTACTGAAATTGAAAGATCCACCACATTCCATGAGAGAGAGAAGAATGCTGCCTTTATTATGTTCAGTTGTAGGTGTACCATTTTTGTGATTGTTTTGTTGATTGGTCACCATACGTGTTTCATTTCTTCAGAATTAAAAGTTTTGCATTTTATCGCTGGGTAGAACTTTTTTCCACTCGTTTACTGTCCAGTCTAAATGTTGACGTCAAATTCTAGTCTACTTCAACCTGAGTAAGAGTTTTTTTTATCCAGGCGTCGACTAGACAGCTTTGTCCTTACCAACCTTCTCCGAACTGTCCGTAACTAATCATAATTTCTAGAAATTCTACAGTAATTCTAGGTACGCATTTCTAAGGATCATTTTGCAAAATTCTCTTGATGCGCCTGTCGGTTCATATTGTTGTTTTCTTGGTCTTCCAGATTTCATTATAACATGAAATTATATTTGGATATCCTGTTCCAAGAATGCTGACACTTGAACGCAACTACTTAGCAAGAAAATGTTTTAAGATCATTTGGAATTTCTAAATGCAGATCTTATCCTTTTCTTTAAGATTGTGACACACCAAAAGACTTGAGTACGCCACTGTGATTTATAAACAAAATTAGAATGAGACCAAGAAACTAAGCAGAAGCTATTCATGGCGAAGCGCTCGACAATACCAGCAATTGCCTGTAATAAAGTAACAAAATTACTTAGAACTATTGATTTAGAACGTCCCGGTTTATGTCACAAAAATGTCCTTCTTCTTCACGACAGTACGCGAGTTGAAAAAGTAACCAAAATTTGGCACATCTTCAATGAGTTGAACCTCTTTGAGCAGGACCATCCGCTATATTATCCCAATTCTTTTTATTCAGATAATATCATTTTGTAAACAATAAACAGTTAATGAAGCCTATTTTAGAGGTCGATGGTTTTTTTTATGATGAAGTAAAGTGATTGCAGGATAAGTGACGGAATTCCTGCACTGTTAGAAACAAACATTTTCAGAATTTTTTTAAATCGTTTATATCCTCTTTTACCGGATAAACCTTTTATTTCATCAATTAATATAATTTCTTAGGATTATTATATTATCCAAATTTCCCCTAATATTCAATTATATCGCTAAGAGTTTAAAAAAGTTTGTTTAGAGAAAGCTTAATGTAAGAATTTTTGATGTTTACGGCAAGTAAATTTGAGTGACGTACATATATAATAAAGGACATTGTTAAGTATACAATCCCATTTAAACTTCAAACAATTAAAACTTGAGTATTCTAGTGGAAACTGACACCAACTTATGTAAGCAGCAGTTTATTCGACCATTTGCCACTTCCGTAAACTTGTAGAGACCATGATCCTAGATAGAACACAGTCAGCGCCAATTTGTGGTTGAAACAATTGTTAGAGACCGCTGTGCGTCCGTGTACCCTACTTTCCTGAACAGAATCACATTTAAATTGTTTAAAAGCTATCTGATCAGTTATATGTTATAGAGAATGAATCAGCCTGTCAAGCTCTATTTATTTATTAGTTGTAAAACTATATTATAATTTATTTTTGATTGGATCGTATTAAAAATGCGTAATTGTATATAGATTTTTAATTAAATATCGTGGATATTATATAACTACTGAATTTTTCGTAACATTTTAAATAAATTTTATGTGAACTGCAATTTAATCGTTTTCCAATTATTGTTAACTGAAAAATGTAATTTTTGATAATAAAGTAAATTCAACATTGGGGGTTTTCAATTTAAAAAAAAAAAATCTATTTCAGTTTGTAATGACCTAGAGAGTTAAGTTGCTATTTAATTATATTAGCAAAAGGCATCTTTAAGAACCGGTAAACGATTTGTTCAAAATGTATTATATTTTGCGTTAGAAAGCAAGACCGTGCTGTAATTCCCTTGTTTTTCCAGAAAAATTAGTAAAGTAAATAAGTTTCCTGATATAAACTGCCACAAATGGCCCATTCTCGATTTTCTGTCTCCAATCTAAGTTCAGGATCTTGTAATTCTCCTACAAAATCCAAGAAATGCAAATAAATTGAGTTCAAATTAGAACCAAACATCTAAATTCATTCAAAAGAATCGAAAATGCAGGATTGTTAAAATATTACTCGAAATTCATATCAAAATTCCAAAGATTTTTTGAAAATTATTACCTACATTTTTTCTCATGGGTCCATCCTGGAACCGGATACACTGCGGCCAGTGTAGGCTTATTGTGCTTGCCCTTGACTTACAGCTACTCCGTTAACTTAGCGTCCTAAGCCATTTCGTACAGGTAAGCTAAGAAATGAGTACGTGTCTCGTTCCGTTCCAAATTTGTTGATCTGGATGGTTTGCTATTTGTTCCGATCTAATGACATGATTTGCAGCTAAGATCTTCATTGTAACGATCCATTTTATACAGATGAGCATTGGCAGTTATGTGTCCCGTCAGTATACCCGTGATTACCCTTAGTTGCTTTCTGCTCGTTTGAAGCAGTTTCCTGGCTAATTTCGGGTCAGGATCCCCCATAAAAAGCCTGCTATGATTAAATCCCTGCCTGGCTGTTCAGCGATTTGTGTGCTCCTTTTCGATCCATTGCTTGACGGCTTCTTGAGCCGGACACCTTTAAACCCCAGGAGCCAGTTTTGGACTAATGATGACCTCGCTCTCTCTAGCCCATCAGGCTTTTCAATTTCATGTATGTGTTCATGTTCTAGTACCCACTGGATCATACCACTGTTATCCTTTTCCAGAATTATTAATTTGTTCTAACGTTCCCAAACCAATCTAGCCCTTAAATGCATTCAGGGCTCTTTAACTATCGAAATAAGTGTAGATCTGCTTTTATTTATAAGATATCCTTTTTATTTCGTCTACACATTGCACAATTGCATATATTTCTTCCTGAAATACTATTGACTATCTTCCCACTTCTTTTCTTGGTCGTAACCCATATATCTCAGTTCCGGTATCCTCTTTGGTCATTGAAACTACAGTGTAGTAGTTAAATGCACCAAAAGATGGTTCCGATTTAACTTGCTTACTTACTCTTCTATTCTATATAATGACCTGGAACGGTATAACGTTAGCCAGAGATCGTATGGTCTGTGTCAATTTTTAACATAGAGCTCCTGATTTTAATACTTGAAGTTGTCCTGTCATCAGCATTTACAGTAAGTGGTGAATCCTGTGAATTCCCATTTTTGTCTCTTCCTGCGTCGATTTCATAGCCTCCGCTTTGCTCAAACAGGTGACTCTGTGTATACTTTAGAGCTTGATCATAGTTGTTCTTGGGGCGGAGAGACGAGATAATAGGTAAACACAGACTAGAGAAGATACGAGAATGAGCTCTACTACGTGTTACATGTTGCTCTTACTGCTAACTTTGATTTTCCTTTTTCATCTAATATAAAGTAGATCTTTTTTGAACACCTATATATAATATCTTCCTAGTTAATTGATATAAAAGGAAATCCGTGTCCGTGATATAAGTTCTTACTTGTGTGTGATAAAATATTTACAATTCGAAGTTTCTTAATGGACGACATTTTTTTTGTTTTCAATTTTTTTGTTGAAATATGTAGAACATGGAAAAAGTGATCACTAGATTACGCGGAGAAGTGGTTTTTGTGGAATTAATTGCATATATAATGAGGAAAAGGGTTTTGTTTGTCCGAAATACTAACAAATAGGGGATCAATCGCAACTATGTATATCGGCATAATTAAGTAGATTAATAGATATATTTCATATCGAAAAATTACTACAATAAGATTAGTGGTGGCTTGTCTTTAAAAATTCAGGTTTGCGCAACCCCCAAAAAAAAATTGTAAATTAAAATAAAACTCACTAATAAATACAAATACAAATAATTTTTTAATTTCTACTGAGAATTGTAATGATTAAATTTAAATCAATTTTTTTTACCTAGATTATACGCAAACAGGAGCCACTTGTTGAAATAACTTAACTTACGTCGCCTAAATATCAAGAAAAATTTGTCTGTACTACAGTATTATACCTGGAAACGTTATCGCTTTGATGGTGTGCAATTTTAATGCAATCCAAACTAATCCATTGGAGCGTATATGGAGTTGCCTTTATCAGGCATGGGGATTATTTTCATCTCCTAAGCTTCATGTAGGTTGCAAATCGACTTGCAAACCTGTGTTTAGTTTGCTTCACAAAATATCCCTCTATTAGAAAAATTTCCCTTATGCAACACACTAGAAGAATATTTGAACTTTTGCTCACAGTCGCGCGTGACGCTGCCAATATCAAGTGAAAGTTTCTTCAAGCAGCAGTTATTTCAGGTTAGAATACAACCATGGTATCTACCGTGCCAGTATTTCTGTGCGTGATGTCTACTGTACCGGTATTTTAATTTTTGTAAAAGTGACTATGTTTTTACTTTGATCAAGATATTTTGTTACCTTTTAAAGAGATTAAAAATATTTGGTGAGAAAAAACCATCCTACAAATACAGTGGCTGATTTCGATTTCCGAATTCAAAGGATTCCGAATTACAAAGAAATTTATAAAAACCATCGTGTGTGTTAGACATTTTTAAGAATTTCTTGTCAAAAATTCTGGAAAAGCAGTTGAATATCATGCAGTTCCTGCTCTCTATCTTCCTGTATGTGTAAGTAAAACCAAGTGAGCGTTTTTTTATTTTCTAGAAAGCATGAGCAGTTCGTCGAATGGGGTGCAAGCAATTATAAAAAAATCTATGAACATGCTGCTTACGTGCATTGCTAAGCACATCAATTAAATTTGGTAATGTTAAACGCTGCATTCGCCAATAAAAATGTCTGCATATTTTTTCCCAACTTACAAGAGGTTTGTTCTTTTTTTTCAAATAGTCCTCAAAGAACCGCAATATTAGATCAAATTGTCAACAAACACTTACCTCGGTCGACCTCAACAAGATGGAATTTTAATTCTACAGTTGTTTGTACCGTATTCGAGTAAAAAAACAGCGTTCTAGAGACAATGGAAAAATCTTAGATGACAGTAGAAATGTTAGTACCACGAACAAGTCATCAGGGCATATCAAAATTCTCAAAAGCAAGAGTTTTCTTTCATGGTTAAACTTATTTTACAAAACAATGCTTCAAGTTGATTTTTTTATTATGAAAGTTGCAAACAAGACAAATTGACGCTGTTATCGCAAATAAAAATATATTAACATTTGAATCAAAATTACCAGAAATTAGAAATAATATTACCTCAAACGACGTTGAGCTATCTCTTTCTACTTCGAAACGACGTAAGCTCGATGATTCCGCGGAGTTTTCTCGGGAATCAGAAGAAATTTGTGATATAATCATTTGTCATGCAGAAGAAAGATTTAGCTGTATAAGTCACTTGTTAGCAGCCAGTCTTTTTTTTCGGAACAGTATGTCGAATGGAGTACATGTTTTCTCGAACAAAAATTTAAGGATAGGATAAAAATTTACCCCTTTTATATCGATCAAAAAGTCCGCACAGAACTGACCGTCATATATGAAACTGAAGAATTTAGATCAATTTCGGGACTTCTTATACCTTATGACTATCTTTTGTAAAATATCATGCGAAGTTCTAAAACTTTAAAAAATTTTAATTACTATTCCGATGGCATAGCCTGAAGCAGAACGATGCTTTTCTACTCTCAAACGGATATTTGTACATCCACTTTGTTTTGACTGCTATATTTTTAATATTTACTACCTTCTTTATGTTCAGTTATTTAAAATACACTGCTTTGTTTTATATTAACTCACTTTTTAAAAACTTTTATTTTTAAAAATCAAAATTTCAGTAAGAAATAAAGAAATCTTTCTGCCGTATTTCTCCTTTCAGGCAGAGAATATGAAAAATATATATACAGTTTATTTCCTGCAAATATCGCTCTGGTCTTCTCTCCATACGCGTTTCGATCACCTCATAATCTCGTCAGTGGAGCTGTATCGGACCGAGAGCAACATTAGCAGGAAATAACTGATATATGAACCATAAATTTTAAGGTATGTCGGCAGGATATTGCACCTCCATCTACCAACTTCGATGTCAGACTGAAAAATATCGCCAGTCGAACGACATCTATGAATCATCGGAGTAACGTGAAGTTTTTAAAAATCAAAATTTCAGTAAGAAATAAAGAAATCTTTCTGCCGTATTTAAATAATTTGTTATATATGTAATTCTCCTTTCAGACAGAGAATATGAAAAATATATATTCAAACAGTTTATTTCCTGCAAATATCGCTCTGGTTCTCTCTCCATACACGTTTCGATCACCTCATGATCTCGTCAGTGGAGCTGTATCGGACCGAGAGCAATATTAGCAGGAAATAACTGATATATGAATCCTCCGACATACCTTGAAATTTATGGAATTGCAACCCTTACTTTTTTAATACATCAGCCGCCACTGAATAAGATAATACTTCAATGCGAAATATATACGATCATGAACATATAGTATGCTGGCGCGAATTTAGTGTTGTTAAAAAAATTAGTTGGCTGGATTATTCTGTTAGGCGAAGCCGAGACATACCAAGAAAATATAATATGACTTTAAAAATATATATTTTTTTGTATTATTGTACCAAACCTATGAAATTATATCTTTTAATTAAGTATCATTATTTCAAAATTAGTATCGTGTAATTTCTGGAGACAATAAAGAGACTACCATAAGTTTTTGATATGTTTTTTTGGTCCCCTGTTTACGAACATCGAGGGTGGATTCTTGAAAAATGGTCAGATAATTTGTTATGAACGTTGTTATTAAATAAAAAAATTGTTTTTTGTTAAATAAAATATATTTTCGTGTCCCTCGGTTGATTCTAAGCAAAAAATCGGTAAACATTTGAAAAAGGACTTTTTTCCTATTTTTCAACATGAATAACTTTTGAATATATAAATATTTTCAAATTATGCGTCCAACAATTGATAAATACAATTCAAGAACTACAAGCTTATATTAATTTCAGTACGAAAATGTAGCTTATTGCTTTCTAACGCTACAAACAAATAGCTTTTCATCACTTACAACGTACCTTCAACCGTGTATGAAGGGAGATGAAAGTCTACTTACTACTATAATCCATTGTAGTTCCGCTAATCGTTGCATTAATATTTTAAACACATTTTAATATATATATATATATATATATATATATATATATATATATATATATATATATATATATATAAATATATATATATATATATATATATATATATATATATATATATATATATGTATATATATATATATATATATATATATATATATATATGTATATATATATATATATATATATATATATATATATATATATGTATACTTCTTTATTAATTATAAGCAGCCAATCATAAAATAAAAAATACATTAGCATAAGGAACTTCAGTTATAACCATGTTTGCGAGCAGGCTGATTGATGTCTGTTCTGCATAATAATTACAATCCCTGTTTAAAATGTGGTATAATGAATAAAATACAATATCTTACTGTATTAAGTATATTGTACACATCAGTTAGACAGTATTTTTAAGCTGAGAATCAGCGACGAGAACAATTACGATCATATTAACGTCTTCGCGAGCGAATAACTAATCAGATTATAACTCACTAATGATGTTACTGCCTGTACTTTCGGTGGTGGGTACTGTTGAGTTTTTTATTCGAAATAGACAAGTTGTTGGGGGTAGCATATGAGCAAATCCGAAAAAGATTATCTTTTTAAAATTGATTTGTGCATTTGAGAAAATAAAAAAAAGGCATAAATCTAACGAGTACTGATTAAGATGGGTGTCGAATATGCGACGTTGCCGGTTTGCATCGGGACATTGTGTTTTGTCGCTTTATGCACATAATTCTGACTTGAAATATTTTATGTAGTTTCAAACAACTTTAAAATAACATTCGTTCAGTATAAGATGTAACTATTGAATGCGACTCATGTAGTTTTTAGATTTGTTCAAATACTACCTGACCAATGAGTGTTATAAAAAATATTCACATAAAAACCGTAGTTAGTTCAAAAATTCAAAATAGAAATCTAAAAAGAGAAAATAATGATCTAAGTAAAGATAATATTGAGGAATGTAAAAAAGTTAAGCCTAGCCATGGATCAATATCAACGAGATGCTTTAATAGTTATGTGATAGATATTAACAAATATATTATTTGCAAGAAAAAATCGTACAAAGGAAATTCTCGACTACATGAGATGGAGCCATAGGCATGTTCTGGAAAATAATATTCCGCTTCCCAAACTGTGTTAATTTTTTCATCAGAACGTTTATAAACTTTTAAAATTGAATATCACGTTCATTGCTTTATGTCGTATAAAAAAAAATTACGAAAATTATTAAGATTAAAAAAAAAAAACAGAAGGAGCTCAAGAACACATGCAAAAATAATTAATAACTGAAGTTCCCTAGGCTATTGCATTTTTTATTTTATTATTGCTATTAACCCTAGATTCTAGTTCTTGATTTGAAATATTTATTTAATCAAAAGTTGTTCATGTTAAAAGTGGCAATAAAGCAATTTTTAATTAGAATCGGCGGAGGATAAAAAAAATATTTTAATTTAAAAAAAAAACAATATTTTTAATTATTAAGATTTTTTTGTTTATAACAAATTACCTTCAATATTCATAATCAGAGGATCAAAAAAACTTTGGTGTTGGCTACGAAAACCATTGGGCTCCCCGAATATGCGGACATTAGCGTCTGATGTATATCCTATTTTTTAAACTATAACTGTTCATTTTTCTGGAAAAAGAAAGCAAAATCAGAGACGTATCTATATATTACCCAAAGACCAACTCTCTATTCATCTTTTATAGATCGCTTCCGACAAAACACTGATAAAATTTAAAAACGCTTTTGAAAAGTTCATGAACAATTATTGTCTCTATACTTTAAAATATTATATTTATAATTAAATTCTTCTCAGTTTCTTCCTATTGTACCATTAGTCTTTACCTAAAAATCCTGTAAAAGTTACGATTAGAGAACAAAGCAGACCAGACTTTGAACATTGTTAGAAAAGTTACAAAACTAACCTCTTAGAAAAGTATATCATTGCCTTAACACTTTAAAAAGTTTTCTAGAAAGTTCCTTGTTGTTGTTATTTGGGCACTTAAACTATCTAATAATTATTGAAAGAATAAAATGTATGAAGTACCAAAGTTGTTGAGTTTGTTTTCGAATACCAAGTAACTTTTCGAAACGCTTCGTTTTCGGTTAAGTAAATATTTTATAAACCTTCGTTTGCTATGGTCCGTAAGTCGGCAAATAAATATTAAAGCAATAGAATATACGGCAGAAAACTGACACCTGACGGTTAACAAATTACATGTAAAGGTATGAAAATTAATAATGCCAGATATTTCCTTAGTTGAGGAAGTGTATATTTTACCTATGCTATTATAAAAATATTTTCTTGGTAAAACACACTATCTTGGAAATAATTATCTTATTTGGTAAAAATGGTATTTATTCCAGTCGAATTAGATATCGTGGTTGGTGCAGGTAGCATCTTTTCTTTCTGCTCCAGAATGAGGCTAGGAATCATCATTTATCTATGCGCTACTCTGAAAAGATGAGTTAAAATTATTTACTGAAAAAATGTCACAACTCTATGATTTCCTTACCCTTTATTTCCGCTATATCTCCCTAAATTTCAATCCCAGAGCAAAATCTTGTAAAACACACTTATTAAATTAAATTGCAAAAGAACCAATGTGCAAAATCGACAATAAGGCTGCACGTGTTAGAGGTTGCACAGTTTAAACAAATTGCTAAGGAACACAATTTATCCTATTCCACCACCATCGAGATGATGGCCTACCTGTACCACCATACCGAGAAGAAAGTCCAAACTGTCACAGTGATATGGCAGAGGTACATGTTTCGTCTTCTAGACTCATTAGGATACCACGGATTCCTCCGTGTGAGATGCAATAGTAATAGATATATCGACATTATACCATTGTAGTACTGAAATCACGTTCAGCAAACATACAACTATATGCTACTCCTTGTATGAATTAAGTAAAATGCGAACGGTAAATGTAAACTTAGTTTCAATGTATCCTTTCCGTGTTAGAGGTTGCACAGTTTGAACAAATTGCTAAGGAACACAATTTGTCCTATTCCACCACCATCGAGATGATGGCCTATCGATACCACCATGTACCTCTGCCGTATCACTATGGCGGGGAGGGTAAGTTTTGGCTTTCTTCTCGATATAGTGTTACAGGTAGGCCATCTTTTCGATAGTGGTGGAATAGGACAAATAGTGTTCCTTAGCAATTTGTTCAAACTGTGCAACCTCTAACACGGAAAGGATATGGTTGAAACGAAGTTTGAATTTACTGTTCGCATCTTACTTCATTCATACAAGGAGCTGCATATAGTTGTACGTTTGCTGAATGTGATTTTTACACTACAACGGCATAATGTGGATATATCCACTGCTATTGCATCTCACATGGAGGAATCCGTGAAAGCCGCTTAAACATATATATATATATATATATATATATATATATATATATATATATATATATATATATATATATATATTTGGGGAAACAAATAGAAATAAGTAAAAAACGACGCATAAATGCAGAAATTAACGGAAGAAGGCGATTAAAATGCGCGGCATTTAGAAAACTATTTCATTTATTACAAAACAAAAAAGCCTATAATACATTAAAACTAAAATTTTCGACCAGCGTATACGTCGTTATGGAACACAAAGATGGACGCTCACAAGACATACCATAAATAAATTAGTAATAACACAAACAATAATGAAGAAATCAATGCTTGAAATCTCACTAAAATATAGAAAACGGAATAGCTGGATCAGATAGGTGACCATATAAAAAAATGGTCACATAATTGAAATGAAGTTATGCTGGATAAAAGGCATCGATGGAAATGGAAGATCATAAGTTGCAAATCATGGGATGGAAAGAGAGGAAAAGGAAGACGAACTATGAGATGGGTCGCAGGACTGAGACGGTTGGCAGTTACACAGAATAGAAAGAGCTGAAGAATTAAGAGACGTATAACCAGGCTGATAAGAATAAAAATACGGCTTAAGTTTCAAAACAGCTTTGGATTTTTTCAAATCGAAGAATTAGGAAAGCCTATGGAATTTAAAAAAAAAATCATCCTCCTTTTTTGCTTATAAACAACTGAATAAATAATTTTGCAATTATTGAATGAAATATGAAAAAAGATGTATAATTTGGTTTCAGAATCTTAAATCCACAATTTCACTCAATGGTGTTCTTGTGTTACTTCTGATTAGTACCTTGCAGAACACTTTGCTTTTTTCTCATTCGTACCTTTGCACTTTTACACTTTCACCAATTCGTAAGTTTTAGTTTTTTTTTAATGCTCTATTCAGATTTTGTACATCAAGGAGCTGAAAAGCCTCTATATTGCTATGATGAATTAATTATTATTGCTTCGTGTTTAACTACATGTATTCTAATGATGCTGTCTACATCCTTGATCTCTAGGTTATGGGAGATGTCACAGCTACATACATGCCATGGTGTATTTATTAGGTTACGTTATATTTTGTTGTGAAATTGCTGCCCCCAAATTTGTAACTAAAAATCAACATTTTATTATTAATAATGAATGAATATGGTTTTCTGCATTTCATGCCTAATTCGGATATTTTATTTTTCTCGTGTTCTTTTCATCTTAGTTTGATATCTAATATCTTAGCTAAGTACTGAGTGTTCATAAGGGATAGTGATACCGTCTATACCCATGGGTAAATTATATCTAATGTTTCTATAAGTAAAATTTTAGTTCATTTAATTTAATTTAGTTTTCCATTTTCTGGTCCAATTATACATTTAATCACTAACATTTTGCAGTATGTTTGTCGATGTTACTAAATCTCCACCTCCAATATCGCATGTCGGTAGCACCTTGGTATACAGGAAGTACATAGCGTAAAATAATAAAATATAGAAAAAAAAAACAATTTTTTTTTGTATTTATTTGATCAGAAAACTATTAACGAGTTTAAAACATTACAATAAAATAATAGTTTCTGGCACTTTGGGCTACACTGTTAAGAATAACCTTAAATTTAATGCAAATATAATGTCCATCCTACATTAAATTTATTGATTTTGTACCTAAAATCGTGAATAATTTACATTTACTTTAAATCAAAAGCAATTCGTTCAAATATCAGTTCGTTGTACATTAAATTTGATTAAATGATATCTAAAACTTCAATAAAGTAACTGAAAAGGTATTTGGCCTTCCTGAACGTTAGAATTAACTCACATGTACCTTAGCATTAAAGAAATTCACATTAATATTCATGTAAATTGCATGAGATTCCGGGAGATAACGCAACTTCTAGTGAACTTTTTATTTAGTATGATATGCATAAAGGACCCAATTCTCTTATGATAAGGTGTATATACCTGCCGGTACTGACGGAAACCAATGAGTTCAAAACCGATATACAGATGACGATACATTACCTATGGGAAAAATTTCCACCTTTTCCTTATAGCAGAATTTTCTGACCTCATGTTAATGTTGCTGCATTAAATATTTTAAATTCACTGAACACTTGCCGTATATTTAACGTACATAGTCACCTTAACAGTAATGATCAAAACTTTAAATTTAATGTATGATTACATTAGATTTAATGGGATAAATTAGTTTGCTTCCAGCAAATTTAACTTAAATGCATTTCCCTTTCACAGTGTAGTACATTACGTAACAATAATTTACTGATCTTGGGAAATTTTGAACTCTCTGATCGATGTCATTTTTCTGTCAAATCAACGAGTTCTCTCAGTACATTGAGTACAGTTACAGTTATGTTCTTTAACTTTTGTAGGTTACATGTATATAGTAGATACGGGACTGGTCTAAGAATGGTAATTTGAGGTACTCCAGCTGTAATTTTTTTCTGTTCTGTAAATAGCCTATTTGAAATGTATTATTTCAGTAGCTGAAGATTTTGTTTTTTGACCGTAAGACCAAATTTAGGAAAATAGTTGGGCACAATAATTTTATCTTCCAATGCCTTCTCGATAATATCAGCTACTCAATTCACTTGTTCTATTGTGCTATGTTTGTTTCTGAAGCTAAACTAGCGGTCTGAAATCAGTAATTTTGTTCCTGTGATAGTCTTATGATATTTTAAATTAGTTTTTCAAATAATTTACATATTATAGGTAATAATAAAATATATGTATAAAACGTGGCCTCCTTTAGTGATTTCCTTGAGTTTTGAAGCACTGTTACCTCTTCTAGTTTTCATATGTTCGACACGTGTTTGAGCTTGAAAAATACGTTGATTAGATACATTAACATTATGATATCTTTCCTGAGTACTGATGCTTTCTTCGTATTAAACATAAATCTAAACTGTATGTTTTAGCCTTATTTCGTGCAACCACAAGTATGTCTTTAGTCTACTGTTTCATCGATTTCTTCATTAGTTCATTATATGTCTCAAGATTTGCCCAATTATTTTCAGTATTAAATATTGAACCATTTTTTTTACTTGATTCAATACTTCTTCATTTCAGATCCTGTCTATATAACTAATATTCAATATTCCTCTTCAACACCGAGTTAATATTTTAAGCAAATAACCAATCCCAAAAGGTATCTACTAATATACCAAATACTCCAATTCTATAGTAAACACAATATCTCCACTTTCCTAATACGTATAACGAAACTTTTAATTAGGTAGAAATGTTTATTTCCCTAGATAAATACTGTATATTTATACTTCGACGTTTTATGTAAGGAAAAATAAACTACCATCAATTTTTGAAACAATATAGGTAATATGTCAGCTGACAGGCATCAGTTTCGTGTCCTATATACAATGTACTTAAATATTTATCTATCTACTTACGGTCCCAGCGTGAATTTATAAAATATTTACGGAACACGAAGGCCTTGGGAAGTTACTTCGTGTTTCTCGACAACTTGTGCGTTTTGCATTTTAGTTTTATTGATTATATAATAATTGTTATTTAATCAAGGTTCTTTATATATGGGAAACTTTTTTTTACTAAATAAATTATACAGCGTCGGTTAGGAAGTTTTGCATTATTATTTTGGACTTCCTTTAATGACTACTTTATTTGGTAAATCCTCACTTTTTGAAATTTTTAGTAGTTGTTAAATTTTATTTCATACAAGTCGAAAGTCTTTAAGTTATCATGTGCAAATGTAATAATTGAATAACGGACGTCTTTCATAAATTAGTCAAGTCAAGTTCGTCTTTAAAGTACATAGGTTTAGTAAAATACTGTAGTTTGCATCCAGAATAATACCTTTTAAATAACTATTTATAAAAAGAAATCCTACACTGTCGTTGATAATAAAAATCCGCTTATAATTAGTTTGTAATAACCGCAAATCAAAAGGTTTTTTACATCCTTTTGTCCTGAAATCAATTAAAAATGTATAATTAACTTATAATATATATATATATATATATATATATATATATATATATATATATATATATATATATATATATATATATTATAAGATGAATTTTTTAAATTGACATGAAATTTACTTTATTCGAAAGATAACCTTCTGGCATTATAATTTAACTATGACTTCTAGCATATGACCGTCACGGCTGGCTCGGACGTAGTCTAATCTGGAGGTCCAATTTTCGATGACTTTTTCCAACATTTGTGGCCGTATATCGGCAATAACGCGGCGAATGTTGTCCTCCAAGTGATCAATCGTTTCGGGCTTATCGGCGTAGACTAGCGACTTCACATATCCCCACAGAAAATATTCTAGCGGCGTTAAGTCGCACGATCTTGGAGGCCAATTCACGGGTCCGAAACGTGAAACTATGCGGTTACCAAACGTTTCCTTCAATAAATCAATTGTGGCACGAGCTGTGTGACATGTTGCGCCGTCTTGTTGAAACCACAGCTCCTGCACATCATGGTTGTTCAATTGATGAACGAAAAAGTCAGTAATCATGGCTCTATAGCGGTCACCATTGACTGTAACGTTCTGACCAGCATCGTTTTTAAAGAAGTACGGACCAATGATTCCACCAGCCCATAAAGCATACCAAACAGTCAGTTTTTCTGGATGTAACGGTGTCTCAACATACACTTGAGGATTATCATCACTCCAAATACGGCAGTTTTGTTTATTGACGTATCCATTCAAACAAAAGTGAGCTTCATCGCTAAAAAAAATTCGCTTATGAAAATCGGGATCAACGACAATTTTGTTTTGGGCCCTTTCACCGAATCTACGCCTTGCTAGGTGATCGTGTGGCTTCAATTCTTGCACGAGTTGGATTTTGTAAGCACGCAAACCAAGATCTTTCCGCAAAATCTTCCATAAAGTGAATGGACACATATCCAATTCCTGTGCACGATGGCGGATAAACTGATTGGGGTCTTCCTCTACGCTACGCTCTACAGCAGCAATGACTTCTTCTGTACGCACTGTACGACGTCTCTGTGGATGCGTATTATCATTTAGAGTAAACGTGGTGCGAAAACATTCCTATAGTTAATCGAATAGTTATGTTGACCGTAAAATGGACGTAGTGCGCGATACGTATTTCGAACAGAACCAGAACTAAACGTAAATCACTTGACACACAGCTGACAAAATGGCCGCCAGTTAAAAAAGTGTTGCCAACTTAAAGTTTTATACCTCTATAAAAAAACACCCTTTATATATATATATATATATATATATATATATATATATATATATATATATATATATATATATATATATATATATAGTTGGGCGGACACGGATTCTTAGTGAGCATTACTCTCATATTAAAAAGTGCGGAGAAGCCCAAGACAATCAGTCACTCACAATCGTGCCCTATCAATTGTTTTTAAACCGAAGAAACAGCAAACAAGACATCAACAGCGATATCTCTTAATAACACAAGAACAGCACCCGCTAACCATGTTGTATAAAGCCGCCATGTGGTGATGCACGATAAAATAAAAATAGAAATCTATCAGTGTTGATTATGGCAGTAAAGTATAGATGTCGCATTTCGTCACTGACTGCCAAACTAACATCAGGCTTTCACAGTCAAACTAAGGATTACATCACGATTTCCTTTTGAGAGCGTTGCATGTTATTAAGCCAATAAAAAAAAATAAGATTTTCCGACGTCCCTATAATTTAACTAAACTAACACTTCCACTGCAGAAAAAAATGCATTGTTCATACTTCAAAAGTTAACAGTAAAAGTTAAGGATGACCAATTAAAATGATCTATCGATACTCCAACTTAAAAGTAAAAAATATATTTATTGCTTTTCAATTATGATTTTAAAATAATTTTATTTTAAAGTACTTGGACTATTTTATGACACACTTTTATGAAATTTTACAAGGATAAAAAATCATTTTCTTTTATTTCTAAACCGGCAAAAGTGGAAAATTTTGTTTATTTTCGTAACGTTTTCGTAATTTCCTTTTATCTATGTTTAGGCTTTAAATATAAGCTTTTATCATTAATATTCCTTTAAAAGCATTTATTTATTAAAATATGTAATATAAATTATAAAAATATCATAAGCAACATAACGCTGGCCAACTAGAAGATTGAACTTCCATGGTAATTAAATAGGGTCTAAGTACAAAACTTTCTTAGTGAATTTGGATATTTCTTTTACTTCTTCCTGTAAATACACTTATCCGGTATCAAAAGATGCCCATAGACGCTATTGAACTATCTCCGACCGACACTTTAAACAGGATACTACAAATTGAAATATACGAATTGGAATCTCGCAAACTTATAAGATACGAAATCAATTAAATTTGGGCACACTGAATTAAATGGCGTTGAGAAATTTAGAATGTTCCTGCTATTCCCTTAGATATCCGTAAAAAAGCGAATGTCGGCTACTTAGTTCTTGTTTTTTCTCGACCTTATTTTTTCCTGTGGTTCTTATAGAAAATATCACTAGTAATCATTTTAGAGGATCTCATTAAATTTTGGAGACAACAAGCCTTTTAAGAATGCTATAAAATCGCCAGGATCATGTTTAAGAAAAAGTTGATGATGGTTAATGAAATCTGACATGTCAGCATTAAAAACTGATGTTGCTGTCCTGTAAATAAGCAAAAGTGATAATAAAAATTTGTAATTGATTTTAAGACAGCATGAATTTTTAAATTTTTTCAGCTGCGTTTAACTGAATACTAAATCCTGAAAATTTACTCTAATTTAAATGTCTCCTTATCTTTTATAGTTATCGAGATTACCGTACATACACTCGAATTTGTAGCATCCTGTACATGAATAGCCGTGTACTTATTCCTCTTTATTATCAAATTGGCACTCTTCTAAGTATACATAATATATTTATAGGATTTTTCTTTTTCAAAATAAATTGTTACTTTGCCTTATAAATATTGTGTTTTCAGACAGGCACGAAGCCATACTTGATGTCTTTTTCTTATCTTCCCGTCTTTTTACCCTCATCGTTTCGGACGACATGTGTTCGATCGGTTGTGAACCGGAAATATCCGACAAATGCATCGGTGAGCACACCTTTGCAGCCTTTGTTGCCATGTTTAGAAAAAAATCTATACATATTTGAAAAATTAATATATTAGAATATATGTTAAAATTTCTAAATATACTAATAAGATCATACAGTAACTATTTAATAGTTATGCTGGCAAATAATAAATTCAAGACTGCGTAATAAGTTGTACTAAGGAATTGACTCAAAGTAGTTTTTATTATTCACTCAATAATTAAAAATGATTTAATAAACTTTTTTTCCTAAATTATAGCCAGTATCACTTTCGATCATATAATATATCGTTTTTTAAAATAAAAATTTGTATGATAATGTAATTTTATTCTTGTTCTAGAAAAGAAATGGGAATTTCATCTAACCCATTTAATACTATATAGTTTAATGTCATCATTAGCCTTACCAACTCAATGTTATCACGCAATGAAATAAATTGAACGTAAGATGAAAACAAAAACTACCTTACCTTGAATTATTTTAAAATTTTACCTTGTATTTCAGATTAGTGACCAAATTATGAGACAATTTCTTTTTCTGTTTCATTCCTAGTAATTATCTAGTTTTAATTTAAGTAAAAAATATCTTCAGCAACTTTTCATAATCAATCTAATCTTGAAACTAATTAGTACAAAAATTTACGCCTTTTTCTGGCAAAACTGACATTCTTGAAAGGTCATCTATAAAAATATCATTTATGCCACAAATATATTTTCTGTAAGTTAACGAAATACAATATTTTAACGTTAAACTCCTCTCTACCACTAATCTCAAATTTGGTAGGTATTGATTTAATGATATTCCTAAAATTAAGTGAGGACAATATAATAACACTAGTGGACAAATTGCGACTGATGTTAGAATGGCTGTCCGTGGGAGTTAAAGCGAATTGAACAATGAAAATTTTCCACCACGTGTAAATTTCGAATTATAGAATGCATATTTTTATTTAATACAAACATTTTAATATAATATTTATAAACAGAAATAAAAAAAAACAAGATATTTTAAGGATAAAAGGATTTATTGACAAAAATACACATGAGATTACGTTTATAGTAAGTCTTTAGTACATCACTTTTTTGCCAATGTTGATTTTCCTTTACATTTCTGATCGCTTTCTCTCATAAGAAACCAGCAATAATCCCCCATCATTGCTAGATTCCATCTGGCTTGATAGCGCTGCTCCATTATTAATATATCTTGGCGGAATCTTTCTCCTTGCTCGTCACTAACCGCACCCAAATTTTCGGAGAAAAAGTTTAAATAGGAGTGCAAGAAGTGTATTTTAGGAGACATGCGACAGCCCATTTTACAGTAGCTTTCAAGTAGTTCTTCTACAAGTTTTTCATAGTTTTCTATTTTTTGTTTCCTAAAAATTGCGAAACAATTGTTTTAAAAGAACTCCACGCAGCTAATTCAACACCACTTCATTTTTGATCAAATTGTTGATCCCTTAGTATTTTTCTAATTTGTTGTGCAACAAATATTCTTTCCTTAAGCTTAGTATCACTTAGTTTAGGAAAAATTTGTTTAAGGTATTTAAACGCATCTTCTTCTTTATCTAACGCTTTAACGAAATTTTTAATCAATCCTAGTTCATTGTTTAATGGAGGTAATTGTACTTTTTTGGGATCAACAAGAGGTAAATTCTTTACTTTAGCTCGACCTAGAGTATATTGATCTCTCGGGAGCCATTTTTTTACTTGGTAATGGCTCTGTGTTATTCTACTGTCCCAAAGACAAAGAAAATAGCAATACTTCATAAATCCACCTTGAAGTCCTAGTAATAATCATAGCTTATTGCATTTCGAATAAGTGACATAATTTCATATGTTTCATTCCTGTCAACTGCATGTGCAAGATGAATAAAGAGTCTTTTGTTGCTATTATGGGGCAGAACTCCTTTTCAACTTATTTTAGAAAAATCTATAAATAAGCGCCATTCGTCCTGGTTATATAAAAATCCTAATTTTTTCCATAACAGTATTTGGATTAACACAAAGACACATTTTATCCTGCAGAGTAAAAAACGAGGATAGCTCCTGGTTACGGTTCCTAAATATTGTAACTTTGGTTCTAATGGCTAGTAAATTCCATTGTTATAATCTAGACCCTAATACTTCAGCATGGTCTTTGGACAAGTGGAGGTCCCGAACTACATTATATAATTCAGGTTAATCGATTAAATGTGGTGTTTTTCCTTCACTTTTGGGAAAATAGGAATCGTCCTTTTCTGATACATTATCGGGTTCCGCCTTATCATTATACATTTCTAAATCTTCCTCACATTTTGCCTGGGCCGTTGGAACTGGTAAACCTTCTCCATTAGGAACCGATTTTATTGCTGAAAGAATATCCGGATATTCAATATTGTTTGCTCTTTCTTGAAAAACTAGACACTCTTGTCATGCAAAAGTAAGAGTCGTTATAATGATTTGTTGGTTCTCGCCAAATCATTGGAACTGGAAAGGGCATAGAAGACTCAGTTATGTAGATTTGCTGCACAGATTTGGAAATATATGTGAGGGTCCCAGTCCCGATCTTGATCGCCAACAAGACATCCAAAATACTTATAATAAGCTACTTTGATTATTCTGTTAATTGTCCTTTTCTACGATTTGGGGGAACCACATATGTAGCAAAAACTATCCGCGAGGTTAACACAGCGACGTTTCTGTACTTTAGACATTTTTGGTACACTTCGCTTCTCTATCTAATACTGACCACTATTTGTGCTAAACTAATACTGATGATACGACTGCCGGCCAGCTGCTCTTTTAGCCGTTCCGTACTTCTGATGTTTTCTAGAAACATCGGGTATCGGAAGTTCGAAAAGCGACGACGTACTTTTCGCATACAGGGGTCATCTATAAGTAGATTGGACTACGGAGCAGAGCGACATTTGGAATTGTATGGGTTTCGATGGGTATTTCCGTTATTTTAACCCCTAGGGGGTTGAGAGTTCGTGGTTGATTTATCATCCGTAGACATCCCCACATGGGGTTGCCAGTTTGTACACAATTTTCCTAACTAATGGAAAACGTAAATTTGGCAACGCCGTGATTCGGTATATTACAAATTACTTTTTAAAGTAATGCGATTAAAATACTCATTAATTTTTGCTGAAAAAATCATATGTTTTAGGAAGTTTTGACCATCATTTTCGCATTTAGGGGCCAAAAATTCACCAAAGACTGCCTTTTACAGTACAGTCGCAAATTGGCTGTAAAGTATTGTAATTTGAAAATTAAGTGTGTCCCACGACAAACTGTCGCGATCGATTTCTCAAAAAATAGATTTTGGAAAATTTTTTAAGTTTGGCAGTTTACTAAAGTCAATGGGGGAAATTCGGTTAAAATATTTTCAAGATGGTGGCACTTCCGGTTGTACCGGAAATTGATGCCTTCTTACTTATTTCAAATAGAACCCCTATGATATTTTATTTTTAGATTCAATGCAAAATTATAGACATATTTCATGTACATATATACCTAAGTCTATTTGTTTATGACTTATTTTAAATTTTATGTCAAAATTGGTGTTTGCAGACCTAAACATCAGTTACTCCTGTATGAAAGCCTTTAATATATATTTGATGTCCGTTTCCTTCTAGAAGGGGTTCTACTTTAGTGGACTGTGTGTTGAGATTTTGATAATAAATAAATACAGGATGACCAAAAACTAATATTAAATACTAACTTGAAAAAACGCATACGGTTCTTAAATGTCATTATTTCTTACCATTTAACAATTATTATTAAAAATCAACCCGGGGCCAATAAATTATACGCATGGAGATTATTTAAATTTGTTTATTATCTATGGGAAATGTAACAAAGCTTTATCAAGAACATATCGGAAATTTGCTGAAAAATATCCAGATAATCAGAAATCATCACTGAACAGTGTTAAATGGATATTGGAAAATTTTAAAAATTTTGGCACTTTTAAGTCAAAAATGCATAAAAGCTCAATGATGAAAATGCCATAATTGCAAATCTGGGATATATTGCTGCATATCCTGTTACATCGTTAAAACAAATAGCTCTTCAAACAGAAATCTCAAAGAGCTACGTACAACAATTCTGTTGAAACACAACTTCCACCCTTATTAAGTATCTTTGGTTCAACACCTAAGTGATGAAAAAAGTACAATTTTGCGAATTTATATTAACCATGATACAAAACGACCCTCAATTTTTGGACAACAAAATTTGGAGGTTGGTACAGAAGCTTTCTGGGTTTGTAAAAGAACTTTTGGGTGCACATGAGATTGACACGGAAAGTGCTGTATTGAATATACACCATGGTAATCCGCCCTACGAGTATATACGTCGCTGTTGTATGGTCGCCTAGTATAACAAAATGCAAACATCGTCTTCAACTTGACAAGTTTAAAGAATGGCTTGTGTGGGAATAATGAATACAATGAGGACTACCCCCACTAGAGTTCTGGCTGTCCTAATAAGCCTACTTCCACTCCACTTATACATCGAGAATGAGGCCTTAAAGGCTGTCTATGGTCTCAGTTGTCTGGGGCATTTCGGAAGTCGACTGGTGGCTACTCATGTAACTAGAAAAGCATGGTCCATATTCCTCATACAAACAGATTATATGGCGCCCGTTTTGAAACCCAACCACTCTCTTAAGATACTTTTGCGAAGCAGAAAGGATTGAGAGGAGGAACAAAATCTTTCAAGTAATTGATCCTGGTAGTTTACAGATGAATCCTGACAAAGTGAAAGCCGGAGTCAGAGTGTACGGTAGGAGCAGGGGAGATAGAGAGTTTTACTCTCTCAAACAACATGCGATGATCTTTCAAGAGAAAATTGATGCTATTCTGCAGAATATGCAATAAATATATGCTCAGATAGTAGAGCTGCACTACTGGCACTGTAGCTAGTGTTGTAATTTCGCGATTGATGTCTGAGTACAAGGATGTACTGCATAGTCTAATAAGAAAATGTATCGCCTGGCAAAGATAGGATCCGCGATTAATACTCCGAATCATGGTGGGCAAGACATGATTGGCGTCATTGGTAACCCGATATGCAGATAATGCCTCAAGGAGGATGAAACTGTTGACCATATCCTCAGGGAGTGCCCAACATTTAACAAACGGAGGCAGAGATATTTCGGAAATACAATATTGTCACCTACAGTCGTTAGGCAAGTTCAATTAACGGAGCAGTTTGGATTCGCAAACACAATCGGCCTCGAATGACTTGCAGCCATAGTGTGATGTAAAGGGCCCAACGAGGCATCGAAGATCAAGTGTCCCCATCTTTTAATCGTTTATTTATTCATTTATTCAGACTAATGGAAAAAAGTTGTGTCTAATTATGATCGAATGAAACGAACAAGCTGCCAATTAATAGAAGGTTTAATTCCAAATATCTTACACCCGTAGTTAAACAAGACAAAGGCAGCGTTGTTCTGTGGATTCGTTTCTCATGGAATGAGGGGAGCTCTTTAAACTTCATTAATGTCACCATGAATCGATTTGTCTATTGGGATATGATGCAAAATGTAATGCTACCTTATGCAGATTGGGAAATGCATTTGCATTTTATTCTCCAACAGGATAATTATATATAGCTAATTTGATAATTAGATAAAAATAATTAAAATTGCCATTCAAATGTGACGTTGATGCTATATTTTAATTTATTTTCAATTTATAAATTTTTAAAATTGCATTATATAAATAAAACAAACTTTCCCTAACAATATTCAATAATAGGTTTACAAATCCTATTTTAAAAAACTTGCATTTTCGGTACTTTTGTTATAACTTCTCTAGGAAAACGAGAAAATTGTATCACTAAAAACGAAAAAAAAAACATTGTATTTATTAACATTTTGTAGTAATTTCGACCCAATTTAGCTTATATTTCTTGGTTTTTGTGGGAGAAGTACAAGATTCTGAACTTAGCTTATAGACATAAAGTTCTACAACTTTATTTCTCAATAGAAATCGCAAAGTTGAATAAAATGTTGAGTAACCTAGTAGGTAAAATCGAAACGGCTTATCAAAAAATCATCAATACATGCTAGTGTTCCTATATTCTAATGTACTTTGATATAAAGGTATAACGATATCAGATGTTTAATCAAAAACCCCTTAATATAGTTTTTCGAAAAAAAATTCTCAACAATAACTCTGAATAAAATAAATCAAATTTATGTACATAGTTTATGCCTTTATCAGGTCGCTAAACTTTTATCTAAGTGTAAATCGGGCTTCGAGACGGCGCACATTATAAGACCGAAATTTCTTCCAACGATAAACCTAAACTAACACATATTCAGGAAAATATTTTTTTTACCATAGGGTGTCTTGAGAATTTTATTAGGTTACATCATTACATATTATACAGACCAAAATTTTCGAGAAATTTATTTGACTCACAATATGAATACATTTAACTCTTGGTTATTATTGTTTTATGAGCTGAGTCCATTTCTGTTAAGAGGTTTATAAGTAATCAAATCCTATAATACAAATATAACCAATCTATCGATAATTCTATTCTATTTACAGCTAACCGTGAAAGTGATTTTCACAGCAGACTGGGTCTCAGCGAACATACCCGATAACCACCAAACTCATGAAAAACTTTCCTTTTAGGCAACTAAACCTCTGCCGAACAAAAAATGGTATCTTGGCATAAGGATATCTGTTTCCACAAAACTCTCATAATGATACTTTTTTTTATATTTTCATATTTATTTGCAATTTTGATGAAAAATTGAATTTATTTATCTTACAAACATTTTGCTGAAGAAATTGTATGGCCTTTTTTTTTGCGATTGCAATAAATAATTCTTTAAAATAACATGTAACTAGTTATATCCAACCGTGATAATAACTGAGTATCATTCTTAGTATATTTTGCATGATTTTTCTACCAATGTTATAATTTCTTATCGAAATGAAAACTTCTGAATGATTTTAATTCCAATGTTAAGCGAAATATCTGAAAATATTGTAGTTTATTCTCTCTAGAATTAAATCGCTTCCTACAAAATAAAACCAAAAAACATTTTTTTCCTTAAATCAACAATATTTTGTCATATTACAAAAGTCAAATTTGAAAGGTATTTTGAAGAATTATACTTATACTATCTACGGATAAATGTCATGAAATTTCCATCAAAGCTTTAATAAATATTTTAATAACACTACCAAAGTTGTTTTGGGGAAACTATTAAATTGTCTCGTGCTCAATGGATGTGTCCTCAGAAATTTTTAATTGAAATGCACCTTCCCATGTATGTCGTAATTTATAAATGGATAATAAATTAACGCCATGGAGGAACAAACATTATTTAGTGAACAATATCAGAAAAGTTAAGATATTTAAATACTTCCTTCATTTTTAATTATGCCGGGCACTATCTGAGAATATAATCAACAGTTTTCTCCTCCTCCTGGCTTACCAGGTCAAACGAAACGCCAAGATGGCCTCGCCGTTGACAATGTCCTGTCAGCAATCCCACGACGATCCGCAGTTCTTTCCTCCTCAAGAAATAAACACATTGGTTCCCCTTGGCACATCTCATTCTAGGGGACTCACTCCAATAAATTTATTTTCCAGCAACAATTTCAGTTCTCTGTTAACAACAGTAATTGGAATAAGTATAATGGTTTGGGGGGCAAGCGCGCATACAGGGAGGGTGGTGGGGGCGATCGCTGGTTGGGAATCATATGATTTAGCCGCAAATCTCATCTTTGCCAAACGATTCGCTGTCTAGTTTCCATGCATTTGTTCTTTATTAGATAATCAAGCGCCTCCTTGCATTAATACAATTTTTAAAATGATTTTAAATTTGTAAAAACATAATTAACCATTTGTTGAACTTTCACTTTAAAACAACTTCAAGACCCGTTATTTATGTAGATGATTAATCCGCAGTATCGAATGACATTGAATTAAATTTTAATATTGACGATAAAATTGTATCATGTCATTGACAAGATACAGATCATGCATGAATATTAAATATCTTATTTTCGGATGATTTAGTCTTCAAATTGCCTAAATTACATCTAGTAGTATAGAGATTTAAAAATAAGATTTTTAGAATTCTTTCAATCTCAATTTATTACATGGTACATTATTAGAAAATACATTTTATGTAGAATAAGTACTATAAAATAAAAAAAAAGGATAAATATTTGTACTAGTTGAACCAAAACTGGAAATATATTTCACAGTTACCACACAAAATTTCAAGTTATAAACATAATAAAATGGTCAGCATTTCTTATATGAAATTACCCTGAGTTTTAATGTCACGCATGTTTTTATTGGTTCATGTAAAATATTACTCCAACACTGCCATTAAAAATTAAATTTATACGATTTTAAGCTTGATATTCTTACAGTAAATAATTTATGGGGTCATTTGATCACAAATCTTTACTACTTGAAAAAAAAACACAAGAAATATTTCTTTAAAAAGCAAATTCATGTAAGTATATTTTTATATTTTATTCGAGCCAATAAATCAGTTATAGACGATTTGCTCCCTTTCTTCGGAACTATAATATAATAATAATTTCTGTCTTGTAATAAACTCATTATGACATCGTTAAAATTCCATCAGATGCGACTTCAGTATTAAGAACAATCGTGAAGAGGTGATAAGACTAAATCATTCTCTGTACATGGATGATCTTAAATTGATGATGCCTCCAGAAATCAGGTGAAACGAATGCTCAAGATTATAGAGCATATAGGAATAGTTGGGCCTTGATAAATCTCACATTTTAAACTCAACTAGAGAAAAGATACAACCGCGAGCACTTGATATGTAGAACATTCAAACTTTTGCGGCAGTGGAATCAGAACAAACCTATAAATATTTGACTCTCATCACCTATGCCTGCACTTAATGTTTTGGAATTGTGAAATAAAGCAAGACAGACATAGAAAGTCTGCAAAGGAAAATCAGAACACTCCTGCCAAAGACGTACAAACATCGTTCTCGTAGTGCTACCCAACGGACAATGCTACCAAGGTATCATGAAGTAAAAGAATTGAATCAATAACTTACAAACTTATGCTCATATTTTTACAGATTAGCTTAGTCTTCTGTGCTACACCAAGAAATATGCGCAGCAGACGATTCAATACCGCTGCGGTTGAGGAACTATGAACTGACTTCTCATCACCATCCAGACCAAAAAGAAGCTTCATGTCTGGTTACGGAAACCACCTCATGGACTAATCTCAAATGAGGTCAATCAGAAATATGTCTACAAATAAGTGTTGAAATACTAGTTGACGTTAGTGCAAACGTTTTCCGAAACTGAAAGCCTCCTACTAGCTGTCCAAGATCAGGTCATCCCAACGAGAAATTATCTAACATACGTAACTTGAAACGCCTCGATCCAGAACGACCAATGCCGATGTGGATGTCGAATAGCAGAGATAATTCAACACATAACAGGAGGCTGCCATGCATTTGCTTCATCAAACTACAAGGAAAGAGTTAATTTAGCACCGAAGATCAGTCATCAAGAGTTGGCAGAGAAATTGAAACTGTTGCAGATAAAGAAAGTACGATACTATGGATACAGCCCGGAACCTATACCCGAAAATAACGAGTTCCAGCTGTGCTTCGACCGAACTGTGCTTATGGATCATATTGTTGAACATAACAAGCCAGATCTCATTTTAGTGAATAAAACATCCAAGCGAGCTATACTAATAGAAGTCACCATCCCTAACAACAACAACCTAAGGGACAAGCGAAATGAGAAGGTCGCCAAATGCACAGACAGTGAGAAATGTGTAGCATCGAGACGATCCCCATAATTTTATCAAAAACTGGCGTAGTACCCAGGGGCGGATCCAGCCTCTCTCTTTGGGGGGGGCGGTGACATCACAAAAGTACAGTATGGCAAGCAAGGCAAGTTGTCGACGGGGGGGGGGGGGAGACACCAGCAACATTCCCATTTCTAGTGTAAAAGGCAGGATCGGGGCTATTTTTCTGAATTTGAAGCTCTCTAGGAGGGGGGGGGGCGATCATAAGAAAAAACAAGTTGTCAACAGGGGGGGAGGATGCGAGCAGCATACACATTCCTAGTATAAAAGGCAGAATCAGTTCTATTTTCCGGAACTCAAAGCTGTTGGGAAGGGGAGAGACGATAGCAAGCACACACTTTTCTATAATCTATTCAAGAACTAGAGAGAGTAATAAAACTGTTTCCGAAACCTCCAACGTGCCTGCTCCAGTGCCGCAGGTAACTGAGGACTGCCGTAAATCCAATTATATTTAGTTATATTTAGATATTATAAGCTTTTACAAATTTACTGCAACAATAAAGTTTCTGATAGTTCAATTTAATTTCTGTCAGTGAGCAAAGTACACCTTACAGTGTGTCCTTAGTGATAAATATTGTTTGTGCTTGTTTTCATATATTATTTGGGATTAGTAGGATACCCAAAAGATATGGCTTCCACATCAATATTTATTCCAAAATCGTTAAACCAGGGTATTTTTTCCTCAACGAAAAACTTATTACGATGAATGTTTATGATGCCTTAAGATATCAATATCTAGATAATAATGTTAAAAGCTTTGTTGAGATGTGTTCCAACATGACAGGAGTTGGAAAATCTACTATGTATCGAATACTGAAGGAGATAAAAACGACTGGAATTGTTAGTACTCCCAAGCCACATTCGATCACAGGCAGACGAAAAACCTCGTTGGAAGAAGAGATCTAAACTGCAATAAAAGGAGTTGTACATAAATTTTATTATGAGAAGCAGATCCCAACCGTCGACAAATTTCTAACTAAAATCAATGAAGATCGGGATTTACTACAAATTAAAAGAACTGAGCTGTGGAAATTGTTCAGAGAATTTAATTTTTGCTGGGAAAAACCAAATAGAAAATCTGTTCTTATAGGTCGTCCAGAAAATATCCGTTGGAGAAGAAAATATCTCTCTAAAGTAAAAGGTAGAGTTGCTAGAAATAACACAACTTACAAAATTAGTAATTTAACTGACCTTTTGAAAGATTTTTTTGAATAAAGTTACTGCCGAAAATTGGGAAAAATCCATATAATAAAAGAATAAAATAGGATGTAGAAACTCTATCTCATGATCAGTGAGATAAAGGAACCAATTATAATTAATTTGAGCGAAGATAGCTTCACTGACTTTGATTACGAATTATATACGTAATGTTTACCAGCGCATACACAATTTATTATTTAAATTTTCTGTAATATATAAAAATTAATTATATTTGAATCCCTTTTTAGTGTTTAATTGTAATTCTGCAGATGGTTTAAAAAATAAATAAACTGAAACGTTAAATGTCCTAAAAATGTTTTTAATTAATAATAGAATGACCGATAGCCCCAAAAAAATTTAATATTATATGGACGAATTAATTTTTTTATATATGCTTAACTTCTTGTATTTTTGACAATGGGTATTTTGTAAGTATTTAAATTATAACTTAGAATTTTTTGAGAGAAAAAGGCTACATTTTAGTATGAACGTGCCTAAAACGGTTTCTATGCCAAAATTAAAAATAATATAAATACAGTTGTAATTTGTATTAAATATGTCAAAATTATTTATATTTTCTAATGTATGTGAATTATTAAGAAATCATAAGAAATAAAATAATAATATAAAAACTTTTTATTTTAAGTTTATTACCGAAATAATTTTCTATGCCATAAATACTTAGTGACAAAATAAACCTCCTTCCAACGCCTTCCTTTTTAACACACACTTCCAAATACCTATTGTTATCCAACCCAAATAGTCCATTATTACAGACCGGTATTTTGGATTATAACATTTCTAACCCATTCCTATGAAAAATATATGTGTTTAACAGATTTTGCCACAGACTATGGTCCAAAAAACATATGTAGTTTGCGAAGAAGAAAAAAGGTAAAAAACGATTTATTACTCTCTCTAGTTCTTGAATAAACTATAGTATAAGAGGGAAAATCGGATCTATTTTCCTAAAATCAAGGCTCTTGGGGGGGGCGATCGCCCCCACCGCCCCCCCCTTGGATCCGCGCCTGGTAGTACCGCAATGTCTTCTACTAATATCAAGAGATTGGGCTTTAGTGATCACTTGTATAAGGCTAAGCAAAATGTAGTGCAACTTAAGACCTCTCGACAATGCAGTGGACCATAACATCATCTAGGGTTCAACAACTAAAAAGGAATCCCACAGAGCTCCTGAGAATATCTGGGATTAATGCATGTTCCCCTGGATGAAACGCGGGGGCCATTTGGCTAAGTCAATGGGATAATAATAATATCCTATCTTGCCAATGAAATCATTAAAAATGAACCAGCGGTCACAAAACAACAGAGAACAATTCCATTCTAGCAGATTGTTAGTTGCTGGTAAATGCACGAGTAGATACAAGATTGAGATTATCTGTATATTAAAATAAATAGTACTTATTTAAATATTTTTTATCCGCTTATATACGGAGCATATATAGAATAGAATCTCAAAACCTTTTTGTTCTAGATAGTATAATAATTCAAAAAGTAATAATAGGAATTTAAACATTTGTGAACTAGGAACATATTTTCATAAATATTTTGACCACAATAAATACTATAAGTGAATATATGTTATATTGCTACACAATGATTGAAAAAAATATTTGATTACACACTGCATTAAGAAGCTTTAGTCAAGATTATGCGAATAATGAAAGAAAATCAACTTTTAAAAGACAATTTGTTGTAATAATCATAACATTGTAGCGTTGTACTTTTAGAAATAAAAACACCGGTCGGATGAGTGTTGGACATCCATTACGTAAATGTTCCGTTACAAGTGTTTCTTTTTTCCTTTTCCTTATTATCTAAACTAAAATTATAATTTACATCTGATTTATTATGACTTTTTTTGTCAGACGACAAATAGAAGCATCGCAGATTAAATTTTTAACAGATTTTTTTGTATCTTATTAGTTAATAAACGTAACTTAACCCCTCTCTTTTTCACCGAAAGATGTACCTAATGCTTCTAAGTTATTTTTTTGCAGATTTTTAAACTCACCTATTGGGGACACGTTGTATGAAACTTGGGAAGCTTATATTTTGCAGATGAAACAGTTAAATAAAAAATATTGTATGTCATTTTTAATTGCATTTTTATAGAAGTATTTAGCAATGGTCTGTTCGATAGAACCAGTAAAAAAAATGTACCATAATTCACTATGGAGAGGTTAATTTATTTTGCCAATTTGATTTCATTTTTCGATTTTTAAAGTGGTCCATATGGAACCTCAGAAGTTGACTACAACCAAGAAGGGGTCCATGTCAATTGCAAAAAAATGGGTGTGCATAAATGTAAACTGGGGTCCACGAAAGTGGATCCTATCTGGGCAGTTTATCACCAAAATTTAGGAGTTTCGAAACATAAAAATGTACCTAACAAAGATTGTACCTATGTACTTACATATTACATAATAGAAAATCAAAAAATTACCTATTTATATAAAGTGTCCCCAAAAATACGTGTATAACGTTTAATGACAGACTTTTGACATTAAAACAGGTGAATTTAATCCAGCTTAGTTATATCCGTTACTGCTTCATTTAGGTGGTAGAAGACGTCAAAGTTTTAAGAAAATATTAGTTTTTCACAAATTTCTTGAAAATGTGATAACCGAATTTGATGATTTTTGATGTGTGGTCTAACACTATAATATGACGTTTTCTAGTGGCATACCGACCGGCTATAAAGTAGTGTAAGTGTAATGAAGGTGACATCATTTGTAAACATCACTTCTGATTTTTTATGTCATTAACGTTATGACAACCTAGATATTTCTGTCGTAAAACTACATGCACTCGTATTTGGAAGGTTTTTTACCTCTTGAAAAATTTCATTGGATGAGTGGTTTGACCAGGAAAAATTTTTTAAATTACATGCATTTACCAATTTGCTATAACAATAAAACAATTTTTATATAAATGTTAGCAGTATATGTGTGTATTTTAAAAAGTTTGAAAAAATTGACTAAAAATAAAACATTAACGGAGCAAATGTCCAAAATGCCCGCCATTTTGCTGAATACACTTATTATCACTTTGTAAAAATGAAATTGGACTCTACTATACCAGGGTTATTAAAAAGGTTGCCAACGTTTAAAATGCGCATTAATAATTGTTCGCGATGTTCACCGGAGTTTTGAATACTTCTGTTTTAAGAGCGTTCCAAAAAACATATTTAACTGTGGAGAACATAGTGGTCATTTTAATGGTGCCTCTTTAAATCCATCGGTTGGGGTATTGAGCTTGTAAGTTTTCCGAACACCAATGGAAAATTTAGGTGGGGCATCTTCATAGTTCTCATTGTAGTAAAATAGGCAAATTTTCTAGAAGAACTGGTAACATGTTTTGCAAAAAATGTAGATAAATATTTCCATTTATCTTGTATAGAATTACAACAGGACCAATAAGGTAGCGATCAATAATACCTGCCCAAACATTTATTTTAAAGTTATGCTGATGGTGTGCAACTTTAATAACATATTGATCTTCATCTGCATAAACATGTTTGTTGTGCAGGTTGGCGGCTCCAGATCTCGTAAAGTACGCTTTGTCAGTAAACAAAATTTGGATCACGAATTTTTTGGTTTCGAATAAATTCACAAAATGTAAGTCGCATCGGTAAAAGTTCCTGAACCTTTTGGACGTGATATCGATGTAACAATTGTTCTTTTAAAATAGCATTTAAAATAGTTTTAGGGATATCCAACTCACGTTCTAAGCGGGAGATACTAACACGTCTTCAACTCTTCAACTCTTTCGCGAATTTCCTTTTCTTTTTCCACTGTTCAAGTTGTTCAAATACGACCACTACCTTCAAATTTTTTCTTAAAGCTGCCCGTTCCTCGAAGATAACGCTCAATATTGCTAAACATTTGATGGTTTGGTATTCACCAGTCAGAAAATCTCTCCATATAAACCCTAACACTTCGATGCTCATTTCTTTCCCAAAATCTATAGACCAGGAACATTTCAACCTCCTGGGAGTGCGTGTATAATTTTCCATGTTTAATAGAAAAATAGGCTTAGAAATTTAGAGGGTTGATCTGACTTTACTCGATTTCTTAGACAGTGATAGCAATTTGTCAATATTCAAATTATTAAATGCCATAGCAAAAAATCATTAAATTCAATTACCATGTTTTCAGTAAATTTGGGAAAAATCAATATTTTCGTAAAACTTTGACATGTTTTACCGTCAAAATGAAGCAGTATCGGATATAACTAAGTTCACTTAAATCGACCTATTTTGATGTCAAGACTCTATCATCAAACGTTTACACGTATTTTTCGAATGCTCTGTATATTAATTCAATGTATTTCATTAAATTATTGTGTAAGTAACTATTCGCCTTATGGTTACACTAAAACTTTTAATAACTTGCACATTTGACAGCAACGCATTGCACTTATACGTCTACACTTGGACCAGAGCTGAAAAGAAGGCGGCGCAGACTTACGCGGACTTGTGTAATTCGTCTGTTATTAACACCAGTGTCATAGACCAGCAATTCTAATTTTGTTTTCTAAATTTTGAGAAACAAAGTGTTAACTAAATATTTAAAAAAATAAAAATAACCTCAGGTTAATCAAAATTGTCTTCTTTGAGACTCTGGAGATAAGTAAGTATATTTTTAATAATAACATTATTGTTTAATTTCCTCGATGGTCCGAACCCGCTAACATCCGTCTTACCTTTTTCCATTTTATTATTATTTTGTTAGTTTATTTGTTTTAATAATCATATTATTTTTTTTTCTGTCTTTTCTCCAGTGGCGTAACTAAAAGTATGTGCATCCCCTCCCCTCCCCGTAGATCTTTGAATGCGCACTACTATTTTGCACCCATCCTGATCCTAACTATAAAAAAAAAACGACGATCACCATAAAGATTAGAATAAGATTTTACGTGAAAAATCAATTTTGAGTGGCAATATTTAAACAGCTTTATTTCTTTCGCAAATAACTGCTACTAAACATGGCCGAATCTAAGAGAAAATGTCAGAGTATAATATTGATTGTTTCTATTATTCGCGAACAACGCAACCGAGGCTCGCAGTGATCCATTTTCTGTGGATTTTTGATGTGAGCTCAAAAGAATATATTTTATCTAGTTGGTCGACTTTGTAGCACGCTCTTTCGAAAAAAATTACTTTGCAGCGTGATCGACCACACAAGAAGTATGATGAAATTGGCTTGTTGTATTCCAAATGCTTCCATTATCACTTTTAATGATGGCTGCCGCAGCCACAAAAGTTTCCTGAGAAATTCACGAGATAAGCTCGACATCAATCGAAATCGGCAAAATTCGAAGCAGGCTCGTAACGGGCACAATTCATCATATTTATATGCACCTTAAGATTGCCTGCATAAAGTAAGATAAAATTAATTTCTGCCTTTTATAAGAAAATATTTTATCAAGCAATTTAAAGTAACAATGAACGATTCAATCTTGATATTTTTAATATAGTAAAACTAATCTAACAATGCAAAAAGTAGATTGAATACTTATACCATTAAGGTTCTCTGTATTTTAAAACAAATTATACCTATTGAAATATTGCTAACCTACTTATATAAAGAGCATATGTAGAACATCACTTCAAAACATTTCAATTTGAAGTAGAGAGCTTCATTCTATTTAGTACAATTATTCAAACAATAGCAATAAATAAAACAATGTATCGTATTCTGTTTAAAGTGCACTTAACATTATTGAATAAAATACTTTTGTTTTAATCCCTCGGGTTGTTGCATATGCACAGTCAAGCAGGTTTTGTAAAATAAACAGGATGCAGATTTCCAGTGACATAAAATTATATTTTATTAATTATTTTTTGATTAACAGACAAAATGGATAAAGGATCAAATCTGACGAGAGATAGAAGCGGTCGTTTTTTGAAGACATGCTATACATATTAATTGTTCAATACCTTTGTGTGAAAGTAATAATAATTAAAATATTTTTTGTACCGTTTAGAATGGTATATAAAATTTTCAAGTTTAAATTCTAATAACACTGGGGAAAATGTCAAGAGGATCTGTAATGAACTATCAAATTTTCTCGGTGCAACTGCTTATTTTAAATATGTTCTTAATTATTTATTTATTTATTTACACTGCCCTACAGGACCAGAGACCCTATTTTTAGGCAGGAAAAAGAACAGAGTTACATAAATCCTAAGGTTATATACATAATTCCGTACAAAATATATAGCATAGTTTATAAATTAATCACAGATAATTGGAAATAAAGGATTTAACAACAAAAAACTTTGCAGTAAAATATATAAAAATTTTCCTTCGGGCGATCATAAAGGGAACACATCGAGTATAGGGGAGAATTGTAATACATTAGTTCTTGGTTTCGGCAAATAGAAAAATAATGAAGATCTAGTTTTCCCTGGAACATGGAAATGAACTCTCGCGAGCAAATCAGTTCCAAATCTTATTATTAACCAGTATATGAAAAAACAATACATGAGCCCCGTTACTACGCTTCTCCAGAGTTGTGAAGTTAAATCTTGTCAACAAGCTTTCGCGAGGTGTAGTAGGCAATGGATAAAATCAATCCGATTTAAAGCTTAAGAATCTTAAGAAACGATACTGAATTTTTTCTAATTTTTCAGAGGTAATACGGATGCCAGATAACTGAGGCATGTTCCAGTTTGTTTCGTACAAGAGAATAATATAACGTGCTTATGACCCGAAACAACTGAAATTCATGACTGGATCTCACTAGAAAGTCCAGTGTTCTGTAAGATCTCGATATCTTCTCGTATCATTTATATGATTGATAAATGTGAGTCTACAGTCAAACGTAACTCCCAGGTCCTTAATGCAGTTAACTTGCCTTAGAAAAGCACCGTTGATCCCATAATCATGCAGCGAGGCATTCTACTTCTTGAGAATGACATAACATTGCACTTGTCTACATTCAGAGACAGTTTGTTTTTTAGACACCAAGCATTTAATTTCATGAGATCCAGTTCAAGGCTGAAGCAATCGCCAGGATTCCGTATATCCCGGAATATCTTTAAATCGTCTGCATAAAGTAGGCAGCTGTTATTCAACCCACATGTGATATCGTTAATAAAAACGTTGAAAAGTAAGGGATACAAAACAGATCCTTGAGGAACACCCGACGTTACTACAAAATTACTAGATCTATGACCACGGTGTTCAACATAGTGAGAGCAGTTTAATAGGTAGCTTTCAAAAAATTTACTAAGATTGTCATTAAAACCAAAGACCAACAATTTGGAAAGTAAAACATCATGACCAAGTTAATCAAACGCTTTGGAAAAATCTATGTAAGCGACGTCGACCTGAGTGCCAGAATCAATACGCTACGAGACATACTGCGGGATAGTACAAAGATTGGTCACGGTTGACTTTCCAGAAGCAAAACCATGCTGCTGATCAATCATAAGAGGCACTATGTAAAACGATATTTGTTCCTGAAGAATCCCCTCAAATACCTTTGCAAAATTGCACATTATCGCTATGGGGGCGACTCTGATTCTATCATCCTTTTTAAAAACCAGACAGATTTTTGATTCCTTCTATAGATCAGGAAAAATATATTTCTGAATGCATAAATTAAAAATTACAGACAAAGGCTCAGTAAACGCCCAAGCACAGTCCCTTACGACAAACGAATGAATGGAATCAGGACCCGCTGTGAATTTGGTCTTCAATTTTTTACAGGCTTTCTCAACGTCTTTGGGTATTATTTTAAATAGTGAAATAGGATAAGAATTACAGCCCTGATTAGAACTATGTACCTAAAGAGTAGAAATAATAGAGGACTCTTTGAATAATTTCGCAAATGAATTTACGGTGTCAGTGGGATTAGTTATGTTATGTAACATTTTTATATTAAGTATAACAAATTAATTATATATTAAATACATCATATAGTTTAAATAGCACGTTACATTTCAATGTAATTGCAATAATAAGAAACAAATCATTAACTCCAACTGCGAGTTGATTCGCTCTAGGATGGCACTCTCGTAACCGCTAAAACTGCTATATCTCGGGAACAAATGCTTTTAAAGTGGTCAACTAAAGCCCAAAATTTTCTACTTGAGCTGTAGAATGGTTTTTAAATATGCTCATGTATACAGTTTACCAGTGATGGTTTGAAATATCTATAAACAAATTACTTGCCACTTTTTTAACAAAAAATCCGATTTCAAACTAACGTAACTTTTTGCAAAACGTTGCAAAAATAATTTACTAAGATTTTATATAAAGCTGATAACTTTAGGTTTAAAATGACCGGTTTGCATTTCGACAACCAAAAGCCTAGTTATGAATGACAAAGTTCGTACAATTCGCAATAACTTCGGCCCTAATCAATATTTTTCGATAAGCCTTGGACTATGAAATTTGTATTCAGTAGAGTTATCAATCTGCGGTAAAAAAGTGTTCCTATATATTGCTATTCGTTTTCTACAGCGTTTTAAACAATTAAATTGTTAATAAAAATTACGGCCCATTCTGGCGGCTGACCATGTTCGAAATTCGGATTCATCGGATCAAAATACATAAGAATCAACCAATCAACCCCCTGGACCTTTATTGACCACGAAACCCAGAGTGCTGTACTATATTCTAATGTACTTCTTCTATATACTATACTCTATTCGGGAACTAGAGAGAGTATTAAAACTGTCACCGAAACCTCCGATGTACCTGCCCCAGTGCCGCAGGTAACTGAGGACTACCATAAATCTAATTAAGCTTTTATAAATTTACTACAACAATAAAATTTTTCATAATTCAGTTTAATTTCTGTCAGTGAGGAAAGTATACCTTACAGTATGTCCTTAGTAATGTATCTTGTTTGCACTTGTTTTTATATATTATTTAAGATTATTGAGATAACTAAAAGATATGGCTTTCACCTCTATATTTATTCCAAAATCGTTAAACCAAGATCTTTTTTTCCTCAACGAAAAAATTTCGATGAATGTTTATGATGCCTTAAGACCTCAGTATCCAGGTAATAATGTTAAAAGCTCCGTTAGGATGTGTTCCAAAATGACAAGAGTTGGAAAATCCACTGTTTACCGAATCCTGAAGGAGGAAAAGATGACTGGAATTGTTAGTGCTCCCAAGTCACATTTGGTCACAGGAAAACGAAAAACCCCGTTGGAAGAAGAGATGAAACCTAAGAAGAGTTGTACATACATTTCATTGGGAGAAACAGATCCCAACCGTCGACAAAATTCTAACTAAAATCAGTGAAAATCGGGATTGACCTGAAATTAAAATAAGTTGAGTTGCTAGAAATAACACACGTTACAAAATTAGTGATTTAACTGAACTTTTGAAAGATTTTTTTGAATAAAGTTACTGCGGAAAATTGAAAAAAATGTGTAGACCATATAATAAAAGAATAAAACAAAATGTGGAAACTTGATCACATGATCGGTGAGATAGAGGAACCAATTATAATTAATTTGAGCGAAGATAGCTCCACTGACTTCGATTACGAATTATACACGTAATGTTTATCAGCGTAAACCCAATTTATTATTCAAATTTTTGTTCTTGTTGTATTTTATTGTTTAATGTTCTTTATATATTTTTATTTTATTTTTTTATTGTGTTTGTGTCTTTTTCTTAAGCCTATAGAATTATTTTTTTGGCCCTATCGGATTTCTGTATAATAAAGTAAATTAAATTAAGATGTCAGTGCAATAGAAAAAAAGTAAGTAAGTCTAATTTTAACTATAACATATAAATAAATACATTTAAATCCTGTTTTAGTATTTAATTGTAATTCTGCAGATGGTTTAAGAAATAAATAAACTGAGACATCAAATGTCCTAAACGTGTTTTTAATTAATAATAAAATTACCGATACCCTCAAAAAATTTTTAGCGTTATATGGACGAATTTATTTTTTTATATATGGTTAATTTCTGTATTTATGATGATGGATATTTTATAAGTATTTAAATTATAACTTAAAATTTTTTAAGACAATAAGGCTACGTTTTAGCCTGAATGTGCCTAAAACGGTTTCTATGCCAAAACTAAAAATAATATAAAGACAGTGGTGATTTGTGTTAAAAATTCTTTTTAACTCTTCACACGTCCAAATATCTATTGTTATCCAACCCAAATGGTCCAATATTATAAACCGGTAATTTTGATTATAAAATTTCTAACCCATTCCTATAAAAAATATATGTGCCTAACAGATTTTGCCAAAGACACCGGACTAAAGAACATAGGTAGTTTGATCAAAAATGTTTTATTACTCTCTCAAGTTCTTGAATTGACTATAGAAATGAAATTTCCAAATGGGCTTTTTTCAATTTGACAGTATATTTTTAGAAATACAAATTATAATTTTCTTTTTGAATCTAGGGATTTTTCATTAACTGTTTTTTCCTATTTGAACTATTCAAGTTATTAATTTGTTATTTACCTATATTTTAAATATTGGCGCAAACTATTGAGCCAATTTTACAATAAATCTGAGAAATTAGCTTTATTTTCGCGTAACTTTCCCACGATGTCTCGCCTTTCGCCTTTAGTTTAAATTGTTTTAAGATTGATTTCCATATGTTTTTGTGTAAATACGGCTGTCATCTTAGCTTGTTACGCTACTGACTAAATATATTCTTCACTAATTCGTTCAATAAAAAGCAAGAACATTAAATATCCGTTTTGTATAAAATTAATTACACGCGAACTTTTCAATACGGGGACCCTTTGTCATTTTAAAAATTAGAGGGACCCTACATCTAAAACCTTATGTTTTAGCATTTTAAATTTCCCATTTCACGTACGAATTTTCCCACAAGCCACCTGGCAACGGCGCGCGACTATCCCTTAAAACAATACCCTCCTCAGCAGGTCTTCCCTCATTCGCGGCCGCAGTTCACTCCGGTTCACCCTCGAGTTCGCGTTCTATAACCCGGAGTCGAGTCGTATCGTTTGGTGCTGTCCTCGCGTATTTCCGCTTCTGGTGGAAAGCGCTATAAAGTATCTTGTATTGATACGAAATACAATTTTGTCAATATAGTAAAGTGTTTCGATTTAGTGTTAGTGAAATGGATTGCGTCGAGTTAAATCCTGAGGAGGATGTAAGTTTCAGAAGTAGAACAACTTTACGTAGTATCCAGAAAAACCTATTGTTTAGAGAAAACCGTAACTACTTATATTACAAGAATACAAACAAACAATAACTCGATAATAATTTACTGCTGGCGTCAGTCACATAGTTCCTTGGAAAATTTCATGTAAATTTTTTGCAATCAATCAGATGCTTTAATTCGTTATTGTTTCGCAATTATCTCCCTGTGATTAGAGCGGACATGTTTATGTCAATTAATTATTCAATTAATACATTTTAAATACCTATCACTTGCAGTCAATATCTTGAAAAAGATGATATGCAAAAATTTAAGTTTTCTAATAAAAACGAGAAATCTAATTTTACATAGTATTTCTCGAGACACATATATAGTTTTACAAGCACAAAACATTTTAAGTGAGTTAATAAATATTAAAAAATACACCGATTTTCTTTACTAAATAAATTTATAATAAATACTTAAAGTTTTATTAGTTCAGACGTTTTATTTTAGTTAGTGGACAACACTTAAATTGTTACAGACCACAATTTCAACTACAAATCGCAAGTCATTTGTTTTTGTAATTAAGAACATCTTGGCATTGACTTTTACATCTTTGTAACACACAATGTTGGTCAAAAATTATTTACTTTTTGCTATTGAAATTTTGCCATGCTATACTCAACAATTTAATCACTAACTTAAATTTTTATTTTTTTGGGGTGTGACCCCAATTATATTTCCCCAGTAGCCACGCCCCTGCTGATGTTGTTTAGATTTAGTTCCCAGACATCACATTATTCATTTTTAGAAGTAAAACATATCTTTATTAGAAATGTTATAATTTATTAGTTTTTTTTTTCTAACTTATTTCTATATAGTTTGCCTGTTTATGCTTTAAATTTCATGATTGTAATTCGAGAGTTTGGGGTTTCTTAAGCTGAAAATATTTCAGCTATTATCATTTTTTTTTCAGATAAAAACATCACTTCGCAATCGTTAGTTTGTAGTTAATAATAAAATTTTTATAAAAAAACTGAACCGACTTATAAAAAAGCGCTAAAAAGCGAAAAACAACAAGTTGGTGCCAAACTAATACTTGACAAATGTGATTAACGTAAAAACATTAGAAAATTGTTGTAATTACTATGTATCTTGTGCTTAGAGTTATTTTTTTCATTTAGTAATAATTTGGCGCCGACTTTAAAAATTTTATTTTATATAAAAATTTATTCTATTTTCTGCTTTTTTGTGATTTCTTAGAAGTCGGTTCAATTTTTTATAAAAATTTTATTTTTTAAATTTTAGTTTCAAATTCATTATGATATCCATAAATTATTTGAACTAGGTACTTAGCTCGATGTGTAATGTACCAGGTAATGTTTTCAAGGTCGCAAGAAGTATCATTTTTATCCAAAAATATGAACTATACTAAATTGAATAACAAAAAATTCACCATTTATTATCCGTAATATAAGTCTCAAAAACCCCCAATATAAATTTTCGACAAAATCGGAAAAAGGTAACATTAACTCGTTCGCATACCCCAGTTTGTCAAAAAAAGGCGAAAAAATTTATTACAGATATATGAAGGCGTTAAATCATACGTGGGGGCTGGTAAGCGATAAATACGGTACTGACAGATCGACTGTTTTTTTTTTATAAACAACTGTCAAAGTTTATACTTGATAAAGATTAGAGATACAACCTAATCGAAACATCGTAAAAAGAAACAAATATAAAGACAATGCAAGTCCGACAACTACATTTTAGTCAAAGTTGTAGGTATTGAAAAGATCTTTTTCGTGTTCCATATGTCAATATCGACCAACAATTTATCGAGATAATGGCTGGGGTTTTCTGCCACCTTTACAGTTCACCCAATGACAGATCTGTAGCATGATAAATAACAATGTTATTCTAATTTTTGATAAACAAAAAAACACCTCTTCTTTAACCCGTTTTTTTAACAATAATTTTGTAATAAAGATATTATTTTTTTAACTTTCCTTGTAGTTTGATAAGCATATTTTTCTGAGCTAAAATTGTTTAAACTCTTGGTATCTAATAAACAACTGGCATTAGTCATAAACTATCCAACCAGTCTGGCCGAACTTTCGCACACTTATAAAGACCTATAATGGCCCCATCACCAAGTTGTTATATGTCACATTCAGCTATTATTATAATAGTTATTAACATTTATAAAATAATGCAAAAAAGGAGGATTTTCGCCATTATCTCGATAAATTGCTTATCGATTTTGACGTATAAAACATGAAATTAAAGGTCTTTTCAATATCTATAACTTTTGCCAATACAATATTTCTCTAAAATGTCTTCGGAAAATTTTTTAGGCTGAAAATCGAATTTTCCGATTTTGATTTTTATTTATAAAAAAACAGAGCCGATCTGACAATACCTCTTTACGTATTTATCATTTACTAGCCTCCCCCCCATGTTTTAAAACCTACAGATATATGTAATAAATTTTTCGGTTAAATCGAGCTTTTTTCATTCAACAGACTGAATTAGTAACCTACGACCCCGAAAACCCCCTAATACCAATTTTGAAAAATGTGAATAGAGTAAAATGTTTAATCCACCATATTGGAGTCGCCATATTAAAATTTAAAAAAATAATTTTAAACCCCTAATTTACACCCTTGAAAACACCCTAGTGCTAATTTAGACATAACACGAAAATGTATAATTTTTAGATCACCATATTGCATCAGCCATATTGAATTAAAAAAAATAATAATTTCGTTATGTACAGCCCCGAAAATTTTGCTATGCCAATTGTGGAAAAAATCAGACAAAATTAATTTTAATTAACCAATTTCAGCAAAAATGATCTGAGATCACCGCAATAACTTCCTGAACATATCGTAAAAAATTCATTCAAATCGATGATGCCACTCCGGAGTAATAGCGGCAGAATTTAGAACCTCCTCTTTTAGAAGTCGGTTAAAAAGAGCATAATGAAAAATACTACTTTTATCTTTTCTATTTTACTAAAGTCAATATATATTGTTCTACATAATGGATATTATGATGATAATATTGGAGACATGACAAAATGAATATTTGACCTAAGATATTTATGCTATTTAATAATTATGCTTTTTTATGTTTATATTGTATAAAATATCAAACTACGTTCGTCTGAATATATTTACATGTAAATTTTTATTTATTATTGCCCAAATGCTCTCGTAATTTTTCGAGTTAACGATTGTTTTCATACTATTTTCACAAAACATTCATAACTGAGCAACAATTTATAGTTAACAGAAGTAAAAAGGAGAACTAGAAAATATTTTAAGAGGTAGGAAGACTATATATGAAAACAAGAATTATATTAGTACACAATGACTGAGAAAATGTTTGGTGGATTCTTTGAACTGACAGCCCTAGTCAAAATTCTGCGAACAGTGAAAGGAAACCAACTTCTAGAAAACCATTTGTTGTAATAATCGTTGACATTATTGCATTGTGTTTGCCCCTTTTAAACATAAAGAGGAAAAATATGCTGTATCAGCAGTTTCGCAATGTCCTTTTTTTGAATCGTTTTGACTCAACGGCATGCTTATATATTTGCATTTTTTCTTTTTCCATTTTTTAGAGACTTAGAGTTAGGTTTATTCATCAAATTTTACATTACATGAGGAGAAATTTTTTCAGTCAATTCAAAGGATTAGCTAACGCGATTAAAATGATTTCTATTAATATTTTGAATCGTAAAACTATTCGTTTTATCGGGTTCGAGAACCGGGTAGCAAAAAAACGATTTTGCCTAAGTGATTAGACGCCCTGGATCCAAAACCTGGATGCAAACGGTCCCATTAGGTCAGGAATTTCTATATATCCGCGAGAATGATGCAAAAATTCACGATTTTTTGGATTAAATCGTTATTCTGACAACTCAAATTACTGGGTGTTCATATTCCCCTGTATTCAGATGGGCTAAATATGCATCCGGGATTCAAATTACCACGCCAGTTTGGAGTTCTCCAAGAACGCTTAATTCTGACAGCTCAAATTACTCCTATCAGAGGAATTTCATGCCTGGGCTCCTTTTATTCGAATCAGAAAATCGTCTAGGTGAAAATTTGCCGCTAAGTAGTCGGTAGTTTGTTGTGAAAGAAAAAAAAATTGTCATTTCTTACTTTCATGTTTTTCTAATTTAATATAATTATCGAAAGTCATGCAAGGGGCTCTATAGTGGAGGAGTGATGTACTAAGGAGCATATTAGGGTAAGCCTTAAAAAAACCACTCTCATACCCTTTACTAAAACAAGAAAATTGGTTGAATTAAAATTACCAACTCTCTTCAATACGTAACTGCAGATGAGCCAGGAGGTTAAATATCTAGGTGGAACCCTGGATGCAAAGCTTACTGAAACTCACACCTGCAAAAAATTATTTCTAAAGATAAAATATCCTTCATGGCAGCAGGAGGGCCACTGGGCAACACGTGGGGGTTAAAATCACACATTGTGCACTTACTGTACACTGCTGTGGTAAGACCCATGATAACCTATGGCTCGGTAGTATGGTAGACAACAATCATTACTCATTACTAGAAATTAGCAGTGACAGCCAAGAAACCTCGTCTGGTACACAGACGGATCCAAAACTAACCATGTTACAAGCGCCGCAATACACGGGAATACGCACAGACTAAACCTAAGTGTAGCTCTGGGGCAGCATACTACAGTATTTCAGGTAGAAATTCATGGTATAGATGTCTCTCTTCGGGAGAATTTGAAAAGATGTTACAGGGGCAGGTCTGTCCTCATCTTCTCTGACTGTCAGGCAGCGCTAAAGGCTCTAGTGTGCTATCAGATTACATCAAAACAGGTCTGGGATTGTCTGCAAATTCTTATCGCTCTGGCAAAACACAACAGGGTCGCTCTCGTGGATCTCAGGACACAAGAGCGCACTGCCATTCTTCTTCTTCTTCCTTCTTATATATAAGCAATTTGCTTGTTATTCTTCGTCTTTTTGCCTGGTTTCAGTTTATTGCGAATTTATCACTTCATCGTTTACGGGGTCTTCCGGTACTCCTACGTCCTATTGGTGATTTATCCCTCGTGATCTTTACTATTCTGTCGTCGGTCATGCGGTTGATGTGTTCGTTCCATTCCCTTTTTCTTTGTAATACCCAGTCGTTGGTTATCGACTTCACATACTCTTCTTATATCTTCGCTCCTATTCCGATCCATAAGTGTCCTGCCAGCTATCTTGCGGACGACTCTCATCTCTGTTGTTTCCAGTATTTGTTTTGTTTTCGAGGTTTCTGGTCTGATTTCTGCAGTGTATGTTAGTATGGGTCTTATTGCTGTTTTATAAATTCTGGATTTATCTTCGATTTCTATATGTTTATTGCTCCATATGGTACTGTTAAGACATGCGGCTATTCTTGCTGCTTTCATGGCTTGTCCCCTCACCTCCGTTTCAACATCCCCGTATCCGGACATTTCTATTCCGAGATACTTGAACTTCATTTCCTGCTGTATAATTTTGTTGTCTATTTCTAGTTTGCATCTGAGTGGTGTTCTAGATGTAGTCATGGCTTTAGTTTTTGACGCTGATATATTCATGTTAAACTTTTTCGCTGTTATGTTAAATTGGTGCAGTAGTCTTTGCAAATCGTCTTCGCTTTCAGCTATTAACACTGCATCGTCGGCGTAGCACAGTATTTTGATTTCCCTGTCTCCCATTTTATACACTTTCAATCTACGCACCTGCTTTATCAACTCGTCCATGATGATTATTTACTTCTGTTTTTTCGGTTAATTGAATCGTATTTGCCTGATATATATTCTCAATCGTTTTGATAATGTTTTGAGATATTTGTCTGTCGTAAAGTAGCTGTGTTACATCCTCCAGTTGTATACCATCGAACGCCTTTTCTAGTTCGATGAAACACATAAAAGCTGGACGATTATATTCATTTGACTTTTCAGTTATTTATCTTATAACAAATATGGCATCCATGCATGACCTTCCCGACCGGAATCCCTGCTGCTCGTCAGCTAAGGAAATGTATTCATTAATTTTGCTTGTAAGAATTTTTGTGGTTAGTTTTAACGAGGTGGAGAGAAGATTGATTCCTCTGTAATTAGCCGGCACTTTTTTATCGCCTTTTTTGGAATAGGAGTATTGTTGTGCTAGTCCTCCATTCATCGGGGATTCTGTGATGGTATATGATTTTATTGATGAGAATTTTCAGTTGTTCTGTCAGGCTCTCTCCTCCGTATTTTAGTAATTCATTGGTAATTCCGTCAGGTCCCGCACTTTTCCTGTTTTTTAGTTTTTTTAAGGCTAGTTCTACGTCTTCCATCTTTACAAGTATATCATCGTTAATTATAATTTCGGGTGTGTTAGGTTTGATTTATGTCTGTTGTTTCTTGTATAATTCCTTCAAGTAGTTCACCCAAGTTCCCTTCGGTATGCGGTTACTGCTAATTAACTCATGTGTTTCCTTTCTTTGCTCTCTGATCAGCCGCCATATCTGTTTCTGGAGTCCATAGAAGTCGCTTTCCATTCTTTTTGAAAAGGTTTCCCAGTGCTTGTTTTTATCTTGTCTCACTAATGTATTGGTGCTATTTCTAATTCTTTTGTACTTTTGATAATCTTCCGGAGACTGCGTTGTCCAGTATTGTAAATACGCTCTCGTTTTCTCTTTACATTGCTCCTTAACTTCCTTACAGAACCTGGGGGTTTTATTGGGTCCTCCATTTCCTTGGTTTGTTTTTCGTGTTCCAAGTGCTTCATTGGCTGCTTCGTTGATATTTCGCTTTAGTTTCTCCCAGCTGTTGTTAATGTCATCCCTTTCGTCTAATGGCTTGTTTTGTATTTTTTCGCTAAGTCGTTTTTGGTATAATTCCTTAGTGGATTCATCCCACAGTGATTATACGTTTATTTTCTTATCCGGTGTGCCAGATCTTGTGTTTTTGTTTGGTTTTAATTTCATTTTGATTTTTTCAAGGAGTAGTTTGTGATCGCTACCGATGTTAGGAGAGTTAAGGGCTCGTATGTCCAATGTCTGAGGTGGTTGTAAGCATCTGTTTGTTATTATGTAGTCGATCATTGATTGTTGTCCTCGAGTGCCATTCTGTCAAGACAAATTCCTAGCAAACTAATTAGCGGCTATTTAACGGCAAATTATCAACCGGGCGATATTCAATTCGAGCAAGTTGTCTTGCCAACTTTATAAACATCTGGATCCCTCCTACTTCTATGTATTCAGATACACTGAATCTAAATTCGGAGTGCAGAACAAGGAGAACATTTCCACCAAGATATTAAAAAGATAGAATCTAGGTACCAAAGACGTTGAGATGTAAACATGAGGACTGACTAATGTTGGTCACTAAAAAGAAGAACATATTACAAAAGGCGTTAAATTGAAACGAAATTCATTTCACGCGTTGTTTGAACATAATAAGGTTCGCTATCGTTGAAAATAATATATGAAATTTTTACAAATTTTAGCCATTTCATGCCTTCCAATAATTCAATATAGCGGATACATTAAAAGTTTAAGTTAGCCCATTAAACATTTCGAGAATTTCGAAAATTGTGTTAAAAAATTATGAATAATTTCGAAACGCTTGTAAGTAAAAATCACGATCTTTGTAACTTCAAATATTTATAAAATTGCATTGCAGGCTAAAGCCAAAGCAAACTACTGCTGAGCAAACTATCTTGCAAAGTTAGCCGCGAAATTCTGCATTTGGCCAGAATAGATTTGGCAGCTCTTAGAACAGGCCACCGCAGCATAAGGAAACATCTAGACACACAATAAACGTCTATAATAAAAAACGAACATGCGAACTATGTGAGGAACCTTCAACGATCGATTAATCCTGAAGGTGTTTACACGGAGGTTAAACTAGTGAACAGGCTGCTAAACCTAAGACAACTTGTTTACACAAAACAGATATAACAGGAGACACAATAAATGACTAGGCGGCAGTGTAAGGGCTTCTTAACTTTAGTCTCCTATATCGTTCAATCTATCAATTAGTAAATTACTATCAGTTTATTTCTATTGAATTGCCGATCTACCAATGACGGTAACTGGTTTTAATTTATCCATTTTTAGTTTAACTAAAAAACTACCACAGGTCGCTGATTTTTTGAACGTTTTCTGAATTAAATTAGAATTTTTACTTCACTACATATGTCAGAATCAGAGACAAAGGAAAAAGAAAAACATAATATGAAAGAAATAACATGGATAACAGCAACTCAAAACCAAAGGAAACGAAAAGCAAAGTTGTTTTAAACTCATCTCTTTGTTTTATTCTAATAATCTGAAATTGGGATTAGTGGATCGCATAAAACTGCTTTTCGGTCGGCATTTTGCGTTGGAAACAAAGTCAATATTTAGAATGTTTCGGATTAAATTTATAATTAATAGTTTATATAAATAACATTTGGACGCGCAAAATTGATTGTTGGAAGTAAATAAATATAGGATGGTATATTTATTTTGTGATATTGTGCTCTAAACTCGTTGCCAAATTAAATTTGTTATATAACCACATATCGAGGGTTAAATGACTAATTAGTTTGTAATACCAATGTAACTAAATCACTTTGATAAAAAATTAAATGTTGTTGTTAAAACTAGTAGATATTTCATTTATTAAATCGTTTTATACACGCTTTCACTTAAATAACGTTAATTTTTGATGAAAGCTTCAAAATTAATGAGAAGTAAGTTTTCAATGTGTTCATGACGTCGAAATATAGGTTTTGTCAAATTTTTTATATTAATCATTAACATTGGACGAAAATTTCCCCTTACTCTAAAATTTTTACTCCCAGATTTACCAGAAAAGTTTAAAACTTAGACCCGATCTAGTAACCATGGACGTTAGATCTTCTAGTTGGCCAGTTTTGTTTCGCTTATGATATTCGATCATACTAGTAGATTTAAACAATAATAAATTCGGTTGTGGGTTATTTATGATCGGTGAGGAGAGACCTTTTTAGTATCTGATAGACATAAATATTTTTATTTAATTTCTCTTCTAGTTTTTTTTTGCTTGTCGTGAGGCCTTTGAAAACTTTTATTTGGTAGAAAATAACTATAAATGCAAAGTTTATATTTAATGTCATCAAAAAGGGGATTTAAGAATTTTTTTTTATTGGTAAATGTTGGATATTAATTACATATTAAAAATAGCATAATAACATTTAGATGACCAGAAACTTATACCTTATTATCCGGTTACTTTATTCTTCAGTCGACATACTGATGAGCATGTTATACTAGTTTAAATACTGTAACTAGAAAAGGATAGCATAGAATTGATGTGGGTATCAAGAAATAAAATAACTCGCACTATTCATTAATATATTTCCAAATATAAAGAAAAATACTATCACGTTATTCAGGATTCATACATGGGCCCTAGCTCTGACGATATATTAATTCTACAGGAGAATTCATTGATTAGAAACTAGAATAAAAGGAATAGAGGAAATTTTAGATTTAATAATAAAAAAAAATTACTACTTGCTGTCAAAAGTTCAACTGTTTTTAAAGTTAGGCCATGTTAATAAACTAGTCAATTAATTCCGGATAGGAAATCCATTGCAATAGATATAATGGATTGATGTAACAAATATGAAAGAGATTCATTTGGTTATTATTTTGCCATTTTTTTTTTAAATTTTTGCCCGTCGTATTCATCCTGATAAAGAATTCAATTAAGAGCAGTGCTACTTGTTCAGGTTTCATTATCTCTATTACTTACAAATCAAATCATACCACTTATCAAATTTATAGGGATTAGTACACATGTGTTAATTTGTTTCAAATTTGATACTTATTGTTATACCTTATCGTTATTAATTTTTTTAAAAAACTGTTTTAATTCGTCTTGGTAATATATTTATTTGTAAGGAACGTAACAAAATTGCATAAATTGATATGAAAGCCAAACAAATCCCAGGGTCAAAAAACGTAGAGTAGCGTAAAACGGAGTATATCGATCACTTCACCTGCCGTCAAATAAGAGAAGGAAATGGGGTAGTTACAACTACAATACGAAAAGAAATATTAGAAAATATAACTAAGCTTTTTTTTTCAAAAAATGTAAGAAAATTTACAATTTACTTATTAAATATGCAATCAAGCAGATAACTGGGTCCAAAATTAATATTTTGATTCGAAATTTTCGGGAGGTTTCTGAAAATATAGGGTAAAAACTTTGTCTTATATGAAAAAAAAATTTAAATGTCTGTGTTTTTACGTTCGTGACCCCTTATTTTTTCTTGAATCTATGTTTTTATGTTCAGTTTTATTGGATTTAAGGTTCATTAAATAAAAGCAAATTTTTTCTTCAAAATAACATTTTTATATTAAGGTTTCTCTCACATATGTGGCTTTCATTAGCATAAAATAAAATAGAAAAAGTATAAGATCGAGGAAAACCTACCAGAAATTAAAATTTTATAAATTATAATAAAAATTCTTATTTAACTTGCCTTGAACAAAAATAGGAGAAATATAATTAACTTATCACTAACTAAAAATCATAAAAAAAACAAACATTTTGAAAATTAATAAATATTATTCCTTTCGTTCGGATTGAAAAATATACATTTTTTATATTTGTAATAATAGTAGTAGTAGTTATTAATTAAGGACACATCAACCAATAGGATTTTTAGTGACTGAACCTACAGTTTAACGTGAGTTCCAGACCATGGTCCTCGACACTCAACCAACCCCGAGTTTTTCACCTTTTGTCAGTTTTCGTGTCATCTTATAATATAACCAACTTATATAGAAACAACAAATAACACCTAATACTACAAAAAACCAAGAACGAGGTGGAAAAAATAAAACCACGAAAAACATACTAGGTATCAGATGTTTTAATTGTCATTATATTATGATATGAAATGTCATTACATAAATATATATATATATATATATATATATATATATATATATATATATATATGTATATTTCTGCAATACAAACTAAAAGAATCTTCTTCTTCTTCAAGTGCCATCTCCGCTGCGAAGGTTGGCTATCATCATGGCAATTCTAACCCTAGAAGCTGCCGCCCGGAACAGTTGAACAGAACTGCAAGAAAACCATTCTCTGAGGTTCCTCAGCCAAGACATCCTTCTCCTCCCGATGCTGCGCCTGCCCTGAATCTTCCCCTGCATAATCAATTGGAGCAATTGGTATTTATTGCCTCTTGTAATATGGCCCAAGTACTGAAGCTTTCTTATTTTAACAGTGTGTTACCTCTTTTTGTTTGTTCATCCTGTCAAGTACTTCTTGATTAGTTGTTCTATCCTTCCAGGAGATTTTCAAGATTCTACGATACGCCCACATCTCAAATGCTTCCAATTTATTCATACACTGTTTGTTCAGCGTCCACGCCTCCACACCATACAACAAGACCGAAAAAACATAACACTTAAGCAATCGCACTTTCAATTTTAAGCTTAGATTTCGGCTACAAAATATTTGTTTCATATTGTTAAACGCACTTCGGGCTTTCTCTATTCTTATTCTTATTTCCCGTGTATATTCATTTGACTCGTTAATATTTACTCCTAGATAGTTGTAGTTTCGTGCTCGTTCTATTCGCTCGTTGTTTCCATATAGGTTGATATTGTCGATATGTTTCTTCGTAATTATCATGAATTTAGTTTTCTTTGTATTCAGTGACAAACCAAATTCCTCGCTTGTTTCTATTACTTTATCTAATAGTCTCTGGAGATCTTCGATACTTTCTGCCATGAGTACCGTGTCATCAGCGTATCGTATATTACAAATAGGATGACCATTGATCTTTACACCGGCTGATTCGTTCTCCAGGGCTTTCTTAATTATTTCTTCCGAGTAGAGATTGAACAACGTTGGCGACAACACACAGCCCTGTCTTACACCTCTTTTTATCTTTATTTTTTCTGATTCGGAGCCATTAATGCGCACTGTAGCTTCTTGATTGTAGTATAGGTTGGTTATTATTCTAATGTCACTTGAGTCAATTCCTTTATTTCTGAGTAATTGCAACAATGTCTCATGTTGAACTGTATCAAACGCCTTGTTGTAGTCCAAGAAACAGACAAACACGTCTTGGTTTACATCCAGACATCGCTGTATTACGACATTAAAAGCAAATAGTGCTTCTCTAGTTCCTAGTCCGTTCCTAAATCCGAACTGTGTCTGTCCGATTTCTGTTTCTAATTTCTTGTATATTCTACCATGAATGATCTTTAAGAATATTTTCATCATATGACACATAAGACTGATGGTCCGATGTTCGGAGCATTGCTTCGCGTTTGGCTTTTTAGGTAAAGTTATTATTGTTGTTAGTAGCCATTCTTTCGGTATTATACCAGATTTATAAATGCTATTAAATAGTTCCACAATCATTTCTAAATTACGTCCCTCAATGAGTTTGATTATTTCTGTTGGTAACTCATCTGGACCTGTAGCTTTCCCAGTCTTCATTCTTTTTATCGTGTGTTCCACTTCTTCACTTGTTATTTCTGGTCCTGTGTCACTGCTGATATATTCGTTTTCTACCTCATTGCGTTGATCGTTATACAGATGCTCTATGTATTCTTTCCAGACTCTCAATTTTTCTTCTGTGTCCACAATTATGTTTCCTCTTTCGTCCATCAATACGTTGTGTCTACTGTCTTGCCTTTTTGTTAATTCTTTAATTTTCTTGTGTGTATTAAAGCTGTCGTGCTTATTTTGTAGTTGTTCAATTTCTTCACATTTTTCCCCGAACCATTTTTCCTTAGCTGAACGTATCTTCGAGCGAATTCCTTCTGCAGTTCTTTATACTTCTGTTTGTCTTTGTTTTTATGTTTCCTTCTTTCGTTCATCAAGTTCAGTATTTCGTTTGTCATCCATTCCTTCTTATATACCTCACTCTTAAGTAGATGTTCTTCAGATGGCTTCTTTAACGCTGTTTTAAGTTTGACCCAGTTGTCGTTGATATTATCTGGTGTATATTGTATTGTGGTCTGTATCGTTCTCAGTGTTTCGTCAATTTCCTTTACGATCTGTTCTTTTACTTCTGAATCTCTTAGTTTATTGAGATCAACTGCTTTTTTGGATGTTATGTTGCTAATTCTTTTTAGTTTTATTCTCATGTTCGCAATTAGTGGATTATGATTAGACGATACGTCTGCTCCAGGGTATGTCTTAATTGATGTTATGCTATTTCTGTATCTCTCATTGATCAATAGATAGTCTATCTGGTTTCTGACTGTGTGATGTTCTGTATCCTGTGGAGACTTCCATGTGTATAAACGCCTATTAGGTAGTTCGAAAAAGGTGTTTGTCACCACGGTTTTATTTTCTTGGCAGAATTGTACCAGTCTCTCACCTCTTTCATTCATATCTCCCAATCCGAAGTTACCAACCAGATTATCTATCTAAAAGAATAATATTTATTAATTAAAAAAAAAATGTCATTTTTATTCAATGAATAGTTAATTATATTTTTCCTATTTTTGTTCAAAGTAAGTTATTATATTTATAAAATTTTAATTTCTGTTATGTTTTTTTTTTCATTTTACCCTTTTTTCTATATTATTTTATTTCGATGAAGGCCAAATATTTGACGTTAATATACAAATATTATTTGAGAAAAAAATTGTTTTTTTAATGAACCTTAAAATCTAATAAAATTTATTCAAGATCATATATATATATATATATATATATATATATATATATATATAATACATGGCTATCGCGAAGAGAAGTGAAAAAGAAACAGGCTTCGCCAGAGTTTTTGATATCCATTATTTCGACAAAAATATTGTCCCGATTTATTTATCGTCGAAGCTAGGAACTGTCTTCAAAAAGGCAATATTTTCAAGATGGTTGCGATTTTTCTGATAACAACTTATACAAAACAAGTTTTAGTATCTTTCAAGATAGAAGTACCATTCATATGGGAAGAACTTACTGAACAATCCAGGGTGCTAAATACTTAGAGACTCAGTAACACTTTCTATCTGAATAATGTTTGAAAATATTAATTGTTGAAAATGTTAATGTTAAGATTTCAAAAATATTTGTCAATTTGAGAATTTATTAGATTTAGTTTTCTTTTTTATATATTTTCTGACAGAACTAATAGTTCTACATACATTCAGAAGGTTATATTTAATAAATACTTTCATATTCCTTTAACTCCTATTAATTTCCCTGTTCCAAAAATTCATTACCAGAGGACAAGAAAATTACAAAAAGTTTCATATTAATGGCTCAGATAAATGTATTATACTATTTTAGTTCATAACTGGTCTTTTCTATTGATTTTAATATTTTTAATTCTCAATGTCCTGAGAATATTCTCGAAAAACGAAAACTTTCCTGAATTCTCAATCCGATAATATATCCGCAGGAAGAATATTTTCTGACCATATCAGTTATTCTAAATATTGAAGTCTTGAAAAGATCTTTCATTATTTACCCAAAAAAGACCGTAATGCACAATATTGAATTATTTTTTTTTGCTTTATGCAGTTAAAATGTTTATAATTTTTACTACAAATATTGAACGATAGAAAGCAGAACTATTTTGGCATGGGGATATACAGCAAACGCCAAGCGACTCTTTGTCCTTCAATGTAAGGCAGTGAGAGTTATAAGGGCTCTTGAGTTTAGAGATGACTGTCGTGAGGCATTTAAAAATCTTAAAATCCTGAAAGTTCCTGCACAGTATTTTTTTGAAAACCTCCGTTATTTAAAAAAAAATTATGACCTATAAAACTCACCATGACATTCACACATATGAGACTAGACACAAACAAAACATTGTGCGTATCTACTGGAGGTTAAATAGGTGCCAAACTGGAGCAGGACACTGGACAATAAAATGCTTCAATACGTTACCGGAAGAATCAAATATATGGATGAACGTGACTTTGAAAAAGCCATAAAGAGTATTTTAGTTCAAAATGCGTTTACAGAATTACCACTTTGTCCAAACTACTTTTAATCCACGATGCCTTGTGCCATAGTGTGTATATTTTATTAATGTTTTTATTTTGCAACTTACATTTGTATTTTTAATCTATCTTAAAATGTATATCTTTGTTTTTAATTTTTCTTTTTATATAGATTTCTACTATACTTATTTTATTTTACCTTTGACGTATGATACACTTATTGTTACTAACATGAATAAACTATTCTATTATATTCCATAAAAAATGGGAAATTAGTCGAGATAAGATTATCTATGACCAAGTATCTTATGTATGTATCTACTTGTTTACCTCGAATGGATCAAAAATTTTAAAAATTTCAATTAATTGTAAATTATTTTATCTTACCTATTTAAAATTAATTCACATGACGATTCTATCCAGTTTACGAGGTATTAAAATAAATAAATCAATTTTCCTTTTTCCTCTATTCTTTAAAAATGAAATATGAGTGAATGATCATTAGATCCAAGTTATAACGCTTAAAACCGAAAAATAACCAACCAGCAACAACTGGTGTTTTATAATAGAAGAATAACATAAATACACTATGAAATACTAAGAATTACTAACTGATCAATGTGTCAACCAACCACTATTGTCCGAAAAAGAACAAATGTATTGAATACGTTTATAATGTGGAAAATCAATCTGCTCAAAGCATCCCTTGAAGGCACGCAAATCTGCGAAATTTGCCTCAAAATTATTTGGGGACCGCAAAGACAAAATGTTTCAGAATATAATAAGAGCCTAATGTATTCCATAACAAAGCAGTAAGTAGGAACGACAATCAAATATGTTTCGTGATTCACTAGTAAAATCACGTTAGAATGTTACAAACTGTTACCCTATAATTTGACATCCGCTTCGCAATAATTTCAAGGTTCAAATCCATCGGATGGAATCATTTCTAAATTAAAACCATTGTTATTTTGCAATCTTATTTTACGTCATATAAAATATGATGACAAAAAAAAATAAAAACTTAGATACGAAAACTCTTTTTGTTTTTACAGTATTTAAATTGTTTGAAACGCAACAAAGATATACAAAAACAAACCTAAAACAAATCACTCATGTGGGATTCCGCTCGCCATTAGGGTTCCGTAGAGGCCGCTTAATTACTTCCGGTATTAATATCAATTTTCACAGTAAAGAGTGTCCCAAAATAATGAAAGATACCTTAGAGTATCGTGAAAGTAGCTCAAATTGATGAGTATAGCTCGACAGTCACCTAAAGTAGTACATACGATATTGCCTCGCTAGATCCATAGGTGATATCAAAGATTATTTTAGCAAACACTCAACGATTATAATCTTTGGATATGCACGAGAACAAAATAATTTTTTGTCCAAATTTACATTATTTTTCGATAAATTAAAATTCTCGTTTACTCCTATAGGGTGTTCGGGAAAATGTAGGAAATTTCACGGACTTGAAAAAAAAAACACGAAAAGAATACTACAAGTTCATATAAACATTTTTCATATATGCCTCCTCTTCGGAGATATGGGTTCCCAAAGGTGGAATCAGATTTTTTACACATAATTATTGAACCACCAGGTATATTTCAATTTTTTTAATATGATGTATACCGGGTAAGACCCTTCAAATTACTGTCCAAAAAGTGTTGTGAATTACTCACAGCTGTAGGGACGGACTAGCTGTGACACTCATGACCCTATTTCTTTTACGCCCTGTACAAGAAGAACTTTGGACAACGTTTTTTACATACCTTTAACTATTGATTGAAAATTAACTACTCATTCATGTCGCTAATCCTAACCGTTTTCGAAAAAACGTCATTTTATTTACACTGTTATTCCCCTTACTTCTGTCGAGTTGAATATGAAAAAGAGGAATTTTGTCACTATAGTTTTAATAAAAAGTTAAACTAACTGTCTATTTCAAAACGTCGTAAGAGGGTTTAACATGGATTCCATGAAGTCTGATATACTCGCGGGCACGACGAATTGAGGACTGCTGTACCCACCACATTAACTCAGCATTATTCCTTATTTGATCACAATGAAACGTGATTCTCCGTAGAAGTTCCTCTCTACTATCGACCGGAGTGGAATACACCAAGGTTTTGAGGTGTTCCCACAGGTAAAAATCCAACGGCGTTAGGCCGGGAGATCGAGGAAGCCAGGTAATAGGTCCTCCTCTACCCATCCAACGGTTTGGATAGACGTTATTCACGTACTCCCGCACAACAATGCTGAAATGAGGTGGTACCCCATCGTGCATGTAGTACATGTTTTGACGGGTTTCCAGTGGTAAGTGCTCTATTAAATCGTGAAAAGCGTTCTGGAGAAATTCCAAATAAAATTCTCCATTCAGTCGTGCCGGCAATACAAACGGTCCAATCAAAAAAATTGACGATAATTCCTGCTCAAACATTAATTGATTGGAACTATTGTTGATGATGCGAAACAATAGTTGCATGAGGATTTTCATCAGCCTATACATATGAGTAGTGTAAATTTATGATACCATTTTTGATAAGTCCTTCTTTATGCATGAAGAACATAGTGCTAATGAAGTTTACATTATTTCGTTACTGATCCAATAGCCAGTTTGAAAGAACCAGGTCATGCACTTTTTTCAAATGATATGGATATAACAGCTGTTCTCGAAGAACTTCATGTACTATTTTTTTCGAGGTATTAACCTGGGCTGATAATTTTCGAGTGCTCGTCGAAGGAGTATCATCTACAGCATTTAAAATATTTTCCTCTAATTGCGGCGTTCGTACTGTTCTTCACCGACCAGCATCAGTAATTATTTTCCCAAAATTTCCTAATATTATGAGGAAATTTGATAACATTACCTTTTTAAATGGAATCGCCTACTATTCTCCCTTCAACGTTGGCCAATTCGTTGAAATGTTTTCTGATCTGGAAGAGTAGGATTAGGATATTTGTCGTGATATAATTCCTTGCTTCCAAAGCATTGCAAGATGAAAGACCGTATACCAGTTGCATATCTACATACTCAATATACGTTTATTCCAAAAATCAGTAAATTAATATCCAAGTAAAGAATCAGTGTGTCTGCGATGTGAAAGTTGACAAGTTCTAAAATACAGGATATTTATTTCTTTTATACCTATCAACGTTTGCAACAAGAATACTTTGTTTTTGGTGCAGATAAAATAAAACGCATAGTTTTTATAAACCCAGAATTAAATGTTTTTAACTAACGAGGTAAAATCTAATTTTATAAAATGTTTGGTTTTGTTAATTTCATTTATATGACTTCCTCTTTTAAATATATATTTACATTTTTATTTGGATTCTTACTACAGTTTATGATGTTAAAGGAGAATATTTTTATTTGTGTATGTCGCCACTTAAAATGCTTCGGTGACTATGAAAATACTTGGGAATACCAACTGCATCACAATTAGACGAAACATAAGACAAGGAGGCACTATTTCACTCAAATTTCGCAGTTTTAGAACATGCATTCAAAAATCTTGACTGAGAAAAAAGAGACATAAATATAAATGGACAACAATTTACCTATATCAGATGAATCTTGAGGAAATAAGGACAATGTTGCAAGAACTTCAAACTGTCCGCTTTATTGTCGATTTGAACACCAGTTTTCTTAAGACAAAATTTATTAATAACCTAATACCTAATTAGAATATCAAAATCGGTAACGTTATTAAAAAGCATGTATACTTAGGTCATGAAGTAAAAATAGAAGAATCTCATAGGCAGCTTACGGTAGATTGATTGATTTGTTTGAGAGTGAACTTTGGATGTATTTCAGAAAAAGTTAAACAAACAATGTAGTTTACCTACTGTGACGTACGGTGCAGAAACTTTAACCTTAACAATTGTGAGTGCCCGTAAATGAAAAATTATACAACGTAGAATGAGAACATCAATGTTAGGTTTGTCTGTCAAAGATCATGTCAGAAATAATGACCTAAGACTAAAAACAGGAGTGATCAATGGGGTCGAGAGAATATGTTATTTCAAATAGGCTTGGCAAAATACAGCTGGACGAAGAGACTGCTTCATTGACGTCCCTACATATACAGATGGAGCAGAGGAAGACTACCAGCTTAAGGTTCGACGATATCAAGAAAGGGAGATTAATTAGGGAGACCTATGCCCGATAATGAACTCAAATTGTTGGATAATGATAAATACCTACAATAATTCCAAATTATTTTAAAATAGTCATGTTTTGATAAATTTTTCCTTAGGCAGAGCATCCATCTATCAACTGGTTCAATGACTCGCATTCCTTTTAAATTAGGTTGATCATACTAGTGCGACACGAAACGATGAGACATGTCTATTTAATTTCTGTGTCATGTATTTTTCGCGCCTGTATCTTGTTGTCTGACAGATGGGCGCTCGGCCTTGTTAGTCAACTATACTACCAATTGGTCCTTGTTTAGCTCATGATAATTTACAGTTGTTTCTTTTCTGAAATTTTAACCTTATTCTTCTAAAGGAATATTCTCCTTGGTAACTTATCCAACAAATTTTTCCCCACCACGAGCACATTTAGTTTCATTACAAGAAAATACTACTTTTGACTTACATAACTGGTGAAAAGTTGGATTGTAATTTATTTTCGAAACTTTGAAAATGAGGTTTTGCTGAAAAAATATCTATCTAGCCATGATAAAAACAAGTGACTATGCGTTCCCTAGTAATTTTTATTGGGGGCAACCCTAATTTTACCTGTGTTTAGCAATTAAAACCCAGTTTTATGATATTGGAATATCACTGTTCATAAAATTTTTAACAAATAAGGATTTGCCCCTACAATATTCATTAGCGAATGATTCCCGTATCATATTGATTTAAACAGTGTCGATTAAGTCATGATTCCATTGAAGAGACCAAAAAGTAAAAGCTAAATCCTTTATGAGCAAGCGTTTCTATATTGTGAAATACAGAATAAATTATGAATAAGAATAGTAGCAGAATGGATTCTAAGAGAGTTGACAACAAAAAATTATTAGGTCGCAAATTTCCCAAAAACATTTGGAATCTTTGCAAGCAGACAATAACTTTTTCTCTGAGATGGTGACAGGTACATCATTGGGAACCAGAAACAATATTAGATTTCATGGAATTATGATTTTCTTTCTGCAAAAAGGGTCCGCACGCAATTGTCAGCTAGACAGTTCATGACCACCGTCGTTTAAGACCAAACAGGAGTTATTTTTGTTGAATATGTAGCGCAAGGCACTACAATAAATATTAGTTGATTATTGTAATATATCAGCAAAGTTAGGCTATTTATCACAATTTTCCTGGGTTGTCTTTCAAGAAAGTTCTCCTCCTTCATTTCAATGCGCTAGTTTACAAAGTAACCAAAATTGAACCCATCCTCAGCGAATATAACTTTGTTTTAGCTGGATCACCTCAGAGGACGTCATTCTCCAGATTATAACGAGTTCTGATACCTATTTTGATATCTATTTAGAAGGCCAGCAGAAATATATTTTTTTGTAATGGTATAAAATCTTTGTAGGACAACTAGCGCAAGGGCTTTAAAGTTAAAGAATATTATGTTAAGATATAAGAATATTAAGAATCCTTTAATTTTGTTGTTAAGGAGTGAACTTTTTTAGTGCTCCTGATAATAGCTAATAAAAAAGGGATTTCAAGTTGGTCCTCCTTTTTTTTATTCCAGTTTATCCCCTCAACTTAATCGCAACCATTTATAAAATGATTTTGAAGTTAGCTAATTCTACTGGATTGGTTAAACGGATCGAGTTTTTACGTTATAAACGTGCTCAGTGACTCGGGGTTCATTTTAAGCTTATATTTTAGCTTGATGTAGGCCCTTTTTTCCCGACGTTCAACAACTGTAAAAAGGCTGATTAATGTTGGCCGTGCCGAGGCAGGTGTATCGTAAACACGCACATGGCGTTTGCACCCTTCTAACTGACGAAATTTATCTATTTTTTTAAATAAACAATTCTACGGGTACACGGTTTCCGGAAATGGGAACCGAGGGGAAATTAAATTATTTCGTTTAGGTTGATTGACATTGTTTTTGTTGCATGGGATTTAATGAAGTATGAAATAATATAATACAGGTTCCATTCCCTTTTTTTTTTTCATGGAGTGATTGAAAATAATAGGGTATTCACCGAGATTATTACAGTAGGTTTTTTTAACATTAAGCTTTCACTTAATTGAATAAAATGGACCAATACATTTTCTTTACGATAGAAGTAACATTAATTAGTATAGAAAAAGGATATCTGAAATTTAATTCTTTTAAAAAAGTAGTAGTACAAGTCAACTTTCAAAAAATTTCGTTTTAAGTTAATTTTCTTTTTTATGAAAGTAGATCGTAGATTGGGGATTCTGAGTGGGTCGTTAAGGCTTTTCTTACTACTCTACAGCAGTTCGACCTATAAAATCTCTTGTATGTTACCGAAACTTAATATAGGAATATTTAAACTTTTTGCAAGAACTGTTATTTTTCTGGGATGTTGGTAATTTATTTCTTTGGGCATCATGGTGATGCCTTCTAGAAACTCAAGTCTCTTGCAAAACAGTGTCATGTATTCCCATAGCAAATGTTTCGCTGTTTCGGCTGCACGATCGCTGAAACAGCAAATTTCGTCCTCAGTCATGCCCATTTTTTTAAGATTATGTTACATAGGGCAGTGTCATTTGAAGAAATTAATTTTTCTTCGAATATTCTTTTTTTGGGAGATCGAGAAGCACCCTTTCTAGGAAAGTAGCAACTTTATGTGATTCTATGATTTAGAGACTGGACGTCGTTTTAGGGCCTTGTAGAAAGGTAGGATATATTTAAAGAGAAAGAACACAAAATCAAACGATTCCTTGAGTTGAGTACATATACCAACCAAGATTTTTTCATAATAAAAATACTACCAGGATAACAACTGTGCCTTCTTCCACAAATATCAATTCATAGTGATATGTTGTTATGTTCTCCACTCTCAGTTATGATACATTAATTTGTTATAAGCAATTAGAACAAAAAAATTGCTTTTCATTTTTTGTTTTTTGCTTATAAAAACAAAACTAATGAAGCAATCGGGATGGTGTGAAGACATTATTTGAATTGTAGAGATTAAAAATATAAATAAAATAAGCCCTTGATTGACTACATCGGATCATTAGTAACGAAGAAAACAAAAAAAAAACGAAAAATTCAGCGTTTTTTTTTTCAAAAATTTATATCTCGGTCAGTTTACAAGTTGAAGCGCTAGCAACGTTTATTTGAAGGTTGTAGACAATGTTGAAGATTGACTAAAATGTGGTCGGACTAGCATTGTCTTTATTTTTATTTATTTTTATTTTTACGACGTTTCGATTGGGTTGTATCTCTAATCGTTATCAAGTATGGACTGAATGTTTTGTCTTAAGACTATGAGCTTATATAGAGTCTGTGTCCATTGAAGCGCAACGTTTCGCTTCACTGTACGTACCTCAATGATTTGATGTTACAAAGTAGTGGTTGCCAAAGATTAGGTATTTCAACACTCGGTTTACTGAAGATTCTATTATTGTTTTTAATGTATGCTGCTTCTATAAATTTTCTTTTTTTTTTCATATTGGGTTTCATATATATATTGCCGCAGCCTCAGACCATTTTATATGATGTTGTTTATCCCAGGAGTGTTCTGCAATACCTGATCTCGACGTTTCTCCTTTTTGTGTATGAGTTTTATGTTCCTTAATTCTAACTTCCAATTGTCGTTTGGTTTCTCCAATATACATTTCGCCACACTCACACGGAACGCGCTAGCGCTCCGCAAAATAATACTAATTTATATGTACTTTATGCATGCAAAATTAGGAGCTGTCAGTTCATTGCTTTTGCACAATTGATATTTGAAATTTTGAGTGCAGCATCTTTAAGCAGGCAATCTGTGAATTACGTGAAAAATGCTAGCAGACAGGATCGAAAACGGCCGAGCGCGTGAAAGTAGCCGAGTAGTGAGGGTAGTACTGCTACCGAGGAAGTCGTATGTAATATATAAATAGGACTCCTCTTGACAGCCGTGCTGCCCCCACTACTCTTACTTCACGCTCTTGGTTTGCTAATATTTTTCACGTATTTCACAGACCTTTTGATGCAAAATGAAGACATAGGCTTGTAGAATGATACTTCTACTTTCAAGGTCTCTTTACAAAATTAAAATTGTACTATCCATGACGCATGGAGGCGGACACTAAAAAGTTCAAATGGTAATTGTGCAAAAACTAATGAAGCGACACAGCCTGGTTTTGACCCGCATAAAATATATATAAATTATTATTTTTTCGGAAAGGACCAGCGTTACGACTTGAAAAATTACGGCAACACGAATTTTTGAAAAAACTGAGTTTTATGCTTTTTCCTTTTTATTTCTCCGTTATTAATGATCCAACTGAGTCGACCTAGGGCTCATTTTGTTGGTATATTTATTCTCTATAATTCGTCGTTTACACAATCAAGATTACTTTAGTTTTGTTCATATAAACAAAAACAAATACAAAAAGGAATTTCTTGTTTTAATTATTTATAACAAATTAATAAATCCTAATTGCGAGTAGAAAACATAATAGAATATCACTACGGATTGTTTTTAGTCTGATGACACGATCGGTATCCTTATAGTATATTTGTCATAGAATCACTTGTTTTTTCTCTATTAATTGGTATAATAGTGTTATCATAACTGTAACATGGAAATATACGGGTAAAGTAATCTGTTCAAGTTTTCTAGCTTACAAATTTATTTTCCGTTTAAAGATATATTTTGGTGTGATAACGTGAAGTTGAAATTTAACGAGAACCACTAACAAAAGTAATAATTTAAACCGGGTAGTCCAATCTAAAATTCGATTCAAACTAACAAGGAAATTTATTTTTTTACTTATCCAATATTTACTAAATTTGCACTTTCATTATACACTTAAAGCTAAGAGTAAAAATAGTTTATAGAAACCTAAAAAATATAGTATAATTTTAGAATACAGATTTTGCATCAAAAGATAAAGATAAAACTAAATTTTAAATTGTAAGTATCATATTATGTTTACAACATTATAAAAAAACAAAATTAGATATAGTTATCTTCTTCCTTTATCAGCATTTTGTGGTAGTCCATTTGGCTCAACCCTAAATACGCTACTGTTAAGTATTGTTACGGAATAACAGGCCAAAAACCCTCAACTTTATAGTAAAATAGAAAAAACAGGTGTTTTCGGCTTCAGTTGCACCTGTTCATAGGAAGTGAACTGTCGTACGGTGAAAACACATGCATAGGTATCAGCTGTTCTATCTGTTCTATTATAACTATCTATTATATAACGGTTAAGACAACATGTTGAAGATAAAAGGTATTTTCTCCAAATGTTGTTTTTTATTAGAGAATATGAACTGGCATACGAATCAACTATATGATTATAATTCATTATGGCTGATAAACGGGTATATTTCGACAAATATACATAATACAATTTTAAAATAAAAAATTTATTGACAAATGTGACTAGCATGTATATTTTCTATTACTAATAATCGGTAATTTCTATGTAGCTTGGAAATAAACTTTTAAAATCAGTCTTTCCTCTACAAATTTTCTTTAAACGATTTTTACCATAGTTACTATGAGTGTGACGAAAATTAATAATTTCATCAATTTCAACAAAATTAGTAAAGGAAGGAGATTTTAAAAAGTTTAGTTAAATGTATATATATATATATATATATGGGACGTAAACGTTAGAATAGATTTATTATTTCAAATGCTCGTTTATTTTTAAAAAATTGCTCGGACACGTCAACTTAATTTTTTGGTAGGAACTTTTTCCAGTGACCACCAATTTTTTGTACACTTTTAGACTCCCTGCAAAATTTTGAATAATTCTTCTTCTATGTTTCCCATACCTAAATATAACTTTTTCGATTTATCGACAGTTAAAATTCGAAATGAAATACAATAATTATTTACCAGCATAACTGATTCAATAACCTGTCACCTTAAGTTAGTTAAAACTGTACAAAAAACTATATATATTTAAAAAATCAAAGTTACTTATAGACGCTTCTTTTGAGTCATCCTGTATGATTTAATATATTGAAAAAAAAATCGTTCTTCTAGGCTACGTTTTTCGAGCAGTTACTACTCTACATCGCTTTCGTTTTCTGTGCATACGTTTTCTTGAATTTTTGCCTGTAAGAACGGGTATTCGGAGTATGAATTTTTCCATTTTCTACATTTAGATCCCCACCTATTCCCATGTATCTCATTTTTATTGTGGTGACATTAAGGCCCCATTACTCTTATTCAGATACCAATCGATTTGTCATGGCTACTATTTGGTAATCTTGATTATCTGCAAAAAGGAATCTATACACCCATGTGAGAACACTATCTTCACCGCTTTTTTAAGGCTTCATAAAAATAATTTTTAAAAAGCGTTGGCGATAAACTACAACCTAGGTTTAATCTTTAATTTTTAACCAAAAGGGTTGTTTTTCCCTATTAAGATAATTTAGAGCTTGTCATAGTAATGTCCCTGATGTTAAGGGCATATAACTAACGAACTATTTCGACCACCGTCAAAATGTTAGGATGTTTAGTCCCGGTATCGGTGGTAGACTCACCGATGCCTTTCCTAGACATATTTGTCATGCTTTCCACTACTTGGAACTCCTACTTTAGCCAAATTTATCGGAGAACAACGGTAGGATGTTCTTACCACAACAAGCTTTAGATACGATGAATAAAAGACGAATATTTGTCAAATTTCCACTATTTTTAACTAAAAAACTTGACGCGTTTCGCTAACACTGTAGCTTCATCAGAAGTTCTATTTTAAATGACAAAATATTTGGTTACTTGAAAAACTTATACCTAAATTTACAATAATAAATAAGTGCAATACCTTAATTTACATTTTATTACCTATTATTTAAATTATTGGAAAATCCACACTGGTTTTTGTTAAAAGATATTTAGCAGGGGTGAGGTGTTGATATCTGTTTGGTCATTTAATAGATTACCTGTGTTCTTTAATCGATTTATTTCTATGGCTTCTAAAAAATTCAGTTTATAACCTTTCCTTTCTACATGGAGAATTTCAAAATTATCCTCTAATTGATGATTTTGTTCTATTAAATGATTTGCGTATGAAGAACTGTTTTTATTGTGTAAAAAATTAGTTTTGTGTTCCTGAATCCTTTGTTTAAACGATCTGCCTGTTTGGCCTATATATACTTTTGGGCAACTTCCGCATTTAAGTTTATAGACCCCAGACTTGTTATTTTTATTTGTTTTTGTTTTATAATTTTTTAAGCGTTTTCCTATTGAATTATTTGTTTTGAAGGCTACCCCAATATCTTTTTTATTCAGACACTTTTTAATTTTAATTGATGATTTTCCAAAATATGTTAAAGCGGTAAAGTTGCGTTTCTTGTGCAATAGAATAAACTTCTAGTGTGGCTTTCTTTTTTAATTTTTTTGTTAAAATTGAGTTGACCATTGATGGTAAGTAACCATTGTTTAACCCAATTCAATTCTTTATTAAAATTCTCTTCAGATGAATAAAACTATGGTAAGCCGCTAATTTATGTTGTTCTGGGTGAGATGAAGTTCTATGTATGGTTGTATCCGTATGTGTGGGTTTGTGAAAAATTCCAAAAGAGTGTTTATTTAAAACTTTAGTAATGACTAAATCAAGAAAATTTATTGAGTTATTTTCTTCTTTTTCCATAGTAAATTGAATATTTTGGTGGACTGAGTTAATATAATCTAAAGATTTTTTAAGTTGTCGATCTGTGCCTGTGAAACACACTAATATGTCATCCACATATCTGTACCAGTACAAGAAATGTTGGCTTATGTGGTTATTAAATATTATTTTTTCTATATTGTCCATAAAAATCTCTGCTAACAGTAGGCTTAAAGGGCTACCCATAATCAATCCTTCTTTGCTTTATCATTGAACTCAAAATAGTTTTGATTAAGGCAAGCCTCTAATAAGTTTAAAATACCGTTTTTTATAATCGAGTTTACTTTATTTTTGTTCAATAGATTTTCTACTAAAGAGACTGTTTCTTTTGGTGGAATACTTGGGAATAAGTTCTTAAACTTAGTTAAAGCTTTAGATAATTTTTATATAATCGTTTTTCATGTGATCTTATTGCTATCTTTTGGTAAGGAGTAAATATATTCTCTAAACTTAGTTTTTTGGAATTTTCTAAATTTGTTAAATATAATGAAGGAAATTAAAATATTATTTATATTATTACCACCAATTTTATTCTTGTCTTTTTTTATGATTTTTCCAAGGTATAAATTTGTTTTTTTAAAGAAATATAAAATAATGCTAACCAGAAGAACTGTAACACGCAAATTTTCAATTGTGTTTTTCACTGACCGAACATTATTCCAATTTCCATACATTTTTATTAACCGGAGTGGCATAAAAAGCCAATATCAGACTGAAAAATAAAACAGGCGAACCTGCGAAACACTGAAAAATTACGTAGTCATTTAAATATTTATCGCATTATATTCGACTGTGAAATATCAAGTTACTGTAACCCAATTTTTATCAAAGCTTTTAATTTGCATATTATGGCAATAAAACAATTATAAAAGTTTAACTAGAAAATGAAATAGTTTGGCCATTTATTAAAGGTTTAAAAAATATTTGGTGTGATGACGTCATTTCATTAGTAAGGAACTTGCAATGACTTTAGAGAACTTAATTATATCATTATTTCGGTTATAACGGACGCTTAGCAGTTTCAGCCGATATACGCAGGGTATATTTTGCTTTTAATCGAATAGATCTTTTTGTAGGCGATTTTATTTCAGTGAAAGATTTTGACCTAGACCTTTTCCATTGAACTTTTCGTCGATTCTCCAAAATATATTGTTGACAGAATGGTGAATATTTTTAAATCTTTTAAAAGAACGAACGTATTTTTACAGAGGTTTCATCTTTGTCGCTACTATTATCTTGTACTCATAGAATTTCGATTTTTTTTTAATGTCCTGAGATTTTGGAAGTCTCTTTTATTCGAATTTCTAGATAACCATCTTTAAAACTTGAGTCTAGGAGAATAAAATAAATAATATAACCTCAGAAAAACATTCAAAAAAATTGGACATTTTTGTTGTTTAAGTGGACTTAGCAGGTTTTAAATACTGCCAGATCTCATTCAAACTTTCTTAGCGTTAAATGCTCAATAATTTATAAATTTATAGCTTTTTTGGTGCAAGCAGACGAGAAATTTGATAATGTGGAATTACAGCAAATTTGAATATCTAGTTTAAGTTTTAATTTCGTAATATTTAATCGTTCTTGTAATTTAGCAAACTGATCACGAGCAGAAGTGATTCAAATTTGAAATGATTCTTCGCGATTTGTAATTAGATCACTAACTTCACGCTGACTTTGTTGAGCTTTATTAATTACAAGTTGCAACGTGTGAACGAACATGCTTCATAATTTATTTCAGCCCGAAGAAAACAATTTTTTATATTCGTAACATTATCAGCTAATACAAATTAAATCTAGTCTCATTTAACAAAGTTGAATGATTCTGATATAGCTACTCTCATATGAGAATCTGGAAAATGTTAACAAGCAAGTACAAAATAAGATCTATAATATCAAACGTTTAATTTTAAGGGATAAAGAAGAATTATTTGTATACTTGCACGCCCAACATACTTCACGTGTTGTTGCCAAGGAGTCCTGTTTTTACCACCTGCGTATTACCGCTTTAAGCTAAGTGTTATAATAAAATTAGATAATGCAAAAGCCGACATAAGCCCGTATCGGCCAGAAAATTATCGGTATCGGTTAAAAAGAATATCAGTCTATCACTATATTACCGCTACAGTGCAAAAAAGTATTTCTTCCTAAAAATAAACTGAAATTTAATTACAATGAAAACCGCCAAAAAAAATCATATTGTCTATGTAAAATGAATTACGTACTACTTTTTAACACCCTCGTATACTTTTAAAAGCTTAAAAAGACATGGTTCGTGTTTTGCATCTACCCATTTTACGCTTCTTAATTTAGATCCTTCGAGGCATTCCGAGACGTTGTTATTTTATTTATTTAAATACTTCTTATCTACAATTATTTTGAAAATTGCATTTATCTTTGCAATATTCTCCTTTTGTCAGCAGCAAATATTTCAACAAGTCCTATTCTTACTGAAACTAATTTACGTTTTTTATTTAATTTTATTTCCATTGCTGGAAATATAATTTTCTACCAAAAATAAATATAAATTCTCATAGCCGATTATTTACCAAAAACACAGGTGTGGGCAGCTGGAGGTCATTTTCGAAGTAATTTGCTGCGTAGAATCCAAATCTAAGATCGGAATTTTGAGATATTACAAATTATGTACTTGAAAAATGTTTTTTTTGGCTACTTTTGAAGTGATGTCCAGGATGCACAAAATTTTGTTGGTCTTTTTTTTGTAATTGCATCATTTAATACTACTCTTACCGTTAAAAATAAGGTGTTGGGTGGTTTCTTGCAAAGTTATAGCCATTTTATGTTATGAAATATATCTTAACAACGTCATTGACCCTGTAACAGCCTATTTTTTACTTTTACGCCTGCTTATTTAGACTTGGAATTCGCAAAAGATTGTATGCCTCTTACCATGTATAGGCATCATACTTAACTAGAGTCGCGATTTCAAGCGGGTTTTCTGTTTAAGTATTCTTACCATTCTTAGGTATCAGTAAATTGTTTATTTGTTTCCGTTGCAATTTCGGAGTGGATAATATTGAATTTTTGGGATTCGTCGTGTCGAATATTTTTTCAATAATTAGGACCGCGGCTTTAAAAATCCTTTTGAAATATGTATTTTGCGAAGTCTAGTTTGAAATTTTGCAATTCATGCCATTTTCTTTGCATCTTGCCGTTCTAATAGTCGTGTAGAATTGTCAAAGAATAAAATTAGTGATTATCGGTGGGTTTTATTATTTGATTTGGTCAGTCTTTACTAAAATCAGGTAACTATATTCTATATTTTTCGTTATAATTATCGAGTTCAACAAAGTAAATTATTTCTATTTTACGCACGCCATAACCTAGTGAAAATTTCAAGAATACTGATCCCCTATATTTTCCTCAAGGGTCAAATTTTAAAATTAGCCCAGCTTTTTAAATTATATCCCAGCATGTACAGCCTACATTTACGGCATTTAAAACATCTATAGTATTTAATGCTTTTATAACAATTTGTCAAGGCTTTATAGCAGTCATTGGCATTTACCTCAGTTTCTTAAACATTTAGTTTCAAGTTTTTTGTCCGTAATAGAAATGCCACACATTCCTTCGAAACCAACTACTTCTGCTGGCGAATCTGTTGTGTTTGATCCCCTTTTAGTCACATAAGCGAAACTACGTACAAAGGGATATTAAAACATCCGAGAGCTGTGCTATTTCCACGTATTCTATTGGCCGAGATCATCTTTTAGTGACTGCAGCTCGATAGCTAGTACTCACAAACAGATAAGTAGCTGATTCCTTATTAAATTGTAAGAAAAAGAAACGTAACATCATATTGTCAAGGAAATTGCCATCTACAGCTGCCATATGTTTTTATTAAAGTAAATTTCATAGTTTATCAGTTTTAAGCTACAGAGGAACCTTAAACTTGAACTTTCCATAAGAGTAACTTCAGGAATTAATGTTCATGAATTTTGTAGCAAGCAAGTCATCAAAACCTCGCCCATATATAATTGCCACGATAATAAGAGCTAACTGACTCTTTAACTATATGAACAACCATTCAATGAGTAAATAATTAAGTAATAAGTGTTTTAACCCTGTACTTAAAATGGGATAAACTTTACAAGAAAAAATCGTATTTGACATTTCAATAGCTTTTTTTTTGAAGAGTAGTATTAAATGATGTAACTAGAAACAAGGACTAAACATTTTTGTGTATCCTGTTCAAAAGAAGCCAAAAAAGCAATTTTTCAAGTACCTAACCTCAAATATCTGAAAATTCTGATGTGATGGGCTAATTCGGATCATAAAAAGTAAATTACTTCGAAAAAGACCTCCAGCTGCTTAACAACAATCATGACCCCATTTTTTGCAGACCTGTTTAATGTACCGAAACCAACTGCAAGTTTTTTCTTATAGTGTTCTACAGAAAAAAAAAATACCAGACGGAATTGTGTCAATGAAAAAGTCGAATCCCTTTGATATCTATGGGATGAACAGTAAAGTGTTAAAGATAACAATGGATATTATTCTTCCATATTTTACAATTTTTATTAATAAGTGTTTTTTGGCTAGTAGTTTTCCATACTGAAAACAATAACAATTATCGGCATCTCAATAGTTCCGCTTTTTAAGAAAAAAAAAAAGATTAGAGATGATCCCTTAAAATTTATAGACTCTTATCTTTGGTTATAGGTAACGAAAATATATCTCTGCAACAAACTATCAGCCATAGACAGGACACTGTCCTAGAACTCCTACTTTTTATTATATATCTCAATGATATTTTTTTCATTTGATTCCCGAAAAAGTGTAATTTTCGCTGATCCTCCAACTTTACTTTGCTAGGGCAATAAAATCAGGAAAATACTTATGAAATCGAAAACAATAGAACATAATACCAATAAACAATTTATCTCAAATAAATTACAGCTAAATCTAAGTGAAAACAGAAAATGCCCATATCTTTAAATAGCAAAAATATTCAGAGTATTGTATCATATAATAGTTTAAAATTGGTATATTTCTCCATTTTTCATTCATTTCTGACTTATAAAACATCACAGTACTACACCGACTATAGTTTTTTGTCATCAAAAAAGTGTTCTTAGGCTGATGACGAATTTACATCACTATCCTCAATATATATTTGTCAAACACTTCTAGAATTCACAAAAATTCAGCAAAATACAGTATAAATACGGATTCTCGTTCAACTAAAATTAATCTGATTCAGGCTAGAAAAATCCATGGAAAACTCATTTCATCTAAATTTGTAGAGGTACGTAAGCTCTATTATCAAAAATTTAGGAAGAATTTAGAGTTTGTTATTCTAAAAAAGGGTTTCCATAAGGTCGGCGAAATTTTGAGTTCCAGAGCCATACCTTAAAATTTCGAAAATTCCGATATTGAGACAATTTTAGTTTCATGGTTATGATTTTGATATTTTACATCTATTGGTGTCAAATGGCGGGATTATGGCGCAATTAAGGCGTGTTGCATCTTTTGAAAATGAAGATCTATTTTATACTGTGTTTCTTATTCGAGAGAACTAGTAATGTTTCCATTAAGTCTTTAATTATATTATTTTAAATTTTGTTTTATTATGACAACTAATTGTATAGAATGTAGACAGTAAACTATTTATCTATTGAATAAACAGATTGGGCATAGAAAATTCTTTCTAGTATATATTATTGCATTTGGACCATGATAATTGTATCAAAGAGTACCTTAACACCAGAACTCTACTTACTGTAAAACGAATTTGCCATATTTTCGTCTCCTTCCACTTTATTATTATTCTATCTTCTATATCGTTTAATAGGATTACTCCATTGGCTTTCAATGCTTCATGCTGACTCACGGTGTAGTTAATTCTTTGTATTCGAGTATACATACAGGAAGTTAACTACTTATTTTTTGTTTATTTGCTATATATGGGGTCTTGCCTCATCTGTTGATATTCATATTAGAGCAATTACTTAAAAATAGTGGGACAGTTTCAAAGTTAGAATCTAGCATAAATTTTTAGAATTACTGAAATACAAATCCTCAATATTTAAATTTTTCCATCGGTTCTAAACTGACATATCCTTTACCCAAATTAAAGAGGGTTCCAAAATTACATTACAAAATTTCAGTCTTTATACTTTCACAATGATTTTCAGATACGTGATTTAATTTCATTCTCCAGAAACGTTAACTTCGAGTTCAACTTTTTGAATCAGAGATCAGATGTCCGAAATTGGAATGTAGAAGACTATATTCAAATAAAAATATAATTTTGTCACGAAACGATAGTTGCTACAATAGAAATCCCAAAAAAACACAATATTTTACTTTATTTTTTAAGGAAATTTATTTTTATTTAATAATAAAAATGTAATTAAATCTCCTTCGAGTCACGTGACAACGAACACCAGTCAAAGTGAATGATGCCACTCCATATTAACGTCATCGCCGGCATTCCGTCCTAATAGTTATTCTTTTGAGTCATTATTACTTTCAGTTCTATCACTTTCTTCACCTTCACATTCGTGATCGCTGTCGAGGGCTACGTTGCCTAGTTCATATTTTATAGTCATTTTCATGTAATTTCTACGAAATTTTATCAGGAAGGAAAGTAGATTTATTCAGGCAATTATTTCGAATTCGCCGAGAAATAATTGTTTTATGGTGGCCAGTTTCTTCGCAACAAACAGTAAGTTCTGCTCTGCTGAATTTAGAAATATGAAGACCTCCATGTAAATAATTTATCAATGACGGATAGTCAAGCACCCAACAGTGCGCTGAACTCTCAAGTTATCAATTCCAAGATAGTCTGAGAATGCCTAGAGGAACTGAATAATTTGAGTAAGAATAATAGTCACCCTTATGTGGGTACCGGGACATATCGGGATAGAAGGTAATAAAATAGTAGACAAGCTCGCGAAGAAAGAGGCTGAGAAACCTTTTCTGGGGCCAGAGCCTTTCTGTGGAATCAGTAGCAGCGTAATTCTGAAAGAACTAAAGATACAAGAAAAAAGGAGAAGATCTAATTATTGGACGGAGCTGCAAGGATTGAAACAAGCGAAGATACTTCTAGGGAATTACGACCAGAAGAGGTTCAAAGAATGCATAAGCTTGAGTAAAGACCAGCTCCAAGTTCTCAGGGGTCCTGACGGGGCATTGCCACATGAAGGGACACCCCAAGAAATTCGGACTGGTAGAAAGAGAAGAGTGCAGATTCTGCGAGGAGGAGGACGAAACCTCTATTCATATCCTTGCAGAGTGTAGCGCTCTAGAAAACTCTAGGATGCGGTTCTTGGGAACATATCAAATCGCAGAAGGGAAGCTACCCACCTTAAGGCCATCCAACATTCTAGAATTCCCGAGGAAAATAGGACTGGACGACCTGCTCTAGCCGATAAGGTAACTCTGACGACTGGACAGCAGTAGGGGGACACAATAGATCTACCAGGTCGCAGTGTACAGACCCCCAACTCTACGCACATACATATATATAAGTAATTTCTCAAGAATTGGTATTTCCGCAACTGATAATGAATACATAATAGTAATAATCCGTATTTAGAAGCTCAAAACTAAAATAAAACGAGTAGTGTCCTGCTAGCTGAAGCCACATTTTTCCGAACGTGGAACGTGACCAAATAACTTTTCAAATGTTTTAATTTTTTAATTGTAGTACTTATACACTGAGGTACTTCACAACACTTAAAAAAACTTAAAACTCATCTTTAATTACAAAAATTACGAAAAAAAATTTATATGTCCTTGTCAGTTTACCAATGTGACATCATATCTGTCAAGTGACGAGTATTGGGGTTTTGGCGGGAAATTTTGAACGGAATTTAAAATTTATGATTTTTAAAGTACTAGTTATATTTAAAAAAATAAATATTTTCAACTACATTAGGTATTTATGCATGATTTTAAACCTTTTTCCAATTACTTCCCATCAGACGTTGAATGGAGATTGAAAAACTAAAATAGGAATGTACAATTTAATTTAGATTTCTACCCTTTGTCCATCATAGCCTAACAAAATATTACATATAAAGGGTGTTTTTTTATAGAGGTATAGAACTTTAAGTTGGCAACACTTTTTTAACTGGCGGCCATTTTGTAAGCTGTCAAGTGATTTATGTTTAGTTTGGTTTGGCATTTCAACATGAATAGACTGACGCCTGAACAACGCTTCCAAATTGTGCAAATTTATTTTGAAAATCAGGGTTCTGTTCGAAATACGTATCGCGCACTACGTCCATTTTACGGTTAACATAATCGTCCATTAGAGCAATTAATTCGATTAACTAGGGAACGTTTTCGCACCACGTTTACTCTAAATGATAATACGCATCCACAGAGACGTCGTACAGTGCGTACAGAAGAAGTCATTGCTGCTGTAGAGCGTAACGTAGAGGAAGACCGGAATCAGTCTATCCGCCATCGTGCACAGGAAATGGATATGTGTCCATTCACTTTATGGAAGATTTTGCTGAAAGATCTTGGTTTGCATGCTTACAAAATCCAACTCGTGCAAGAATTGAAGCCACACGATCACCTAGCAAGGCGTAGATTCGGTGAATGGGCCCAAAACAAGATTGCCGTTGATCTCGATTTTCATAAGCGAATTTTGTTTAGCGATGAAGCTCACTTTTGTTTGAATGGATACGTTAATAAGCAAAACTGCCATATTTGGAGTGATGATAATTCTCAAGTGTATGTTGAAACACCGTTACATCCAGAAAAACTGACTGTGTGGTGTGCTTTATGGGCTGGTGGAATCATTGGTCTGTACTTCTTTAAAAACGATTCTGGTCAGAACGTTACAGTCAATGGTGACCGCTATAGAGCCATGATTACTGACTTTTTTCGTTCATCAATTGAACAACCATGATGTGCAGGAGCTGTGGTTTCAACAAGACGGCAAACATGTCACACAGCTCGTGCCACCATTGATTTATTGAAGGAAACGTTTGGTAACCGCATAGTTTCACGTTTCGGACCCGTGAATTGGCCTCCAAGATCGTGCGACTTAACGCCGCTAGACTATTTTCTGTGGGGATATGTGAAGTCGCTAGTCTACGCCGATAAGCCCGAAACGATTGATCACTTGGAGGACAACATTCGCCGCGTTATTGCCGATATACGGCCACAAATATTGGAAAAAGTCATCGAAAATTGGACTTTATTATCTTTCGAATAAAGTAAATTTCATGTCAATTTAAAAAATTCATCTTTGTTTTATTCCATTTAAAATTTCTATACCTCTATAAAAAACACCCTTTATAATTTTTGTGAAAATATATATTACCAAAATAGTGTCAAGATATAAAGTATATTTAGTGTTAGGGCGTGACCATTTTTTTTTTATAATACCAGATTATTGAAAATTGTGAAATGAAATACGTAATTCTAAATTAGGATTACAATCTAATAGTAACTCGATAAATATTTGTCAAGTGATAAACAACCCTACGCTGAATTGCAACAGCTGTAGTAATTAATATTGTAGATATCCAAACGGCATATTACCTCAAAAAACTAGTAATTTTTAGGATAACGGATTAAATTAATTTTTTAATTATTTTAGAAGAGGCCAGTAATAAAGGTATGAGGATATAAGATACGTTGAGGCATAATATTTTCTTCAAGTGATTTCTTCGTTTACACCAATAAAATTTTAGAATTTAAATGTTAATGTAGCTATATGTATGTTTTTCAATTACAGGTGCGGACATTATTTGTAAGTGGCCTTCCGATGGATGCCAAGCCTCGAGAATTATATCTTCTGTTCAGGGCATATGAGGTAAGTTTTAAGTAGCATTTTTCAGTAATTTGTAAAAATGATATATATCTCTATTTAAAAAAGCTCTAACCCTACCTTTAAAACTGTAAATCATTAAAACAAAAGTAACGTTTCTGGAAATAGTTATCAAATTATCCAATAATTATTGTCACAATTTTTTTTATAATACATAAGAACATTTTAAATAATTTATAACCCAATTTTAATGAAGTACTGTAAAAATTGAAACCTCTTCCTTCTTTTCTTCTCCACTGGCTACGTGCCTTCCGAAGCACATCTAAGAGGTTTTTACTAGCGAGGATACAACATAGTGGTTTTTCATGGCGTTCTACGAGACAATGAGCGTATAAATGATTTTCGATGTTTCTGCCGAGATACAAACTCAAGTCTTCTGAGTACAAGGCACATGAATAAGGCATAAGTAAGCAAACAAAAGACAAACTTACCATTTTCGGTTTAAATCATAATCACGAGAACACAATAATTCTATTGTGTTTGTAATTGGAAACATTTGATTCAACAAAACTTTCGAAGTCGAATTGTACCTTTTTATGAATGCCCGAAGATAAAGTACGGGTAGTTTAGTATTGTCGTAATTGCCACTAATGAAATAGGTAAATAATTTCATAATTTTATTTGTTATCCTTAAGCTTGGTAACGCAATTGCACATTTGCCTACCAATCGAAAGATTCCTGGTTCGACCCCCTGCGCGGCCGAACATCAATCGCCTTTTTTAATAGTAAGAATGAGTCTCTAGGTAGACTCAATGAGTGATAAGTGAAATCTAGGGTAATAATATGTGGGTGAAGCATATTACTGGTCACATTACCTTCCTTGTAGACTGATCGGCTCTAATCCGTAGCAGCTATACCGGCTATAACCTAAAACAAATTAACGTTCTAAAATAGGACTTATCTGCGATTTCAAGACAAACGCTTCGCACTCCCTCCAGGGAATATTGACTCATACAAAGTATACAAAGATACCAAAAGTATGCAGCTCTGTGGGAACCCTGTCCATGTTATCGGGTCCTAGGTAACGTGGTCTGTTGTATTTCCTACAAGCTTTCGGACGGTTCGCGTGGTTGCCTCATTTTACAATTCCAAAAGAGTAGCTAAGCGCAGAGCATGCGTACGTTAAACAAATTTCTACTATTTAAACTAGTTTATAATACTCGCCTTACCCTCCTGACAAATTCAGTGATAAGTTCGGCGTTCATAGTACGATGGTCAATTATTTTAGCCTGTTTCATACCTAGGTATTTGAATGTTTGCTCTGCTTTCATTGCAGTTATAGTTTCACCGTCTGCATCTCAAATGCTCCTGGTTGTATTTTTCCTTTAACGATGTTTAAAATATGGCACTTGTCAAGTCCAAACTACATTCCGATATCACCAGAGAACTCCTCTACAACTTTAAGCATTTATTCTAACTGCCGTCAGTTTAAGATCATCCATGTATAGAAGATGATTCAATCTTACAACCTCTTCGTTGTTTTTTCTAATACTGAAGCCGTATCTGGTGGCGTTAAAACGGCGTGAAAGTGTGGGTTCACTGCAAGGCAGAACCAAATAGGACTATCATCATCATCATCAATAGCCTTGGTTCATCGTCGGATTTAGGCTTCCTCCATTTTTTTCATTATTGTCTATCTTAAGCCCGTCTCTTCCAATCGGTGCCCATTAGATGTTTATTCTGTGCAGCAAGTTTGTGGTTTCCCAACAGATCATCTATGGCTTCTCGGTATCTATTCTACAGACCTCCTGGTGCATTGACCATACGTCGTGAAGGCGACATGTCTTGTCCAGTCCCATCTTACCCTGCATACTCTTTCGATTACGTCTATCACTTTGAATATTTTTTTTATCTCTTCATTTTTTTATGCAGTATCCCAACATTGGCCTTTCCTTGGTTCTTTGTGTAATTTGTAACCTTTCTTTGAGGTTATTATTAATAATCTACATTATGTTAAGTAAATTTGAATTATGAAAGTAAATACTAAAAGCCCGATGGTTTAGCTGCTCTTCCTCTATGGTTATTATTATACTTGTTACATTATTGTACATCATCTCAGGATTGATTGAACAAAATTAATACAAATTTTGAATTAAGCTGTTCATTCATTCATTTCAGAATAGTGTGTTAAAATTTCAACAAATAAATAGTAAAAATCAAAATTGTAAGCTTATTTTTTCAGAATGCGCTCTCAAATGCTAGAGGGAAAAATATATGTAATATGTCCTTTTATATTACCTCAAACATCTCATTTAAAATTCTTTGGAAGGCAGCAAGGAAGGCTGGAGAGATGAAACGTGTTACGTTATATAACATTTGTGTCAAAGAGATCCCTCCAAGTAATATTATTGACATTCCTCAGCCGTTTTAAATAGCTTTGTGTACCAAAATATCGGAAAGAATCTTAATTCGCCGAAAATTTTTCAATAAATCGATCAAAGCATTTCATACAATTTTATCTAATACTCGGAAATTTCGTACCATTTTATTTCCTAGTTGCAACATATTTAATTATATTAACATATCGAACAAAAATAGTTTTTATACCTCATAAACAAGTTATAAAATTTGTGGGTTCCGCAAGTTCAGTCAAACAGAACCTGGCAGTAACATATGTAGACAGACAATCATATATTGTACAATATCGACAAACAAATTCCAAGTCACTGTCTTGATTTTTTTTAAACTATGACTAGGTGTTTTATTTGTTTATATTGTTGAAGTTTAATAGGTCTTTTAGAGAAATTATGGACGGTTTCTCTGAATTGAGAATAATATTTTATATGCACTATTTAAAAGCTTGATACGAGTGATGCTAGAAAAATATCTACTTAACCATAGTAGAAACAAGTAACAGTGTGTTGCCTAATTACGTTTAATAGTGACACTTTTTCTATTTGTTCCAAATTAGGTCACTGTTTTGTCTTTTATGAAGTATGTGAAATTGTTCCATCATATTTTAAGTTAAAATATTTATCCGAACAATTTTTCAAATCCATTGAAGATGACTCAAGGAATGAAATGCGTTCAAATGCAATCAATCTTGAGCGTTTTTTGCATGATGAACTAAGCATGAGTCAAATTTCAGCAAAATGGGTTTCAAGCTTAGTGACTCTTGAACGAAAAGTATATACACAGCAAATTACTCAATATAATTTGGAATTTATTGATGCAGACCTTGACTTTTTCTATAAGATAGTGACTGGCGATGAGACTTGGGTATATTACTGGGATCCAGAAACTTTCTCCGCTTCCAATAAGTATCACGCACACTTTTTATAAATTCTGATGGTCACTCGTCGCGCGCATATAGAATGCCCCAGATGGGAATTAATTCCAGTGGCGTGTGCATTTTAGAAAATAATAAATGATGAATTTTCATGGGATTATCGAGATGTTTTTTAAAGTTAAATTTATTTCCTTAAGCCTTATAATTCTTGGAGGCGAAACCTTGCATAGATACCTTCAGAAAGTGTGAAAAGGAGTGTCGGATTCTTACCTACTGAACCGCCCCCCCCCCCATGCATATTAATCGAAAGTTTGTTACTTACCTGCTCCTCTGAGTGGCGTCCAGCGCAATTCCCTTCTGATTTTTTCGTTTCGCACCAACCAAGGTGCGTCTAGTGTCATCCTCAGGAGCTCACATTGATTCATTGGCAGATTTGATATCGAGAGACTTATCTGAATCTGAGGAACTATCAGCGTCAGGGGTGATTATAATGGTTCAACCACTGCCTCTACGTAAATGTTCAAGTACCACATTCATTTTTCTTCTTTTTTAACATGTCACGTTAGTAACTTCCTCGTCCAATAATGTTTTGACATTTGCTTATTTGAATGTTTTGTTTTTCCGTGCAACCTCACTCTTTATTTGCTCCCATACTAATTCGATTGGGTTAAGTTCACAATGGTACGGCGGCAGTCTCAACACTGTTATATTTTTTTCTCAAGCCCTTTCAATTATAGCATATTTAATATATTTTTTTATTTGCCTTCACTAAATCTAGCAACTGCACTTTAAGTATTGTTTCGTAAAATTCAATGTTTTTTGAGAAGAGCCATTGGCATATCTCCGCCTTTTTAGACGCAGAAGTCGAAAATTTGTTTTGGCGTCGACTATGATACGAGGCATTATCCATTACAATTACCGAATCGGGTTTCACGAGGTTTAAAATCGACGAAGACCATCGATCAAAAACATTGGCGTTTGTATCTTCATGGCAGTCCCCTGTTTTTCGAGATTCGAAAACGTTAAGGCCACTATCTAAGAAAACACACTTTCAATATGAGTTATTATAAGACGATGGCCTTTTTCACTAGGATTACGTAGTCCTTGCGAAAATCCTTCCATAAATGCCTGCTTTGTACTTTTAATGCTCATATCTTGCCATACCTTCCTAACCGTGTGCCCTTCATCGAGCCATGTTTCGTCAGTGTAATACAATATTATCTCATTTTTTCGAAACTTCCATATTTTTTCCAAATATTTTCGCCGCCATAAAACAATTTCGTTCTTCTCAATTGGTAGGCTTTTTCGATTCCGTATAAGATATAAGTTCGTCCCAAAACTCTTAATTATATTTTGGGTATAGATGTATCTTTATTAATTTATGTCTTAATTTTTTTTAATGTTGCTATTTCACTTTTGAAGTAGAAACCATGGACTTTGCGAAGCATGAAATATTTTATGTCATCATTCAGGATTATTTTTTTCCGTCTTATTCTCTGCTTTGCTTTTTTTTAGTCGTTTTCTTTACATTGAACATTTAAAACTCTGTATACCGTGCGCGAAGAAATTTTCATTAAAGTCCCACATATTTCTGCAGTATCCAAAGTGGTTAATTCAGCGTTCGTTTCCAAATACCATGGTAAACATTTTTAATGATTATTCGTTCTTTAAACTATTTTTTTTGTAGGCGCATCACTAGTTGAAGGTTCTTAATATCCATAGTTTACCACAAATATATATACTAAATGTACACTAAAATACATAATAGTAAGCTTTTTTTTACACAACACAATATCTACATACAACTAAAGTATAGTAATTAGAATGTGACCTCACTGAGTCCATCAATGAATCAATAATAAATCAATAAAATATTCAAACAATGCTTATTTTCAAGTCTATTCAAAATGGACATTCCATGTATTTGTGTTACCACATCTATTATCTTCTCGATGAGAAGCCAAATACATGTTGGTTGGTATCACCTTGCTATTTAAATGCGATCAGCTGATTGCTATATAAGGCTCGCAAAATATGACAATAATGCATTTTAATCTTTGAGTTCCTGTCTTATTAATAGGGTAGCAAAATTTTAAATGACCTGCTTCATCGCTTCGGTGACCGGTACTAAATGACAGAAATTATGGACTTTAGTTATAGGTGGAAAGCCCATCTTCATCATCTTTTGGGACCAAGCAGGAGTTATTCTTGTGAAATACATGCCGAAGGATATTACAACAGCGTTTGCCTACTGTATTACATGAACGCAATTACATGTCCTGATTTCTATCACAAAAATATCCTTTTTATTCACGACTTTGCTCGAATTCAGAAAGCACCCAAAATTTACCCCGTTGCCCACGCGTGTAACTTCTCTGACCTGGACCACCTGTGGTTTAGTCTAGGTTTGGCTGCATTTTAATTATGTTTATTTAGAAATTTAAAAAAGTCCATGAGAGGAAGTCATTTTGCAGGACAAGTGGTGGAATTATATTGAAGTTAAAAGAAATTTTGTTGAAAAATAAATTTTTGTTTCATTGTAGGGAGTGAACTTTTCTAGTTCCCCTCATAGTAACAAATTAAAATTGTAATTTAGGTTTAATAACAACAACGTCATTGAAATGTTCAAGGTAAATCAAAAGCCGCGTTTCATTTTTTTATGCCACGCTTATTTTGTATTATTTTTAACTGAATACATTAAAAAAAAGTAGATGATCAATTTGATGTGTACAGGGTGGCTCTAAAAGGTCTGTACAAAATGATACCGAGAAAAAAAGCTATGACAGACAAGCAAACGCGTGAGTGATTCCATACGATAAAAACATACCTTTTCTGTTGTTAGAGATGCAGAACCCTAAAAACAATAAAAGGAAGAGTCAAAAATAATCAACAAGGTAATTTTACACAATACAACAAAACGTCGTCTTGTTTCTTTTCATAGTAGCCTTAGAGCTGTCGTATTTTAGACATAATAGTTGCGACCTCAATTTTAAATTGTCAACGCTTCTGTAATATTTCGTTTCAAATGGCTTGTTAAAAATATTTACAAGGGTCTATTTTAACCCTTCCACGTCTTTGTTCCATTTCAGGCTCTTCTAAATCAGCAGTGTTATTAGTAAGAAGCTCGTTTAGAAGCCACTTAATTAAATGGACCATGTAGGGTTTCTTTGACTAGGAGAACTCTGGTATATTCTTGGCATTATATTTAAGTTTAAACGTAGTTACATTGTGAAAGATAATGAATTCACCAGTAACTGTAATGATCGAGAATATTTTTAAATCAAATGTTGGATTATGAACTCACCGCTATTGTCGGTGTTGTAATATGCAATAAATTTCAAGGATATTTTGAAGATATCGTCAAATATCTCGGAAATTTTTTTAATAGATATGTCGATCTGTTGAGTAATAAAAATAACTTTTGGTAAATTGTTCAGTATCTTTAAATAATGATTAATGTTATTTTTTAAAAATCACATATCATTGAATGTATTATGCAAGAGTTCTATAAAAAAAGTGTTTTTTTTTTAATTATTGTTTCAATCGGTACTAAGTTTAAAGGGTAAACCTTATAACATTATGTATAATATTTACGAAAATTTACCTTCCCAAGTTTTAAGCATATAAGAGGATTATTCTTCTAACCTTTCTGCTAATATTAGCTTTAATAATATCCTACTTGTTGCTAGGGTGACATTGTACGAATATTAAATATATTTCAATAAAAATATACGTTTATGTTTCTCAATCCCTAATTCTTTAGCAACAAAATTTGTCGAGTTAAAAATAAAACTAAAACTCGAATCTAGAAACTGGAAGTTATTTTTACACATTTTTTTTTTAAATTCATAAATAGTTTGCAAGACATTTATCATTCAAGTAGAAAATATCAAAAAAAAAATAATTAAATACGGAACTTCATTTGACTCATTAACCGACTTCTAAAAGGAGGTTCTCAATTTGTCGACTATATATGTTTTTTATGTATGTACACCGATTACTCCGGAACGGCGGCACCGATTTGAATGAAATTTTTTACGTTATGTAAAGGAAGTTGCTGCGGTGGTCCCATATTTTTTTGGACGAAATTGGTACAGTAAAATCCAAGATCGCGCTGACAATATGGCGCCCAAAAAATTTATTTTACAGATTTTCTCCAAAATTAGTATGGGGGAATTTTCGGTGTTATACCCCACGAATCCGAAATTATTTTTAAAAAATTCAATATGGCGGATCCAATATGGCGGCCAAAAAATTTAATTTTGTCCGATGTTCTTCAAAATTGATATAGGGGAGTTTTCGGGATCGTATATAACGAATCCAAAATATTTTTAGAAAATTCAATATGGTGGATCTAATATAGCGGATAAAAAGTCAATTTTGTCCGATTTTCTCCAAAATTGGCACGGGGGAGTTTTCGGGGTCATATATAACGATTCTAAAATTATTTTTAAAAAATTCAATATGGCGGATCCAATATGACGGACGAAAAAATCAATTTTGTCCGATTTTTTTCAAAATTGATATGGGAGAGTTTTTGGGATCGCACATTACGAAATTATTTAAAAAAATTAAATATGGCGGATCCAGGATGGCGGATTAAAGATTCTACATCTCTCGATTTTGTCTAAAATCAATATTGGGGGATTTTTGTTAGTGGTAATTGCGATTTAAAATATTTTTTGAAAAACTCAATCTGACGGATTCAATACGACGTCCTAAAAGTTTTACATTTTTCAATTTTCTCTAAAACTGATATAGGGGGTCTTGAGGGTGTAAATTATGGATTTAAAAGTATTTTTTCAAGATTCAATATGGTGAATCCAATGTAGGGGAATAAAAATTTCACATTTTTCGATTTTGTTGGGACTGAATCGTTTTTAAGGATGTAAATAGCGAATATAAAATTATTTTAAGAAAATCTAATGTGTCAGATAGAATATGATGGTCTGGAAATTTTAAATTTCCGGATTTCATCCAAAATTGGTACTAGGGAGCTTTGAAGGGTTTAGATTTGGATTAGATTAAGATGTTAAAATTGCTCTTTTGAAATTCAATGTGGCGGATCCAATATCGATATTAGAAGGTTTTGGGCCCTATATTACCAATCTAAAATTAACTTGAAATTTAAGATAACGGATTTACTATGGCAGATTAATTATTTGTTGGACACAATTTCACTGGTATTTGGAGAACTCTAAGAATTAAAGAATTTTTAGTGGTTCATTTTAGGGAGATTTACAACTTTGAATAAAATGGATACTCTTTCGTCACCTCATTGCGAGGAACATTAATTTCAATTAGTACTTAATTCAAATTATTTATGGATATCATAATGAAGTGAAAACCAAAAATCGAAAAATAAAATTTTTATAAAAAAAAATTGACCCGACTTCTAAAAGTGCGCTAAAAAGTGAAAAATAAATAAAAATTTTTATATGAAATTGAAATTTTTAAAGTCGGCACCAAATTGTTTCTAAATGAACTAAATAACTACTAATATATACAAATTATGGTAAAAAAGCAATTACAAATAAAGCGTTTTTAATCTGTTTATGCGAATCACATTTTATCAGGTATTATTTTGGCGCCGACTTCAAAAATTTCAATTTCATATAAAAATTTATAGTTATTTTTCACTTTTTAGCGCACTTTTAGAAGTCGGTTCAATTTTTTTTTATAAAAATTTTATTTACTTTAGCAGATCGTAACGAGTATATGAGTTGGCCAAGTTGTATTTTTACTGTTGATCGATTTCATTCAAAATCATGCAGTGAAAATAATCATAAAAATAAAATGCTTTCTCCTTAAAATATGTTATTCTGGAACCCAAAAAAGTGTACACGTATTTTGCCGTTTCGTGAAAAAATCATTTTCAATCAAGCCACAGAGGTTTTAAAGTTGAGCTTAGAGCTTTGACAGTGAAAAAAAATGACAGTAATTTTTTATTCGAAATTGTATTTTTATGCCGTAATTTAGTTTTCTCTTTTGAGTAGGATTACATGAGTCATGAACTTTCAAAAAAAAATTAGAAAACCCAAAAATTCTCAAAATTAACAAAATACGCCTATTTTTCGAAAAAAAAAAACACAAACCTAGTATTCTCAAAAACTACATTTTTTTTGATGAATCGAGGGTTTCTTGTTTTCTGTCTCTTCAATTACAATGGTTTTCTTGGGTGCTAAAATGCAGAGGGGAGACATTTTTTTCCTTTTTTCATTGACTCGTTTCCATTTCAAATCATGCAGTGATGTTTTTCAAAAAAAAAAAATGGTTTCTTCATTAAATATATCATTATAGAAACCAAAAAAGTCTATACGTAGTAGGTAGATCGATATCTGAGAAACCGTAAAAATTCTAAAAATCTGCTAAAGTAGTCCCGAGCTCTTTGATGGGAAAATTATAATGGCGAAAACAAATTTTGGCTACAGTGATCGATTTCGGATTTGCAGGGCGGTTTTCTAATTTTACAATTTTCTAAAATATCCTATATTTTATTTATCAAAGCAACTGCGATAAAACTAGTAAGATATTATTAAGGTACTTTTTCTGTAAAAGTCAGTGACGTAGTAGATTTTTAATTAAGGAGATATAATTCCAAGTTTTAATTTCTTTAATGGAACATCTTATATTTTTACATAATTTTTTTTGTATTTTGCATTTTCTTTAAAAATGTATGATTCTGTCAACATAAATTGACAACAAATAGGCTTAAAACAGCTTTTATTAAATATGTAAACTTTTTAAAATAGGAAACGTCTATTAACGAAGCTATATTGATATAATATATAATCATTTAGTTCATTTTTTAATCATAGTTTCTTAACCTATTTTATATATTATAATAAATATTCTAACTGATCTTGATTGAAAAGAATATCTAAAAACTTAAATCATTTCCATAGGTCACTGCTAAGAACAGTTTTTAAGTACAAGTTAACTTAAAATTTGTCTATTTAAAAACTCAAAATGGAAAAATTTGAAAATTTCGAAAAGTATAATATGGTATATTGAGTGTAATGAACACAAGCAGAGAGCCTCTGATTTATATTTTGAACGGTATCCGGAGCGCGAACAACCCAACCTGGAAATTTTTAAGAGACTAGAGGAAAACTTAATCAATTTTGGATCCTTTAAAAAGCTACCGCCAAAGACGTATGAAAAATAAGGTAAAGAAAATAAAATTATAAATGTAGTTGTATGTATTACGGCACATCCTTCAACGTTGAGCAGAACGACTGAAATGGATGTAGGGGATTCTCATAAACAATCGTTAAAAATTTTAGAGTAAAATAAGTTTAAATGTTACAAGGCAAGAAAAACTCAACTTCTTCTCCTTGGCGTTACGAAATAATGATTTTTTCTTTAATAATATTATATGGACGGATGAGTCAAGAATAACTAGTGATAATATATTTAATCGTCATAATAATCATCTATGGGCAGATCAGAACCCTCACCAACAAAAAAATATTGTAACACAAGGACGATTTGAGTTTAATGTTTGGGTTACTTTGTTGGGTAATAGAATAATGGCCTACGAGATATATGAAGGAAATTTTTATGCTCAAGCCTACCTAGAGATTGCAGTAAAATACTTCGTCCCATTTATGGATAATTGGCCTTTAGCGGAAATTAACAGATTGTATTTTCAACACCATGGAGCCCCAAGTTATAACACGGGAATTGTTGTCAAATGCCTTAACGCTAATTTTGCACAGAAATGGATAGCAAATAACAGACCAATTTTTGTTGGGTATATGAAAAACAAAATCTATCTTAATAGAAATAGAATTCTAGAAGAATTACAAGAAAATTTTGTGGCGTATTAGTAAGTAAGTATTACTAATATTCATAACGCTGTGAACAGAGGAGTGCTAGGACGTTGCCAATTGTGTCTGGATAACAATGGACAATAGTCTGAACATTTAATGTAGTTAATTTAGTTTTTTATTGATGTTTTTGCCTTTTTGAATTTTGCTAAGTGTATTTTTCAGTTGTGTATTTAATAACTTATTGGTCTGTTAAAATGTGTTAACATAGACGTGCACAACTTGGCTCCTCTGATTCGCCAGCTCTTATGAGCTAGTCTGTGCGCTAATAAAAAAATAAAAATATGTTTTTGTCCTATTTATTGTCAATTTATATTGACAATATAGTATATTCTGAAAGAAAATGCAAAATGCAAAAAAAAATGATGTTAAAAAATCTAGGGTGTCCATTTAATAAACAAAACTCCATAATTTAAACTAAAATTAAAAATCTTACTACACCACTGGATTCTACAGAAAAAAGTGTTTTAAGAATACTTTATTAGTTTTATCGAAGTTGCTTTGATAAATAAAATATTTACAATTTATAAAATGAAAAACCGTAACTTTTCTTCGCCATTATCATTTTCTCAAAAAGCAAGATTGGGACTACTTTATCAGATTTTTAAAATCTTTTACGGTTTCTTGGATATCCTATAAACATATATAAAACGATCCACCTTGAACGTATTTTGCCGTTTTCCGAAAAAATCATTTTCAACGAAGTTATCGAAATTTTTAAGTTGGGATTAGTGTTTTTGCAGCCATTGTCTTATTCAAAATTTTATATTGTTATGACTAATCGACGAAATTTAATTTTCTCTTTTGATTCAGGTGACATGAGTCATAAACTTTGAAGGTCAAAAAATTTTCAAAATTAACAAAATGGCGGCTGTTTCTCAAAACAAAATCTACAATTTATTTTACGGTTACCTGTTATATATTTCATTTTATATAATTTATTTATCAAAAAAGAGGAAGTATGATTATCAAAAAGTAAAAATAACATGAGCATTATTTGCAGCTAGCAACTTGTTTACGAAGCAAATGTTTTTCCTAAAGTTTATAACTCATGTGACTTGAATCAAAAGAGAAAATGAAATTACGTCGATTAGTCATAAAAATATAAAGTTTTGAATAAAACAACGTCTGTATTTTTCTTCACTGCAAAAGCACAAATCTCAACTTTCAAATCTCAATAACTTGTTTGAAAACTTTGATCATACCCTATGGATTTAAACAATAGATTTGTTTGAAGGCTGTTTATGGTCGGTGGGGGAGAGGCCTTTATGATGTTTGACAGACATAAACATGTTCACTTATCTTTTCTTTCAGTTTAATTGTTTGTCGTGACTCTTTTCAGTGTTTTTAAGTGTTAGAAACTATTATAAATGCGAAGTTTACAATTAATATTAACAAAAAGATGATTTAAAAACTTATTTTTATTGGTAAATATTGTCAAATATTGTTTGCATATTGAAAATAACAATAAAAATAATTTAGACAACCATATATTCATATTTTTATTTATTCAGAATTGACATACCGATTGTCATATGATACTCGTTTAAATCATGCAATTAGAAAAGAATAGCATAAAATCAGTATATGATCCAAGAAATTAAATATCTATTGTTTATCAACACAATAAAATTATTATTACGTTATTCAGTGTCCAAACAACCGCGCCCTAGTTCTGACGCCACGCTAATTCTACAGGGGTATGTTCGAAGGTTGAAAATGTTATCTTAATCGAAAGAGAAAACTGAATTACGTCAATTAGTCATAAAAATATATATTTTTGAATAAAAAATGACTCCCATTTTTCTTCACTACAAAAGCTCCAAGCTGAACTTTAAAATCTCGATAACTTTCTTGAAAATGATTTTTTTTTGCAAAATGGCAAAATACATGTGCACTTTTTTAGGTTCTAGAATAACATGTTTCACGGAAAAAGCATTTTATTTTTTTTTTTGACTTCTTTCACTGCATGATTTTCAATGGAATCGGTCTGTTTATGTTGATATCTGAGACAGTCTAACTTTACTCTCTCATAATAAATAAATTTACAAAATAGTAAAATATTGGCTTATTATATTCGAATGTCTCATGGCAAAGATGCTGGCGTTAGAATAAACTGAGTGAAAAGAAATGTAAATTACTAAACATATATATATATATATATATATATATATATATATATATATATATATATATATATATATATATATATATATATTTATAAAATACTAATCTAAAAATAACCTAAAATCTGGACCGTGTTTTACCCAATATAGAAAGCAAACATCTTCTAATTTCTGTATCCTTTAATTTATACTTTGTAATCCTACCCTCGTTAAGTAAATGTTTACTTAGGTTTATGGAGAAAACTGAATTTACCGGGCTTCCCATTGCTTTCCTTATGTCTATAATACGAAAGACAGCGAAAAGGGTGATATCAGATACGGACTTAAAATTTTAAGGGATTATATATACCAGAACACCTAGTACAATAGTATCCTTTGAGTATACTTTACATATTAGAAATGGAATTTAACAGTTAAATCTGAGAACGTTGACTTTAAGGTTTCATCTTCCTTTACGGATAATTATCTTTTGTCCCTCTTCTTAAAGTTGAGTCTACATTTTATTTTAGCTTTTTTAAACCGAAAGTGTTTGATGGTTCTTTAAACAAACCAAATTGTTTGTTTTGTCGACCGTAGCCAACTAATCTAATATTTGAATATTATTCAACGAGCAGGTAAGGACAGTCTTCACAGACGAGTATAATCCTGTACTTCTTCAACGATTCTTATATAGGGTCTTCTAAAATTTTGTCTTTTAGACTCAGTTTTCGAAATTATTTTTACATTTATAGTAGAAGTTTATTTTTGAATTTTCAGTTTTAAATTTACGAAAGTGTTTAAAGTTTTTACGGTTGTCTTAATTTACACAGCCTGTTAAGGGAAAAAAAAATTCAAACCACTGAAAAAAGCTTGCTGGTAAATAATTATATATTGTTACATTTTTGTCCGCCATATTGGATCCGCCATATTGAATTTTTAAAAAATACTTTTAGATTCGTTATGTGCGACCTCAAAAACTTCACTATATCAAGAGAGAGGAGAAAATCGGAAAAAAAAAAATTTTTTTTGCCATATTGAGTCCGCCATATTGAATTTTTTAAATATAATTTCAGATTCCTTATGTGCAACCCCAAAAACTTGCCGTACCAATTTTAAAGAAAGTTGGGCAAAATAATTTTTTTTGTCCACCATGTAGTCTGATCAATTTCATCCAAAATGATATGGAACCACCGCAGCAACTTCTCGAACATAATGTAAAAAAATTCATTCATATCGGTATCGCTATTCCGGGGTAATCGATGTACATACATAAAAAATAATAAAAAAATAAATAGTTGTGGAATTGAGAAGCTAATTTTTTTAGAAATTGGTTAAAAACTTATGTATATGTTTCTGATATGTAAACAAATATATTATTACAGTTGTGTGGAAGTATAAACTTCTCTAGACTAATGACCAAGGTCATAGATCCAGATAGCTTCACATATGTAAATAATGTTACATTATATAAAAAAAGCTTCGGCAATGCAAGAAAATTCAGGTTAGTTCATCACTTTTTCCTGATGTTTTGCTTTCAAAAAATAAAATAAAAGTCGGAAATTTGCACAGGTCTAATAGCCTTCTAGGGCTTGATACCGTCTGCTGTCTTTTTCAAACCTGGAAATACTGAAGCCTTACTCTAGATCCTTCATAATCTCTTCTTAGTCCCAATTTTCACAAAAATCAAAAACAAGGTTATCTTAATGAACCTATTAACTTTCCTTCAGCAAACCAACCAAATTCTGCTGGGCACAAAAAGAGGTGAACATAGAAATCCAAACTTGATACTATGAAAATAATAAAAGGAGGTGGCAGATGAGGAGAAAGAAGAACCCTGAAATAAATCATAAACGGGACTTTCGTTTTAGTTGTTAAAGTCTCCACACGTAGCTGGTGCGTTGTTGCACAAAGCAAGAAATAACGCGGTTTGGTCATTTGGGGATGATGCTGGGGGTTCGAACTGCTTGTATGGTGTAAGGGGGAAAGCTCGTTTTAAGATGAATCCTAAAGTGCTTAGAGGAAATCCTGTGCATGGCTGCGTGCTCTACGGAAAACGGGACGATTTTCTCCCCACAAATCGTGAACGTGAATGGACGTACCTGTGGCAGGCGATTAACTCTGCCTCCAGCAGTTCAAGCAAAAGAATTGATTTGAAATATGTAAATGTGTGTTACACATGTGATAAGTGATTTTTTGTTATAGTAGGTCACACACGTGACTAACAGTCCTGGTTGGAAGATAAGAGTACATATGTTAGATAAGGCATTCTCGTGGTTTATTTTCTTAGAAAACGGTCTCCCAAACCTGGTTAGCATGAAAACCTTTCCTAGGGATTCCCGGACAAAAAGGGTATAAACGCAAGATGGAAGAAAGAGAAGTCGACTAAATTCCCTCAATTGCACGGGCCATATAAACTCGTGGTCAAAAAAAAAAATAAAATCGATAAAGACTTACTTCTAAAAGGTCATTGATTTCTCCATAATGAGAAATCTCAAAAAGGTCTCTTGGTCACATCAAAGCGGAAATCAAAAAATGAATTACAAAAATCTGATTTTTTACAACTTTCTCCCTCCACGAATTATGGCATTTGCTACTTATTTGGGTTCTTTCTATATATCTAACCTAAACTAACCTGCTGGCATTATTGACGGGCCGGAACAGATTTGATGAAGGACGACCAACCTGTGGGATTTACTACACGATGTAGAAAATACCATTTACTACTTGCAAAACAAAATAAATACTTCTGATTAACAAAATATCGTAGCATTCATTGGTAGAAATATGACATTAGTGACAGTCTTGGAGTAGTTTTCGTTTATGTAACTTTCAGTTTGTGTCACTTTGGTATAAAATTTTCTACACAATTTTATATAAAATTATTTCATATTAAATACTTTGTGTAAAGATTAAAGTATAGGAAACACAATTTTTTTAATTTTTTTCCACACAAATTTAATAACGAGTTCAAAACACTGCCATAAAATAAGAATTTCAGCGACTTTGGACTAGTATGGCACAGAACAATAATTTTTCGATCTGGAGAATTTTTGAACTGCTTATGTCACATGATGAATGTTACTTTTACGTAATTTGTCTGCCAAATCGATCAATTCTCTGAGTATTTTAGGTAGAAATTTGGATTGAGGATTTTAAAGTGTTTCAAGGCGATGTATAAAAAATTGGTTTGGAATATTTTAATAAAAGCTGGAGGAGTAAGAAGGCGATAAAGGGACAGATTTTAAGAAATTATTGACATTTACGCTCTCTCCACATATTGAGAAGGGGTAAATGTGAAATTTCAAATGGAAAGGTACTTTTTTTTCCAAATTTCGATTCTCTATGTACACCCAAAGTTTTTGGGTTTCATAAAAAATGTTGAATAGGCATATGTACGTGCAGAGACTAAAATTTTGATTACTATTTTACAAATCCTGTTTTTGTAAAAACCTTACGCCAGAGTCACTATTTATGTAGAAAAGTTGCCTTGTCTATCCAGATATGTATGGATCCGTAGATTAAAAAAGGTTGCAGAAAAAAAAAGGAACTAACTAAAAAAAAACGAAAAGGACACTGCAGAGTCAGCTATCCAAACTAGATAATCAAAAATCATACATTCAAATCAAATAGAAACCCTAATAATTAAACCAAAAATTTCCACGTTTTAAATATAAAAAACACTTTTAAGAGGGTGTTGGTCTCCCGAGTGAGAAATCCCAGAAGTAATGCTCTGGTGCCTTAGAAAGCGGGCAGCAGGACCGATTTATAAACACCCTAACGACAATTATGAATAGAGAGCTTCATATCCGTATGTTAACTGAATTGCCTTAATTGCCCGTTATTCTCAGTGAAGTTACATTCAGATTAAAAGATCTGCATAAAACGCAAAAACACAATTTTATGACGTGGTAAACGGTTTAATAGTGACAGGAAAATATAAGCAAATTCTCAGAAAGGAATAAGAAAATACAAAATATATAACATCTTTCCTGCTGAGAGGCAGACAAATTTCAGAGCTAAAAACCAGAGTATGCTTGTCCGAAAGTTTTCGGTGAATACGAATCTGATGTCAGAATTGACGTCTTGGTTCGAGTTTTTGTTATATTCTAACCTAAAAGTACAAAAATCACGATTTATAGCTATTTTTGAAATTATGTGACAGAGCAAGTTTAATTTATATTATATAATAGTTGAAAGTACCAGTCTTACCCTCAAAACCTACTTGGATTTATAGTGATATCTTTTTTTGTCTATAAAATATCGTCAAAACAATTGTAAAACTGTCATTGCCAAGACGATGAATTCTATATAGCGTATTAAAATTTTTGAAAAACCCGAATTTGTCTCTGGAAAGGTGCCTTAGTAGTGAACATAACCCGATTCGCTCGATCCCCCCACTCCTCGACCTTGACCTTGACCTTGCTTCACCCCTCTTTGGCCCCGCCCACATGTCCTTGTCATTGACCTTGAAAGTGCACGTGTGCTTTGGCCTTGGCCTTGTGTTCAAGGTTGTACGTGTGTGACCTTGACCTTGACCTTGGTCGAGACGACCTTGACTTTGTTGAAGGTCATCTTGGGTGTGTGACCTTGAAGTAGTTATTTGTGCATTGTAATAGTGTGGGATGATCTTGAAATGATTTTGACCTTGCAAATTGTTCTATAAATTGTGTGAGTCTACTTGCATTCATTCAGTGTGAAATGTCAGATACGGAACTATCTAAAGAAAAAATTATAGAGCAAGTCGGCAGAGTAATTTGTTTATATCAGAGTAATTTAAAAAGTTTGTGTGATTTTGAAGAGAAGGATCTAGCATTTTTTCCTGTCGAATATTTAAAAACTTGCGTTGATACGCTGAGTTTACGGCAAATTTGGGATAAGCTGCCAGCGTTATATCGGTGTAACAAGGAACTACAGTTAAGCTTACCCTGTTACATTCACTAGGAACAAATATATCGTCATCATATAGATGGGCCACCACCAGCAATAAAAAAGTGTCGTGAATGTAAAAATGAGTGAATAATATGAATAGTGCTTTGCAAGAGACAGTAAAAAAATTGGGCGATGAGTTCACTGAAACGGCTAATAATTATTTCAATGATGCAATGAAAAGTCGAGCAGAATGGGCGTCGCGCTATTGTGATTTGGCTTATGAATATGAAAAGGCTGCGAATGCATGTCGTAAATATTGCAGCAAAACAATAAATTTACAAGACTTTGTTCGTGAGATAAAAAAGTTGGGGTTTAGTGACTGTTTGGAAAAACTGATTAGGTTCATTGCAGATCCGGTTGTGTTAGATGAAATTAGAGTGTAGGACTTAAGTTTAACATAGTAGTAGTAGTTAATATGGAAAGTTTAGTGCGAGAAATGTACGAGGATTTTCTAATTTCTGCAGCCTGTTCGGAATTTTACGCATATGAAATGCAAGATTCGGAGGCTCAGGACTTTAGTGTATTTTTTAAGTATATGGACCATGCCGAAGTGTGTCTTTTAGCTAGTATAGTTTGTAAGAATTTTCTTAGATATAAAAACAAACAATTATTATTGAACAAATTAAGGAAATTAGGTTTAGGTGATAATGTTAAACGCATAGAAGAATGGCAGAAAAAAATCAATGAATAAAGTACATAAAATGTAGTTATTTGTTTCATTATATTTTGTCCTTGAAGTTATCCTTATACCAATTTAAATGTGTGACGTCATTTGACCTTCAATACTCCTCCCACTATTTCTATCGTTAAGCTACCCCCACCATTGTTACAATTCGACCTTAAAACCACGCTATAAAGGTTCGTGGGAGAAGAAGTGACTTCAAACAGTCGCAGATATCAGTGGCATAAACATCAAATATTGTGTTCGTGTAGTGTTCTGAAAGTGCTTTTATATTCACGGTAATTTTTGGATTTATATACCATTTTTTCAATAATGAGTATTGCAAAAGAAACTCTAGATGAAATTAATGAAATGTTTAGCAAAGATTTCGAGGTTTTAGAGAGAAAAAAGGTTACCGAAATGATTGTAGGCAAAGTGTATAAAATTGTAAAGATGGTTTCAATGACTACACGATTTGGTAAAACTCTTTTAGTGGCTTTACACGATGACGGTGATAATAGCACATTTGAGACTTTTTTATCAAAACGTGTGGCCGAAACACTATCTGACGATATTGTAGATATTATGAGTAAAACTAAAGATAAATACACTCTAACTTATTTGGGGCAGGGCACTAGAGTTTTTGGAAACAATACTCGAACATTATTACCTTTTGGCTCATTGGAGTAAATTGTATGTAAATTGTTTGAAAAAAAGGATGTAATTAAATTTAAAACATAGTTGCACATGTCAGAATACTTACGCGTGTTCATTATTTCTGTTAAAGATGTCTGCTGATGCGACGACGACGACGACGACCGCCAACGAATGTGTAGATAGATACATATTTTGGTTGGGGAGAGAATTAAGAAATAGGGCTCACGATATGTTAGATAGCGTAAATGATTGGTCGCATATTGATGTAACCAAAGATCAATATAAGAACGAGATCAGGGATACAATCAATTTTATGGCTGGGGCACACTTGTGCGACAAATTTTTATATGGTTCCATAGACATGGATACATTTTGTGCTGAAATGGTTGAAGAAGAATTAAAAGAATACCTCATCAATATTCCACATTTACCAGGTGAGCTTGCTGCAAAATATGAATTGGTTTCTGCAACAGCAACAGCCCAAGACGTTGACGATCGAAATAGTGTCGGATGGGATAGAATTTTGAGCAACGAAAACGAAGATATGGAAAACTAATTTTTTATAATTTTTGTATTTGTGCAATTAAATAACTGTAAATAAATATCTGTTACAATCACAGTTTTATTTTATTTCTTTTATAAACATACCAACCCAGTAGATCATAGTCAGTGTTTCTTTTTCTCAGCTGAAATATTTAATATAAGTAGGGCAAATAAAAATAAAATAGTTTAGTAAAGATTGAAAATGAGTCGAGGAAACAACACAATTGATAAATTTGGTCGTCAGAAATATAATGAAAAATATCATATATTATCTGGGCCACAAGGGATTGGTTTTAAACTTACAGCGGATGGGCAGTATGATATGGGTGGAAAAAAAATCATAACCAACTTAGGCGAACCTAAAGATGATGACGATGCTGTGACAAAACACTTTGTTAATAGAAAGTTTTACAATTTTGCAGTTGTAATATGTGACATATTTAACAAGGATGTCCTCCCCATGATATACAAAAATAATAGTGAGCTTAAAACAAAAATTGAAGTTATGCAGAAAATACTCTATCATCAGCCTTTAAATGACTCATTAAGCGCACTGTCGTACGACTCGACTTCAAAAAAAATCTAAAAAAAGCAGGTTAAAGAATAGGAGAACGCACTCCGAGTGGCATAGTCTTGAAGAGAACGTCGTAGTCGTCGGTGAATTGGACCTTCCCTCCAAGAATATTGAAATGTTATGTATGATGTTTTATTGTCATTGTTTTTAATAATGAAGATTGAAATAAAAAACTTTATTTTACAATATATTGTTTATTTATTTTACATTTTAAATAAAAAATATAGTCATACAATATGTTATTTAAACAATATTAGCTTTATCTATCCAAGAGTTGAAGTGGTTGGGAAATCCTAGCCATTTCACAACCAACAAATAATTGTTCGATGTGATTTTTCTTGCGTTGTCTAAGGACCTTTTCTACTAGATAAACGTCAGGACTGCTTGTTTTTTGTAGTTCTGATTCGTAAAAACACCCTCTTATAGGCTGACCTTCTAACGATTCCAACAAGTAAGTAGGTGGATTTGTAACGCTAACTTTTACAACTTTAAACAATTCGGTTGACCAAGAGGGCGTATATCCTTTCTCGAATAAGCTTTTGTACTTGCTAACACGCACAATGTCACCCATGGAAAACTTAAATTTTTTAGGTACAATTTTTAAATAATCATATGCTTTAATATGTGTTTTTTCTTGCACGTCTGCAGGCTTCATTCCAATGGTGCGATGTTTCGAATGGTTATAGGTTTTTGTTACTGCCGATAATATATGTATCCATTTGTAAGATCCTCTTGTCGAGAATTGTTTATATAAATTATTTTTTAAAGTCCTTATGACTCGCTCAACAATTGCAGCTTTCTTTGTGCTGTAAGTGGAATAATGATTTATATTATATTTTTTCATCAGGGCTTGAAAGTTTGTATTATAGAACTCCTTTCCTTGATCACTTTGCAGATTTGTTGGTGTATATGATGCCTCTTCAATGATGCTTTTCATCGCATTAGTAACTTCTATACCAGTCTTGTTTTTTATGGCTTTGGTATAGACAAATTTCGAGTAACAATTTATACAGACCAAAATATAACGATAACCATCGTTTTCATCAGCATACTGTTGCATTTCAGCCAAATCAATTTGCCACAAATCTCTGTATCCTTTTATTATCGTGCGCCGTCTTACAAAATTTTTTCTAGCCGTTCTATGTAGTTCATTAACAATCTTGATTTTTTCTAGACTGGGCTCCATATTATTAGTAATACTAAAGGTTTCAGATCGAAGGAAGAACTGAATAATATCATTAAATATTGAGCTTAATATATTATATCTTCTTCTCGTAATTCCTCTATGATTGACATAATTTCATTTTCGTGTCCAGTGTGACCGGCCATTTTGGAACTCCACAACAAACGTAAACGATCCACCAACTCTTTAGCTTTGTTCCAGTAGACATATTGAAATTTTTTCGAAGATAATTTCTTTTTTGTGGGTAACTGTAGTTTTTCCGAGAGATTTTTTCTTGTAATAGTACCACCTAATTTTGTGTCCATTATCAGAGGTTTAATAATTCGTAAATATTTGTTCCATCTGGTCTCCCGTAAACCATCACTTTTTTTAAAATTGTTGTAGACAGCACTCGTTGATTCCAAAATTTCCTTGTACGTTGAAAGTACATTATCACTTAATTGTTGTTGTTCCTTGCTTACACTTGGGGGTGTTTTAAGAAATAACAAATCATAAAGTGCCGGTGATCCACCATATTCTGCAATATTTTTCCCTTTTTTGTATAAGACAATATTTTCATTTCGAAAACGCACCTCTAAATTACCAATAAAATTTTTGTTATGATCTGTTTTTGAACCAAAACGTACACCATATACAGTATCGTATAGAGATGGTTTCGAACGTAATCCTTTCAGGTGTGCGTTTAAAGTATCGGAAGTTGTGGTGTCAGCGGATGCGAGAGATGTATTAGTTGATGTCGAGGGTGTATCAAACACCGATTGGCTAATATCTTCTTTTGAAATGCGATGCTGCTGCTGCTGCTGCTGAATAGGTGTGGAGGTTTGAAAGAAATGTGTAGGTTGGGGAAAACCTGATATTTAAGTCGACTGCACTGATGTACTGAGACTATGTGACTTTGTAGCTGGATAATGTTGTTGCTGTTGTTGTTGCTGCTGCTGCTGCTGCTGACGTTGCTTAACCACATCAGATATAGTTGTCAACGGCTTAGAAATGGGTTCGTAAAACTTTTCCAATTCCACAACATTAAACTCTTTAGCCGCTTTAATTTGTTTAAATTTTTTTCTGACGGCATTGGTAGCTTCCACTAGTTTACGTTTTAAGTCGATCGCGTTATTCATGATGTTAACAAAGGACGTTTCAACAATCAAATGAGCGTTTTCTCTTATTATTACAGTAATATATAGCTATCAAATCCTTTGCGGTATCTTCCCGATTTCACATCACTGTCTTTATCAATTACTAAAAATCCATACTTATTATCCCAACATTTTGAGCACATTTCTTGAAATTGAGTAAAAGTTAGATCCGGTGAAACGTGGTCGGAAAATATGTGTTTCATATTCAACTCATCTTGTTTAAACATAATAATAAAATTGGCGTTGTCTCGCACAAGCTGTTCAGGCACTCGCGAATATGTTTGCGCTAGGTAAAAGGAGTCGATATTTTTATGACGTCCCATGCTAAAGTACGATCTTATAACATCTTGTTTTTCACATATAACATCATCAAAGATAAATATAGAGTTTGGTTTTGCATCGGACGGTTCCACAATATTACTGGAATCACTAAAGGCATAGTAGCCTAAACCTTTGATGGGCGCTAAAATTTTCCTTAAATACTCATATTTCGGTTGATACAGAGATTTCGAGTAAATATAGACATTTTCGAAACGTAGCCCAAGGGGGTGTGTAAGCAGCGAAATCATGACATTAGTTTTTCCACAATTGGATGGACCAATTAACAGGCCGCGAATAGAGGAAGGAAGTAGAGGACCGTGTCTCTTCATTATCTTCTTTTCAAATCCAAGTCCGACTTTTTCATCGAGATTGTCAATAGGAAGTTTTTGTTTAAGATCGATAACGCGCATCTTAGGAAAATTTGATATTTTATAGGCAATTTTTCACAAAAACTGTCATTCAGATGCCGAGCGTCAAACGAAGTGGACGGTCTCACGTTTCCAACAAAACTGGATACGGTATTGTGAATTCGTTAATAAATAAATTACCATTCGAGGTACACATTCCTGGTTATCAATATTGCGGACCCGGAACAAAAGTAATAAAACGTGTAACAAGAGGTGATCCAGGCATTAATCCTTTGGATGCCGCATGCAAAAAACACGATTTAGCCTATTTACATAATAAAGACAACATAAGTGCGAGACATCGAGCGGATTACGAGCTCGAACAAAGTGCTTGGAATAGAGTAAAATCGAAAGATTCCAGTTTAGGTGAAAAAACAGCAGCTTGGTTAGTTACAAACATTATGAAAGGAAAACAACGTTTTGGTATGGGTGTACCATCATCATTATCAACAAAAAAAACATCTAGTAAAGGCACGCGTCATACAAAAAGGAAAGGTGTTAATAAAAATCGACATGTTCGGAAAGCCAGTTTCGGAACAGCTATTCGACAAGCAGTTCGAAGGGAATTATTAAAAGCCGGAAGTAAAAATGTGTTGGAAAAAAATGTCATGAATGCATCTAAAATAGCTCTGTCGGCAGCACGTAGATCGGTAAAAGCGGCAGGTGGCAAAAGGAAGGTTCGTACACCGAGAATAATACCGATTCCTAAAACTGGTGGAATATTACCATTAATACCAATTTTTGCCGGGTTATCAGCTTTGGGTTCATTAGCCGGTGGGGCAGCGGGAATTGTGCGCGCCATAAAAGCAGTAAAAAAAAGCAGCGAAGATAAAACCGGTGCCGGCCTGTATTTAAAATCGAAAGGAAATGGTTTGTTTCTAAAGCCATATCGTAAAGGTATGGGATTATTTTTAAATCGTAGATCAAAAAACTAATTGAATCCCTACCTCGAAGACCACTATCTAACATCGATATAGAAAAATATGCCAAAAAGAAAAGAATAGGACACTTTCGAGGCGTTTATATGAGGGATTTATTACCTAGACAAGGTCCTCGACGTTACAAAGCAGCAATAGTGAATTTGGATAGTACGCGTGGTGCAGGGACTCATTGGGTAGCTTATAGAAAAAATAATTCTAAAGTAACATATTATGACAGCTTCGGCGATTTACCCCCACCGATCGAATTGGTACGATATCTACAAACGGGATCGGAACCATCAAAAATTATTTACTATACATACGATCGTCAGCAGGATTTTGGAACAGTCTGGTGTGGACATTTGTGCTTAAAGTTTCTTGTCGAATCATCAGCGTAAAAGATGTCATCATCATCATCGTCACCATTAACACCGCAAATGGATCGCAATAACTATACTAAAATGTTGCAATCACTGAAAGCATTTCATCTAGCCGGTGGATTAAGGAAAATGACCGTGAAACAGTTAGAAAACATGCCCAAGGAAGTGATGATTGCATTAGCCCCAAATGAAATTCCATTCGTTTGGGAAAAGTTGCCCGAGCACCTTAAAAGCGATATCGATATATTAAAATATTAGTGCGGTTGCAAACATTATTTCAGCAGCAGCAGCAATTTAAACGAGGTTACGTCTGATGAGGATCTTACAGCTAGAAAAATATTTTGTTGTTATTGCAAAATCAGCGATGTGCGCATAAAAGCAGAAAATAGCATAAAAACATCACTATCTAATGCAGTGAGAAAAGGTGTGAAGATGAATCTTTTTAAATGTTGCCGCTAAGAATAAAACCGAGATGTGTGATGTTTTAATGGTTAGTCATGTCTTATACGTTCACACTAACAGGACACTCGAGCGTCTTAAGCGCCGATTTTTATCCACCAGTCGAATTAAATAGAGAAAACAAATATGGTCTGGCATTGCTGGGATTTTACACATACAATTCAATTTTTAATGTGGACGAAAGCAACAATAAGTTTGCCTACATGAAGGAGGGTTACACCACCGAGTCGATACAATTGCAGATTCTACCTGGGGCCTATGAAATAGATGAGATAGGTAAAGCTATGTTGGAGGCTTTGAGGATTTCAACTGAAGAAAAGAACGATGGAATCTTTTACTTGGTCGCTAATAATAATACGCTGAAATGTGAACTGAAATCCCAATATACTATAGATTTCCGGGGAGAGGCGAGTATCGGTAAAATGTTAGGATTTAATCATACAGTGTTAAAAAGAGACAAAAAGCACGAATCAACCGAGATGGTGGAAATAATGAAAGTACGCATCATACGCGTAGATTGTAATATAATTTCCGGAGCATATATGAATTCGGTGGAAGGTCATACCTTGTTCGAATTCGATATCGACGTGGAGCCCGGTTACAAAATCAGTAAAGAACCACAAAATATTTATATGCCGTTAATGCCGGTAGGACGTCAGTTTATCGACAACATTACTCTTCGCATCTTGGACGATAGCGGTGATCTAATCAATTTTCAAGGCGAGAAAATAATCGTGAAATTGGAACTGAAGAAACTTTCATAAAAATGGGTTTTTGCTTCAATCGTCAATTGTGTGTGCTGTCGACTAAGATGGGGGAACCGCCGAAACATAATAAAAGTAAAAGAAGAGTTAACGTCAAGGTTAGTCGTCGTCCAGACGTTAGATCACAACCATCTCAACAGTTATCTGCCGAAGACTATAAATTTTTAAAATCAATCGGTCTTAAAGTGCGAAAATGATTTCCACCACCAGCGATAAAATAGAGGTTTTCTCCGAGCCTATCTTGGACAATTCCATTATTAGTCTAGAAGAGCATACGTATAAACCATACGGATCTCCATCATTCAACAATTCGGATGAAGTCCGTATCCCCATTAATTTTCAAGATATTATACTGGATATCGCCGAAAGTTACATATATATCGAAGGAAAATTTAAACCCATAGACGCAACGAAAAGATGTTTTTTTATCAAATAATGCCCTCGCATTTTTGTTCGATGAAATTCGCTACGAGATGGGAGGTGAGCAGGTCGCCGTGGTTCGTAAACCTGGAGTTACGACGACATTAAAAACCATGGTTTCATTCGGAAGTTTGCAACAAAGATCTCTCATGACGTGCGGATGGGGTCTCGACGAAGCAAACCAAGATATCGTAGACACGGCAAGTAACGTATTCTCCGGGAAATTACCCTTAAAATATCTTATGGGATTCGCCGAAGATTACGCAAAAGGTGTTTTCAACGTAAAACAAGAGCTTATTATGATTATAGCTCGCACTTTTACCAATTGTTACGTCGGCGAAGTAGAGGCAGAAATTAGTATCGACAAAATCGAATGGAAAATTCGTCACATCATTCCAGACGACAAGCAAAAATTGAAAATACTGTCTCGCATTAATAAAGGAGGAAACAATGCCAGTATTCAAATGGCATATCGTAAATGGGATCTGTACGAATTACCAGCTTTAAGGCAAACATCTTCCGACGTGTGGGCCTTGAGAACGAGTACAAGTCTGGAAAGACCGCGCTATATAATCGTCGGGTTTCAAGACAGCAATAATTGCGACAAGAAAGAAAAAAACGCAACCCAGTTTACCCACGCCGACGTATGCGACATTAGACTGTATCTGAATTCAACCGTTTATCCATACGAAAGATGGAATTTAGATTTCGCCAAGAAACTGTACGCAGCAGCCTATTACAATTACGAAAACTTCCAAAGCAGCTACTACGGGCGCGAGATAAACGATCCGATGATAACGTTCGCGGAATATATGAAAAACACCGTTTTTATTATCAATTGCAGTCATCAACCAGAGGCGATTAACTCATCGACAGTGGATGTAAAATTGGAGTTCCAAACGAGAAAGAATAAATTCCCCAAAGACACTAAAGTGTACGCATTAGTTATTCACGACTCATTTTTTAGTTATAATGTATTAAACGGTTCGGTGACCAATAAATCTATATTTTAATGTATCTATTATATGTAACACAAAATAATGTTCTTGAATCAATAAATTTGTAATGAGTGAAGTAGTAGTTTTATATTTATTTGAAACCCAACCAAAAAAAAAGCTGGCGGAAAAGCCCGCTCTTTAAGAAAAGAGTACGGGAATTTAGAAAATGGTGGTTTATTAAGTGGAAAAAAGAGCTTAAATAACACAAGAAAAAATTTTTAAGGCAAAATATGAAAACAACGATTTAGAAAATTTGTAGGAAAGTAACGGTTAGGAATAGGGAAAAAAGTTATAAGAAAAAATTATAGAGGAAATCGAGTACTATAAGCAAGCATTTTTCTCGATAGTAAAAACGTAAAAAAATTTTTTTCAAAAAAAAATTGAAAAATGGTGAATGCGCGCCAAAGTTGAAGTTTTGGAGCAAAATGATATTAGGAAATTAGAAAGAGAATTTTTTTCTACATATGGTAGTACTTTTCAAAATTCGGAAAGATGAAATTTTAAGAAAAGGGTTATAGTAAGTTAGTAATTTGGATTTTTTAAAGCGCTGTAGCTCGGGAACCGTTCAAGATAGAAAAAAAAATAAAAGCACTTTGATAGCCCAAAATTTTGAGGAGAATGCGATGGTGTAAAAAAAATTATAATTTTTTTTTTTTTTGAAAATGCTGAATACGCGCTAAAGTTGAAGATTTAGAGAAAAACGGTATTGGGAAATTAAAGAGAGAATTTTTTTCTACATATTGTAGTATTTTTGAAAATTCGAAAAAATGAAATTTGAAAAAAAGGGTTATAGAAAGTTAGTAATTTGAATTCTTTAAAGCGCTGTAGCTCGGGAACCGTTCAAGATAGAGAAAAAATAAAAGCACTTTAATTACCTAGAATTTTGAGTAGAATACAATGGTGAAAAAAAAATTTGGAAAATCTTAAAAATGACAAAAAATTTAGATGAGAAAATTGAAATTCTTGAGTTAGGAGGCTAGGGCCGCCGAACGGGAGTATGTGGAAGTTGTAGGGGAGGGTCCGTCTCGTAGCTTAAGTGCCAAGTTATATGCTTGAGAACCTATGAAAATGTTAACAGTTCAAACAAGGTTTCTATTATTTTTTTTTGTAATGTATTCTTCACAAAATATAAAGAATAAGTCTTATTGTCTAAACAAATCTAATTCCTTATTTAAAGTTTTTGAAAAAATCAATAATTCTATAAGCTCTCACCAATACATAACATTTAGAATCCGTTGGTGGGGTGGGGGTAGTTCTATATATATGAGACTGGGCCAGTTACACAGTCATATATTCATCAACCCTCATACGATGAACATGGAGGAAGAAAGACCCGCCAGCCGAGGCTCATCCATCTTTAGTGATGACACCGTAGCCGACAACGTTGGAGACCTGCAAGTCTTCGACGACGACGACGAGGTGGATTTTGAAATTGACGTCCTACGTTGGGACGACTTGGATGAGCCGATTCCGCTAGTATATGACCATGATCCGGGTCTAGTGGAATTAGACGATGCGGGCGATTGGGTCTTACAAAGACTCGAAACTCCGTCGCCGCAGCCAGAGCCGGACTCGACGGAAGATGCGGTGCTGGAAATTCCAGCATCACCAACACCCGACGACCCACAAGGCCCCTGCGATTCGTCAAGCTGGTGGTCGACCAGCGAGGATGGGGCACCATAAGCCCCACACTCTCCCTGGCCCTTTTTAAGGGCACACAACAACGGTCCTTTTCAGGACCACAAAATACTTTGATCGTAGTTTTAGTACATATTAGTACTTTGTTACTAATATTGTATGTATAGAATATACAATATTAGATACAAAGTATTAAAACTTTAAGTGCTGGTGGAACCCAGCTAAATCGTTCGTTCGTATTTGAGACCACAAACAACTTTTGGTCTCAATACGTAATACGACATTTGTTTTCACCCCCCACCATTAATTTGTCTCTATATATACGACCGCCAATACTTATTACAATTTTAGTTCAACATGTCAGCGACTCAACAACAACAACAACAACAACCCATCCAATGCCCTGTGGTAGATTCTACCACAGAGAATTGTTTGGAGTGGGAGCCGAACGATCCTAGATGGGATGAACTTTGGCGGTTCATCATCGAATATACAGAGGACAACACCACCACCCCCGCTGATGATGACGGGCCGTGCGACTCCACAACTCAATAAAAGAGTCGCATGTTTTACAACCAAACGGTCCTTTTCAGGACCACAAAATAATTTGATCGTAGTTTTAGTTGGTTATAATACTTTGTAACCAATATTTTATGTTTTTTTCATAAAAACATACAATATTGAGATACAAAGTATTAGAAGTTCTGGCGACAGAACCTTAACTTCATAAACCGAACCATGTTTTAGCATACTTGTAAATATTATCAGAAAATATTTACAACTATTGCTATTGCGTAGTTTTAGTGGATTATTCACTCTTTTTTTTTATTACCTAATATTATGTGGGACAGGGCCTATATGAAATAACACACAAAAATAAATTTTCAAGTCATTTTTATTCTCATTATAAAATATAAAAAATTTGATCAAACACTTTTTTTTTAACTACAATATATATATATATATATATATATATATATATATATATATATATATATATATATATATATATATATATATATATATTTACAAACTTAATACTATAAATTAAAAGCTAATATCTACAACTACCTAACACCTACTACATAATTTATTAAAGTCCTCTAATTGTCTTTTTAACCGCGCAGATTTCACCTTTTTTATCTCTAATTGTCTTTCAAGTTCTATAATGTCACTGTCACACTCGTCCACTTCTTTCACTAAGCGTTTTTTCATTTCGTAAATGTCTGTCAATTTGGTCTTCTGAGAGTTGGTGAAGTCTTCGACCCACTCCGGTTGTGATGGCTCGGAATATATTAACGAAGAAGACGCGGTTTTATTTGGTGAAGACGATGACGATGACGACGACGACGACGACGAAACAGCGGAAACTTCATCGCCTTCAAAACAACGCTTAAACCGCTTCTTCATGGGTTTCCGGCACCCCAATATCGGCGACAGTGGCGCTGGCGCTGGGGAAGACTTCACCTCCGACACTATTTCATTCTCTACGCTGGCCGGTGTTGGTGGCGTTGGTGGTGTTGGTCCATCGGGTCCTTCTATGACTTCCACTTCTACTGACAATGGCTCTTTTGGTGCTGTTTTTAGGAAGTCGGGTAATGGAACAGGGGTGAGGGACGCTTAAAGTTAAACTTTTTCTTCTTCCCTTGTCCCACACCTTTAATCGCCGAATAAAATGTTTTTTTATCGGTGATTTCCGACTTCCGCATAGTCAAGAGCTTTTTCAGTTTCGAAGCTTTCGGAGAAGATTCCCTAGGCCGCGATGCTTTTCGCACAACCACATCACTAATCACATTTATCTTTGGCTCCTTCTCCTCCGTCCAGCATTCCAGGAATTGCGCTGCCGACTGAACTAACTCTTCGTCGCGACCATCGTTGAGGGCTCGGTCTTCGGCATCTTCATGCTCCACGCCATTCCAGTTCTGGAACACCCCCGGACTTAACACTTCCAAACCACTCATGTTATCCAGCATGCCTTGCTGTGAACCGCAGCTCACGTCAAGAGCATCTAAAAGAGACCGTACACTAGACATTTTCGATATTCAAACTCACACAATTAACTTTTTCTTAGCACTGTACTGTTTGCTGTTCTGACGAACTGTGAAGAGCTCGAGCCAGCAAGTCTGCTTTTATGCCCATTTCCCCCACTACACCGCCTTTATTCCTTTTGTTCGATGCATTAAGTATAATATTTAAAATTGTCAGATGCAAGGCCAAGGCCAAGGCCGACGTAACCGGCAATACCAGGGTCGTTTTCAGGGCTGTAATTTTCATGGATTTTTTTTTTGTCCCTGTCAAGGTTATTTTAAAGAAGCATATAAATATAGTACTAAACTTGTTAGATGCGAGGCCAAGGCCAAGGTCAAAGTACCCGTCAATGTCAGGGTCGTTTTCGAGGTTGTAATTTTCAAGGATTTTTTTTGGTCCTGTCAAGGTTATTTTAAAAAGTAATACATAATTAGAGTACCGCGATTGAAAAGTACAACATATTCAAACATCATGTTGCCAACCGATGAACAACCTAGTGAAGCAGCCAAAACATACAGTCATATACCAAAAGCTTTTTATTTAACTTGTCATCATTGTAAAAGACTAGGTATCTGCTGGCGAAATGATCTTACGTACGACTTCAACTACATTGACCTTTTCAGGGTTAAATTTGTACAATGCGGCTTTTGTGGACTAGTTTACTACCAGTTCAAGGACATTAATGAACGTGCCATCCAGAGAAGAAATTGGGTCATAGAAGAAGCTTACCTGTACAGAAGAAATTAACATGTATTTTATTTCTTAATTTTTAATTTTTTTTGTTTGTTATTTTTTTTATTTTTTTTTAATAATAAAAAGTAAACTCAATCTTTTGTTATATTTTAATTTTTTTTTTCAATAAAACAATAGTAAAATGAATCTGTATGTGTATTTATTAAACATCACCTAAAATACGTTTTGCAATCCATATTTTTCTGCAGAGTCCGTTTATTAATGAAATAGAACCATATATTAGGGTGAAATCTAATGGTTTCAAATCAGTCTCACATAACAATGTCAGAAGTAAACACTATTGATAAGTTCGGTCGCAAAAGAAAATTTAAGGATTTTAACTTTATTCGAGGTCCTTCAGGAATAGGTTTTAAACTTACACCTAATGGAGATTACGACATGGGAAGCAAAAGATTGTGCTATTTAGCAGAACCTCTTGAAGGAGACGATGCGACCACACGAAATTATGTTGATAATAACCTTGCTCAGTGTGTGCAAGATACGCAGAAAGCTTTACATGACTCAACAATTGTTATTAAAGATATATTCAGAAACCAACTTGAAGGTTACGTACGCAAGAAATTAATTGAAACCAGTCCAGAACTTAGAGGATACATTGATGATACTGTTATTGCAATATATGAACTTAGGCAAGACGAACTGCGTGATGAACTTAACTCTAGAATGTTGAAAATTGAAAAGACTATGGAGGATCTTGTCAGCAAACCTGTTTCACATTAAACATTTACTCGTAGACCTGTGCGTTTAATTTACTATTAGACAAATTTTTCAACAATAACTTTTACAGTTTGTTATTTGTCGACACTTCATTATATTTATAATTTTAAAATAAAGGTTCAATAAAAAAGCAATCAAGTAATGAATACATGTTTTTTATTTAAAAAAAAAAAAAATTACAATACTATCGTTACATATTATTGTTGTATGGTTAATAGAAATAATAAAAACAATACAAATAATGAAATATGGATTTTCCAGATTACGTGCTGTCCTGACTTAGAAATGATTCCAACACGGTGACTAAATTTGCTAAGTTTTCTTCCGGGTCTGTTTTGTAAAAATCTATGTCTGCATGCCCCCAAGGTAGAGTTTTGGTTGAACTGGGAATTACATAACGTTTATCATCGCTATGTGACAATGCTACTTTATTTATTATGTTGGTATAAATGTTATGTAATTCACTTCTAAATGTCTTCATCTTTCTTAATATCAAACCACCCCGTTCAACAATTCTTTGGTAGTCTTCCTGATGAAGGTCTTTCTCGATAACACATTTTTTGATACCTTTGGCTTTTTTTAATTCATTATTAATGGACTTTACATAATAAGCCTTCGCGCCGGTACCATAAAAACTTATTATCGGATCACCAGGAAACTCATCTTTCATTCTACCAACTACAGAATTACTTTTAATTATGTTGAAATTATTAATTTCGGGGTAATTTGATGTATCGAATTTTTCGGGGTTTTCTGATATAGTTTGATAAAAGTTTTCCGTATACACTTTTAATATAAGCGAGTCAGTATCGGTGTAAAGTAACGAAGCATCATCGCCAAACTTGGATTTAATAAAATTATAATAAAAATCGTATATTACAGTCTTTGATATATCTAATATGGAAAAACCGATATAAATTGGTTTATTGTACAATATTTTAACTTTATTCATATGTATAGCAACAAAGTTCTCGGTAAATATCGAGCTACTATTGAAGTTGGGGCGGGATATTAGTGCTCTAGCTCCATTTCTGCCTACACTGTTCTCCCAATGTGTTACTAATTTTATATCCTTTCGATTTTCCACATTTTCCATAGTTTTACCAAATATCGCGTTATTTTTTAATTTAAAAGTGTCCTTCGCAAATTTTGTGGTGGCCTTGTTACGTAAATTGGTATTAAAATCAATATACGATTTTAGCCATTTTGATTGCTTAAACTGTAATACTCGATGGGTTTGCATTACCACTAAGCCGTTGGCGATGGCTTGTTTTAAAGTTCTATAGTGTACAATGTATTTTTTTTTATCTTGTAAATTAGGAATTAATTTCGGTAATTTAGCGTTTTCTGTTGGCGGTATGATATTTTCTACTAGAAATGGAAGATCAGAATGTGCATCATGCAACTCAGTCGGATAATGCACATCCACTTCCAAAACGTAGCCATGTAAACTATCATCACCAACAGCCATAATATTTAAATCCAGAATTTCGCGCTCGCTTAACCATCGAAAACCACCATATGGTAATGCTTGTGACATACTATGACCATATAGATTTGTAGCATCAAGGTATGTTATAAATGAAGAAGGTTTTGTTGGGTCATAGTCTGGTAAAAAAATATTATTAGCGATGTGCTTCCTTTCTGTACACTGGCTTATGCCGCCGCGTATACCTTTCTTAAAAAAATGTATCATGTCTATATCAGTTAAGAGCTCTAACTCTACCTTAGTCATACGTAGCATACAATCAAATGATAAACTTGGAAGGGTATAGTAATGTGCTGGATCAAGTTTATCGAATTTTAAACAATTATTCCGAAATTGCTCAAAAACATCACACAATAGCAACACATCTGATTTTAAATTCACGTCCGAATAGTCCCCCAAAGTTTTACACCCAAACAAGCGCCATACTTCTTTTGCTCTTCTATAGCTTTCATCGCTAATATGTTCTTCCCGTAAATTATCATAAAATTCATCTTTACTTGGAAGACATGTATTTTCCATTTTTTCTATAGAGTCAATAAAGCTATAGGGAAAAACACCCTTTTGACGCATCAAATTAAATTGGTTGATATTTGAAAAATGTTTCCGCGTTTCAATAAAATCGTCGTCGTTTAAACCGCTGCCTAAATTTTCCAAAGACGTTGACAGAAATTTAAAACTATCAATAAATCGCAACTTTAAATATTTCCTCTTGACTTTTCCACATTTACTATCAAAATAATCGTGCACATAAATGCTTTTGGTAAATGATATGTACTTTTCCTTACTTTGAGCCAAAACACCAATTTTATCCCCATATTTACATAACTCTTTTATAAATAAATGGCTGTCGTAGCCGCTTAAGTTATGAAATATGATAGGGATAAAAGAGGGTAATTTATAATTTAAATTACAAACGGAATGTGCAGCACCAAATCTTTTTGCACCAGTTATGTGACAGTGGTCTCGTACTTTAATCTCACCCTCTTCAAAAGGGCCTTCACATATACCACATATTTTAGCATCATTAAACTCCCTTTTTTCTTCAGGCGTTAACGGTTTCATAGGCTTAATGTCTTTTAAATATGTGTTGTATAGAGCCCTTAAATCACACTCGATACGATCCACAAAGACTTGAGCTGCATTATTCCCCCGAAATAGCTCAAATTTCGAAAGTGAGTCGTCAAAAGAGCATTTAATTAAATAAGCAAAAGAATATGGTTCATGTTTAAAACTTTTTACAGTGTAAGAATTGTGGGTTTGGTTGTACCGTTTCAACGGGCTTTAAAACAGATTCGAAATCTGCATAAACCACGAATGGAACGCGCATTTGCTTTTCTATACCCTCGAATTTTAAAATATTTTCCGGCACACTCTTTCCAAATTTATCAATTTTTAAATCCACTGAGGGTGTTTGCGTGAAAATGTGGTTACAATCGTAGCTTTGATGTAAAGTTAAAGCTGACGGTGTACTAAAATAAATGAGGCAACCATCACAGAAATATATTTTATGTTGTTGACAACTAATTTGACTTGAAACTAAACGTGATAAATCCCGAATCCAACAATAATGACTCTTTGAACAAGTCGTATCACAAAAATGTTCACCGCCATCTTTACTACTACAGTCTTTTGTAATTAACAATAAATTTACATGCCTATCCAACTTTTTTGACGCATACCTCAGTGGACCAATAACTTCATGTATTACTTCATTATTTTCATATTTAGATTCCAGACCGTATACGTTAATTGATATGTTGTTCATTTCCTCAAATTTTTTAATGTCACGTAATTTTACTGGAAAATCCATACCTGTTACATTTAGCACTCTAGAAAAATGGGGGTAGGATGTCTTCTGTGAAGGCTCTGCTGTTGGAGGAAACAATGCTGATGTTACAGCCCACGCAAAGCAAAATTCGTCCTGGTTAATCACATTGACGACAGCTCCTTTCTTTTCAATAGAACACGGCAACTTGATGTATGATGAGCCACCCATAGGCATATACTTGTTGATACCAACTTCCAAGTATAAAATTCGCACAAGAGCCCATCCTATAATAAGAAAAATAATATATAAAAATCAGTTTAATATATCGGGTTTTGATTTTTCCATACCTGAATCTTTCTCCTGGAACTCTGTCGCCTGCGTTTTTATTAATTCGGTGAAAGAATGGTAAACGGCATCCAAATCACTTTCTACACTAATTATTTGATTAGCAGTGTTGAAGGATTTTTCACTGAATATTTCTTGTGATGGAAGCATGTACTCGCCAACAGCTGTCATGTTAACTTTTAAAGCATGATGCACACGCAATAAATTATTAACAAGTTCCACCACCTTGGATTTAATGTCTGCAAAGAACATTACGTAATCGGAATGCTCCATATCACTGCTAACCCGATAGGTTGCAATTCTCCTTTTGAAGGCACATTCAACGAGTTGCACACCATGACATACCGGCAAACATGAATTATTTTTATGTTGTTGTGTTCGTTTATGCACCGACATATGATTTATTGAAACATCTACATTACATGTAGCGCAATTAATTAGCGGAATCGTCGATGTATACTCTTCAATTCGGAGCCGTTTTCCTCCAGGCACTTCATTAAATCTCGCCGCACACGATTCTCTTTGATGACGTCTCATATTATAAATATTAGTAAACTTAGAACCGCAATTTTCACAAACATATGCCATGATTTGTCAAATATTAACACATGTACTACCTATACAAGTCAGAGCCAACTGATGAATGAAACTGCCCCATACCTTATATAAAACTATTCAAGGTCACCCCCAACCACGTAACATATCTTCAAGGTCACACACCCAAGGTGACCTTCAACAAAGTCAAGGTCGTCTCGACCAAGGTCAAGGTCAAGGTCACACGCACAACCTTGAACACAAGGCCAAGGCCAAAGCACACGTGCACTTTCAAGGTCAATGACAAGGACATGTGGGCGGGGCCAAAGAGGGGTGAAGCAAGGTCAAGGTCAAGGTCGAGGAGTGGGGGGATCAAGCGAATCGGGTTATGTTCACTACTTGCCTTCAATGGTTTTTGAGGTCCCTGAATACAGAATCAATTAAAATTTTCCAAATTTTCATATTTAAAATAGAATATTCACTTCAATACGTAAGATAGCTGATTTCACTCGCATATAGCAAAAAGATAAGGACTACGTAGGTACAAAGTTCAGTCACAAATTCTAGCTTATCAAAAATTTTAGTCCGCCATATGGTCCGGCACCTTGGAAATGACAGTACTGACTACATTTTTATTTTCACATGCCTTGAAAATCCTCGACTCAATGTTGGATCTCGCTTCAAGGCCGCTAACTACCTCGCTTGGAGCCCGCTATTTTTGCCTGGGTTAGAAAGTCTAGTCGGAAACCTTAACTTTGAGTCGCCATATTGAATTTTTTATAGGTTGTACAAAAAACTTGATACCACCAATCCAAAAAGCATCTCTTGAAATAGTCAGTCTGGCATATAGACGAGAAAACATCAACTTCCTTCAAAAGGAAATCAATGTGTTATTATATCAAAGTAATAAATTTGAATAGACGATATTATAGAGATGAAAAAAGCTATCGATATGAATCCAACTAAGTTTTGGAGGAGAAAACTAATAATTTCATATATAGTGTAGTCATAAACTTTAAACACACTCTGTCGCATAACCTTAAGAATTGCCGAAATTCGTGATTTTTGCAGATTTAATTTAGAATCTCACCAAATGGAAAAAGTAGGTCAATTTCTCACTTCAGATTCGGATTCATCCTATCAAAAACTTTCGGAAACGTATAGTCTAGTTTCTGATTCTGAATGCCTACGAAATGTTTTCAGTCTGTGTTGTTATTATTATTATCAAAAGCCAATAAACCATAGAAGTATTATCCAATGGTCGCAGAAAAAAATTACACCACTACATTTTCGATATAAGTAGTTTTTATTATATAGTGACATAACATATCACCACCTCATTATATTTTTATAATAACAAAGCAAATCTGTCCCTAATCAGTGCGTGAAACTCAATACTGTTCTAAACGTACTTTCCAAATGATTAGTTCTGACAAAACTTAACAAAGGTTTGATATTTTTTTTTGAGACGAAGGTAACTTTCGACAAAAATTGTGATAATTCCACAAGAAATTTTTAGAATATTTGAGATTATGTGGCCAGCATAATATATTATCTCTTTGATGTCAATTATTTTGCACCTAATTCTTCTATCATATTTTCTATTGTTCTACTAATTTACAGTAAATAATACTGTATCGTTTTGAATTATCTTTTACATATTAGCTTCAATCAGTATAATGTCTTTTTTTTTTCAGGGCTACGAGGGATCATTATTAAAAGTTACAAGTAAAAATGGAAAAACAGCTTCGGTAAGTAGTAATAAATAACCTTAAATATTTATATTTTATTAGATAGAGTAATTTAATTTGGTGCTGGGTGTATAATATTACGATGTAAGGTAAAAGCACCAATAGATGATACTGCTCTGATATTTTTAACTTTTGCGCCAATAACTGGCTTCTGCCACAAGACTCCTCATATTTTCTTTGCATCGTTTACTAATTGCGCTATCTGTGTTCGATTTGCATAATTAACACAACTTAGGGTAAAAACAATTAGGCCGAAAATTGTGATTCGTACATTTTAGAGTAAAGCAGACAATTTTGTTCTTGAAGTTTATAAGGCGACAAGTGTACATTTGACTTATTTCTTACAAAATTTGCTTCTTATTCTTTCAAAATTTTAATTCCTATGGGTTATCTGATGTGCTAAAAATTATATTATACTTAAACTTTGTTAAAAGCTAACCAATAGAAATTAATATTTTTAGCAATCAACTTTTGGTCTTTAAAAACAGCGAAAAAATAGTTGATACAACTACTAACTGCTGAATTAAGTCCATTAAAATAAATTTAAAATGCATATGCTTTTCCCTTTAATATATGGTAATATAAAGAAGTAATAAGTATATGATTATATCAACTAGATTTTTAGTTGAGTTACCCTCTCAACTACTAAATGCTATAATATCAACAACTAAAATGTCTGTTTCCTTCTAATGGAAATATGTTTAACTACAAAGTATCTTAAATGAGGGATGCTGATGACGCAGTGCGCAAAGCAATGACACATTGCAACGGCTGCAGAAATGTTTACAGTTCCTTATTTAAGTTTACGCAACAATATGAAAGAAAAATTACCCCTGAAAAGACGAATGGGATCCAAACCCATCTTAACTTACGAAATGGAAAACATAAATATCTGTTGAATTAAAACAATAGCAAAAGCAGGTTTTCCAGTAAGAAAAGACGAGCTTTTAGATAGTGCGCAACGACTTCTAAATGAAGCTTATACGAGAAAGAATTTTTGTTAATAACAGACCAAGGAAAATCTGGTATCTTGCCTTCCTTAAAAGAAATTCAGAAGCAAACAGAAAATTTGAGTTAAAATAGAACATCTGTGATGAAGAGAAAAATTTTATCATGGTGACAACAAAAAACACGTCACTCTTCTTTTTATATAAAAACACTGAAAAAGAATACTACCGACTAAAAAAGGAAAAGGGTAAGATTAATCACTGATTCCGTAAAGTCAAGCACTTCTATAGAGTGTGATTACATGTTGTAAAAATCAACAAAAATCACGTCATGTGGGTTAAAGATAATAAAAACATTGATCCCAGTGAGTTAACACTAGTGAAAAATGATAGAAAGATTGTAAGAGTAATACAAAACATAGTTATTCCATCCCCTTTTAAAAACATATTATTCTGGCCAGAACCAAAAAAAACTAGAGGAAGAAAAAATTATAAGAGGAAGATACTTTCAGTTGCTACAGCGGAAGACTTGCAACTTTACCATGAACGGAAACATGCATTAAATTAAAAAAAAAAAAGGAATAACGAAAGATTGCTTTTAAAATAAAGGGAAAAAAATACAAATACAAGAACAATTTAGAAGTGAAAAACAAGAAAATAAAAAAATAGCTGATCAAAAAGAACACAAACGAAAATAAAAAATAAATAAAAACAACGGAAATCACAAAAAGAAAATACGACATAGGTAGTAGGTCGTCTTACGAATTTAATGATTATGAGGAATGGTGACATTGAAAATCATAAGAGAAAAATATGTACGTTGTGTTAATTAGTTCATTCAGATTTGAATACATTTGATACTGCTTATTTAAAATGCGCTATGAAATCCTTGTCATTGTGTGTCAGAGCTCCATCATTAGCCACTGACAAAAATTTGGAATAAAAATGACTTTCTCTTGAGAAAATATTCATAGTATGAAATATGACTTTCTCTTGAGAAAATATTCATAGTATGAAATATTGATTCTCCCTTTGTTCTGGTGTCCAAATTTTTAGCAAATAATAATTCTTAACAAACTTTTTCTTCTTTTATGAATCGTACGTATAATAAGAGTAGTACTTTTGATGACAAATCATTTTTTTAACAAAATGTTTGCTCAAAGGAATTTTATAAATATGTGTTGCATTCTTATGATGAACAGTTTTTATTAGGTCTTTTACTGTCGCTAATTTTAATTCTGCATCAGTTGTGTGTAGTTTTCCCATTTCTTCTTCTTCTTCTTCTTTTTCTCAGCGTTTCACGTCCAATTTTGGGCATACGCCTTTTCAAGCTTTTTTTTTATTTTCAATGATTTTGCGTTTTTTCATCCAGTTAAATCCCGCTAATTGAGGGCATCTGTCCACATACATGGTCTTCCTTTTGATCTTCTCTGATCGTAAAGTCTCCCGGTCAGTATCAGTTTCTGCCACTTTTTTGTGTAGCCACGAGCTACATGCTCAGCACATAGTTATCTCATTTCGACTGCCTATTCTACTACAACAACGGTTTTTGTTTTATATCCGTTCGTTGATTTTTCTGTTTTGTGGTGATATACCCAGCATACAATAAGTCATTGCCGGAATTATATAAGATTCAAAAACTTTTATTTTGCGCTACATTGAACTGTTTATATATATATATATATATATATATATATATATATATATATATATATATAGCTTATTTTTCTGTATGTTGCCCAGTTTAATTTTTCTCTTAATTTATTCCGTTTGGTCTTTTTAGCTAAAGTAGACTTCTGTTATAGACCTTTTCGAATTTCTCATCAGTCATTCTAATGATTTCATTGTGGACATGCATTACTTTCGTTTTGTCTATATTCATTCTTAGACCTTTGATTCTTTGATTCATAGTGTAACTGATTTAACATTTCTCTCAGTTCCTCTAAGGTTTGCTGCAATTATAATAACGTCGACTGCATATCTCAGGTTAGTAAGGAATTTTTCATTTACATTTATACCTTTATTCGACGATTCTAGTCTTTTAAATAAGTCTTCGAAGGTCAGAAGAAATAATTTTAGGGATAATGTTTCCCCTTGATTAACATCGCTAGTAAGAGGTACGGGTCGTACTCATTCTTGTAGGTTTAGGTAATATATTGTTTCATGGTTTTATCAATTAATTGGATGTACCTACTGTCCACTTTGCAGTTACGCACTGCTTGTATTACGAATTTTTTTTTCTATCGTATCGAAGGCCTTTCAAAATGAATTACAGATTTAACGGAAACTAATATCCCTTATGTCTTGTATTAGCAATGAAATATTAAATGAAACTCGTAGTCCATCATCTTCTTGTTGAGAGAACAATGCAAAAAGTTTTTGTTGTTTCAAATATTTATTTTCCATTCCTTGAAAATAAGATCATCTTTGTCCTTTTTATCAGCATGCACTATAAACAAATGTTCTAACCCAGAAGACTGCATTGCTTGCTTTAAGAAAAGGTTTTTGGCAAATTAAGCACGTAGACATGATTAAAGACGCGATTTCAATAGATTTACTTATAAACTGTTCCCTTTAGATTGTTTATTATTATGTGTCACTCGTACATAAGGATTATTGGCAAAGCACACAAAAAGGAATGAGACTTATTGCTAGATTCCTACTTTTTATAGATTTGCACACATCAACTTGCATACTGTTATTTGTTTGCAATGCATCCTCGCTGTGTAAACAAGTCAATACAACCTCCACTATTTTTGTCATAACAAGCCAGCTAAATAAATCGCGATCGTTGTAATTGCTCACAAACATGCATATACTTGTCATGGGTAAAACCAAACCAATCTAATTTTTAAAAACTTTAATATGTACAATTTCAAAATATGTATTATTAATTTCTTCAATACGCCACCGTTCACCTTAACGCCCCTGAGTTGCCCCGAATCGGCTGCCTCCTCCTTAAAGTCCCCCGTTGGGAACCTATGACCTAGTAGGATATAGACAGAGAAACCGGAATATACACTCCCTCGGTAATTATTGTACCTAAGTAAGTAGAAACGTAATAATGTTGAATAACACAGGGTTAGGGAAATATGACGTAATGTCTGCCATAATACTAAATACAACATGAAACCATTTAGTACCAAAGCGAACGAGCAGATATCTCTAATAACAACAGTTCTAGCAATACGACTGATAGATATTTATGACTGAAATAATATTTTAATTTTGTTGGCTCGAATTCGAAGGATGTACAAATCCCAATATTAAAATGTTCCAAAGGCATGTTTCACGTTTAAATATATTGTGTTTTAAAATATCAAAATAATATTGCTGTTTATCGACGAGAACAAATATTTCCAACAATCAAAACAAATGCACCGATAGTTGTTATATATGTATTCTCCTCTCAGGCAGAGAAACAGTTTATTTCTTGCATATACCACTCTGGTCCTCTCTCCATTCGCGTTTCGACCACCTTATGGCCTCGTCAGTGGAGCTGTATCGGCCGAGAGTAACATTCGCAGGAAATAACGAATGTTTTGTATTTCTTATTGAAATTTTGATTTTTAAAAAGTTTCTCACTACACCGGTGATCCACAGATGTCGTTTGACTAACGATATTTTTCACTCTGACATCAAGGGCGATAGGTGGCAGGTTTGCAATATCCTACCAATATACTTTGGAATTTATATTTCATATATCAGTTCTTTCCTGCGAATGTTACTCTCGGTCCGATACAGCTCACTGACGAGACCATGAGGTGGTCGAAACACGTATGGAGAGAGGACCAGAATGGTATTTTCAGGAAATAAACTATTTGTATGAATTATTTCCTTTTCTCTACCTGAAAGGAGAATACATATATAACAACTATTTAAATTCGGCAGATAGATTTTGTTATTTCTTACTGAAACTTTGATTTTTAAATAATTTCTCACTACTCCGGTGATTCATAGATGTCGTTCAACTGGCGATATTTTTCAAACCGATATCGAGGTCGGTAGGTGGCAGGTTTGCAATATTCTACCGATATACCTAGGAATTTATATTTTATATATCAGTTATTTCCTGCAAATGTTGCTCTCGGTCGATACAGCTCTTATTACGAGACCATGGTGGTCGAAACGCGTATGGAGAAAGGACCAGAGTGGTATTTGCAGGAAATAAACTGTTCGCATATATTTTTCCTTTTCTCTGCCTAAAAGGAGGATATATATAACAACTATTTAAATACGGCAGATAGATTTCTTTATTTCTTGCTAAAATTTGGCTCTGGCTCCAGAAATGGTGTCTCAGCCTCTTTTCTCGCGAGCCTGTCTACTCTTTCATTCCCCTATATTCCGGTGTGTCCTGGTACCTACATAAGGGTACTTTATTATTCTTCACCATTTAATTCCTTTAGGCATTCCTAGACCATCTTGGAGTTAATAACTTGAGAGCTCAGCGCACTGATGGCTGCTTGACCATCCGACATGATGATAATCTCTTGGACGTGATAGTTTTTTTCTTTATTGAATTGAATACATTCTTTAATGGCAGGTATTTCTACCTGGAAAATGTTTGGTGACTTATTCAAGCTTTCGTACTGTCTGGTGCCGGTTCCATACACTCCTATTCCAATTTCCTCCGTTGTTTTGGAGTCATTTGTATACCATATAATGGATTTGTTGTTGAGTTTTTCTGGTGTTTCTGTCCTATTCGCTTTTGCAATTCAACTTTGTGTTGAAGTTTTTCACAAAGTCAGATTGGTGCTCTATTCTTCCTAATCTGTTTTCCTAGGATTCCTTCTGAGAACTGGCTCAGGAGGATCGGTTTCCAAACGGAATATAATTATTCTATTATCCGAAAGAGATGATTTATTCAATACCGTTCAGTTTCCTACTAAGTTTGTTAGGCCTGGTGTACTTAATGTGATGTCTAGCACTTCTTCCCTTACCCTTGCTACAAATGTAGGGGTATTTCCTATATTGTTTATGGTAAGATTACATTTAAAGATATATTCTAAAATTTGCTCACCTCTTTGATTAGTGTACTTGCTGCCCCAGATTGTGTTGTGAGCGTTAGCATCACACTCAAGTAGTAGGGGCAATTCCTTTTCCTGGCAGTACTCTACCAGTCTTTGCACTTCTAGCAGTGATGTTGGCCTGTCTACTGCGAAGTAACATGATCTCTAGCTGCTTCTTCAGTTCGAGGTATGCTCGAATAGGAACGAGGTCTCTCGTTAAGAATTCTGAAAGACCATGATACATATTCTGGGTGTGTCACTACTGATATGATATATTACCTTAGCATCCTTGCCGTGTAATTCTTTTACCTGATTTCTGTTGACCCAGGGTCCCTGGATCAGCGTAATCCCTAGCTAGTTTTTAGTGAACTTGCTTGCGATTACAGCTGAGATGCCTTTAGCATTGTGAACATTCACTTGGGCGATGTTGATGCCTGCCATTTTCCGGTTATTAGAAGAGAATATTGTTCGCTCTCATAAGGGTGATGTTCACTCCTGTGAGGATAATGTCCCCACTGTTATCTCCTCCTTCTGTTTCTTACACTAATAGTTTAGGAAAAACCCCGCACTAATTAAATCAATGCATAAAGTCTAATTTACTTGTGTTGAAACTAAACATTAAAGTAGGCTTATCACGAATATAAATTTAAAATGAAAAAACAACAAGTAGTTTGTGGATAATGTCAAAATAACAAGGAATCACAAGATAAATAAAAACCTATGTTCGAGGGCCACCTTGAAATGGCCATAGCTCCTATTATGACGCATTTGCAAAGCTATGTTCATATGAAATGTTTTCATCTGTGGAATCTCCCTTCAAAGTATACGAATGTAATTTCCGGACACACTGTATACGGTTAATTTGCAGCAAGAAATCCTTACATAGACTACTTTTAAATATAAACTCTCAGTGCACAGGAGTCGTCTAGCTCGCTAATGCACTTTATGTTAGTATAAATAAACCTAGAGTTCACGATCTTGTTCACTATTCACCTGAGGACCACTAAAGAAATGTACCACTTTAAACGTTATAATTACTTAACAAAATGAAATAGTTGTTCCGAAAAACATATTTTTTCGCTTAGCATTCAGTTTTACTTTTTTGCTTTTTAAGCTTCTGAACTATAAGAATCGCATAATTTGCAATTGTGCTTTATTCCACCGCAAATTTTATTAATATTAAATTTTATGTAAATCTCTAAAGTAATGGCCTTTTTTAACGTGAAGTGATTTCTATTACATAAAGCCAGGATCGCCCTGTCAAAAAACGGAACATGATGTTACGAAGCACAATATGAAATAAAAAAAAAACTAAATTTATTCATACATAGGCTGCCGAAGAGTTTGCTCCCTTTTCAAAAGCAGACGTTGCTTGTCAGAATATCCTTCAATTGGAATTTTTATGAGGTTTTAAGAATTGACAGCTTGAGAGTATATGTAATTGTATTGGTGGGTGGTTGTAAACAAAATATCATATTACAAGTATTTAATTTCTAAGTACGGAAATGGTTGACAAATCTTTAAATTTTCATGAAGTGACACCTTAAGGTTCACTAAATTGCATCTCAGCGGTGATGTATATAAATGACCCTGGATCAAATGTCAATTGATGGGTGATTGTCAATAAGAGATCGTATGATAAGTATTAAATTTTTCCTTGAACTAAAATTTTTTTCAAATCTTTTAAATTTTCATGTGGTTGACACCACACATCTTTAAATGGCATCACTGGAATCAAGTGTGTTTAAATTGTCTTGAATTAAATCTGAATTTCGCAGATCATTATTCGGTCAGACTTTTACCAGTTTACCCCTCTCATTTCTGCCTACAGGAGATCGCGATGTCTGCTGAGGACATGTTGACGGTCAATATATTAAAATATAATTCCTTTTAGTTCGAAACAGAACCGAAATTGATGCATTGTGGATGACTTTGTAAAAATTGAATTCGATTGAATTTATATTTTTTGAATTTTTTTTTGTGTTCATAATAATATTTTAAATTGTAGTCGTAAATCCTTTTATCAATCCCCTAAAAACGACATCACATCGCATCTGAATAATCTGTGACATATAGACCAAGCCATAGGTAAATATCGTGACGTAAATTTCGAGATAGATGAGACCTAGCCAGAGAACAAACCCTAGATAAATTATAACAGCATAAAATAGGCTGGAGCCAAGAGGGGGGCCAAAGCAGGCTTTTTTTTATCTACAAGCTCAGAAACACATTTTGGAAATAAAGTTTAGTAGATATTTTAAAAACCTACAATTTGAGCTTTTGTGCGATCAATTTTGTCAATTTGTTATTACAAAAAGGCCAAAAAACTTTCAAAATCTTCCATTTTTTACATATCAATTATTTATGGTAATTTGACTTTTTGCAGTTTTCGATTTTAATGGGAAACTCTCATCATTTTGAACAAAATGATATTTTATAATAGTAAATCGGACAATTTTTTGCTGATATATTGCCATTTGTTTATCCCAAGACGCAAAATGTTGATTGCTATAACTTTTTTTTGGGTGAACATTTTGACCTCCACAAAGGCCTAAATTTTCATATCTTTTTAGGAGCAAATCAAAAAAATAATTTTCAACCCTTTAAATATCGTTTTAAAAAAAGGAGGCGTTCTTAATAAAGAAATATAGCTGGAGCCTCCCCCTTACATCTTCCGACCAATAAGAGCCGAGTTAGGATTTTTTTTTTCAAAAATCGCAGTTCTTTTGTTTATAACAATTAAGAAACAAATTCAACGACGTTTGATACATAGAGAGTCATATTTTCAAAATTCATGATCAGATTTTACAAAGTGCGGCTTTTCGTTATTAAAAATCATACATAAATTAGAGCGTCTGAAAAGCAACTGACCTACCATGGTGGTGGGAGAGCCCCCCACCATATTCATTTATTTCGAGCTACCCCAGATTAAAAAAAAAAACACCGAAATTGGTCCAATTTCCAATTTCTTTATTAACTTCTAAGTCAGTACATAAGACTATAAACTTCTATTTAATGTACAGGTCATATGTGTGGTATAACAATTGCGAACTTAATCTTAAGATATTATTGTATTAGACAATCTAACTTAATTATAATATTGATGTTCTTCCTGGTGGGTGTGGCTAGAACTGTGGCAACGGGTCGCTGGGGATTGGATACATCCATCTGTAGAAGGGGCAGAGGCGAAAGGCGTTCCGGACTATGTTATTGTGGTGTGTTGGGATTGAGTCGAAAAATTTGGTCGTAGTGGATTTGGTGAATTCTATTAAGGTTGGCATCTCGAGCTCCCTGTGAAGTTGGGCTGCCCTCAAGTACCATAGCGCGTTGACAATGAAGCGGAGTATTCTATTTTGAATGACCTGTAGTAGTTGGCGTCTGGTTTTTGGGATATGAGCCCAGGATGGTACTCCGTATATCATTGCCGGGCGGATGGTGGCTTTGCAAATGGTTAGTTTATTCCTGATGGACAGCCTGCTGCCTCTTCCAAGGAGTGGATACAAGGAGGCTAGTAGTCCTTGTGCTTTTGTCCTTGCCTCTTCTACTTGGTCTTTCCAAACCAGCCTCTTGTCATATGTAAACTCCAGGTATCTCACTTTGTTGAACCATGGGATGATTTTGTTGCGGAGGAGGAGTTGGCCGTGATGCTCTTTCCTTGATTTTGAGAAGACGATGGCCTGGGTCTTATCTGTGTTGGCTTCCAACCTCCATTTGTCCATCTACTCCTCGAGGCTGTTAAGGTGTTTTTGGAGCATCGAGGTGATGATCCTGAGGTTACGATGTGCTACGCTGATGGCTGTATCATCGGCGTATAGGCTGAAGCTGGTTAGGTCATCTTTGGGGATGTCTGCCATATATATGTTGAAGATGTGGGGGATAGGGGGGATCCTTGAGGTGCACCCGCTGCCATGCTTCTGGGTCTTGATGTGGTATTGTCAACTCGTACGGAGAAGGATCTGTTGGTTATGAAGGAAAGGACCAGCTTGACCATATGTTGGGGGTAGCCAAAGCGTATCATTTTGATGCCTAGTCCGTCATGCCATACTTTGTCGAAGGCTTTCGACAGGTCTAGCATGACGGAAATTGGTCCATTCGTTACTGAAATACAGCAAATGTTTCCTAGCCCCGCTGGCTTGAAGCTGCGAGTTCAGTTTTATCACCCGCAAGAGAGTGGGTTCCCGCCACGACCACGGTCCGGCAGTCGCTCTAGTTTATCTATGATTTTTAATAACACAAAGCCGCACTTCATAGATAATTGTGAAATAATTCGAAATATGGAATAGACGTTTATTGAGTATGCAGATATGCATCTGATGTATGGTCTTACACTGCTTTGAAAGCCAGGAGGTTATATCACTATAGATATCCTAATGGTCCTCTTCCAGATCAAAAAACATTTCAACAAATTGACCAACGTCTAAGGGAGAATGGTAGGCGATTTCATTTAATAAAGTAATATTATTAAATTTCGTCCTAATTTTGGGAAAAAAAGTACCGATGGTGATCGGGGAAGAACAGTAAGTACGCCGCAATTAAATGAAAATATTTTAAGTACTGTAGATGACACTCATTCAACGAGCACTTGAAAATTGTCAGCTAAAACAATAGTACATGAAGTTCTTCAAGAACAGCTATTATATCCATATCATTTGAAAAAAGTGCATGAATATCAGTTCATCATCCTAAAGATTTTCCCCATAGAATGCAGTTTGCAAACTAGGTATTAAATGAGCAACGAAATAATGTAAACTTCATTAGCACTATTCTCTTCACGGATGAAGCACGGTTTACCAAAAATGTTATCATAAATTTACACAACTCACATGCATGAACTGTTGAAAATCCTCATGCAACTATTCTTTCGCATCAACATCAGTTCCAATCAATTAATGTCTGGGCAAAAATCATTGGCAATTTTTTGATTGGACCATTCGTATTGCCGGCACGACTGATTGGAGAAATTTAATTAGAGTTCCTCCGGAACGTTTTTCACAATTTAGTGGAGCACTTACCGCTTGAAACCTGCTGAAACATGTACTACATGCACGATGGGGTACCACCTCATTTCAGTGTTGCTGTGCGGCAGCACCCGAATAACTTCTATCTAAATCGTTGGATAGGTAGAGAAGGACCTATTACTTGGCCTCCTCGATCTCCCGACCTAACGCCGTTAGATTTTTACCTGCAAGGACACTTCAAAATCTTGGTGTATTCAATTCCGGTTGCTAGTAGGGAGGAATTTCTACGGATAATCACGTTTTATTACGATCAAATAAGGAACAATGCTGAGTTAATGTGGCGGGTACAGCAGGCCTCAATTCGTCGTGCCCGCAACTGTCAGAAGGAGTCCATGTTGAAACCTCATACTAAGTTTTTAATTAAACAGTTAGTTTAACTTTTTATTGAAACTATGGTGACGGGAAAATTCTTCTTTTTCATATTTAACGCGACAAAATTTAAGGGACTAACAGTGTGAGTAATGGGACGGTTTTTCGTAAACAGTTAGGATTAGCGACATGTATGAAGAGTACTTAATTTTTAGTTAATAGTTAAAGGTATGTAAAAAACGTTGTCCAAAGTTCTTATCATTCAGGTCGTAAAAGAAATTGGAGTCACGAATGTCACTGCTAGTCCGTCCCTGCAGATCTGAGTAATTCACAACACTTTTTTGGATAGTAATTTGAAAGGTCTTACCTGATATACATCATATTAAAAAAATATTGAAATATACCTAGTGGTTCTGTAATTATGTGTAAAAAAACTTGATTCTATTGCAGCTCTTTGGGAGCCCATTTCTTCAAAGAGGAGGCCTATACGAAAAAAGTTTATATGAATTTGTAGTATTCCTCTCACGTGTTGTTTTCATATCCGGGAGATTTCCCACATTTTGTCGGACACCCTGTATAGAGTGTAAACTGATCATTACTAATGTTTTATTTAAATTAAACGATTTTTAACAAATTTGTTTTACACTAGCTACTTATAATAGCAAATATTGCAAGCAGTGCAGTATGGTGCTGCCCCAATAAGTCTCGAGAAGTATTATATTACGTAGAAATAGTTAATAAAAAATAATAATTTAACATTTTATTTTCAGCCCGTAGGATTTGTCACATTCAACACAAGGGCAGGAGCTGAGGCGGCGAAACAAGATTTACAGGTGGGTCATTTTAGCGTGTATAATTTGAAATTTAATCTTTAGCTTTTTTGCTCTAAACTAAAGCTGGTTAGTTTGTGAAAAACAATCTGTATTGAAAAAATTCATAAATGCAAAAGCCACGAATAAATAACACAAAACAAGTTTGTCTGTGAGAGCACTTTTATTTTCCACAAACTAACTTTATATAAATACGAAAACATAACTTCCAGTGAAATAACCCTGTAAGTTTAGTTTATATATCCCGTATGTTTAACTAACATTCACTCAACTAAGACATTAGTATTAAGATCGTTTCCTTGTACTATACCCCCTTTTAGCCCTATTTCATTTTAGTGGAGGGAAATGGAGCTGACTGATAAATAAAATTAAGTCTTGTTGCGACTTTATTAGGTAAATTCTGAAATCCTTATATTAACACAATTTTATAATTATTGTTATTTCGGGCATACGCAGTATTGAAAGAAAATTACTATACAGGGTGATTATTCGGGAACTTTATCCGTCGATTGTGGAAAAACTACAATTAGGAAGAATCTGAAAATTTGACATTGTAGTAAAGTGCATGGGGGACAGCCGTTTAAAATATTTTCAAGATGGCGACACTTCCTATCATACCGGAAGTAGATATCAACTTGCTTATTTTAAATGGAACATCCTATGTATTATGGCATTTTTGATTTCTACGTAAAATTCTGGACATATTTCATGTATAATGTTTTATACTTAAGTCTCACCGTTTTGGACATATTGAAATTTTTATGTCAACAATGACGTTTGCAGACCAAAACTAAACTATAATTTTTTCCTATAAGAAAGTCTATATTATTTAATTTCGGTTAGCTTTCTTGTAGACGAAGATCGACTTTAGTAGTCTTTTTATGATATTTTGAAAATTATTAGTACAGAGTGGTTAAAAAGAAGAATAAAACATATTTAAAAAATAGCCAAAAGTCAATTTTTTCAAATAGAAAGTACCTATTTTTATGATTTTATCATATTAAGCATTAAAAATAAGGGTAATTTTGTATAAAGTTGTCTATTCCAAAAATTTGTAGTTTTCAAAATATTCCCAATTCAACATTTTTCTATTGTAAAAAAGCTATACGGCTTTTAGGTTTCGTTATTAGTTGGCCATGACGTTGAAGCGTGGCGAAAATAAAACAATCGAACCCTACAGAATTGTCACTTTTCCTTGCCATTTGGCATTTATTAATAATAATCATGACGGAGCGATTAAATTAGACGCATGAAGATTTTTTAAACTTATTTATTATTTATGGAGAATGTGTGTGCATGAGTTTCAAGAACATGCGATACATTCGCGATCCCGTATCCGCAGAAACGAACACTACTAACTGTTAAAATGATTATAAAAAACTTCAAAAACTTTGGACCTGTAAAAGCTGAAAGTAATAAAAATAAACCAGTTGTTAATAAGATAAAGTTACAAAAATTATTTGAGTAAATGACGCTCTTGAATTTCCAAACATTTTTCGCACCTAAGCAGAAACTCTTCATGGGTGGCTCTTCTTATTGACTGAGGATTAAGTTCTTCAAATGCTATTCTGACACGCTGTATACAATCTTCCATAGTGGTTAATGTGGTATTTTGATTTCCCCCAAATAAAGAAAGCAAGTACTGTTAGATCGGGGGAGCGCGGTGGCCAAAGATGTAGCCCATTCTAGTCTATCCGTTGATCATAAAACAGGTTTTGCAGATGATTGTTAACTAAATGACTATTATGTGGAGGCGCCACATCATGTTGATGAAATAGATTTCTATGATCAGCCAGCGGCAAGTTATCTAAATAGTTCACTTCCAAATTTCTCAAGATGTCAAAGTAGCGCTCACCTACAAGTTAAAAATTATTTTTTGTATCTAAAAGTCTTCAAAAATGGCTAACTTCAGATTATCTTGGTAGAATTCATGAGTTAATGTACCTTTGAGTCGCTCCAATAGTGGGAATTTGCGTCGATTAAACAATCCATTTTTTGTGAATTTGGCTTCGTCCGACCAAATAATATTATCCAAAACACCAGCATTTTCTTGTGACCGATGTAAAATAAATTGACGGACCTTTACTCTTCGTCGAAAATCAGTGCCTTTTAAATGTTGTATTATGGAATAAATTGTGTTTCTATAAAATCCTTAAAACTGATGTTTGAGATAATCCAAACCCTAATGCTACTTGCCTTATAGATATTGTCGGATATGCGGCGAAATATCCTAAAATATTTTCATTATTAACAACTGGTTTATTTCTATTTCTTTTTGCTTTTATAGATCCAAAGTTCTTGAAGTTTTCTATAATCCTTTTGATAGTTGGTGGTGTTGGTTTTTGTTTCTGAGAATATCGGATCGCGAATAAATCGCATGTTCTTGAAATAACTCTATCACATTCACCATAAATAATTAAGAAGTTTAAATAATCTTCTTGCGTGTAATTTAATCGCCCCGACATGATTATTATTAATGAATGTCAAATGGCAAGAAGTAGTGACAATTCTGTAGGGTCCGATTGTTTTATTTTCGCCACGCCTCGCCGTCATAGCCAACTAATAACAAAACTTAAAATCCATATAGCATTTTTATAACAGAAAAATATTGAATTGCCAATATTTTGAAAACTACAAATTTTTGGAATAGACAACCTTATACAAAATTACCCTTATTTTTAATGCTTAATATGATAAAATTATAAAAATCGGTGCTTTCTATTTGAAAAAATTGACTTTTGATGATTTTTTAAATATAATTTTTATTCTTCTTTTTTGACCACTCTGTACTCATAATTTTCAAAATATCATAAAAAGACTACTGAACTCGATCTTCGTCTACAGGAAAACTAACCCTAATTAAATAATAAAGACTTTCTTATAGGAAAAATTTATAGTTAAGTTTTAGTCCGCAAACGTCATTTTTGGCAAAAATTTAAATATGTCCAAAATGGTGAGACCTAAGAATAACACAGGATACATGATATATGTCTAGAATTTTACGTAAAAATCAAAAATGCAATAATATATAGGGTGTTCTATTGAAAATAAGCAAGTTGACATCTACTACCGGTATAACGAGAAGTGCTGCCATCTTGAAAATATTTTAGACAGGTGTCCCCCATACACATTAATACACTGTCAAATTTTCAGATTCTTCTTAATTATAGTTTTCCCACAATCGATCGATAAAGTTCCCGGAGAATAACCCTGTATATCCTTCCTATTATTTACGGAGCTGTAATAACATAGGTATTTATTGATTATTTTTATATATTTAAGGCCTGTTTTATAGTAAGTTCAGGTTAGTACACTACAGAGAAGCTTTTATAAAACACCACGAACTAAGGATCATAGCCATTTTCTTTGAAACACATTCTCCTGGGCTTAATTAACTAAAATAAATTTTTTTATTTCGTTAATTTTCTTGCTGAATTATTGACCTTAAATAGATCTTTATTATTTGTTACTCGGACTTTGTTAATGAAATTTATCTGAAGTTCTCTGAAGTCACTAAGAAGTTCCAAAACTTATCATAATGAAATATTAGATTTTACAGGTAAAAAATTTATTAATTTTATAAAATACAGAAGTTTCTTTTACGCCCACGTTGTTATTTTCAGTGTAAGATTCTTTCGAAAAGACGAGTTTCCAACTTGCTCAAGTTGAGTATAGATCTAGGAAATTTCTGAATTTGAGTGGGCTTATTCCGGTAGGTTGTTTATAAATTAATCTTTAATCAATAATTTGTTAAAGAAACACTTCGATATAAGCGTAACTTAAAATGGTTAATCACAAATTAATTTGATCTTATGGGAAATCAATTTCATGGCGCTTTTTATAATTCTGCAATATCAAAAACTTTAGATTAAAATGTTTTGAACTCCTTAGAATTTATCTTTATCTATATCTCTAAAAAAAGGTTATTTTTTATGGAACGACCAATTTTATGTGTATAGCCTAATTTTGTACAATATATACCAATAATAACACAGGCCAACAAAATTTGACTGATTTTTAGTAACAGAAACTCTAGAATACTTCTCCAAAGGATTTTTTTATGCTGAATCCGAATCTGGCTCAGAATTGCTCCATCACGCCAGGTTTTTGAGATATTCTAACCTATTTGTGTAAAAAACACTGTTTTTCAAATTATTTGAGGTTATGTAAAATCACAAAGTATTTTTTTTTCACAAAACTAGTGGGAGCACCTGAAAGTATGATCCTTTCTCTTTAAAATCAATTTCGAAATGTCCAAATATCACCGAAATATGCTAATTTGAATTTTGGCTCACCAATCTATCTACTGCAAGCCGAAAACATAGTACAAGTTACCTCTTTGAATGTACTTTTCTAAATTACGTTATTTTGATGAAAATAACTGTATAGGCATTCTAAGTTTTAGATTTTAGTGCAAATTTGTCAGATTTTGAAAATATAAACAGCTGAGAAATTTATCAACTATATAGGATCTGTTGTTTCAGTTTTTTAAATTTTCCATTCGATCGATTGCCTACGTTAAAAAGAAAGTGTTTTTATTAAAAATAAAACAGTGACCTTGAATTAACTGTTAAGGTCATTGTCAAGTTAAAATTAACGTCACCATTGACTTGCCTTTTTTTAAAATCTGACTTTGTATTCGTAATGAACAACCTCAAAATACCTCCAGAAACCTATACATAAATTTTCTTTGAAGGTTAAAACTTTTCGAATTTTTTTTCCACCATTTTGAATTTTTAAAATCTGACGGTGGATTTATAGTCAGCGTCTCCTAGAATAGAATAATTTGTATTAAAATAACAGAATTTAGAAAAGTACACTCAAAGAGGTAGTTGTACTCTGTTTTTGGCTTGCGTTTGAGTAGATCGGTGAGGTGCAAATTTCAAATTAGCATATCTTGGTGAAAAAAAAAAGATATCCAGACATTTCAAAATTGATTTTGAAGAGAAAGGATCATGTTTTGAGGTGTTTTTACTAGTTTTATCAAAAAAAATTACCTCGTGATTTTACATTACCTTAAATATGGCGAAATATTTTTTGCAATTTTAGGTTAGGATATCTCAAAAATCTGACTTGATGGAGCAATTCTGAAGCTAGATTCAGATTCAGCATCCTTCGGAATAGTTTACTATAATTTCTGTTACTTGAGCCTTGTTGGCATGTGTAATATTTCTTATCAATTATTTACTACAATTTTCAAATTTTTGGCAATAAGTCTGTAAAGATATTTTTAGTTTAATTCAATTTATCAAACTTAGGTTGTCGAACTATCTTGTATTGCTAATTCCAGTAAGTTTTTGGAAGATGAAATATTAAGGTTTTCAGTTTACCAGCATATGAAGCTAATTAAAGAAATTAATAAAATTTGTTTGTGGGAAAATTCAACTGTGTTAGCTACTCCTCTGAAATATATTTTCTTAAATGCGAATTTTAAATGTAGAAATCAATTTTTGATCTAAAGAAATATACCAACCTTCAAAAAAAATCAAAACTAGAAAGTTATTATCCAAAATTATAATTTTAAATATGTCCCTGAAAATATTTTAGTAAATTTCTAGGGGATTTCTTTGATTTTCCAAATAACATTATGTAGCAATTTATTTACATTCATGTTATGTCAGCTACTACTTGTAAGGTAAATGATTTAGGTACCTAAAATTAATTTTTTTCCTTTGGACGACAATAGTGATAAATACCCTGTTTAAATTAGTTAGTTTACATGAGTTTGTCTACCTTCCTATTTCTATTTATTATTTAATCCAGTCAATTTCACTAAAACAATATAATTTAAAACATGTTTTAAGCAGATACGTCCATTTTGATTAACACTTTAGTATTCTCAGTTCACAAATTAAATATCTGTTTAATAAAGCAAAGAAAATGCCCTTGCAGGAGCATAGAGTATTGAATAAGATCCGGATAGATGCTAACTTGAGCTGAAGTAGGGGTAAGTTTGTCCTTTTTTTATTATAAAAACTAGGACACCTAACGTTTTTTATTTTTACCTATTTTTAACCAAAATCAGTTTTTATCTATAGTTCAAAATAATATTATCAGTCAGTCACATTCCCTCGACTAAAATGAGTCAGCTGCATGCACCCGCACCAAAGAGTGTCGGCACACCCGCATATATATTATACAAATATTAACTTTTACCTGCTTTGAGCCTAATTGCGGAAAGTCGTTACAACGAAACCGGGACCTGCGTGAAAAGATAACGGGTAGGTTTGGATAGGGGTAAATATTGAAATGAAATAAGTTGTAAAGTCAACTTGTATTTGTTGTGTGTGAATGATATTAATGAATTAGGAATTTAGATTTGCTAACAAATATCTCGTGATTCTTTCAAGTAATCTAGAAGTATTTTCTTGATCTTTTAGCGACTACGTAAAATCATTAAATAAAAACGTAGAATTATTTTTTAGAATCAATCAATATACAATGTATGGAAAAGAAAACCGGATTCCCAGTACACATTTAATAGTATCGTGACTGGATTCCAGGTATCAGAACGAAAAATGATCAATACGTCTGCTAGTAGCTAGCTAATAGTCAAGTTTGTATAGATAACTAATTTTTTATTATCCTCATATTGTTCGTAAACCGACCGAATACAAAAAAATTAAAAGAATTGGAAATGTTTCATACAAATATTGAATAATTCACAATATGAGAAATCAACTTAATTAATAGATTGAAAAAAATTCAATAGTTTTTCTTTTCCTTTCTTCAGTATTCCGAAAGCTGTTTAGTTATTTAAAAAAAAATGAAAATGTGTGTAAAAAACAAAGAAATCTATCTGCCGTATTTAAGTGGTTGTTTATATGTATTATTCTTCCATACAAAGAAAAGGGAAGAATATATACAAACAGTCTATTTCCTGCAAATACCACTGTGGTGCTCTCTCCATATACGTTTCGAACACCTCATGGTTTCGGCAATGGAGCTGTATCGAACCGAGAGCAACATTCGCAAGAAACGAAATATAAATTTCAATAAATTTATGTAGTGTATTTGCAGGAAATAGTCTGTTTGTATATATTCTTTCCTGTTCTCTACCTGAAAGGATAATACATATTAACAACCATTGATCTGCAGCTAATTCTGTAATTGTGATCCATGGTCTTTGCATGCAGGAGGATTCTATTAAAATTTATTAATTCAGTGCGATAAGTACTGGAGAGGGTGGATAGGCTTCTATTTTTGAGATAAGACCTTTATAAATACAAATATAATTTAAGTTTTAAAGCAAAAAAAAGCATAGACCGCAGTACCACTGAACCGTAAAATTATTTTTTTATAAATCCAAGATTCTCTGTATGTTTATAGTTTCATATTCCACAAAATGTAACCCCTATTTCAATATAATTACCACTCTTTTGTAACTTTGTAAGTGGCGTCACTTTGAGGAGTTTGACAACTTTTTATTTGCGAACATTCTAGTATACGTTGCGTTTTCGAATGCGGGAAATTGACGATTTCAGAGCGTCTCACTCAAAAAATGGCGCATAAAAGTTGACGGACAATATGACCACTCGATTGACAAACATAATTAAACAACTTTGAAAGAATTAGCTGATTGGTAATAATTAAAAATATGTACTCGTTGTGTGTACATGCTTTTTGTGCCAAAATATTGAAATAAGGGCTACGTCTTTTGGACTATTAGGTTATTGTAATGTATCTACACTTAAAGTCCATAATTTCTGTCAGTGCCCCGGGTTGTGTACTGCCAAAGGAATCAATTCCAGTGGTGTGTGCATTTCAGAAAGTATTAAATGGTGAAATTTTGTCGGATTATTAATTTTTTTTTTTTAAGTTAAATTTATTTCCTCAGAATTTTTTTTCTGGAGGGAAAACCTTGCATAGGCACCTTCACAAAGTGTGAAAAGTAGTGTCGGATTCTTACTGACTGAAACCCCGCCCCGGACTGAAGGTCCTACCGATTTTCCTTCGCCTGCTGTTGGTCGTGCCTGCTGGCAGTCCAAGGTTACTCAGTGAGACCTCCAAGTCCAAGCAATTAAACTTTAACAAACATTTGACCTTCATTCAATATACTGCTCTAGGTGCCGGTTGCACCCATTGCTTCGCCCTCTTCCAACATTTTGCTTACAAATGAAGGGTTGTAATTTTAGGATATTTTATATCCACTTGTGCCCTTAAGGTATTTTATGCATATTAATCGATAGTTCTTTGCTTGCCTGCTCTTCTGAGTTTTATCTAGTGAATTTCCCTTCTATTTTATTCGTTTCGGAGCAACCAGGGTGCGTCTAGCGTCATCCTCAGGAATGTGACACAGGTAATGTAGGTCACTTAGGTCACATTGATTCATCGGCAGAATTGCTGTCAAGAGACATCTAAATTTCAGGAACTATCGGCGTCAGGGGCGATTATTAATGATTCAACCACTGCCTCAACGTGAATGCCCAAGTCCCACATTCTTTGTTCTTCGTTTTTATTATGGCCGTCACGTTAGTAATTGCCTCAAATAATATTTTGCATCTGCTAATTTGTTTTTCCGTACCACTTTTTATTTGCGCCCATGCTGATTTAATAGTCAATTAAGTTCACAATGGCTAGCAATTTCATCAATAACATATTTGATAAATTCTTATTTATTTACCCTCACTAAATCTGGCAACTACACTTTAAGTATTGTTTCGTCAAATTCAATATTTTTTGATAGGAACAATTGGCATATCTCCGCCTTTTTAGACGTAGAAGTTGGAATTTTTTCTTGGCATCGACTGTGATACAGGTCATTGTCAATTACTATTACCTAGTCGGGTTCCACAAGGTTTAAAATCGAAAAAAAACCATCGCACAAAAACATTGGCGTTCATGTCTTCATGGTAGCCATCTAAGGAATCAGTCCTACTCCTAATATGAGTTATTATAAGACGATAACTTTTTCCATTAGGATTGCGCAGTCCTTGCGAAAATACTTCCATAAATGCCTGCTTCGAATTTTTAATGTTCAGATCTTGCCATACCTTCCCAACCGTGTGCCCTTCACTGAGCCATGTTTCGTCAGTGAAATACAAATCTTTTTTCCCCAAACTCCCACATTTTTTCCAAATATTTTCGCCGCCATAAAACAATTTCAATCTTCTTAATTAGTACGCTTTTTCGATCCCTTTTAAAATATCTAAAATTTATTTTTTTTAAAGTTCATTTCAAAACTCCTAATGATATTTTAGGTAAAGATGTGTCGTTATTAATTTCTATCGTAATTTTTTTAATGTTGGTTTTTGATTTTTGAAAAAGAAACCATGGACTTCGCGACGAAAGGCGTATTTTGTGTCGTCGTTCAGGATTATCATTTTCCATCCTCTTGTCTGCTTTGCTTTTTTTTGGTCGTCTTATTTATAAAGACCATTTAAAACCCTGAACAACGTCCGCGAAGAAACTTTCGTTAAAATGCCACATATTTTTTTTTTACACAACACAATATCTATATATACCGAAAGTATAGTAATTAGAATGTGAACTCACAGAATTTACACATGAATCAATAATAAATCAGTAAAATATTCATGCGATGTGAAAACCCAGTCGGAGCGCTTATTTTCAAGTCAATTCAAGATAGACATTCCATGCATATGTGTTGCCACATTCATTATCTTCGCGTTAAGAAACCAAGTCATGTTGGTTGAAATTTCTGTGCAATTTTAAATGCGATCAGCTGAGGCTCGCAAAATATGACAACAATGTTTTAAGCTTTTAATCCCTGCTCTGTTAATAGAGTGCAAACTTTTAAATCACTTATATTTGCATAAGATGTTTATCCCGGTGCTTCGTCGATCAATGAGTTACTGACACAAATTATGGACTTTAGGTATAGGGTCATAACTTCTCAGAGAAAATTGTAAATATATTGAAAACAGAGAGTTTAGCCAATTAAAGAGGCCGTTAAAAAATAGACAGGAAAGTTGATAACTTTTATCAAACATTTTATTAAACAAGTAAAAAATGCTTCGGGTCCAGACTTTTCAGATTTTTACCAGGAAATATATTTTTAATAACTCAAATTCGGTTAGCTCTGAGATGAACGTTCTTAAAAATGGTGTCAAACGTTTGCTGCCCATTAGTCCTATTACAGGGGTTTAATAATACTACGAAAGACGACATATATTTTTAGTCACGAGAGTTATGAAAAATTAAGATTGAGTACTTCCCGGAACTCTATGAACTTTAAGGTTAATATACCTTTATTAATTCAATACACAAATACAACCATAATGTTACTTTTTTACGTCTTAAAAGTATTTTATAACCTACATTCATAGACTCGATAAAACTATCACATCTCTAGATATTTTGCAATTTCTTGCACCGTATAAATTGAAGTGTTGAATCCAGACTTTCTCTTTCGGACAGAATGGTGAATGTTATTTAAATTCTTTCAAAACAAGCAAAACAAGGTTTGAAAAGAAAAGAAAATACTAAGCAAAATTTATGATCTTGGAATTAATTTAAGTTACCATTGTTCTCTTCAAATCATGAAAGGAAAAGTTGGGCTGTTTATTTTCTGCGAATTATGTTCTGGTTATTATATTTTATTTACTTCCCAAGTTTCTCACTACTCCAGTGTCCTTATAAATGTCGTTTGACTGTTGATATTTCACAGTTCGGCATCGAACATGTCTGTAAGTATCTGGTCGACGTCTTGAAAAGGAAATTCTGGGGTAGTTATTTTATGTGAATTTTGCTTTTGATTTGTTACGCATATGGAGCGAGAACCAGGGTGGAATTCATAGGAAATAAACCGTCTACTTTTTTTTCTGAAGGAGCCTAAATGGGTTTAACAAAAAAAAATAGGTCGCAACAACAAAAAATTACTAGAATATTAGGGAATTTAGCGTTTGATAGTATGCGTAAAATATAGAAATTCCTGAATAAGAAACTACCATAATAATTTTATATTGCTTAAAAAGAGTTGAAAGACTAATGGATCATTTTAATTCTGTGAATTATTTCACTTTTATCGTCAAGAAAAAGCCTTTTATGTTGTTCGTTTTCCTTTCATTGATCGTTATTCGTAACACAAACCTACTAAATTTAAAAAGGATGCTTAATTAATTATTACCTAATATATCTAAAATTCCTAAACGTATTTTTTTGTTAAATATTTTTTAATGTACTCTTTTTAAGTTAATTTTCTCGTTTTTAATCTAAAAAAACAGTTATCTGCGGAAACCTACCCGTTTTGCTATCACGTAGTCCCCATAAATCGTGTTTATAACCGGCAACCCCGCTATGTTCACCCCACCATATACTGTGCTAAATTATTTATGTCCATTGCTATTACCGTAATTAAAGTTTTATTTAAGCACCAAAATGATAAAGCTTCAGCTAATTAGAGTTTCCTACTGCTTTAGGCATTACCGTAAAAAAGGGAGAAAGAACTAAAATATTGGAGTCGGTATAAGACAAAATTGTTTTCATACCCATAGAAGACTGCAAATAAGAAAAAAGGTAAAAATGTTATTTGACGAAGAAAGAACAGTCATGAATTTGTAGATGTTGGTCATCTAAAATGATAATTAAAAATGGTTTTAGTAAATTAAGTCCCTAAATTCCTATTATATGTGATCTTTTGATAATTTTTTGTGAAAGGTATTTTACGAGAAACCAAGGAGCTCATTACCTTAAAAACTTTATAATTTGTAAAAAATTAAGGTTACTAATTATTAATGCTATCTGAAACGCATTATAGTCCGAGACCCTTGATTCCGAAAATCGAGAGTGGATTCTCAAAAAATGGTCATGTAATTTGTTCTAAACAAAAAAATTGTTAAAAATTTTAAAAAATTGCTTTTTTCCTAAAATAGAAAATATTTTCATGTTCATTGGTTCATTTCACGAAGAGCGTCTCTTGTGATTTTCCGTCGGACGCCTAGTTTTTGTGTTAAAAATCCTTAAATAGTTAAAAAAAACTTTTGTTTAAATAAATATTGAATTTAGAATTTCTGCGCCCAGCAATTCATAGTTCAAGTCAATAACTTCAAGCTGAGATAGTGTTTCATGACTTAGGATCTTCCAAAAATCTCGTAACGGGGTTTTTCAAAATGTTTGAGCCCCCTTCCCTATCATGGCATGGAACAGGATTTTTTACCCCCTCTCCTCTCCTCTTGAATATCACGAAATACTTCAATTTTAAATAATAGGAAAAAATTACACTTGTTTAACTTCCTAATTATATTAATTAATTTTTTAAAAATATTTAAAGTATATTTTTTAAATAATTTTAAGGGTATTAATAATAAATTATAAAATTATTTAGCTTTATAATCACTTTTTATCTTCAGTTCGAGAAGTTTGCATATTGTATTTAGTTTTAAAGTAATAAAGGGTGCTGAGCATTGGTCAGCACAAGTATCTTCTATAATGTCATCTTCAGCATAGTCGCTTTCGTCAGTAACATCATTTAGAGTTTTGCTTTGAGTTGAATTTTATGGTCTGTGAATGCATTAATGCATCTTAATGGCTTTTTTTTGAGCAAAAATATATCCCCCATTTTTACAAGTCCTGTTTACAACTTCTAATTTTGCAGTTGTCAGTAATCATATGGTAATTTTTCAACATTTTGCAAAAAATTCATACGAAGTAACACGTTACTGGTTTGAAGTCGGCGCCAAACTAATACCTTACAAAATGTGAATCGCATAAACAGATTAAAAATACTTTAATTGTAATTGCTTTCTTACCATAATTTGTATATTAGTTGTTACTTGTTTTATTAAGAAATAATTTGGCGCCGACTTCAAAAATTTCAATTTCATATAAAAATTTATATTTTTTTTCGATTTTTAGTTTTGAATTCATTATGATATCCATCAATTATTTGAACTAAGTACTAATCGAGATTAGTATACCTCGCAATGACTCCAAGGTGGCAAAACAGTACCCATTTTATCCCAAGTTGTAAATCACCCTAAAATGAACCACTAAAAATTCTTTGATTCTTAAAGTTCTCCAAATACCAGTGAAAATTTATCAAACAAATATTTAGTCTGTCATAGCAAATCCACTATCTTAAATTTCAAATTAATTTTAGATTGGTAATATAGGCTCCAAAAGATTCCAATATCAATATTTAAAGAACTTGAAACATAAATTTCTTAGCCCGATATATTTTATTCTGCAAATTGAGTTTTCATATGTCCCAAGAACCCTGCAATTCAATGTTAGACTAAATCGGAAAATGTAAAATTTTCAGTCCCTCATATTGTATCTTATCAACCTATTAGTTGTAAAAAATTAATTTCATATTCGTAATACATGACCTCGAAAACACCCTAATACCAAATGTAAAAAGTGAAAATAATGTAAAATTTTTAACTCGCCTTATTGGATCCGTCATATTGAATTTCAAAAAAATAATTTGAACGTCTTAATCTAATTTAAATCTAAATCTTTCAAAGTCCCCTAGTACCAATTTTGAAGAAACCCATAAATTTAAAATTTCTAGACCGTCATATTGCATCTAACATATAAGATTTTCTTAAAATAATTTTATATTCGCCATTTACATCCTCAAAAACGATTCACTCCCACATTTGAACAAAATCTAAAAATGTAAAATTTTTAGTCCGCCATATTGAATCCTGAAAAAAATATTATTAAATCATAATTTACACCCTCAAGGACCCCCTATATCAGTTTTGGAGAAAATCGAAAAATATAAAATTTTTAGGACGCCATATTGAATCCGCCAGATTAAGTTTTTCAAAAAATATTTTAAATTCGTAATTAACACTAACACAAATCTCCCAATACTGATTTTAGACAAAATCGAAAGATGTAGAATCTTTAATCCGCCATCTTGGATCGGCCATATTTAATTTTTTAAAATAATCTCAGATTCGTAATGTGCGATCCCAAAAACTCCCCCATATCAATTTAGAAAAAATCGGACAAAATTAATTTTTTATCCGCTATATTGAATTTTTTAAAAATAATTTCAGATTCGTTATGTATGACCCCGAAAACTCCTCCATACCAATTTTGGGGAATATCGAACAAAATTTATTTTTTGGTCCGCCATATTGAATTTTTGAAAAATAATCATAGATTCGTCATGTGCGACCCCGAAAACTCCCTCATACCAATTTTGGAGAAAATCGGACAAAACTGATTTTTTGTCTGCCATATTGATTTTTTAAAAAATATTTTGGATTCTTTATGTGCGACCCCCATAAACTCCTCCTCCACACCAGTTTTGGAGAAAATCGGACAAAATTAAATTTTGTTATCCGCCATATTGAAATTTTTTACTTTCTGTACATTCACACATGTGCACTGCTGAGTTTTATATTCGAAATAGACAAGTTGTTGAGGGTAGCCATATGAATATATCCAAAAAAGATTATTTTTTAACACTGATTTGTACACTATTTATCAGCAAAATAAAAAGGCATAAATTCAACGAGTACCGACCAAGATAGTGATCGAAAAAGCGACGTTGCCGATCTGCATCGGGATATTGTCTTTTTTCGCTTGAATGCAACAGCCAAAAACATAAAATTACTTTATAATGAATTTTAACTAAAAAAATCTCAAATAATTTAAAAAATAATAATCTAAAAAGAGAAAATAGTGATCTAAGTAAAGACAACATTGAGGAACGTAAAAAAAAATAAACTTGGTCACTAACAGTTATGTGATACATACTAACAAACGTATTATTTCCAAGAAAACATCTTACAAGAGAAATTCTCAACTACATCAGAAGAAATCATGGAGACGTGCTGAAAAATTATATAGAGCTTCCCGATTATTTAAAAATCACATCTACAACAATACTCTGTTAATTTTTTTATCTTCGTCAACAATTTCTAGGATATCATCTTCCGGTTCTAGTCTAATGTGAACTTGTCGGCGCGAATAACTCCACCCCATTTTACAAAAATTTTCTGGTTTCCTTGATTCATTTACCAAAATAAAAATATTTTCTTTCGAACAAAGTCGATTCAGAAATTTTTGGGCAGACCAACGAAACTGGCATTTGAGTCACGTTTTCCTGTTCTGATAAAGTGATAAATACATAAAGAAATGATTACCGTTTACAAAAATTAAAATTTATAACTAAAATTATATCAGTTTTTTCGGGGAGTATTTTCTGCTCTACGAGCTATGTTGTTTTTTTTTGTTTTTTTTGACTTACAACTTCCAAAAACGGACTTTTTACTTTCTACGTTAACAATTTTTAAAATAAAATATTTACTTTAACAGTAAAAAAACAAAATATATCGCATAACTTTTTTCTACGAAATTAGTTGACTTGATTAAGTTAAAAGTTTACTAACTTTGAAAATCACTCTCAATGTCTTATATCGTATGAAAAAAATATATGGACAGAATTAAAATTTTAAAAACTGAAGCAGCGCACCAACACAATGCTATTGGATTATTTATTTTACGATTGGATGCTTATAATTAATAAATAAAAGTATGTATATATATATATATATATATATATATATATATATATATATATATATTAAAATGTGTTTAAAGTATTAAATCCATAATCACTGAAAGCTATAATGGATTATGTGCACTAGGTGAGCCCCTGTAAGTAGAATTTCACTTTCCTTTATACACGGCAGCGCAAATCTTTTAATGGATGAAACGCTATTTGTTTGTAACGTTAAAAAGTAATAAACCTTGTTGCTCTTGACTTAAACTATCAATTTCAGAAAGTAAAACTTAAAAATATATATTTAACCAAAAGTTAATCAGGTTGAAAAGTGATAAAATGCCATTTTTCAAACATTTAATGATTTTTAAAACTCAAAAACTACACATCTGACGAGAAATTGCAAGAGACTTTTGGCTTGGAATTGGCCGAGAAATATGAAAATATTTTTTAACTTACAAAAAAAAAACAATTTATTTAATTATTAACAAATTTTTGTTTAAAACAAACTATCTGACCATTTTTCGCGAATCCACTCTCGATATTCGTGATCGGGGGTCAAAATATATATTAAAACTTTGGTGAAGCCATGTCTCTTCATCGGCGACAAAACCCACTGAGCTGCCCGACTATTAAATATTTCGATCAATAATAGAAATATTTTTTTACGGATTACAAGTTCCTGTGAGATGATAATTTAGGGCTTTAAGAAATATTTTTGTGTTATAAAGTGAAATTTAATTAAATAAAATAAAAAATGCAAGAAGCGGTAATCCATATAATCCAAAATTTTATTTTCGCTATTCGTTTAGTTCACAAAAAAATTAGATTAGAATTATATCAAGAAAACGTGTTTAAATATTCAATATCAAAATATTTTTATTACTGACTGGTCTTATATATTACCTATAAGTTGATATATACGCCTGAAATATGACTCCAAAACTAAATATTTAGTGAATGTTTCAGAGATTATTTAGGTGGTGAGCTCTAACAGAAAATTTAATGCTAATTTTGAGTTTTATTTCCGCTAGTACAGAAGATTTACTTCTACCCAATTTTCGAATGTATGTTTTTCCATCAGCATCATTTCACGTTTATCTTTTAATGAATGCACTCAAGTCATTTTTACTGATATTATACAATAAATTGTCCAACCATTTGCCCTGAAACATAATATAATTATTTAAACTTCAAACTGTTTTGTAAGTCGCAATCAAAGTTTCAAGTATTTATTTTACTAGTTCCGCAATTAATTTTTCAACACGTAAGGAACAAATTTATGTAATTGAAAAAAATATTTTGCCTTTTTTAGTATTGTGTATTTACTACGTAAAGTTATGTCATTGAAAAAAAAAACTATTTCACTGGGACAAGTTAAAAATGTATCGGTGCATTTTTTAAAAAATAAATGGAACATGTATATTTCAGGCCGCACTCGACTAACAATCAGTGAGCGACAATTTTGTCAATCGGAATATTTATCATGAATTCTAATAGAACACCCCACACAAATGACTTTAAAATCGAACCGACAGGACCATGTTCTATTTTTAATACAGTGGCGTAACGTGGGCGGCACTCGCCCGGGCTGGCACTTTGCTAGGGGCGGCAAATTTCGAAAAAAAAAATATTTTATTTCGAGTATAATTTCTTTTAATTTTTTCGTCGATGGAGAAAATCTCTTATCTGTAGGAGAATATAATCATCCGGTTCTTTTAGAACCTTGGTACGTCTTTTTACGAATCAAGAGTATTGCCACATATACGAATATGTCAGTATTTGTACGCATTTTTAAAGGCTAATACGGATAATGAATTAATAAGGATTTTAGTACGCATTGCCAGTTTCCAAAGATTTTCTTCGTCGGTCTAAATTTTTCAAAAATAGGAGAAATTTTTAATACGATTCCGGGATCTCTTATCTGCGCATCTAATCGAAGGTTACAAAGAATGAATCATTAACGCACTTTTCTTTTATTCATTTAATTTTGAAAGTTAATGTTAAAAAAGATGCAATGCAAAAATATTTGTTTTTCGAAATATTATGAAACATTCAATAGTTTCAATAATATTTTTTATAATTTTCAATTAACAATAATTATTTTAAGCAATAAAGTTGCTTTTCATAATTTATGAATATAAGAATTCAAAACACATATTTACAATCAAATTTTGTTCTCTAGTTTTTATTAATTTTAAATTTTTGAGAATTTTCTTTTATTAAAAGTTGTCAAAGCAGTCTTAATAATCATATTATCCTTCGATCATACCCTATAAATTTAAACAACAATAGATTTGTTTGAAGGCTATTCATGGTTGGTTGGGGAGAGGCTCTTTTGATGTTTGACAGACATAAACATGTTTACTTATCTTTTCTTTCAGTTTAAATCTTGTCGTGACTCTTTTCAATATTTCTAAATTTTAGAAATTACTATAAATGCGATGTTTGCAATTAATATTAACAAAAAGAGGATTTAAAAACTTATTTTTATTGGTAAATATTGTTAGATATTGTTTACGTATTGAAAATAACAATAATAATTTAGGCAACCATAAATCATACTTTTATGTATTCTAGAATTGACGTACCGATTATCATATGATAATCGTTTAAATAATGCAATTAGAAAAGTGTGTATACCAAGAAATGAAATATCTACTGTTTATCAACACTTTTTAAAATTAAATTAAAAATATTATTACGTTATTCAGCGTTCAAACAACCGGGCCCTAGTTTTGATGTTATGCTAATTCTACAGGGGTATGTTCGAAGATATTATCTCTTACTATAGAACGGAAGAAGTAATTTTTGAATCCATCCTGGGCGGCAGAAACCTACGCTACACCACTGTTTTTACCGACTTTAAAAAAGAAAAGGGTCTCGATTGGAAGTTATTGCGGTAGTACTATATCATTTCGGCTAAAATTGTTTCAATAAAACCCAAGATAGCGCATATAATATGGCGAACAAATAAGTTATAGTTCCTGATTTAATTAAAAAAACTTATGGAGATATTCAGGATCGCGAATTATGAATATTAAATTTTTTTTTAATAATTTTATCGTTAAAGATACCTGATCCAAGAAGTCTAAAAATGTTCATGTTCGGATTGGGATTGGGGGTTTTTGGGAGCATAGATTAAGAATTTACTTATTTTTTAATTAAATATGGCTGTACAGATTTTGCATTTTCCAAATTCTTTCAGTACCTGATTCCTTTATTTCAAATTCAGTTTTAAACTAAGATTTAAAAATATACAAAATACCACTTAATTTCGGAGAAAAGATTTTGAAACTGAACAGTATCGTCTAGAGAAATGCATTGTGGCATAAGATATTAGAAGTAATTCTCCAAGTCAAAAAACTTGAATAGCTATCCGTTGAGTAGGAAAGTGGATCGTTAAATAGAGTATTGAACTGTTTCTTCAATTTTTGTAGCGATTTATTTGCTTCCTCTCATCTTAAAATTCAGCAATATAAAGTCGTCGATGATAGTATGAGCTTCGGACGTGTGACAAACTGTCGTTCGCGACCGGTGTTTGGTTGACAAAATTGTCTATCTCGAATGGGCTGACAGATGGTAGATCATGTGCGAAGTGTAACCGCTAAAATTATCCAACCTTGAATGTCTGTCGCGTGCTGCCAGTCTTTAAATATATTCAGAAAGTAATATTGAAACAAAAATTCCAAATATCTTTTAGAATTAAAAGGTATATATCTGCAAAAATGTGTCTTCGTAATTCTCTTAATTTAGTAACAAACCGTTATAAATGTTTACCTTAATGTTTTAATTCCATAGGGAACGTTTTGGTAAAAACTTTTATTTCCTTTGCCACTTAACAGTAAATATTTAATTTTAACGTCTTATTACTATCCAAATAATTGGTTTGTGGCTGCTGTTGTTCCCAGTCCGTTACTTACTACTGATCTAAACAAAGGGTCTTTAACAAATTTGCCATTTTACCATTATACATAAAATATTGTGCATCTTAAACAGGGTGAAATAACAAATTTGATTTATAAAAAACTTATGGCATTTTACCTGGTAAACAGAAGGGCAATACTGTAACCAATATCAGTTTTTTTTCTTTTTAATAATTTGGCGGAGAAACAATCTAGTGTAGATAGAGGACCACCCGACGAAAGAAAGTTAGGCCGAAAAGATAAAAATATAAAAAAATACTTGAAAACAAAACAATAAAATACTATGATGTTAGTACTGGGTGTAAAAATAGAAGTTGTAACAAATACTAAGAGAAATTAGATATTGGATACGTCAATCTTTTTGATAAATAAATACAATTTATCTTAAATTTTTATAGAAAGCGTTCAAAAACAACAATAATATCTCAATTTTTAATTTACAATGAGCATGTAATATGATAAAGTTTATTTTTCAGCTAAAACCAAAGTTTCAAAATAAATTCTTCCTCAAATGGACCCAAACTATTGATTTGAAGCTTAGGTATACAAAAGCAGCTGCCTTATTACGTTTTTTATTTTAAAAATAATAAGCATCGTAATTTGAGAATTTTTTAAAGTTCCTTCTCCTGACTTAATTTGCAATATTTTCGTAGAAAAGAATATAAATTTAATGTTATTTAACTCTAAATACAGGGCGAGTCAACGATTGGATGAAGTAGGTTTGTGCCTTTTCGGTGAAATTAACAAAGAAACTATATTTATTGTTTGATACAGTTTGTTTTTACGCAGATTTTAAAAATATTTAGGACTCTACAGGGTGAGCCAAAAAACTAGGACAGCATAAAGTTGTATTTTTTTAAATAGAACACCCTATATACGAATCGTATTTTCGATTTAGCTTATAATTTTAAATCTTTTTTATTAAGGGTTTACTATAACAAAACTTTATAGTTTCTGAGATAATTAAGTTTAAAGAAAAAAAGTCACATTTTCAAGCATCAATTCAATCCTAAATAACGTTTTCAATTTTGTGACAAATATATTCAAATTTGGAATTTAGCAAGGCCAAGGACAAGTTAACATAATTTTTACCTAATATTTGCAATAAAAGCTACAGGGTGTTGAACACATCGGCTCAAATTTGAACAAGTTTAAATGAATAAATATCTTTTTTTTTTAAATGGTACACCCTGTATATTTTCATGTTATTTAATAGAGTAATAAAAACCCTAAAAGTTTTGTTCAATATATCCTATACCTATTTATAATAGTTTTTGAGATATTTCAGTTTTTCTTATTTTCCATACTTTTTTACAGAAATAGTCTTCATTATCATAGTAGCCATGGCCAAAAAAAATGTAAAAGAACATTTTTCTGTGTGTCAAATTTATAACCGCAATCGTTTCTTTTGGTTTTTATGAGTGTAGTTTGGTTTTTTTTGCATTCATCTTATATTGTAAAATGAATTTTCCAAAGAATGAATTAATAGATATGATTTATCAATAGGAGAGGCTCAAAAAAATTGCCTTCTTGCTTAAAGAATTTACAAAATGAAGTATCCTGATCGACGCCAGCCTAATACCCATACTTTTCAAAACTTAATGCAAAGATTTGATTCTTCTGGTACTGTTGATTATCCAAAACGTAAAGTGGTCAACAAACCAGTAACTAATGAATAAAAAGAACTACAAGTATTGTTAAATGTTCAGGAAAATCCTTATATTGGTAGCCGTCAGTTAGCAACATTATGTGAAACATCACAATCCACCGCTAATCGTACTACCAAGAAATATAGGTATCATCCATATCACATGGAATTACACCAAGAATTGCATCGACAGGATTTTGAAAGTCGTGTAAACTTTTGTCGTAGAATAAATGCGGAGATTCAATTAAATCCAAATTTATTATGCAAGGTAATGTTTAGTGATGAAGCTACTTTTAGAAGTAACGGTGCCGTAAATAGACGCAACATGCATTATTATGCCACAGAAAACCCATTTTGGATTAGAGAGGTGCAACATCAAAACCACTGGTCATTAAATGTTTGGTGTGGTATTCATCATAATCGAATTATTGGACCCCACTTTTTAATGAACCACTAAATGGCCATAGTTACCTGAATTTTCTACAAGAAGAACTACCCCAACTGCTTCAAGGTCTCGATAGGGATGAGCTCGACAGTATGTGATTCCAGCACGATAGTGCGCCTCCGCATTACCATCGTGAAGTTCGTGCGTTTTTGGACCAACGATATCCGCAAAAATGGATTGGACGTGGGGGTTTCATTGAGTGGCCACCAAGGTCTTGCGACATCGCCCCATTAGATTTCTTCCTATGGGGTTATATTAAAAATAAGGTGTATGTTAATCCACCAACAACAGTGGAAGATATGGGAAACAGGATTAGGGATACCTGTAGAACAATAACACCACTAATTTTGTCCAGGGTCCGAGAAAATCTGCAAAAAAGACTAAATTTGTGCATTGCACAAGAGGGTCGTTTATTCGAACACTTATTAAAAAGAAATAATTAATCTCAGTATTTAATAGGTAATTTTTTTGTTTCAATTTAGTATAAAAGTAAATATGTATTTGCCTTGTCGTTATTGTTGTGTTAATTTTTTCACATTATGTTTAATTAAACTATTGCCGTTGTAATATAACGAATAATGTATTTCATCATATTTAACCACATTCTGTTTGTTTCTGTAGTTTCTTTTTATTATTTTACATGGCTACTATGATAATGAAGACTATTTCCGTAAAAAAGTATGGAAAATAAGAAAAACTGAAATGTCTCAAAAACTATTATAAATAGGTATAGGATATATTGAACAAAACTTTTAGGGTTTTTATTACTCTATAAAATAACATGAAAATATACAGGGTGTACCATTTAAAAAAAAAGATATTTATTCATTTAAACTTGATCAAATTTGAGCCGATGTGTTCAACACCCTGTAGCTTTTATTGCAAATATTAGGTAAAAATTATGTTAACTTGTCCTTGACCTTCCTAAATTCCAAATTTGAATATATTTGTCACAAAATTGAAAACGTTATTTAGGATTGAATTGATGCTTGAAAATGTGACTTTTTTCTTTAAACTTAATTATCTCAGAAACTATAAAGTTTTGTTATAGTAAACCCTTAATAAAAAGATTTAAAATTATAAGCTAAATCGAAAATACGATTCGTATATAGGGTGTTCTATTTAAAAAAATACAACTTTATGCTGTCCTAGTTTTTTGGCTCACCCTGTAGAGTCCTAAATATTTTTAAAATCTGCGTAAAAATAAACTGTATCAAACAATAAATATAGTTTCTTTGTTAATTTCACCGAAAAGGTACAAACCTACTTCATCCAATCGTTGACTCACCCTGTACAATATGCACTAAGATGGTCAGAATGAAAAAATAAATAAATCATAAAATAAAATTATATTACAGAAGAAATATAATAATTTCTTAAAAGTTTTTTTTTCAACTTACTCTATTTAAATTGGGATTATTTTCTTGAAAAGACACGATGCGAACAAGAATAAATTCACCAAGATTACCTCATTTTGTAAAACGTCGTTTCAGATGTCTCTATTGGAAAGACCCATTCCTCGAATGACTGTCTATTGGTAGGGTCATCAAGTTGTCACAAATTAATGTATACATCATTATATCAAAGCCTTTTTTAATAATTTGTTTATTTAAAGTTAAAAAAGTGACGAAAATTTTTAAATACAGTTATTTATAGAAAGTAAAGTACTAAAAATATATATAGTATACTTGTATTTGGATGTATAAATATATTTGTATTACAGAATCTATTTAGTTAACAATCCTTTCCTGGTATTTCCTTGCAATCTGAGGTAGTGTATTGTCCCGAATTCTGTTAGAACATGATACGGCTGCCCTTATAGACTAAGGTTTTTCCAGTTGATTGAGAACTAAATTGTTTCTCTAATATAAAGATATTTATTCACCCATCTGCAGGTATAGTGTATTCCCTGTTAATGTATAATATTTAGATCCCTACGAGATTAAATATTCAGCTGACGTGGAATGCTGGGAGATGGCACTGCTTGTATTAGACTTGATATTTTTTCCGATATAAATTGTTTAAAGGATTCGCGTTTCCTGTAGTTAGGCTCCCTTGTTTACCCTGTACTAACGAGGATCAGTAGGTTTGAATCTGGTTTGCAGATGGCGGTGCAGTACCACGGGAGAGGTTTCCAAACTTTTCTAGTATTTCCCTGCAATCTGAGATAGTCATTTGTCTCTAATCGTGTGATAGATCATTTGATTGAAAACTAAATACTGTTTCTAATATTAGTGTCTTAAAAACAAGTTTGTTTATTAAATATTGGTAGAAAAACAAAATTGATTAATTAAATAATTTTGACATTTCTGTTAAATCTGTTGTTTTTCGGCTAGCTATTTCTAATTAAACACTTTGTATATTAGTTGTTTGTACAAAGTACTTTATGTCAAAATTTAATAATTTTGCGCGACCTTCTGAAAGGTTAATGACTTTTAAAAATTAACATATTTTAATATTACGACTTAACTTAAAGAAAAATTATATATTCACTTGCTTTACAATCTGAACTAAAAATAGATGTTTCTGTTAAACCGAAGTAAGTTTCAGATATTTACGTAAAGCAGGAGTATACAAGCTATCAAATTTTAACAAAAACAATGTCTTGTTTCTGAAGAACTTTTAGTGGATCATTTAGTTTAAATAACTTAGCATAACAACTTAATGGTGTGTTTAGATTTGAATCGAACACCGTAATATAACTCCGCCCCGTGTCAAGTCTGAACGCCATAACACAGTAGAACATATAGAGTCCCATGCGTTGTCGAATCAAAGAAATATTAAACTAATTTCTACATATCTGGACGTCGCACAGTGGATGGAAAAGTTGTTTTTCGATTCAAAATTTCGCTGCCAAGTTGAATCTTTATTGGTTTTGATGAATTTTGGCTTTAATTACTTGTGTGTGTCACTATCCCCGCGGGCTATCACCACATTGTCGAGAATAGAAATGCATAAGCTCCAAAAATCAGTTCAGAGTGCAATATAATATTTAATAAAAAGGTATTAGATTTTGGTATGCTGAATAAGGTCTATTTTTATATATAAAATATCTTCTTGTGTAAATGTTCGGGATTCTGAACTGCGTTTCCAAAATTTTCGAATCTCTAACTTCAAAACATATAAATGTGATTTTTTGTTACACTTGTTTCCTATAGCAAATATTTTTATAAAAATTCGTTCTCATAATGGACGGTTCCGACTAAACATTCTCCGATTAGCTTCATTCTGTGATATGTTAAAATGTGCGAGAAATATTCAACACGTATTTTTTTACGCCACGAATTGCATTTCCAGGCGGTAAAAACTATCCCCAAAGTTAATCGGTAAAAACTATTCTTAAATTTAATTGCTAAAAACGGTAAATGTAATAAAATGCAAGTGATTTTAAACGAAAATATTTGCTTTTTAAATTATAACCTTAAAAAGGCATTTTTAGAAATAATTTTCACCCCTAGAAATTGCAGTCCAGGACGTAAAAAAATGTGTTAGATATTTTTTAGTATATTCTAATATATGGCAAAATAAGACGAATCGGAGGCGGTTCCCTGAGAACATTTTCTTGCCATAATAATTTGATGTAGCTTAATACAAATATAGCTCGACCAGATAACCAATTTTATGTTATAAAAACAATCCCAAGCATAGACAGAGCAGTTATGTATATAGACTGCAGATCCTATAGAACCAAGTTAACTCACACTTCAAAAGAGAGAGAGCGTTTTCAATGAGTAGTACCTCTCTTTCTAATGGCGGAGCTAAGCACCATACTCCAAACGTCATTGGACACCCTTGTCACCTGACCGCCATTGTTACGATATACTCATCAAAAATGTTCTGTCTCTTTCTTAGCGTAAGCCAACTTGCTTCTATGGGATCCTTAGTTTATGGCTGTGATCGCAAGGCATACATAACCAGGCGCGGATCCAAGGGGGGGGGGGGCGATCGCCCCCCCCCAAGAGCCTTGAGTTCAGGAAAATAGATCCGATTTTGCCTCTTATACTATAGTTTATTCAAGAACTAGAGAGAGTAATAAATCATTTTTTATCCTTTTTTTTTTCTTCGCAAACTACCTGTGTTCTTTAGTCCGATGTCTTTGGCAAAATCTGTTAGACATATATTTTTCATAGGAATGGGTTAGAAATTTTATAATCAAAAATACCGATCTATAATAGTGGACTATTTGGGTTGGATAACAATAAATATTTGGATGCGTGAAGGTGTTAAAAAGGATTTTAATCCTTCTCATAGGCGTCGGAAGGAGGTTTATTTTATCACTAAGTATTTATGGCATAGAATATTATTTCGGTAATAAACTAAAAAGTTTTTATAATATTATTCCATTTCTTATGATTTCTTTATAATTCACATACATTAGAAAATATAGATAATTTTGACATACAAATCATAATTGTATTTTTATTATTTTTAATTATGGCATAGAAACCGTTTTAGTCACATTCAGATTAAAACGTAGTTTTTGCTCTCAAAAAATTCCAAGTTATAATTTATAAATACTTATAAAATACCTATTGCCAAAAATACAAGAAGTTAAACATATAGAAAAAAATAATTCGTCCATATAATATTAAAATTTTTTGGGGCTATCGGTCATTATTAATTAAAAACATTTTTAGGACATTTGACGTTTCAGTTCATTTATTTTTTAAACCATCTGCAGAATTACAATTAAATGGTAAAACGGGATTAAATGTAATTAATTTTTATATGTTACAGAAATAATAAATTGTGTTTACGCTGGTAAATATTAAGTATCTAATTCGTAATCAAAGTCAGTGAAGCTATCGTCACTCAAATTAATTATATTTGGTTCCTTTATCTCACCGATCGAGTTTCCACATTTTCTTTTATTCTTTTATTATATGGATTTTTCCCAATTTTCCGCAGTAACTTTATTCAAAAAATTCTTTCAAAAGTTCAGTTAAATTACTAATTTTGTAAGTACTTTTTACTTGAGGGAGATATTTTCTTCCCCAACCGCCATTTTCCGGACGATCTATAAGGACAAATTTCCTATCTGGTTTTTTCCAGCAAAAATTAAGTTCTCTGGGCAATTTCCAGAGCTCAGTTCTTTTAATTTCAGGAAAATCCCGATCTTCATTGATTTTAGTTAGAATTTTGTCGACAGTTGGGATCTGCTTCTCATAATAAAATATATGGACAACTCCTTTTATTGCAGTTTATATATTTTCTTCCAACGAGGTTTTCCGTCTGCTTGTGATCGATTGTGGCATGGGAATACCAGCAATTCCAGTCGTTTTTTCTCCTTCAGTATTCGGTACATAGTAGAGTTTCTAACTACTGTCATGGTGGAACAAACGTTAACAGAGCTTTTAACATTATTATCTTGATATTGATGTCTTAAGGCATCATAAACATTCATCCTAATAAGTTTTTTGTTGAGGAAAAAATGCCCTGGTTTAACGATTTTGGAATAAATATAGATGTGGAAGCCATATTTTTTGGGTATCTTACTAATCTCAAATATATATAATATATGAAAACAAACACAAACAAGATAAATCACTAAGGCCACACTGTAAGGTGTACTTTGCTCACTGACGGAAATTAAATTGAACTATCAGAAATTTTACTGTTGCAGTATATTTATAACAGCTTATAATATTTAAATATGATTAATATAACTAGATTTACGGCAGTCCGCAGTTACCTGCGGTACTGGGCAGGTACGTTAGAGGTTTCGGTAACAGTTTTATTACTCTCTCTAGTTCTTGAATAGAGTATAGGAATGTGTATGCTTGCGATCGCCCCTCCCCTTCCCAAGAGCTTTGAGTTCAGGAAAATAGAACCGATTCTACCTTTTATACCAGGAATGTGTATGTTGCTCGCATCCTCCCCCCTGTCGACAACTTGTTTTTTCTTGTGATCGTCCCCCGTCTCCAAAAGCTTCAAATTTAGAAAAATATACCTAACCCTGCTGGTGTCACCCCCCCCCCCTCCGTTGACAACTTACTTTCGTTTGCCATACTTTTGTGACATCACCGCCCCCCTCCCCCAAAGAGAGAGGCTGTATCCGCCCCTGTACATAACCAGGTACAGATTTATATGTTCTTACGTATCAACAGATTAGAACTCTCTACATTCACAGCATATTTGTATAAATATTTTTTATTGCATCTTTGTTTAACTATTTCGGCTTTCGAACGCATACCTTCAAAACTCACCAAAACGCGCGCGAAGCCAACAAATTTCAATAGATAATCCCCTGTTTCCTAAACCACATTTCTGAAATATGCTACGAATGTTGTAAGAGTCCTTTTCAACCTATTAGTACTTGAAGATTTACGATTATGCTTCTGTGAACATCTATTCAAGGTTATATATGGCTCTATATGTTATATATGTTTCCTATAGTAATTGGATGCACCCCAAATTTACATTTATACATTCTGTGGTTAGAAGTTCGAAGTTTCTGATGTTTGTCTAGACTTTTGAAAAGATATGTGAGAGGATGTAATATATGTAAAAATAGACTTGCTAGCATGGAAAAGCCTAAAAATTTTTTATTAAATGCCATATTGCACTTTGAACTGATGTTTGTAGGTTATGCATAACTATTCTTCACAATGTCGCAGAAGTGTAAACAAACAATGACACCTACAAATAATGTAAACAATGATTCATCTAAATCGAAAGAAATTGGGAGTAAATCAAAGAACTATTTTCTGCCCTCCGCGGTGCAGAACTTACTGGAAGAATGCATGAATAGGTAAGATATGATGGGATAATGTTACGCGTTGATAATACACAGTGATGTTTTATTTACCTTGAACTAATCATATCAAATCTTCATTGCGTAACATGAAACATTCTCGGCGCTGTGCTATACGGTGTTCTATTACGTGTTTGTATGCATCTGTAAAACCGATTTACCATATTTTTTTTTCTGCCTGTACCAACTAGATATTCAACTATGATTCAATTATGCAAACATATTGCGTTTTTTGATAACATATACACCCGCGTAATCCCAGTACTTACCAACTAAACTGTCATTTTCTATTATTCACCTTTGGTACGACGAAAAATAGTTTTCGAAAATATAAACTAAAGAATAGAATGAACCAGGAGTTATTTACTCCAAATGATGATTTGCAGAGGATTTCATAGATGGATTAGACCTTGAACAAAGTAGTGATTCAAAGTAATGATTAAAAACTCATTATTAGTCTAATTTTCTCTTCAGTTAGTTTATTTTTGCATGTAATAATACATTTGTTGCAAGTAATTACTGATTTCCTGATGCCTAGTTTTATTTATTTCATGAACGAATTCCCTCAAAATAGGTACTATCCAAAACGATCTATATAAAAATGTATTACCATGAACTGAGCTAAATGCAATACTCATAATAAATGTATAAATCTCATTTAATATATGGTTAATAATTCACTGGCCTATCTAATGGTTCATAATATAAATAAATTGGTACAGTATATGATGGAGTTAACTAATTAATATGTAATATTAATTGATAAACAATACTTAAAACAATTAATGTAGATAATTTATTTTTAAGGGTGTACAGGTAGGTGCTTTTTCCATTATTCCTTAACCCCAGTTTTTACTAATTCACCCCGTTTTGTGTGAGCCTAAGCACTTGGTAACTGGATTCTAAATAAAAATATTTTTTGGGATATATATATATATATATATATATATATATATATATATATATATATATATATATATATATATACTTTTTCAAAATATGTATTTTTAAAAAATACTTATTGCTAATAATAATAATCTAGTGAGTTAAAAACCAATTTTTGTAACAATTTATTTTTTTTTAAGTAAGTTTTAGAAACAATAAGACCTGAAAAAAAATATTTTCATTTACTCATAACTTGTAAAATACTATTTTGACTAAAAACACTTTGCAAATACATACATATACAGCTATATTTTTCAAAATTTAATTAGCTGCAATACAGGAAAAAAGATGAAAATTTTTTTTTAATGTGTAGATTATGCATGTATACAGTTTTGCAGATTTTAACAAAATATACTCACCTGGAGGTTTGACTTATCATCGTATAAAATTAAGTTGCGATAGGGCAACTGAATTTCATAAAAACTGTTTTAATATATCTTTATTTATGTTCAGTTACCAGGAAGAACAATCAGTGTATAACATTGTAAATAGGTATCTTCTAAACAAGGACTCGAAAACAATTCTTTTTATTTATTCTTGAACTATCTAAAATAATATCAGTTCTAATAAACATTAATTGCTGTTTTTATTTGAGGAAAAACTAAATATAAAAAATCTTGTCGACGTCAAAAAACATATCGAAGAAAAGTTATTATCCAAAAATTCAGGTAGAGGTTCAATAATTTTGATGTTTTTAAATATAAAAAATATATAAAATTTATAGAGATTTTAAAGTTAAAACTTTTCTATCAATAATTATCAACTGTATAGAAAGAAATCGACTGATATTTACTAGATTAAAATTTTTACACCAAAAGAGGCTTAATAGTAACAAAAAGTCTACTCATGTAACACATTCTATTTTTCTAATGCAGGACATCACAAAAACTTTATGCAGAAAACAATAAATTTTATTATTTTATTAATTGAAATCTATATATATATATATATATATATATATATATATATATATATATATATATGTTATTTTACTATTAAAAAAAAAAGAACTCTCACCAAATTTGAGCCATTTTAAGTGCCTGAGAAGTCCCAAAAAGAGCTTTTTCTTACCCATTTTTCGCATATCTTCAAATGCCATCCAAATCTAGAATATTGGCTCAATATCAATTCCGAAAAAAACATTTTCTTCGCTTTGAAAAGACCTGTCCAACCTGTCAGGCTATTATATACATTTAAGTCGAATAAGCTTTTTTACAGTACTAATCGTGCTGCGCTGTATCGGTGAATAAATATGATTTTTGTCAAGTTTAAACCTTCATGAAATCCTAAGTTTTATAGTTTTCGTCTTGAAAGAACCTTCAATTTATAATTTCAAAATCTCAGATGGGTTTTAAAAGGAAATCTGTTTTCGAAAATTTGGAAAATGCCATATTTTTTAGAAAGCTAATGCAAAAAGCAACATATATATTTTTATCTTTTATTTTAAAGCCCCCCCCCTTTACTTAAATGCTTAAGTAACACAAAAAATTGTAGTTCTCATATTTGGGTCCTAATATCTTTTTAATACCTGAAAATATACTTTTTTTCTAATTTTTAGCCCTTTTTCATAGATAACTTTTACCACTTTATATGCTCTAATAATAAATAAATATCAAAGATCTTTCTAAATCGAAAACAAGTTCTTATAAGTCGAAAAAGAATTAAAATCAACATTATATGAAGAAAATCCCGAAAATTTTCGAATAGTTATAAGTATATGATAGAAAAGCTAGTTGGAAAAGTTTTTTTTTAAGCTGAAGAGAATTGTTTTTTAGGGTTCAAATCTAGACAAAACTATAGATTTGGCGAATATAATCTAAGAAAAATGGAAAAAATGCTAAACATGGGAAAAACCCATTTCAAGTAGACAAAAAAATAAGAACAAAAATACAAAGGATACAATTTTTTTCGGTGTTCTTTATGCATTTAAGAAAAAGGTTAGGCCTCTAAAATGAAAAATAAAAATATATGTTTTTTTTCATGAATTTTCAAATTTTCTAAAACAGAACTTCCCTTAAAACCTGATATCTCTGATTCTTCTTAACCAATTTGAGTTTTTCGAAATAAAAGTTTAAGGTCCTTCCGAGACAAAAAAAAAAGACAGTCAGTAAAGAACCAAAACGCGAGATTCTATAAGGACTTGTTCAAAAATCATAAAAATTCACCCAAAACAGCGCTACACGACTGATGCTGTTACAAAAGTTTATAATAAACAAGCGTATTGGAAAGATCTTTTCAAAACCAAAAAAATATCTTTTTTTTCGAAATTCTTATCGTTACTCTATATTCGACGAGCATTTGACAATATGCCAAAAATGGATAAAAACCAGCCCATTTTAGGACTTCAAGGGCTCAAATTCGATTTGAGTTCCTTTTTTTAACAATAGTATAACATATATTTTACATAGAGTTGGGACGTACTGTGTACTCATGTCGAACTCAGTCTATACAATCATTCGCAATCATACTGCACATCTAATATTTTTTTAAGTTGGAAGGCAGAAATTTTTTTTTTTTTTGTTATAAGAAAGTCGATTCAACTCATTTTTTTTCAAAATATTTACTTAATACAGATTACCTATTGCGAAAAACTTCTAATGTTTAATATCTCCCCATGCAATGCATTTAAGGCTGATAGTTCTCCAACAAAAATGTTATATGTTATGCACTGATTTGTACCATATTCCCCGTATATTTTGCATTTTTACGTCACCAATCACACTTTTTGTGGGCAATATTTTGCAGCAGGGCGTAAGGTTTGACCCCGACATGCCACAGACCATCCGGCTGGAGTTTGCTAAAAGTAACACGAAGGTTAGCAAGCCCAAACAGCAAGCTGCTAACTCAGCCAACACGCACCCAACTTTGATGCACCCCCTCACAGGACGTAAGTACACCGCCGCTCCTTGTCCTCTCGGGGCTAGTTGATATCACACCAATCAGAAGTGAAAAATATACCTTAAAAGAAAATGTAGATTGTTTTCTAAAATTAGGTCCTAAGACAATTTTTTTTTTATTTTTCTTTATATTAATTTTGAAAGGTCTAGTGAACATTTTCTATATTTGTTGGTTAATATTCGAAATATGTATTATAAGAATAAGTTCAAATTTGTAAATTAACATCTAGAAGTTTATTTGTTTTAACTGCAGGGAAACAAGGAACAGTTCGGTTTATGGGAAGTGCTTTTTAATTAAGTTTATTTTCATGATTACCCAAAGATCTGTCGTATCTTCAAAAGAGATGAGCTTGGACCAAAAGTGCGTTTCTCAAGTTTATTTAAACTTGTTTGTAAGACTGCAACGAATGAAGTACTATTAATTGCAGAAATTTCTGGAGTTTGTATGATTCATTTAAAAAAAAACATTCAAAAAATTATTTAACTTTAATATAAGGAATCGAAGTATGAGACCTTTATAGAGAATATTTTGAAAGTAATTTAGGTCGTAAACTTTTTTAGGATATTAAATTATTCTCCATTAATTTAAAGCTATGGTTGCGCCCGACTTCGCGTTGTTTCATAAAAACTAAAAAGCAGGTTTTGAAAATTGCACCCTTATTAAATCATATCGTAAAAGGTAATAGTAATAACACAGGATTGGTCGGTAATAAAACTGTCATCGACACAACAGTAAAATCGTAACACACGGTATTATTATTGCAATCAATTCTATTTCAAAGTAAAGTTTGTCTAAACTTTCTGTACTTCCATCATGCGGTAGTGTTCGACAAAATCTTCAAACAAAATATTACCGTAGAACTATACCTATGGTATTAACCGATAGCAAGTCCTAAGGTGCGTATAGATAAGGCGACTCGCGCCAGTAACGAGCCTTGTTTGCATATTGCCGACTTCGGAGGCCAACGTTGAAGGAGATAATAAAAGCGTCATTATATTTCTATTGTTCACGAGCAGCGTGACCAACGCTCGCATTGATCCATTTCCTCTCGGTTTTTGGTGCTGACTCAAAGGAAGTTTTTTATTTAGTTGGTCAGCTTTATGGCACAATCTTTCGAAAATAATTACTTTATAGCAAAACCGACGACACCACAAATATATTAAAATTGGCTTCTTATATCCCACATGTTTTTATGATCTCCTTTGACGCCGATCGCCGAGGCAATAGGATTTTGTGCTAAATTCGTGTGGTGAGGTTAAAATCAGTCGAAATCGGCAAAATTAAAAGGAAGTTTAGATGCGTATATATTATTCTCCTTTCAGGCAGATAAAAAGGAAAAAATATATAGAAACAGTTTATTTCCTGCACATACAACTCTGATCCTCTATACATACGCGTTTCTGCCACCTCATGGTATGGTCAGTAGAACTGTATCGAACCGAGAGCAACATTCGCAGGAAATAACTGCTATATAAAATATAAATTCCAATACATGTCGACAGGATATTAAAAACCTGCCGACTTCGATGTCACTGGATTTCATTTTGACTGGCAATATTTTTCAGTCTGACATCGAAGTCGGCATTTTTTTAATATCCTGCCGACATGTATTGGAATTTATATTTTCTATAGCAGTCGAATGTTGCTCTCGGTTCGATACAGCTCCACTGACGAGACCATGAAGTGGTCGAAACGTATACAGAGAGAGGACCAGAGTGTTTGCAGGAAATAAATTGTTTCTGTATATTCTTTCGTTTTTCTCTGTCTAAAAGGAAAATAACATATAGGAAACTATATAAAATACGGCAGATTTATTTTTTTCTTATAGTATAGGGCCAGGGAGTCCGCAGTGGTCCCTTTAGTTTATATGGACCCACACAAGTTTTTTATGTGTTTTGAGTCCTTGAACAATAATTTTTAGGGTGGAATTTCGTCCGAGTGGGGATAAGTTTGTTATAAACAAATAATTGTTTAAATTTTTTAAAATACAATTTTCACAGAACTAACTATTGGATCGTATTATTTGAGTGGCTATAAGCAAAAAAGATTCTTACTAAATTTTATGTGCGACGCTAAGTTTTTGAGATTATTGATGTTAAACAATTAAAAAATGTTGATTTTTTGCAATTTTTAAGTTCTAATAACTTTTGACTGAATGAACTTTTTCCAATTTTCTTGGCAGCGATCGAAAGTTTGATCATTATCTACAAACTACAATCAAATATCATACGAAAAGGTTACGTCTTAATTGTTTATTTCGCCTATAAATGGCTTTCGACTGCTTACATGTATGCGCCGTCGTGTGTGGCGCGCAGAGAGAACCTACTCGCAGGCGCCTCGTGCGACCAAGCATTGGTTCTTAACACAATATAACCAATGCAAGCCTGCAATATAAGTTTTCCGCATTGCATTAGATGGAACCTAAAAACATATTTTATAAGAAAAGGTCAATTCTACTTATAGAATTGACTTTTTCTACTATCAATTCAAGATCGTTTTAAGTTTGTACACGTGTCGATGCTAAATAAAAAATAACGAAATTTATGGAATTTTGGTAAATAGTGGTTGTAAGAGATATTACATAGAGTAAGATCCATATTTATTTTAGTTTGTGTTTATTATTGTATGTTTGTTTTTTCATGCACAAACAAAATTTGCAACAAGGTATGTCCCAGCGATTGCATTGACGTGCTTTCCTACTGCAAACTAAACAATTAGCATAAGCCGCTATTAATTCAGCCGGGGTAATCAGAGTTTCCCTTCTTCTAGAATTAAAATATCTTCTTCTAGGACGAAGCCAAATAAAGTTGGGCAAATCTTCTACCAACGAACATTTAGCATGATGATAATAGCAAATTCTCAGATCATCAAATAATTTACAAATTTTGTTTTTATGGACAACATTGAACAAATATTCTTCCGTTTTTTTTTTCACATTTTCTTCTTTTGTCAATTCAGAAAAGTCTACAAACGAATCAAATGAATAAGAAGTAGGATACACACACAGACATGAGATGCATACATATTTGCCATGAACTATAATTGTCGAAAATACTTACTTTGGTTTTCCAAGACTTTCGTCGAGACATACACTTGCTGCTTGCCTTAATTTATTTCGACCATTTTTTGTACTAGTAACCTTTATTTCCCCATTCTTTTGACAAATAATACAAAGCTTTAAATTAATTGAGGAATCGTCATAAAAAACTGAATAAATAAATTTTGCAACATATACATTAATGCTTGTTGAAACAAGTGAAAAATTAAAACAAATAAAAGATAGTCTGTTAAAGAGCGCGCGTAAATAATAAAAAAATTGAATGCAATGAAGAAAACTTATATTGTAGGCTGATTTCGGTTGTTATGTATTAAGTACCTGCGATTAGTCACGCAAGGCGCCTGCTAGTAGGCTTCTCCCTACGCGCGACTCGAGACGGCGCATACATGTAAACGGCCGAAATCCATTTGTTTATAGTTAAAATAAACAATTAAGACGTAACTATTTCGTACGGAATTTGCTTAAGGTTTGTAGATGCTGATTTGAACTTTCTATCGCTGTCAAAAAAATTGAAAAAAGTTCATTAAGTCAAAAGTTATTAGCATTCAAAAATCACATTTTTTAATTGTTCATTATCAATTATCTCGCAAACTAAGCATCGTACGTAAAAGTTAGCAAGGACCTTTTTTTACTTAAAATCACTCAAAGAAGACGATCGGATAGAGGGTTTTGCACAAATTGCATTTTTAAAAATTTAAACATTTGTTTATAACGATCTTATCTCCACCCGGACAAACTTCCACCCTTAAAATTATTGTCCAGGGACTCAAAATACATAAAAAAATCTTAGGCGAGTCTATATAAGTTAAATGGGCCACTGCGAACCCCATGGCCCCCACATTGTTGCTGAAATTATGATTTTTTCAAAGGAGGTTTGTCACGGGCCCAACTCGCCATATTTATACGCACCTTTATGGTTTGGCTATTGGGTAAAGGGGTCAATAAAACGATATATTTTTGAGCGATCCTATGACGTTGAAACCAATATATTTTATAAAGCTTTTTTTTGCATTTTGTACAATTCTATTGGGTATCAGTCAATTCATATACAATCGGTCACGGACAGGGTTAAATAATAAATTTACATCAATAAAATTTTACCACGGTTATTTAACAAATGCTAATGACACTTGGTATTTATTTATACATTATAAGTTCCAATCTTTATCGACTTAGAGTCTTATCAAAAAATATTTACGAATAAACCGTGTATTTTACTTTTAAATTACTTTGTTATTATAACGCGGCAATTTAGCATATTCGATTTTCATTTAATATATGGGAACATTTGTGTCGTATTATTTTAATGAGTTAACACCATTTACCGATCAGGCCTTTTCGCCAACTTACTTTTATTTTATACAGTAAGTATTTGATGTTTAAATTTTAAATATATTTCTATGTATTTTTTTCAAATATTTATATACAGGTAAGAAAAAAGATATTGCCGAAACAATTTTGGCATACAAGCCTTTTGAAACAAACGTTTTTTTTACGTTTACCTAGTACAACAAATGTACCAAGAATACCCTCTTGATTAAAGACAAATTAAATATACAATGTGTTCGTTTAATTTTCATTTTATAAAATTTAAGCCACTCACAAAGTTTCAGAAGAACAGTAATCGTGTTGAAATGGGGGTTACTTCCTGTGGACTAATAATTATTGGTGATATTTTAACCACTTTTTATCTTGCTGATTTCAAAGACCATAACTCAATTTTTCAATCCAGTTTTTTAATTCTAATAAGAATTCCAGATATAAATTATGTAAAGCCCTCAAAGGTGAACTGTTTCTGAGATATTCATATATTAAAAATGATCATAATGCACGTTGAATTCTAAATTTTTAGATTCTATTTTAAAGAAAATCATTTTTCAACGATAAATTTAGGTAAGATACTGACCAAATTTATATAAAATTTTGAATATGATTTAGAAATTAATAATTTATAAGTGGTTTTCATTAAAATATCTAATTGTAGGTTGTTCTGTAAAAACATGACATTCAAATATGTTTCTTTAAAATTAATTAAAATTTTTAAAATTCATATCAATAACATAGCACGACGTGAAATTTATACATTGAATAAGAATAATCATTTCTTGTAGATTTTGGATCGCTGAAATTGCACCACCATATCAGGTTTTTAAAATATCCTAATCTGAAAGTGCAGAAAACGGTGGCCTATCTTTGAGGTTATGTATCATCGCGACATTTTTTTTTCTCAAAAACTTATAGATAGCATCTTAAAGTATATATCCTAGCCTTTTAAATGCCTTTGAGTTTGTGCAAATATCTTTCTTTTTCTTCGAGACATTCAATTTTGAATATTTCAAAGTGCATAAAGCTTGGAAACCTTAACCTTTCTTCTTCACCGATAAACTTTTAAGCGACAATGGATATTTTACAGCTATCAGGTCATCGCTCAATCAAAATTTATCATTAGTTTTGCAAAATAAATTATTGCAAAATTCATTATTTTTTAAATAAACGCTTCAATTGCATTTTACAAAAATAAATACGCTTAAAGGATTTGTTATCGGTATTACGATAAATTTTGTTGTAAACAAAATCATAAGTAATTAAATTTATCATTAGTTTCGCAAAATAAATTATTGCAAGAATCATTATTTTTTAAATAATTGCCCCAATTGCAGTATTACAATAAATTTTGTTGTGAACAAAATCATAAGCAATTAATTTTGCAATTTAAAAAACCCTCAAAGAATCATTACAAAATAATTAAGAATGTATATCCAGAATTCACCAAACCATATTCTTCAAATATAAAATCTATAAATGCATATCGTTAAAGAGTATATATTTAAATTGCAAAATTTGTTATTTAATATTTTATTTATCACAAAATATATCATAGTGACAATAACGACCCCTTTGATCTATTTATTTTTGTAAAATGGAAGCATTTATTTAAAAAATAATGAATTTTGCAATAATTTGTTTAAACAAATTTTTTATACCAATTTGTTTTGCAAAACTAATAATAAGTTTGGATTGAGCGATGCTCTGATAGCCTTAAAATATCCGTGATTTATGAGAATTGTCGCTTACGATTACGAAAGGTGGTTTTCAAAACTTGAAAAATGCATGCTATTTTGAATTTTCGAAATTGAATATCTCCAAGAAAAAAAAGATATTTCAGCAAACTCAGCGGCATTTGAAAGAGTAAAACTCATATTTTATAATGCTATGTATAGTTTTTAAGCTCAAATATAAGCCAAAATCGCATTTTTTGTACTTTCAGGTTAGGATATTTAAAAAAACCTAAAGTGATGGAACAATGGTGAGTCCTGAATTCAGCGACCCAAAATCTACAAAAATAACCATTCTTATTCAAACTACAAATTTCACCTCGTGCTGTGTAAACGGTGCATCTTTTTAAATAAACAATTCCAATAGATATTCAGAATATATCCATTATTCCTATAAGTCGGTTTTAAGTCTTTTTGCTGCTACCCTTCTTACGCAGAAAATAATAATTACTATAACCAATAAATGTGTGTAAACAACTGTGAAAAAATCAGCTGGTTAGTAATAAAAAAACATGTATACGTTGTGTGTACATGTTTATTTTTTTTGTCAAAATAATGTGTACGGGTTTTTTTATTATCAACCAACCAATTCATTCACAATTGTTTAATGTTTGTACAATCGAGTGGTTGTATTGTTCGACAAATTTTATGCGCCATTTTCCAATCAGATGCTCGGAAACTGACAATTTCCCGCGTTCGAAAATCTAGCGTGTTCGAGATTTTTCGCAAATAAACAAGTTGTCGGACTCGCCACAGTGAAGCCACTCAAAAAGTTTCACAACAGTTATAATCATGTTGAAATAGGAATTACGTCCTGTAAACCAATACTTATTGGTGATATTGTAGTCATTTTTATCTTGCTTATTTCAAAAACCATAAGTTAAATTTTTTATTTCTAATAAGAATTCTGAATATAGGTTATGTAGTACACTCTGAAAGATGAACTAATTTCGAGATATTCATATATTAAAAATAAGTGTTATGCACATCGAGTTCTATTTTTTTGGTTCTGTTCTAAAGAAAATCGTTTTTCAACGGTAAATTTAGGTAAAATAGTGACCGAATAGAGGTAAGATTTTGAACAAAATTTAAAAATTACCTATTTATAAAGGGTTTTGAGTAAAAAATATAATTGGCACCTACAATTATAGTTCAGAGTAAAAATGTGATAATCAAATATTTTTCTTTAAAATTAATTAAAAATTACGAAAAATAATCCCAATAATCAATATATATTTTTAAAATAGAAATTAAATATTCAAAATATATACATTATCCTTATAAGTCATTTTGTAGTCTTTTTTTCTGCTACTTATCTAGCCAACAAAATAATGGTCTACAGGACATAACCCCTATTTTCACGTGACTAACACTCTTCTAAAACTTTGTGAGTGGTTTCACTTTGACGAGTCCGACAACTTTTTTATTTGTGAAGATTCTCGTATACGCTGCTTCAATGCAGGAAATTTAAAAGTTCTCACCCTCGGATTGAATAAACGGCGCATAAAATTTGTCCGCTAATCAAACCTATCAAATCAAGATAAAAATGACTACAATATCACCAATAAGTATTGGTTTACAGGACGTAATTCATATTTCAACATGATTATAACTGTTGTGAAACTTTTTGAGTGGCTTCACTGTGGTGAGTCCGACAACTTTTTTATTTGCGAAAAATCTCGAATACGCTAGATTTTCGAACGCGGGAAATTGGAAAATGGCGTATAAAATTTGTCGGACAATGCAACCACTCGATTGTACAAACATTAATTAAACAATTGTGAATGAATTAGTTGGTTGATAATAAAAAAAACCCGTACACATTATTTTGACAAAAGAAAATAAACATGTACACACAACGTATACATATTCTTTTATTACTAATCAGCTGATTTTTTCACAGTTGTTTACACGCATTTATTGGTTATAGTAATTATTATTTTCTGCGTAAGAAGGGTAGCAGAAAAAAGAATTAAAATCGACTTATAGGAATAATGAATATATTTTGAATATCTATTGGAATTGTTTATTTAAAAATATACACTGATTATACAGCACGACGTGAAATTTGTAGATTGAATAAGGATAGTTATTTTTGTAGATTTTGGGTCGCTGAATTCGAATCAGGACTCACAATTGCTCCATCACTTTAGGTTTTTTTAAATATCCTAACCTGAAAGTACAAAAAACGCGATTTTGACTTATATTTGAGGTTAAAAACTATACATAGCATTATAAAATATGAGTTTTACTCTTTCCAATGCCGCATAAAATTTGTCCGCTCGATTAATTAAACAACTGTGAAAAAATCAACTGGTTAGTAATAAAAAAATATACATGTTGTGTTTACGTGTCTTTTGTTTCAAAATAATGTGTACATATTTTTTCAGAGTTGTTTAATTAATCACCAACCAGCTGATTTTTTTCACAGTTATTTCATTAATGTTGGTACAATCGAGCGATCATATTGTCGGACATATTTTAAGCGTCATTTTTCTAGTCCAACGCTGGAAAATATTCAATTCCCCGTGTTGGAAAACGCAACGTATACAAAACTTTTCGCAAATAAAAAAGATGTAGGGCTCCTCAGAGTGAAGTCACTCATAAAGTTTCAGAAGGGTGTTGATCATGTTGACATAGGGTTTAAGTCCTGTATATTATAATTACTATAACAAAAAAAGTGTGTATGTTTAAAAAGTTTGGTCTTTGATGTTTTTCTTGAGAATTAGGTTTTGTGTTTTGTATTTTAACAAAAGTATTTTAAATTTTGTATTCGTAAACACTAAACAGTTTTCAATGACCAATGTGCTAAAATATAAATTTTTCCTTTTCTAGGAATCTTTTTGGAAATAATATAAAGTTAATTTTTAACTTAATAAAAGGTATATTTTTGACTTCCATATTTCACCTCCTTTAAGTACACCATCACATCCCAAGAAACCTTTTTATATACACATCACATACACATTATCCAAGCTAATGCTTACTAATAGAAACTTCCTTAGATTTTTATTACATTATTAGCTGAACAATTAATTATTATACAATTATACATAATTGTTAAGTATGGTAATTTGAACAACATTTTCTTTATGGTATAAGTAATGATAATGTCAAGTTTCATAGGTTATAAGATAGAGCAAAGAAAGTTTCTACCTCTACTGATTCTAAACTGTCAGTATTTCTATAAGATGCATGAAATACATATTCTCAAGCTAACCTGAGCTAACGTAAGGACGGTAGTGCTTTGGAAATGCCTCTTCACAAGCTAACTAAAACTAACCTAAAGCCAATTTGAAAATTAAGATTTTACTGTGTGCAAGCTGAAGTACTGCGGACTTTTAAAACATTCATATTCATTCTAATGAAGCGAAATTTTAATAGTTATACGGAAAATAGTGTGAATACTGTTGCAAAGTTAAATAAACCACGCAGTAATCGAACTTACTCATCCCGAAATTTCAATTATGTTCAACATCGTCTTTTGTGAAACTAGACGAGTAAAAAATTATTGTATTTTGTAAGAAGGTTTTAGAAAAAGTGAAATTCAAAATTAAACAGGGTGATTGACAAAAATACTGCCAAATTGAAAATGTTTTTGCTGCCATTTCTTCAAAAAAATTACTTGAATTTTGACTCATTTTAGTCCCATACTTTAATTTATCTCCTCGAGGCATTTTTAAAATTATTAGTCTCTATCCTCTGCTTTTAGGAGATATTCTTTTTTTATCAATAAATCCAACTTCAAGGCTATTACGTAAAGTATCGGCAGTACTTCAAAATTTTGTATCCTGTTGTAGTAAACATTTTAATACGCCATAGAAGACTAGAATAATGACCACTAAACACGGTAGTAAAAAATACCGAGCTTTCCAAATCTGAATTTTTCTTAATGCAAAAATTTTCTTTAAATCTAATCAAACCTCGAAAAGTGTCGCAAGCTAGTTTTTTGCTTTTTCGTTCAAATGATTTAAAAATTATTTTTATACAGGATGTATTTCAAAAGATGTAGGTCCTTAGAATGACAACAAAATTTCTTGTGACATAATATTTTAACACTGCAAAAATAATCAAATTATCATCTAAAGTGGTACAATGTGGATAAACTACTTTTTACAATATTTTTTTTAATAGATATTCTTTCATTATGTGTATTTTAATTCCATCTTCTTTGTTAAGTATATGGTTCTTTAGGTTAAATTATAGTCTAACATTATTTATTTTTTGGATATTATTTGGATATATTTATTGGATAATCAAACAAACAATAAAGAATACAAATTTGGAGCTAATATTTGACGAAAAACTATATACTGAAGTAAAAATAATCTCTTTACAAGAAATGTAAATCGTTGGATAATTTTAAGAAAACGATGAGCGCAAAAAAGTTTTGATGATGAAACAATGATTTCATTTTTCAACCAAATCTTCCATAATTTCAACCCACTAATGCCACCTCTCCTGCAATTATTTTATTCTGTCAAAGAAAAAATATTTCTGTTGATTTCCAAAGCAGGCATGAATATGAAAATAGATCTTCATTATAAAATTCACTGACACCGACAGTTTTCGCAACGAGTTTCCAAAATCTTTTATTACCTACAGTATTCTTACAGCCAGGTAGGACTGTGTTAATATTATTTAACATGACATTCTTAGTTACGTTATTTGACTGCAGTTGTTTTTTATATTTAATCAGTATTATGGACAACAAAGTACAGCTGCACAATCAGCCTCGTGTCGAGGAAGCAGATCGTTTAGCAAAGATTATATTCGTTCTTACTGCCATACGACTCTCAACCCATTTTACCTGTTTCAGTGAATGTTGTTAAGAGAGAACTGAAACTGTTGCTGAAAAGCAATGCTGGAGGGAGACTTTGAAATGATATGTGTTAATGACCATTTTAATTGGGCTTCTTTTCTTGAAGAGGAAATAATTGCGAATCGTGGGGGGATTTGATGGTACATTGTCACTTGCGAGGCAATCTTCATACGAACGCTGAGACAGGTGGCCTGGTATGCGAATGGTGTCTGGAGGAATATGAAACTGTTGACCATATTATCAAAGAGTGCTTGACAGTCAAAGAACTGAGATCGAGGCACTTCGGCGATATAATAATATCACTCGAAGCTATCAGGAAAGTCAGGTAACGAGGCTGCTTAGATTCGCAAAGGCTATCAGCCTCAAGTGACTTGTGGTCATGGTGGAATGTAATGAGGCCCAACGAGACCTAAGTATCGAGTATCACCATTCATTCAGTATTGTAACTGTATATTGTTTTTAACTACCTATTCATAATTTACTACCTCTGAGGTACTTTTTGAAATTTCTGAATAAAATTTACGTGGAGAAAAATCTGAACTATACGGTGGCTGATTTAGCTCAAAGTTCGTACATTCGCCGAGGATTGGTTGAATTTATTGTGTAGAAGGGTATTCTTTTGATATAATCCAGAACTTTTTGATTAATAGCCGTATGTTTTTTTATTTATTACTGTAAGTAAATGTCGTTAATTAATTGTCCCAGCAGCAACCATAACTTCCCCAGCTGAAGATTATATGCGAACCGTTTTTGAAGTCTGAGAACTACTATTGACCCATGGCATGGGCATCAGTTTTGTCATCCATCATCTGTCATTATTTGAGAGAAAAGTCAAAATCTGCTTCTAAAGATTCCAAATAATTTAAATAAATTTTCTGCCGAAACAGTTTCTGTTTGGGGGGTGAAAAATCTCAGAACCCATCTTGTTAAAACTTTGAATATGCTTAGTTTATTCTATAGAATTTTGAAAATACTTTGATCTGATATATTTAATGGAATAGCAATAGTAAACACTTTCAGGCGACAATCTTTGAAAATCACTATTTTTACTCGCCTGCCAACCTCGGAATTGATTGCATGGAATGCCTTCCACTTCTTGGGTCATCTTCGATGGATTCACGACCTCATCGAAACTGTTTTAACCAGTGTTTTACTCTAAAATGTGATCTAAATTCGTCAATCATTTGGTCGAACAATTAGGCTTCTCGACATTTTCACTCCACAAAATAACTTTTTGTTGCAAAACACTTCAGGAATCATAAAGTAATGAACGAATTGAAACCGAATTTGACAAACAAGTAGAAAAAGGTTACAGTTATTGAAACATAACAATCACTTATTTCTATCATGTCTAAGAGATTTTTTTTCTGATATCCCTTCTGTATCAATTTTTTTTCTCAACAGGTCATACAGTATTTTAAAAATCGACCCTGTTTAGCATCAATTCCGAAACCATCTCAAGTATTTAGCATGAGGTTGATACCTAAACACCCTTTTAGAGATTTGATCTTGTAGCATTTAATTTATGTGTAGCACCATAATTTAATATTCATATCGATCAGTTGAGAAAATAGCTATTAAAATTACCATAATTAATGTTCTAACGCATTTGGCTTAATTTGTAAGTATGTAATTAATGTGATTAGCTTCGTTCCTGAACATACAGTCCCTTGAAACACAGAGCGTTGCCATTTTTCTGCCATCTTGATCCTGTCCGCTCATATGCAGATTTGGGTAGACGTGATTTCTCTTAATACTTTAATTTCAACATGACAACCATTGAAGTGGCGGGTACAGATTGACAGCAGCCAAGCGGAACGAAGCAGTTCCTTGGAAAGGGAAACTAGAACTGACGTTATGATCTACGATATGAATATCTGACATTTTTCTTGACAATCATGTCAAGTTAGGTAATAATGTGTTTTCTTTGTGGTGCCCTCATGGAAAAGAGGTAAGCCTTCATTATTCCTTCTTTTTGAGCAATATATTAAGGCTCGAAAATGTCGTTCCAGAGTCTAAAGTCTGTATGGTCTCAAATAGTTTTCTTTGCTAATGGCACTGTAATCTCTGTCATGCTGATTTGTTCTCGCCAGGAGTGTGGTCTTTGTATAACAGGGATACGCTCTGAACTCTGCGTCATGGCTCTTTAAGAAACTAATCCTTCGTTGAGGAAATATATATTAGTATTCAGTATATTTGTTAAGTGGTACTTAATTTTGTATATTTATTGTTATGTGGTTTACTCAACAATTTCGTGTTAGTTAATAAACTTTTGTAATTTGTTGCGTACGATCTGCTAGGCAATCGTAGTATTATTATAAAGCCTAGGTTAATTTATAATGTATATTCTTTACAATCTCTGACCAAAGATCATGTACACTAATTAAAGAATTTAATATTTTTGTATTTTATATTTAAATATTAAAAACTTTGATGCATAAAAGATTTATTTTAATGTTTTATTAAGGACGTTGTGATTTTGTTTGTAATAAATTACCTAATAGAATCGATCAAAATTAATCTCAGTCCTAGTTTTTAAGAACTAACACCATTTTAAACTGCTCTTCTCAATTTAATGGTTTAGCTCAATAATAGATCCTACTAGTAGTGCCCTGATATAAGTACTCCTTACACCAAACCATCTGCTCACAGATAAAAAGCTGCCGTTCGCTGACGTACTTACCCTGGAGTTAAAAAAATAGAATAAACTCACAACACAATTAAAAAAAAAAAAAAAAAAAACAGAAAATCCATACCTGTATTTTTAGATTCAAAGACGAGGTTATCACCATTCTTTTCTTTCATTTTAAACAACATTACAAACGATTTTTGAACCAGAATAAATGTCATCTACGAAACTGCCATTTTGCGGTATTACAATTATATATATTATACTAAAACTTTTTTCTTATTCTAAGGTCATAAGTCTTTTGACATAGGACCTATATGTAAATAATCTTAAAATTCTTGAAGAAATAATACAACATTTAGCCACTTATTAAAAAAATTATTGACCACAGAACAATAGTTCATCTTATATAACGTAGGTACAATTCAATATTTTTGAATTTTATAATAGTCTTATTTGTTACCCTCTATAGTTTATAACTTAACTTTTCCTAAAATCTGCTTTACACAATGTCGCAGTCAATGAAATTATCTACGACTCGGTGAGATATTATATATTCGATTGTTGTGTAGTTTATTAGCAAATGACATATTTGTTTAAGGTCTGGAATTAAGGAGAGGACTTATTTTACATCGTGACAAATAAAATTTAATATATGCGGTTTTATTTTATATAGCTAGCTTTATACTCCCTTTAAAAAATCACCATTTTTAGTAATACATAACGTGGAACAACTTTCCGGTTAAAACAAGTGCCTGTTTTATGGTCGACTTAGAACATTAAACGCATTGACCTTAAAAGCTTTTACTCATAAAATTTACATAACGCATAAAATAGCTTATTTACTTCAAGAGAAGCCATAACTCGTTTACAAAAAAAATTAAAAGATGATTACAAGAAGTTGTTAGTAAGTAAAGTAGGACATTCTTGTCTTTTAAAATCTAAGTAAGTAATTAGCAATCATATTTTAGAGGGTGTTAAGGTAAATGTCCCAATAGCAGGCAGTTGAGTGGCAAGTACGCAATGTTTGTTTCCTTTGAACGAGTAAAATAATGATTTTCGACTTCAATTTTTTTAATATGCAGCTTAAGCAATTTAGAGCTGAGTCAACATGATATTAAAATATATACAATCAAAAATAATTTATTGTTCAATAATTCGTTACACATCACGTTGTACTAGTCTTCGGACCGCGTAGAAGTGACCAGTTTTACATGTACCAATGCTCGGCATTATGTTTAACCTTGCGTATATTCTATATACTAACTTTATATACTCTTCAATTAAAAGCATCCATTAAAATTAAAAATATAATTAAGCGAACAAAATGAAATAATTAGTAAAAAATGCAATCTAATATTTAAAAATGTAACGCATGATTTTAAAAATAATTAAACTGTCTTTAAAATGAAAATTTATTAATATACGATATCGTGATTTAAAACTAACGTAAAAGGGTTTTATGCTAAGGCTTCAAATAGAATGAAATAAATAATATAATTTAAATATTTTATTTTTTATTCCTCGAACATGCACTTATATTATTTCGCGTTTGTTTACTTACATTCTGGTCGTTTGCGTTTAGAGGTTATAATCTTATAAATACTATTAACTACCACGAAACAATACTACAATTACTTGAAATAATACCCTATAATTACTATATACTATTAGAATTGCAAATTGAATTAATAATAATTTTCATATCGAAACACTCTAATAAACAGCAGCCCAAGATTCGTACCCGCGAGCAGTATGCGTCAATTCCTGGCATATGCATGCCAACTATTGTTCACATTTATATTTTTGTGTACTCTCGTAATTTTTAATATCATTATATGATGTTGTGAGATATCGGCAAATGTATTGAACATTATGGTATAACTTATCCGATATAGAAAAATTACTTATATCCATCATTATCTCCCTAACAAAAGGGTCAATTTGCTTAGCCAAATGCGTAAGAGTCATATGCATATGGCAGTTAATGTAAGCTCACTATTTTCAATATCGCATAATTTATTACTTGATCTGCGTATAATTATATATATATATATATATATATATATATATATATATATATATATATATGTATATATATATATATATATATATATATATATATATATATATATATATATATATATGTATATATTCAGTTCATAAACGGGATACCTGTTTGCGTGAGATACACATACTGCAAGACGCCCTAACAAGAAACGGTTATAAAAAAGAACATAGAGACAATACTTTCAGAAACAAACGCCTGGCTCCGAAAAATCACGAAAACCAAGAGAATAGCTCCAAAGTTTTTGTTCCTTATATCAGAACCATTCGGCCAACGAACGCATCCCACGTATACACAGGACCGACAGTACCCGAGTCGCAGACGTTGGTTCGCGTACAGTGAGCTTTGAAAATGGTGAATGAGAATTCTCCGAAGCGTCTGCTGCCTTATAGTCCAGAAAGGCTCTCAGCATATACACGGGATACCCGAAAACCTTCGATTACACATCACATCCATGAGAATATCGGACATAACATATATATATATATATATATATATATATATATATATATATATATATATATAAATAAATGCATAAGCCAACCCACTTAAAATAATTTTTGCAACTTTCCAAGAATATTTTTTTTTCCAATTTTGACATATAAAGTGACACTTTCCAAAACTGATGAGAGTTTAGAAAATAGAAATTTGTTGCAAACTGGTTATGCAATATTTTCACTAGTCACGTAAAAAAGATAGTACAGGTCACGAATATTCGGCAATAAAACTAAATACCTATATAAAGTATACACAATGTAGACGTTTTCATTCTCATCTTTCTTACTTCGAAATAACTCAAAAAAGCATTACATACATTTTTACCTCACTCCACTGTTCTTTGTAAGCCATATCATTCATATTTTGCTTTTAACTTTTCCGTTATGATAAATGGTAACAAATTTTAGGTGGGCTCTTCGATTGCACGGTGTCTCCGGAACTGACATTTTTTGATATTTTTAATTTAAATTTAAGGGTTCAAAAGCTTAATAACTGACACCAAGAATTTACATTAATAATTTTCATTTGCGACTTTAGTGATATACTTTACTTTCAGTTGTCCATGTTTTCAAATGAAAAAGTTAACAATACTTTAATTTTTAATTTCGGCCTAATTTGCGTCGCTTTCGAATGTTTTCGACTAGAGGAAAAATAAACAAGTTTATTCGTACTATTAAATAAATATAACAACGGTCAATTGTTAACATCTAATTGGTCATTCCAAATGTTATGTATATTCTTAAGGTTATTAATTTCTAATGATTTCAATAAAGACAAATTTTTGCTTTTATTTCCGGTATGTAATATTTTGAAGTTTTAATCAAGGTTGTGGTTTTGAGACAAAAGATGTGTTGCGTACATTGAATCGTGTTCTTTGTGCAAATAACCTCTTTTATACTCTTTTAATATTAAAGTTGCGGCCTGTAACTTTTTTGACATTAATCACAATTTAATTTATAAACTCCGCATTTTTGCTCTTTGTAGGTCTTAACTTTATTATTTTTAATATATTTGCCAAGGTTATTATTCGTTTTGAAAGCAATATTAATATTCTCTCTTCTTAAAATATTTTTGTTGGAAGTATCGCCTACATGATTTATTGTTTTTAACTTTTTGTTGTTTCCTTTTATCGTGGGATAAATTAATGACATAGCCTTTTTCTTCGAACCTAATTGTCCTTGAGTTCCTATAAAGCAAACCAAATATTGTTTATGGTTCTTTAGGAGTATAGGCATTTTGCAAAAAGTTGTTTTAGTATTCTCTTTTCTAAAGTCACGTTGTTTTGGCCGCCATATTGAATCAGCAATAGCCTAAAATCAGTTTTGCCTCACGCCCTTGTCGAATCTCAAAGTGACGTATTTCAGACACCACATTGAATTTGCTGTATGTGTAAAATGAATTTTGCCAATCATATTTGGAAAGTAAAACTCAAAACCGTCAATTTGAGCTGTAGACCTCTTTTACATGAAATCAATTTTGGGCAGTAGGGGATCATTCGTTCACAAAAAATGCATCATGCTTCAATAAATAAAACGTTTATTTTAGCAACACCAGCTACACAAACTTCCAGTTATATATATATAACTGTAAATTTCGGTAGCCGGGAAAATAAACGATTTATTTATGGAAGCACCCACGTGCATTAAAATAACCTTAATAGATATTGGAGGTGACACTTTAATGCTAACAATATACAAAATTGAAAGCTCACCGTTACTCGATTCAAATTACTGTCGTTAATGTCATAAGTCATAACAGTTATTTAAGAATTTATTTCTCCGTAATACTCCATCTAAAATGTATTCGCTGAGGACTAATTTCGCACAAAATTGGAGAATTCGGGTGTGGTTTATTACCTATTTTATGGATAATAGCTACATGTATGGAATTAATAAATTTATGGCTTTAGGTTTTACTTTGGTTTATTTACGGTATATAGCAAGGGTTTTGTTTTAACCATATTTGTTTGCTATAAAATTAAATACTTATTTCTATCTTACCATTGATTTTTCATGTTATTTAGTATATTTGACACTACGACGTATATCTTGATACAAATAATAGAATGCTAAATAGAACCTATATAATTAAGAGTTAAGAACCTGTTCTTTCTAATTTTATCAAGATAAGCTAATCATATTGGGTACTCTTTTAATGTTTTGTTTCATATTTTAAAGGTAAATGAAGAGTTTAATACTTTTAGCTGGTTCCAAATAAATTTTGAACTTAAAAAATGTCATAAAATTGTACTATTTATTTTGCATTAAGTTACCCTATGGCTCTGTTCTTAAACTAATTAGCTAGTTTTTTAGGCTAAGCAATTAATCAGGTAATAAACTTACATATACAGAGTATCACAAAAGTACTTGGACGACTGGATATTTCATCAATTTTCAACGAGGACCCTAACGGTGACCTCGAATTTGCCCCTGACAATGACCTTCAAGGTTATGAGGTCAACTTTTTTTTAATGCAAATTTCCTCTTTTGACATCAACAATCGAAAGAGCTGCAAATTTAACATCCAAATATGTTCTCCCGTTATAGGTCCGATAAGACTTCAAAGGTCATTGTACGTTCACTTAAACTTAAACAAGATATGAGTACGTCTGAGAATAAAAGCTGTTCAGAAAGTTTTGTATATAAGTATAGGGAGTTTAGGAAATGCATGACGTAAGTTCTTAGATAATGGTCTCAAATGTTTTTCATATGACCGGACAGGGCGATCACTCGCTCTGTCCAAAATTTGACCCAATGTAGAGAGTTCTATGTGAGCTCATTTTGAAACTATACTTATGTAGTTTTTTTAAACAATTGATTTTTTGAAAAAATTAAGATATCGGATCCAATATGGCGCTTCCAAAGAACAAACTTTTGAAAACGCAAAGAAAAACAATCCATAAAGTTTCTTGTAACTGCAAACTATTTGATTTTAGAGCTCAGTATTTGGGTGCATTGATCACGAATCTGGCATCAGAATGTTAAAATTCAAAAAGGAGGATTCAATATGGCAGCCAAAAATGCATATTATGACTATAAAGAAAAGTACAACCTACTTGAAAGTTTGGTCACGGGGGTTCGTGACATCGTTGATTATGAATCTTGCATCAGAATATAGAAATTTATAATGACGTATCCAATATGGCGGCCGACAATCCCCGAAATTCATATTATGGTTATAAAGAAGGGTACAACCTATTTGAAAGTTCTGTTACGTGGGTTTATGATTTCGCTGATTACGAATTTTGCATCAGAATATCGAAATTTAAAATTTCGTATCCAATATGGCGGTCAGTAACCCCCGAAATGCATATTATGAGTATAATGAAATGTTTAGCAAAGAACGCCTCATATATATATATATATATATATATATATATATATATATATATATATATATATATATATATATACACGGTGGATATTCTACCGAAAAGAAAAGAGCATAGTTTGCGTTCGTACACTGTTTACAGAAACCCCACTCACACCAACAGATACCTCAACGCCGATTCACATCACCACGCCGCCCAATTATTTGCAGTAGTGAAATCACTTGCGTTTGGATCGTTGTCCCTTACAGATCAAGAAAATTACCACACAGAGATGAACATACTGCAAGACGCCCTAACAAAAAACGGTTATAAAAAAAGAACATATAGACAAGGTTCTAAAAAATAAACGCTTGGCCTCGAAAAATCGCGAAAACCAAGAGAATAGATCCAAAGCATTTGTTCTTTATGTCAGGGGCACCACAGACAAAATCGCAAAAAGTCTTGGGAGACACAACATTGAAACATTTTCACCACAGACCGTACAGTAAAATTTCTCTTGCCAACATCTAAAGAAAAAATCCCTCTAGAAAACCAGTAAGTGGTAAAATAAGCGCCAGAAAAGACGAACATATAAATGCTGTCAAGCAAAAAACAACTTCTTCTGCACTGGCCCAACACTGGTTAAACACAGTACATAAGATATATATCTCAGGAACAAAAATGCTATCGAGATGTGAAAAATTGTAAAGAGGCCCAACTACTTAAATAGCAGAGATGATAGCCAGCGAGTGCCTAATACTTGGAAAAATCTGCTTACAAAACATCAAGTAGCACTTAGTAACGAAACAGATTACAACTCGGCTACGCAACCCCAAACACTGGCAATAGGGCCGATGACGCGCAGCAGATATCGCAATTCACTTCAATGGATTTGAACGACTGAGGACTTAAAAGATTCACCACGAATCTCTCTTTTGAACAGCAAGTGAATCCTTCGAAAAATTCAAAATGATGATCCAATATGGCGGTAATGAATGAACAAAAAATAATTTTTAAAATATTCTATAGTTTATTTAAAAGATTTAAGATGGCAGATCTAATATAGCACCTATAATGGTCTAAAATCACTAAAATGCATAGCATATCCATTCTATTTATAGCTCAAGGATTTTGCTCATTATGGCTTACTCTTTTTTCAAGGCTACTGACCAATACTCCAGAATCAAATAGTTGGGTGGCAAAATGGCGGATCCAATATGACGCTCGTAAGGATAAAAAATTGGTAAAGTTCTCTAAACTTTATCCACAGAGCAAGAATTTCTATTTCGAAGTTACATATTCTAATTAGAAACTTTTTTCTCTAACCGAAACTAACTGATTCTGCAGGAAAATTGTATAGTACAATTTTGTAACTAAGTATTTTTGCAAAATATGAAAGAGATATTGCAGACTCGAATTTTTTAATTGTGGGTTAGACATCCACTATGTAGATTTGCATTGCATATAATTTACATGTGATCAATAAAAAATCATATGAATTACCTTATATTTAATTTATTCATAAATATCTCAATAACTATGTCTAACCAACTGTTTACTGTATCTGATATCTAGCAAAACCAAAAAAAAATCACTGACACTGCCTACCATTTCGCTCATTACAACTTAGGATAGTTCTGTACTAAAATGAAAAATATTTTCCAAATTTTATTATAATGTGACTAGGGTTCCCATATTAGTCAAATGCTGAAGGAGAGTTGCCAAATTATAGTTTTAAATAACCAACTGGTACACCAAATATATCTAATATGTCCCCCATCTCGTCGTAACAGTTATTAAATGCAGAAATTTCAAAGTAATCACGTTATATCAGATAATATGGTTTTTATTAACATAAAACTTGAAAATTGCTACCCCAGTAATCCCCAAAATATTCTCAAAAAAGCCCTTTTTATAAATTACAATAAAATTTTTTCATTGATCTCAAATAACATTATTTTCATATAAAAAGAATTTCTGTCTATTAAAGCCTTATAATGCCACGAACAAATATATGTATACACGTTTCCAACAAACATTAGGATCAGCGATTTTACCTTTTTTGTTAAAGAATGATCTGACCCATAAAAATTCAACAAGTTTTCCTTTAAAAGGATATGGAAACCCATGATACCTACAAACATCCAGACAAATTGAATCATCTTTGTATAAATATATAGTGATTTTCGGGGATTCGATCCCACGTTAAAAGAATTTAAAATGACAGTAAAAAATATATCAGAATATATAGTTTTTTGAGTTTATATAAATGTGATAGAAAAACAGTTCAAATAAATTCTTCTAGTTTTATCAGCTGAGTTGTTAGTATGATATATTTAATTTTATCCCGGTCAAAAGTTAATAATGTTTTATGTCATTCGCATCATACGGCTCTGATTTCGAGCTATAACTGCTCAGAAATTGAATCTGTCCAAATACTACCATAAAAGAAGATTAAAGAGCTGTTATTTCAAAAATTATTTCAGACGCAATTGTCAAAATACAACAAAAATTTTATATAATAGAAAAAACTTGCCACTTGCTTAAATATTTCTAAAATTAGTGCATTGCGAGGATAACCAAAATATGCAGAATATTTCAAAACCATATTGAGCAGAAGACACATGCTTATATACTTAAACTAGGGCAGTTGGAGTTAAAAAATTTCTATAGAATTACCGTAAATTTTATTAAATATATAAGAAATTTCAGTGTACAGGATGGCAGGGAAAACATTTAGAAAAATACTGCTGACACTTTTTATTAGTAGTGCTATAAGACTTAAATAGTGAAAAACGTCGACATCCATGTCCTCGGAATGGATTGTATTGAAAGTATATGGAATGTGTTCCTAAGGTCCATTAAAAAAATGTTAAATCATTAAAAATTTGCTCTGGTTCATTTTTATAGTAATTTTTTGAAAAATATGAGAAAAATGTGTCGATTTTTAATTGATTTTACGTCTTACGTTTTGTTTAAGATATAAAAAATAACATAAAGTAATTATTTTATGTTAAAAACAAAAAATATACATAATTAAATGTAAAAAATTATTTGACTAATTTATAACATTTGGTTTGCCGCCGTGTAACCTAACGAACCCTAAAAATATATTACTAATTATATGAAAATTAAGAAAAAGATTTTTAAAAAATTGTTTCACTTTTCATTATAATTTAACTTATTTGCATTTGTCACTTGCACAATATTTAATGAATAAATCTATTAATTTTAGATTATTTCATTCCCATCATCTTTAGTCCCACTTAATGTCATTACCGGAGAAAGATTTAGATAGCTATTTGCATTGCATTCTAAATATGCAGCTGTACAATGTAAACTACTTTTTCTATACCCACAAGCTGCTCCACATCCTTTTTTTGCATGTGCAAAAAAACATTTTCAGTAAATTTTCTGGAGCTGGTGCCTGGATCTTAGTTGTAGAATTTAGTGCGTGATTTTCTTGTTTCCATCCCCAGGTATGAGGTAAAATATCGTTTTCTAACCATAATTGAACCTAAGGATATACTATTTTTAAATGTGCAAAAACTGCATTGGATATAGGAGGTTTTCGCAAATTTATTTTTCTCTATATTGAAAAAACAAGAAGCAGTAAAACAGCCAGCCAGTGTATGTAAAAAAATAATTTCTTTACATATTGCTGGAATTTTTTCCAAGGATTTTAATGAAACACTTTTTCAATGATTTAACATTTTGTGATTGTAGATTAATTACCATTTCAACTATGGCATGAAAAAATGTTATTTTCAGAGAATTTTTTTCGTATCATACCACTTAGTCTGCTTTTATTATTGGTATTGTCGAGGAACTTATTTTGAGTGATTTTTAAGTGCATTTCTTCATCGAAAATATTGTCAGCTGATGCATTTTTCATAATGTCTGGAATTCTTTTAGCTGATTTTATACAATATTTTTTGTAACTATAATAATAACTGAACTTATTTTCATAAACACTTTGACCATAGTTATTTTCTTATGCCTAACCTAATGATCACATATGCTTCCAAAATTTCCTTCCATTTGTCATTTGCAACGGTACAGAAAGATTCCTCCATCAATAACATAACTGAACTTATTTACGTCATGAATATTTATTGACAATTCTATAAATAATTTATAAAATCTAGATTTCGAATTTTTCGCATTTCGCTGTCTTCAAAGAGAGCTAGGGAATAAGGTTCTAATTCAAGGAATAAATAATTTTTAAATTCGTCTGTAGATTTCTTTAACACACACATTCGTGGAAAAAGCAGTAAAGGATCTATTGGATTAAAGTGTATTTCTGTTGTTCTATTGTGGAATGATATTGCTAGAGATTTTGATTAAAAATTTACGAAATTTGAGTCATTAGCTGCATTAAAATCGGCTCAGAAGCGATCGTAGACAAAAAATTTACCATGTTAAAACATAAACATAGCCCAGCAACAATATGTTCAGCTGACCATTAACAAGATTGAATTTCGAAAATTTATTTTGCCTTATTTGTGCAAAACGTTAGCATACAATTTGTGGATCTCATACTTAATAAAACGTACAAAATATGAATATATAAATTACTTAAAACACTAAAACCTTAAACATAGCGTGGAACTGGTACTGTTCGTTTAGGAGTAACACTAGAAAACGATCGAAAATTCACCGGCACACAAAGAAAAAGTGGTCTGATCTCGGTACCCCATCATAGTATTTCCATGTATTTTCACACGCTGAATTTGAATACGGAGTCCGTTTGATCTCATCAACCACAGTTTTTCCGCATAACGAAAAATAGCTGAAAAAGCGGAAAATCCGGAAGGTAACACTTGATTCATTAAATGCTTCCATACACTATCGAATAAGATATTTTTGAGTTGGTCTTAGCATTGAATCCTTGTACTATTGTATTGCAAAAGTTACAGTCTCTTATGATTGAGGTTCTGGCCATATAGTCGGTGAGATGTATTTTAAAACTGTGTTTTTTTTCAGTCCATCGTCTGAGATTATTGTAACAAGAACAGCAAATGCTGTCCGGAGCACATGTATCATCTTGATTAGATATTACACTTTCATAACATTCACGATATATATTTTCACATGTATCACTCATTTTCCTACCTAATTTACTTACTTCATATATTCCGCAAATGTAACACAACATGCTTCTGTCTCTACAGCATTCATGCCTGGCAGTTGCATTAGTTCTTTTTGTAGCTTCATACTCATCAGCCAAGTTGCCAACTGATACGGAGCTGTGGTCGCTTGATGACGACGCCTGCGGACCCGTTTGCTTACCCTGACTTCCGCCGATACTGGGCATCGTAACCAATTTTTCCTTTGATGCGCCTACCATTTTTTTAGAATTCTTCTTGTAGACCCTTACTCCCCATAGGCCAAGTTGCCAACTTATGAGGAGTTGATATATGTGTCCATCGCATCCATGTATCATTCCTTGTGTCACGACAGTCGTGACGGTAAAATATGAAGTAAGCAATTTTCCGCTTTTTCAGCTATTTTTCGTGATTTGCGGAAAAACTGTGGGTGATGTGGACTCCATATTCGAATTCAGCGTGTCAAAATACATCAAAATACTATGGTGGGGTACCAAGATCAGACGACTTTTTTTTGTGTGCTGGTGAATAGGAAATCGATTTTACGCAGTACTGATACTCAAAAATATGATTGGCGCCCCATGTGCAGAATTTTCCTACCAAAAATCCCATGGCATTAAATTTTTGAAATTTCCAACTAATGTAGATATGCGCGCTATTTAAATTCAAAGTTCCATGTATTTCTGGACTAAAGATATACTCGTGTAATTCAGATATTTATTTATTCAACGCTCTACCTATATTATTAACGACACAACATACTATTAAGCTCTAAACAATACAGAGGCAAAATGGGGCTTAGTTTCATTCGACCTGTATACTCCCAACAGGGATTTTGTTTACACGCCCAACCACATTATAATTAATCATTTTGATAACATCTCTTGTAATGTCATACGCATACTTAAATAACTCATTACGTATTTAAACATACTCTACCGTGAGACATGTCACCCAATTTGAACTGGGAAGGGTATAGCGTAAACTGGGGTAAGTATGGACAGAAATTCTCTATTTGTTTGTGAAATCTCTCTCCATATTTCAATATGCTCTAAGCTACTGTATTTTATTTGAACATCTGTGATTAATGTGGAAACTTTAGTTCACATATATTCAAAACAAAAAGGCATTTTACAAAACAATTTAAAATTTAACTGGAACTGGAAATGGCTATTTTTTTAAAAGACATTCAAAAAGTAATTTGCAAGATATTTTAGTTTTAGATAGTTGAACATAATAAAATTTTCTTATAAACAAAAAAAATACAAAATTTATTTCAGGTAATTCTTTAAATAGAATAGAAAATGTACCGATGTTGCGTTCCGATCCGGTAGTGGACTCATCAGTGGGATCCACCGGTATCTTTCCCAGACATCCTTGTATTTTCCACAGGCTTGAACCTCTATTTAAATCCAGTTTTGTCGGAAAGCGGTGCTAAGATGTTAAGTTCCACAACATGCCCCCCCCCTAAGGCATTTGCTTTCCGGCTTTAACTATCAGATAGTCCAAGCCGTAAAAAAGCACAGGCCTGAAAAGAAAGTGGAACGGACATCCTAAGTACACGGGATACCCGAAAACCTTCGATAACACATCACACCCGTGAGAATATCCGACATAACATATATATATATATATATATATATATATATATATATATTATATTCTTCTGATTCTTGAAGCATAAATTATGCTAATTTTTCTTCCAAATTAGGGTACCGGCTTTAGCACAAAGCCACGACTCGACGGCCTTCCATCTCGTCGTCCCTGCACAGACGTCATGTTGCAATCATGTCTCTGGTGTTAAAGACATATAATCACAATCTAATTTGCGACCACCTAAAATGTACGGATGTTTCGTCCCGATACCGGTGGTGGACTCATCAGTGGGATCCACCGGCATCTTTTCCAGACATCCTTGTACTTTCCACAAGCTTGGACCTCTATTTAAGTCCAGTTTTGCCGGAAAGCGGTAGTAAGATGTTAAGTTCCACAACAGTGGTTATCGAACTTGCATGGTCTTTTTTTTTTTGGTTTGTCTTTATGAACTCTAGATTAAATTGTAACACTAACTGTTATCAAGTATAATTATTTAAAGAGTGTTTAACTGTATTTCTTTCTTCTGTTGAATTGGAATTTTTTTTTTCAATTTTTGATTCCAAAGAATACATTAGCATGATTATTCGTTGGTGGTTTTCTACGAAAAATGTTTTTGGTCCTCTAATTGGTAAATAAGTTATAAAATTCGTTGCTCAACATTTTTGATTTTCCTAATTTTTTTTTACCAATTACTTCCCGATACCAGGTGAGTTAAAAATAATAGTTGAAAAATTTTTAAGACCCATACTTTTTTTTGCAGCCATTTTAAGTTTGCTTCGGTACCGCTTTTCGGCTGAAAACAAATTTTGCTCAAATATATCTAATTTTGTTAATTTTGTAAATAGGAAGACAAAAAAACAAAATTATCGAAATGATATTATTTTTTGACCTCATATAATATTACCTAAGTAGTGAGGAAAATGAAGAAAAAAATTCGCAATTATAAAGTGAAAATTAACTTAAAACAGGACTTTTAGTGCTGCAAAATTATTAAAAGGAATAGACTCCCCTTTATTTTGATACTCGTCTAGATTTATTATAGGACTACTTGCTACAGAAGTTTGAAGCTTGAGAACTTTTTTTATATAATTCTTCAAAAATGCCCAAAATTATCATTTGACAATATTTAAAGTTGAATATCTCCAAAGGAACTAAGTGAAAAATTGTGAAATTAATATAGATACCACATCGTCATGATTTAAATATATAATAACTCAATAGGTTCCAGAGTTAAAGTGCAGCAAAGTTGGCCAAAATTGCAGTATACATACACAAAATTTAACAGTAATTAATGGTACAAAATCCATTTAAAAAAGAGACAATTTTTTTTCAAGTGAAATATACCAGTAACAAAAAATGTATTAATTTTATTATATCTCGTTAAACAGAGGCAGTACCTTGATAAAAAAAAAAAACACATTGTAATTTAAAATACATAAATTTGTTGAAACTAAGTTAGTTACACAAACAAGTTGTATATGTACCTTTCACCAGTTTGCATGACAAATTTATGATTTTCTCAAAGTGACGTCTTCACCTGTTATAATAGACAGATGTCGGACGATACCTTGCTCTTTCACATATTCTTTGTTGATTTTACAATATAGTCGGATACACTAAATTTTTCTCATATTTTATTTCTCGTCCATGACTCAGACAAAAGGCCGATTTTTGCGTCATTACTGGCCCAACTGCATTTCTCTTTAAGTTTTTGTATTAAAATATTAACATAACATAACTGGTCAGGTATTCTTCATCTAAATCTTCATGAAAGGACTCATCTAAATTTTTCTTAACAGCAGTTGTAATTTGAACCGTCTTTTTCTTCAAGGCTGAATGTTTTTGTCCTTTATTTCATTCAACGCGCTTCTATAGTGGATCCGCAATATGTACACTTTTATGCCTACGAATATGAACTGTAAAAACACAACGTTACCAAATAACACACTAGTTACCACCAGATGATTTAAATGATATAATTAATAATCTGTTTCATCGCAATGCTTCACGAACTATTTTTAATTTATAAAATATTATTTTTTATCAGTATTTTAATTTAATTTGTCTAATATTGGGTACTACACTTCATTAGACTCTCGTGGTAACGTGGTAGCGAATGGACTCCCTTATTATTAACCAATTTAAATATCTGAAAGTTTAAATATGCCCTGAATTTCCTTTTTAATGACCTTTCAACAAAAGTGTTACAATAGTGCTTCATATAATAAAAAAGTAGGAGTTGAGTTTCACTTCTTAGGATGATGCAATATCCACAAAAAAAAACTACTCAAGAGATGGAGGGCACGCAGTGGTGTCGTATTGCTCCGATCATAAAAATTTATACATCATCAGAAAATAATTACTTGTCCTACTATACCATAAATACATTAAAATTATTAAATTCCAAAAACGACAATAATAGATTATCTAAAATTATATGCAAATCCTTCAGACTGGCAGAATAACGGTTAACTATTGTTTTTCACGTTCATTCGGGAGGCTATTCATTCCCAGCACTCCGGATATTAAGCATTTCCCGCTCTATGTAGGAAAATAATAAAGTTATGTTGACTTTAAAGCGTGATATCATATTTCAAAACGATTTATCGGTATTTAAAATTATGTTGAAAAATTTGCTTATGTTTCATTGACTTTACGGAATCTAGACACACAAAGAAATAACCAAATCACATTCTGAAAGCGTTTAACCGCTCTGCCAAGAGTAAATAATAATGTTTAGGCTGCGATATCGATATCTTACCCTATTTTATATATTTTTAAGCATCGTAACTAGAAAAAGGTTTAGAAAACTGTATTATGGATCGTAATAAACTTTTAAAAAATTTTCATTCAAAATTTAATTGTAGTATTGTGTATTGAAGGTAGCTGTTTATATTTCGAGAATAACAAACAGAAACAAGTATTTATCACTGAAAATGGTTTTAATGTTTTTTCAAAATATTCTACAACGTGATCAATTAGACTTTTGTATGCATTTGAATCCGTCCGAAAAGAATTTTTGCTACTATAAAAGTGGTATCCCCAGACATGGTTTCTGAACGCATCAACCGCTACTTTTGATGTAGGAAATCATTGTTACGGTGGAGAATGATTTGTCATCTCTGGTTTGTTTTTCGCAATTCACCAGACTTCCTGCAAACAAATGATTGTATATCATTTAGAATTGACCGTTCTACGATTCTCACGGTTGCGACATGGCCAGTCTCTCCGAAAAAATAGGCGACCATTTGCTTCGGAGTGCAACTTTTGCTGATTTTGATTCATCATGGAAGACCCATATGTTCGAAACTGCCATTTAATATCAATCTCACATGCATGGATACAAGACTCGTTACCTGTCACTATCTCATGAATGTCGCAATAGTGCGGTAAGAAATTATACATTTTCAGAACTCCTTATTTATACGAGTGTGGTCTTTCATATTTCAGGAACTGGCAACTCTGACGATGAACTTAATTTTTTATATAGTAATGCAATACTTACAAGAACTTTTGTATATCGCTTGTTTAGTGAATTCAGTCCTAGTCGCCGTTGACTCGCGGACGAGTTGCATAACGGTTGTCCAAAATTACTTGTAGTACAAGAAAACGTCGATGCTGTGCGTGAAGTGATAATGCAAGATCGTCATGTGGCCTGCCGTGAGGTTGAGGCATACCAGGACATTAACAACACCAACGTATGTGCCCATCTGGGTGGTGCAGTGGTATAGTTGTGGTCTATCACCACTTAGATGCCGGGTTTGATTTCCGGATCCGGCTTGAGTGTTTGTTGCTGTCATTAGATTTAAGTTAGATTTTAAGCTATAATTTGTGAATTGTGATTTAATTAAATAATTTGCGACTGGCTGCATGGCCGTTCGGCCCAAAGCCATAAAGTAGCTTGGCTAATTAAAAAAAAACACCACGTATGTGATACATGAACATTTGGTCTAACCTGAAGAAACTGTGTCGCGTTGTATCCCCGGTGCTTCAAAAAACATGTGCCAGTTCGAGACAGGTGACGAGCCTTGAATCTATGTGTATGTGCCTGAAAGTAAATATCAGTCGACCTTATGGGTCTTCCATGATGAGCCAAAGTCAACAAAAGTTGCTCGTGCACGAAGCAAATGGTCGCCCGTATTCTCGGAAAAACTGGCAATATCGCAACCATTCCTTTGGAGAGTCATGCACATGTTGTGCAAAGGTGCGGTGAACGAGATCGGAAATATTCGGGTGCGTTCGGGTGTCAACGTGCGTGAGCGGCTAACAAAAGTCAGTTGTTTACGTAATTAGTTTGATTGCATTTGCACTTGTTGCGCGTAGTTTTTTTGTTTGGTTGATAAAATATGTCATCAGTGAAATAACGATCACCTATTTGGAAATTTTTTCATTTAAACAGAAAAAAAAACAATTAGTTTGCTGTATATTTATTGTGTCGGCTTCAAATTTATGGAGGTAGCGAAAGAAAAAAGCCGGAACGTGAGCATTAGAGATTATATTTTGTTTTTAATTGAACTGTTGTTAATTAAATGAAAAAGTACAAATATTTTCATTTGCCCAGACCGATTTTGTTAATAAATAACGAGTACAAATTTTAGACGACGTGTCACTTTTATTATTACTACTACAGCCGTAGCTTTTTTTAAAAGGCCTATGCACATTGTGAATCAGTATTTTTGTCATTCATCAGATACTTCAGCCATGAGTAATCATTTAAAGTCCAAACATCCAGATTACTTTCAAGCGATAAATAAAAGTAAAACTGCTGAAATTTCTACACCGGTTGCAGCTCTTGAGCATTCCGTCCCTGGCACAAGTTCATCTTCGACAGCAACAGAAAAACAACTAACATTGTCGGAATCGTTTGAACGAAAATTGCTTTGGGATGTGAACGACGCGAAGGCCAAAAAATATCACTATTTAATTGCAGAAATGATTGCTTTAGATAACGAGCCGTTAAATATCGTAGAAATGATCGGGTTCAAAAGACTTCTAGAACAAGCATTACCTCGTTATGAATTACCAAGTCGCACTTATATTTTTCAAAAAATGGTTCCTGATATCTTCAACAGAATTTATGACAAAATTAAAACAAGAATTTCAAAATCTATCGCAGTTTCTGTTACTTCTGACATTTGAAACTCTCCGCACAACAATTCCAGCTTCTTGAGTTTCACAGATCATTGGTTGCCTCCAGAATTTCAGCTGCATGAAACGATTTTCAGGACCTCACACAGGAGAAAACATAGTAATGGAAGTGAATGCTATTGCTACTCGCTGAAATATCGAGCAAAGTAAAATTCATTTACTTATTCATGACAGTGGCGCTAACATGGTGAAAGGAGTTCGAGTTGCGGAGTACGATTCTGCTAGGTGTTTTAAACATTCGTTTCAGAGAATTGTGAATCAGTCAGTGAAGTATTAGAAATGATTGCCACTGGAAAACGTCTTACAACCCGCTTCAATCATTCGGGTTTAGCAGAAGAGAAGCTGCTGGCGATTCAAAAAGGGGCTAAGTTTGCCGCAGATTCAGTTAATGAAGGATATCAACACGATGTAAAATTCTACCTTCTATATGCCAGAACGCTTGCTGGAATAAAAACGGGCTATCTATCTAAACATGACACACTCACTAATTTGACAACACAACAGTGGGGCTTGATGGAGCAGTGTGTAAAGCTTTTGAAACCATTTGAAAAAATAACAATAATTACAGATTCTGACCTCTCCTGTATATCCGAGGTAATTCCGCATGTTGCTGCGTTAAAAAACCATTTAGACAAAGACGAGACTGCACAAAGAAAACGGACTTACCTCGTATGAGAGCTTCTTTAAAAGCTGAATTGGAAAGTCGTTTCAACTCTTTAGGAGAAGATCCAAATTACTATTTAGGAGTTCTTGAAACTGAAAAGGCCCGACAGAAGATCTTAATAGAGTATTTAAAAATGTCTTGTAACGAGTCTTCTGACAGTAATAGCTCATCGCCGTCTTCGAGGCCAATGAAACGAAGTAGATGAAACTGGATCAAAGGTTACACGTGAAGCTCACGACATCTTTTAGATCTGTTTTAGTGAAGTGGCAAAGCAAAATAATAGTCAGCGTCGCGATCAAAAAAAAAACTCCAATTGCTAGCGAAATCGAGTATTACTTGAAGACACTTCCAATCGATCGCAATCACGGCCCTTACTGTTGGTGGTCAGTAACTATCCGGTATCTGGCCGGATAGTGAAAATTGGCAGAATATCGGATAGTTACTGGATATCCGTTTCATCTCTATTACACGACCAATTGTTTGCAGGAAATCTTTGATAAATTGAAGACAACAAACCGTATATGACGGATTATTTCCCACCATAACAATGCATGGAATTAATGGATCATCTGCCGTACAGGGCTGATCTGGCCCCGTATGAATTTTTTTTTTTCGTACATGAACAAACTGAGTCGTCTACGATTTTTTAGTCCAGAAGAGGTAATTGATACTCTCAAAAACCTCATTTTGGGGATATCATCTTCACAGTGGCATAAATGCTTTTTGGATTGGTTCAAACGCATGCAAAAGATATTTTGAAAAATAATAAAACCATTTTCAACTGTTTGTTAATTCCGACTTTTAAACGGTCACCCTTGTATACAACATAAGAGTATGAATGCATAAATATATTTTGTTTTCTACTGTTCTATCAACCCAAGTAATTATTATTTTATTTTTTGTTTCACATCACCGTGAACTTGTCAAACTACTTACAGGGCAGCAATATACATCAAGCTAAATTGTTTTTCAAATGTTTAAATTAAAAAGCAATATTTTCATATTTAGTCATTTATTTTAAGTTTGGAATTATTTGTGGAAAATGTCCACCCCAGATGCTGCACTAATTCGAACGGTTAAATGACATTTTCTATCACTTTTTGGTAGATGGCGAAAGGTATATTTGCACTAGCTTCAAATATGTGTTCTTTAAGCTTCTAAATTTTATTTCAGTTCTTTCATTTGAGGAAATAAAAATTTTTTCAGCATATAAGAAAAGTATCCCCTCTTTCCCCAGTGACAGTAACAGAATATTCTGCATCATCTTTAAAGAGATAAGGTAGAATTATACTTCCAAACCAAAAACCTCACCAGACTGTGATTTTATGAGAGAGAACGTAACCATTTAAATCAAAAATGACTTCACAATTAATTATCAATTTTTCAAAATAATTTATTATGCTTGACATCGAGATCCAGTATTGCTTTGCTATTCTTTCCATATTGTGGTCCATGAGTTGACATTCTTCTGTCAGTTGAATTTTTTATGGCTTTAAATGTACCTCTATTTCCATGGTACCTAGCGAAGTCATGAGAAAAACAGCTTCTCGAACGCTTTTAATATTTTCCGGTATACGAACAATAGGGCCTCGAGAAAAACTTGGCATCTTTCTTATTACCAATTTCTTTAAATTGGGTCGCCAACTGATGAAAATGTGTTAATACTGGACTGATTATGACCAAAATTTTGTCTTAATATCCGTAAACCGGCTCTAATTGAAAAATGGTTTTGATTAACTTCTCCATATTTAAATCATGGGTTCCTTAGGAATGGTGGAAAGTTCAGATCTTTTAGCTGCACATTGCCCATCCTTTATAACGCTTACGAATATAATTTGTTTAGAAAAAAAATTTTCAATGTGCTGTTATCCATTTTTATATATATTTTTTTTTTGTATTTATGTCCTGAAAATAGTTTACACCAACGCAGAAAATATAGTATTTAATAATTTTGATCGATAAATCGTATTTCGTATTTTCATTTATCGGATGAGCAATCATATCATATCATGTCATAAACAAACTCTTCAAATATGACTGTTTTGATTACACAGTGGGTTAAAATCAACGATTCAATGCTAGTAAAATTAAATTAATAGTTAGGGAACTCCGGACAAATTTTTTAAATAGCCTTTATGTAATGAGGACTTTCATATTATATTTCGGGAAGATGTTTCGTCTTGTAAAACCTTGATAAAATTTACAGGGATATCATGATTAATAGGTAAGGGCCTAAAGGCAAGTATATTTTTCCTCTATGAGAAATTATCAGGACGGCAAAAAAAGTAATTTCGATTTTGTAAGGTGACTTTTTTTTTTTATACAAAGGACATCTTTCTTGCAGCTTCATGATTTTGCGCTCATAGAAGTTTTGGTTCTTATCAGCAAAAAACTGAACTGTAAAAATTTTACCGTTTAGAGAGTTTTGCAAACTTCGAAACAAATGGTATTCAGATGGTGTCAGGTCAGGGCTGTATGGGAAAAGCCACATTGCTTCCCAACCAAGCTCCAATTATTCCCACGAGTTACTAAAGATGAATGAGGGTTTGCGATTTGAAAAAAGATTGGTCTTGTTGCGCGTGAGATGCATATAGCAATTATTGATTCGTTGTGTTCTTTTTCAGTTCATGCGGAACCCCAATATGGTGCTTTTTAGCGATTTCAAGACATTATATGTGATTTATAATTATTGTGTGCGATACGTTTAGCCTCTCTGCAGTCTCTCGAATAGTTATATGCAATTGTATGACGATTCTCTTCAATTATGGCTTTGATTTGGTCATCATCCATTTCAGTAGGTCGACCAGAACGTTCGTCATCCTTGAAAAATCTCCAGAACTGAATTTTTAAAACCTAATATAACAAGTACGTTCTATTATGCAATCAATACCATAAACTTCACATATCTGGGAGCCTCGACAGCTTTCTTTGAGCATATTACTCTCATAGGCAAATAAAAATCATCCAAATTGAAATTTCAAGTGGCGAAACTGTTTGTAGTTTCTTATTTTACCCATCCAGTAAGGGAAAGTACAATGTGTATTTTCTAATTGGTGAAAAACGTTGTCATGTAAAACACTCCATATTATTAATGTAGCCTCCTTTGAAAATTTTTTAATTCTTGAAAATTCAAAACTACTTTAGCTGACATTAAAGACCGATAAGCAACACTCTATGGTCATTACAGTACATACAAACAGTATTACTAATGCTCTGGTTCATGGCATGGACTATTTAAAATGACAACGCATTTGCTTTGTAGGTCGTTTTAATGTTTCCGTGTTGATTGGTTAGCAACTTCTATATAAAAATATTTTACACGATAATAAATGCGGTTACTAAATTGAAAGCAAACAAATTGTAATGATGATTTAATACTCTTAAAAACAATTAGGATATCTTTTGTAACAAACTTGATTTAAAACATTGTGTCACGTTAGTTGGTCCAAAATCGTCCATTCAAAAAATATTTTAAATTGGTGTTGCAAGAATTTAAAACACTTTCTCGTAGGAAGAGCTCGTACTATATTGGTACCTTTTTAAATATTATATCATTATTATTGACAACACAATGAAAGCGCGCTGCACTAGGGATTTTTATTCATATAAACTAAACATAAATGACCAAATTGTTCGATGTCAATATGAAAACTTACGTTATTACCATAAAAAAGTAACAAAGCAGAAGTAACAGCGTTGACAAAAATCAAAAATAATAGGGCACCGTGATGCATGTGTTTCTTATCACACAGTTTCCCTCTAAAAAGATTTGACTATCTTGTTGTACGAGATCTCGCTCTTTGAAGCCCTCAACTACATAGCCAGACAACAATCCCGATGGTCAACCTTTTCTATCTGAACCCGAACTTCTCTTCCATGAAGAAATGATTATTTTCAAAATAGCTGTTTTTGAATTTGAATTTTGAAATCTTTGTTCTTTAAATTACTTATTTGGCTAATTGCCGAATATTCTGATAGTACTCAAACGAAAATGTTCATCATTGTTGATAAAATTGAAAAATATATTGTCAATTCTTGCCTTAATAAATACTTGTTGTTTAAAATCCTACAATCTCATAATAGCTACTATATTATTTATGTCATCATAGCCTCTTTTAAAATGAGCTTTAAAAACACTATTAAATAAAATATACTTATCAAGACTAAAGACTAAGGACAATGCGTTATTTAAAATATCCAAAAATATGGTATTTTTCCATTATGGAGAGATAGATTTTAATCAAGATAATATTATTATTATTATTCACTTATTTAAAAATTATCCTGACGATATAATTAACATTAGAAGTAAAATACATCTGGCAGTCCTAAATTTTTTTTGAATAAAGAATTTTTTAAAGTTTAACGAGGTATTTTTAACTTGTCCTAATACTTAACATTTTTCCACTGTGTTATTGGAAGTTATCCGAAGATTTTAATCGATTTAAATTACTGAGCTGTTAAAATCGACGGTAATTAATAATTAATTGAAAATTGATTATTAGGATCGCATCTCGTTATTGCACCGTCAGTTTCAAACGTGTGGTTGCTGTATATGGAATGACATATTTGCAACCACAGTGGCGATAACCTGGAATTATACAGGATCTTGCAAATCGATGAAAATATTGGGATCTGAATAAACGTTGCAAAGAAAACTGTAATATTTCGGATGGTAAAAGAGAATACTGTCAATTTTTTTTCTCCGACAGAGATATTAAGGGCTTGAAGATTGACCTTTAGCAAAAAAATATATTATTGCTTAACTTTCCTCCATATCAAACCACCACCTCTGATTTAAAGATAAAGTAAAAGAGAATACTGTCAATATTTTTTCTCAGACAGAGAGATATTAAGGACGTTAAGATTGACCTTTAGGAGAAAAATTATTATTGTTTAATTTTCCTCCATATCAAACCATAACCTCTGATTTAAAGATATCAAAAAATAAAGAGAACTTTTCCACATTTTTCTACTTATTTGAAGTTTAGATATCATTTATGCCCTAAATTTCAAGCTCTTAAATTAGTAGACACTGCCATATAAATATTGAGATATGAGTCTAAACCATTCGAGACAGAAGCTCTTAGTTTTTACAAAGTCTAGATGGAATTGACTTTAATATTATTTTATTGTATGTTATGTTCTGGAGATAAAAAGAAGTTACAAGTGCTTTAAGTTGGTTTGTGTAAATATACTTTCGAGTTCCAAAAATTTCACATCAATACAACGACTTTTTAAGCAAAAATTATTTAATTATATAGAAATTTAGGCTTATGCTAAATACATAAAAAAAAACAAAAGAGTGTGCAAGCTAATTCACATGCATAATTCACACTTGTAGATTCCATTGCTGTTGTAGGAAGTGCATTTATCGTGCCAGTCTTCAACAACAGGCTTCTTAAAATTCTCCTGGCAACCAGTGCATTTCCACATCTTTGATGGTTTATTTGGTTTCAATGACGACCTTTGCGCTGTTTTGCTTGTTTTTCTGGGTATTTTTTTCTTATTAGCTTCTGTTTTTCCTCTCTCTCTCTTTTATAGGAAGAGTCTGTAATTATTTCAGATCTTTTACTGTGTTTTTCGGGCAAAAGTTGCTTTTGGGAATGGAACTGTCTATAAATGAGCAAGTTAGTTTATAATACTTCAGTGTTCAATCAGGATTTTCATACAAAATGAAATCACTTTCTTTATTTCCTTCTGACATGGCCTCTTTTGAGATTTCAGAAGTTGTCTGATTGTCAGACTGCAAGTCAGTAGGATTTTTAATAGGAGTACATGCATCGTTGTCAGATGTAGGTATTTATTCTTCTGGCAAAGACACGCTGGTAGAAGTGCCAGGAATCATCTCTTGACTGGTTGTTCTACATTGAGTACATCTTCTGTTATATTAGGACAAATGTCGCCCTGCTCAGCAATTGAAATATTACTTGCATGTTCTTCCAGCCTCTCAGTTGCCATACTAGCAAGAAAGTCAATGTCACTAAATAGATCTCTATCGAAAGGTCATATTAATCCAACTTTGAAACCTTCGACGGCATTATAATTATTTGTAGTCTTCATATAAGCAGCGTTGAACAAAGTGGCTATCAGGTAGATGGTAATAGATCTTCTAGGTTGATTTATCATCCATTTTTCACACTCACTTGCAAAATATTTCTTCAATGGTGAAAAAAAGCAACGATCTAATGGTTACATCTTGCGCGTGCTATGAGGCGGCACTATTATTCCGTGAATACGTGAATGAATTTTTTTCTACAAAAGTTAACTGCAGAAAGACTAGTATACGCCAAATAATTATAAAAACCATGGGATTTAAAATGATTGAGCCAAGCCGAGAATAAATCTGTATTCATACTACCAGACTATGTAACAAGACCTATAGAGTTTGCTAAAGCTCCATCTAACAATTTCGCCTTCATACGTTCAAATTGATCGTAGGACCTGTCCATTTGAGGCTTATTAAAGCCCATAACGTGGGCAATGCTGGTTAAAGTCAGTTGGCGAAGTGGTATATCTAAGTTTCGGTGCAAAAAATATCTAACCCAATGCTTTCCACCCATCTTGGTTTCTTTGTTAAATCGGTATACAATATTATTTTTAGCGATATATTCATACACAATAGATCTTAACTTTTTTAGCGTAATCTCATAAAATATAACATCTAAAGTCTATATATGATTAGATAACTCTTTTTCCATATGAAACGTTTAAATCTGCCTAAGGATGTGGCAACCTCTTCTCTTTTATGTAGGGAGTTCAGCGACTTTTCTTTTGCTTTTTCCCTCTTCAACCATTTTCCGTGCAAGATCCAATGTCTCGATAGAACAATTGATTCGGTTAGTTTTTCTTTGCTTGGAAGCCACCTAGTAAATAAATCCAAATTGTTCACAAGAGTACAGGATCAACAGGAGTGCGTACTCTTACTATACGCATTCTTATGGAAAGCCTTAGAGGGGCACACTGGTGGCATCTATTGAAATATGGCGACAAAAACTACATAATCTATAGGTTATAATATGTTTTACACAATTTTTTATCAAAAAACGATCCACTAGTTGAAAAAAATCTTTTTATTTTAACTTTAATTATTTTAACAAAACATCAAAATATCAAAAATCTTACCTTTTTCCTCCAAAATGAATAATTTTAGTACGGATTTTTTGCAATAACATTCTATTACAGAAAACACAACTGAAGTTGGCACGCTTTGCCGTCAATCGTCCCAAATATTAAGTATGAACACTCCTGGGAACCGCGCAAACTTGTAGTATCTTACCCTATATAATGAATTAATCTGGCAGTATATATGTTCTTTAGTTTGGTTTCTTGTAGAAACTTGCAAACGTTTCGTACCAAAATGTCATTTGGCATCTTCGGCGCTTGCCAATTGATATATGAAAGTAGGAACACATATATATATATATATATATATATATATATATATATATATATATATATATATATATATATATATATATATATATATATATCACTTGCAGGCTTTCATTTCATAGGATGATAAAATGTGTTAAATTTCAGTCTTTATTCAAAAGAGCTCAAACACCAAAATTATCCAGATGAAGGTTGATGATTATCGAGTGTCTGACCTAACTATGATCTTGACCTTCAATTTTCAAAGTCATTGTGTTGTCCAGATTATTTTATGTAAAAATTACAGTGGTGAGCATCAGAAGTAAGTTAAAAAGCTAGTGACATTGATCAACAAATCACATTAAAAATCGTTTGAAAGTCACATCGTGCTAATCATGTAAGAGTACTTGTTTTTATATCCATAAGTTCACAGTTCGTAAAAGGCTACTTTTAGTAAACTTTTTTGGCAAAATCTTATTTTCATTGGGTTATTCATGGTCTTACCTTTATCGGCTAGATTGAAATGTTATTAATCACCGTGGAAGTAATTTTCAGTATGGAATTTCGTGAACTGAATATATTGATTTAAAAACAGGTGTTCTCATATGGTTAATACGTTGTGATCTTTAAATCACTTTTTAACCCTCCTTAGATACCAACTTCTGTTATTCCTACTATAAAATTAAGGAGTTCTATTTATATAAAAATATAAAGGTCTAAATGATCTTGAAAACCGAAGGTGTTAGTCAAACTACCTCTAAATTAAATGAAATCATTTAGATTACTAATATGGTAAGATGCACAGATTTTTCTTTCCATTGGAAAATAAGGTTCCCATTAAAAAAAAAACAGTACTTGTCGTTGAAATAACCTTTGAAGTCATTGAATCATTTAGATTACTAATATGGTAAGATGCACAGATTTTTTTTCCATTGGAAAAGAAGGTTTCCATTTAAAAAAAAAACAATATTTGTCATTGAAATAACCTTTGAAGTCATTCTCAAGGTCAATTTAAATGTCGCAATCCAAGAATTTTTATTCGAATCATTTTTTTTTAAACAATTAAAATAAAAATATTCAGCTTCAACGTTTAAAATGAGATACCCTGTATTATACGATATGCAAACGAAAACTTAGATTTAAATTAAAAAATAGATTCCACAATACGTTTAAAATTATATCAACATTGAATTCAATAGTGCTGACACCAAAGTAATGATATGTTGAATTTATTAGTATAAATTATATTATTATTGTAACATTAGTAAAATTACCTTAACATTTTTTTTTTCAAACACGATTTATTTTTATTAATTACTACTTATTCCCTACTTTTTTCGTATTTAATATCCTTAATGTAAAGAAAAATTATTTATTAAAAATATCTTTTAAATTTGTATTTGAAAAATAAGCCTATTATTTTAAATTACGCCAATTTGTCAAGAATTGCTTCTTTAATCGATACAATTCATCTGTTATGTTTCAACGCAAATGTTGCTAGTTATGAATGAATTTTACAAATGTTATTGGATTTTAGATAATTAGGAGCTGAAAACAATCAAAAAAAATTTTCTGATAAGAGGTCTTATTCGTTTATTCCATGCAGCCATCACTATACAGGAATATACAGAAATATTCGTGAAAACAAATGAAGATTCCTACAAAGTATTAACCAATTTGTATGTAGGCTCCGTTCTAAAAAAAAATATAGACATTTAACAAATTATGTAACTATGTCTTTTATCTAAATATAATCAAATCAACAAATATTATTATTAAAATTTAAGAAGGTAGTAAATGATGATCATTGGAAAGACAGATAAAAAATCTAAAAGCAGATTTTCCTGACAACACACATATTACAGTAGAGAACCTCTATCTTATATTTGTTATGAATATCTAAACAAAAAAATTCGTTGAATTTTATACCTCTGTTTCTAAACAATACTTTTTAAAAGCTAAGTTAAAAATATCTTCACGTATGTAATGAACGGCTTTATTTTTAAATCCACAATCTCAAAAAACTGTTAAAAAATGCCATTGTAAAAAATAAATAGTTAAATGAATGTTGCTTAATCTCTAAACATATTTAGCCTGATTTACTAAGCAAATTTGAGTTTCAAAACCTATCTAGCGGCTATGAAAATTAGAATTTCTAGTTGGCCATTTAGATTGTGTTTATGTTATTGTTACAAACTGTATTTTACATGTTACTAAACAAAACTTTGAGACAGCCAAACTATGGGTGTAATTAATTAGTTTACTCGTTCAGTGCCGCAACCAGGCTTTCAGGGATCCGATACAATGTTATTTTTAGGTACAGATCATTTTTTAACTTTTTTACTCCCGGATTCTACTTTGGTCTATCTTTAGGGCACTCTTGCTCCTCAATCCTACGCTCGTGAACTTCTTGTACCTGTCTAGTTGCATCATTGTGCCTCTTTGATGAAGGTTCATTTATAACAGACGCGAGTAATAACAAGTGCCGATATTTTCTATTATATTTCTATACGTTTTCAAAAATTATCCAACACAATAATTTGTTCTAAAGTGACTTTAAATAAAGATAAATTTATTCACACTTGTCATGACGATATATACGTTTTGTTGTGCCATTAATACTGTAATTAATATGGATTTTCCTAGTTCATTGTTCTTTTGTTAAGTGGCTGATTTAAGTATTAATAAGTTGGAAAATATCTGGGACCAAAAATTATTACTGTTCTAAATTATTTAGGTTTTGTTTTTTATTCTTCTTTAACTGTCCAGTACTGAGGCATATACCTCCAAGAAATCTCTCCATTTATCTCTATTTTGTGTTGCTTTAATACACGACAAACCAGTCACTCTCTTTATATTGTTGTACCATCTAGTTTGTACTCTTCATCAATTTCTTCTTTCCAACCAAGGCCTCTCCTGCTGTTTTGTCTGCTATCCTCGAGTCTTGATACGTGACCCACATAATCTCACTTTAGTTACTCTATTACATTTATTACACTCGTATTTTGACTTATTCATTCATTTTTTTCTTATATTGTAGGTTAATATGTTCCATGGTTCTTTTTTTTTCTTTGATGTTTGCTTTTTCGTGATAATCCAAGCAGTATATTATAACAATGCAAAGATATTACCTTTTTGACTTTATAGATCTGTTTTCGTTTTAGAAAAAAAAATATTGTTTTGAAGTTTAACTAATCGGGATTTTAACAGTTAAGTTCAAGAATCTCCTTTTAAATAAAAAAAGTCTCTAAATTAAATATTTATATTTATTCTTTTGAAAGAAAAATAAATATGTTTTCATTTGATATTTTTAGTATGAAATGTTAATTTATCACTTATCAATTTAAACTCTTTATTATATATATTATATTGAACACAATTCTTGCTAAAGTTGAGTAGTAATGCTATTTTTAATTATATATTTAGGTGCATTTTTGCAAAAATTTCCACAAAATGTATACGATTAAGAAATGAATTTCTATAACGAACCATTTTCAGTTAGACTGTACCTCTAATTGTTGTCAAATATAACTTGAAGTTTTCTCCTAATGCCTATGACCTTATATATGAACTGTATTTATTAAAGTGCACAGTTTTGCTTCACCGCACACACCTTAGATATTTTAAGGAACAGAGCAATGGTTGTCAAAGATGAGCAACGGGGCGGAGATGATTTATTGGCCTTGAGTCAGTGTTTTCTGTCAACTCTAGATAATATCCCTAAGAAAAATCTTTATCCTGAAATTTACTTAGTATATGTAAAAATTTCTTTTCATTTTTCATTTATGTTGTAAAAAATGAAATTTTATCGATCTTTGATCATTGCATTTCTGAAAACTACATTCAGCATAATAACCAATTCTATAAATAAAAAGACAGGCTAGCGATGGGTTCTTCCTTAATCCCCCTGTCGGAAATTTTTATGACCAATTTCGAAGAAAACGTTTTTAGAACAAACTTTTCAAAAAACATTGTTAGATATAACGACATCCTTGCTTGTTTACATGTAATGAAACCGAATTTGACCATACTATATACCCAACAAAATAAAATTCACAATAAAAAAAGAGGTAAATAAATTTCTTAGATGTCACAACAAAACAAAAATCTCATTCAAATCATCACAAAAATTATCACATGTTTAATGCCAAAAACCAAATTTCCTTTCTACAAAAGTCAGGAGTTTATCAACTAAATTTTTCAGATTGTAATAGATGTTACATTGGACAAACGAAAAGAAATTTCCATACAAGTTTTAAAGAACACAAACTGCATTTTTATTGAAAACACATATTTTAAATTGCGCTAACCATTTCATGGAAACAGGCCACAGTTTCCCAGATGGTAACAATATTGTAATTTTGCATACTTAACGCAAATGTAAAAAACTTAATATCTTAGAGGCCATAAAAAATTTATAAGTGCATTAAAACCAGTACAATTAAGCTTCTTAATAATCAAATAGATTAACGAAATACTCCATTTAAAATAATATAATCCGTAGTTTGTACTGCATTGCGTTTGAGAATGTAACAGTGTTACGAAACCGCGGTCGTGCCCATTTAAGAATAAAAGTGATAAGTCTAACAAAGTAAATTTCTTTTCACTAATTAAAAATTTTGTTTATTTTAGAATAACAATTATTACTCTTATTTACTGGGCTTTCTCTCTACATTTTTATCTGCAAAACTAATATATAAAAGTATATATATATATATATATATATATATATATATATATATATATATATATATATATATAATGTCGGAAGATCTATCTTTGATGGCAACTATGTACATCGGGTCAAAGTCTTAAAGCTTCTTAGTGAATCTGGGTGTAATACCTTTTATATAGTTGCTATGTTTTTTATATATTCTTAATCGATTTTTGTATTATTTTGAACAATAGAAATGTTATTATTCCTAATAAATAGGCATCGGATGTCAGACAAGGCGGAACAATGTATCAATATTAAGATGAAACATCATATTTTAATAAAAACGCATTGTTGTTACACATTGCTCAGTATGTTGTACTAGTACAGTGTAATTGTTCATTATACTCAACTGTGTCATAATTATAAAATACTTTGAAAAAAGTTATATAACAACATATTATATAGTTACTTATGTAATGGCTAACAAAAATATAAATATAAAGAAAATGACCATATATTATTTTTAGGCATTTCTTAAACGAGAGTAAAAATATGTTCATTTATTGAACTAATTTCGACTAATAGTACTAAGCTGTTCGTACTATCGCTATTGCTGCAGATACTTATACCATAAATAAAACAGAATTAAAACAGTAAAAAATTTAATTGCTTAATAGTTTTATTATAGAAAATTTTCACAATATTCTATTAATTTCTTCCTCAGTGTATAAAATTTGATACCCTAAAATAAAATCAGCTATATCCAGCGAGTTTTCTATAAGAAAAATCTCGGTATTAAAAAATTGAAGAAAATTTGTGTGGCAACACTGTATAAATGAAACTCACTCAAGTAAAACATTGACCATTATTTCAGGTTCTTTCTGCGCAGATGCTTAATTTTAATTAAAGTTTATGTTACAGATCTGGGCACGCCATTCTTTCCTGGGGGCCCCGAGTTATGGCATCACCCTCTGGCGTATTCTGCAGCAGCCGCGGCAGCAGCAGCAGCAGAACTTCCTGGAGCGGCAGCACTTCAACACCACGCAACACTCGTGCACCCGGCATTGCATCCCCAGGTGCCAGTACGTTCCTATCTTTGACTATCTTCGGACAAAAGTCCGTTGGACGCAGGCGCCCCAGTCCACCACCACGTTAGTTGACGACTGGTTTTAGACGTTTTTTTGCCTGCTAACCCAAAAAAATACGGTTGTTCTATATGAAACAAAACTAGATTCAAAAGATAATACCTTTTATTAATAAAAATTGCAATTTTTCATGAGTTGCTTCATTCTGCATTATAATAAATGATTATAGAATTCGCTGAAAACGTAATTTTTATCAAATCAGCATTATATTAAAAAATAGTTATATTCTATATCTGTATCTGATTTTTAATCTGCAAAATTTCTCTCCTCATGGTTTATTTGTCTTTTGTTAGGGTGTCTTTATGTCTTATACCTGGGAGGGCGACGAAAATAATAGTCGGGGATCCTAATGGATTTTCGTAGCGGATAAAGAGACACCAAAGTTTTTATATGTATTTTGACCTCCCGATTACGAATATCGAAAGTGGATTCCGAAAAATCGTTTTTTTTTGCAAAATAAAAAACATTTTCGTGTTCTTCAGCCGATTCGAAGCAAGAACTTTCTTTTGTGTTTTTTCTATCCGATGTAGAGTTTTTGACTTAAAAATCATTAAACATTTGAAAAATTACATTTTTTCTCAGTTTTCAACATGAGTAACTTTTGATTAAATAAATATTTTAAATTCTCCGCCCAGCAATTGATAGTTCAAATCAAGAACTACAAGTTGGGATTAATCGCAATGCGAAAATGTAATGTTTGTATTGCTTTTTAACGCTACATCATATCACTTATAACATACACTCCGCAGTATATGAAGCGAAGTCTACTTACAGGCACTTACCTAGTGCACTTAATCTATTATAGTTTTCTGGTTTTACATTTTAATATTATCACATAGGAAAAAACATAAAAACATAATATTTCATAAATTGACATTTTCCAATTTTACTAATCTTTTATTTTAAACCTAAACAAGAAGAATCGCGTTACCTTTTATAATTTTATAACCTTTTAATTATGAAATGTTATGTTTATTTACTGGGCGTCGATCGTGCAAATTCATCAAGTCAGCAAGGTCGTTTTCCGGATCATGATGAACCGAGGTTGTAAGAAGGCGATTCGTTGACTTGATGAAAAAAAACAAAACAGGTTAAAAAGGACGGACATGCTTGGGAGTGGTTCAATTGGTGCAATCAATTTAAGGGTTAATTGCCCAGAAGATTAGCGAAGCTTAAAATCCCAAGCGTGTCCCAGTCCAGAGCAAGTCAACAAATAGTAAAACTCTAGTGACAACCACCGTCAAGAGTGCCAAGATGAAGATAATCTTAATGTAAGTTAAAAATTTAGTCATAATGATGTACAGTCCAAAATGTTTAATGTCGCTTATTTTTGAATAAACTATTTTTTATATATAATCCGAAGTTACCTAAATGCTACGTCCTCTCTACGAGCTCGTAGACGCCATATAGTGAGCTTTGAAAATGGTGAATGAGATTTCACCGAAACGTCAGCTGCCTTACAGTCCTGAGAGGGACTCAGCACATACACGGGATGCCCGAAAACCTTCGATTACACATCACACCCGTGAGAATATCCGACATAACATATATATATATATATATATATATATATATATATATATATATATATATGATTCCTGAACTAAGTACAGTAAAAACATTTTCTCCAACATGACAGGTTTTCTAATAACAGGTTTTTTATAACTGAAACTTCCACTTTCCCGAAACTGATTTAATAGTCTCACAAAAACGGCTGGTTTAGGATAGTTTCTTTCAGGAAACCTTTAAGCATAGACTCGAGAAGCCAACAAACAATTTTGATGACATTCTCCCAAGACAAAAATCATATCACAGTGATAATAACTCAAGTTCTTCTTGTTTATTTTATGATTAGACGCTTATACTTAATAAATAAAAATAGATATATATTAAAATGTGTTTGAAGTATTAATGCAACGATCAGCGAAAGCTATAATGGATTATCTGCACTAGGTAAGCTCCTGTAAGTAGACTTCCACTTTCCTTCCTACGTGGCTGCGCGTACGTTATAATTGATGAAACGCTATTTGTTTACAGCGTTAAAAAGCAATACATACATTATATTTTCGCATTGCAATTAATCTCAGCTTGTATTTCTTCAATTGAACTATCAACTGATGGACGCAGAATTTAAAAATATTTATTTTTTCAAAAGTTATTTGTGTTGAAAAGTGGCAAAAACTGTTATTTTTTAAATGTTTAACAAGTTTAAATTCAAAAACTATGCGTCGAAGGGAAAATTCATAAGAGAAACGATTTTTTTTAAATATTAATTTTTTTATTTATAACAAATGACCAGTTCATTTTTCGGATATCCACCCTCGATATTCATAATCAGGGGTTCAAAATACACATAAAAAACTTTTTTAGTCATGTCTCTTCATCGGTTACGAAAATTCACTGAGCTCGTTGACTATTAACTAATCTTCTAGGCCCAGAAGTCTGTGGAACTCCATATGATATTACAAGTTTAGTTTAGCTCCTTTCTGATAAAAATACTTCTGTTTTTAATTTTACAAAAGCATTTTACTATAATTATAAATATTAAATTGAGAGCAAATATTAATATATTTAATATAAAATTGTTGAACCAATTAGTAAACATAATGTTAACTAGCGTCAACGGGTGGTCTTAATCTTTCGTTTAAATTATTGTTTTGTTAATAATTTTTCTTCACATTAAAATTCTGTTCCGAAAGATTTTTAAATGATTGTGATAATAAAAATCACCAGGCTTTGCAAGCACAGAGCTTGATTTTCTAATTTACTTAGCTAAGGCTTTAATTGATGAGAACTAAAACAAAATAATCAACTTTATACACTGATTTACCGATATTACTTGAAAGTATTTTGTCAAGTTTCACATAGAACAGCCTCTACGCATCACCGTTTACACAATTTTATCTTTTTTTGCACATTACATACATATACAAGCACACTACGCAAAAAATAATCTAATTATATAGATTGAGCAGTCGATACCAAGTAGTAATAGGTATTTGTGCATATTTAAAAAAAAACAATTAGGATTCTTGGATTCATACAGAATATGAAAAAATATTATGCAATTATATCCTAAGTAAATAAAAAATGTCGGTGATTTTCAAGCTTGTTTTAGGCAAAAAGCTTTTAATGGAAAAATTTAGAGTAGGCTTTATTTCTCCTTCCTGTAAGTGTTTTTCCAATCGTAGACATATACAAATTTTATAATTGATAGTAAAAGTGTCAATTACATGGGAAGTTCAGGTAGGTACTCAATATTCTCCATTCATCATTTTTAAACCTCAAAAGTATCTTCCGTTGCGTTCGGATCCTTAACTTTCCCATTTAATATGGGAAAAAATAGTAACATTTTAAAATAACTTTTTCTTGATTTATTTAAAAGTCAGGTTCTTATCGTGGTATTTGAGTTACAAGTACATTGCTGTGATGCTTGATGTTGAAATGGGGGTAGATTAAAAAAATACAATTCATAAGAATAATATCCTCCCAACTCTTAGAATCTTATTTAGCTGATAGTTACTAGGTACTTTGTAATTAAACAAAAAGACGCTTATTCAGATACCAAGCCTATAAATTCTGGAGTACTAAATCTAGATAGCAAAATAATTGCAACATTTGCTCACCACAAGGCCATGTTACCAGTTGGAGAGACTCATGATCAGTCAACAAGAAAGCTCTAATCCTCAACTGATCAAATTGCTCCTTGGCCAACACATGAAGAATCACTTGAAACGAATTTATATCCATTTACGTCAATTTCACCAATAAAAATGTCTAAAATATCACAAGTAGACTATATAATACTCAGAAATCAATAACAAACAGCTAAGTATTTAGTTATGCACCCTGATGCTCGCTTACGTTGAAAGGTCCACATAAAGAAAAACACTGCTTGGCGGCGTTGATACCATTAAAAGCGTGAAAAGAACTAAGCCCTTCGATTTAATGACGTACAGTGCTAATGCAGTGTACATATATTTTATATTGTTTAGTGTCACTTTGTCATGAAGATCTAATTGTTAGGATTGCTACTGAGTAAGATAATGTCTTACTTACCTTTACGGTGCAATGGACAGGACTGCCTATTTGTCAGATTTGACAATGTTGTAGTCTCACTTCTGAAAGAGCTAAGAAAAAAGAATAAGAATTAAACCAATTTCAACGTGAAAATTTTGATCTAGAAGATGATTCAAGGTCCGTCAGGACAGTCGAAGGGACTACTAACAGAAACGTTGAAACTAGGAGAAAACTACTGATAAAATATAGACATTTAGCATACCACGAGATGCAGGAAACACTCGAGATTAATGCATCAACGATTTTTCATGACACTCTTTGACGGAGAATATATGAAAATGACCTAAAGAAATTTTAAAAAAATTAAGCCAATCAAATCCAAATCGTTGTATTCAACGAAGCCTGGTTTTATTACTATAACGGAATTATTAACTAAAATGTAGATGTTTCAAGATAGACCTCAGATATCAGCCGAAGATCACGATCAGTAAAGAAAAGGATGGTTGCTTTTTTTTCTAAAGATAACTGACTAATGTTGCTCTTAATAAACAGAAGACTATCACAGTTTCCTGATCTCCAGAAGAATGTCTCTCCTAAGTTATTGAAGCTCTTGAACTCTCTATCTAGATACTCGATGCTTGGTTTGTTCATCAAGATAAAGCACTGTCACACCGAATCGAGGGGACTACAGATTATTTATTGAAAACAAAATCAAATTTTTCTTCTTATGCCCGGTTGTACCTCCCTCGCAATTCTCCAGGCCTTTCTATCCTGTGCAGCTACCATCCATCTCAATCCTACCACACATTTCATAGTTTTGTCCTTTGTCTGATCCAGAGTACATCTTGAAAGCGCCCATGTTTGAACTTCATAAATTAATACAGGAAGTACATACTGGTAGAAAATTTTAATTTTAAAATTGCTTTTTAGTCTGCCTTCCAAACGCACTCTTTCCTAATCGTCTTCTACTAATTTTTTGTTTTATTTACCAATTTCTTTTTGTTATTATAGATATATATATATATATATATATATATATATATATATATATATATATATATATATCTTCTTCTTAATATATAAAATTCTCGTGTCACAATGTTTGTCTTCGTACTCCTCCGAAACGGCTTTACCGATTTTAACCAAATTTTGCATGCATATTCAGTAGGTCTGAGAATCGGCTAACATCTATTTTTCATACCCCTAAGTGTTAAGGGTTGTCCACCCTTAACATTTTTTTTATAATTCTATACAAATTTTTATTATTTTATTTTTTTTATTATGTCGCATTAAAAAATACATTCAACCCTAAATTTATACCCTTCTATCACCAACCCCTATTTTTTAATAATCATTTTAGTAATTTAATTAATTTTTAAAATTTTCCGCGCTTTTACTGGATACTCATTGGCCAGACTATATCGGTGTAACTATCCAGTGAACAACGCGGAGTAGGGATGAGACCGAAGCCGGTCTCCTGTTTCTCTCACTCCCTCCACAGTTGTCGGCCATCATTAATGTTTATGTGTTTATGCATCAAACTTAGTAGTGACGTTTACAATTGTTATTTTTTTATGTCAGTGTAACTCTCATTATTAATTATAAATTAATACTAATAATAACTCTCTTAAATTAATCATACAATTAATTAATTAATAGTAAATTAATAATATTAATAAGATTAATAGTATCTGTTATTATTAATTATAACCTAAAAATACTCAACGCGTGTCAGGGGCCCCTACCAACAACGACTTTTGTGTTGTTGTAAGTATATTTTTTTTTATACTCAAATTGTTGTTGAAAAAGGTCAAAAAAGATTCGGTAAACGGTAATTTTGTTTTGTATTCATTTTTTCATCATTTCCAACAATATATTTTCGATATAATTATTAACAGTAAAATGTGTCGCTTGCGTAAAACAGTCTAATATTTACATGAATAACAATATAATTATGATGTTTTTCATTCTTAAGTAATTTTGTTAGTTCTATTTATGTGTATTTTGTACAGCGAACAATGCCACGAAAACGCAAAGGGGCTGATTTGAGCCGTAATACAAGTACAACCAGAAACAAGAGAAATATAAGATCCGAAAGAACTGAAGAACAAATCCAGCAACAAAATACTGATGTACGTGTGAGCATGGCGCAATTGCGTCAAGAACAATCTGAAGATACACGAGCTGAACGCAATGTAGTGATAAGATTACAACAACGACAATCACGCCGATTCACAGCCAATAGACTCAGAACAAACAACCAGCAACGCCAACAGGTACACCGAGCATTTACATCTGATTCATTCCTGCGGCTAGCATTCCAGTATGAGCCTGATATGGAATATTATGCCCATACAAAAGTGGTGATTGGTGCTATGGACAAAGAATGTTCAAATTGCCGGGTCAGCTAGTATATATATATATATATATATATATATATATATATATATATATATATATATATATATAGGAACAGATCCAGCCTCTCTCTTTGGGGGCGAGGGAACCACAACATCACAAAAGGACAATATGACAAGCGAAAACTAGTTGTCGAGATGGGGGGTCAGCGATATTCACGTTCCTAATGAAGCAGGCAGGGACGAATATCTTTTTCTGAATTCGAAGTTTCTGAGGGGGAGGGCGATCGTTCGCTTCCCTTCGAACCGCGCCTGTATATATGTTCTTTGTCGTTTTCTATTTCTATTACAGTTTACGTGAATGTCCATGGTAAACTAATTGATGTAGTTTTATACTTTGTATATGGGCTAATCTTGCATGGGCTTTCTGGCAAGATATTTTTCGTATACCTGACAAGACTACCTAGCCCCAATGGAAGTTATTCTGACAAAAAAAAAGTAGGCTGTGAGTGTGATAAAACAAACGACGTGAATTACACATTGCCCGAAATAATTCTTCTATATAATAAATGCGGAGTTTCTTTGAAAACTACAAGTTGTAGGAATGAAGACAAAAAGTTTAAATCAAACCCAGAACTGTTATGAAGAAAAGCTGAGAACTTTTTCAATATGTATTTAAAACTAATATATTTTAAAAGTTATCAGTGCAGGTTGATTTTTTTTTTCCCGAAATAGTCATTTTCAAAGCAAAATGGAAAACAAATCTGGTAGCGTTAACTTAAATAAGTCCACTTGTAAATAAATGTCACCTAAAAATACTTCGTTTTGTCTTCGATATAGTTGATAAAAAATAAATTAAGTTGAAATCTTGTGGGCGCTCAGATATGTACTCGGACTAGTTTTTCAGGCCCGCCCAATTCATTCGCTCGAGTTCCTACCGGAACTGTTGATTATGAACCAGTGACAAAAAAAGATATTAAAAGTAGTTAAATGTAATTGTCTAATTATTCTGTTACTAGAGCTGTTCTTTCTACTATATTCTACATTTTATTTACATTAAATGAAGTTTTATCGGAGAGAGATGATAAATCATTATAAAATTTTTATTGATGATTTTTCAAAAGCAAAAGATAACCCATAAGACACTAGTGGGCAAAAATATTGATAGCTTACTCACAAATGAGTAAAAATGTACTTTTAATAACTATCTCCTTATAAGATTTGTTGATAACTTAAAAATAATCGACGATATTTTGTTCTTTTTATTTTTCTTTACATAAAAGCAATAATATAAATATAAAGGATACGTATGTTATTAAATATCTCACTAAAAAAATTAATATTTATTGCGTTACTTTCAGGCAATATAACTCACAAGTCTAATAATAAATTTATTACCTACTTATAAATGAAATTTAAAAGATTTAATATAGATATTCATCGTAGATAAAAAATTGAGTTAAGTAGAATATAAAATATTCATTTATTTAATATAAAAATCGTTACTTGTTGGAAGTTTTAGAAACAACGAACGTAAGTAGACGTTTGAACTAAATAAATCATGCTATAAAAAAATATTACCATAAGACGTCATATATAAGTATACTATGTTAATTCACTAAAGTACATGCGATAAAAAGTAGTGGCCGGCTCTTTAGTTATTTTCAGTTTTTGATTAGTAAACATGCTCAGTCTCAAAAATATCAAGTTTGAAATTTTTATTAAGAATTTTTAAAACTAAAGAAAAAGTTCCTCATTTCTCATTAAAATAAAGCTGGAACTCCTAATAATCAATAAATTAATGATTAATAAAAGAGAACCAGTTTAATTCAAGAAATTAATATTTTTGAATTGTCATACAAATAAATATTTTTTAAATTATAATATGCTTGGGTTTCTTGTTTACATTAATAATTATTTTAAATGTCTCTCTTTAATGTTCCATTTGGTAACTAATAAATTATATTTACCTGAAATTAATAGATTTTACGAAATACTTTAATATTAAAACAATCGGTATAGCTTTTGAATGAAACTTTTACCTTTCAGTTCTTTAATTTGATAAAAATATAACAGTTTAAAACTTCATGTTGTTTATTTGCTTTGATTCTATTTTAAAATGATTAATTTAGTTTCATCAATTTGTGAATTTAACTGATATGTGGTTGGACTGACGGTTATTTGAAAATGTAAATGGCACGAGTCAAGAACTAAACCCCCTGTTTGCTTTTGAAAAGACCAGGATTAGCGATGTAGAAAATTATATTAAAGCGGGGATTTCATGTGTTGTGGCGCCTTTATGTTCAGTGTTATTTAGGTAGTTAAATTGGATTTGTTAAGTACAGCGGTTTAAACATGTAAAACTGTTTTTTAGCCACACAAACAATTTAAAAATTCGGCGAAAAGTATAAGAAATTTCATTATCATGTTCTCTTTATGTCACAGGTGTCGAGTAAATAATGTTAAATTGGGTACGTGGAATATATTTCATTTATGTTTACTAACTTAGACCAAAAAGAAACAACAACAAAACATACTACACCATAAATATAAATTTAAGACAAATAATTTCGTAGAGTGTTAATACAACTCTTGGGCGTACGTTGATAGATGTAAATACAAATTCGTTTCTTGTTCTTTTTATTAAATCACTTAATCTAGTTTAGTGTGATTTTTCATACCAATGCTAAGCCATGTTAAACAAAAATTTGAGTAAGCTTCCTAATATTGGACCTATTTTGCTTAGATGATGTCTATGTGTATAATGTTCGTTTTATAGATCCTCTATTACAGCGGTTCCCAAAATTGGATAACTAAAATTTATTTTCCATATTGAATAACAGTTCATAACAAAAAACTAAAACACAATTGTAAAACATTTACAAACTATATTAAAACTAAAGTGAAAACTTATAAAAAATAATTAATACAAAATGAATACAGAATATGAAAAATACCCTCAATGGGATATTTGTGCCTGTTTGATGAAACAAAGAAATTCAAAATTTGGTTCGATGACTGAAAGATCAGGTTTCCAGGTATCCAGTTGTTCGATCCAGATATAATAGGTTTATTAGGAAAATAGTCATTGAACGTTAGTTGAAGTTATTTCAGATGTCCAGTCCCTTTCAATATTTTCATTAAGTTGAATTTTATTTTCAATAATATGGTGCTGAGAGAACCAAAACATTCGTACACATTCACGCAAACATTGAATACAAAAGTTGAATTTTTAGCATTGCTGCTATTCTATCAAATACATTGAAAATGGTGATACCCGAGCAATGTAAACACAGGTTTAAATTATTTATTTTAGAAAAAATGTCACCCAAGGATGCAGGTCATTGCAGCCAAAGAACATCAGATACACAAGAGGACAAATGAAATGGATGTTCAAGAAAAAATGCTTGAACTTCAGATTTCAATTCACACCAGCGGATCAAAACCTTGCCACGAGAAAGTCCTCACAAAGCGCACGAAATAGACGAGAGTTTGTAGAACGCAATTTTTATCAAATTTACAATTTCCATTCAATGTTCTCGTTGATCTTCTTTACCCGGACCACAAGACCAGAAAATGTTCTGTTCATTGATTTGCACCATCATTGCACACAGCCAAACAAAAAGACCGATTTAGTTCATTGATCATATCAAAAATTGCTGTACCTGTCATAAAGGTTCTTAGTGGAATGGAATTATTAAAAATATATCTAACATAACAAACAATACTGCAGCGTTTGCTACATTGGTCGACTCGTCAAGCTGAATAGCGAAATAATTCAATTTTATTCGTTTTAGATGTCCACTTTCCATATCATTTGCCAAATCATTAATTGTCTGCAACACTGATCAATTTTATTTACCGCTTTTTCTTTAAGAATACATACACTTCATGATGTCATTAGCACACGGTCCAATCAAATTTTCTGTCACTGTATATGCTCGTCCAGATGTTATCATTCTAGAACTAACTCAAAATCATGCCTCGAGAACCATTTTACTATCTTCATTTAAATCTGTTAGAAAAGAAAAAGCACTAGACTTTTTATTACCTGCCTATTTGGTTTCAAAATACTCAGTAGGTTTATCCTTGTGATCCGGATGTCTTGGTTCAAGGTATCTACGAAGAAGAGATTACAAATTATAGAAAGCGATTTAAGTTCTGACTCCTCCGCGATAAAATAAAAACTCGTTAATACTCACTGTCATATTTTCCTTTCTTTCTTCGCTAACCCCTAGGGGTTAACACTTTGGGAAACGTTGCTCTATTAGAACTAATTGGGACTCAGACGTTATGTGTATTGTAAATTTCGGTGAATATCCTGTACAAACCAGTTTTTTTACAAGTGAATATTCCATACTTCAAGAATGTTCTGGAGATATTGCCTGATATTTTTAACAAAGTTTAGACCTTATAAGAATTACACCAGAAAGTTTTTCGAGCTGCTTCATCGACCTTTTCTACGTCAGTATTCTGCATGTCTTGACATTCAGGTCTGTGTCACCTTGTAGATTTTATCTTTTTCTGTAATGAACAAAATTTATAGACTCGGCTAGTCAAATAGATTGCTATATTTCTTCCATATTTTGGTTTACTCTTGAGTCATATTAACAGATTATGTCGTTCGTTCTGCCATGTCTAGTACTATTGTTTGTAAATGTTCCATAATATATAGACAATTCCATTCGTGCATAAGTCGAAAAAAAAAGATTTCGTTAATCTGTAAATTATTAAACTTACTTTGGACAAGTAAGATCTGGAAGTGAGTTACTAAAGTTCTGGTATAATATGCCATACCTAAACATACCTTTTGTAGTTGATTCACTAGTTCAAATAGTGCGTTCGAAAACTAAAAAATTTAGCAGTAGAACAAGTTAGTTAGCAACACATTTTTGAATATTTCTCCCAAGCTGCGGGAACCAAGCAAATTCATTGAACTTAACATTTACGTACTTCTTCGTAAACGACTTCTGCGGGTTTGCAAAATTAACCACGTCATAATTTTGAAGTTTTTAAGATTTTTTGCAAAACCACGTCACTAGTTTAATTTTTTACATACTTTTGTATGGAGTAAATTGATATGTAGACAAAAAAAACGGAGTCTTGAGGATTTAGAGGCAAATAATGTCTATAAGTCGTCGACAGGTTAATTTAATCTATGAATCGTAATATGTAACATTTTGGCCTATCAGTTGTTTAAGACATTTATTAACAGAATTATACCTACGTACTGTTAGTTTCAGTGTCATACTCACTCTTTCTCTTTATTGACAATATCCAACTTATTCTGATTCCTTTTGCTGTTAAATAATGGAAAAATGTACTTTTGTTTAAGCAGGGAAGACTAAACTTACTATCTTGCAATTTAATTGTTTTAATTTAAATATTTATCCTAATTTCTTGGAACAGTATCACAATTTTTGAAATAAAATTCTAATATAAATTTTAGTCAAATGCTAACTTAATATAAACACTGTATGTGCCACAAAAACCAGATAGTAACCAATAACAAACTGCCTTTTTATTTTGTTTTAAGTTACACATTAATTAAAGTAATAGTATAAAAATGTTGCCTCAAGTAGCATAATCAAATAGTTTGGCTATTAAGTAAAAAATAACCTTGCAGCTTTTGATTATACAATGAGAGCATAAAATCTGGAATAAATTAATTACTTAAGAAACTTTGGGTCGACTTTGTTTTCTTTTTGATACGAATTTTTTTCAATAACTCATAGAGAGTGACTTGAAAAAAGCTGTGCTAAAATCAACTGATTTTTTAAATAGTCCCCCCCCCCTTTTTTTGTATATTTTTAAACTCCCGGCAAAATTCAGAATTTTTTTTTCTAATACATGTCCTATACATAAATGTAACTGTTTTCAGTTTATCGCCAATTTGAACTCGAATGAAATACAATAGTTATTTACCAACATTGATTCAATAACCTGTTCCTTGGTTACATTTTGCCACCTTGTCACTCTGAGTTAATCCTAACTGAACGTGAAACTTACCGAGACACACAGAATAAAAATTCTTATGGTGCCAGGATATGGCGTTATAGGGTAAGAAACCAAGAAGAAATGTGTCAGTTATTTCAAGAAAAATTATAATTTTCTGCCGGAAATTTCATCGAATGGCCGCCGAGGTCTCCAGACTTCTAACCTCTTGACTTCTTCTTGTGGAGTTACCTTAAAGGTAAACTTTTCCAAACTAAGACAACTGGACATAGAAAAAACTTTAAAAATCGGATTATTCAAGAAATACGGTTAATTACTACAGAAGTAGTCATAAATTTTCAAAATGAATTTATAAATCGTTTAGTTTTCTGTCAATTACCAAAAAGAGGCATTTTTAACATTTAATAAAATGATAAATTAACTATGGTTACTACTTAACTTCGAGTTTTATCTGTCGATAAATCGAAAACATTGCATTTAAGTATAGAACATATAATGGAAAAATGTTCAAAATTTTACAGAGAGTATAAAGTGTACAAAAAAATTAGGAGTCCCGTAAAATTTAATAAATTAGGAAAAATTCATACCAAAAAATAAAGTCGACGTGTCTGAACTATTTTTCAACGTTTTTTAAATAATTAATTTATGCCAGATTTTACGTTCTCTTTTATCAGCTATTAGTATATAATTTTTTTTTGCTCAGCTAAATATTTTTTTGAATATATATATATATATATATATATATATATATATATATATATATATATATATAAAATTTACTTATATTATATTATTTTCTTTTAGTCACCAATGTCATTGCCGCATCCCACCGCGCTGACATCAGTGCATGCGTCGTTGCCGCATTTTCTGCCTAGTCCAGCTCTGGCGTCCCCAGTGGGATCAAATTCATCTCAGCCAGGCCTGGGAATGAGCAATCATCACCCATGTTCTACACTATTCGTGGCGAATTTGGGACAGTTCGTTTCTGAACACGAACTTAAGGAAATATTTGCCAGGTTGGTAGTAAGATAACAATTAATGTTTGTTAAGTGTAAGTAAAGGCCTATTTGATCAAAAATTTTAATTTGTAAAACATAATCAATATTCCTTATAATTATTGTAAATGTTGAATAATTTAAGATCGAGTTTATGCTTCCGTTCTTCCTATATTAAGTATAAAAACAGTATTGTCTCAAAAAGGAAAACAGTACCCGATTTGTTTTCTTAGCAAAAAAAAAGTTTTACATATACCGATATTGAAAACGATAAGCTATATTTGGTTATTTTAAAGAAAACGTAACATGGTTAAAGATGTCTTCAACAAGATCTTGAATTTTGGATCACTCCCCATTTTCATCTATCATTTGTTGAATCAGCCATATTGTTAGTTCTTAATTGAAACATAGATGTTTAGAAAATATCGCTTTACAGTTTGACAGAATTTTTACAGCCAGATTTACTAGGACATTAAGGAATTAAACCATCTAGTTACCATGAAATTTAATTCTTATAGTCGATCAGTTTTGTTTTGCTTATGATATTTGTCATGATTTGTATTACAAAGGTCAACAAATCAATGCTTATAAAGCAATAATTGCGATAAAGCTTTGACATATGTAAGAAAAATCGTTATATCCCGAAAATAAATAAAATTCTCCATTTTTGCCGATCCAGTAATTATAGAAAGCGATTTTTTTTGCTTGCATTTTTAGTGTTTAAAACTTGCTTGACTTATTGTTGCTCTTGTCAATTTAAACCCTCTGATATCAATTTAGAATGGTTTTAAAATTAAACCACGTTAGTAAATCCGGCTTTTACTTTTTATTAATAGTGAGAAACCAATACAAAATTGAGGAAACTTTTACAGTGACAATTTGCTAGTTATGTGATCGTTTTGGTATGCATAATCACCTGTCGCCTCCTTGTATTGAAAATTTAATTATTAAATTTTACCGGCGTTGTTGTGAAATTTAACTTCGTAACTAAAGATAATTTTGTTGACTTGCAGTTGTTCCAAAATCCAGTTGGTAAGGTTTCTGTAATGTACATGGTTAATAGGCTGCAGTTCTCTAGTCAGCTAAATCTTTTAAGTACCAGAGTGCAAATTTTTTAATAAAATTCATTTTGAGAGTATTGCAGTGAAGATTGCCGACATATGAATGGAATTGTTTTTAACTTATTATTATAATAATATATAATAATAATAAAATGTGTAATTTTATTTCATTTGCACAAATTCTAGTAAATTAACCTACTACATTTATCTTGTTGTCCTCTTCCCAGTGGCGTAGCGAAGGCTCTGCAGAGCCAGCGGCGCGGGTGGGCCCCGGGCTTGAGGGCCTCGCTCACAGCTCACAGTTTATTTAGCGTTTAAACTAAATTATAATGCTGAATCAAAAAGGGCCCCATTGAGATTTCGTGGGTGGGCCTTTCGATTTTTCAGCTACGCCACTGTGTCCTCCTCTGCAGTCATCAGAGATTTCTCATTTAAGAGCCCAACAGCAGCCAGTCAACATATTCACGCTCCATTTTTAACCGACTTCTAATAGAAAGAGATTCTCAATTCCACCGCTTTGCGGTGGTACCGACTTGAATGATTTTTTTACATCATGTTCAGTGCAGTGGTTCCATATCATTTTGAATGAAATTGGTACAGTAAGATGGCGCTGATCATATGGCGGACAAAGAAATTAATTTTGTTTGATTTTTTCCAAAATTCGTAGGAGGGACTTTTTGGGGTCGCACATAACGAATTTGAAATTAATTTTCAAAAGTTCAGGTTAGTTCAGGTTAGTTCAGAATGAAGAATGAAAGTAAGTGTAAATTTTTCTTGTCAGGTAAAATTTCATACTCCATGTTTTTTACCTGATACAAAATTTCCACGCAGACCATTTTTTCTAACGCAATGTTTAACTCTGGTTTAACTTTAAATAAAAATTTACAATATTAAGTGTAGTCCTATAAATAATGCCGTTAGGTTCAAATCTGCGCAAAACATCCATTGACGCTATCGTTATTTGAAGGGTTAAAATTTCTCAACAAGACTTCCCCCATGTACAGCCATATTCTTTAAAAATTAAAGTAACTTCGCATTATGTGGAGTATAAATTTATTTCACATGCGAGATGAAGGTATCGAGTTGTTCTGCCACGCTGACACAAAAAACTGCTATTTTTTCAACTGATCTTGTAAGACAATGACGAGTACCTATCTTTTAACGAAACCGTCTGGTCGATTATGCATACCAAAAGTATCAAGTAACTTGCGAATCGTCACTGTAAGATTATCTCCATTTCTGTAATAGGTTTTCACTATTAATAAACGTTCTTTAAAACTGTAGTACATCATTTTCATGAATATCTATGCTCAAATATGGCCGACTCAATATTTGATAGACGAAAATGCGTTTTGAAATTTAAGTTCTTATTAAGACCCTTTATAATATTATGTATATGAATTTCTGGCAATACAGAGTGCTTCTAAAGGATCTATACAAAATGCTAGCAGCAATTTCTAAGCCTAAAATATTAGGATCTAGCGCAATTTATCTTAGTCTAAAAGTTGATAGTTTCCAAAGTACAGGATTTCAAAGGTATAAGTTTTTTAAATTCTTTTGTAAATATTTATCCTAATAATAACTTCATTTGTACAAAATTTGATACTTGGAGGCTTTTAAGAACCAGAAATTAAGATCTGATTACAATTTCACTGTACATTACAGAGGGCGCCACCAGCAGAACTTCGCCGGCATCTAAAGCTTCATAATTTTTTTTATGCCTCAGTATATTATTCTAATTAAAAATTCTTATTTTTTATCATCCTTTATCCAAAAAAGTTATAACTTGTAGGTGTCACGTCGAGCAGCCGTTTCTGAAATAATCGAATTTTAATGTTTTATTATATAGGCTTCGAACTGGTTCAAAAATGTTAAGCATATTTAAGCATCAACAGGCCAACAACAATAACATTTACATAGTATCATCATTAGTTACGAAAGAGTATTGTCAAACGATTCAATCAGACAAACCTTCATCAAATTTTTTTCTATGGTCGAACATTACACTAAGATAGAAATGACCGATATGATGTTATTTTACTATTATTGCTAAGGAAATGACCGGGTGTCGGTGAGAGTATACAGAGAAAGATTTCGAAACTGATGCGTACCAAACTGCCAAACATTTATGGAACGAATTGAAGAAAATCCACTTCTTAACACCAGACACTTTGATTTGGAACTTAAAGTTTGTAAAGATACAACAACCATTTGCACCATTTTTAACTGAAGCTTGACTTATCTAAGCGAGCTTTAATATATAAACTCGGCTTCAAATTTTACCCTTGGCACCAGGAGAAAAAAGTTGAGCTTTCTTAAGCCAAAAATAAACTTGACAGCGTCCAAATTTCTACTTTTTTTGTTAGTTTTATGCGTTCAAACTGACATTTAATTAAGTCCTACTCCATGTTTATGGTCTTCCCTATTGTTTAAAAAGTTTGGCGGCAAAATTCTTACAAAATTTGAATCAAAATTCAAAGATAAATCCAACAGGGCTTCGAATTTTACTCTAGTAAAGAAGTACATTAATCAACCAAAAAAGTGCAGTAAAGCATATTTTCCATCATCTAGAAAAATATGGAAATAAGTACACAAGAGGATAACAAAAAAGACATTACAAAAATAAACAAAAATAACCGTTTGTCGCATAATAAAGGGTTTTCCAATAAGAGGTGTCATTTTGAAAAGCCCGCTATTTCGGTAGATGTCACTTTTGAAGCTGTAAGTTTTTGACGTTTGACAAGTAGAAACTACGCCATAAATAAAGATGGAACGATACACGCTTCAACAACGCATTGAAATTATTAAAATTCACTATAAAAATGGTGAAAATTTGGCAGAGACGGTTCGTAAAACTCGAACATTTTTGGGTCGTCATGAAGCACCTTGTCGGAGCGCAATAAAGAAATTGGTGAAAAAATTCGAGCTGTTGGGACAAGTTAGTTATGTGAAGAAGAAAACCCGTGCACGTCGCTCAAGAACAGCCGAGAATATTGCTGCTGTAGCCGAAAGTGTTGAAGAAAACCCAGGTTTGTCCATTCCTCGTCGTTCTTTGGAATTAGGGATTCCACAAACGTCATTACACCGTATTTTGCATAAAGATTTGGGTCTTAAGGCTTATAAAGTTCAGTTAACGCAAGAACTCAAGCCGGCCGATCATCAACAACGTCGTGCCTTTGCTGATTGGGTTCTTGAAATGCATGAAAATGATCCGGAATTCCATCGAAAAATCATCTTCAGTGATGAGGCCCATTTCCACCTCGGTGGCTTCGTCAACAAACAAAATTGTCGCATCTGGGGCTCGGAAAACCCAAGAGTTATTGTTGAAAAGCCTCTCTATCCTGAACGTGTGACTGTTTGGTGCGGTTTATGGTCCGGCGGGGTCATTGGACCTTACTTTTTCGAAAATGAGGCTGGAGCAACAGTTACGGTGAATGGATTGCGCTATCGAGAGATGATTAATGATTTTTTATGGCCGGAATTGGATGGTATTTATCTGGACCACGTTTACTTTCAACAAGACGGCGCTACGTGCCACACAAGCAACGAAACCATTGATCTTTTACGGGAAAAGTTTCCGGGCCGTGTTATCTCTCGAAGAGGTGATCACAATTGGCCACCGAGATCTTGTGATGTGACACCTTGCGATTTCTTCCTTTGGGGCCACGTGAAAGACAAGGTCTACGCCAACAGCCCAGCGTCGATTCAAGACCTCAAAGATGGAATTCGTGAGGCTATCGAGGACATAGGGCAGCCACTTTGCGATTTGGTTATGGAAAATTTCATGAAAAGGATATGGTCCTGTAGGCATGGTCGTGGTGGTCATTTGGCTGATGTTATTTTCCATCATTAACGGCATACCTTCCTCTTTATAATGTAATAAATATCCGATCATTTATCTTAAAAAATGGCATTTTTCTTTGAATATCAAAATAACACCTCTTATTGGAAAACCCTTTATCTTAATGTTCTTAATAGCTGATTCAGTGGACTGCACCATTTTTGGTATAATAATATATAAAATCTTGTTCAACTAGAGAACTGTTCTACTAGCTATTTTTAGTACTTAAACATCTGTCTGTTAATTTTTTTTCTATTTCTTTTAATATATTGAAAACAGTAAACCAAATAATCCGTAAATTTAGGTTAACGATGTGCAATCATCTGGGCCATTTTGATCATCAAAAGGTTCAACCACATTTTGCATTGAGTCACTTTAACCTAAAAAACGAGAAAAAATGCCAATAAATCAACTTGAAAATACAACAAATTTCGCTCAAATCATTAAAGTTCTTGGCTTAATATTAAACCAAGCTTCGAGAAAATTTAGATATTGTGTAATAAAATTTTAGAAAAAGCTAAGCTTAAGCTTAAATCTAGATAGTGCAAACGGGGGTAAGAGAACAGGTGTTGCATCCGTTCCACCTTCAGACAGTACAAGAGCTTCTCTCGACCTCTAATTGCGGCTAGGTTTCTGCCGACTCATTAATGAACGAAGAGCCCAAAACTTTCTCTCTTATTTACCAATACGCTCTGCTTTAAAGGAAGAGGTAAGACAAGTTTACATAATGAACATGTTTATACTGAAAAAAACCTGCATGCAATAAAGATTGTGCATTATCAACATGAATTTAAAACTAACGTATGGGGCAGCGATCATTGACAAATTTATTATTGGTCCCGTCACCTTACCACCTCGTTTAAATATTTTGATTTACCTAGCAAAATTTTCCAAATTTATTGGATAATTTTCCACTAGCTACCAGACAAAATATATGGTGTATGCAAAACGGTGTACCTCCACACTTCACATTAAATGTTAGAAATCATTTAAATGAGCTTTTAAGACCTGTAGATTACTTTTTATGGAGAACTGTTAAACATGTTATGCTATACTATAGACCAATAAACATCGAAGAAGAATCGTGGGCATGAATACAAAATTCAGTAAACACTTTGCTTAGATGCAGAGATGACGGAAAGAGTGCAGTTCAACGTTCTACGTAGTATTAACCTCTGTGTACATGAAAACAGGTAATTTTTAATATTTAGAGTTTTAGTAAAAAATTAAATAAATATAATTTTTCTGTTTTGGTTTGTTATTGACTCTGTGTGACTCTTATCGTTCTTTACCTCATTCTTATAGTATTATTATTGTTAGCACGTTGCTATGTAAATTTTTTAGCCCGCAAACACACAATAAAATATTTAAATTCAAGTATCTCAGAAACGGCTGCTCCAATGAACTTTTAATTACAAATATAATATAAGGAAGCCCAAAAAAGTTATGAAGCTTGAAATGTAGGTTAAGTGCAAATTAAGCTATTGTTAAGATTAATATTTACAAAAAAGTTTACAAAAATTATAACTTTGATACCTTGTTTTTTGGAAACTATCAACTTTTAGACTAAGGTAAATTGGACTAGATCCTCATATTTAAGCCCCAGAATCATTTTAGAACTTTTAGACACCCTGTATAAATTTTTCTAATTTTTCCGAGTATTTTCGTATACCTTTTCTTTAGCTCTAGAACTAAGAGTTAAAAAATTGATTTTTGATGAACGTAAATGTTAATTTTTTTAATAATTTTAATCTGAAGACCGCCTAGCGGTGTGAGCATAAGTAGTGCATAATCCCCAAGTTTTGGTCTTTTGTACTTATTTGAAATATCTTATCGAAGCGAAAGGGAGAGAACAATAATACTCATGATGTGGAGTTATGGAGATCGCTTGAGATCTTATAAGGCTTATTGTCTCCTGCTTTTCACCCTAATAAATTATTTTAAGTATAATACTAAACATTCGAAAATTGACAATAAACCAGTATTTTACATGATTTTATCTTTTTTTTTTTCATTTTTGTACTAGAATTTTAGCAAACAATTATACGGAAAAGTTAGTTAGATATTATCTAGTTGAAGTTAATTTTCTTTAGCGTTCCAAATGCATGAAAATTGATGTAGACTTTTTTTTTAAGAAACAGTTTTTCATAGGCCTTTATTTGGATTGTTTAAACTCAAACGAAACAATCTTCCCTTTTAAACCATAAAAATCATATAGTCAATAATTATTTAAAGTATCTTTTATGGTGTGTGATTATTATTTTTACAATATCTACAATGTTAATTTCAATGAGCAACTAAATAAATATAAGGAAGATTTGGTATATGCATCGTCTCAATTGAAATGTTTCAACATTTCTTTTATGAAAACCCAATTATTTAATCATTTATAGAAATGAATTTCTTCAATTTAAAATAAAAGCACCTCGTTGCCATACATCTTATGTTTATTCAAATATTTTTGGTGCCGCATGATTATATGTTTTTACTAATTCAGAGGTGAGGGTCTTTTGTGTTCCAAAATAACAATCTCACAACTTGTATGCGTACCCTCGCACACCCTAGTAGAATATTTGCAATACCAGTATTGCCAGCAAAATAAAACTGATTTTATTAGCAAGAATTTAAAAATGGTATTTTAAGAACCTACATAAAGTAAAAATTTTGTAAAACTGCACCCAAAACTAAAATTAAAATACTTTTAGGGCTTTTCTATTGCTACAGTAATCAGCTGATTTCCAAAACATTACTGTTACTGGAATTCTTAAAAGTTTTTAATAAAAAAATTGTATGGATCCAAAATTATTTACAAAGAAAAATTTTCTTTAAGAGAAACAAATTATATAAAAACTTTGAGTATTAAAAAATTGATTGAAAATATTTTTATTTGGTTCCAAATTTGTTTATTATGAGCTGCAGTATGTTTGTTGACAATACTGAAACTAATTATACAGTACCTAGTTTCCTCCGCTCGCCGCATATTCCGGCAGTTACCCTCATTACAATATAATTTTGAGAAAATGCAGTAAAAATATTTATTGAGTCTTAGAATTTGAATGTAAATTTAATTAGAGAATATTAAAATAGCCGCTTTATAAATTATTTGAAAATTCAAAAGTGAAACTTAAGTACAACTATCATAAACATTTCACTTGCTCTCCTTTTTGTTAAAATAAATATATATTTTGTATAAGCATTCATAAGATGCAAGATACAAATCGCACATTTATATTTCCAAAACGTTCTATTAACAAGGTTGCATCATTTATTAAAGAACTCTCTATTTATTTGTACACATCCTGAAAACATAGACTTTTATCATCATCATAAACCTCAACACTAAAGAAGTTTAAGGTTTAAACAGTATCTACTTATCAATGAAAGTTAGATCTAGCCAGTGCCGTTTTTCTTATGATGTTAAAATTTGTGACATATATAAAGCTAACATACCCTTACATGTTTAAATTAACAAGAGATAAAGACTGGAATTGCTTCCCCAAAAATAAATAAAATTCGTAATTTTGTCTGATTAAATCCGAAAATTATTTTTTATTGTTGTATTTAAAGGTTCAAAACTTGCTTACATTTGCCAATTTAAATACTTATTATCAATTTGGACCAATTTTAAAGTAAGACCATGTTTGTGAATTGGGGAGAAAATTTCCTCGACATTAATTTATTTTTTTTGTCCTAATTAAGTTTTTTATGTTTTAATTATTTTAAACTAATATTTCATAAATTAAATTTAAATATTAATTAATAATATGTATGCAGTTTTTTTTCCTTTTTTGTTCTAAGGGTTTATTTCAGCAAATCTGAAATTTTTGGGTGTTTGAATGCTGATAATAAAAGTTTATTTCCAAACAGTGTTTGGATGCTTATAATAAAAGTTTATTTTCCAAACATTTACAGAAAGTAGTTAAATTGTTTTCCAATAAACTAATGAAGCAGATAAAGAGATTAATTCTTATTCTTTGCCATAGAGTGGAAACACTGAATTTTAACCGACTTTTCGTATACATATTTTTTACCTATCCTTTCAAATTTTGCCACTTCCATTAAAAAATAGCACATTTTGTATAAAAAACTGATAAAATATTTTAGAAAAGACGGAAAATAAAGACGAAAAATGAACATAAACAAACGTCGGTCATATCGACAATCCCACGCATGGTTGCGACATGTTATAAATGATCATAAAATTACACTTATTCAAATGTCAAATCAGAAATCCACATCATAAAAGGGTACATCAGGTTGAAATTGGTGAAAATATTCCGAAATTTGTTCAGCATTTAGTCAACTATATATTTAGGAGAAGAATATCATAACCATAAAGACATGTATTATGCAGTTTTAAGAAAAGGTTTTCCAATAAGAGTGTCCCGATGTTTTCTACAAAACAGTTTATTTAACAAATTTGTTTTATTTTTATGTAAGGTAATTCTACAGATGTGTACAATTATATGTAACAAATAATGTCGGCCAAATGAGCCCCTCTGCTTCTTTGACAGGCAATAATTCTTTTGTCCAAATTTTGAATAACGTCTAAGCACAAGTTAGATTCTATCTCACGTGCTTAATCTCATTCTTCAAATCGGGAATTGTTTGTGAATTGTTGACATACACTTTACTTTTATGTAGCCCCACAGAAAATAATCAAGTGGTGTCAAGTCGCAATATCTCGGCGGCCAGTTGACATTACCAATTCTGGAGAGGATTCTGTCCCCAAATTTAGCAATGGGGACGTTATCTCCCGGGTTGTGTGACACGTTGTCCCGTCCTGTTGAAACCAAATACCGTCTAGATCAATATCTTCCAGTTCTGGCCGTAAAAAATCGTGTAAAATGAGTATAACGTTCGCCATTTACTGTAAGGGCTTGTCCTTCACCATTTTCGAAAAGAAATGGCCCAATAATGCCCCGTGCCCAGAAACTACACCAAACGGTTACACGTTGCTTATGCATAGGTTTTTCCTCAATTTCTCTTGGATTTTTATCACTCTAAATCGGGCAGTTTTGTTTATTGATGTAACATGAAAGATGACTTTGGCGGCAAATTTGAATTTAGAAACATCATATTATACAGTTTATACACAAATTTAAATCAAAATTTTACTTCAACGAAATCGCGGAAAAAACTGATAAGGCCATTAGCGTACTGTATAAACTTAAACTAACCTGACTCAGACTTATTGTTATTTGAGGAAGGATAAATTTTTTCTATATACTTAAAAAGTACCGGGAAATTTGATGTACGCTTACTAAATTTCAGAACACTAATTTCAACCTGCTGTCACAGATATTTTATTTATATCAATCTTATTCCGAAAATTAGTCTATCTTTTATTTAATATTCAATTTTGAGACAAAAGTATAAAAGTGAATAATTTAATTGCTATTAGAAGAATTGCAATTTTATCGTCGTTGAACATCTGGCAACAATGTACTACATATTGAAAATTCATTACGTCTTTTCTTCTGCTCGATTTTTAATGTTTTCAGTTATACTGGAACTAAACGTTATGGGCATTTTTTTCCACTAATGTACAAATATGATTTAGTAAAAGTGGTTAAATGTGAGAATTTGGTTATAGTAAAAAAAAATTGTTTATAAAACTATATGCGACCGCAAAAAAAAACTTTCCGACGCCAAAATAGGGGATATGCAAAATATTAGTAAAAAATTCGGTGTTTCCGATATTCCGAATAATTACCGATATGTAGAATATATTGAATTGGTTCAAAAAAATTTGAATGGAATGGAAATAAAATAACTTACTCTAAAAGATGCTGATGAATTATTAATTATATATTTTTTCATAATTTTGCCATTAATGATCAACCACTTACGTTTTTTTGTCATTATGTGGATTGTGATAAATAAATCAATATTGTTATATTTACTTTAATATGTCCAGTAAAGAAAGATAACTGCCTATAAAAGCATCTTTTAAATTACCAAGATTTTATATTTTATCAAATTGCTCGACTATGCTCAAGCAGCTATTTTAATGCTCATAAATAAAATTTTCCTCTTACATAGAACATTTTTAATTGAAACAGTAGTTCACCTTAAAATAAAATTTATCAAAATATATTAACGACTCTGCTACATAAGTGTACTTAAGAAAGAAGAATGTATATAATACGATCAAATGTCTCGAAATATTTGTAAATCAGTTAAAAGAACTGTTAGTTCCTGTATATTTTAAAATTTTATGTACAAAAATTCTATTTTATCTGGCATTTTCTCAAAATGTACATTTGAGCGCAATGAGCACCACTCACCACCACGCAGTTGAGCACCGGTCTTTTCTTGCACAGCTTTCCCGGCTTCTGCCGCCTACGCGTGCACGCCAACAAGCAGGGGGTTAATGGCACCACTGGCCCAGCCAGCTCTTCTCCGGTCGCCTTCGTCGAGTACCGAGACATAGGAGGAGCCACACGTGTTATGGCCCAGCTGCAAGGCTCCTTCCTGCTTTCTTCAGATCGTGGCCCCATCCGAATTGAGTACGCCAAAAGCAAAATGGCGATGGCTGCAGAGGTCGGTCCCCTGTTAAGTTGATTCTTAGTTGTTTTTTACTAGTCTGTTTTCAAATGTAAAGTTTGACTGATTGGCGCTATTTCTTGTTCCAACAAACAATGCAAAATTAATGGCAACTATACAGGGTCGTATAAATAGCTTGTTGTTTTTAACGGGAAAAGAACATTGAGGAAGCTATCACAATTGTTATTTAAGTTTATTTAGTCTGTCTAGTGTAATAAAACATTGTTACTTGTCATTCATGATATGAATATATCATTTCATATTTACAAGAAACATTGGCGCAACAAGCAGAAATATTTTTGAAAAAGATATTGTTTTGGAATTATGAAAAATGTGTCAATAAAAAATTGCAAATATTTACTTCTTTTGTAAATTTGTAAACAACACATTTGAAAACAGACTACCGATTCATCAACATCATCAACTGAGTATGACCGTTGTATGAGCCGTAGTTGTATTTGTTGGAGCACCATTACTGTTGATCTTGAGCAGCAAAATATATTTTTATTTTTTCTGTGCAGCTTTTTGTTCCTTACAAAAATTACCTTATTGTGTGCAGGAAATAGCACGCCAAAATTTGAGATATACACCTAAATTTGTTACTTAACCTATTGCATGCTGGTTTATTAAGATTTAATATAATATCTTTATCATTAGAATTAATATTCTAAAATTAATTTGATAAAAAAAACCTTATATGATATTGTTTTACTTTTTTTTACTTTAATCATGCTTTAAGTAACACGGTTACTAAGAAAATGCTTTGTCTTTTAATATCCTCCATAATAATTCATTTTTCATTGCCAATCACAATATTTGTTCTCACTGTTTTTGGCTCCTACTATATGTAGTTCAGTGAAGCCAAGATTAATCTCCAGAAACTAGGCATTAAAATTAATCCGAACGTGTAAAGTAATATAACAATTTCAGGATTGTCAATTTAATAGGTCCTAAAATTCCATACCTAGTAAATATACTCTGACTGAATTGGTCTGATATCAGATGTTAATTAATTTCAGACCGACACAAGAATTTATCACAAAACCCTATGATTTTTCAAATTTAGTTTCAAACATAATATCTTTTTTACCGATTTCTGCTTGTTTTGTAGAAAAATAGAAAACATTAATCTTGAAGGCACACGAATAAAATTATATATTAACAAATAAAGGTAGAGGGTGTCTCAGAATGTCTTTTTGTTTTTCTTGTGACTGTGACGCGCCAAATATCGATAGCGATGGGAGCGGAGTGGTGTCAAACGTTTGATTGGCTTTTTAGTAGCGACGGAACATTTTATGGGATACAGCGCGTATTTGGCATGCAAGCGTTTTATAAAAACAACGATTCTTGCACTATTATTTGACGTCTGTACAGGACACATTTCAATTTAACGACCATGAGAAATATGCCAAATGTAAATTTGATCAAGCATTGGTGCGCAAGTTTGAAGAGACTGGAAACTCAATGCCGGATAAATCATCTGGACGCAAAAGGACATCAAGAACGAACAGGAATGTTGACCGCGTTCACCAGTCTGTTAGAAACGATCTACGACAGTCTCTACGGCTCCACGCAGCTTTTCGAAATTTGCACAGATCCACAGTCCATTGCGTTATTTGCAAAGAGTTACATTTCCACCCCTATAAAATTGTTATTATGGAGGAAATGAAGCCCGATGACCCAGCTAAATGACTTGAATTTTTCAGGACAATGACAAACCGTTTTAAGAGCTTCAATAACATATGGTTCTCTGATAAACAAACAAAGTAGGGCTTTTGACAATACTCTGGAACTGCATCAGAACCCCCTACACTCGCCCAAGGTTGTCATTTGGGTTGTAATATCAAACCAAGGTATAATCTGTCCGTATCCTTTGAAGTTAACCGCGGTCGCACTTAGACTGTTAATTCCGGTCGTTATTGCTGTGTGATCCAGACTTTTTGCTCCAAAAATGTCAGTTGGCTACAACCGGAATACATTTTTCCAACAAGAGGGAGCAACTTCCCACAACACGAATGATTCTTTGGCAGCTCTTCATGACTTATCCCCTGAAACAGTGATACGTCGCTGAGGGAACATCAACTGGCCACCGCGGAGTCCAGATTTAACACCTGCCGCGTTTTCCAAGAGCAATGCTCCAGCGAGTAATTGAACATTGCAATTCGAGGTTAAATGATTGTGAAAAGAGGATGGTGCTCATTTAAGAGGGTTGTTTTTCGAACATAAAAGTTAAAATACTACTCTATAATTTAACAACAATCAAATAAGTCTAAACTAATTCTGATGATTTTTTTTAAGAATGAAAAACTCAAAACATTCTAAGACAACCTTTATGTCAATATTGCAAATTAAAAAAATATAAGGTTTATTTTTAAAATGAATATTTAACAGATGTAAAATAGAGCCCTCTATATTTTTTACATTGTAAAGTTATATTTCGGAATATCAAGAAATAACATCAAGAGCGAAGAAAGTAAGCACATTGTTTTATTTATTGTATTACACATCCTCATTCGATATGTAGTATTTTATTAAATGAAAACCATCCTAGAGGACACACATACACACTAAATAATGTTAATATTTCATAATCTGCATTCATCCTCTTTGATAAATAATAAGCTTACTAAATTCATATCACTACTCACAGTATAAAATATCGGACGAGCAGGAACGTTTCTCTCAGTAAGTCGATAATCATGTCTTATAGCCATGGAGGCAATGAATTGGATATTTTTGGTACAAAAGTAAATATCAATTGAATAAAACTGGAATGTTCCCAAAAATCTATTCGCAACAACAAAATTTGACCTATAAATGAATATATATTATTCTTAAATTAAAAAATTATCAATTTATCTTCATGGTAATAAATAAAACCTAGATATTAGATGATTTTGAGTTTTCTCGATTCGTAACATACAACCGTGAACTATTCCAACATACGCTAGAGATAGGTTTCAATTTATTATATTTGTGAGAATATCCCTTATTCGTATTAAACTAGACATTTGCCACGGCAACAGAAAAAATAATAAGCGAAAATTTATGGCAAAATTTTCACTCCTGTCATTATTAAGGTCTTAGTTAAAAACCAAGGTCAGAAAAAACATTGGCCAACCTACTGCAAATTCTTTTTAAAAAAATATGTAAAACCTTGACAATTTACCTTTATCTTCTTTATTTGTGTTAATTAAAAGAAGTTTTATTCTTGTATTTTTTGTTTATTCGGGCAGAATATTATCTATCTAATTTAACATATGCTTGAAATATATTTTGTAGAAAAATTTGGAAAATTTTTACCGCAATTTTTTTGTATTCGTGTATACCGTCAAGAGAAAACATTATTTTCTTTTGTTTTATTACATTTTGATTAAAACAATATAGAAAAAAATAGGTTAATTTATCTTAAAATGCTAGAATTAAAATAACGATGCAGTAAGCTCAAGATCATAAGTAATAAGTATCAGTAGGAAAAATAGCACTTTTGTAGTTGTCACCAAATCTACCACTAATTGTTTTACGAGCAAAATAGGAAAAAGGATGAATTTTTAATTCGCTTAAACATTTCTATGTGATTTTGATCCTAATCAACATTTACTTAATCAACCCAGATTTAATGTTAATAGATAATAGGTAACGTATTAGTTATGTATGAGAAACCAAGAGTTACAACAAAATTTGACTATGAAAAATAAGGGGTTAAGTTTCTCATAATATGATCGTTAGAAATAACAAGAACGATCAGTTATCTTACAACAATTTATGAAGTTCTTAAACACATGTAGGTGTTAACACCAGACTTTAGTTATTTCAGATTATTCACATGATATAAGAAGTAAGTAAATAAGGATCCTGGTTTATGCTAGTCGAATAAACAAAATTTTACTTTGATTTTTAGTTTTTGGAAAATCTAAATTCATTAGCACAATTTTCTAATTTACCTAAAAAGTTTATGTAAACTAAATTGAATACCGCCATATTTGGCAATAAATGAATAAAGAGGCTAATGTTTTAAACATTTTTGGTCAACTTATATAGAAGTACAAACATTATAATACTCTTAAAACGAAAAAACTAAACGCTCGCCGCATAGCCACGAGAACTCTGTAAAAGGAAATTTATCGGTCAATTTAGACATCAACTGTACCTGTCTTGCCATATAAAAATATCATAGTGGTGTATATCTATCTCTGTACGCGTTTCGATTACCTAATTTGCTGGTTATTTCCTACAAGTGTTGTTCTTGGTTCGATACAGCTCCACTGACGAGATTATTAGATGGTCGAAATGTGTATGGAGAGCGAAACAGAGTTATATTTGGAAGAAATAAACCGTTTGTATAAATTATTTCCTTTAACTGCTTAAAAGAATAATAAATATGGAGAATTTTTTTTGGGTATAAACTATTCCCTCTGTAATATAAAATAAGGCACCACATAATTGAACCCCACACCTGCGACCAAATATAAATCTTCACAGCCAGATTCACAAAGAAGATTTAAGACTTAAACCCGATCCCGTTGCCATGAAATGTAAATCTTATAGTCAGTCAGTTTTATTTTGCTTATGATATTGTCATAATTTGTATTACATGTGTCAACAAATAAAGGCTTATATAGGGATATTAAAGGTCAGAACCTTCGATAAAGTCTTGAAACATGTAAGAGAAATAGTCATATGCCGAAAATAAATAATTTTTGCCGGTTTAGTAATAAAACAAAATGATTTTGTTATGTTTGTATTTTTAGCGTTTAAAACTTGTTTGGCTTATTGTTGCTCTCATCAGTTTAACCACTTTACTATCAATTTAGGACGGGTTTAAAATTAAACCATATTAGTGAACCAACTGTTATGTTTTAAAATCAAAATCACTAACATGGTGTAAGTTTATCATAAGGAGTTTAAATTGAGAAGTACAGCAATAAGTTTTAATCTTAAAATACTCTAATAAAAAAGTCGTTTTCTTTGATTACCCAACTGATAAAATTGGAAACTTTTTAATTTTTGGGAGATAACTACTTCTTTTACGAATTTCAAGACTTTATTTAAAGGTTTTTGATTTAAATTTTCCAATATAAAAAACTTGTTTTTTACAAATATGAGGCCAACTATAACTAATATCAAAACCAAAACGAAACTGATCAACTAGCAGTCTAACTTCCATGACAACTATTTCGAATTAAGTTAAGCCTTTTTAGTAAATATGGCTCGAATTGTTTTGCGAATCGTGTATATTTCAATATCAGTTTTTAAATGCCTATACATAGTTACTATTTTTTTAAAGATTAAACTTAAATTTTTTAATTCGCTATCTCGAATAAGGTCAGAACCAGACCATTAATTTTTCTTAGTATTTCACTTCCCTGACATTTAAATGTTATTAAACGATAAAGAGGGGAAGTTTTAATAAGTAATAAAAAGTCGTACAAAGTAAGTTGTTCCATGGAGTTTTAAAAGAAACTTTTAATTTTTAAATTACCAGAATTAATTGAATAAAAACCTTTAAATTATTACTGTTTATAGGTATCTGACCGAAATTTTTCTTTAAAACTTAAGAGGAATGGATAGAACTTGATCATCATTTTAGTTGTAATGAGTGAACATTAGAAATGCTGGGCACTGATTTATTTTATTTATTTTTAATCAATAAATGATCATTTTTAGAGTTCCATAGTAATTTAGTAAACAAGAATGACAACCTGAAACATCGCCTGTTTATTTAAACATAAGCCAAAAAATAATTTTTAATGAGAAAATATAAATAAATTAACATAACTCAAGAAATTTTGAATAAATAGTTGTGAAACTCATAGAAAATATGTTTTGGAGATTGTTGAATACGATTCTGAGGTTACATTTGCAAAATTTTTAAAGAAAAATCCAAAATTGCTTACAAACAGTCAAAAATTGAGCACTATATGTAAAAATTGTTAATTTTTTGTATTAATTTCATAATTTTTGTATGAACAATGATGTAGCTAATAAAAAATAATTTTCCGCTTTGCTGTAGGCAATTTTGATGATATCATAAAATTTGAGATATTAAAAATAATGTACAATGTATATACGTAGAAATCTCAAAAAATTGCTTTTAAAACTTAATGTTAATTAATAATAGAATATATATATATATATATATATATATATATATATATATATATATATATATATATATATATATATATATATATATATATATTATAAACTAAAAGAAAGTGAATAATAAGAATAATTTAACAAAATAATAAAAGTTTTAGTGATTTAATTTTAGTTTTTTAACAAAAAATTAACTTTAAAATAATTTTATAACAATTATTTATTCAACTGGTCGTTTATTTCATTTATAACAATGACTAATTGATTGGAAGATGTAAATCGACCCATTGCCTGGTCTTAAATGTTATCCACAATTAGCCTTTGAACTAAATGAAATTACATAAAAAAGAATTTGGACCTGTATCGCGAACATACACCTTAATATACACTCACATAACATAAATAAAATTATTCCTATAGCAAAAATTTAATAAAAAATATACTTACCTTTGCACTTAAAAAATCATGAAAAATGAAATATCAAGTAAAAACGTTGCTATTCCACCTCTAAAGTATCAGTAAATATTCAAAAGTTCCTTGAATGTCTGTTTCAACTCTACCATAGATAATATATTTACTAAGACGAGTGTTTTGAGCTTTAAGGCGACCGCTACGTCATCAAATACTAGTAAAGTAAACGAAGCGGCCTTATTATAAATAAACTAGACATCCGATATATGATACACAGATTCGACTCAACTATCAGGTTTTTTGAATATAACTTTTGTAGTGTCATGAATTACTGGTCAAAAGAGTAGCGGTCCGATTTTAACTCAGGGTAATATCCATCCTGTTTTAATTAAGTTTCAGTATTTCTATTTAATTGCATAGCTGTTATATTCTTCAGTTGCTTATGTACTTGTAAATATGACTTTTTTCACTAAACTGCGTATATCAACAGACTAATAGAGTAAAGAAAATTTTTTAAATTTAAAACCTAAGCCACAGTATACAATGGATCGCATTCGAAATATCTTTTTTTTGTATTACTTTTCATACTCTTCTTCTATTTTTTTTTAGTTTTTCGACAAATACATTTACTTAAAAAAATTACTTTAAATATCACCTGAATTGTTTTACAATGCACATTTTCAGTTTTAAAAAACACTGTTGTAAAATTCGAATATCCATATTCTGAGTATTAATATCTCACCTATTTATTATATAAAAAAAGTTTTTTGATTCTCTTTGCATACGACTTCGATATACTCAATATACCTTTTTCACTACTTTAGACCTACGTACAGTCAGTAAGTTTTATGTATTTTTAATCTCATAGGTAGAGACGATTTAAAGTGCATGAAACTCGGCCCTATCCGAGCCGCCATTGATTTGTTTTCGAGCGTTGATAAAAAAAAAATTTACTCGTACTTTGGTAAAATTTCTCCCTATATCGATTAGCGCATTACATTTTTCATGAAATTAAATGTTTCCTAGTTATATTCAAAGGACTTATTTTTGTAGTCATTACCGTTAAATAAAAGATTTAGCACAGAGTTTATCGCGATAAACTTCTTGACATATTTTCTGACACACAACGTGGCACTTTCCAAACGGAATTTTTCTTGGATGACTTTTCAATCATTTTCATTTCATTACTAAACTGCAGCCACTCAGGTTCGTCCGTATGTCGTAGTCTCGTGACATCGTCATTTTTCAACTTAAGTGATGAAATTTTGCGAGCACATGTGTTCATCTGAAACGGAATAGCGAAAAAATATATATAAGAATATCAGGAGCTAGTACGGAACCTTAATGTAATGTATATGCGACACACAATTTTTCGTTTTTTTTTGTAAAGCTGATTCCAATTATGGATCCTTATCCTTGAAAACTGCTGCTATAGAAATAACTGCTGACTTTAAAGGATCAATTTCAGTATTTTTAAAATTTATAATTATAATGAATCTCATAGTAAAGTATTCGCGGTGAAATATGTTAAAAAAATAGGACTTGATTAGGTTATTTTCATTTGGGCGCTTCTTGTTTAAAATACAGCGTGTCAAAAATCTATTTAAAAAAAAATTTTCGCTTATAACTCCGGCTTTTATTAAGATACTGAAATGAAATTAGGAAAGCAGATATTTTGTGAAAATTTATTTAAAAATAATAAATAAGCAATTTAATAATAGAGGGATTTTGTACATTTTAACTCATATTCTTTTCTGATACACTGCTATGGATTCCACAGCTGCTTTTTATAGTAAATGAATTATTTCTTTTTTTTCTTCTAAAAAATTTTGCGGTTATGATTTTTTAGATATTTTAATAGTTTCATTATTGTGTTGAAAGCGTTGACTTAAAATAGTCGACTACTTTCATAAAAATATTTTATAAATTTTTAATTCATCCTTATTTCCTAAACGCCACTCTCACCAACTGTTGTAAAAAATAGCCCATCATAAAATTTTAGGTTATGTACGAGTACAAATATTAACACGTAGATATTTAAATATAAATAAGGCCTATAAAATGATTATTTTTTATTCTATTTTAGGGAGCAAAAGGAGAAGAAAATGGACAATCTTAATTCTTACATGCCGCTCAGTACTTGACAGAAGGCAGTGATAATGGCCGGACATTGTTAAGTGGTGTCTGGACGACTGGGAGCTTTATTATTTAAAAAAAAACTCTAAAAAAAAATCTTAACCTATTATATCTGTTATCTATCGTAGTTAAACTGTTTAGAGTTTTGCAGAACAGTAAAAACATCTTGACTTTTTAGATAGTAGCGATCTTTACCAAGGATCATACATTTTTTTGGTAAAGTCGTTAACTCTATTATCTTAATATATTAAATGAAGATAAGCTAAACCAAAGGTGCCCTAAAAGTTAAGTTTTAGATTAAATATTAAATTATTAGAATAGTACGTTTGGTATTCTAAATTGAATATTAACCGTACATTTTACTAACAAATAGTTTCTCTCAAGCTTTCTTTAAACTGTAGTTATTAGTACCTTACAAGAGTTTTTAAACATTATTTTTTGTTAACTTTAGCAATAAATGCTAAGCATGGCAAGCTAAATTAGTAATCATGTTACTGGTACACTCTTAGGAATGATAAAACTCAATATTGTCAATATTTAATATAAACGTCCATTTTTATAGCAATTATTTCTCTCCTACTATAAAAGTGTTCTTTCAAAATTGTTAGTTTTTCATTGCACATTAGGATCTTCTAGACATTGTCACCTAAAAATAATTTAGTAATTTTAACATATTTCTTAAATGTATATGTTTAAAATCTTATGATTAGATATGTACAGGGTATTTCCATAAATTTGACAGACTCTCTACATTTAATTACATATTTGTAAAAATAGATTTTTAAAGCCTTAACAAGATTTTACGAGATCTTAACATTAAAATATTTGTTATTATCTATTATATAAAGCAGCACTGTAAAAAGGTCATCGAATTCCGTTAAAAATTTCTAGAAAATTATATATATATATATATATATATATATATATATATATATATATATATATATATATATATATATAATAGCAAGGGTTCACAGAAATTCAATGTTGTTGGGTCAATTAACTAGACGTAAAAATCTCGTTTTAAATTAAAGAATGTATTTTTGCTTTGAGCAAAAAGTAGTGATTTAATAGTAATTGGAAAAACTTTCAGATAACAACACTGTTAATTAATTATTTATAAATAAGATAAAACATCTTACGTATACTCATATAATCTCGACACATCGTTAACATCTTCTCTTGCTCTTCGTACAGGGTTGGTTTTATATTTTTCTTTGTTGTAATAGTTATATCAACAAAAAAATAGTGCTAAAATCAACAACATTAAAAGTCTTCTAATTAAAAAAACCAACATTTATTTATTTTTATTTAAAAGGCGCATCAAGGTCTCCGCATACTACACCAGAACGTGTCATGCCCGTAACCGCCGCATACTACACCGGAACGTGTCATGACCGTAACCGACGAATGCAGAAAAATTCTTAGTTAGGTTTTTTATGACGTATCGTGCTTCGGCGCGGCTTCTTACAGAACGGTGTAGTGGACGATACTTCTATACTGGCCTGTATTATCTATAAGCTAGTTAAGTTAAATTCTAGGACAACTAATTTTATTATTTAATGATTTAAAATATAAAAATATCCTACTGGAGAGTGGTGGGTAGGAAACGTTTCAAGTATATTAACTCTAGCTATGGTGAAGCGAGCGGAAACCTTTAACAACAACAGGCACAAATTTTTACACCGCCTCCTAAAACTTATAATCTAGGAGATTATATATATTCAACTTTACATATATAATTCGTTTAAGAAAAAAATTTCGTGTCCTGTCCGTTTAATAAATAAATCACAGTTGAAACTTTTAGTATTTGAGGATTTAGAACTTTTTTTTATTTTTCCAAACTTAAGCAAATTTAACAATTGTAAAAACCTTTGAATTCTTTTTTATTCAAATTTAAAATACTGTCCTTTTAACACCTTCTCTGGTGCTTTTTAAATAGAAACAATTAACAACAATTCAAAATGGTCATGATAACCTTTTAAACAAGGAAAAACTGTTCAAATTAATTAAATTATATTTTAGAAAATTACCTTTTAAACTCTTTCGTAGGTAACATCTCTTTGAAAAAGTGCGAAAGAAAGTTTTTCAAAAAGAAAACTACCTAAAAGTGCTACTACTAAGAAGTAATGTATTTACATATTTAAAAGAAAACTTAAAATACAGGAAAAGCAATTATACTTGTCAATATAATTTATAGTGGTAAATAATAAAAACAAATTTCAAACCGAAAATGGGCCACGAACGTATAGATCAGGTTTTTTTAAGTTGTAAATTCACTACTTACTGATCCCTTATGTACATAAATTACTAAATTGACAGCAATATTTTGACTGACTTTATCATAAACTGTATAGATATGCACTTAGTAAATTTAGAGTTAAGTAAAACACCTAAAAACCCTGTACATACACCTCTGCTATATTTTCTGCTTTAGGTAATAATAATAATAATAATTGAAAATGATGGTATTACAATATTAAAGTAGTAGACAGATGTCAAACCCTATGGAAAGCGACCTGTGCCTTATTTTTTGATAAAACATGTAAATTAGGTTAAATAAGGTGTAAATTGTAATTTACCCAAGTGTCCCTTATATTCTAGTTCATTTATACCAACCCGAAGATCCTAATGATTTTAAAACATAAATATAAAAATTTTTACTATATTTTATAAAGCATGCAAGAATTTATATTTTTCGCTTAATTTCTTCATAAGTAATTGTATGCTTCTTTATTTCCCTAAAACTGTATCTGAATTATAATTGTTGTGTTCGCAGAGGCATGTCCAATAAAAAACATATCAACTTTATTGTAAATTTCAAAGTGACTTTCCTATTTATGAAAACTATAAAAAAAAAAACTATCTTAAAATCACCATTTCTATTCCTTTTCAACCATGATGGAAAAGGTAACACCTTACAATGGCAAGCATATAGTTAATCTTATACATTATTTCTAATTTTTTGATAAAAATCATTAAATATATAAAAGCTTTTTGCTTAATTATTAAAAATATTAAGTATTACCTTATAGTAATAAAACCAAGCATTTGTTAACTTGCAAATAAAAAATGCATGAAGTTTATTGGTAGAAAAAAATATAACTAGGTGGATAGATCTAAGTTTAGTCACGGTTAGAATATGTTTCTGTACCTTAAAAAGACTTATGTATCCTGGTAGAACGTTAAACTGAGCACAAAGAAAAAACTATTTTTGAGAGTATAAATTGATTCACTTGATAGCACAATCCTGGAAAAATTGTCAATTAAGATACTATATACGAATTGGAAATATGCTAAATCTATAATTAATGTTTAACATACCTAGGATACATAAGTTGGTTAACCAAAGTTTAAATATAGGTAGAAGAACCTAATATATTATCTAATATATATTAATTTAAGAAGTATGGTCTTAAAGAAGTAAGTTTTAGAGCCTTAACATTTATTTTTATATGATTTTGTAATTTTTTACAATTACTAACTACCATCAACCATGAGTCAAAAATCCTTCTTAGTCTTAATTAACCTCCCCGAATAAAGCACCATTATCAGAATTTCCTTGAAATTTGTGATTATTATGAATTCTGTAATGTACTGTAATTAACTTGATTTAGGGACCGCCTACTAAAAAACGCAACAGTGCCGTGCAAACACTTTCTTTTGGACGAATAAAGCTTTGGGTACAAAGTGACTTGAACAATTGTTGACCTCCGGCGAAAGCTTTGTTGATTTAGATTTACTTAATTTTATATCAGTTAAAAAAATCGTAAAATAATTCCATTAGTAATGTTTATTAACCTTTAAATCTAAAAATGTATATAGCATATAACATATTTTCAATGGTAAAGTTTTTTTAACATATCTTATCCATATTTAGCGAAATCTGAAATAATTATTGTTGACTTATTAGACAATTTTTTGTGTGTTCACTTTAAAAGAAGCACTGACCATCATGAAAATGATTTTTATTTCTCAAAGGAATTACCGTTATATACAGGAAATTAATATATAGCCTTTATTAAAATATAATCCTATTTAACGATCCGCATTACCTTTAGGAAATTATGTCATTTTAATAATACAGATACGAGTTTTAAAAGAAAATTATTGCGTATATAGACATAAATTAATATACAGGGTACACCAAACACTATTTTTTTTATCAGGTTGGGTGAGCTTTTGAAAACATTTTAAAAGATGTGATAAATGATAGTGACGTTAAAATTTCAAATGGACTGTCGTATATTTTACTGAATTTTTGAAATTTATTTAATATTTCAGATTTAGTTCATATAAAAACCCTGTCGGGTAGTGGAATTCTTACGGACTAAAACTTTTTTCTTATCATTTCTTCAGTTCCGAGGCCGTTTCTTTCAACATTCGTTATTTTCGATTATCTATTTTATTACGACCGCTCATTACGCTTCTCATCATGTTTATTATCACCTACCAGTATCACCAATATCATCACAGTAGGCACACTTTTTTGTTCCAGTTCTTCTTCTGCCCTATCAATATTTTCCCAAAGATCCACTGTTTTCGAAAGAAATAATACACTTGTCTATAAGGTTTACCGGGCCATATCTGTTATCGGTACACCATCCAGTAGCTGAGAATATACTATATAAGCATAGACTTTGCTAACAGACTTTTCTACGTTTATAAAGGTTCTGTTAATATTTTCCGCCACGTTTAGTTCCCAGCCATTCTCAAATTAGTACAAGGTAAACACAATTAACCTGAACATTCATAGTTTTTTTACTATAGTGAGTAGTTATATCTAGATCTTCAATGAAATAATATATGACATGAAAACTGTTGGCTTACAATATGATATAATCAACAATTACCTCAACTCCCCGTTTAGACAATACCAATTTTTTTATTAGAAAATCTCTTTTTGTTTTACGGATATGTTCAATGAGCTACTGATCCATACACCCCTAGTAAATTTAAAGATTTAAATAAAAAAACCAAAATCGGGCACAACTACTGCATAAAAAGAATGCTTTAATTTACAATTGAAATTATGTGATAAAATATGAATTCATTCAAAAAAGCAATTTTACGAGACGTAATAAAATGACTGAAAACCTTTGACTGTGTGAGAACCAACAGAAAATTTATACGGAAACAAAATACATATAAATTTCTTTTAAAATAAACAGGTCACAATATATTTTATTTCGTGGATAACTTTTTGTTTTTGCGTTTTATTTTACCCAAAACATATCGTTTACACAATAAAATAAAATAAAAGCAAATGTCATACCGTTTTATTTTTAGAACACTGATGACAAGAAGATTTTTAAATTAATGTGAGGGTCGAGAGTAAATATAATTTTTTTTCGCCTTCTATATGTTGCTCTGAAAAGCTATTTTGTAAAAAATTGGTTTTCTCTAATAATGGTACAAAGAGAGCATCAAATAAAGTTAAAATTTTACATTTTATGTATTTACATATATTTAACTTATTTCCCATACAATATAAATTTAAGCGAAATTCTGATAGTGGTGTATTTCAAAGAAATTTTGATATAATTACTATTTAAGTATCTAGTTTACATTCAAGAATAGTGTCGTAGTGCTTTTCGTGTGAATTTTATGTGATATGTTATCTATTACTATCATAGGTGTATATTAATCAGCCTTCCCTAGGAATTAAATCTCTTAATGAGGAAATATTTATTAGATTGAACAAGTCATTAACTTTTCATTAATATGCTTATACATGGAGATTTATACCTTGGGAGGCTAAAATGCAGATAAAACACGGATTGGCCTCTTCTTTAGGGTAAGATTTCCTTATTTATGAGTCAAATATAACATATTGAATGCTCTGTTTTACCATCACGTTTTTTTTTAAGATTCTTCTATGTAAAATACTGCAACGTAAATTACATTACAAACAGGTTAATTAACTATAATTTCAGTTATTTGTTCTAAACGATGACAATTTAAATTTCGTTGCAATTGAAAAACATTTGTTTATCGTCCTGTGCTCGTATAAACTATTTGATTCGAAGCAATGTCAAGTCATACAAATGTTTAAAATCTGACCACTAAAGAAAAAGCTGCCGTTCTGCGTTACATTTCCGTCCAAATAAACTTGTCGAAAGACATGTGAAACAGTGGCTCGTGACGTGTACATGAGAGCACGAGTCTCGGTAAGGTGGGTGCGGGTCACAGTATAGATTGGCTGGAGATCCAGGCATTTTGGGGACTACATGAAACATATCAGCTTAACTAATTATTAAAATTATAAATACCTGTTATATATTATGCAATCCGACCTTTAGATGTCGTCTTGTAACTCTGTTTTATATATTAATCGAATTTGTGTGTGGTTATTAGTTCTTAAAGAAAAATCATTATATCAGTTTATTTTAAAAGTCGCTAATCTCGACACATTAAAAATGTTATTCCTGAGATAGACATGCCTCTATTCTATGGATAAAATCTATACCTTAAATATAAAAATATTACGTTTGTTTTATACTTTGGACCTAAACCTGACCAAGAAGTAGTGATACGTTTTTATTAGGATGCATCTACTAGAGCGACTACGTGAAGTGAGAATTTTTAACTTTAATCCTATCCAAACTAGATAGACTTTTCTTACAGTTCAACTACTTTATGAGTTAAAATTGTAAAATGCCCATTAAAAGAAAAAGAAAAATTTAAGATATACCTTTATTATAATTATGTTATAAAGCTGTATTATATCAAGAGCATTAAACTGAATAGGGAGGGTAAAAAATGTCTTATGATTAATATTGATTTAAATGATGCTTACACTATACCATTAAAACATTTTGTAATGTCACTATTTATACAACTGGTTGTCAAAAAAAAAGCGGAAATCCTTTATTTTGAGAATAATCCCCTGATTTGTTTCTTCAGCTGCGTCACTACTCAACAGAAATTATTTTACAATTAGACTGTACCTATTCACGTTGTGCTCTTTATACATTTCCTTAATATGATCAACAATATTTGATTGTGAAAAGTTTATTAAGTAGCTGATACGTCCTTTTTTTTATATATGTGTTGTAATAAAATGTTTTTAATTTTATATTTGAGGCTGTTTACAACAAAAGTTGAGTTATTTCTAATTTTAATATGTTGGGATTTTATATTCGCGACACAAATATATGTGATAAAATTATCAACGTTATATGAACTAGCCACAATCGCCTTCTCTGCTTTAGGTAATAGGGTTATATTTAGTGAAAATTTAAAAAATAAACAACACTTTCTAAACATATCATGATCTGTGCCCCTTGTCAAGTGACATCTTAAATTTTAGAGTTAATAATGTAATAATAAAGATTTGATAATATTTAAGATTTAAGATATGGATTTACAAAGTAGGTAAAATTGATTTTAAAGAAATCTTTTAATAAAACTGCTGCCTATGCTGAGTATACATACACGTTATGTTAAGGCCTATTTCCTTCAAAATTTTACACGTGTGTTATCATTATCTTTAAATTAAAATGCAGACTAGTAAATTCGTTACATACTGGAATTATATACTGCCATTATGAATACTAGTTTGAAAGCACCTACTTGAAATACTCTTGAGAAAGTATTCAACCAAGAAAATACTTCAATAAGAAACACACTTCTATAAAAAAAAATATATTAAATTTCCGTAGATATACTTTTTGTAAGTCAGTTTGGACATCAGAATACCTGCTAAGATATATTTATTTAAGCTTGTAGTATAAAAATATTTAGACTTCTTGTTTTTATTAGGCGATTGAAAGATGGAAATAGGCTAACTATGATTATAGTTTCTATTTAAACGCGGTGTAGCTATGTATTTGTACCCAGCTAAGCAATTTTGGTGAGAATGCTATTTTTAAGGCAAACTTAAAAACTACCTGGGCCGAGCTCTTTATAAAAACAGTCTTAATGGAATGTTGTCAAGGTAGAATTTTTGTGACTTTCCTAATATTCTGAATTACCTTAAAACTTTGTTACATTGACAGATGTCATATTAACAAAGATTCATTTCGTGTATTCTTTACTTTCCATCAAAGTATGCTATGTTGTTAGATGAGACTAATATAATGACAAGACTCGTGTGCAGAGAAACGGAAATAAATCATGTGACCGGCAGTATGATTATTTTAAGCATTTAAAACACTCGCAATGCTTATTAAGTTCCATTCCATTTTCGTTTTCTGCATAACGAGCTTACATTACAGCTAAATGGAGTTTATTAAAAATTTAACCCTTATAATTTCTACTCTAATAATAGGTATACGTAACACGATACAGCTTTGAGATTTTATCTAGCAAATTGTCTTTAAAATATATTTGAAATATAAGATGTCTTAAAAATAAGCTCTCAACCTAGCCTTAGTAGACCTGTTAATCGACCAGGGAATGCATATCTTTATTGTAATATTGAAACAGTAAGTAGTATAATTAGTTTAAATATTGTAAAATGTGTTGGATAATTTGTTGGATTTAGATTTATAAGTACAACAATAATATTGGGTAACACTTTTGAACTTCCTAACACAGTGTAATTGAAGATTAAATGCTACTATACTAAAAACTATAGAGCGATATAAGTTACTACTTTACAAGAAGGAGATATTGATAAATTGTTATTATTTGTGACAGTTATGTAATACTTTTGTAGGAATCTCGAAATATAATTTACAAATAAGAATATTGCTGTAACGATAAATTTTTGTAAATTTATTTTTACACTCTGTTAGGAAGTTCAGTACTAAGAAAATGTTGATACTAGTCAGAATAATTGTATTACATACCCACCCCACCATCTTGCCCTCTCAGATTAAACAGAAAAGCATTCCAAACAAAGATTGTATTACCTGACAATGTACTTAGCTATAAATTGTATAGGGTCCAAAAGATGGGAAATAAATATGTATTAAAAGTAGTGAGTTTTTTTTTTGTTTTAACCCTTCTTATATTAAATATATATTTCTAACAAAGACGGTTCTTTACCGTCAAATAAGTAGGTATAGTTATTATCAGAAATTAGTATTTAATGTAGGGCATAGTCAGGCGTGAATACAAGGGGGGAGGGGCCATCCCCCCCCCCCCCAAGAGTTTAGATTTCAGAAAAATACATCCGATTGTGCCTCTTATACTAGGAATGTGTATCCTGTTGCCTTCCACCCCCACACCCTCATCGACAACTTGTTTTTTCTGGCGATCGGCCCCCCCAGATATTTTAGTTTAGGATAATAGACCCGACCCTGAATTTTACATTGGAAACTGAAATGTTGCTGGCTTCTCTCCCCCGTCAACAACTTTCTTTCGCTTGCCACACGGTACTTATGTGATATCCCCCCAAAGAAAGAGGCTGCATCCGCCCTGTGCTCCACAGTACACGAGACGTTAAATTTCTTTTTGAGCTAAAATATACATCCATAAAATATATTTTATTTCTCGGCTGAATTCGATCTCATCCTCATTTTACAACTTCTGAAAAATCTGATATCGGTCAGCTTTTTATATATATATACAACTAAGTTAGTTTATCTTTATAGAAGTAGATTTTCCTTAGCTTTTAATTTTTCAACCTTAAAACAGATAAGAGAAAAACATATCTTTCGAAATTTTAACAAAATTTAGTCTGTTGAATTTGATCTTACTAGTTATTCCTGACACTATGGTGAGCGCGTATTTAAAATAATTCTGATCATATTTTGGCGAATGCGCTAGATTATGATATTCAAATTAAAACAAATCCTGTCACCGTGGCGGATGCGCCATTTAAAAAAGTGTATTTTTATGGGAATATAACATCGTATTTTGAATAGTTATTTTTGTCATATCAAGGACATGCTATCATTACTAAAGACATCTTTGCCTCTTTACGATGTAGGTCGGTAGTGGAAAGCGAGGTCCATGATTCCTTTCTTTGATTTCTCTAAAACAAATACAAATAAAAATCGCGTTCGTTTTGAAAATAACTTCTACTCAAATTGTGCAAGAAATTGTAGATTCTCAAATTGAAAAAGCGTGTTTTACCAGTATGAAGCATTAATCTATCCATACACCCAGGGGCGGATCCAACCTCTCTCTTTGGGGGGGGGGGGGGGGTGATATCACAAAAGTACAGTATGGCAATCGAAAGCAAGTTGTCTACGGGAGGGAAGAGACGCCAGCAATATTCCCATTTCTAGTGTAAAAGTCAGAGTCGGATCTATTTTTATGAATACAAAGCTCTTGAGAGGGGTGATCGCAAGAAAAAACAAGTTGTCGGCGGGGGGGGGGGGGGGCAGCAGCAAACACATTCATATTTTCCTAAACTCAAAGCTCTTGGGGGGGAGGGGGCGATCGCAAGAAAAAACAAGTTATCGATGCGCCTGCATACACCAGTCCCACTTCCTCTATGGCTCGCTTTTTTCAAAAGTAGACAAGTTTGTTACTTCCTTCTGTTGAAAATCTATAATTTGCCCATGGTGATCAGATATATGATAAATATGAATATCCCATGTGTTCATTAATATTGCCAAAAATATTATCCAAATGTTATGAGCTATGATAGCTTACTCGAGTATTCTCACTTATAATAGAGCTTTAAATGGTAGCTATAAAAAAATTAATCAGAGCCAGAACATTGTTATCAGTATGGTTCTGAAAATTGAAATTAAAATTGCCATTAAAAAATAATACTTTTGAGGACCTATAGATCTCTTCTACAAGGTCGACTAGATTTAAAAAAAAAATGTTAATATTACTAGTGGGTGCTCTGTAGATACATACAATGGGAACATGATTTATCAGTAATTCAGTTATACAAAATTCAAAGTCATTTTCTATCTGTTCCACTTTGGACAACTTGCGCATGAACGTTCCATGTAGAACCCAAAAATCTTACTGTACCACCTCCCCTTGGAAGAGTGCGGCTAAAATAACTTAATAATTTATGGCTTTCCAAATTAAACATTGTGATATCTTGATCCCTCAGCCAATGTTCTTCAGATACAGTGATCACCTAAGGTTTTATCTCAGAGAAAAGAACTTAGAATTTTGGTACTTTATTGTTCAGGCTTTATAGGCTTATATTGAACAACCTAATATTAGATCTATTGTTGTTGTCTTGAAAGGGTTGTTTATTTAACTCATGCTTTAGGTTAGGAGAGCCACATAATCGATCTGCATTGTAAGCTATATCCGGTCTAAAAACTTCCTTCCTAGGGCAAAGTTAAACCTTTGAAACGCCACTCTCCTTGGCCAGAAGGACGGGCTATAAACACTTTCCTTTAAATCAAGATTTACCTCTATCATAAAGTATTTTTAACGCTAACCTGTTTTACTATTTCTTGAGAAATTTCAGCTTTGATCTTTGATATAAATACCTATATTTTCTTATTTCCCGTGTCTGAAGCTAAGAAGTCATCCGATGGTTTCTTTTTTCCATAAATTTGTTTAGCTTTTTGTTTACATCTATTTTGGGTTTGGAAATCAATATTACTTTCCATTTTTGACATTGTTTCTGCTTGCAATATTGCATTTTTAACTTGTTCATTTTGAATTATTTGATCGTTTTGTCCATCCTTCAAACTAATTATGCCATTACCACAAACAAAATATCATTTAACACACAACAAATATGTACTCCGCCCCACAGTACACAAGACGTTAAATTTCTTTTTGAGCTACAATGTAACTGTGAATTATATTTTATTTCTTAACTGACTTCGATATCATGCCCATTGATGTCGATCAGCTTGGTTGTATGAAATAAAATGTCTCGTTTTGTAAAATATCGTTTTTATTTTATATCTGTACAACTAACTTAGTTTATCTTTATAGAAGTAGGTTTTCCTTGGTATTTATTTAACTTTCCAACATTAAAACAGGTAAAAGAAAAATATATCTTTCAGAATTTTAACAAAATTTAGTATATCGAATTTGATCTTACTAGTTGTTCTTGACACTATGGTGAATGCCAATCTAAAAGATTTCTCTTAATACTTTGGCGAATGCGCCAGATTATTGTATTATAATTAAAAACAAATCCTGACACCGTGGCGGATGCGGGGAAATTAAAAAATCTATTTCCAAGGGAACATAACATTGTATTTTGAAATTTATTGAATAGTTATTTTTAAATCATAATTGGTATATCTGTATTTACAGGTTCTAAGAAAAGCGTTGGAAAGGCACGACACTACTCAACATTATAGTTATTTTAAGTTCTAAAAGCTAAACAGAATTGTTTTACAAAAAGATGAACAATAGTATTACGGTCATTGACCCCCATATTATTAATTTTTGAAGTAATATCCGAGTTTTGTTTTGTTGTTCTTTAATTAACTCATGCTTTAGGTTAGGAGAGCTACATAATCTATCTGCACTGTAAGCTATATCCGGTTTAACAAATTCCTTCCTAGGGCAAAATTCCACTCAGGTCTGCCGTTATGTGTCATTTCTAAAGCCGGTTGTACACAAAACTCGTAGACTAGGCAAACTAATAAACCAGAATAGTATTGTCCACGTGTGAAGGCGCGGATCCAAGGGGAAGGCAAGAAGGGGCATCGCCCCCCCCCCTAGAGCATGATGTCCAGGAAAATACACCCGATTGTGCCTCTTACATTAGGAATGTGTATGCTGTTGGCTTCCATCTCCCCGTCGGTAACTTGTTTTTTCTTGCGATCGCTTTGAGTTTAGTAAAATAGACCCGATTCCGGCTCTTATACTAGGAATGTGTATGCTGTTGACTTCGACTTCCCCGTCGACAACTTGTTTTTTTTGCCTTCGCCCCTCCCCCAAGAGCTTTGAGTTTAGGGAAATAGTAGACCCGATTCTGGTTCTTATACTAGAATGTGTTTGCTGCTGACTCCCCCCCCCCCCCCGTCGACAACGTGTTTTTTCTTGCGATCACCCCTTCAAAAGCTTCAAATTCAAAAAAATAGACCCGACCCTGACTTTTACACTAGAAATGGGAATGTTGCTGGCGTCTTTCTCCCCCGTCGACAACTTGCTTTCGCTTGCCATATTGTACTTTTGTGATTTCACCGCCCCCCCCCCCAAAAAAAAAAAAAAAAAAAAAGAGAGAGGCTGGATCCGCCCCTGGGTATAGTGGCAACAGTGGGTCAAGTAGGCACACCGAATCAGCGAATTATTTGGTAACATTAACAATGTTTTCGCGGATGAACACTAACAAGCACTTATCGAATACTATAAAAATTACGCTCATGTGTTTTACGGTTTAACAATAAAAGATTGTTGAAAGGATGCATATGAAATGGCTGCTATAAATAAAATTAGAATGTCACAACCATGGATTAAAAACCAAATGACGACATTGGCTGACTAAAATCATGTTGCTAACATTATGATAAACTTTCTTTACGTAAGCCAGAAGAAAGAAGTTTAGCCAGAGCAACTGGATTCAATAAAGAAATCGTGAATGCATTTTTCGGTAACATAGAAGTTTGTAAAAGACATCGCTTACTCACTAATGGTATCAGGGTGTACAATCTGGATGAGACTGCAACAATAACAGTGTAGAAACCCCAAAATGCCATTAGAAAAGTAACAAGCGGCGAAAAAGTTATCCTGACAACAACTTGCTACATTTTCGGTGCAGCTGGACAGACTTTGCTACCAGAATTTTTTTTTCCTAAGAAAAAAGTATCATATACAAGATGAAGACTGTGATTGGTGTGAGGAAGAAGTCGAAGACGAAATTGAAATACTAACTGATCAAGAATTATTGCTCAATGTCTAGTCTCGAGCTTTAAAGAAAGTAGATTACATTATCGTTCATTTTTCATCCAGGAAGAAAAAAAGTATTTATTTTGTAGAAAAAGTTTTGCATCCAGCTAATTAGAAATTAGAATACTACATGAGCTTTCTTTATTTAAATCGTATATATCAGATTCAAATCCCAAGTAATCCTAATTTATGCTATGTTGGGGTGTATGGTATTAAACTTATATTGCCGCAACTTTATGTATCAGGAAGCACCTTATGCCAACAGCCTTACAACCATTTTAATGTTTGATTTTTCTCAAACTGATATTCGTTACATGACATTTGGAATTTTGTTATGACTAAATTAATGAGTTAATAAAAAATCAAAGTTGTGGCGGGGATTTCTCCGAGACTCTACCATTAGATTTACTACATTTTCAATAATATTTTAGTTCGCTTGAGGTTGGATGTAATAATGAGAACACACGTAACACAACATTACATTTATTTACTGTTTAGAAAAAAAAAGAATATTAACAAAACTTTTCTTAACTGAAACTTGACATTACTAAATTTACTGTTACATAACCTATATATTACTTCTTGTATGATTGCACACATTTCTGGAAGTGGCTACAGATGTGTGACATAGAAGTGGATTAGTATAAGTTTGTTACAAAGTGCCATTACATTGTTCAATCAGATACCAGGGAACAAATTAGTTAGTAAATGACGTTAGCAAATAAAGTTTTGTTTTATTTAAGAGATTTCTTTTTTTTATTGTTCTTCTTTCTATGGGTATTTTATTACTTCAAATAAGTATGTAATTATTTTTTGTACATACAATTCTTCATTCTTTTTCCAAGCAGCTCAAAAAAAAACAATTATTTAATTCTATTGTATTTTACGATATACATGGATGCGTTTTTATCTATGCATAGATGTAAAATGATTTATTCTCTTTAAATATCTATAAAATATAATAATTCGTAAAAGTGCTCGTGTAAATCGTTGTTTTTCGAGCCAGTTTCAAATAGAAGCCATTTTGGATTTTATTTGAAATTCAGACCTTTATTTATTAAATATCAGATCACAACTTGATCTGGCTTCGAGTCAGGTTAATGCACGCACCTCATAAAATGAAATGGAATGACTGATTGTAATTGAACTATCAAATCAGCGTTGCCAGACCATTGGAATTAGAATATGGTGAAAGAAATTATGGAAAGTAATAAGTAACCAATCAACATTTAACATCTTAATTAAAAATCTCAATAATGAATAATGTTAATCCAAATGTGAAAGTGAATCCAAGGAATTATCATTGTGTCTTTTAATTAAAATAAAAATGCTTCTAGTAAAATCCCTTGTAAAAAAACTATCAAAAATATTTTTTTTTTCAAAAAAATTTTTAAAAGGAAATGAAAAGTTATTTTAATAAATTAAATTACCTTCTTGTTACTCAATTAAATGAATCAATAAGTTGAAGCCTAAGTTCCTGAAATAGGCCAAATGCCAAAAAAAAATATCCTAACATGCAGAAAATAAGTGTCATAAATCGACATCAAAGGGCTACGTGAAATGCGCAGAAAGAAATTTGATAGTAAATTTGTTGTTGGAGGTTGGCAATATATGAGAAGCAGAAAACCAGAAATTATCTTATAGACATGCGCGTTAAAACCGATTTGCAAACTGTTGGAAAATCTGTTTGTGATTCAAGTTTCGAACGAACCTAGAGAGATGGCTTTCCCCAGTATTGTATGAGTGTATGATCGAAGGATTTCACACTAGTCGTAGTTCCGTAATTTTTTCTAATTTGAATTTGCCCTTAGTTGTATTTTAGTCAAACCCTCAGAAAAGAAGAAGGTTATAGGTTAATGTCATAACTGTTTTCTGTCATCGTGAGTAGCGTTTTTTAAAACTTTGTTGATTCCGATTTTGCAAGTAATTATGGCCTCAGAACGGTATAGTTTTTCCCTTACAACTTTCAGGTAAGTTTAGCCAATTTATTATTTAATATGTGCATATGTCGGAAGTACTCGTTTTAATGAAATTTTTTTAGCCCGTCGGGAAAACTGGTTCAGATTGAATATGCTTTAGCGGCTGTTGCTGCAGGTGCCCCATCAGTTGGAATCAAAGGTGAAGTAACTTTGGTATTAACTTTTTAGTTTACCCAAATGAAACAATAAATTTTCTTTAAAATAACCATTTTATTTTTTTAGCCTCAAATGGGGTTGTTATTGCAACTGAAAACAAACACAAATCCATTCTATATGATGAACATAGTGTACATAAAGTAGAAATGATTACTAAGCACATTGGTATGGTTTATTCTGGCATGGGGCCTGATTACAGACTTCTTGTTAAACAAGCTCGTAAAATGGCTCAACAGTATTACCTTGTCTATCATGAACCAATTCCAACTGTTCAGTTGGTTCAAAGAGTAGCTGCTGTAATGCAAGAATATACACAGTCTGGAGGTACAAACATATTTTTTAAATTGATATAGTTGAACCGCTGTATATCTTTACGTCAAAATTTGACATATGCATCAAACTAGTGACATTGTTTTTTTGAGAACTGTAACAGGGTCGGAGTGGCTCATTCTACTATTTTTTTTTTAACAAGAAATTTGTCGAATAGTTTATAAGCAAGTTTCACAAACTAAATATCCTTAAAAAAGAAAAATGTTATACACAAAAATTTTAAAATCGAAGTTTTTCCTTCTGTTTAGACATATCGATAATTTTATATCCCATTTGTATAGGGCTATTTAATGAAGGAGTTTATGTGCTTATAATGGGTTCGATATTTTAAGTGAAATTTTAAGTATGAGAGATTTTAAAAGCGGATTAAAATTTCCTCTTTTATATTACTACACCAAGAGATGTACTACTGCTAAAAATAATTTACTTTACGTATTAGTACATTCTTTAATAAGCATTGCCTTTTTAATATGTTGTTAGCTGATAATTTTGAAATTGTAGAAACTATTGTACTAAAAATTTTAAACACACTCTTTTTAATTTTGGGATTAGTAGGCTGATGTCTGAAGGTACAAGTGTGGAGTGCTTATGTGTATGTTCACTTTTATAAGTGAACCTATGTTGTTGGCATGTTTCACCTATGAAATTTATGACAATAAAAGCTTTATTTATTTATTTTATAAAGTAAATCGTTTATATTCTAAATTATTGGTAACTATTTCGGTAACAGAAAAAATTATACGCAATTTGTTGATAAAGTTCTATTTTTATTATAATACTCCAGTTAGGTATAACAATATTAGGGTAGTCTAACTGAAAACTAAAAATAAATTGACTATTCTAATAGAATCGGAACTAAAAAATAGTATTCTTAGAAACAGTGGGTAAGTATACAATATTCTAGAAATTATTCAGTGTTTTATACTTAATGACTAACTTTATGATTTCTGACTGCAATAAATGAAGTAGTTAAGCTGCAAAAATATTGAATAAAAATAATTATATAATAATTAATCATCTTCATCAAATAGCCTAGTTTTCTTAAAAATAAATACATAAATTTAAAAAAAAATGTATGCTTCAATAGATAATAGTTAACACAACGCACGACTCATGGCTTCGAGTCTTTTACTGACTACATTTCAAGATTCCTCATGCCCTATCCTCACAGATAAATTTATAAACATATAAATGTGTAAAATAATGAAAGGGGTTCGGTCCAGGGCATCCAGATCTAAGGCCCCAATATTGCATCAGGTTCACTGAAATAGAGTAATACATGCATAAAAAATAATACAGACATGGAACAATAGAAATCGTAAGTGAACTAATTACAATTAAGATTAATTATTTATTTATATACCTAACACTATTTTCAAAAATTATAGGTATATATACAATATCCTAGAAATGATAAGTATTTTATATTAAATTATTGTAACTTTATGATCTTTGACTGCAAAAACTAAGGTATTCAAGCTACAAAAATATTGAATAAAAATATAAATAATTAATTAGTTTCTTCTTCATTAAATAGCTAGTTTTCTTAAAAATAAATAAACAAATTTAAAAAAATGGGTGCCCCAAAAGGTAAGATTTAATACATCGCACGACTCATGGCTCTGAGTCTTTTATTGACCTCATTTCAAGATTCCACATGCAACATCCTCACACATAAATGTATAAGCATATAAACATGTAAAATAATGAAAGGGGCTCGGTTGGGGGCATCTAGATCTGAGGCAAAATCTAGGGCCCCTATGTTGCATCAAGTTCACTGAAACAGAGTAACACATATATGAAAATAATACTGCCATAAAAAAATAGAAATCGTAAATGAACTAATTATAATTAAGATTGATTATTTATATATAATAAATATAAAAAAAATGATACCATACTCTTTCTTGTTTTATATAATGCCATGGGCAAAGGAAAAAAATATCCTATATAGAAATGGAAAAAGAAAAGAAGTGCTTAAAAAATGCCAATAAAAAATTTAAGTTAAAAATTTAGAAAATATGTAAAAAAGAATTTTATGAGAATACTTTAGAAGTGGTGAAATTTTTATGTATGAAAATGCCAAAAGAGATTAAAAAAAACACAAAAGAAAATTATTAAAAATGTCTGTACATCCACATATTATCAAAAACTGAAAAGAGGATTAAGGGTCAAAATGACTTCTCTTATTCTGAGGAATCGCTATCACTCTCACCAACATGAATAATAAGTGGCTGTAAAGGAACTCGAATTTTCTTTTCAATTTCCCACTGCTTTTTAATAATATTATTTGTGTGTTCCACATAGTTAGCCCAATTCTGTTTTGTCACTGTTCCTAACGCCTTTTTCCAAGCCTCTATTGGTTCTTTAACTTGTAGAATCAGTTGGTCATAATTTCTCTTTGCCTGACTCCATACCATTTCAATTGGGTTAAAATGGCAATGGTATGGAGGCAAGCGTAAAACTCTATGTCCAGAAGATTCTATTAGCTCATCTACTACAAAGCATTTTGCAGGCTTTGGTACCCGAGATATCAAAGACCACAAAGTATCTTGTGTAGCATCTTCTCCAAAGTTGATATATTTTTCTTTCAGCCACGCTTTCATAGCATCCTTGTTCCAACCCTTTGTTGGCCATTTTTGAAGTTGCCTACTATGATAGGAAGCATTATCTAAAACAATTAAAGAAGGTGTTTCCAGTTTTGGCAAAAAATCTTTTAACCAAGCTTCAAAGTTTTCCGAATTCATTTCTCCATGGTAATCTCCAGTTTTTGACTTTGATTTAAAAATCAGCATTGCATCTTCAACGAATCCATTTTCATTTCCTGCATTCAGTACTATGTACCTGAAAAAAAGTAGAGTAGTATGTGGCAGTACAAATTATTTGAAATATTTTGCAGAAACACAAATTGGTCTTAACCAACGGAAGCTTTCATGGTTTTGGTCAATTGAGAAATAGTGGTTCTTGAGTTTAGACCAAGTCAAATTTGAATTGTTATGCAACTTTTTACCTAGATTGCTCGAAACATCTTCAGGGATCTTCATTTCACGTAAATAGAACACGGAATATTGCATGTGTTGATGGTCTTAGTTAAAGGATAATATCAAAATTAATTTATTTTTCTCAATTTTTATGTCATTAATGCCTTGAAATTGGAAAATTTATTTCATCTGTTTATTTTTTAGAAATATAATGTATTGTTAAAAATATACTGTATTATACCCATTTTTGGTTTATTTTTAAGCACCTTTATGTTGTACAAATTATGGGTGAGGAGTGTGCAATTAAATAAGTATAATACTTATTTCAAATCGGCTTTTTTTAGCACAATAAAACATGATACCATTTCAGCAGTTTCGATTGGCAAAGCATTGACTCGCCTGAGAACTCAGGCAAGAACACTGACGTACCATATTTTAATATAAAAATATTAGTTTCGCGATACAGATTTACTTCACGTTTCAGCAAAATACCTGTAAGCAGTTTTTATATTTTGATAATATATTTTTTTTTCATAATTTTTAACGCCCTGTATTTTGAAAACGAAATATTTTAGATATATGTTTATATCAAATTCTTTTATAAAGCCGCTTAAGAAATCACAAGATTTTTTTTTTGGATTTCTGGAAAGCCTGTATCAAAGTAAGATGATCATTATTATTTTGTAAAATGTAAATTAAATTATTTGGTTAACTTTCATTTATTAAGGAAACATTTTTATCATATTAAGTAAAAATTTTTCCTAAAAAAGTTCAAACTTGTTTGATAAAACATACAGAAATTAAAGTAAGAAATTTCTCAATCTCCCCAGGAAATAAAGTATTAAAGTAAAAATTTAATATTTAACATCCTGCTAATAGGAAATGATCCAAGGATTATTTAAATAAAGCTTTTTGCAACCTGTTATAGATGAAAAAAATTCAAATTGTGTAAGTGCAAATAACAGATATATTACCTAAATCCCTCCCCAGATATTTTTCGTACTGATCGAGTGCTATCGTCCTGCCATGATCGTCTGTGGGTGCCATTTTGAAAAATCCATGTCTCGTCTATAAAGACTGGCTCAAATTTATTTTCCCCTTTTTCTTCGTTCTTTAAGTACTGTTCAAGAAAGTCTCTTCTCATTTTCTGAATTTGTGGTTTCTCCATTAAAGCTCTACGTGGGTCATCCTTCCTATATAAATATATAAATAAAAATGAAATGTGTATCCTCCAAAAATAAATTACACAGGTCTCCTGTGAAAAATCCTGCTCCCTCAAGAAGTCCTATAAAAAACACAAAAAAATTAACGCTTTATATTTTACATTTACCGATATAAAAATATTTAAATTAAGTTGTCATCTGACAGTATCTTACGGTCATTATTTTGACCCAATTGCAACTGCTTTATATTTGTATCTAACATTTATTTGTTGTATGTAAATGATTGTTTACCTGTAGATAAATCCTATTTGCTTTAGTAATATGCCTAGACTTGTCCTTGCTCCATGGTATATTTCTTTTGCCTTTAATCGTTCCAACAATATTGAGACTGTTAATGAGGTACCTTCACAAATAAAAAATTGTTATGAAGAAATGACGAAATCTTGATATTCTATTTAATTTAGTAAAATTAGGTTTACTTTTTGTATTCATTACAAATATTTTTTTGGGTTTTTTTATTTTTAAAACTTATATTTTCATTATACATACACCTTGACGGGTTAGAAAATGTAAACAAAACAAGTTAGAATAAAATATAACATATAAAATTTTTTAGAAATACTTACCCTCAGAATACATCATATATATTTCATCTCTAATTTGTAATTTTGTTGCTTCCGGCGTATCTTCAGTTTTTGGTCTCTTCCTTTTTCTTGTTTCCTTTATTGTCGTTATTGGGACATTTAGGAAAGTTCTCACAGTTGTATGGGATAAGTGTAAGCATTGGGCAGTTTCCTAAGTTGCTTTAAATTTTTATAAAAAAAAATTGCAATTTAATTTCTAATTTGAATTTTAAAAATTCATAAAGTTGATTACCCAGATCTTCCCTTGCTACTTGTTTTAATTAGTAAATTAGCCTGTAAGGAAAATTTTTTAAATGTACATATTTCATACTATAAACAAATATTTTTAAAGTGATTTTTGGATAAATGATTAGGGGACACATAAACTAGATTTAAACTTAAGAATTCTAAAAGTAATTTTTCTCTTATTGACAATTATACCAGCTATATAAAATTTTGAAAAATATATATTCCGGAAACGAAAAGTAAACAAAAACTAATTAGATGAAACAATACTGTAACAAGACAAAGTGAAAAGAATGGAAGTTAATATATTCCATGGGATTTATCCGTATTTTCAAAATATTTTTAAGGTACTTGCTTACCTGAATTATAGCATTTAATATTTTACGAACAAGAGGTTGTTGGTAGATGGAGAAGTTTAATTTTGAATTTACACTGTCATACGTTTTCAGGATTCTTGGGTAATGGAATTTAATAATCATATCAACTGAATATGTATAATTATATCAGAATAAGTCGGCACATGGGTGGAAATTTAAGTTAAAATCAAAAATAGTGATTTGGCTTAAAAAAAATTGTTATACGAGTTCAACTGAGCAATTAAAGCACATCAAATTAATGATGAAGGAAGTTCTGGGTGAACAAATTTACTAATATTTTTATACATGTATATTGATATAATTTTATTGACAAATGTGCAGTCACTAAGGTTTCACATTTTATTTTCAGGGTATTGTTCCTTTGTAGTCAGAAGTATGTTTTACTAAAACTGACAAACATTTTAAACACTTTCTGAATCACTTAAAAAACAAAAGTTAGAAACAAATATGACAAAAAAATGTTATGTAGTAGAAAATAAATAACAGTAGGGCTGGAGTCAACTATGTTGTTTTTAAAATCAACAATTCAATTTCTAAAAAGTGCGACTAATAACAGTTAGGTATAAAAATAAGCATAACCCAAATTTACCTCTATAGGATTACAATTAGGCAGCTTCCTTTTAACATAATCGTGAGTAAATTTAATCCAATCTTGGGCTATAGGACAGCTTCTTATGTGGCGGAATTTAGGACTCTGCATACTTGAAGAAGAAGGGTGATTCTCCATATCCTAAAACACAAATGTAAGTCGCTAAAAGTGGCCTCTTTCATATAGATTATAGGTTGGAAAAATGATAGGATCCTGTATACTAGAGAGTACATTATACTAAGAATGGAGCTACGATTTTGTTTTCTTTTCCAAAAACTACCTTAAAGTACTCTAATAATCTCCTAAATCTTCACTAAATCCAATAAATACCTAGAAATCTAAAACGTTCCCTGTAAAAATAACTAAAAAATTTGTGCATGTGTACTATTTTGTTCATCTTGTTATTTTTTTCTTCCAAAATTAAGCATTTCAGGCATATGTTTCAAGGAACAGTTTCCCTTGTTTTCAGCTATTGTATTATTCTTTGTTATAATATTTTAAATATTTCTAATTACATTCTGTACAAGCTGTATTAACTAATCATAGTGTACACATGAGTTTGAAATACTGTGTATTTTCATAAAGCTCTACAGAATGTTGCTTAACGTTTTCGAAAGAAAAACCTCTTTATTAGTTACTTACCGGTATATCAAGCTGATTAAAATTATCCATATATACATCCATATCCAGTTAGAAAACCTAAATAAATCCAATAAAAACAAGCACTAGTAAAGTGTTTTTATTATAATAACGATAGTCTAAAATTTATAGGCTATCAAATGTTTAAAGTCACAAACACTAAACACTACAATATTAAATAGCGGCACAAAGTGTCTAAACTATTTTATATCGTAATATAATAAAAATATCGCAACGTTGTCGACAAAAATGCCTTTAATAATATTGTTTGCCGTTATTATAGAAGGACAAAATAAAGACACAGTTAGTCTGAGGCAAGGTTATGTAAATAACAGCGGCTTTCTTTTATGTTCCTTGCTCCTGACCTGTGATATCTTTTATCTCTTTCATTATTATTAAGAGAAACAAGGAGGGAAAATCATCAGTTTTTTCCGATTTATGTTATGTCTGGAGTAGATACGGAGTAGATAAGCGTGTTAACGTTCATATTTTTATACAAATATTAATGGGATATTTTGAAGAATTATAAAATTTTAGATAATAAAACATGTTAAAAATTATGAAATAAGTATAAATGTTGTTTCAATTGTAAAAATAACTTATTTTTCTCTACTCCGAGAGGAGGACAGAAAATCGAAATGAACGACCCTAGTTATATTTATGAGGAACATTTTTTTTTGATGTATGGCAACTAAAAACCGTTACAATTACTAAATTTTTAAAGATATACAGCGTTTCAAGTATATACATACACATTACAAGGTAATATAATACACACTTGGAATGTGGACGGTGAAGTTTAACCAATTGTCCCTATTCCTTTTGCGAGCCACACCCTGATCTGAACTGATCAGTAATGTACAAACCCACACTATTAGGCTCCAAGTAGAAAATTTTTGTACTGTGATTTGAAGTTTTCTGATATTACAGTGTTTAAATAATATTATAGTGCTTAACATAACTATAAGAAAAACTTATCTAAAATAACAAAATTAATATTAAGTATGTACATTAGTCCTAAATTCTGATTTTTCATGCAAGAACCCACAGATTATTGGGTGTCTAATAATTTTTACAAAAATAGACGTTTCAGTTTAGATCATACTTCGCCACACAGAATCAAATACTCGTAAATTAAAAATAAACTGCATGTGTTTTTTACATACTACTGTACTTTCTGGTAACTACATTACCTTTCAAAAGTTGGGAAACACCCTATTTTTAGTGGTCATAAAAAAATACTACAGTAAATCTACAAATAAACATGTTATTTGAGTTTCCTATTTTTTCGATTGTGCTTATGACAATAATGAACAAAATTACTATCTTATCAATTGTCTCTAATTTAAAAAAAGGCTGTCACACATGTTTCATGACTATAAAGGTTGCCACACTGTGAGTTGATGATTTTTTAGAATCGGTGGCTTTAGTCATTGTGTTTGTATTGAATAGAGTCTAATCTTTAAAATATGGGTATATAATTTCAAAATCCATTAGTTTACAGTTCAGCGTTATTTGTGATGTTCAGTTGATAAGTGCATAAAATGGCAAAAATTAAACAAATTTCTCTTGAATAGCGGAGTGCTATCTGTACTTTGAGCAACGAAGGATATTCTATAAATTGCCGAAAAGGTAGGCGTTTCATGTAAAGGAGTACATTATACTCTTATACGAAAAGCAGCTACAAGAGGAAATCAAGACTGAAAGAGATCTGAAGCAGGAAGATAAGTTCGTTGTAATGTTATCGAAACGAAATCGACGTTTAACTGCTACTCAAATTGCCGCTACTTTAAATGGAATATGAGAAAACCCAGTTTCAGTAACTATACAAATATGTTTACTGTCTTTTGGGCTGAGAGGATGTGAAGCAGCCAAAAAACCAAGATTAACTAGTATTCATAAAGAAAATAGACTCGAATTGGCTAAAACACATAAAAACTAGACAGAAGAAGACTGGGAAAAAGTCATTTGGATGGATGTGCCAAAATTTCGGATTTTTGAATCTAATAGAAGTGTTTTTGTGTGCCGATCAAAAGTTGAACAGGCTTCAGAAGTGTGTACTGGGCAGACTGTTAAGCATGTTGGTGGTAGCGTGATGATTTGGGAATGCTTTGGTAATAATAAGCACTGCCATAAGATCAAAATAGATGGAAAACTAAATAAAGCAGGCTATCTGAAAATACTTCAAGAAAATGCGATTCTCTGTGGAATGAATTTAATTGGCAGAAATTTTGTTTTTCATCAAGACAATGACCCTAAACATTCATCAAAATTATGTCAGGGGTCCCAGAGCAAAAACGAAACAAAAAACTTCTGCAAATTAAGAAATGGCCATCAGGATCGCCATATCTTTCTCCTATTGAGATAGTATGGGATGAACTTGACCGAAAAGTGAAGAATCATTGTCCATCGAGCTCAGGACAGTTGTGGGAATATTTACAAAGCAAACTGGACTTCGAATACTTTGGTAAATTAATCAAAAGGATCAGTCAAATATGTGAACAAATAATTAAGAATAAGGGTGGCCATTTTGACGAAGCCAAAATTTTACGAAAAACACTATTTTTTTTTATTTGTACTAAATTTATTTAACTAAATGTTACTCTAAGGTTTAATAAAAATTTAAGTGTAGTAAAGCATAACTTACATATTTTATTGTGGATTTTATTAAAACTACCTTAGTGTTTCCAAACTTTTGAAAAGTAGTGTACATCTAGAAAAAAACAATAACAGTATTTATAGAGTGACATAATAAGATTTTCACATATTTTTTCTCATTTTGAAGTTTAATATACATCTGTAAGGATATAAAACCTTGATTTTCACATAACTCTGATTTTGGACATACTTATGAAATTTTAATTAACATCTAAATATAATTCCAGATTTTTCGCACAATTTAATAATAAAATTGACTTCAACACATATTTTAAGGTGATCTGTGATCATGTTGGATTGTGTTTCAGAATAAAATAAGAGAACTTTAGTTTGGTCAGGATTAATTTTCAAACGTTTAAAGAGCATAACTTTAGAATACTGTAGAACAGTTGCTGAATCATGATTCAAAGATGTGTTGTTCTCTCTGACTCAAAAGGAGTAAAAAATAATGCAACAGCTGTATATCATCAGTATATGCCTGTAATTGTGTATTTGAAACTACTGAGAAAACATATATACTGGGTCTTTTTTTTAATGAATCTTATTTGTTATTAAGGATAATTGAGTCATTTCATACAAGTCCAAACTTTTACAGTTTCCGTAAAAAATAGTTATTATTATCGGAAAAAATGTACAGAGTTATACTTTTTTTCAGGTCATTTAACATTTTATCCCCTCAAACTTTTTTTCAGGCACCATTGACTCAGTTTGATTACTCATTTACTTTACCCATCTTATTGTGAACCCTTTTTGGCCAATAAGTTTTTCTCTAAAAGACAATAGATTTTCCATTAATGATATTCAAATGGCATTTCCAAATAAGTTCTGATGAACAGACATAGTAAACTTATCAAATAATTTTAGGGATGCATCATATTTTACATAATTAGATACATATTTTTTTTTTATGGAAAAAATATTGACTTTTTCAGGAAAATGTAAGAGGTAAAAAATTTTCACAATAAGATGGGAAAACTAACTGAGTGATCATTTGAGTAAGTGACGCAAAAAAAAAGTTTGAGGGGGTGAAATGATGCATGATCCTGAAAAAATATCATTTCGTAGACTATTTCACATAATAACAAATTTGTTTTTAGGGAACTGCAAGAATTGTTACATGTATCTCATTTAATTTAATTTAATTATCTCTAAAAACTAATAAGATATATTTAAATAGTGAAAAATACAATAAATTTCAGCACCCGGGAGCTTAAAATCTAAGCATTAACAGATGTATGTTTATATTAAATTTTATGCTTAAAATTATCCCAAGAAAAACATTTCACATTTATTTGGACACTTTTAAAATCATTGCTTGACTTGTAAATTTATACCATTAAAGGACTTTTTTCATATCATTATTACTTTTACAAGCTTTAGTACATTTTGATTTTAAAATTTTGTTGGTTTTAAAACTTATAAAGTTTTTTTAAAGTGGATGTCCGCAAATTTAAGGCGGTCAAATATTTATGGAGGAAAAAAATCAATGAAGTCATGTACACTGCAGATTACTGCAAAAGAAGATGTATAACTTATGCTTGGTTATGCTAACTTCTTGAATCAATTATCTGAGTTTAAAGATTTAAATATTAAATGAAAATTGAATGCCTACAATTGCTGAATTTCAGCCTTTCAATACCACACATTTTTTTCTCTTGGTTAATGAGGACTAAAATTACTAGGAAAAAACTCCATAAATGATTTTTAATGTCTAATAGTGAGGAAAAGGTAGTTATTTCAAAACTGTGTCTTGCAGATTAATTTTATTGTCACTTGGTATGTTTTTAATGTGAAAGATTATTTATTTTATTGGCTATTTTAAAATCAATATTATAAAAAAAATATAGCGGTTCCTCCATGAATAGCGTTTCCGCGACAAAACAAAAACGGTTTCTGAAAGAGACACCACATTAATAGCTTTAGTATTAACCAGAAAGGCACATCACTCACTATTTGCTATTCAGACCCTGTATATTTATATGAAAAATTTGAAACATATTTGTATCTTCAACGTGGTTATAACTCTCAGTGAACACTCTTACCGGCGATACCCTGGTTCTTGGTTCGGCGAAAATTTCCTGTGGTGGCAGGACGAAGCTTGAATATTTGTTATTTGAAATATTTTTAAATATAAATTTGAAAATCTATTATACCACACACAAACAAAATTACCTATAAGTTAACTTGGTTTAAATTTGGAAAAAGATATTTACACCCAAATGTACTAAAAAGACCCGATCTCGTTACCATAGAAGTTAGGTTGCCTGGCCGGCCAGTGTTGTTTTGCTTATGATATCGTTGTAATTTGTATTATATATGTCAATAAATAACCTCTTATATATAAAAACCCTGAGGTAATGCCTTGGAATCGGCAAGAAGAGTAGTTCTATTTCGAAAATGAACAATTTTTATTTTTGCCAGTTTAATAATAAAAGTAAATGATTTTTTTATCCTTAAATTTTTAGCGTTAAAATATTGATTGACTTATTGCTGTACTTGTCAGTTTTAAACCTCTATTGACTACTTCGGCCAGCTTTAAAATTAGACAATGTTAGTCAAGTTAGGTTGTTCGGGTTTTCTTCTACAAAATTTCAGCGCTGATATACTCAAAATACTGAGGGACCTTGGTGATTTGACAAACAAATAACGTGAAAGTGATACCGATCATATGATTTAGGGAGTTCGAAATTTCCCTAGATCAGTAAATAATCTTTGTGTGCCGTATTAGCCCAAACTCGTTGAGATTTTTATTTTATTGCAGTGTTTGGAACTCGTTGATAATTTTGTGCTTAACTTTTTAATCCTTAACACTATCTACCTATTTAATGTATTTTTTAAGTGGAATAATTTTATATAAAATGACCAAAAAATGTAAATCCCGGTCTTGAAGTTTATACCAACGTGATACAAACTGTTAAAACTTATGTAAACCAGAACCATTCTGGCATGCCACTAATGATATATATCATTTCTAAGTTTTTTCAGCATTTTGACTTGTTGAATTATTATAATTCATTAAAAAAACTTTTTAATTTATAAACTTATCTTTAAAGGTAAAAAATTAAATAAATCAATAATATTTTTCTTTGTAGGTGTTAGACCTTTTGGAGTATCACTTTTAATTTGTGGATGGGATAGTGACAGGCCATACCTCTTCCAGTGTGATCCCTCTGGAGCCTATTTTGCATGGAAAGCAACTGCTATGGGAAAAAATTATGTTAATGGAAAAACATTTTTAGAGAAAAGGTAACTAACCTGTAAAATTTGGATTGAATCTGTTCTAAAAAGGAAACAGTAGTAATTAATTCTAGAATTCATTTTTAATATTCATATTCTTAAATACTTAATAATTGTTTATACAGGGTGATTCAAAAATCGATCACGAAACTTAAGGGGGTGATTCTACTTGACAAAATAAGGGTAGAGCTTCATATAATTTTTTTTCAAAATGTCATTCGTTTTCGAGTTACAAGCCGTCCAAGTTCAAGTTTTTATTTTTTGTTTTTTGAATTACTCGCTTACAGGAAAACCGATTTAACTAATATTTGAAAGATAGGCTAAGTCTTCTGCGCTTCATCATTTTAGTAACAATTCACATTGATTGTTTGCCGCTAGAGGGCACTTTACCTACATTGAAAATTGTTTTTTTGTCATAATTTTTTAGTGTTGACAGCTACAGTAGTTTTTGGCATAATTTCTGAAAGACTGATGCCAGGCCTTTAAAAAAGGTGCTCTTTATTTACATCGCTAAACCCAAAGGTTTAGACCTAAATCACCCTTAAAAATTAAGTGGTAAATTTACTTTTCTCATTTCATTACCACCAGCTACCAGGTAAATAGCTATCAAAGTATACTAGAGCTGTCAGTTTAACATCAAATAAATTCGCTTTTTAAACTATTTAATTTATAATCTTAAAATAACTAATAATGGCTAATCAGTAAATATTCATATTATGGATTATTGCGATATACATTTAATTGATAAAAATTAATGAAACAGTACTAAAGAAACTAAAAAAGATTCTCAAAATGTCCCCCATTTTCTTCCATACATTTCCTAACACTCTTCAAAAAATGTCGCCTAACTCGATGAAAAATTTCTGGTGTTTCTTTAATAATTTGGCACTTTTCGATTATCCTGAAGCGAAGATCCTCGACGTTGATTACTGGAATATCGTACACCAATTGTTTCAAATGACCCCAAAAGAAAAAATCCATAGGATTAAGGTCTGGTGACCTCGCTGCCCATGCCAATGGTCCACTTCGTCCTATCCATCGCTCAGGATACGTTGCATTCAAATACTGTCGGACACGTATACTAAAGTGGGGCGGAGCTCCGTCTTGGAGGATCCACATGTTGGCCCTTACTTCCAATGGCACATCTTCCAGATACAATGGGAGACGATTTTGGATAAAATCTAAGTATACGTCACCAGTTAATGGGCCATCAAAGAAATGAGGACCAATAAGGTAATCTCCTATTATCCCTGCCCACACATTTAGTGAAAATCTACGCTGATGTTTCGTTTCTACCACATTGTTTGGGTTCTCGTAAGCATATGTGTGGATGTTGTGTAGATTTGTTATGCCATCACGAGTGAAACCAGCTTCGTCAGTGAATAATATGACGCCAATTAATCGATTATCGTGTTCATACTTAGCTAGGATCTGATTGCACATTTCCAACCGTCTCGGCCGATCATCGTCATAAAGAGCCTGCACCTTTTTTGAATGAAACGGGTAGAGTTGTTCTTCTCTTAGTATCCTCCATGAACTAGCCTGACAGAGCCGCACTTCATTCCCAATTTTTCTAGTACTAATACCTGGATTATCTTCAATAATTTCAAGCACTCTTTCTTCTTGTTGCACGTTTCTAGCAGTTCTAGGTCTTCCCCTATTTCCATTATAACTTTTAAAGGAACCACATTCCGCAAGCCTCCTGTGCACACTGGAAAATGTTTGAGCATGAGGGATATTTCTTTCCGGATAACTCTCCATATAATATCTTCTTGCCAACTCTGCATTACCATTTGCTTTTCCATAACAAAAATGGATATCACAATATTCGATATTTGAATATTGGCGATTAGCCATTATTAGTTATTTTAAGATTATAAATTAAATAGTTTAAAAAGCGAATTTATTTGATGTTAAACTGACAGCTCTAGTATACTTTGATAGCTATTTACCTGGTAGCTGGTGGTAATGAAATGAGAAAAGTAAATTTACCACTTAATTTTTAAGGGTGATTTACGTCTAAACCGTTGGGTTTAGCGATGTAAATAAAGAGCACCTTTTTTAAAGGCCTGGCATCAGTCTTTCAGAAATTATGCCAAAAACTACTGTAGCTGTCAACACTAAAAAATTATGACAAAAAAACAATTTTCAATGTAGGTAAAGTGCCCTCTAGCGGCAAACAATCAATGTGAATTGTTACTAAAATGATGAAGCGCAGAAGACTTAGCCTATCTTTCAAATATTAGTCAAATCGGTTTTCCTGTAAGCGAGTAATTCAAAAAACAAAAAATAAAAACTTGAACTTGGACGGCTTGTAACTCGAAAACGAATGACATTTTGAAAAAAAATTATATGAAGCTCTACCCTTATTTTGTCAAGTAGAATCACCCCCTTAAGTTTCGTGATCGATTTTTGAATCACCCTGTATATTAGTTGAAAATATTTACCGATGCTTACACCCTATACTATAAAAATTTGGCTATATGAACTTGCTAATGACGAAAATGTAATGAACCGGCTTTTTATTTTAAAGAAAGCATCAATTTACAATATTTTGAGATAATTTCTAAACATTCTATGTAATGTATTTTGTTCAGGTACAGCGAAGATCTAGAACTTGATGATGCAGTACATACTGCCATTTTAACATTAAAAGAAAGTTTTGAGGGACAAATGACGGCAGATAATATTGAAGTAGGAATCTGTGATCCTTCAGGCTTCAGGAGATTGGACCCATCTCATGTCAAAGACTACCTAGCAAATATTCCATAATTTACCATTTATATATTTTTAAGTAATACATATTTGTTTTTGAATCAATTTTCTTACAATAAATAAATGCTTTGTAATGGTGTAATCATTTGTGTTTTAATCTTTTTAGGTAAATAAAAATCTGAGCAAATTTTACCGTCTAATGTTGGCCGTGGTCGTCCACTGTATTCGAATTCATGCGAAAATTCTGACGAAATCTTGCGAATAATCCCATATCTGACAAATGCATTCAAGGTCGTCCATTGAGACAATGACGTTCGTGCGTCTTTGTCTCAAGACGTTATAGGTCCTGTCAAAATGGGATTAGTTCATACGATAGTCGCATGGTCATGGAAGTGAAAAAAGGAATTCCATGTAGGACATGCAGGGTGGATTGTACTATTTAATCATAAAACTTTCTATTGTCATTTAACAGATCAGAATCTAAATGGGCAAACTCGCCAGAAAGACATCTTTTGTTTAATAGTGGATTGTTCCAGTATTCGCGGTAATGATTATCCGTTGGTCGTCTTCTGATCAAATAGGGATTGCACAGAAAAACGTTACTATCAATATCCATAATATACTTCTGTCTGATCAAAACTGCTGAAATGGACTGATGAAAAAATTCGTCAGAATCGGTACGTTTGCAATGCGCTAAAATTCGGACCCAATGGACAATTAACCTATGTATTTTTCATTATGTTTGGCAGTGTGAATATTGTATAATGTAATAACCGGTGTCGGTCAGCGAATTTTTAATTTAAAAAGTTGCTGGTGACGGCCCTGACTGTACCATAAGTTTTAGACTCCTACGTCTCAAAATATGAAAAAGTGCCCTACTAACCGTTCGTTGCAGGACCTATATAGAGATAGGTTTTTATAATTCTTGCTATCTTGAATTGAGAATTAAAACAATCGGAACACTATTTCGATATAGTTCAGATTTTTGTAATATAATAGTCCGGAATCCATCAATGTTTATTTTATATTTTATGGCATAAAATATTTTAAACAAATCGTTCACCACCTGCTACTCAAACTACTTTATGGTTATTAATGCGAATAAGTGTTCGATAATTGTTTAGAGATAGCACTACTCAATACTTAAGTAGTGCCATATCCAAAAGTCAAGTTAGGAAAATCATCGATAAAATCTCTATTATTGTATACCAAGAGTTCATTAAGTATAACCACGTTTTACTTGTCGAATAATAATAAGCACCACCTAGTTTGAGCAGGAGGTGGTGAAAAATGTGTTTAAAATGTTTTATGCCAGTTGAAATTTCGGACATTTTGTATACGAAGCCTTCTCTTTCATATGCGGCGTTTCCTATATTTGTACACAAATCAGTCTGGCCGTGGCCCTCGATTGTGTGAGCTCTTTTTTTGTTTAACCGAAAAAAAAGTGTAATAGTAGAGCAATGAATTGTGAAATTTCACTTGAAACTTGGAAAAACTTTTACTGAAACATCTTTTATTAAAAGAAGTACATGGCAATGAATGTTTATCACGTGCGCGAGTTTCTAAGTGGTTGTTTTCAAGATGGCCGAAAAGACGCTGGAAATGATTCAAGCCTAGATTGCTGAAACAGTAGGAATGCGGTAAAGAAAGCGTAAGGCTAATTTTACGAAACAATTTTAACATGCAAAAGGTGTGTTTAAAAATGATACCTAAATTCTCACAATAGAACAAAATGATGCTCGCGAAAATGTTTCCACTAGCACTTTGAATGCCATTGAAGATACCCCGAACTTGTTGGAAGGAGTGATAATATGTAACGAATCTTGATTTTTTACTTATGATGCTGAAACTAAGCGCCGATCCATACATTGGAAGGGCCCAACTTCACCGAGAGCTAGAAAGCTCGAATGAGCAAATTAAGACTCAAAGCGACGATGATTGTTTTTTTTTTTAAATATTCATGAGATTGTGTGTGTATCTTCACTGGCTTTCTGAAGGTGAAACAATTAATCAATATTACTACCTTGAGGTTCTTGCTCAACTCCGTGAAAGAATTAGAAAGAAATGACCCGAACTGTGGAAGAATCAGTCATGGGATCTTCATCAAGATAATGTGGCAGCTCATCGTTTGTCAAGATGGTTCTAGCCAAGTACAATATCTCAGTGTTAGACCATTCGCCTGACCTTGCACTATTTGGCTTTTATCTGTTCTCCAAGGTCAAATCTGCATTAAAAGGAACAATATTTCAGTCCGTTGAAGCTGTGAAAGGAAAATCAGCACTCGTAATGAAGTAGAGGCAGATCCAGCCTTTCTAGGTGGGAATAGGGTGGCGATATCACAAGATCACCCCTACCCCATTTGTTTATATGATAATAAATTCGAAGTTCTTTGTGGGGGGGGTGATCCCCCCTCCTCTTGGATTTGCCCCTGTCATGAAGGAGCTCACAAAAGAAGACTTCCAACACTTTTCGAACGATGGAAAATTCGTATGGAGCGTTGTAGGGATAGAGGAGGAGTTTATATTGAAGGTGATAATAACTAAATATGTATAAATTCAAAATAAAATGTTGTAGAGCAATAGTTTGTCTATTTTATAGCCACCCCTCGTATATACAAAACAGATATCGGGGAAACTCCAAATGCACTTGTCGCGATTACAATAAATATGCTTTACTTTTTTTACAATGTGCGACCCTCTAAACCGTCTGACTTGTTAGAGGTGGTGTAATACGTTTTAACTTCTGTATTTAATAATGTAACTATGCAATCCGCTGACAATAAGTAACTCACCATTACGACTGACAGTAAGAAAAGTAACCGGGACGCCTAGCGATTTTTTTCCTTTAAAAGATGATGTAATTTAATATATTGAAATTTCAAGTAATTTACGTCAACTTAACTTGTTATTGAAATTTCTAAAAATATACTAGTGGCGTAGCGACCAGGGTTCTTCTGGTTTCAGTCAGCCTACAAACACATAACTCTTAATATATGTTTTTATAAAATATAATCAAACATAAACGTATGATGAGGGCTATACAGATATTTCACCTTCTTAGATAATTGAAAGCAGATAGTAGTGGTTGATAACTATATCATAAATTTTAGGCTGTCGTATATCGCTACCCTAGTTCAATACTGAGATATCTTAAAAATCAGCCTATTTAAACGTATCTTGGTATCGAACTTGAGTAGTGATTTGATAGTTAAACTCACTGAGCGAATACTAAGTATAATCTCTATGGTAAAACTTTATATCGACTAGATTCGTTAAAAAGGTGTGAATTTTAAACTGGATATAGTTGCTCTTGAAGTTCGACCTTTTCGCTGATCAGTGTTGTTTTGTTTTTGATATTGTTATAATTTATTCTATATAAGTTATTAACCGAACCTTTATATAATGCATCTTTGTCGATTTAGTAATAAAACATAATGGTTTTATTATTATATTTATAAGGCTCAGAACTAACTTATTTATTGCACTTGTTCATTAGACCGCTTATTGTCTGCATAAACCAGATTTAAGTTACACCACATTAGTAAATTAATAAGTATAAAGCCAAACCTTTAAATTTTCTTTGTAGATTTCCATCTCAGATTTTCATTGCTAATAAAAAAAACTGTGCATTATTTCCCATTTAATCCCAAGACGCCTGGAACATCTAAATTTGATAATCTCTAAACTATGGTAAGAGAGTTAACAGATTATTTATTTTTAAATATTAGCTATATATTATTTTTCGGATCACCCTATATATTTAAAAATATTTTCTAAAAATGCTCTCTATAGATATAGTATACTTGGATTTAAAATCGCGTTTATTTATTGTTAAGAACGGCTTTGAAGTTTATTAGGGGATCCTGCATTTAAAAATAAATAGCTTATTAACTGACGTTTACTCAGAGAGTTATTCTATGGTTCTACTATATGACGATTAGATTTCTTACAAAGTTTATTTCTATGTATTGATTTATGATCTACCTTATCGAATTTTAAGTACAGCGCCACTTGGCGGTATTTTCTCACATTAAAGGGAAAGCCTGGCAATAGATAATTTTTGTAATTACTGAATTTTCAAAGTAAAATATAGATTTCGCTACTTACACAGCCTCGTCGTAATAATGTAATTTTAGTTGTTAATACTATGGTGTCTAATATTCCAAATCACGGTTCTATTTCGATCTGCATGCTAAATATTTTCAGATGATCCAGATGGTCATGTATATTGCATATATAAACAACAACGACGATTTATTTCAAGTTTTCAACATTAAAATTTGTGAATATCGTAATTAACATTTAAATATTTCATTAAATTGCCTTTAATCGACATTATATTTATTATTTACTGTTCGCGTATAGGTGATACATATAGTACGAAATCCAGCTGCAAAATAATGTACTTTTTTTTTGATCAAATGTAATTTATTAAATATCTAAATTGACTGATGTTTTGATAATAATTTTAGCCTTTCCAAAATATTTTCTTTGTAATTCACTATCTCATTAACTTATACTATTTTATTTTACATGTCCAAATTTGTAACAGCTCGCTTCTTGGAACTCAAAAACCTTTTTTTAAATATCTGTAATGGAAGAACTTACTCCACTACTTTACCAAAGGTCTATTTTTGTGTTATTTATGTCTATTTTTTCTTATTTCATATCAGTCGTCGTCCTAAATTGTGCATACTTTGATGATAACATCCACATGATAATGGACCTGTACAGTTGGTCAGTATGTCATCAATCTACGAACATATCATAGACAATTTTGAGACCTGTTAATCTGTATAGAAATAATAAAAGGACGGAAAACAAAACATTATTCGTCTAATCCAACCAAACATTGTTCTTCTAATACAAGCCATACATCGCAGAAAATTTGACATTATGGGTAAAGCAAGATAGAAAGAGACAAACGAGTCATTTCGTTTTATGAAGACAGACTTTCTTGTGACTTCAATTAAAACATTATTTTACTGACAGCACAGACTAGGTTAGTCTTTGCTGTCATTGTTCAGAGTTTTATTTACAATGTGTTTTTGAGAAATTTTTATCATTCAAGTGAATTTAAAACAGAAGATTATTTTATATAAGATTTATTAATTATTGTTTTTTAATTTATTACTGGTAGGCATGTATTATTTTTATTAAAAAACTAAACCTAGACGTATAAATATTTCTAACCTTCAAATCTGTCGTCCATGTCTAAATGTCCGATACACGTGTATAATCTTAAAATGTTTCTCGCACTACTTTATTCAGTCGTAATAATCAGGCATTAAAAATTAGAATAAAGTAATGAGATTCGATTTATTCTTTTAAATAAAGCGTCGTAAAACTCTTCACAGGTAAGCACAGCAGCTTATGCTTAATTTGTCTGAGTATTTTGAATTGGAGAAGGAAAACAGTGATCCTGTGAAATCAGTTTCATCTGTCCGAGAAGTAAAAAAATAGTTTTATTTTTGGAAATAAACATGTTGAATTAGGAATCACTATTTTTATAGAGTAAATCGTCTTTAAGTATTCTGCCTAAGGAGCTGAGATTCAAATACAAAAAGGCTGACAAGAAAATATTATTATTTGAAACAACATGTGTTGCTTCTGCAAGAGTTTTCTTTGAAAGTATATGGAAATTCTCAATAGTTCTTATTCAAGAGTCTTAGATGAACAGTTAAATGCGTATTTTTTATTGTTTATTATTGATCTGATAGTTATCGCTTATTTCTAAGTCTTTTTCAAGGCTTGATTAGTGTAAGGTTTTAAAATTTTTATTACTTACATTTGTTTATTGTAGCTTGCTTGCTTGCTGGCTATGCTTATTTCAAGTGTTTGCAGGTAAACCTTATTGTGTTATATTTCCGCTCTTTGCGTTTTGTGATAATTTTTTTCTTTGCAGTAAATCTATTTATTATTATTTCACTGATATTTTCACTTACCTAAGAAAGTAAGAGTATAATCTCTGTTATAAGTTTCGAAAAGATAGTAGAATTTTCAATATACTATTTATTTTCGTTCGTTGGTGCAAAAGGCACGTCTTTATGAACATGAACGTATTACCAAATATTGTATTACCTAATTCATTTCGATTTAGTTGAGACGAATATTAATGATGACGCAACTGTACAGTTGGTCCAACGGGAGAATGCCTATGCGTCATCTATGTTATTCGTTTGAATTAAATCAAAATTATTTAGTCAACATAACATTTATATTCACAATTACGTGGCTATTGCTCCGATGAACGAATCTAAATAGTATGTTGAAAATGCCCCTATAACATATTTTCGGAAAAGGGAAAAATTACAGCTCATATTATAACACAGATTATACTCTTACTTTCTTCTTCTTCTTCTTCGTTGGAAAAAAAAAATTATCGCAAAACGTAAAGAGGCGAAAATACGACTACTCTCTTAACCGAGACGAACATAAATATAACACAATAAGGTTTTCCTGCAAATACTTGAAAAAAGCATTTTTTTAAATGGTACGAACTATGAAAAGTTATTGATAATTTTTTCTATCGCTCGTTTACACGCAATATTTATAAAATATACTTGGTTCAAAAGCAACAGCAATCATAATTATATAAAATAAAAAAAGTGCAAATAAAATAGTAGTCCTTAAAAAAAGCATAAAAAAACATAAAATTTACTTGTTCATTTATTATCTAAGTATATAACAGGCAAATGCCCAAATAGTACAGTAACAAAAGTACATCTGTAAATCCAGAAAATCATCAAATTACAATAAACAAATATATGTAATAAAAATTTTAATACTTTACACTAATCAAGCCTTGGAAAAGACTCGGAAATAAAGCTACAACATATGAGACCAAGAGTAAACAATAAAAAATACGTATTGCACTGTGCGTCTAAATAAACTACTCTTGGATAAGAACTACTGAGATTTTCCATATACTTTCGAAGAAAACGAACTCTTGCAGAAGCAACACATGTTGTTTCAATTAATACTCTTTTCTTGTCAGCCTTTTTGTATTTGAACCTCAGCTGCTTAAGCAGGATACTTAAAGACGATTTATTATATACTTTGTTGGTGATTTTGGTAATTAAGTTTTTTACAGTAACATGTTTTTCTAAACATAATAAATCATAAAGATACTAAGGCTATTAAATATAGACGAAGGATGCTACTTTCAAAGTTAGCTTTTATAATAACAGAGATTAAACTCTTATTTTCTTAGTAAGTACATATTATAGAGTGTATTTCGAACTTCCATTTTTGGATCTTTCGGGAACATCTGTGGTTTTTTTCTTTTCGACAAGATCTATTTTTTCCAGGAGAGGAAATAGTTGAATCATTTTCTTTTCCTTTTTCACATGACATATAGCGTTTTGCTTTAAATTTTAATGGCAGTGTTTACTCGCTAAAAATAAAATTGTTTTTTTACCTCTCGGATAGATGAAACTGATTTCACAAGACCACCGTTTCTCTTACAACTGAATAAAGTAGTGCGAGAAACATTTTAAAATTATATACGTGTGTTGGGCATTTAGTCACCGACTACAGATTTGAAGGTTAGAAATATTTATACGTCAAGGTTTAGTTTTTTAATAAAAATAGTACATACTTACCGGTAATAAATTATAAAACCATAACTAATAGCAGAATCACCGTTTCCCTTCTCCAACTCAAAATACTCACACAAATTAAGCATAAGCTGCTGTGCTTGCCTGTAAAGGGTTTTACGACGCATTATTTAAAAGAATAAATCGAATCTCATTACTTTATTCTAATTTTTAATGCCTTATTATTACGACTGAATAAAGTAGTGCGAGAAACATTTTAAGATTATATACGTGTGTCGGACATTTAGACATCGACGACATATTTGAAGGTTAGAAATATTTATACGTCTAGGTTTAGTTTTTTAATAAAAATAATACATACCTACCAGTAATAAATTAAAAAACAATAATTAATAGATCTTATATAACATAATCTTCTTTTTTAAATTCACTTGAAGGATCAAAATTTCTTAAAAACACAATGTGAATCAAACTCTGAACCATGACTGTCAATAAAATAATAGTTTCATTGAAGTTAAGAGAAAGTCTTTCTTCATAAAGCGAAATGACTCGTTTGTCTCGGTTGTCTCATTCTACTATCTACCCATAATGTCAGATTTTCTACGACGTATGGCTTGTATTAGAAGAATAATGTTTGATTTTTCGTCCTATTATAATTTCTATACAAATTAAAACGAACAGATCTCATGGTCATTGATACGTTCGTAGATTGATGACACATGGGTATTCTCTCACTAGACCAAATGTGTCTGACTAAGGCCTGTACCTGAATGCAAGGTCAATTAAATTATGACTTCTTGTTCTGTGTACGATATATGCGAAGGAAGAAAAATAAGTTTCAGTTTGCTTTTCATAAGATTCTTTTTGTTTGTACTTGTTTCAAATTATATTAATTTATTTATAAATACTAGATAATAAATCTCCAATAAATAGAAAACTACTGTCTTTTTATTTTTAAAAAGATGTAATTTTTTTCAAGCAATATTTTAATATTTAGACGTTTTATGCTTTTGTTGTATTTATTTTAGTACGAGAAAAGTAAAAACGTCAAAATATTAATCTCTAAATTAAAAATATATAACAGTTTTTCCTGTTCTCTAGCGCCTTTGCCATATGCATTAGTTAGCACCACCGTTGGGAACGACACTATCGAATCTTTACATCACAGCCGTTTCGCCTAATTAGCACGTAAATTTCGTGTTTTGTTTTAGCTCCGTAGTTGTGTTTCGTGATGGTAAAAGCACTCATTTTTGAGATTCTTAGGTAAATTTGGTACCTAACTAAAAAAGAAATACTGTAAAATATTTTTAATAATTTTCATCGTTTTTTTCATTATAATTTCTCTTCTAGTTGTGTTCTAAACGTTTGTTATGGCCGAATTCAAGGTTGGTGGCGGGTTAGCTATTGTGTATAGTCAATACGGTCGGGAAAAAGGTATGAGGAGGAGTATCTAGAACTGGCGTTATAGTAAAAAATAGTAAATCGCATTTTTACTAAATTAAGAATACCTATCCTTGCAGGACCAACTTTTTTTTTAAATAAGGGTATCCATTGCTGCACTTCATGAAAAATGGTTGATAAAATTATCAACCTCAATTACCTTAATAAAACTATCACGGTTCAATTTTCTCTTTAAGTTCACTATGGCTAATTCAGTTCATTTTACCTTATTTTTGCAAATATTCTCGTTATGAGCAACATAAATCATTTTCTTTAAGTATTTCTCTGGATTCTTTAAATAAAGGCACTTCATAAAATACAGTTTTAATTAATTTTATTTTTCAAATTGACTATTATTTTTGTCTTGTGTTTGGTATTTCACTACACTGTGCTTAGGGTATTTTCTGATCCTTTTTTTATTCAGATAGATCTCGTTTTTCCTGCTCACTTATATTTGAGTAGAATTGTATATATTTTGGGTTGCAGGAAATTTATTCTTGATTTGAGACATATTTCTTTAATTTAAAAATAACTATCGGGATACTTGTTTGATTTCTTTTTTTGAGCGGAAAATGTTAATGATTAACGAATTGGCGTACATAACAAATTTATTTCAGCCGACTGTTATTGCCCAGTATCATTCTTTTTGAGCTGCAATTTTTTTCAACGTGCCGTATTTTTTGCCCGTTTTGCGATTAAGATTTTTTTTTACCGGGATGAACTTGGAGACACGGATTTTGGGTAGTTTTCACATGTTAGCGATGGAATTCTCTTAGACCTCCCGACATCGGGTAAGATCTATTAATTACAGTTTATTAAAACAATTTTTTATAAATTTTTGTGATTCAGTAAGATTTAAGCTCAAAATTGAACCTCACCACCGAGTAAATTTAATGGCTAATTTAAATCTGTCCCTAGCATGCTGTTTTAAATTTTATTAAGACCTAAATTGATTGCATTAGACTATTATTAAGTTTTATATAGGGTTTTAAGGCCGATATACTTATCCTTTTTATCCCATGAATTTTCTTTTTTGGATAGTTGTACTTTATAAATGTCGTAATTATTTTCGTTATATAAATTAAGACTTAATTTTGAATGTAATTTTGCTGTCAAATGTAAATTTACTATATTTTGTTTATGTATTTGCTTCCTGGACATATCACGATGTTCCCAACTTGTAGGCTAATATATAGTTTTATTTATATTTAAATGCGTACTCTGGCTTATCACATAGTATTGTAGTAATTATTATGATCATATTTTGAATACATTTATTCTATTGTTCTTGTCTTTTTGTTAATAATTAATGTTAATAAACCAAACGTTGTAAAGTCATCATACAGTGGTCTCGAGTACTGAATATTATTTCCAGTTGTGTGGTGATTGATGTAATCGAATAATTAATTATATTATTTAGTAAATCTTCTGTTTTAGTTTACATGAAAGTAATTATCGGTGATCACCTGGAGTCGGACTGGTCTTTTATTGTACGTTTACATATTATACTATTATCTATTTACAGTTTATACTATTATCTATCTTGAGTTATCAATTAAAACAGTTAACCAACTTTTTTTTGTTAATTATCTCTACTTAATTCTTAATTAACATTTCTTTTTTTTTTATGTCAAGTTAAAAATTTTAAATCTAAATATTTCTCGATATTTTGGCGAAGGTTGATTAATAAATTCATTTGCCATTTTTTAATTTAAGTTTATAGTAGGCGTTTCTCTTTTTATAGGGTCCACCTTACTGATTATTTCATTACGGAGTACTATTGAAGACCATTCTTCTGGCAATAGACAGCCAACCTTATCAATTTCTTTACTATTCTTAAATTGTAAAGAACGACCTTTTTGGTATAATATATTTTTTTCATAAGTCGTTGCGCAGTAAAAAACTATGATCATAGTATAAAAAGATTACCTTATGTTTTATTCTAACGTCAACTCGTCATTTCAGTGCCGTGGATTAAAAACATTATTTCTTTTTTAATTGTTTAGGGGATTTGTTAAATTTAAATTCATTATTTATTTTTTTACCTATTGTTCATCTTTCTTTATTTATTGTCCATATAATACGATATCTAGCTTACGCTACAGGTCTACCACTTAATTTTAATTACAGATTTTTATGATAACTATCTACATCCAAGTTTTATTTGTCCCTTATGCTATTTGCGTTTGTATTTTTTTTTTCTTTTGATGTGCTTGTTAAATTTTAGGGATTAAAGTTTAAAGCTAGTTCCTAACAACATCGTGGAAGGTACAGCCTAGCTTATAATGCAGTGACGCCCTGAATAACCCTCCCCTACTCTCCGGCATAGGGGTTAACTCGGCATTTTTGCTCGTTGTGACTGCTACTAGCTTTCCACTATACTCCGTTTTGTTTTCACTATATTGTGAGGTGTTGCGCGTTTAAATACGAGTGTAGCAGTCGATAGAGCATAAGATTCTTAATCTCAGGGTTGTAGGGTTTGTGCCTCACGTTGGGCTCCAATATGCTACACTGTTTTTAAAGAATGCAAGATCAATTGTTTCAGATGTTCACAAGTTTTGAATGCTAATTATTATTATTGTGAAAAAATTACATTTTTTGATATCCGTATCATATTCTGTAGAAAATTATTCAAAATTTTATAAGGAATTTAAATAACTATGTATTTAAAAAAGTTTTCTAAATTTTGGTACTATGGAATTATATATTCGTTCCAATAAAAACTTATCAGTATATTCTTCAGTATTTAATTCTTGACATAAAAAGGGGTGTAGTATCTGTCATCTGTTTCAGCTTGTATTTACAAACTGAGTTCGTCTAGTTTCCTAAGGTAAATACAAAGCCTCTGAGGAAAGGCTATAAATGAGAACTAAAACGTTTTATAAAAATGTAATTTTAATCCTATTTTAAGAAATTTTTTTTTCATTACAATTGTGCCATTATCTTTTGCAATCGGTGCTTCTGCACGGTTTCCTTATTTATTGATATAATATTTTTAAAATTATTAGTAAATTATCAATTTAAAAAAGAATATGGTATATAAAAAATCATTACTAAAGCAAATGAAACTAGGGTAATCTATAAGTCGCTCTAAGCAGACGCAAACAAATACTCTGAAACTGAAATGTTAAATTCTAAAATGTAGCATTTCCAATTAAACTTGACAGGCCATAAATAACTAACTCGCAAAATATTTCAGTGTGCTATACAAAATGACTTTTCTTTGTTAGAGGAAATCTAATACCTTATTTCTACTATGTTTCCCTCTCATCACAGTTTATTTTGTTTGATTTGTCAATATTATTTCATATTAGCTGTACAAAATACAGGGATTCACAAACCTTACAGAGGGTAATTGATTAAGATCATATATATGTTATATTTCATGTCGTTCAATATTTTCTCTACAATTTGGGTTCGACATTTTTTACACTGTAGCAGTTTTTTTTCTCTTTTATTTTTCCAACATTATAATACTGTTTTATACAAAATACTAATTTAAACATTTTTTTTTATCGAAAAGCATTTTGGAACGGAGATTTTTTTTTCTTATAAATTGGTTAACGTAAGTTAACCGTGCTAAATTTTTTCAAGTTTCATCGTCTGCTCAAGTGGAAAGAAATGTCACTTCTAAATATCAATATCATAAAAACTATTAGATTTAAACATATATATATATATATATATATATATATATATATATATATATATATATATATATATATATATATATATATATATATATATATATATATATAATCGAAGGTTTTGGGCTATCCCGTGTGTATACTGAATCCTTCGCAGGACTGTAAGGCAGCTGACGTTTCGGTGATATCTTATTCACCATTTTCAAAGCTAACTGTAGGGCGTCTGTGGGCCTACATTACACAAAAGCAATATCCACTAACAATATTGTGTAAAACCGCCATATGATGGCGTGACGGAAAAGTAAGAATAGAAATATATCAAACTCGGTACACGAACCATGTTACCCAAAGGAAAGCATGCTACTTAAAGTACAGCCGAGAACTTCCTGTTTTATTTAAAATAACATGGACGATAACTTATCTCTTTTTTTTATATTTCTTGGTTTAAAAAACACGTAACATTGTTGTGAAACCTGCTTGAACTGCGAAAACTCATCAACTTGGTTGCAGATACCGAATGATGCGGTCTCTATCCTGAATGTACCGTATTGTATCTGATGCAATGGCCTGATGAGTCCCGTACGAGGACGAAACAGTGTTGTCGTCATTTTTGTTATCCGGAGCTTCTCCATTGTCTTGGAGTTCTCCGCACTTTTTAACACCAGAATAATGTTTATCAATAATCTTATGTCCACACAGTCGAGAATTTCTGTTTTATTTAAAAAAAAATACATCTAAACTTTTCTCTCTTTTTTATATATTTGTTGGATTAAAAAAACGTAGCGGTTATCTTAGGGACATGGTTGATGTGACACCTTGATTGAACTGCGAAAACTTGTGGTTAGTTTGGTCGCCGATGCCGAGTGATGCGACCTTTATCCTTTGGGTAGCATGCTTTGAGTGATACGTCGAGATGTCGCTATTCACGTCCTGTTTGCTATTTTTTAACCGACTTCTAAAAGAAGAAGGTTCTCAATTCGTCGACTATGTATTTTTTTTATGTATGTACACCGATTTCTCCGGAACGGCGGCACCGATTTGAATGAAATTTTTTACGTTATCTTCAGGAAGTTGCTGCGGTGGCCCCATATTTTTTTGGATGAAATTGGTGCAGTGAAATCCAAGATGGCGCTGACAATATGGCGACCAAAAAAATTAATTTTGTCCGATACAACGAATCTGAATTTATTTTTAAAAAATTCAATATGGCGGATCCAATAGTGCGGACAAAAAAATTGAATTTTATCCGATTTTCTCCAAAATTGGTGTAGGGGAGTTGTCGGGGTCATATATAACGAATATAAAATTATTTTTATAAAATTCAATATGGCGGATCTAATATAGCGGACAAAAAAATCAGTTTTGTCCAATTTCCTTCGAAATTGGTACGGGGAAGTTTTTGGGGTCGCACATAACGAATATAAAATTATTTTTAAAAATTTTAATATGGCGGATCCGATATGGCGGACAAAAAAATCAAATTTGCCCGATTTTTTCCAAAATTGGTAAGGGGAAGTTTTTGGGGTCGCACATAACGAACATAAAATTATTTTAAAAAAATTCAATATGGCGGATCTAATATGACGGACGAAAAAATCAATTTTGTCTGATGTTTTTCAAAATCGGTATGGGGGAGTTTTCGGGATCGCACATAACGAATCTGAAATTATTTTAAAAAAATTCAATATGGCATATCCAATATGGTGGATAAAAAATTTATTTTGTCCGATTTTTTTCAAAATTGATATGGAGGAGTTTCTGGGATCGCACATTATGAATTTGACATTATTTAAAAAAAAAAATAAATATGGCAGATCCAAGATGGCGGATTAAAGATTCTACATCTCTTGATTTTATCTAAAATCAGTATTGAGGGATTTTGGTTAGTGTTAATTACGAATTTCAATTGTTTTTGGAAAAACTCAATCTGGCGGATTCAATATGGTGTCCTAAAAATTTTAAATTTTTTGATTTTCTCCAAACCTGATATAGGGGGTTCTTGAGGGTGTAAATTATGAATTTAAAAGTATTTCAGGATTCATTAAGGCGAATCCAATATAGCGGATTAAAATTTTTACATTCCTCGATTTTGTTCAAAGGTGCTGAATCATTTTTGATGATGTAGATAGCGAATATAAAATTATTTTAAGAAAATCCAATATGTTGGATGCGATATGACGGTCTAGAAATTTTAAATTTCCGTTTTTCATCCAAAATTGGTATAAGGGGCTTTGAAGGATTTAAATTTAAATTACATTAAGGCGTTAAAATTATGTTTTTGAAATTTAATATGGGTTGGGTTGAAAATTTTACCTTACTCGCATTATGTCAGATTTGGTATTAGGGGATTTCGGGGTCGTGTATTACAAATATAAAGTTAAGTTTTTATATAAACTCAATATACAGTAAAAAATAAATCCAGCTAATAAATTTACGTCTCCAGTTCTTTAAATATCGATATTAGAAGGTTTATGGGCCTATATTACCAATCTAAAATTAATTTGAAATTTAAAATAGTGGATTTACTACGACAGACTAAATATTGTTTTGACACAATTGCACTGGTTTTTGGAGAACTCTCAGAATCAAAGAATGTTTATTGGTTCATTTTAGTTTGATTTACAGCTCTGGATAAAAGGGGTACTTTTTGCCTCCTTGGAGTCATTGCGAGGTACACTAATCTCGATTAGTACTTCGTTCAAATAACTTATGGATATCATATTGAATTCAAAACTAAAAATCGAAAAATAAAATTTTTATAAAAAAATTGTACAGACTTCTAAAAGTGCGCTAAAAACTATACATTTTTATATGAAATTGAAATTTTTGAAGTGGGCGCCAAACTATTTCTAAATGAAATAACTACTAATATATACAAAATATGGTAAGAAAGCAATTACAAATAAGGTATTTTTAATATGTTTATGCAAATCACATTTTGTTAGGTATTAGTTTAGCGGCGACTTCAAAAATTTCAATTTCATATAAAAATTTATAGTTATTTTTCACCTTTAAGCGCACTTTTAAAAGTCGGTTAAATTTTTTTATAAAGATTTTATTTATTTTAATAGCAGTTTATAGAGCACAATTGCGAGATGATGGATTGTACCGGATGCAATGGGCCTGATGAGTCCCATACGAGGACGAAACACCGCTCTCGTCATTTTTCGGATCCGGAGCTTCTCCAATGTCTCCACACATTCTAACACGAGAGTAATATTTAACAGCAATCTTATGTCCGCATAGCCCAGAATTTATAATCGTTTGTAAAAAATTTTTAAAATTAGTCACCTATTATGATATCCTACTGTATATAATGTATCAGATATTTGGATAATACAAGCAGGCGTTTTATCATAATCATTATTTTGATGTACCCCGTGTCTTTGTCAGCTTATTGTTTCTTTGTTAATTTTTATAAATCCCTTGTTATTCGGACGATTACAGTTTACCTTAATCTTCGTCTTCCTGCTGCTAATCTATGTTTATCGTTATAGTTTTTACTCATTTTGATGTTATCAGTAATATTTGTGGATATTTTTCCTGGAATCTTATTGTAATATTTTCACCAAAATAAAATTTTTAATCAATTTGTATAAATTTACAAAAAAATTACTACGTTCATACTGAGACTCCCGAAATATAAATTCTTTTTCTTTTTCCTAGCTGTTTTCTATTCTGTGGATATAAGCCTATCTCTGCCACGTAGCCCTGTTCTGTATCACGCCATACCAATTGAATCCCGCTGTTATTTTATATCGTCGTATTATCGTTGTTGTGGTTTTGAGCTCTTCATTGTTCTGTCACAATATTATTTCCTGACTTAAATAAACATATGAATTAATCTTTACTACTTGGTGTCCATCTGTAATTATCGTATTTATATCTGTCTGTTGCTTTGTCATAAGTTTGGTTTTTATGGCGTTCATTTCTAGGTCGTACTCTCTGGCTTGCAGTTGCATTTCTTTAAACATCTCCCTTAGTTCCACACAATCTGCTGTTTATATCGTTTGCAAATCTAAGGTTGCTAAATCTTTTTCCTACTATATTTATTTCTTTGTTCTCCCATCGCAGATCCTTGAATATACCTTTCAGGACTAAAGTAAATAATTTAGGTGGTAAAATATTCCCTGATCTTTATGTAGCGTTACCTTCATTTTGGATCGTTTCTGAATAGTGTCAATATTTCGCTGGTGTATCATTGCACTTTTCCTAGATTTTATAATTGCCGAACATTTTGTCATGTCAAAGGCCGTGTAAGTCCGGTCCATATTTAGGTATTGTATTTTGTTGCCTTTTTTTAGTATTCTGTCAGTGTGGAGGTCTTCTTTGTACTATAACCTTTTCTGAAAGAACCAGCCTGTTTGTGGAGTATTTATGCGTCGAGTTTTGCTTCTAGGCGGTTCGTTATTACTGTAAAACTTTTTTGTTAAATATTTATGTTAATAATAGATTGATTTGCACTAAAATCGATACTTTGGGGTTTTTTTTTTAGAATAAGAAATCAAGATCGGGTTACAGTTCGTCTATATCTAAGTTTTGTAACTGTTTTGTGCCTTAGTACATTAAATTTCTAATTAAATATTCGTATTCCTTGACGTTTTTTTATCCAAAAAAGTTACACCTAGTAGGTATCGCTATGAGCAATCCATTCTGGGATAATCGAATTATTGTGTTTTATTGCGTACTGAGACTCGTCATAACCTCACATCACATTTTATCCAGGCTTAGGACTGGTGCTAGTAGTCAAGTTCACAAGTGCCATTTTACCGAAAATCTGTCCTCCAAGTCTGAAAATTTTGATTGAGGTGTCATTCGATTCGTAATGGCATCTAGAACGTTTATGAAAATTTTGGAGAGGGGCCGGCGAAAATTGTGAAAGTTAGAAACAAATTAGTAAAAAAAAGTTCTTTGATTTATTGCATATATCTCAAAAACTATGTGAGATATCTGAAATTTGAAAAAAGATTCTGAAAGAGCTGGAAATTTTCTAAAAAATGTCTTCCCTCCTGGAACTATACCGACAATATTAATAATTTTAATTTTGGCGTTAAATTAGGTTTAAAAGTAGTGATGCTCCCACGCGCGTTGACCGAATCAGACATTTTAACATTAAAAATTATTCTAACCGATTAAATATGAATATTAAGGAAAAAAATGGGTGTTATCTAGATACATGAATAAACAATAATCCGTCTGAAATTTTTTTTTAATTAACCATGCTTCTGTTAACTAGTAAATTTTTCCTAGTTGCTAGATAATTTGTAAACTAAAAACCTGGGATTTTTTTCACTTCTTTGAACTATTCTTTGAAGGCGTTGGAAGAATTAAAACATTTTGATTTTTCAATTTTGTATTAACATTTGAAGGCATTAAAAAATTACAAATGTAAATAAAACAATCAAAAAAGTTTTTTTTTAATTATTTCGATCTTTTTGTTTTTTTTATGGCTAAAAGCTTTGAAATAATATGTTTTTTTTTAAATTTTTAACTGCTATCGTTTAAAAAATTGTTATAAACAAATACATTGTTTAAAAGATTTTTAAAACTTTTTTAGACTGTTTTATTTACATTTGTAATTTTTTGATGCCTTCAATTGTTAATAAAACAGTAAAAAATCAAAATTTTTTAATTTTCCCAACAGGGATCTTTTCTAAAGTTTTCAAAGAACAGCTCCAAGAAATGAAAAAAATCCCAGGTTTTTATGTTAACCGTCAATTAGCAAAAATTATCTAATTAACAAAAGCATAGTTAACAGAAAAATTGGCGTAAAATTTTTTTTCCAACTGATTATTGTTTATCCATGTGTCTGGATAGTAACCACTTTTTCTTTCCTTAATATTCGTATTTAATCGGGTAAATTAATTTTTATTGTTAAAGTGTATAATTTGGTCAACGCGCGTGGCAGCGTCACTACCCGTTTTAAACCTAATTTTCTCCTGAAAATTAATATTATTAATGTTGTTGGTACAGTTCCAGGAGGTAAGATCTTTTAAGGAAATTTCCTGCTCTTTGAGGATATTTTTTTGTAATTTCAGATAACTCAAATAGTTTTTGAGATATTTGCAAAAAACCAAAACACTTTATTTACTAATTTGTTTATAACTTACAATATTCGCCGACTCTTCTCCAAAATTTTCATAAATCATTTTTTTAATGAAAATTTATATCACGTGCTCTTTGTTTGTTAATGAACCTACAGAAACCTAGTCTCAATTCGATGTCGAGAGGTAATAGACCGTAAGCTGTCCATAAGGTGAAATGGACTAATTTTTTTGGTCTACCCTTTGGAAGGGTAAAAGGTCTACGTTTGTGAAAAGAGTCTATGGGGTCAACAATGGCAGCCCCTTCGAAAAGTTGGAAAAACAATTTTCATTTGCAAAAAAAAAATGTTTTTTCCTGATCTCACATTGTCTGCTATAAAAGTGAAAGGGTAGTCACCCAAATTGAATTCACGGAAAAAAATAGCAGACAAGTTGCAATGGTCGAAGTGGTGGAAATGTAAGGGTGAACTTACAAAAGAAAATCAAAAAAATCCTGATATATTTTCATTTGTCAATGAACAATATGAAAGATAAAGTAACAAGTTGTGTATAAAAAAATGGCAGGCAGTTTGCCCATAACGAAATCTTTTTTTCCGGTGGAAAATTATGAGAAAACTTCTACCAAGTTTTCACGATCAGAATTTGTCTGCCGATGTGGCTACTTGAAGATAATACTAATTTATGAGGGCTATGAATTTGGCAGACAAATTGGAAGTTGGGAAAATTGTGGCAGACAAAGGAAAAGTCGACAAAAAACTTTTGATATTTTCCCTGATTTATTTTTGTTTGCCATTTTGTATTTCGATTGGAAGTATCATAAAATGTTCTCACTTACAACGGCAGACAAGTACAGCGCTTTGCAAATTTATAAATAAATAAAAAAATTGTTGAAAAAAAGTGAAAATTTTCCTGATTTATTTTTGTCTGGCTTTTTGTATTTCGATTAGAGGTATCATAAAATGTTCATACCTACATTGGCAGACAAGTACAGCGTCTCGCAAATTTATAAATAAATAAAAAAGTTAATTCCTGAAAACATTTGTTAGAACATGTAGGTTTTATGTTTACGAATAAATTTTCCTGATTTGGTTGTTGGTCTGTAATTTTGTATTTTGGTTTAAAATAAACATTTTTAACGACAAATGTGGCTAAAAAGTTGCGCAGGCAAATGTAGATACATAATCCCGTACAAATCTTAATTTTCGTGATTTTGAAGTTTGTTAAAATAAATTGCTGAAGAGAAAGCGGCACTTTTCTTTTTATACAGAAACAAAATATCTGCTTTGTTTTTCTCTACTTTAACTTTAATGAGATTATAACAGCTGAAATTAAATGTTTCTTGTATCGTGAATAAAATAACGTCTAATTCATTTAACATCGAAGTATTTTAAACACGTTGAAAATATCGCATTTTTATGTTATAATAATTATTGCTATTTGATAATTGCAATGAAATCTAATTGAAATTAGTTTGTGTATTTCAATTTCTTAAACTTTAATTCCAACAAAGCGTGCTGTCCTTTGTACAAAACGTGTCAGTGACGTTGCTTTTTAATACAACTACCAATTTTTTCTATCAAAAATTTTATATTTTACAATATAATGTAACATTGCAAACATAAAAAAATGGCGCATAAAAGTAAGCCAGATTAATCAGAAATGTATTTACTTATCAATACTCTGATGCCTAAATTATGACGTATAGTTGCCTTTTTTTTTGTATAAAAAAATTGCTTATGAATTTTGAATATTTAAAATAAAAATCACACACTCAAAGATGTGATATGAAAACATAAAAAAAAAACAATAAATTGTTGTATCTATATGTATATATTCAATTCTAATTATATAACTTAAAAATTTTGATGTTATGTTACAAACGTGTATTTGGTATATGAGAGATCATTTTCAACTGCGAAGCGCTTTACTTGTCTGCCAATGTAGGTATGAATATTCTATAACACCTTTTATCAAATTACAAAATGGCAGACAAAAATAATTGAGGGAAATTTTCACTTTTTTTTCAACAACTTTTTTATTTCTTTTATAAATTTTCGACGCACTGTACTTGTCTGCTAATGTAGGTATGAACATTTTATGATACCTTTAATTGAAATATAAAATGGTAGACAACATTTTCATTTTTTTTTCAATAACTTTTTTATTTATTTATAAATTTGCGATGCGCTATACTTGTCTGTCAATGTAGATATGAATATTTTATAATACGAGGAATATGTGAGTCTTAGTTTTATGTAGATTCTGATCGTGGAAACTTGGTCGAAATTTTCTCATAATTTTCCACCGGAAAAAAAGATTTTGTTATGAGCAAACCGTCTGCCATTTTTTTTACAATCAACTTGTTATTCTATCTTTCATATTATTCATTGGCAGACGAAAATAAATTAGGATTTTTTTTTTTGATTTTTTTTACCCTACGTTTCCACCCGTTCGACGTTTGCAACTTGTCTGCCATTTTTTGCCGTAAATTCAATTTGGGTGACAGTCTTTTCACTTTAATGGCAGACAATTTGAGATCAGGAAAAAACAGATTTTTTTTGCAAATAAAAATTGTATTTCCAAATTTTCGAAGGGGCTGTTAGGGTTGACCTCATGGACTCTTTTTATGAACTCGCTTAGATCTTTTAGCTCTCTAAAGGGCAGACAAAAAGAATTAGTCCATTTTACCTTATGGACAGCTGACGGTCTATAAAAACTTTTGAACTATCTGGAGGTAAAATGGATTCAACAGCTGTTCCCTTAAAGTTCTATTTACTGTATTTTTAGAAATTTTAAGTTCCAAACCGAAGTGTCTGGTGCTTAGACTCGGATTTTCTTTAACTTGACTTAAAATTTCTTCCTCAATTCCTCGTATCCTTGTTGCGAGACAACTACTAGTTTTTCGGAGACGCATTTTAACAGCTGCAAATATTTGGTGGTTTGGTACCACTGACCTCTACTATGGACCCCTACTCTTGTCGGCTGCTAAACCCAAAAAATGGCAAACCATGGGCGAAAAAATGCGTTTCTGCACATCGGGCGCCAGTCATATTTTTGGATGTTGATCAGATGAGGGCATGCGCATAAGCGACTTCCTGTTATCGATCGGTTGTTTCGTAGCGCCATCCGTAAACAGCAGAGTAACGGCTCAACGCCATTTTTGTGTTTATTTTTGCTTTGTGAGTTGCGTGCGATTTAAACGGATTTATAGCGTTTTAAGTGATTTATTTTATTTGTTTTTGTGTTTTTATTTAATATAATGTAATGTGTACATATTTTATTTGTTTTATTTTCCTTTTTCTCTATAGGGTAAAAAATAATGTTGCTTTACAACGTTTTTGGATTTATAGTGTTTTCGTATAACATTAAATTTCCAAAACATGTAGTATGATATATTTTTAACACTTTCCAAATGAATACCAAAAGATAAACTGAACTTTTAAGCAATCAGTTCTTTAAAAAAAATCTGAAAATTCGCAACAAACCATAGAATAGTTTATTCATATCATATGAAAAAAGTACATTCATCAATATGTCAAGAAATGGTACAATTTCTCCATCTATTACATTACTTACATAAATAAAAACATACATCCTCAAAATGAAGTTGGAATATTTTAAAACATACATATATAACTTACAATAATTATAATGCATTATTATTTTGTTATATACATAAAATATTTCAGTACCAGGTTTATATTTTAGCCAGAATCGGCTATTAGCTCTATAATTTCGAAGCTCTGTTTGAATTATTTTTTCAAATTGTCAACGACTTTTTTCCAGTTGCTAATTTGCACAATGTCCATATTCTAGCATAACTTCATCCACCTTATATTTAACCGATGTTTCCACCCAGCTCAAATGTTTTTTTTTTTGTTCTGCAGCCATTCTATGATTTATTATTTTGTATGTCTGAAGATTGAGGAGATGACGTTAAAAGCGTTGTTCATTCTTAATACTAGTTTTGAAAGTAAATTCAGATTAGTTATGTCCATACTCATTTTATGAAATTGTCATGATTTATGTGGTAATGGCAATCCCCACTTTAAAATCGTCAAATTAAAAATTCATTAATATGTTAACAAAAGCAAAATATTACGAAATAAGTTAGACAAATGTGAATTTCTTTTGTTGGTATATTTTTTTTTATTCACCCCCTGCAATGACCTTGCTCACTTATTTTCTTTGAAATGACATTTTCATCATTTCGTCGAAAAAATTAATACGATAAGAAAATATATGCTCCGTTCACCATTACGACAGAAAAATATTATTATATAAAATTATTTTTAAATTCTGCATATCCGTTAACAAACCCATTTCGTATCAATATTTTCTTAAAAAATGAAAAAGATAAGGAAAAGAAGGTCATTATTTTTTAATAATTAGAGAATAAATTGCCGGACCTTAAAAATGTTAATAATTCACTCCCACCCTACAACAAGAAAGTTAACGCACACAGACGGAAACAATAGATTAGAGAAATAGTAAGATACATTTTCTTCACAATTTTACTTTCACAGTATAAGAAATGACCAAACTAACTCCCACCAGTAGACACAGACCGGATTATTCCCTTCTGCTTCAGATATTATTTGTGCCCATATGATGTGACTCCCAGAACAAGAATGTTACATGACACCGACTTTTTTACTAAAGATTGCAACCATGGTTGCAACTTTGATACCTTGCTCGATTGAGACACCATTTATGACTAATTGAACTAACTAAATAGATTTTCGAAGTTCGGTCCTGTCGATGGTCACCTGATCATTTTGTAGTGCGCATGCCGACATCTGATCTACGATGTTTACATTTTATTGTCGTAAATTTGCCGTTTTTGGGATTAAACTTTGCGGATCTATAAATATTTTATCTATGTTTGGTACGCGTCGATTTAGAAATCTCTCTCTGTATCTCTCAACAACTGCCGACCAATTCACAACAATAAATTAATTAATAACGTTTTGGAAGAAATTTAATAACTTTTGAATTTTATTATTTTATGACATTAAAAAGTAAATAAATAATAAAAGCAACTGGACCAAAACTTTTTAATTAATATATGCCTCAAGTCTGTAACGAAATGTAAAACAAGATTTTCGAAAGCTTTCCGTTGATTTGCATTCTTGCAGCAAAACAAAAGAGATTTCTTCAAGAAATTAAATTGATAATTTTGGCTTACCAGTAACGAAGAAATATTACTGACGCTTCTGCGTAACAAAACAGATTGCCCTGCGTTTAAATAAGACATTTAAATAAATGTACATATTTTACCGCTAGAGATATTTCAATTACTTCTTGGTTTTAATACAAGTGTGATTAATGAATGCATACCTAATAAATTAATTATGCACAAGTCTTTTCTGCTTTCTTCCCTTCGGGAGAATTTACAAAGTTTACAGATTTTAAAGTTACTAATAAATTGGTGGTATTATGGAGGTATTTTGAAATGTGACGGGATATTCATCTAAAATTATTTAAATAGGAGTTCCAAATGTTAATCTACAAACGTAATTTTGTAATAGGATTTAGTTTAGCTTAGTTCAGGTTCCCATATCATGACGGTTAATGGTAAAAGAAAGTTTTAGTTAAATATAAAATTTTTAGTAGATGTATAACACGTTTTTTTTTTAAAAATTGTCAATATTGTTTACAGCTGTTTTTTTTTTTTTTAATAAAATCATTTATCCATAAACCTGGACGCATCATGAGCCCGGAGGGCGAAGGATTTAATCTTTTGCTGGGAAACATTTTTTACAAGAAATTTTTAGGAATGTAATTTTTTTAATGTTTACTATTAAATAAGGTAAAGAGTAAATTAGTAGTCCCACTTAGAGAGATAACCCCAAATCTTAATATTTTCTCGCGAAATATTAATTAATATTTTTCCGATTCCGTTGTAAGTAAAACCTTTTATAGACTTTTTAGTCCGTTTGTATATCACAGCCTTTAAATTTTGTTATCTTTTCATCTTTTGCAGGCATATGCTCTCTATTAACTCAAAAACAGACATAAGATGAAATTTAAAAAAAAAACATATTATGTATTAAAAGTTAGGCAACGTTGTCCGATTTTTGCCCCTGCCCATCTAGGAGGTTACGGACACGCTTTCCTTATTCCTTCCGTCTAATTTCTGGATATCAAATCATGGTTTGTTTGGGCAGTCGTGAGTCAGGCATTCATTTTATATGACCATACCAAATTAATTGTTTTCTTTCTATTTCATTCATAATCGGATTTTCTGTTCCTATTTGTATCAATGTCTCCTCGTTTCTTCTTCTTTGTATCCGTGATATTCCTTCTGACCTCCTCAAAGCATTCATTCCTAAAGCTTCTACTCGTTTTTTATTTCTCTCTGTAGGTCTACAGGTCTCAGCCCCGTAAATTAAATAGCTTTTTATCATTGTCTTTTACATGTTATATTTTCGTTCTCTGTTATTATTTTTGTTCCACAATATCCCATTTAGGTAGCCTATCATTCTTTTAGCTTAGATAATTCTTGCACTAATTTCTTTAGCCTATGTACCCTCTTTATCAAAGATGACTCCCAATATAATCGTCGGATCGTTCTACTCTTATTATCTCTTCTGCATAAGTATTTGTTTTTCTCAATGTTTATTGACAGACCTCCAAAAAAACACGACAGTTTCAATCTCCACAAGAAACTTAAATATACCTCCTGAATTAGAAAACTAAAAAATGCTCATTTACTCAAAGACGCCGACGGAAAAATCTGTAATCACGAATAACAGTGCAGAGAATGGGAGATATACATCAGTGACCTTTTTGACGATGCTACTCGAGAAAACGCTGCACACACACATACTATATGCGGCAATGAGATAGACAGGGGCCCCAGTACATTGAAATCAGAAGTTAGAAAAGCAAACAGCAAGCCAAAAATAATAAGGCATCTGGACCGGATCAAATCCCTGCTGAGCTGCTTAAACTTCTGGATGAGGAAAATATTTCCTACTTAACCACTTTCTTTAATAAAATTTTCAACGAAGGAATAATACCAGATGATTGGTTAGAATCGCTGTTTATCACACTACAAAAGAAAAGTAGATCCACCAAATGCAGCGACTTTAGACTGATTGGTTTAATGAGCCACACACTTAAGATACTTCTACGAATTCTACAGAACCGAATATTTCTTCTATGCAAAAGTAGAGTGAGTGATGAGCAATTTGGATTTAGAAATGGTCTAGGAACCAGAGAGGCACTATTTTGTATGCGCGTTCTCCTACAAAAAAGTTGTGAATTCCGAAAGAACATCTACGTCTGTTTCATCGACTTTGAAAAGGCATTCGACCGAGTACAACACGATACACTTTTCGAATGTCTACAAACAGCAGGTCTAGACCACTACGATATAAGACTGCTAAAACATCTGTATTACAATCAAGTAGCCTCTATCCAAATTGAAAACAGTCGTACTCAAAGCCTACCCATCAAACGTGGAGTAAGACAGGGTTGCGTTTTGTCACTCTGTCTTTTTAATGTATACTCTGAAGAAATTTTTAGGGAGGCTTTGGATGACAGAAAAAAGGGAGTAAGACTGGGTGGAGAAGTAATCAACAATATTAGATTTGCTGATGATACGGCCATTCTTGCAGAAAGCATCGAGGATCTCCAAACATTAGTAAATCTAGTCAATGATGCGAGCTGTCGAAGAGGCCTCAAAATCAACATCTCAAAAACAAAGTGGATGCCTGTTGGAAAGATTAATGTAGATAAATGTCAACTTTGGCTCGATGAAGAGAGGATAGAGCATGTAAACCATTTCAGATACCTTGGCAGTTGGTTGAATGTGAATGGGGACTCAGATGAAGAGATAATAGCTAGGATCGAAATATCGCGTAAGGCCTTTATGACATGGAAACCAGTTCTATGCAACAGAAACCTGTCAATGCATATTCGTAAGAGGGTCCTGAAATGCTATGTATGGTCTATTCTGTTATACGGTTGCGAGACATGGTCACTAAAAACCACAATGCTAAACAAACTGGAAGCTTTCGAATTGTGGTGCTATCGTCGAATCCTAAAGATATCATGGGTTTAGCACACTTCCAATGAGGATGTTCTCAGAATGATGGATAAAGATCATCTACTTCGTCTTATAATACAAGGAAAAGTGGAAGGAAAAGGATGGATAGGCCAAAAGAAGCTTTCATGGCTACGTAACATCAGGCAGTGTTACGTAGTCATGAAAGTGTGATTGCACGGTAGAGGAACTATTTCGCGCTGCAGCCGATGGAGAAAGATTTCAGGAAATTGTAAACATGATGACCACCAACGTCTGAATACGGACATGGCACCTAAAGAAGAAGAAGAAGAAGATTGACAGTCCCCATTCTTCCCTCACACGTTTCTTGTAGTTTTCTTGCCTTGTATTCTAGATCTTCTTTGTCACCTGCTAGTACTGCTTGATCATCCGCAAATTGCCATTCTGTTATAATTCTGCTTTCATTTTAATGAAGCTTTCTTGACATATATCTTGAATAATGTGGGTGATATGCAGCATTCCCGTCTTAAACCTTTGGCGATTTTAAAGAATTTCGATCGTTTCCATCGTTTTCCGTAGTTTAGTTATAGGGATGTTATCGTAGGCCTTAGTTAAATGTATAAATAATATATGAGCGTTTGAATTTGTAGCGGTTCTTTTTTCAATTACTAGTTTCATACAAAAAATGCTATCATTACAAATCTATCAGCATGGAATCTGCCATATTCTTTTTCCTCATTTTATTCTTTTTCAATGATATCTCTGAATATTTTTCCGTAGACTCGACTCATTGTGTTAGTTATCGTTATACCTCTGTAATTATGGCAATTTTTGCCTGCTTCCTTTTTATTAGATTGAAAATGTGGTGTTCTTTCCATTGTGTTGGGCATTCTTGGCCATTGAGACATTTATTAAATATCCATGTAAACATGTTAAAAAGCTTTGTTGTTTCACATTTTAGTAGTTCTGTATAGATGACCTCAGGTTCACATTATTTTCCGTTTTTTAGTTTTTTTATAGCTTTAACGACATTATTACTATCTATTTCGATGTGTTCTCTTTGTATGTCAATTATAGCTATTTCTTTCATATTATTCCTCTTCGCAGTTAGCAATTCCTGATAATACATGATCCATTAAAAGTGATTGTTAACTTATCTTTTTGTTTATTCCATCGAATGGACTATTTGGATATATTTCAAAAATGAAATTAAATATAGCGTTTAATACTTTTTCCTTAATGACATCATTCGCGAAAAATCAGCCTTTAAAGTCCATTTTTTCAAAAAAAAAATTTGATCTAATATCATTTAGTTACGGCCGAAAGTTGGTAAGATCCCACAAAACAGCAGCAAATTTGTCCCTTGCTTTTTCACTATGCTGTAAGTACTAATTTAGTGGAAATTCTTATGGTCGGTTCATACCTCCAAAAAGTATTTCGACCAATCTACGATTCAATTTTACTAAGTTTGATTTGTTTATAATGTTACTTTTTCTTTTTTGATATATTTGTCAATTTTTCCTCCAGCTGGAAATATCTGAAAGCGGACATGAATAAGGCCTAAATTAAGAATTAAACTAAGAAGTTGATTGCTAATTCTTAATATAATATAATGCATGTTCAACGTACACTTGTTCAGTTTTTTTTAAGAAAATTTAACTGAAATTTTTCATGGTAAGCTCTTGATCAAACAATTTTCTACCATTTTAGTTGATTTTTTATCAACTTTTTTGTAAAACTCGTAAAACATGATTTTCAAAATTGAAACAAAACAAAATTTACTGAGATATTCTTCACAAAGTTAGCTCTATAATATAAAAAAATACCTAATTGATTACTCAGTCTCTTTATTCTTAGTCTTATTATTTATATCCCATTATTTAGAATAAGGTATAAACGTAATATATGAATAAATTAAGTTGAGCCCAAAAGTCCGAGATTTACTCGGACTTTTTATTTTAAAACGTCTTTGGACTTTTGGGTTCAACTACACGGTAATTATTATAATCGCTACTCACCGAAATGATGATATCACTTTCTGTTTTTTTTTGATGGTTTATGTAGTTACGTTACTTAGAATAATGATAATAAAAATGCTAGAATGTATGTTGTTAACGAGTATTAGATATTTTTTAATACTATAGAATTTAAATATAATTTCGTTTTGCTTCCCGTTTAAATAAACATGAAATATTACCTTAATGATAGATAATAAATCTTCAATAAGTCTAAATAATCATTTTATGTTTTATCAATATTAATGCTAAAACGCTGTAACCATATGAGTGACTTGACATTTTTAATCAAAACTTCTTAGAAAATCGACGAATAAATAAACTGTGATACATACAGGTGGGGTTGAACATCTATATTAAAAAATCTAAAATATTATCGTATAAATGGAAATATCAGTGTCATGTGGACTCCAATATAACAATAATTTTAAAAATGTTATCGAATGTACTTATATATCGAGGTTACTACCTTTACAATTTTCAAGTTATTCTCTAGAATCTGTATTTACCTTTGCTAATTTTTACAAGAAACCAAGCTAATGATTAAATGTACTTCCAGACTAATATATATATATATATATATATATATATATATATATATATATATATATATATATATATATATATATATATATATATATATATATATATATGACAATCCACGTCACTTTTATCTCCATTTCTCTAAAAATTAGGACGACTTAAAAATATGATCAACAACCAAATCATAAATGGCAACCATGTATGGCGCCATATTGACAACAAAAGTGAGAAACTATTATAAATTTTTGAAGCATCTCTTTTTGAGCTCTTTAAGATTTCAATTCATCAACATTTTACGTTGAGGATTGAAAATTATGTAACCTAGTATCACTCAAATTATCTCATTGCTCAACTTCACGTATCTAAGACTCCATATCCCCATCATAAACCAACAATGTTGTATAAAACCGCCATGTGATGGCGTGACGGTAAATTAAAAAAGGAATATATCAAAACTCGAAACAAGAAACGCGCTACTCTAAGGTTAAAGGTTGCATTATCCGGCGTTGACAACCAAACTAACTATGAATTCCGCAGTTTAAGTAAAGTGTCACTAACGATTTCCCTAAGAGAGCAGTTGCATGTTTTCTAAGCCAACAAATATAAAAAAGAGAGAAGTTATCGTTCGTATAATTTTAAAATAAAATAGGAAAATCTTGGCTACGCGGACAAAGACCGTTGATAAATATTACTCTCAAGTTAAAAAGTGCGGAGAACTCCAAGATCATGGAAAAACCCCGATGCCGGATAATGCGACCTCTATCCTTAGAGTTGCACGTTTCGTATGTCTAGTTTAATTTGCTGTCGCGCCATCACATGGGGATTTTATACAACATTGTTGGTTTGTGTTGTTCTTGTGTTATTGAGAGTCAGCCATGGAGATGTTGCCACTGTGTCTTATTTACTATTTTTTAACCGCGAAATCTGTTTATAGGACATAGAAGCAAGATGATGGTTTGTACCAAATGCAATGGCCTGATGAGTCCCATACTACGACGAAACAGCGCTGTCGTCATTTTGTGGATCCGGAGTTTTTCCATGATCTTGGAGTTCTCCGCAATTCTGAACATGAGAATAATATTTATTAACGGTCTTTGTCCGCCTAGCCGAGAATTTCCTTTTTTGTTTCAAAATTGCACGAACGATAACTTCTCTCTTTTTTATATTTGTTAGTTTAAAAAGCACGCAATATCTCTTTTAGGGAGATCGTTGGTACGACACTTTACATAAACTGCAGAATTCGTAGTTGGTTTGGTTGCCAATGCCGGATAACGCGTGTTATTTATATATATATATATATATATATATATATATATATATATATATATAGATATATATATATATATATATATATATATATATATATATATATACATATATAAATAAATAAATATGAGTTGCCCCATGTTATCTACAAATCAACTAATAGATGTAATATATAATTCAGAACTAATCTTAGATTATATTATGTCGCAGATATAGGGTTATGTGAGAATTTTATATCTCCCTTAAAGCTATACCGAGTGGTCACTCAGAGCTCCGTTTGTGACTTCGTCAACTACTGCCAAGACTGTTGCACCGCTTTTCTGATAGGAATAGTTTTTATGATTTATTAAATGATTATTTTTCAGCCAGTAAAAATTTTAAAATGATGCAAACAAATCAAGTGGTGAATTAATTTTTTTACATGTTTACGTGTCTACCAGCATTACATTGGCCCATCAGCGGATTGGCAGCACTTCATTTTTTTTTTGTCTGAAAGATAACATTTTAAACACTCACCATTTAATATTACTGTCATGACTAGGTAGATATATTTTCTAGTATTCCTGGTGCTATGCTGATAATTAGTTTAATCCAACTATAGTTTTCGTTAGATTTTAGATACAAATATTTGTCAAAGCTTATAAAATCCACCGTCAAGCCCATTTGCAATTTGTACGTCGCATCGATCCCCGACGGCCTCATAAATGCCTCCAAAATTAAAGCTCATTAATTTCAAATGCACATAAAATACCGCGTCAGAGTTCACAGTGCACACTTGATGAAACGCGTACATTTAATTGTTATAAAGTTGGTGATGGTGCTAAAACAGATATTTTAAATTTAATTTATCCACGACTGAATTGTATTTTACTGACATTTATTTCCAAATTAACAACAAATGAGAAATTTTAGTTCTTAATAAAGTTATACAAGGTAGTCATTTTAGCGAATTTTAGAGATATTAGGTTCTGCAGCAAATGGTTTTATCTTATTTCTTAAGGAGAAGAGCGCTCTTTTATTGATACCTTTCATCATCTAGACAGTCCCTCATTACTATCTATTTTCTATTTAGTCCTCAGATTATAAATTTCAGGTGAAGTGAAGAATTATGCATTAGTCACCCGGCAAACAATGGATTCAATGTTCTATACAGGGTATCCGGAAAAATGTGGGATCTCTTCCGGATATGAAAAAAAGAACATTAAAGGATTAATACAAGTTCATATAAGCTTTTTTCGTATAGGCCTCCTCTTCGGAGATATGGGCTCTCAAAGAGCTGCTAAGAAATCAAGTTTTTTACATGTGTTGCAAATTACTCACAGCTGCAGGGACAGACTAGCTGTGACATTCATGACCCAGTTTTTTTACGCCCTGTATGTTAAGAACTTTGAACAACGTTTTTTACATACCTTTAACTACTGACTCAAAATTAAGTACTCTTCATTCATATATTGGGCGTATTTCTATAAAAGATATTTCTTTGTTCCTATCAAATGTTTAACTTTCAACCTTATGATAAAAAAAATTCGATCCAAAATTGAAATTCGCCGCTTTAGTTAAAAACGTCTAATTCTGTGAATTGCAGTTCGATCTAGGTTCGCAAAGAATGTACGTTATTTTATCGGCACCAAAAACAAAGTAATATTGCAAACGTTGCTAGGTACGAAAATATAAGTATCTTACATTTAAGAACTTGTCAACTTTCACATCGCTGACACATTGATTCTTTACTTGGATACTAATTTACTGATTTTTGGATTTCATGGTGAAATTAATTGTGAAATAATTTGAAATATGGATACACGTTTATTGAGTATAGAGATATATGCATATACGTATGGTCTTGCATCATGTAATGCTTTGGAAGCTAGGAGGTTATATCACGACAGATATCCTATCGTACTTTTCCAGATCAGAAGACATTTCAACGAGTTGAATAATATCTAAGGGAGAATGGTAAGTTCAGTTCGTCAAGTAAGTATATTTTTTTGATGTATGTACACTACACCGATTACTCCGGAACGGCGGCACCGATTTGAATAAAATTTTTTACGTTATGTTTAGAAAATTACTGCGGTGGTCCCATATTTTTGTGGACGAAATTCGTGAAGTAATATCCAAGATGGCGCTGACAATATGGCGGCCAAAAAAATTAATTTTTTCTGATTTTCTCCAAAATTGGCATGGGGGAATTTTTGGGGCCGTACACAATGAATCTGAAGTTATTTTTAGACAATTCAATATGGCAGATTCAATATGGCGGACGAAAAAATCAATTTTGTCCTATTTTCTTCAAAATTGATACTGATATAAGGGGTTTTTGAGGGTGAAAATTATGAATTTAAAAGTATTTTTTCAGGATTCAATATGGCAAATCCAAGATAGCTTACTAAAAATTTTACATTTTTCGATTTTATTCCAAGGTGGGACTAAATCGTTTTTGAGGATGTAAAAAGTCTAGAAATTTTAAATTTCCGAATTTCATCCAAAATTGGTACTAGGGGACTTTGAAGGGTTTAGATTTAGATTAGATTAAGACTAAAAAAATTTGTTTTGAAATTCAAGATAACGGATGCAATATGGTGGGTTGAAAATTTTACCTTATTCGCATTTTTTCAGATTTGGTATTAGAGGGTTTTCGGGGTCGTGTATTACGAATATGAAGTTAATTTTTTACAACTATTAGGTTGATAAGATACAATATGAGGGACAGATAATTTTACATATTCTGATTTTGTCTAAAATTGATATTGTGGGGTTCTTGAGGCGTATATAAACTCAATATGCAGTATAAAATATATCGAGCTAAGAAATTTACATCTCAGGTTCTTTAAATATCGATATTGGAAGGTTTTTAGGGCCTATATTACCTATCTAAAATTTATTTGAAATTTAAGGTAGCGGATTTACTATGACAGACTAAATATTTCTTTGACACAATTTTACTGGTATTTGGAAAACTTTAAGAACCAAATAATTTTTAGTGGTTCATTTTAGGGTGATTTACAACTTTGGATAAAATAGGTAATTTTTTCCTACCTTGGAGTTACTGCGAGGTACACTAATCTCATAGTACTTAGTTCAAATAATTTATGAATATCATAATGAATTATAAAACTAAAAATAGAATAATAAAATTTTTATAAAAAAATTGAACTTACTTTTAAAAGTGCGCTAAAAAGTGAAAAGTAACTATTAATTTTTATAAGCAATTGAACTTTTTGAAGTCGGCGCCAAATTATTTGTAAATGAAATAAATAACTACTAATATTTACAAATTATGGTAAGAAAGCAATTACAGGTAAAGTATGTTAATCTGTTTATGCAAATCACGTTTTGTCAGGTATTAGTTTGGCGCCGACTTCAAAAAGTTCAATTTCATATAAAAATTTATAGTTATTTTTCACTTTTTAGTGCACTTTTAGAAGTTGGTTCATTTTTTTTATAAAAATTTTATTTTAATAATAGGATTATTAAATTTTTTCATAATTTTAGGTAATTTTGGGAAAAGAAGTACTGACGCTGGTCTGAGAAGAACAGGACGTAAGCAGTAATTAAAGGGAAATATTTTAAATGCTGTAGATGACATTTCTTCAACGAGCACTCGAAAATTATCAGCGCAGTTTAATATGTCGAAAACAATGGTGCATGAAGGTCTTCAAGAACAGCTGTTATATCCAATATTATTTAAAAAAAGTGCTTAAACTGATTCCTGAAGATCAACAATGAAGCAGGGGGGTGAAAATCCCCATGCAACTATTGTTTCGCATCATCAACGTAAGTTACAATCAATTAATATCTGGGCAGGAATCACTGGCAATTTTTTAATTGGACCATTCGTATTGCCGGCACGACTGAATGGAAAACTTTATTTGGAGTTCCTCCAGAACGTTTTTTAAGATTTAGTTAAGCATTTGCCACTTCAAACCCGCCGGAACATGTACTACATGCACGATGGGGCACTACCTCACTTCCACGTTGCTGTGCGGCACCTAAATAACGTCTATCCAAACCTTGGGATGGGTAGAGGAGGATCTATTGTCTGGCCTCCTCGATCTCCCGACCTAACGCCGTTGGATTTTTACATGTGGAGACATCTCAAACCTTGGTGTATTCCACTCTGGTCGATAGCAGGGAGAAACTTCTACGTAGAATAGCGTTTCATTGTGATCAAATAAGGAACAATGTTGAGTTAATGTGGCGGGTTCTGCAGTCCTCAATTCGTCGTGCCAGCGAGCGTATCAGACTTCACGGAGTCCACGTTGAACTCTCTTATGAAATTTTTAACTAAGCAGTTAGTTTAACTTTTTATTGAAACTATGGTGATAGGGGAAAAATTCCTTTTTTTCGTATTCAACCCGTCAGGCACAACAGTGTAAATAAAATAACGTTTTTTCGAAAACAGGATTGGCGACTGGAATGACGAGTACTTAATTTTTAGTCAATAGTTAAAGGTATGTGAAAAACATTGTCCAAAGTTTTGATCATACAGGGCATAAAAAAATGGGGCCATGAGTGTCACAGCTAGTCCTTTCCTGTAGCTGTGAGCAATTCACAACACTTTCTTGGATAGTAATTTGAAGGGTCTTACCTGGTGTACATCATATTAAAAAATAATTAAATATACCTGGTCATTCAATACTTATGTGTAAAAAACTTGCAGCTTTCTGAGAGTTTATATCTCCTAAAAAAGTTAGTAGTATTCCTTTGACGTGTTTTTTTCATATTCGGGAGATTTCCCACGTTTTTCCAGATCCCTGTATGATATATAAAATCGTATACGCCTATGTGTACGTAATGTTTTAGACAATTCTATGTGTTTGTTGGTGGATATTTTAAGGATTATAAGGACTGAATAGTAAATAAATTCCCATATTAATTTATTCGTGTTTTGGAACAATCTTAATTAGCCTTGTGATAGGAAGTAAATATAATGAAACATGGACAAATTAGAATTAGATTTCTCATACATAATAACAAAAATGTTATTTAGCATTGTATAGAATATAGGGACGCTATTTTCAATTTTCCTCCCATTAGGAATATTGTTTCCAGTAAAACAAAAACATTCTCCTGTATTTTTAGTTTGTCTGGGTACAGCGCGAATAACAAACGAACTAAAAGGGTGTCATAACCAGACCGTAATAACTAAAATTTATGATACTTGATTTAACCTCCCCGCTAGCAATAAAATATTTTGCGAAGAGGCTTTAAATTATAAATTTGGAGAGAGAAAATTGTTATAATTTTTTATTGTGAATCAAGATAAAGCTTTATTTCGACTTTATTAGATGGATACTATGGTCTGTAGAGCAGTGGCGGCTTTTTCTTAGGTTTGCAAGTTTTTGCAAACCCCAAAAAAATTGTAAATTAAAATAAAATATACTAATAAATATAAGTACAAATATATATATTTTTTTAAATTTCTACTGATTATTTAATGAGTTTAAATCGACTTTTTACCTAAATTATATGCGAACAACAGTCAATTATTGAAATAATTTACCTTACTTTACCTAAATATCATTAATAATTTGTCTGTATTACAATATTATGTCTGGAAACGTTATCGCATTGCTGGTATGCAATTTTAATGCACTCCAAGCTAATCCATTGGAGCATATATGGAGCTGTCTATCTAAGATGTGGAGATTAATTTCGTCTCATAAGCTTCATATAACTTCCAAGTCGACTTGCAAACCTGTGTTTAGTTTGTCCCACAAAATATCCCTCTACTAGAAAAATTTCTCTTATGCAAGCCACTAGACGAGTATTTAATCTTTTGCTTCCAGTCGCGCATGTTCAGGTTAGAATATAACCGTGGTGTCTACTGCGCCAATATTTCTATGCGTGATGTATACTGTACTGGTATTTTAAAATTTGTGAAAGTGACTATGTTTTTGCTTTGATCAAGGTATTTTGTACGTTTGAAAAAGGTTAAAAATATTTGACGAGAAAAAAATCATCCAAAATTAAGCGCTTTGTGCCAAACTGCGCAGACAAATACGGTGGCCGATTTCGATTTCTGAATTCAAAGGATTTCGAGTTACGAAGGAATTTATAACGACCATCGTGTATGTGTCAGACATTTTTAAGAATCTCTTGTAAGAGATTTTAGAAAAGCAGTGAAATATAGTGGAGCTCTGTATGTGTAAATAAAATCAAATGAGTAGTTTTTCATTTCCTAGAAAACATGAGCGGCTCGTTGAATGGGGTGCAAGCAGTTATAAAAAACTTATGGACAGGCTGCTTACGTGCATTGTTGTGCACATCAATTAAATTTGGTAATGTTAAACGCTGCATCTGCTAATAAAAATGACCGCATATTTTTTCCCAGTTTACAAGGGATTTGTTTTTTTTTTCAAATAGTCCTCAAAGAACCGCAATACTAGATCAAATTGTTAGCAAACGCTTACCTCGTTTGGTGGTAACAAGATGCAATTTTAATTCTAGAATTGTTTGTACAGTAACAAAGACAGCATTTAGAGACAGATGATAGTAGAAACATTAGCATCACGAACTAGTCATCAAGGTATGTCAAAATTCCCAAAAGCTAGAGTTTCGTTTCATGGTTAAACTTATTTTACAAAATAATGCCTCAAGACGATTTTTATTTGCTAAGTTTCAAACAAGACAAATTGACGCTGATATCGCAAATAAAAATATATTACCATTTCAATCAAAATTAACAGAAATTAGAAATAATAGTACCTCAAACGACCTTGAGCCATCTCCCTCTACTTCAAAACGATGCAAGCTCGATGATTTCGCGGAGTTTTTTCGGGAAATAAAAGAAATTTGTGATATAATTATTTGTCGAGCAAAAGAACGATTTAGCTGTACAGGTCACTTGGTAGCAGCCAGTCTTTCTTTCGGAACAGTATGTCGAACAAAAATTTAGGGACACGAATAAAATTGACTCTTTTATTGAACAAAAATTCCGTACAGAACTGACCGTCATATATGAAACTGAAGAATTTAGATCAATTTCGGGACTTGTTGTATTTTATGACTATCTTTCGCAAAATATTGAGCTAAGAGAGACATTTAGTGAAGTTCTAAAACTTTTGAAAATTTTATTCGATTAACTATGGAACGTTTTCGCACCACGTTTACACTAAATGATAATACGCATCCACAGAGACGTCGTACAGTGCGTACAGAAGAAGTCATTGCTGCTGTAGAGCGTAGCGTAGAGGAAGACCCGAATCAGTCTATCAGCCATCGTGCACAGGAATTGGATATGTGTCCATTCACTTTATGGAAGATTTTGCGGAAAGATCTTGGTTTGCGTGTTTACAAAATCCAACTCGTGCAAGAATTGAAGCCACACGATCACCTAGCAAGGCGTAGATTCGGTGAATGGGCCCAAAACAAGATTGCCGTTGATCCCGATTTTCATAAGCGAATTTTGTTTAGCGATGAAGCTCACTTTTGTTTGAATGGATACGTCAATAAACAAAACTGACGTATTTGGAGTGATGATAATCCTCAAGTGTATGTTGAGGTACCGTTACATCCAGAAAAACTGACTGTTTGGTGTGCTTTATGGGCTGGTGGCATCATTGGTCCGTACTTCTTTAAAAACGATGCTGGTCAGAACGTTACAGTCAATGGTGACCGCTATAGAGCCATGATTATTGACTTTTTCGTTCATCAATTGAACAACCATGATGTGCAGGAGCTGTGGTTTTAACAAGACGGCGCAACATGTCACACAGCTCGTGCCACAATTGATTTATTGAAAGAAACGTTTAGTAACCACATAGTTTCACCTTTCAGACCCGTGAATTGGCCTCCAAGATCATGCGACTTAACGCCGCTAGACTATTTTCTGTGGGGATATGTGAAGTCGCTAGTCTACGCCGATAAGCCCGAAACGATTGATCACTTGGAGGACAACATTCGCCGCGTTATTGCCGATATACGGCCACAAATGTTGGAAAAAGTCATCGAAAACTGGACCTCCAGATTAGACTACGTCCGAGTCATATTTAAATTATAATGCCAGAAGGTTATTTTTGTTTTATTCCATTTAAAAGTTCTATACCTCTATAAAAAACACCCTTTATATTCCGTTATTGGGATATCTTTTTCTCTTGTAACGTCTAATGAGCAATTTGGACCATAGGATAAAACTTCATAAACTTCAGATGATATAAATGTATCAGATATATTTTCGATCCATTTGGATCTGTCATTGTTTGTTTCGTTATAGGTATCACGCTTTTTAAATAATTGGTTTAATTTTTTTCTGGTGTCTTTTTTTAATATTTCTATGCAAGATAACAGATACTTAACAAATCATATTTTAGATAAATTCTTATTCTTAGAAAACACAAAAATTGAGGAATTGCATAGAAAAATTAAAAACGCAAAGAAAATTAAACCAATTATTTAAAAAGCGTGAGACCTATAACGAAGCAAACAATAATAGGTCCAAATAGATTGAAAATATATCTGACATATTCATACCCTCTGAAGTTTCTGAAGTTTTATCCTATGGTGCAAATTTCTCATTAGACATTACAAAAGAAAAATATATCTCAATAACGGAATATATAGCCTCAATCGAATCCGCTATTAGCAATGAACCAGATGACAAGAAAGACACAATTAGAGCTGAAGTAACTAATGTTATAACTAATCACAAAACAATAAAAAGTAACAGCCTGCAAAAAAAAATTGAATCGAACAAACAAATTTATAAAAGACAATCCTCAAATTATTGTTCTAAAGACTGATAAAAGCAATAAAACAGTAGTTATAAACAAGAGATATTATGAAACAAAAATGAACAACTTACTAAAGCACGATACTTCTAAGACCTATTGTTTCTTGTGTGTAATCGCCATTTTATCGTTTACTAAAGTTCTTATCGGATTGTATTTCAAATATTACAAGAAAAAACGATTTTTTTTATTAAAGATTCATTCGCTTTTAAAACATTCACTGATGCAGTAAACCTAACCGAAAATTACAGGCTCATTTCGCTGGATGTTATATTTTTGTATGCAAACATACCAAATCAACTTGTCCACTATATTTTAGCAGAAAAATGGGAAAGTTTAAAGAAACATACATCACTATCAAAAACTAATTTTATGGATGCTGTTGACCTCGTCCTAAATATAAATTACTTTCAGTACGAAAACACCTTTTACAAACAACTCGATGGATGTGTTATGGGATTACCAATTTCATCTACTATTGCTCAATAAGTAATGGAATATTTGGAGGAAAAAGTTTGAGAAAAATTAAATTTTAATATAATATTGTTCAAACGGTTTGTCGATGATTGCATTGTATATATATATATATATATATATATATATATATATATATATATATATATATGTTTATGTGGATTTCACGGATTCCTCCGTGTGAGATGCAATAGCAGTGGATATATCCACATTATGCTGTTGTAGTACTGAAATCACATTCAGCAAACGTACAACTATATGCAGCTCCGCGTATGAATGAAGTAAAATGCGAACAGTAAATGCAAACTTCTCTCCATCATATCCTTTTTGTGTTAGAGGTTGCACAGTTAGAATAAATTGTTATAAAACGCAATTTATCCTATTCCACCAACATCGAGATGATGGCCTACCTGTACCACCATACCGAGAAAAAAGTCAAAACTTACCCTCCCCGCCACAGTGATACGGCAGAGATACATGTTTCGTCTCTACTAGACTCATCAAAAGGATATGATGGAGAGAAGTTTGCATTTACTGTTCGCATTTTACTTCATTCATACGCGGAGCTGCATATAGTTGCACGTTTGCTGAATGTGATTTCAGTACTACAACAGCATAATGTGGATATATCCACTGCTATTGCATCTCACACGGAGGAATCCGTGAAATTCGCATAAACATATATACGCCATCCGGCGGGAGGTCGGAGAAGCCGCGTTCAGTATTTGCATGCTTCCTTCCGATCTGTCCTTTGCACAGCCAGGTGCATGTCGGTACCCTGATGAGTCTAGTAGAGACGACACATGTATCTCTGCCGTATCACTGTGGCGGGGAGGGTAAGTTTTGACTTTCTTCTCGGTATGGTGGTACAGGTAGGCCATCATCTCGATGTTGGTGGAATAGGATAAATTGCGTTTTATAACAATTTATTCTAACTGTGCAACCTCTAACACAAAAAGGATATGATGGAGAGAAGTTTGCATTTACTGTTCGCATTTTACTTCATTCATACGCGGAGCTGCATATAGTTGTACGTTTGCTGAATGTGATTTCAGTACTACAACAGCATAATGTGGATATATCCACTGCTATTGCATCTCACACGGAGGAATTCGTGAAATCCGCATAAACATATATACGCCATCCGGCGGGAGGTCGGAGAAGCCGCGTTCAGTATTTGCATGCTTCCTTCCGATCTGTCCTTTGCACAGCCAGGTGCATGTCGGTACCCTGATGAGTCTAGTAGAGACGAAACATGTATCTCTGCCGAATCACTGTGGCGGGGAGGGTAAGTTTTGACTTTCTTCTCGGTATGGTGGTACAGGTAGGCCATCATCTCGATGTCGGTGGAATAGGATAAATTGCGTTTTATAACAATTTATTCTAACTGTGCAACCTCTAATACAAAAAGGATATGATGGAGAGAAGTTTGCATTTACTGTTCGCATTTTAACTCATTCATACGCGGAGCTGCATATAGTTGTACGTTTGCTGAATGTGATTTCAGTACTACAACAGCATAATGTGGATATATCCACTGCTATTGCATCTCACACGGAGGAATCCGTGAAATCCGCATAAACATATATACGCCATCCGGCGGGAGGTCAGAGAAGCCGCGTTCAGTATTTGCATGCTTCCTTCCGATCTGTCCTTTGCACAGCCAGGTGCATGTCGGTACCCTGATGAGTCTAGTAGAGACGAAACATGTATCTCTGCCGTATCACTGTGGCGGGGAGGGTAAGTTTTGACTTTCTTCTCGGTATGGTGGTACAGGTAGGCCATCATCTCGATGTCGGTGGAATAGGATAAATTGCGTTTTATAACAATTTATTCTAACTGTGCAACCTCTAACACAAAAAGGATATGATGGAGAGAAGTTTGCATTTACTGTTCGCATTTTACTTCATTCATACGCGGAGCTGCATATAGTTGTACGTTTGCTGAATGTGATTTCAGTACTACAACAGCATAATGTGGATATATCCACTGCTATTGCATCTCACACGGAGGAATCCGTGAAATCCGCATAAACATATATACGCCATCCGGCGGGAGGTCGGAGAAGCCGCGTTCAGTATTTGCATGCTTCCTTCCGATCTGTCCTTTGCACAGCCAGGTGCATGTCGGTACCCTGATGAGTCTAGTAGAGACGAAACATGTATCTCTGCCGTATCACTGTGGCGGGGAGGGTAAGTTTTGACTTCCTTCTCGGTATGGTGGTACAGGTAGGCCATCATCTCGATGTTGGTGGAATAGGATAAATTGCGTTTTATAACAATTTATTCTAACTGGGCAACCTCTAACACAAAAAGGATATGATGGAGAGAAGTTTGCATTTACTGTTCGCATTTTACTTCATATATATATATATATATATATATATATATATATATATATATATATATATATATATAATATATACAATATGAAAATAAATATTCTAAAAGGCAAAAATTCTCTAATTTAATTAAGAACCTAATTTCTAGCACGTTGACTTCGTTGAAACGCCATTTTAAATTTATGAATGAAATTGACAACTGACAGTTGGTGCCAAAAGTCCATTTTAATAGATTAAGTTTACACTGCCCAAGAGTAAGTAATCGTTCCGAAGGCGGAGGTAACGTTTCTTGAAAAGTATTATGTTATTACATGAAAAGCAGATGAAAAATGGAGATTATGACTTAAATTAGTCGTAACTGTCATAACATAATGTAATTTAGAAATTAAGAAAGGCAAACTCCGCAACCAGTTGGACAAGTGTAATAATAACAATCAGAACAGTGACTAAAATGTATCCAACTGAAAAGAATGAACAGTGGGGGACTAATTTCCATTGCTTTCTAGTTGGACTAAGTAGTTGTATATTATGCTGAGGTTTTCTATGTCTCCTCCTTTGCTCATGGAAACTGGTTCTTTATTTATGTGAACTATTTCTAGGAAGACTCTTTTATGAAAGTTATTTTCTTTTGCTAAGATTTATGGTTTCTCAATGTTCATCATATGACCCTTATTTAAAACATGCTCCGCAAGAGCACAAGCGAACACTCCTCTGTTACAATTATTTTTATGGGAATATATTCTACCTGGAAGATTTCTGGAAGTTTGACCTATATATATATATATATATATATATATATATATATATATATATATATATATATATATATATATTTGGCCACAATTTAGGCATGGAATCTTATAAACAATGTTCCAGTTTTTTTTCAGTGAGAAAGGTATTTTGTTCTAGACTAGAGTAGTGCGACTGTTTTAATTTGTTTGGTAGCATTTTAAAAAGAGATTCCATTTTGCATTTTGGAAAAGTTTTTTTAAGTTTGAGAGTTAAATTTTCAATACAGGGAAGGGACATATAGGTAAATTGTTGAACCGCGTGGTTGTGTTCAACGGGTAGTGATAATTGAGTTGGTTATGTATGTATTAATGAAGGATGGCTGCCCTTTCAAAAATATTCTCTGGTATATCGTATTGTGTGCTGTATAAGAATTTACTGATCATAGAAAGCGGGTATGAGTTTTGTAAGAAAATTGTTTTGAGTAGTGGTAAGCTATCATTTTTAAAGTCTGGGTGAGTAAGTTTAATTGCCCTACTTGTCCTTCTCAATATTAGCTTGGTTTTCATTTTTGAAGGATACAATCTTAGTGCTAAGTGCTAATGAATGTATTTGTTGAACAAAATCTGACTTTTTATGTATACTCACTTTGGTAGGCCTTTTTCTTCATTTTTATTTTATAAATATAGAATTAGGGAAGGTTATTTCTCTTTTGTAGAAGTCTTGATGAAGGGAATAAAATTTCTCGAAAGCTAGATTCACAAAAAAGAGTTTTTCTTATGACGAGCCATCCTTCTGGCTGCAGCCCCACAAAAATGTCTTAAACCTTCCAGTTTTTTTAACTAGCCCAGTCACAAAATTATATATATATATATATATATATATATATATATATATACATATACATATATATATATATATATATATATATATATATATATATATATATATATATATATATATATATATATCCAACGCATCTATGCACATTGTGAGCAAAATAACATCATTGCAACTGAACAGAAAGGATGCACGAGGGCAGCAATGGGATGCAAGGAACAATTGATTGTTGACTCTGTCATATGTAACCAAGTCTGTGCCATCCGAAGAAACCTCTTTGCTGCCTACGTGGAATATAAGAAAGCCTTCGACTCGGTGCCACATGAGTGGCTCAAAACTGTATTGAGAATGTATAGAGTTGATAATAATTTTGTTTTCTTTTTAGAACGCATCATGTCAACCTGGAGAACTAGGATCCAATTGCAAGTGCCATCCAGCGACGCCATCGAAACTATCACCATTCCGATACGAAAGGGAATATTTCAGGGCGATTCACTTAGCCAATTGTGGTTTTGCCTTGCAATGAGCCCACTATCACGCCGTTTGAACTCAACCAGATACGGCTTTAGTGTTAGAAATAACAACGAAGAGGTAGTCAGAGTGAATCATCTTCTATACATGGATGATCTTAAACTGACGGCTGCTACCAGAAACCAGCTGGAACAAATGCTTAAAATTGTAGAAGAGTTCTCCGGGGATATCGGAATGTAATTTGGACTTGACAAGTGCCGTATTTTTAACATCGTTGAAGGGAAGATACAACCGGGGGCTTTTGAAATGCAGAACGGCGAAACTATAGCTGCAATGGAAGCATACCAAACATACAAATATCTAGGTATGAAACAGGCTAAAAGAATTGACCATAGCACTATGAAGGTTGAATTGACAGCCGAATTTGTCAGGAGGGTAAGGCGGGTATTACGAACTAATTTTAATAGTAGAAATTTGTTTAAGGCGCTTAATACGTATGCTTGCTCTGCGCTGAGCTACTCTTTTGGAATTGTAAAGTGGAGCAGGACGAACATCCAAAACCTGCAAAGAAAAATAAGGACACTCCTAACAAAAGCACAAAAACATCACCCTCGGAGTGCTATTGAACGTACAATGCTTCCAAGACACCAAGGAGGAAGAGGATTGGTGGATATTGGTAAGCAGCTCGACCAACAAATAATAAACTTACGTTCATATTTCCACAGGTTAGCGGACTCTTCCACACTACATCGAGCAATATGCGAGGCAGACGTTTCAACGCCGCTACAGTTGAGGGAACAAGATATTACTTCTCACCACCAAACAGACCAAGAGAAGTTACAAACCTGGATTCAGAAGCCACTTCATGGACGGCATCCAAATGAGATCAATCAGGACAATATCGACAACTCAGCGTCAAACTACTGCTTGATTTCAGGACAAATGTTTCCGGAAACGGAGGGCTTCCTGTTAGCTATCCAAGGCCAGGTTATTCCGACGAAGAACTATCGGAAGTTCATCATTAGAGATCCCTCAATAGAAAGTGACCAATTGCTGTCGAACATCGGAGACAATTCAGCACATAACTAGAGGATACCAAGCGTTTGCCGCAACCGAGTATAAGGAACGATACGACTCAGCCGCTAAGGTACTCCACCAAGAGTTAGCAGAAAAGTTAAACTTATTACAGGTAGGAAAAGTGCCTTATTACAAATACAATCCAAAGCCTATTCTTGAGAACAACCAGTTCAAGTCATATTGGGACAGAACGGTTCTGACGGATCAAACAGTAGCTCATAATAGACCAGACATTATACTAATAGATAGAATTTCTAGGTGAACTACACTAATCGACATTGCCGTACCTAACAACAACAACCTAATGCCAAAATACAACGAGAAGATCGCCAAATACAGAGATTTGGAGGTGCAAATCCGAAGACAATGGGCAATGAACAGCGTCCAAACGATTCCCATAATACTGTCAAAAACTGGAGTGATACCAAAGAATCTCCTGCAGAACATCAAGGGACTGGGCCTTAGTGAGCATCTGTATAAGCCGATGCAGAAAGCAGTTCTCCTAGCAACAGCGCGAACTGTCCGAAAGTTCACAGGAAATACAGCAGACCATGTCACCTAGGACCCGATACCATGGAAAGGGTTCCAACAGAGCTTCATACTTTTGATATCAAAAAAATATATAAAAATAAAAGCTATTTTTCAAATGTAAAACTGACGTTTCATGCTCCATATATATATATATATATATATATATATATATATATATATATATATATATATATATATATATATATATATACAGGCGCGTCATATAGATAGATAGAGAGGTTATCTAGAGAAACATTGTTTAATGGATTTAAAAAGTGAATATAACGATAGATGGGCATGAAAGAAAAAACAGAGAACAATTCAATCTATTATTCTATTTATATTTGTATTGGTAGTAGTAGGTATTAATTAACGTCCCATCAACCCCAAGGATTTTTTAATGATGAAACCTACAGTTTAACGTAGGTTACGAATCAAGGTCTTAGACACTCAACCAATCCTAAGTTTTTACTCTTTGTCAGTTTTCGACTGTTGGCTACAACACTCGGAGTTCTCAAGCGATCATCCATCCAGGTACTAATTGCACTTAACGTGGTTTAACTTCGGTGATGTGACGGTAATCGGTGCTTAATACGGGGCAAGGCCGTAGCCTTATTTGCAGTAGTTTATTCTTTGTTAGAAGAACCTGCTGACTTATTAGTTAATTGATAATTTGTTTGGTGTGTGATGTGTAGAAAATTAATAAATTTTTAATGTGAATTGTTTTATTAATGAGTGATATTGTCTGTCTCTAAAGCTTCTATTGTTATATTTATTTTGTTATCAGTTATTTTTAAAAATAATGAAAATTTTTATTTATTCATTAAAGAACTGGTACGTCATGTAGAGATTCTATTTTAAAATATGATAGGAAGATATTAGCCACTAAATTGCAATCGCGATGTATTTCAGTATTTGGGAGGACCTTATGAATACCTAAAAATGTTTTAACTGTTTCTACTGTCGATAAGATAAAGGCGGTAGTTCTCTTCGGAGTATTATTGATTTGTGATTACAACTCAGCTCGGTACAACAAATATTGTTTCTTGCACTTATCACTTTTTTTTTGCTATCCAAGATCAACTTTTGAGGTCCTCGCCTGATATTCAGAAACTAAATTAATGTCACCTACGTTAATTATCTTATTATATCATTGGCAACACTGTTTCGTATTTACTGCACTAGTTCAAAACATCTTTTATGTTCGGAACATTCAAGTAGATATATTTCTGAAATTCGCTACGTCTTAATCTTTAGCCTGGCAAATGTATAGCTTGAAATTCAAATGAATATCTTACGTCATGTAAAATAGGTTTGGTTTGCCTCTAGACGTTGACTGAAAGCCATTGTTTAGCGTTCCATTTACAGTGGTTAAGGTTTTGAAATACAAATTCGCAATTTGCATCATAAATAGTGGGTATTAATTTTAAAACATATCTCTCTTGAGTTTTGAGGCTTTGGACTTTAATTTTTGAGACCATTTTGTTTTCTTAAAATATTCTATAATGTTTAAATTGGAACGGTCAGGACACAGTCGTATACGTGACTTTTATCATGTTTCTATTGATTTGTTCAACCTGAAATGTTTTACAGGGCTAGTGAGCTGAGCTAAAAATAGTTTAAATATGCATAAATAAATTATTATATTAATTTTGCCAAAAATGAGTATTTAATAAAATTTAACAGAAAAGCGAAACAAATATATAAATTAATACCTGACAAAATGTGACTCGCATAAAAAGATTGAGAAATATTTTATTTGTAATTGATTTCTTACCGTATCTCATGTTAGAAGTTATTTGTTTCATTTGGAAATAATTTGGCGCCAATTTTAAAAATTTCATTTTCATATAAAAATTTGTTTTATTTGTTTTCGCTTTTTAGTGCTTTTTTAGAAGACGATGAAATTATTAATAAAAACGTTTTTTTTTTATTTTTAGCTTGGAATTGAGTTGATTAATTAAGATCGCAAAAAATACACATTTCATCCAAAGAGCACACTAAATTGAACAAGAGATTTTCTTTTGATTCTGAGAATTTTCCAAATACCTGTTTTGAGTGAAATCGTAATCTAGGTCGCCGAAACTCCCCAATACCTACACTGAAAGAATTTGAGACATGTACATTTTTTAGTCCGGCATATTTATCCAGCATATTGAGTTTGAATAAATTAATTTAAGATCCATAATAGAAATCCTAAGAACCTCCTAAATCGATCTGAACAAAACCGGAAAGATGAAAAATTTTTAGTCCATATTGCATCTGCCATAATCGGATTCGTAACCTACTATTACAAGAACCCCCCAATACCATAACTTAAAATTTTCAATACCCATATTGGATCCTCCATATTGAATTTCAAAAAAAATTATTTGAAACTCTTAATCCAATCTTAATCTATACCCTCGAAAATCCTTCACTTCCAATTTTGACCATAATTCGGAAATATAAAATTTTTAAACCGCCATATTGCAACTGCCTTATTGAAGTTTTTTAAAAACTATTTTAAATTCTTTATTTACACTCTCAGGAACCCCCCAGCATGAACAAAATCGAGAGAGTTAAAATTTGAGAACGTTCGGCGACGTTGTCTGATTTCTATGCTCCATTTTTTCCTATCCTGTCACTGACTATCTTAAAGGTTACGGGCACTCGTAGCTTTCCTTATCCCTTCCGTCCAATTTCTCCTAGGTCTTCCTCTTTTTCTACGGTACTCTGGATTCCAAATCATGGTTTGTTTGAGCAATCGTGAGTGAGCCATTTGTTATATAGAACCGTATCAGATTAACTGTTTTCTTTCTATATCTTTCAAGATCGAATCTTCTATTCCTATCTGTCGTAATGTCTCCTCAAAGCATCTATTCCTACAGCTTCTACTCGTTTTTTATTTCTCTCTGTAAGTTTTAAAATCTCAGCTCTGTAAATTAAACAGCTTTATATTATTCTGTTATGTATTATATTTTCGTTTTTTGTTAATATTTTTACTCCACAATATCCAATTTAGACGTTCTATCACTCTCTTAGCTTAGATAATTCTTGGACGAATTTATTTTTCGTTTGTTCCCGTTCAGATGGCTCCTAAATATTTGTACTCGTCGCATTCCTCTATTTCTGTAGTATTATTGAGTTAGAGGTGGGGGCGATTCCCCCCAAAGAGCTTTGAGTTCAGGAGAATAGACCCGATTCTGCCTCTTATACCAGGAATGTGTATGCTGCTGGCATCTTCCTTCCCCCCTCCCATCGACAACTTGTTTTTCCTTGCGATTGCCCCCTTAAAAGCTTCTAATTAAAAAAAAATTGGGGTGGGGACCTCGACTTTTACACTAGAAATTGGAATGTTGCTGGCGTCTCCCCCCCTGTCGACAACTTGCTTTCGCTTGCCATACAGTACTTTTGTGATACTCTCCCCTCCCCCCCCCCCCCAAAGGAAAATGCTGGATCTGCCCCTGCAATACATAAGCATTGAGTTTCCTTAATGCTTATTGACAGACTCCATTCCTCACACGTTACTTGTAGTTTTTTTTTGCTATTTAAGATCTTCTTTGTCGCCTGGTAGTACTGCTAGATCATGTGGGAGTGATGCAGCATCCCTGTTTTAAACCGTTGGTGGTTTTAAAGGATCTCAATAGCTTGATTCCTAATATGGTTTTTAAAATAGAATCTGCATATAGATTTTGAACAGCTTTAATAAATGTTTGGATTATATTTCTGTTCGTCATCGTTTTCCATAGTTTAGGAATGTTATCATAGGCTTTAGTTAAATCTATGAATAATATATGAGTATCTTGATTTGTAGCGGCTCTTTTTTCAATTATTTGTTTAATATAAGAAATGTTATCATTAGAGGATCTACAACCACGAAATCCGTCTTGTTCTTTTTTCGCATTGTATTCTTTTTTAATGAGGTCTCTGGATATTTTTCCATAGAATGAACTAATTGAGCTAGTACCTTTGTATTTTTGGCAATTTTCCTTATTTTTTTTTTTGTATTTTGAGATAATGTAGCCTTCTTTCCGTTGTGTAGGGAGTTTCTGACCATTGAGACGTTTATTAAGTATCCATGTAAGCAGACCCTTAGGTCTACATGATTTTTCCCATTTTTAGTTTTTTATGGCTTTAGCGACATCATTACTATCTATTTCGTTGCGTTCTCCTTTTATGTTAATTATATCTGTATGTTAATTATAGCTATATTGAATTTTATGAAAATAATTTTAGATTCGTAGTCTACACCCTTAAAATGACCTTCCTCTACAAATTTTGGATTGGACAATATCGAGATATATTAAATTTTTATTCTTTCATATTAGATCCGTAATATTGAATTTTTTAAAAATCATTTTAAATTCGTAATTTATACCTTCAAAAATCTCCCAATGCCAATTTTGGATAAAATCGAGAGATAAACAATTTTTAACCCTCCATACTGAATTTATATCAATTTCGGCCAAAATAATATGGAACCACCGCACGAATTTCCTAAACATTGTGCAAAAAAAATCACTCAAATGTTTACCGCTGTTCCGAAGTAATCAATGTACATATTTTTACAAACGACTAGAAAACTTATTGATACTCCCTCGTATACAAATATTCCGATGCGCTGAAAGGAATATTATATCGATGAATCATATTTCTAGGTTGTTCTCGGATTTCACGATAGCGTATTTCTTGTTAATTTTGGTAATGTTCTTCTAATGGTATATAAATGGAGATATGATATTAGTTTTAGCATTAGTCGTATAGTTGTATAGTTGTATTGGAATAGTGAAGATTAAGAAGTAGTAATAAGATTGTGTTTTAGCTGTATTAATAAGTAGTGTATATAAGTATTGGAAGTATTAGTGAAAGGAATTGTGTTGTATTCTGTGAAACCAGTTCAAAAATATTATTTTAAATTGGGACATGTATATTCCGTCCATTGTCCTCTAATGTCCTTAATGACACAGCAATTTTAACTAAAAAGTTTTAATTACTTTAATAAAAAACATGCTTCTGTTTAAAATCTCTCTTGCACGCTGTTAAAATTAATTTTCGTTTACATGAAATATATTTCGAGATAATTACTTGCAAAAAGGAAATGGTAGGGGATACTGATTCTATTTAAACGGACATTTTATTATACCAGTCAGTCTCCAACGGAAAATAGCGAATTAAGTTTGATACGATGTATTTAGTATAGGAGAGAACATACATAAGTATGATATAGCGATCGGAATAATTTCAATGATATATTCTGACAGGAGATAAATAAATGTGCGCTATAAAATATAACAAATTTGGTATTTGAAACATTTAATTTAACAATTTGTGATAATTTATTTTCAGTCTCAATATGGTGCCTCGTAAATCAAAAGAAATATTTGTTTTAGTTGAGTAGTGTCTTTCTGTTAATTTTTTTCTCTGGATAGCTTGTTAAATATCATTTAAAACACTTAATGCAATAATATGTTTCGAATTTCTTGGACCTTACTTGGGTAAAGTGTTAAGGGAGTTACGGGATAAAACATTTAAATTCGATTATTTCAGAAACGGCTCACATACAGGTATTTGAACAATCTACGCGGCCAAAAGTCTTTTTTTCAAAATGCTGCATAATGAATATAAATGTCTACCTCAACTTTCTCGTGCGCCTCTTGCGTGTACTATCAGTTGGAATTCGATCTTGTCATCGAGTGTACGTATTCATTCTTGACGCTCTTTTGTGAACTTAAATTGTCAACTAAAATATTTATGTCTTCAAGTTCATCCCAGGATTTTAAAGGGATGGATCCTCATACTACAGGTAATAAACTTATACACTATTCTAAAATTTTGGTCAACTTATTACTAAAAGTATTTTTTTGGCAATACAAAAGTAAATCCTTTCATAGACTATTTTTTTTATATTTTTCGATTATTAAGGTTTATGTTAAGCTATCGGGATAGATCCAGCTATAATTTTTACTGTTACTACTAAAAGTTAATATAAAAATTGGATTCAGATAAGCCAGGATAAGCCAAATTTTAATACTTTTTTTTTAAATACGTTTTTTTTTATAATGTGTGTTTGGTACACAGGGTACCTCGGGAATAAGGATCGTGACCAGAAAATATTTATTCGATCACATGCAGAGCGAAAATTTGTCCAGTTTGGAAGAAAAACTAAATTATTGAAAAGATCAACTTTTATCTTGCAAGGGATACGCTGAAGACCAAACTTAGAGCTTGAAAGGCAGTTTTGCACATTTTAAATCGGAAATAAAACACAGATGGACTAAAGCACGTAATAAAGAAGACATATATCTTAAATGGAATCAATCGTGACTAGAAGGAACCTTCGCAATTCCTGTTGCCGGTACTCAAACACATGCAGGTAGACCAAGCAAGCCGTTTAGAGAATCGAGTGAAAGAAGTAAGAGAAGGAAAACCGAAGACCTCCGTGTAACTTTCGAGGAGGATTTATTAGTACATGCAGCGCAAGTAGAGTTGAGAAAAACAGGAAAACGAGATGCATCCAATATCGTCAGAGAAATAGCCAGTACACCAACATGTGCAACCAAATACAAAAAGGCATATTATCAAACAAAATCAAGTAAAGGAAAGAGGTTACCTTTGACACCAATGGGAGTTCTACAAATGTTCATAGATATTTGTTTAATGAAAGGACAGTACTAAACCATTAGAAAGGTGAATAAGAATTTTTTTACGTGCTACAGTCTTTTTCAAAAGGCCAAAAAAAATGTTATCCAACACCGGAATCATGCATGATAACGAGTAACGGTGCCGAAGTGCAATTACAGCCTTTAATAGACATAACTGTTCGGCGCGTATCTGAATAACTAAAAGAGATATTGTTAACAGGACTCTCTGAAAATAATATCCAAATGGGGATCCGATGGTTTTCAGCAAACACAATATAAACAAAAACTTGAAAGTGATGCCGATTCCGATCCCAACGTATTTTTGAGCTCTTTCGTGTCTTTAAAACTAATATATGGTGTGAGAAATGAAAATATATTATGGGAAAATCCAACATCCTCTTCCCCACGATTCTGTCGACCAATAAGATTTCGTTTTGTGAATGAGAGTGTCGATGTTACGGAAGAAGAAATCAAATAAGTTAATGATTTTATCAAGTCTTTAGTCCCAACAGAGGTTGATTTAAATGGAGGAAAGTTTGTAGTAAAATACCAATTTATAATGACTATGTTCGACGAAAATGTGTGCAATGCAGTTACCATTTCGACATCAACAAATTGATGCTACATTTGTGATGCAACTTCCAAACACTTTAATCGATTAAACTACAAAAGAGAAGTGAATACTGAAGCCATTGAATTTGGCCTCTTCGTGCTACATGCCAGGATACGACTATTTGAGAATATTCTTTATTTGGCTTATAAAGTACCTGTAAAGAAATATAGAAAAAGGAAAACAGAAGAGGAAAAACAATTGGAAGTAAATAGAAATCCAGACCCGGTTCCGCAATGAAATAGGTTTGACTAAACCGCAATGAAATAGGTTTGTTGGTTGATATCCCAAAGGATAGCTTTGGTAACACCAATGACGGTAACACAAGCGAGAGATTTTTTGACGATTCCAGATTACCATCTGAAATAACGGTGTCAGCTACGACCTTATGTACACACTGAAAGTTATCCTAGAAACAATTTCAAGTTGACATAAAATCGACCCGAAAAAATATGCATCTGAAACAGCTTGTTTATATATGGAACTTACTCCCTGGCATCCTATGACGCCTAAGATGCACAAAATTTTAATTCACGGTGCCGTAATAATTAAACACGCTTTATTATCAATTGGCCAGCTTTCCGGGGAGGCAGCAGAGGCACGAAATTTTCGAGAAAAAGCTGTAACCAAGATGTATTCAATCCATTACTTTTGAGTTCAGATCCTCTGCTGAGCAGCAAAAGATGCGTAAAATCAAAAAAATTGGATTCATTTTTGCCGGAAACTATTAAAATGCACGTGTCTGCGGTGCCGAACACAATTATAAACTCATCAGATAGCGAAGAAGAAAATTCTTCTAATTTGTGGTTTTCAATATGTAATTTTGTGACTTGTGTGTCTTCTAATATAATTTATAAAAATAAGTACGTTTATTGCATTTTATTTCGTAGTTCAAAATCTATTTGAGAATAAAAATAATTTTGGCCTCTTAGACTGTTCAAATACCGGTATGTGCGGCTGTTCGAAACGACACCTACTAGGTGTTACTATTTTGGATTAAAGATGCTAGAGAATTCGAATTTTTAGTTACAAATATAATATACACAAAAGAGTTATGAAGCGTTAGATGTAATATATATCAAAACTGTAATCAGATCTTGATTTTTAATTCTATTAAGTTCCAAAATACCAATTTTAGTAAAAATCATCTTATTATTAAAACCAATTATTTACAAAAGAAAATAATTACTTTTGGGCTAAAGAAAATTCAGCTATATCCTCATATTTTAGCTTCAGGAATTTGCGCTAGTGTTTTGAAAAGACCTTTTAGATACACCCTGTATCTAGGTCTATAATGTAAAAATAAGTCTTTTAAAATATTTACCAATCATTCGATAAAAAATCTGTTAGCAAACTTTATCATATTCGAGATGTCTGTACCTCTATAGTAAAGAGGGCATGACAATGAAAAAAACTGAAAGCACTGAAAAATTGCTGTATAAGCCAGATTTCCCATAAATCATGTGGCAGATCATTGCAAATGACTGTTTATAACCGCCCTTTTCTGCTCATCCGAATTTTTGTGCGGTCTGCATTATTAATCCCTATACCCGCTTAGGGAAAACTTGGAGAGTTTTCAAGTACTCCTGTGGCGTTAGATAAGTGGAATCAAAACGCTTGTGGAGTGCAGACAATGGCGTTGAATGGAACCGGAAACTTCAACTTGTTCGAACTTATTACCTCTTGTATTTTTTATTAGAGATACGTGTTTACATATGGAATCTCATGACATGTAATATATTACTTTTGTTTTATTATATATTAAATATCGATGAAAGTCTTGAATATAAAATACAAAATAAAAATCTGTAGATTATAAATATATTATATTTTAAATTAATGTAAGTATAGTTTACAATCCATTAGTTGGAAGCGGTCTGCCATGTGTTACAAGTTATATAAGTTAAACATATGTTACTGTGTGATCGTTATGTTGTAGTCAATCATATATATATATATATATATATATATATATATATATATATATATATATATATATATTGTATAAATAAGTGCTAAGACTCAGTTTTATTTGAGATATAAGAGAAGAAATCAGACACAGGATTAAATAATGTATTTTAATTGAATAGGATAAAATTAGATTTAAGGATAGGATAAGATGTTTTGTTTAATTTGTAGTGTATATAAACAGATATAGTCTTAAGAAGCAGACAATAAATTCCAAAATTTTTGACTAATTAAATTAATTGAAATTTGGTATATTCTTCAAAAATATGACATATTTTTCTCTATAAAAACTACAGTTAATTAAAAAACTATGAAAAAAGTTTTGAACTAGTTAGAGTGTTAATACAAAAAAATATATATATTTGAATGAACAAAAAGATTGTGATGCTTTTAAAAAACTAATAATAAAGTGTTACACATCGTCGTTGGTCCCAATAAAAAAATCACTCATAAGACACAAAAGTGCGTGTACTGGAAAAATTAGTGCAAAATTAAGACAAAAATAGTGATAAACAAACATTAATGTACGAAATACAAGAAGCATGTTTTAGTTTTAAGAATTATGCAAGAAATTATGCAGAAATTAAAACCATAATTTATGTAAAACTGTAGAATGTAAGATATATTTAATTAGTTTATAAGGTAGGTTTAAGTTTATTTTAAGCAATTTTGGAACTAATATGTTAAGAAAGTTATACTAAATAATAGGATAATAATATCAAAAGCAACAATAAACATTTTAGAGTTTTTTCAAACAAAATTTGAGTAAAATTGTCATAAAGTTCAAGGTACAAAGAATTAATTTTTATATATTAATAATATGCCAAAGTGGGTTTTACATATATCAAAATGTCGATAAAACTCTAAAGTTTATTTATTGCAAGCTCAATAATGCTCAATGGTCAGATTTAAGTTAATATATTAATAAAAATATAAAAATTCCAGTCAAAATTGGTAAAATTAAAAAGCCGTCAAAAAATCCAATTTTTCAAGATCTTAAGATTTATCAAGTTGCCAGGTGTAAAAAATCTGACCAATCATATTGCAGAAATTTCTTATGTTTTGACCGAATATAAAAAGCCAAGGCGTAGGAACTTCGACAGAGTTGAATTTATCAGTTTGGTGAAAGCTCTCGAAAATTTATGTAACCTCAAATTTTCAATTGTTTAAAAAAAGAAACAGAAGTTTTCCTACGTCACAAGAAAACAAAAGTAAAATATTTTGTTTTTAAAAGGGGTTATTTGTTTTTGTTGTCGTTACAAAAAATAATTTAATAATTTAATTAAAGTAAATAGTAAAACTTTATAAGTTTGTGCTGTAAAATAATTGTTCAACACTCAGGCAACCAAATATGAAAAAATTGTGATAAGAAGAATATAAGAAAAATTAATTTGAATTGAACATAGAAGAATATAGCTGAACGAGACTTTAAAAAAGATTTGCCAATTCCTTACTTTATACGAAAAGACAACTAAAATTTTTTTAGTGATTTGGAATTTTTTAAAGAAGAAAATAAATAAAATTCCTGAAATTGTGTTTTATAATATATTGGAACCAAATAAAAGAAAACATAACAACGTATTCATATTAGATATGCAGTAGAAAGCTTTTAGTTTTTAGTAGACATTGAAAACTAGTATCCAATAATAACCTAACTTTCCTTAAAATAAAAATAATTAAATTAATAAATTATATATTGTTATACTAACCTGCTAGAACAATAATAATATTTATCATTATCAATATTAGGTGTGAAATTATATTAGCTACTCGAATCACAACACAGCACACGATAATTTGTTTAAAATAATAAAATAATATCATTTTCTAAGAAATAACGACGCTTTCAATCTAGTAGACGATTGCGAAGCTAAAACGTTGCCAATTTGTGATACAGGTTGTTAAAAGACAAAAGTAAATAATAAAAAATATTGATTAGTTGGTTGAAAGACAGAAGTATTAACCATTTAATTTAATCTAATATTTATTAATAATATTGTGCCATTTGTTAATATTGTTAAATAAAATTTATATTTTGTGATTTAATCATTCTGTGGATTGATTGTCTGATTGATATCTGATAAACAACTGAACTCACCTGAGAAGGAATCAATTAACAGGTAGCAACACATCTATATCGAAAATTTGAAAATTGAAAATACTACAAATTGGCAAAGAATAGTTATAATTTATTATAATTATTTTTTACCTGGCGCTCAACAAATTAATATTAATTTATAATTAAATTTTGGCTATATTTTGAAAAAATTTTGACAATATTTTGAAAAAATATTTTGAAATTAGGTTCATGTTTAAAATATGTTTTTCACCTCTTTGTTGTTGCCTTCTTTATTGAGAACATCTTCAAAAACATTTCAATCTAAAATGTTAAGCGAATTATGAATATACTATAAATACAATCATTATACTCAATTAAAATTCAACATTTAAAACAATAATATAGCATTCAAAACAATAATTCAAAACTAAAACATTGATTATTTAAAGGATTCTTTCTAGTAAATTTTACGCAACTTGAGATTTCGTCAAAACTATTACTAAAATCAATAAACTACCAAGGACTTGCATTTTATATTCGGGGACATGGTAAAAATTAGAGGAATTTGTTTTTGCTTCTAAGGAGATATATACATTTTTGATGTTGTTAAGGAAATAGACTGCGTCTATATTATATTGTTGTAGATTTGACTAAGATTGTTTATGTCAGTTCTGTCATTTACTGTATGAGTTTCCTCTTTGATGGCTACCATTTTCTTTATTGTTAATTTTTGATAATTTTTGTCTCGATCGACGATTTTGGTATCTTCAAAGTTAAAAAGAGTGCTTTTCCTCCTTTTCATGTTTTGTCAATGCTGTAGTAACGTTTTTGGTATAATTATGTCCAATTAGTCGATTTGTCAATAACTGGCTTGTCATTCCTATATATTTTTTTGGGCAGTTTGCTGCTGAGTATACAATATTGGAAATTTTGTAGTTGTATTTTGCTTTTCAGTTTGGTAAAGATTGAGTTTAGTTGGTTTGTAACTCTTGTGGCATGCAAATATATTGTGTTTTTTAAAATGTATTTTAATTATTCTGAAAGATTTGTTGAATAGGGTAATGCTATGAATTACTTTTGTATTTCGTGTTGTGAATCATCCATGTTTTTGGTTCTTGGGTTGTTATAGTATTTGTATGTTCTTTTTTAAATAATTTCCTCGATATTATTACTATTAAAATTATTTTGTGTAAGTGTTTCTTTAACTTTTCTTAGAGTCGAAGGTCTGCAGGTCGGGGACGTTAATAAAATGACTCTATCAACCAAGCTCATGATTACACTTTTTCTTTAGTTTTTTGGATGATTTGAACAGTTGTTCAGATATCTTCCCGACCAGGTTGGTTTGGTATACCCTTGTGTTAGAATTTTATCATTTTTGCGTATTAGAGTCATATCTAGGAAGTTTATTTTTTATCCTTTTCCTTAGATTCTGAGTTGGAGAGCCAATAGAGCTTTCTATTGGTCTCAAGGGGGCTCCGGTTTTGTTTATTTTGGGTAAGCCATAAAGTTTAGGACATATGGATTATTTTTCCGTTGGTGTTTTCTCTATTTCTTCGTTAAGTGGAGATGTTCTGATCAACGACTACCAAAACATCAAATAAATTTCTCAGGAACAAAAATGCTATCGAGATGTGAAAACCTATCTACAAGAGTTATAAGAGAAGCCATCGAAATTGCAAAGAGGCCTAACAAATTAAATATCAGAGATGATAGCCAGCGAGTGCCTAATACTTGGAAAAATCTGCTTACAAAACATCAACCAGTAGCACTTAGTATCGAAACAGATTACAAACCGGCAACGCAACCCCAAAAATAACAACAGGACCGATGACGCGCAGTAGGTCTCGCAACCTAATTGGCCAGAACCATTCGGAAAACCAACGCGCCCGACGTACACACCGGATCGACAGCATCCAAGTCACAGGCGTTAGTTCGATCGTAGACGCCGTACAGTGAGCCTTGAAAATAGTGAATGAGATTTCACAGTACTGAGAAGGACTCAGCACACACACGCGATGCCCGAAAACCTTCGATTACACATCACACCCATGAGATGCCCGAAAACTTTCGATTACACACCACAAACATGAGAATATTCGACATAACTGCTTTTAGTAAGCAGAAACTAATCAAGGTCTATTATATTTAGGACACACATGACGGCCAAAAAACCCTTGTACAACATGAAATTTTATAGCGGGGAGCTAAGCTGCAAACTTTGTGGCCGTGAGTTGTTTGACTGGAAGAGGAAGTAAATATTCTAGCGAGCGAGTATCAGTATGTTTTCAAATAGTGACATAAAATTAAGGCGTTATTTTTTAAAAGAATTTGTATCACAATTTAATTATTTTAATAAACATAGTATATAGCACACTATATAAAATTGAAATAAATTTGATCTCATAATAGACCACAAATATTTTATATTTTTCTTATTTATATTAAATTCCCATTTTTATTGGTGAAGATAAAAGGTTGATTCCAGATTTCAAACTTTATTTTCGGCAGAGGCACTTGATTGCTGATACAGTACATAGAATCACCAAAGTTATTGGGCTCACTTTGGAAGGAAAACAAATTTGTACTATTTTCGGATGTTGTCCTGACCTTTGACGGAGTATAGTATGATAAATTAATCATAATACTCTTGAAATCGGCAGGTGAGTATTCTAATTTAAAATAAATAAAAGCTGGAGTGCCCCAGGAAATTGTTCTTAGACTTATCCTCAAATTACTCTTTACCATTGACTTTTCAATTGCAGTGGATTTTGATTCTATTGTCTTTGCAGTCGATCAAGATCAATAAAGAAAGAAAACAACAAATAATTATATCTTTAACGGAACGAAACAATAACCTCAATGAATTTATCTATGTGAAATTTTCCAATAAAGAAATAGTAAAACTTTTTTCTGTGAGCATGCGAAGAATTCTTGTACCTCATCAACTGTATGCAGAATATTTTGATGTGACTTTTAATACGAAGTTACGAAGAAAAGCCCAGATAAAAAGAAAAAGAGCTGAATTTAGATTTAGATATATATATATATATATATATATATATATATATATATATATATATATATATATATATATATAGATTTCACTCATTGACGAAAATGTTAAACTGTCAGTATGTAATAACGTAATAATCTAGAAGCAGGGGCGGATCCAGCCTCTCTCTTTGGGGTAGGAGGGTGAGATCACAAAAGTACAGTATGATAAGCGAAAACAAGTTGTCGACGGAGGGGAGAGACGCTAGCAACATTCCTATTTCTAATGTAAAAATCAGGGTTGAGTTCATTTTTATGAATTCGAAGCTCTTGAGGAGGGTGATCGCAAGAAAAAACAAGTGGTCGACGGGAGGGTGGAATCCAGCAGCATACACATCCCTAGCATAAGAGCCGAAATCGGATCTATTTTCCTAAACTGAAAGGTCTTGGGGAACGATCGCAAGAAAAAACAAGTTATCGACGGGGGAAGGGGGTGGAAGCCAACCGCATACACATTCCTAGAGTAAGAAGCACAATCGGGTATATGTTCCTGAATTTTAAGCTCTTATGGAGGGCGATCGCCTCCCTCTTGGATCCGCGCAAATATGGGGATAGGCCAAGGATCAATTCTATTCAAATTTTTCGCAATAAAGTATTACGCAATATACATACACGGTAACGCAAAAGCTCTTTAGTTGCTCGATATTCACCATTAAGTGTAAAGATTGAAGAGGCCGAGTGAAAGCGGGGGCTCAGGCAGTGAATTATTTTTTTGACTAGCTCGTTTATTCGGAGATAGGAGTGGCTTCACATACTTGCATATCACAGTACATACTTTCATGTACACAGAAACATTATGATTACGTATTCGTACATATAGAGCAATCACACCGATAAAAATTTAGAGCGTATCGCTAAATTATATTAAATATGATTTTATTATATGAATGGAGAAACAATATCGCCAGTCAACTCATATATTTATTATGGGCTGGTGATGTTATACAATAAAGTTAACCGGTATTTTTCCAGATCGATTTCAAATTCGATTAAGATGAATAATATTTCAAAGGATGAACACAAGCGTCAAACTTTCAAAAACTTAAATAAAGGCGATGTCTAAACTCTTAAGCACTAAATAACAAAGTTTCTGGCACTGAAAATGCCAAGATAAGATGTTAAAGCAAACTTATTTTGAGCTTTAGTTTATATTTACGTAGAATAGTATAAACGTAAATAAAGGTGAGTAAAATAAGTTGTCAACCTGTTTTTACGTTAGAAGTATTGTTAAATTAAACAACGAAATAAACTAAATATAAAAGAAAAACACGCTTGTTTGAATCATTTTTCTTTTGTTTTACTGCTCTTAGCAATAATAAAGTTAAGTTATACGCATTTGAAGTAGGGGGATAATTTTATAATAAGAAAAACGAGTTTATAAGATGAATAGGGCAGGTATTGCGAATTAACCCAAAGACTAAAAAGTTTTTACGGCACTTAAAGCGTATGTACACAATAAGGAAGGATATTTTGAGCTTTGGAGGACAGTTTGGTTCTGTTTTTCTATATTTTAAAAAACTCGATAACGTACCCGACCCGAAGCTCTCTGAAGAGAGTGACTTAGTGTTTAATTTTAGGATTTTTCTTTAAACCCACCATGTTGAAATATTTCCCATAATCGAAGGGGTTGCTCAACTTTAGATATAAATATTTTTTGAGAATTTAACTTACAATTACTAATACATAAAAGGCCAGAGAAATATTTATAATTTGTAAAAAATTAATGCCTTTTTATTAAAAAATTGTCCGTTATTTCCCAAATAGAATTTTTTTTTTCAGTGACTTCCCCTCAATCATAAGTTTATACCCTATAATTAAAACTTAGACACAAAAAATGTTTTTAATTTTTTAAACCGTTCTGAAATGATTTTAGTTTTCCCATTCATTTAAAATGAGATTTTTTTATTTTTTGGAAATTATTTTTTTTCTTAGCGAACTGGTCAACAACAATTGGTAAACAAATGATTATTGATTTTTCTCATGATGTCTTGGTGAAAATATTTTTTTAAGATACGGAGGATTATTTAACAATTATTTTGAACAAATTATTTTACTATAAATTTCGGTGGAATCAGAAATTGTTCATATTAATCCCATATATTTAAACTAGATCGTGAAAAAATGGACTATAATTTATTATTTATTCGAAATTTTTAATTACCATATTTATTCTCCTTCCAAGCAGTTAAAAGAAAAAATATATACAAACACTTTATTTCTTGCAAAAATAACTCTGGTTCTCTCTCCGTTTCGACCACCTGATGATTTCGTCAGTGGAGTTGTATCGAACCAAGAGCAACATTTACATGTTGGCAGGATATTAAACCTGCCGACTTTTCCATGTCAGATTAAACAATATCGCCAGTCAAACGACATCTATACTTTCAGCGGAGTAGTGCGAAACTTAAAAATTAATATTTTAGGAAGAAATAAATAAAATAAATCTAGTCACTGCCATGTCTTGGAATTTATATATATATATATATATATATATATATATATATATATATATATATATAATGGCTCTATTCAACTCCAATGACGAGACCATTAGGTAGTTGAAACGCATATAAAGAAAGAACCAGAGTTGTATTAGCAGGAAATAAACTGTACATATTCTTTCCTTTAACTGCTTGAAGGGAGATTAAATATAGGCAACTATTTAAACATGGCAGTAAATAGATTTATTTATTTCTTACTGAAGTCTTAATTTATAAGTTTTGTACTACTCCGAATAATGTATAAATATTGTTTCATTGGATATATATATATATATATATATATATATATATATATATATATATATATATATATATATATATATATATATATACATTCATATATTATATATATAAATTCATAATAAGAAAAAATTATAATATAAATTGTTATATTTTTTATTTTGAACAGAGTTGTGTATTAATTTAAAACTACTAAGAATTCTGAAGATATAAGCTACAAAAACACAATGTTAATTAGTATTGTGACCAGGCGCGGATCCAAGGGGAGGGCGATTGCCCCCTCCCCCCTCCCAAGAGCTTTGAGTTCAGGAAAATAGATTCGATTGGGGCCTCTTTCTTATACTAGGAATGTGTATGCCGTTGGCATTTCCCCCTACTCATCGACAACTTGTTTTTTTTGCGATCCCCCCCACCCAAAAACTTTGAGTTCAGGAAAATAAACCCTATTTTGCCTCTTATAATAGGAATGTGTATGCCGCTGGCATCTCCCCTCCCGTCGACAAATTGTTTTTTCTTGCGGTCGGCTGTCCCAGGAGCTTCGAATTCAGAAAAATAGACGCGACCCTGCTTTTTACACTAGAAATGGGAATGTTGTTGATGTCTCAGCCCTCATCGACAACTTACTTTCGTTTGCCATACTGTACTTTTGTGATATGACCCCCCCCCCCCCCAAAGATAGAGGCTGTATGCGCCCTTGATTGTAAGACTATTTTGATAGATAATTCCACAATTTTGAATATACAGGGTGAATAGTTAAAATATTAAAAAAAAAATTCTGATACGATTTTCTTATTTGTCATACTCCGGGCAATTATTTCTTGAAATATAAGAAATATGAGAAAAATTATACCCTTAGTTATACATTTTTTTATGTCCATGTCGTATCTTCAATTTCGATATGTTTTATGTGCCATAAAAATTATTAGAAATATGTCAGTTTTAAGGAAAACAACTTCATAATGTACAAATTTTGCAATTCAAATTGAAGTTTTTCCCTATGAGAATTTTTAAATAATTTTAATTTATTTGTCGCCACGTATTAGGCTTGTATGGCAATTTCAATTTCATCATTTGTTCAAGAGTTTTTATGATTTCATTGATATGGATGCAAATCAGAATGCTTTTAAATTCCAGCAATTTCTAGCCATATTACTCTGTATTTGTATTAAAACAACTGTTTGGTTATAATTTTCATTAAGCCTATGTGGCTATATCTCATTTTAATACACCTCGATGTTTAACTTTATGATAGAGTATTGGTTTACTGAACATTAATTTAAATTCTTGAAATAGTGAGATCTCTCAGTTTTCAATTTCGCTACTGTTTGATAGATTCGCTAGTTAAAACATAATGTCTTAGGCCCTAGCCAAGATATTTAAAAAAGAAAAATAGAGGCAGGTGCAAACGAGAAAAGCCGTGTAAAAAATTGCCTAGCTATGTAAATTTTTAGTGTCCTACAAGTACTCGTGTAGTGATGAACTGCACAGTTGCTAAGTCTGCGCTGTGTTTGTGAGAAAATATGAAGTTTATAGGATATAGAGAAATTTTCTTTACACTGACATTTTTTTTATTATTTAAATATTATAGGATATTAAATAACGTTATTTCTAGAATGTATAAATTTTTCTATCTATAAACAATTGCTTTTATGTATCTAAAGATTCTTGACGTCTATCTAAAATGTTTCTTTAACAAATAGCAAGAATTTCTTAACTATAATTTCTCCAGATTAACTACACAACCCGGCAATGTGGCTTTTGATTAGTCAGTGTGGGGTAATTTGCAACTATAGCACTCCTTCTTTTTCTTTCACTCGTGATCGTGTTTTCATGTTGATTTTAATCCATTTTTAATGCTATTTTCATGAAATTGATTTGTCTTTGTGAAAAAAAAAGTGAATTTAATTGTGAAGAATGGTAAAATATTGTATAATTTGTAAGAATAAATAAGTAAATAAATGTCTGGAGCACACGCACCTCTTAACATATTAGTAATACACCGTGTCCGAAGTTACAGTGCAATTTTGTTGTATGACCCTACTAGTTAATATTTTTGTATAACGATTCGTTTACTGGGATTACTATAAAATATATTTTTGACCTGGTCGTCCAACTTTCTGCTCCAATACTGATTTGTTTTTTCGCATCTTGTCTTTACGTATGACTTTTAATTTTAAAATAATTATACAACATAAAAATAATTGAAAATTAAAGATATTTAGTTTTCAATTTTTTGCTTTTTGGAAAGTTATTTTTAAATTTAAAATACCATTAAGAAAAAATAAATCGAGTTAAATGTGCTACTAAATTATTTTTTTTTCAAATTCTGTTAAATTATTATGATTGTTAACAATTCTAGCAACCGAAACTTTTAAATTAGTATCTAGTTTGTACGAAACCATTATCTTCCTGCCCAAACGTTAATTAAATTAGTCCAGTTAGAGTTATTGATTTGTTTAAAAGTATTGCGTTTGGGAAAATTATCCACGGACCTCAGTTTAATAAATAATACCTTTATGGATGATTACAGTTCAATATTTACTACGTTCTATACTATACAAAGCATAAAAGGACTTACATACTTTATATAATAATAATCATTTTTGAAAGAAATGATCCCGGGTTCGGCTCTAGGACTTTGAAATTTGTTGCTTTGGGCAGCGCCTAATTTGCCACCGCTCAGCGTTTATCCTGAATGTATTAAATAAATTAACAATTTCAACGAAAAATAAAAATATTATTCTTCACATCTTTTACAAGCATATATATATATATATATATATATATATATAAATATATATTATATATATATATATATATATATATATATATATATATAAATATATATATTATATATATATATATATATATATATATATATATATATATATATATATATAAATTTATTAAGATTTACCCTGCTTTTGCTTGCCACTCATGCTGAATGATATTTGGAAGTTAGTTTGTAGGTGGTGTACTATCAGGCGCAGATCCAAGGGGAGGGGGAGGGGGGGTGATCGCTTCCCACAAGAGCTTTGATTTCAGGAAAATAGACCCGATTCTGCCTCTTGTACTAGGAATATGTATACTGCTAGAGTAGTGAACATAACCCGATTCGCTCGATCCCCCCACTCCTCGACCTTGACCTTGACCTTGCTTCACCCCTCTTTGGCCCCGCCCACATGTCCTTGTCATTGACCTTGAAAATGCACGTGTGCTTTGGCCTTGGCCTTGTGTTCAAGGTTGTGTGTGTGACCTTGACCTTGGTCGAGACGACCTTGACTTTGTTGAAGGTCATCTTGGGTGTGTGACCTTGAAGTAGTTATTTGTGCATTGTAATAGTGTGGGATGATCTTGAAATGATTTTGACCTTGCAAATTGTTCTATAAATTGTGTGAGTCTACTTGCATTCATTCAGTGTGAAATGTCAGATACGGAACTATCTAAAGAAAAAATTATAGAGCAAGTTGGCAGAGTAATTTGTTTATATCAGAGTAATTTAAAAAGTTTGTGTGATTTTGAAGAGAAGGATCTAGCATTTTTTCCTCTCGAATATTTAAAAACTTGCGTTGATACGCTGAGTTTACGGCAAATTTGGGATAAGCTGCCAGCGTCATATCGGTGTAACAAGGAACTACAGTTAAGCTTACCCTGTTACATTCACTATGAACAAATATATCGTCATCATATAGATGGGCCACCACCAGCAATAAAAAAGTGTCGTGAATGTAAAAATGAGTGAATAATATGAATAGTGCTTTGCAAGAGACAGTAAAAAAATTGGGCGATGAGTTCACTGAAACGGCTAATAATTATTTCAATGATGCAATGAAAAGTCGAGCAGAATGGGCGTCGCGCTATTGTGATTTGGCTTATGAATATGAAAAGGCTGCGAATGCATGTCGTAAATATTGCAGCAAAACAATAAATTTACAAGACTTTGTTCGTGAGATAAAAAAGTTGGGGTTTAGTGACTGTTTGGAAAAACTGATTAGGTTCATTGCAGATCCGGTTGTGTTAGATGAAATTAGAGTGTAGGACTTAAGTTTAACGTAGTAGTAGTTAATATGGAAAGTTTAGTGCGAGAAATGTACGAGGAATTTCTAATTTCTGCAGCCTGTTCGGAATTTTACGCATATGAAATGCAAGATTCGGAGGCTCAGGACTTTAGTGTATTTTTTAAGTATATGGACCATGCCGAAGTGTGTCTTTTAGCTAGTATAGTTTGTAAGAATTTTCTTAGATATAAAAACAAACAATTATTATTGAACAAATTAAGGAAATTAGGTTTAGGTGATAATGTTAAACGCATAGAAGAATGGCAGAAAAAAATCAATGAATAAAGTACATAAAATGTAGTTATTTGTTTCATTATATTTTGTCCTTGAAGTTATCCTTATACCAATTTAAATGTGTGACGTCATTTGACCTTGAATACTCCTCCCACTATTTCTATCGTTAAGCTACCCCCACCATTGTTACAATTCGACCTTGAAACCCCGCTATAAAGGTTCGTGGGAGAAGAAGTGACTTCAAACAGTCGCAGATATCAGTGGCATAAACATCAAATATTGTGTTCGTGTAGTGTTCTGAAAGTGCTTTTATATTCATGGTAATTTTTGGATTTATATACCATTTTTTTCAATAATGAGTATTGCAAAAGAAACTCTAGATGAAATTAATGAAATGTTTAGCAAAGATTTCGAGGTTTTAGAGAAAAAAAAGGTTACCGAAATGATTGTAGGCAAAGTGTATAAAATTGTAAAGATGGTTTCAATGACTACACGATTTGGTAAAACTCTTTTAGTGGCTTTACACGATGACGGTGATAATAGCACATTTGAGACTTTTTTACCAAAACGTGTGGCCGAAACACTATCTGACGATATTGTAGATATTATGAGTAAAACTAAAGATAAATACACTCTAACTTATTTGGGGCAGGGCACTAGAGTTTTTGGAAACAATACTCGAACATTATTACGTTTTGGCTCATTGGAGTAAATTGTATGTAAATTGTTTGAAAAAAAGGATGTAATTAAATTTAAAATATAGTTGCACATGTCAGAATACTTACGCGTGTTCATTATTTCTGTTAAAGATGTCTGCTGATGCGACGACGACGACGACGACCGCCAACGAATGTGTAGATAGATACATATTTTGGTTGGGGAGAGAATTAAGAAATAGGGCTCACGATATGTTAGATAGCGTAAATGATTGGTCGCATATTGATGTAACCAAAGATCAATATAAGAACGAGATCAGGGATACAATCAATTTTATGGCTGGGGCACACTTGTGCGACAAATTTTTATATGGTTCCATAGACATGGATACATTTTGTGCTGAAATGGTTGAAGAAGAATTAAAAGAATACCTCGTCAATATTCCACATTTACCAGGTGAGCTTGCTGCAAAATATGAATTGGTTTCTGCAACAGCAACAGCCCAAGACGTTGACGGTCGAAATAGTGTCGGATGGGATAGAATTTTGAGCAACGAAAACGAAGACATGGAAAACTAATTTTTTATAATTTTTGTATTTGTGCAATTAAATAACTGTAAATAAATATCTGTTACAATCACAGTTTTATTTTATTTCTTTTATAAACATACCAACCCAGTAGATCATAGTCAGTGTTTCTTTTTCTCAGCTGAAATATTTAATATAAGTAGGGCAAATAAAAATAAAATAGTTTAGTAAAGATTGAAAATGAGTCGAGGAAACAACACAATTGATAAATTTGGTCGTCAGAAATATAATGAAAAATATCATATATTATCTGGGCCACAAGGGATTGGTTTTAAACTTACAGTGGATGGGCAGTATGATATGGGTGGAAAAATCATAACCAACTTAGGCGAACCTAAAGATGATGACGATGCTGTGACAAAACACTTTGTTAATAGAAAGTTTTACAATTTTGCAGTTGTAATATGTGACATATTTAACAAGGATGTCCTCCCCATGATATACAAAAATAATAGTGAGCTTAAAACAAAAATTGAAGTTATGCAGAAAATACTCTATCATCAGCCTTTAAATGACTCATTAAGCGCACTGTCGTACGACTCGACTTCAAAAAAAATCTAAAAAAAGCAGGTTAAAGAATAGGAGAACGCACTCCGAGTGGCATAGCCTTGAAGATAACGTCGTAGTCGTCGGTGAATTGGACCTTCCCTCCAAGAATATTGAAATGTTATTTATGTGTATGATGTTTTATTGTCATTGTTTTTAATAATGAAGATTGAAATAAAAAACTTTATTTTACAATATATTGTTTATTTATTTTACATTTTAAATAAAAAATATAGCCATACAATATGTTATTTAAACAATATTAGCTTTATCTATCCAAGAGTTGAAGTGGTTGGGAAATCCTAGCCATTTGACAAATAATTGTTCGATGTGATTTTTCTTGCGTTGTCTAAGGACCTTTTCTACTAGATAAACGTCAGGACTGCTTGTTTTTTGTAGTTCTGATTCGTAAAAACACCCTCTTATAGGCTGACCTTCTAACGATTCCAACAAGTAAGTAGGTGGATTTGTAACGTTAACTTTTACAACTTTAAACAATTCGGTTGACCAAGAGGGCGTATATCCTTTCTCGAATAAGCTTTTGTACTTGCTAATACGCACAATGTCACCCATGGAAAACTTAAATTTTTTAGGTACAATTTTTAAATAATCATATGCTTTAATATGTGTTTTTTCTTGCACGTCTGCAGGCTTCATTCCAATGGTGCGATGTTTCGAATGGTTATAGGTTTTTGTTACTGCCGATAATATATGTATCCATTTGTAAGATCCTCTTGTCGAGAATTGTTTATATAAATTATTTTTTAAAGTCCTTATGACTCGCTCAACAATTGCAGCTTTCTTTGTGCTGTATGTGGAATAATGATTTATATTATATTTTTTCATCAGGGCTTGAAAGTTTGTATTATAGAACTCCTTTCCTTGATCACTTTGCAGATTTGTTGGTGTATATGATGCCTCTTCAATGATGCTTTTCATCGCATTAGTAACTTCTATACCAGTCTTGTTTTTTATGGCTTTGGTATAGACAAATTTCGAGTAACAATTTATACAGACCAAAATATAACGATAACCATCGTTTTCATCAGCATACTGTTGCATTTCAGCCAAATCAATTTGCCACAAATCTCTGTATCCTTTTATTATCGTGCGCCGTCTTACAAAATTTTTTCTAGCCGTTCTATGTAGTTCATTAACAATCTTGATTTTTTCTAGACTGGGCTCCATATTATTAGTAATACTAAAGGTTTCAGATCGAAGGAAGAACTGAATAATATCATTAAATATTGAGCTTAATATATTTTATCTTCTTCTCGTAATTCCTCTATGATTGACATAATTTCATTTTCGTGTCCAGTGTGACCGGCCATTTTGGAACTCCACAACAAACGTAAACGATCCACCAACTCTTTAGCTTTGTTCCAGTAGACATATTGAAATTTTTTCGAAGATAATTTCTTTTTTGTGGGTAACTGTAGTTTTTCCGAGAGATTTTTTCTTGTAATAGTACCACCTAATTTTGTGCCCATTATCAGAGGTTTAATAATTCGTAAATATTTGTTCCATCTGGTCTCCCGTAAACCATCACTTTTTTTAAAATTGTTGTAGACAGCACTCGTTGATTCCAAAATTTCCTTGTACGTTGAAAGTACATTATCACTTAATTGTTGTTGTTCCTTGCCTACACTTGGGGGTGTTTTAAGAAATAACAAATCATAAAGTGCCGGTGATCCACCATATTCTGCAATATTTTTCCCTTTTTTGTATAAGACAATATTTCCATTTCGAAAACGCACCTCTAAATTACCAATAAAATTTTTGTTATGATCTGTTTTTGAACCAAAACGTACACCATATACAGTATCGTATAGAGATGGTTTCGAACGTAATCCTTTCAGGTGTGCGTTTAAAGTATCGGAAGTTGTGGTGTCAGCGGATGCGAGAGATGTATTAGTTGATGTCGAGGGTGTATCAAACACCGATTGGCTAATATCTTCTTTTGAAATGCGATGCTGCTGCTGCTGCTGCTGAATAGGTGTGGAGGTTTGAAAGGAATGTGTAGGTTGGGGAAAACCTGATATTTGAGTCGACTGCACTGATGTACTGAGACTATGTGACTTTGTAGCTGGATAATGTTGTTGCTGTTGTTGTTGCTGCTGCTGCTGCTGCTGACGTTGCTTAACCACATCAGATATAGTTGTCAACGGCTTAGAAATGGGTTCGTAAAACTTTTCCAATTCCACAACATTAAACTCTTTAGCCGCTTTAATTTGTTTAAATTTTTTTCTGACGGCATTGGTAGCTTCCACTAGTTTACGTTTTAAGTCGATCGCGTTATTCATGATGTTAACAAAGGACGTTTCAACAATCAAATGAGCATTTTCTCTTATTATTACAGTAATATATAGCTATCAAATCCTTTGCGGTATCTTCCCGATTTCACATCACTGTCTTTATCAATTACTAAAAATCCATACTTATTATCCCAACATTTTGAGCACATTTCTTGAAATTGAGTAAAAGTTAGATCCGGTGAAACGTGGTCGGAAAATATGTGTTTCATATTCAACTCATCTTGTTTAAACATAATAATAAAATTGGCGTTGTCTCGCACAAGCTGTTTAGGCACTCGCGAATATGTTTGCGCTAGGTAAAAGGAGTCGATATTTTTATGACGTCCCATGCTAAAGTACGATCTTATAACATCTTGTTTTTCACATATAACATCATCAAAGATAAATATAGAGTTTGGTTTTGCATCGGACGGTACCACAATATTACTGGAATCACTAAAGGCATAGTAGCCTAAACCTTTGATGGGCGCTAAAATTTTCCTTAAATACTCATATTTCGGTTGATACAGAGATTTCGAGTAAATATAGACATTTTCGAAACGTAGCCCAAGGGGGTGTGTAAGCAGCGAAATCATGACATTAGTTTTTCCACAATTGGATGGACCAATTAACAGGCCGCGAATAGAGGAAGGAAGTAGAGGACCGTGTCTCTTCATTATCTTCTTTTCAAATCCAAGTCCGACTTTTTCATCGAGATTGTCAATAGGAAGTTTTTGTTTAAGATCGATAACGCGCATCTTAGGAAAATTTGATATTTTATAGGCAATTTTTCACAAAAACTGTCATTCAGATGCCGAGCGTCAAACGAAGTGGACGGTCTCACGTTTCCAACAAAACTGGATACGGTATTGTGAATTCGTTAATAAATAAATTACCATTCGAGGTACACATTCAATTGGTTATCAATATTGCGGACCCGGAACAAAAGTAATAAAACGTGTAACAAGAGGTGATCCAGGCATTAATCCTTTGGATGCCGCATGCAAAAAACACGATTTAGCCTATTTACATAATAAAGACAACATAAGTGCGAGACATCGAGCGGATTACGAGCTCGAACAAAGTGCTTGGAATAGAGTAAAATCGAAAGATTCCAGTTTAGGTGAAAAAACAGCAGCTTGGTTAGTTACAAACATTATGAAAGGAAAACAACGTTTTGGTATGGGTGTACCATCATCATTATCAACAAAAAAAACATCTAGTAAAGGCACGCGTCATACAAAAAGGAAAGGTGTTAATAAAAATCGACATGTTCGGAAAGCCAGTTTCGGAACAGCTATTCGACAAGCAGTTCGAAGGGAATTATTAAAAGCCGGAAGTAAAAATGTGTTGGAAAAAAATGTCATGAATGCATCTAAAATAGCTCTGTCGGCAGCACGTAGATCGGTAAAAGCGGCAGGTGGCAAAAGGAAGGTTCGTACACCGAGAATAATACCGATTCCTAAAACTGGTGGAATATTACCATTAATACCAATTTTTGCCGGGTTATCAGCTTTGGGTTCATTAGCCGGTAGGGCAGCGGGAATTGTGCGCGCCATAAAAGCAGTAAAAAAAAGCAGCGAAGATAAAACCGGTGCCGGCCTGTATTTAAAATCGAAAGGAAATGGTTTGTTTCTAAAGCCATATCGTAAAGGTATGGGATTATTTTTAAATCGTAGATCAAAAAACTAATTGAATCCCTACCTCGAAGACCACTATCTAACATCGATATAGAAAAATATGCCAAAAAGAAAAGAATAGGACACTTTCGAGGCGTTTATATGAGGGATTTATTACCTAGACAAGGTCCTCGACGTTACGAAGCAGCAATAGTGAATTTGGATAGTACGCGTGGTGCAGGGACTCATTGGGTAGCTTATAGAAAAAATAATTCTAAAGTAACATATTATGACAGCTTCGGCGATTTACCCCCACCGATCGAATTGGTACGATATCTACAAACGGGATCGGAACCATCAAAAATTATTTACTATACATACGATCGTCAGCAGATGTTTTTTATCAAATAATGCCCTCGCCTTTTTGTTCGATGAAATTCGCTACGAGATGGGAGGTGAACAGGTCGCCGTGGTTCGTAAACCTGGAGTTACGACGACATTAAAAACCATGGTTTCATTCGGAAGTTTGCAACAAAGATCTCTCATGACGTGCGGATGGGGTCTCGACGAAGCAAACCAAGATATCGTAGACACGGCAAGTAACGTATTCTCCGGGAAATTACCCTTAAAATATCTTATGGGATTCGCCGAAGATTACGCAAAAGGTGTTTTCAACGTAAAACAAGAGCTTATTATGATTATAGCTCGCACTTTTACCAATTGTTACGTCGGCGAAGTAGAGGCAGAAATTAGTATCGACAAAATGGAATGGAAAATTCGTCACATCATTCCAGACGATAAGCAAAAATTGAAAATACTGTCTCGCATTAATAAAGGAGGAAACAATGCCAGTATTCAAATGGCATATCGTAAATGGGATCTGTACGAATTACCAGCTTTAAGGCAAACATCTTCCGATGTGTGGGCCTTGAGAACGAGTACAAGTCTGGAAAGACCGCGCTATATAATCGTCGGGTTTCAAGACAGCAATAATTGCGACAAGAAAGAAAAAAACGCAACCCAGTTTACCCACGCCGACGTATGCGACATTAGACTGTATCTGAATTCAACCGTTTATCCATACGAAAGATGGAATTTAGATTTCGCCAAGAAACTGTACGCAGCAGCCTATTACAATTACGAAAACTTCCAAAGCAGCTACTACGGGCGCGAAATAAACGATCCGATGATAACGTTCGCGGAATATATGAAAAACCCCGTTTTTATTATCAATTGCAGTCATCAACCAGAGGCGATTAACTCATCGACAGTGAATGTAAAATTGGAGTTCCAAACGAGAAAGAATAAATTCCCCAAAGACACTAAAGTGTACGCATTAGTTATTCACGACTCATTTTTTAGTTATAATGTATTAAACGGTTCGGTGACCAATAAATCTATATTTTAATGTATCTATTATATGTAACACAAAATAATGTTCTTGAATCAATAAATTTGTAATGAGTGAAGTAGTAGTTTTATATTTATTTGAAACCCAACCAAAAAAAAAAGCTGGCGGAAAAGCCCGCTCTTTAAGAAAAGAGTACGGGAATTTAGAAAATGGTGGTTTATTAAGTGGAAAAAAGAGCTTAAATAACACAAGAAAAAATTTTTAAGGCAAAATATGAAAACAACGATTTAGAAAATTTGTAGGAAAGTAACGGTTAGGAATAGGGAAAAAAGTTATAAGAAAAAATTATAGAGGAAATCGAGTACTATAAGCAAGCATTTTTCTCGATAGTAAAAACGTAAAAAAAAAATTTTTCAAAAAAAAATTGAAAAATGGTGAATGCGCGCCAAAGTTGAAGTTTTGGAGCAAAATGATATTAGGAAATTAGAAAGAGAATTTTTTTCTACATATGGTAGTACTTTTCAAAATTCGGAAAGATGAAATTTTAAGAAAAGAGTTACAATAAGTTAGTAATTTAGATTTTTTAAAGCGCTGTAGCTCGGGAACCGTTCAAGAAAAAAAATAAAAGCACTTTGATGGCCCAAAATTTTGAGGAGAATGCGATGGTGTAAAAAAAATTATAATTTTTTTTTTTTTTGAAAATGCTGAATACGCGCTAAAGTTGAAGATTTAGAGAAAAACGGTATTGGGAAATTAAAGAGAGAATTTTTTTCTACATATTGTAGTATTTTTGAAAATTCGAAAAAATGAAATTTGAAAAAAAGGGTTATAGAAAGTTAGTAATTTGAATTCTTTAAAGCGCTGTAGCTCGGGAACCGTTCAAGATAGAGAAAAAATAAAAGCACTTTAATTACCTAGAATTTTGAGTAGAATACAATGGTGAAAAAAAAATTTGGAAAATCTTAAAAATGACAAAAAATTTAGACGAAAAAATTGAAATTCTCGAGTTAGGAGGCTAGGGCCGCCGAACGGGAGTATGTGGAAGTTGTAGGGGAGGGTTTTTTTTTTTTTTTTTTTTTTCTAAGTTTTATGTTTTTTTCATAAAAACATACAATATTGAGATACAAAGTATTAGAAGTTCTGGCGACAGAACCTTAACTTCATAAACCGAACCATGTTTTAGCATACTTGTAAATATTATCAGAAAATATTTACAACTATTGCTATTGCGTAGTTTTAGTGGATTATTCACTCTTTTTTTTTTATTACCTAATATTATGTGGGACTGGGCCTATATGAAATAACACACAAAAATAAATTTTCAAGTCATTTTTATTCTCATTATAAAATATAAAAAATTTGATCAAACACTTTTTATTAACTACATTATATATATATATATATATATATATATATATATATATATATATATATATATATATATATATATATATATATATTTACAAACTTAATACTATAAATTAAAAGCTAATCTCTACAACTACCTAACACCTACTACATAATTTATTAAAGTCCTCTAATTGTCTTTTTAACCGCGCAGATTTCACCTTTTTTATCTCTAATTGTCTTTCAAGTTCTATAATGTCACTGGCACACTCGTTCACTTCATTCACTAAGCGTTTTTTCATGGCGTAAATGTCTGTCAATTTGGTCTTCTGAGAGTTGGTGAAGTCTTCGACCCACTCCGGTTGTGATGGCTCGGAAGAAGACGCGGTTTTATTTGGTGAAGACGATGACGACGACGACGACGACGAAGCAGCGGAAACTTCATCGCCTTCAAAACACCGCTTAAACCGCTTCTTCATGGGTTTCCGGCACCCCAATATCGGCGACAGTGGCGCTGGCGCTGGGGAAGACTTCACCTCCGACACTATTTCATTCTCTACGCTGGCCGGTGTTGGTGGCGTTGGTGGTGTTGGTCCATCGGGGCCTTCTATGACTTCCACTTCTACTGACAATGGCTCTTGCGGTGCTGTTTTTAGGAAGTCGGGTAATGGAACAGGGGTGGAGGGACGCTTAAAGTTAAACTTTTTCTTCTTCCCTTGTCCCACACCTTTAATCGCCGAATAAAATGTTTTTTTATCGGCGATTTCCGACTTCCGCATAGTCAAGAGCTTTTTCAGTTTTGAAGCTTTCGGAGAAGATTCCCTAGGCCGCGATGCTTTTCGCACAACCACATCACTAATCACATTTATCTTTGGCTCCTTCTCCTCCGTCCAGCATTCCAGGAATTGCGCTGCCGACTGAACTAACTCCTCGTCGCGACCATCGTTGAGGGCTCGGTCTTCGGCATCTTCATGCTCCACGCCATTCCAGTTCTCGAACACCCCCGGACTTAACACTTCTAAACCACTCATGTTATCCAGCATGCCTTGCTGTGAACCGCAGCTCACGTCAAGAGCATCTAAAAGAGACCGTACACTAGACATTTTCGATATTCAAACTCACACAATTAACTTTTTCTTAGCACTGTACTGTTTGCTGTTCTGACGAACTGTGAAGAGCTCGAGCCAGCAAGTCTGCTTTTATGCCCATTTCCCCCACTACACCACCTTTATTCCTTTTGTTCGATGCATTAAGTATAATATTTAAACTTGTCAGATGCAAGGCCAAGGCCAAGGCCGACGTAACCGGCAATACCAGGGTCGTTTTCAAGGTTGTAATTTTCATGGATTTTTTTTTTTGCCCCTGTCAAGGTTATTTTAAAGAAGCATATAAATATAGTACTAAACTTGTTAGATGCGAGGCCAAGGCCAAGGTCAAAGTACCCGTCAATGTCAGGGTCGTTTTCGAGGTTGTAATTTTCAAAGATTTTTTTTGGTCCTGTCAAGGTTATTTTAAAAAGTAATACATAATTAGAGTACCGCGATTGAAAAATACAACATATTCAAACATCATGTTGCCAACCGATGAACAACCTAGTGAAGCAGCCAAAACATAAAGTCATATACCAAAAGCTTTTTATTTAACTTGTCATCATTGTAAAAGACTAGGTATCTGCTGGCGAAATGATCTTACGTACGACTTCAACTACATTGACCTTTTCAGGGTTAAATTTGTACAATGCGGCTTTTGTGGACTAGTTTACTACCAGTTCAAGGACATTAATGAACGTGCCATCCAGAGAAGAAATTGGGTCATAGAAGAAGCTTACCTGTACAGAAGAAATTAACATGTATTTTATTTCTTAATTTTTAATTTTTTTGTTTGTTATTTTTTTTATTTTTTTTAATAATAAAAAGTAAACTCAATCTTTTGTTATATTTTAATTTTTTTTTCAATAAAACAATAGTAAAATGAATCTGTATGTGTATTTATTAAACATCACCTAAAATACGTTTTGCAATCCATATTTTTCTGCAGAGTCCGTTTATTAATGAAATAGAACCATATATTAGGGTGAAATCTAATGGTTTCAAATCAGTCTCACATAACAATGTCAGAAGTAAACACTATTGATAAGTTCGGTCGCAAAAGAAAATTTAAGGATTTTAACTTTATGCGAGGTCCTTCAGGAATAGGTTTTAAACTTACACCTAATGGAGATTACGACATGGGAAGCAAAAGATTGTGCTATTTAGCAGAACCTCTTGAAGGAGACGATGCGACCACACGAAATTATGTTGATAATAACCTTGCTCAGTGTGTGCAAGATACGCAGAAAGCTTTACATGACTCAACAATTGTTATTAAAGATATATTCAGAAACCAACTTGAAGGTTACGTACGCAAGAAATTAATTGAAACCGGTCAAGAACTTAGAGGATACATTGATGATACTGTTATTGCAATATATGAACTTAGGCAAGACGAACTGCGTGATGAACTTAACTCTAGAATGTTGAAAATTGAAAAGACTATGGAGGATCTTGTCAGCAAACCTGTTTCACATTAAACATTTACTCGTAGACCTGTGCGTTTAATTTACTATTAGACAAATTTTTCAACAATAACTTTTACAGTTTGTTATTTGTCGACACTTCATTATATTTATAATTTTAAAATAAAGGTTCAATAAAAAAGCAATCAAGTAATGAATACATGTTTTTTATTTAAAAAAAAAAAAATTACAATACTATCGTTACATATTAATGTTGTATGTTTAATAGAAATAATAAAAACAATACAAATAATGAAATATGGATTTTCCAGATTACGTGCTGTCCTGACTTAGAAATGATTCCAACACGGTGACTAAATTTGCTAAGTTTTCTTCCGGGTCTGTTTTGTAAAAATCTATGTCTGCATGCCCCCAAGGTAGAGTTTTGGTTGAACTGGGAATTACATAACGTTTATCATCGCTATGTGACAATGCTACTTTATTTATTATGTTGGTATAAATGTTATGTAATTCACTTCTAAATGTCTTCATCTTTCTTAATATCAAACCACCCCGTTCAACAATTCTTTGGTAGTCTTCCTGATGAAGGTCTTTCTCGATAACACATTTTTTGATACCTTTGGCTTTTTTTAATTCATTATTAATGGACTTTACATAATAAGCCTTCGCGCCGGTACCATAAAAACTTATTATCGGATCACCAGGAAACTCATCTTTCATTCTACCAACTACAGAATTACTTTTAATTATGTTGAAATTATTAATTTCGGGGTAATTTGATGTATCGAATTTTTCGGGGTTTTCTGATATAGTTTGATAAAAGTTTTCCGTATACACTTTTAATATAAGTGAGTCAGTATCGGTGTAAAGTAACGAAGCATCATCGCCAAACTTGGATTTAATAAAATTATAATAAAAATCGTATATTACAGTCTTTGATATATCTAATATGGAAAAACCGATATAAATTGGTTTATTGTACAATATTTTAACTTTATTCATATGTATAGCAACAAAGTTCTCGGTAAATATCGAGCTACTATTGAAATTGGGGCGGGATATTAGTGCTCTAGCTCCATTTCTGCCTACACTGTTCTCCCAATGTGTTACTAATTTTATATCCTTTCGATTTTCCACATTTTCCATAGTTTTACCAAATATCGCGTTATTTTTTAATTTAAAAGTGTCCTTCGCAAATTTTGTGGTGGCCTTGTTACGTAAATTGGTATTAAAATCAATATACGATTTTAGCCATTTTGATTGCTCAAACTGTAATACTCGATGGGTTTGCATTACCACTAAGCCGTTGGCGATGGCTTGTTTTAAAGTTCTATAGTGTACAATGTATTTTTTTTTATCTTGTAAATTAGGAATTAATTTCGGTAATTTAGCGTTTTCTGTTGGCGGTATGATATTTTCTACTAGAAATGGAAGATCAGAATGTGCATCATGCAACTCACTCGGATAATGCACATCCACTTCCAAAACGTAGCCATGTAAACTATCATCACCAACAGCCATAATATTTAAATCCAGAATTTCGCGCTCGCTTAACCATCGAAAACCACCATATGGTAATGCTTGTGACATACTATGACCATATAGATTTGTAGCATCAAGGTATGTTATAAATGAAGAAGGTTTTGTTGGGTCATAGTCTGGTAAAAAAATATTATTAGCGATGTGCTTCCTTTCTGTACACTGGCTTATGCCGCCGCGTATACCTTTCTTAAAAAAATGTATCATGTCTATATCAGTTAAGAGCTCTAACTCTACCTTAGTCATACGTAGCATACAATCAAATGATAAACTTGGAAGGGTATAGTAATGTGCTGGATCAAGTTTATCGAATTTTAAACAATTATTCCGAAATTGCTCAAAAACATCACACAATAGCAACACATCTGATTTTAAATACACGTCCGAATAGTCCCCCAAAGTTTTACACCCAAACAAGCGCCATACTTCTTTTGCTCTTCTATAGCTTTCATCGCTAATATGTTCTTCCCGTAAATTATCATAAAATTCATCTTTACTTGGAAGACATGTATTTTCCATTTTTTCTATAGAGTCAATAAAGCTATAGGGAAAAACACCCTTTTGACGCATCAAATTAAATTGGTTGATATTTGAAAAATGTTTCCGCGTTTCAATAAAATCGTCGTCGTTTAAACCGCTGCCTAAATTTTCCAAAGACGTTGACAGAAATTTAAAACTATCAATAAATCGCAACTTTAAATATTTCCTCTTGACTTTTCCACATTTACTATCAAAATAATCGTGCACATAAATGCTTTTGGTAAATGATATGTACTTTTCCTTACTTTGAGCCAAAACACCAATTTTATCCCCATATTTACATAACTCTTTTATAAATAAATGGCTGTCGTAGCCGCTTAAGTTATGAAATATGATAGGGATAAAAGAGGGTAATTTATAATTTAAATTACAAACGGAATGTGCAGCACCAAATCTTTTTGCACCAGTTATGTGACAGTGGTCTCGTACTTTAATCTCACCCTCTTCAAAAGGGCCTTCACATATACCACATATTTTAGCATCATTAAACTCCCTTTTTTCTTCAGGCGTTAACGGTTTCATAGGCTTAATGTCTTTTAAATATGTGTTGTATAGAGCCCTTAAATCACACTCGATACGATCCACAAAGACTTGAGCTGCATTATTCCCCCGAAATAGCTCAAATTTCGAAATTGAGTCGTCAAAAGAGCATTTAATTAAATAAGCAAAAGAATATGGTTCATGTTTAAAACTTTTTACAGTGTAAGAATTTTGTGGGTTTGGTTGTACCGTTTCAATGGGTTTTAAAACAGATTCGAAATCTGCATAAACCACGAATGGAACGCGCATTTGCTTTTCTATACCCTCGAATTTTAAAATATTTTCCGGCACACTCTTTCCAAATTTATCGATTTTTAAATCCACTGAGGGTGTTTGCGTGAAAATGTGGTTACAATCGTAGCTTTGATGTAAAGTTAAAGCTGACGGTGTACTAAAATAAATGAGGCAACCATCACAGAAATATATTTTATGTTGTTGACAACTAATTTGACTTGAAACTAAACGTGATAAATCCCGAATCCAACAATAATGACTCTTTGAACAAGTCGTATCACAAAAATGTTCACCGCCATCTTTACTACTACAGTCTTTTGTAATTAACAATAAATTTACATGCCTATCCAACTTTTTTGACGCATACCTCAGTGGACCAATAACTTCATGTATTACTTCATTATTTTCATATTTAGATTCCAGACCGTATACGTTAATTGATATGTTGTTCATTTCCTCAAATTTTTTAATGTCACGTAATTTTACTGGAAAATCCATACCTGTTACATTTAGCACTCTAGAAAAATGGGGGTAGGATGTCTTCTGTGAAGGCTCTGCTGTTGGAGGAAACAATGCTGATGTTACAGCCCACGCAAAGCAAAATTCGTCCTGGTTAATCACATTGACGACAGCTCCTTTCTTTTCAATAGAACACGGCAACTTGATGTATGATAAGCCACCCATAGGCATATACTTGTTGATACCAACTTCCAAGTATAAAATTCGCACAAGAGCCCATCCTATAACAAGAAAAATAATATATAAAAATCAGTTTAATATATCGGGTTTTGATTTTTCCATACCTGAATCTTTCTCCTGGAACTCTGTCGCCTGCGTTTTTATTAATTCGGTGAAAGAATGGTAAACGGCATCCAAATCACTTTCTACACTAATTATTTGACTAGCAGTGTTGAAGGATTTTTCACTGAATATTTCTTGTGATGGAAGCATGTACTCGCCAACAGCTGTCATGTTAACTTTTAAAGCATGATGCACACGCAATAAATTATTAACAAGTTCCACCACCTTGGATTTAATGTCTGCAAAGAACATTACGTAATCGGAATGCTCCATATCACTGCTAACCCGATAGGTTGCAATTCTCCTTTTGAAGGCACATTCAACGAGTTGCACACCATGACATACCGGCAAACATGAATTATTTTTATGTTGTTGTGTTCGTTTATGCACCGACATATGATTTATTGGAACATCTACATTACATGTAGCGCAATTAATTAGCGGAATCGTCGATGTATACTCTTCAATTCGGAGCCGTTTTCCTCCAGGCACTTCATTAAATCTCGCCGCACACGATTCTCTTTGATGACGTCTCATATTATAAATATTAGTAAACTTAGAACCGCAATTTTCACAAACATATGCCATGATTTGTCAAATATTAACACATGTACTACCTATACAAGTCAGAGCCAACTGATGAATGAAACTGCCCCATACCTTATATAAAACCATTCAAGGTCACCTCCAACCACGTAACATATCTTCAAGGTCACACACCCAAGATGACCTTCAACAAAGTCAAGGTCGTCTCGACCAAGGTCAAGGTCACACACACAACCTTGAACACAAGGCCAAGGCCAAAGCACACGTGCACTTTCAAGGTCAATGACAAGGACATGTGGGCGGGGCCAAAGAGGGGTGAAGCAAGGTTTTTTCTTGCTATCGCCCCCCCCAGCCTTGAGTTCAGGAAAATAGACCAGATTCTACCTCTTATACTAGTAATGTTTATGTTGTTGGCATCCCCCCCCCCCCCCCCGTTCGCTTTGAATTCAGAAAAATAGACCCGGCTCTGCCTTTTACACTAGAAATGGGAATGTTATTGGCGTCTTCCTCTCTTCAACAATTTGCTTCCGCTTGTCATACTGTACTTTTGTGATATCACCGCCCCCCCCCCCCCCTCCCCAAAGAGAGAGGATGGATCCGTCCCTGTGTACCATACGAGAGGCTCCGTAATAAATCCGTTTTAGAGTTGTTGTAAATTTAGAAATAATACTATTTTTTCAAGTATACATAAATTAATAATATAGTCTGGCATCATTAAGCGGGTGTCACACATTTAGTTCGATGAAAACAACCTGAAGCAAAAACTATATCAATATCTATGGATGAAGGACATGAAACGGCAGACCTAAAAACGAAAGAAAATAACCCCCACTATTATAAACATTCCCCGAACTCCCTTGATTTATTTTTCAATTTCTATTTGTCTGACAGAAATTGCCATTTGTTTACACTTACATTTACATTGTCGCCGTGGAAATATTTTGATAATATCTATTCTAGAAAGATTCGCATGGTTTTAAAGAACAGTTCTTGTGCTATTAGCACAACAATTGGTATACAAAACTTTTGTATCTAATATTAAGTATATACAGAGTGTCTGGAAAATATGAGCCAACTTAGTTGTATACTGCTTCGTTTAGGCGGTTAAAGACGTTAAAGTTTAAAGAAAATAATGATTTTTCCCAAATTTCTTGAAAGCATGGTAACTGAATTTAATGATTTTTGGTGTCTGGTTTAACACTATAATATGAAGGTTTTTAGTGGTATAATGACCTGATATGAAGTAGTGTAAGTGTTATAAAAGTGAGGTCACTTTCAAACATCGCTTCTGATTTTTCATGTCATCAACGTTATGATGATAACCTATCAGATAATTGCATATTTTTGGAAGCTTTTTTACCCCTTTTCATTAGATGAGCGGTTTTGCCGGGAAAAAACTATTTTCAATTACATGCATATACCAATTTGCTGTAACAATAAAAACATTTTAAAATAAATGTTGGGAGCACATGGATGCCTTTTAGAAAGATTGAAAAAACTAACTAAAAAGATTCAAGTAATTAAACAAATGTGCAAAATGACTGCCATTTTGCTGATTACACTTATTAACAATGTTTAAAAAATGAGATTAGGCTCTATCTAATATCTCAGCGTTATTAGAAAGGTTGCTAGCGATTAAAATACGTATCAATAATTCTTCACAGGTGTTTACGGGAATCTTGTATACTTCTGTTTTAAGAGCGTCTTACAAAAAGATGTCACACGTGTTTAACTCTGAAGAACGTGGTGGCTATCTTACTGTTACCTCATCCCTTCTTCTAATCGATCGGTTGGGATGTTGGTCGTGTAAATACTGCCAAATAGCAAAGGAAAATTGGGGTGAGGCATCATCATAGTCCTCGCCGAAGTAAAATAGGCAAATTTTCCAGAAGAACTGGTAATTTATTTTGTAAAAAACTGAGATAAATATTTCCATTTATCCTGTCTGGAATCACAACAGGACCAATAAGGTAGCGATCAAATAATACCTGCACGAATATTTATTTTAAAGTAATGCTTATGGTATGCAACTTTAATGGCATATGGATTTTTGATCTACATAAACATGTTCCTTGTGCAGGGTAGTGACTTCGGATCTTGTAAAACACGCTTCACCAGTAAACAAAAATTTCTACCAAAATTTGAATCACGATTTTTTTTGCTCCGAATAAATTCACAAAATGTAAAGCACATGGGGGGATCGATCGATAAAAGTTCCTTAACCTTGTGGACGTGAGATGGATGTAACAACTGTTTTATTAAAATATCATTTACAATAGTAGTAGGGATATCCAGTTCACTTTCTAGGTTGCGGGTACATTTGGTTCTTCTTCAACTCTTTTTAAAACTTCCTGTGCTTTTTCGAATGTTCGAGTTGTTCGAATACGACCCCTACCTTCAAATATTTTCTCAAAGCTACCCGTTTCTTGGAAGTAGCGCTCTATATTGGTAAATGTTTGATGGTCGGTATTTGAGGATTAGGAAATGTCTCCATGTCAACCTTAACACTTTGTCGCTCATTTACTTCACAAAACCAATAAACCAGGAGCATGTCAGCCTTCTCGGAGTGACTGTAGCGATCCATGTTTAATGGTAAAATAAGCTTAGATATCTAGAATGTTCATTTTACTTTAGTCGACTTCTTAGACTGTGATGCCATTTGTCAGTAGTCAAATTATTAAATACCATAGTAATAAAGTCACTCGAAAAATTATTTTTACAGGTATTTTTTATTATTATAATTAATTGGTGTATGCATGTAACTGAAAATATTTTTTTCTTGGTGAAACCGCTCATCCAAAGAAAATTTTAAGAGGTAAAAAAGCTTCTAAATATATGCGATTATCCGATAGATATATCTAAGTTGTCATAAAGTTGATGACATAAAAAATCAGAAGCGATGTTTACAAGTCGCTTTAATAACACTTACATTACTTTATAGCCGGCTGTTATGTCACTAGAAAACGTCTTGTTATAGTGTTAGACCACTCACGAAAAACCATTTAATTCAGTTCCCAAGTTTGAAGAAAGTGAAGGTGAATTAAAATTACCAACTCTCTTCAATAGATAACTGCAAAACTCATTGTTAGAAATGAGCAGTGACAGCATGCTAAGAATACAACGTTGACTTACACCATTCAGCTTTACTGGAAAGCGAGGAACGAACAGTGAGTCAGCCAGAAAACCTCATGTAGTACACGACCCGTCCATGAGAAGGGGTTATAGTGACAGGACCGTTCTCATCTTTTTTGACAGTCAGGCAGCGCAGAAAGCTCTAGCGTGCTACCAAATAACATCAAAACAGGCCTGGGACTGTCTTTAAAACCTTATCGCTCTGGCAAAATACAACAGGAGCACCCTTGCGTGGGATTATCCTTGCTCGGGTGCCAGGGCACAAGGGGTCTTGGGCAATGAAAAAGCGGACCAACTTGCAAGACAAAGGTCTGCCGCTCCATTTATTGAACCAGAGCCAGCATTTGGTATTACCAAGGCTGCTATTCATGGGTGGCTGTTCTGGTGGATAAATCAGGAACACCAGACTCACTGGAGCCACCTTGTGGGTCACAGGCACAGCAGGCTGTTGCTGAACAGACCATACGGCAAACTAAGCCGTGAAATTCTGCGTCTAAGCAGACAACAAATCAGGTTGGTGACAGGACTTATAACTGACTACGGCATCTTGAGAAAACACCTGCATACAATTGACATCTTCAATGAAGAATCAATATGTAGACTATGTGATGAACAGGACAAGCCCGCTACACACATCATCTTCGAGTGTAAAACTTCGGCCCGCTGGACACACCTTCAGTAATTAATCTATCCGAAAGGCTAATACCCAGAATACAAACTAGTGAGCAAGCTGTTAAACCTGATCAAGCCAACCCATCTGTTCGCCTAGAACGTATATGGCAGGCAATAAAATAAGTATGCACGCTGCAGCGTAAGGCTTTCCAACCCCAGCCTGCTCTGTCATATAATCAATCAATCAATCAATCCAGAAATTGGTAAAAATAAATATTTTTTAAAACTTTGACGTCTTTTACCGCCCAAACGAAGTAGTATCGGATATAACTAATTTGGTTTAAATCGACCTATTTTGACGTCAAGAGTCATCAAACGTTTTACACATATTGTTCGAACATCCTGTATTTTCAAGTTACTTGAGTTATTTTGGGGTTATTTTTAATAAAATAAATACATATTAAAAGAAAGAAACTTTTAACACCCTCTAACTTCACAAGGGAAGCATACGTTTTTAAAAAGACACCATGTTACCATATATTGTCAGTAAGTAAATGATTTGGTAATTTCAAGATAAATAATTTTACATTATATTTATCCATAAAGTTTATACCATTTTGTAGCTATTAACCTTTATTACTGAAGTTGCCTAATAACATAAATTATCAGATTAGTGTCTAATCTTCTACGAATTTGTGGTTTATTGATCCAGTTAGTGGTTACTCCCTGAATTAACTTTATTAAGATATTGATTTTTGCGTAATTAATTTGGATACACATTGGTTGAAAAAATATACATAAATGCTAGATACATTAAATATATTGGAGAACTAAATATTTTAGTTATTAAACAAAGTCTACAGAACTTTAATAAACTGTATATAATGGTAAAATAATTTATTTATTGCAGATTTGATACAATCTATTGCAAATCGTGTGTATCATATACACAGATATTATGTTGTGATCTTGAGCAAGATGTCTTTTTTCACGAAAACATTCTTAAAGGGTGTTTTTTATAGAGGGATAGAACTTTAAGTTGGCAACACTTTTTTAACTGGCGGCCATTTTGTCAGCTGTCAAATGATTTATGTTTAGTTTGGTTTGGCATTTCAACATGAATAGACTGACGCCTGAATAACGCTTCTAAATTATGCAAATTTATTTTGAAAATCATGGTTCTTTTCGAAATACGTATCGCGCAATACGTCCATTCTACGGTCAACATAATCGTTCATCAGAGCAATTAATTCGATTAACCATGGAACGTTTTCGCACCACGTTTACTCTAAATGATAATACGCATCCACAGAGACGTCGTACCGTGTGTACAGAAGAAGTCATTGCTGCTGAAGAGCGTAGCGTAGAGGAAGACCCGAATCAGTCTATTTGCCATCGTGCACAGGGATTGGATATGTCTCCATTCACTTTATGGAAGATTTTGCGGAAAGATCTTGGTTTGCGTGCTTACAAAATCCAACTCGTGCAAGAATTGAAGCCACACGATCACCTAGCAAGGCGTAGATTCGGTGAATGGGCCCAAAACAAGGTTGCCGTTGATCCCGATTTTCATAAGCGAATTTTGTTTATGAAGCTCACTTTTGTTTGAATGGATACGTCAATAAACAAAACTGCCGTATTTGGAGTAATGATAATCCTCAAGTGTATGTTGAGACGCCGTTACATCCAGAAAAACTGACTGTTTGGTGTGCTTTATGGGCTGGTGGAATCATTGGTTCGTACTTCTTTAAAAACGATGCTGGTCAGAACGTTACAGTCAATGGTGACCGCTATAGAGCCATGATTACTGACTTTTTCGTTCATAAATTGAACAACCATGATGTGCAGGAGCTGTGGTTTCAACAAGACGGCGCAACATGTCACACAGCTCGTGCCACAATTGATTTATAGAAGGAAACGTTTGGTAACCGCATAGTTTCACGTTTCGGACCCATGAATTGGCCTCCAAAATCGTGCGACTTAACGCCGCTAGACTATTTTCTGTGGGGATATGTGAAGTCGCTAGTCTACGCCGATAAGCCCGAAACTATTGATCACTTGGAGGACAACATTCGCCGCGTTATTGCCGATATACGGCCACAAATGTTGGAAAAAGTCATCGAAAATTGGACCTCCAGATTAGACTACGTCCGAACCAGCCGTGGCGGTCATATGCCAGAAGTCATATTTAAATTATAATGCCAGAAGGTTATCTTTCGAATAAAGTAAATTTCATGTCAATTTAAAAAAATCATCTTTGTTTTATTCCATTTAAAAGTTCTATATAAAAAACACCCTTTATAATTACGGAAATTTTACCAATTCCTTAAAACATGGTTTCTTCTTCTCGATTTCTTTTTATGTAAATATGTACGTAGTTTACCTTTCTAGAAATTTAAAAACTTATCCTAACGCAGACATTCTTGAATTTAAATTATTTCGGTACTGTTGAAGTATTTCTTTTTGTCTCGAATCGTTGTCTGGATATGAAAATTCATGATGGAACCACAATTTATGATCGGGAAAGCTTAGCATATTATTTTAGTGAATTGACTAATAAATAGTTTGTCACCTATGTCCATTACGAATAAAGTGGCATAATTTTAGAAGTCAACGGAGCAAGAAGGATATATTTTCTGAGTACTTATTGTTCTCCTATGAAGCCTTGGAGCACTTTCTGATCAATGTTTATTTACTCTTTATCGTAACTAATCTTACTTACTTACTTTATCCTAAATTTGACATTATATTGTGTGGTGACCTTAACGTAAACAGTTTGAACAAAAATAACAATGACTGTCTTCCTCTGTGCGACTTATTAAATGTATTTGAACTTATTTTACCATATAAACTCTGCTCCTAGAGTGCTAATCAATAAAAATAATGTTACTTAAACTTCGATAATTGATCACAAATAAATCTTATAACATTATTTCACGTGATATATCAATTGTCTACTGTGACTATTCTGACAATTGTATAAATATTATTAAATATCGGAAAATAATGCTTCATAATATAGAATCTTTAAAAGCCAGTCTCGGATGCATGAAGATGTAAATGGTCTTGGAAACATTTCCGAATTTTTGGACCTCTTACTGTCGATATATAACAAATGTTGTTCCGCGAGGGAATGCACATCTAAAAATAGAGGGGGTGGTTCTTGGTTTAACGAGGACCTAAAGAGACTTAAAGACGAGTTATCTTTATTTTACGTCGTGTATAGAGAAACTAAATCTGTTAACCTTAAAAAACCGTACAACTTTAATCGAAAGAATTATAGAAAAACGACTAATGTCGCTAAAGGCGATTACCTACGCAACAAAATCATGATGATTATTTCAACAAAAGTATACACTTATGGGCTGATATCAATAAAATGAAGCTTAGATCTCAGTGTTCTGTGTGTCTGTATACTGGATGGTGGTGAGGCAACTGAACCTACAGAAGTAGCAAACGTATTCGGAATATATTTTTTACAGAATGTCAAAGATAATATCAATAATCAAGTGAAATACTGCTATATACCATGTATTGTGACCCTGTTACCGTACGAGATTGTTTCAGTTGCCTGAATTTTGAGAAGTACATGATCATACGGTACAGATAAAGAACTTGTTCGAATGTTAAAGGTAATAACTGATCTAAATTGATCTAAATTTGAGCTACTCTCCTCTCTTATCATATCTTAATGGTAAGATTCCTAATATTTTGAAAACTAGTAAGGTTACCGCAGTGTTAAAAAAAGGTCACGCAAACTTCTGATAACTACCGATCTGTATATGTGTTGGATTATTCTTCAAAAAATTTTGAAAAAACTGAAGTATATTAGGATCTGCGCATTAGTGAATTGTTATAATGTTTCAAGTAATAATCAGCATTGCTTTAGAGCTGGAAGATTTACGGAAACTGCAACAGTGGAATTTGTGAACTTAATTTCTAAAAAAATGAATGATGATAGGCTTAATCCCGGCGTATTCTTTGATCTTTCAAAAGCTTTTAATTTTTTCAATATTGGTTTCGTTAAAAATAAGCTTTTTAATATGGGTTTCACGGCACTGTACTAGACTGGATTAGCTTTCTGCTTACCGATCACAAAATGTTAATACAATTGAGCCCCCGACGAGTACAGTGTTGATCTTGGGTCCCCGCAAGGATCGATTCCTTTAATTTTTATTATTTTTATAAATAATTTACCATTACATATATTGAAAAATATTCTAATTAACTATGCTGATAACATGTTAAATGTCCCTTCAGAGTCGACACTTGATAAGCTCCAGGATACCATAGCTTGGGTGTGTCAGAATTTTAGTATATGATTTACAAAAAATAGATTAATTTTAAACTCTAACAAAATTAAAGTTTTCATATTTGGTGGACAACTTCTTTATGATATATTTTGCTCAATAGTGATAACGCTAGATTTTTTGAGCTGGTCATTGATCGGGGAACTGGAACAATCACATTGATCATATTTGTGTAAAGTTTAATTGGGCTTACTTTGAACAAAGCTGAATAAATCTTTTTTTTTGGACTCTTGCAAGCTTCGTTATGATTTAGACACAGCCGTATTCCTTCAGGTGTACTGCGCAATAGCATAATCTGCATTATCAGAATCAATAGAGTATTCTTGATCCAAAATATACATTAATTTTAATTTTCTTCTTTAAAATAAACGTGTTGACCAATCTTTAAAAATAATGACATATTAACTTTATTCGGTATGTATGCTTTTAAATGTTGTTTGTTTGGCAAAAATAATCAGAGTGCCTTTGGAGTGGGTCCCCTAATCACGATTATTTAACACATGACAATAATTTACTTGTTCAACGACATAAAACAGCAGTAAGATCTGTTTCATATACATATATGTGCAACAATTTATAATCATGTTCCAGGAGATATTAGAACTATTATACATATGGGTAGGTTTCAAAATATTCTCAAACGTTATCTAATATTTCAGTACTCGTTCTCACTAAAATTGTTGTAGCGTTGACTTAGTAGTTGAGCATTTATTTCCATTATGTCAGGATTTTCCGTTAATCGTAAAGCAGGATTGAAAATCGATATTTTCACATGCAAAAATCTTATGTCGCTAAAATTATCAATATTTTTGAGGAAATGCTCAAATCTATAAACCAATAATCCACATAACCAAGCATCTCCTACCCACAAAACCATAGACCCACAAACTCTAAACCCACAAACCATAAGCCCACAAACGGTAAATCCACAAACCCCAAATCTACAAACTCAAACCCCAAACACAGAAACTCCGTCCCAAAAACCCCAAACTCATTGGACTTACAGGGTTTGTGGTTTGCTGATTTGAAGTTTGTGCACTTGGGATTTGTGGATTTATGGTTTGTTGTTTGTCGGTTTGGTATTTGTGAGTATGTGGGTTTGGGGTCTGCAAGTTTAGAGCTTGTGGATTGAGGTTTATGGATGGTAAGTTTTGGCTTTATGGCTAATGGGTTTGTCGGTTTATGGGTTTACAAAATGAGATTTTTGTTGATTTTAGCTATGTCAGATTTTTGCATGTGAGAAAACAATTTTCAATCATTTTCTTGCGATTGACGGAAAATCCTGATATGTTGGATGTAAATGTTCATCCAGTTCGAATTCAGCGGACCAAAATACCTATAGGAGACGTGGTAAATTTTTTTTGTCGGTTTGTAGTTCTCTTTTATTTAAAATGATAAAGAGAATTAAAAAATTAAGTTGATATGTCCTGGCGTTTTGCGGGAAAACATACTTGAAGGGGTACACCACCTTTAACGGAAATTTGTTGTTTCTCAGCGAACAGTACATTTTGTCATAAAGCAACATAAAAGTAACAGTAGTAGAAAATCCCTGGGGGTAAAAATTAAACTGGTGACTGCACATTTTTCAGAAAAAAATTTACCAGTTTACAAGATATGATAGAAAATGTGTTTTTTGAAAACAATTTTAAGAGTAGTTTTTGAGGGGGTATTTTTTGTATTTTGGTGTCTTGGTCTTTATAATGTATCTAGAAAAGGAAAGCGTCACTCCTGAAAGTAAGATTGAATTAATTTAAGATCACCAGACATAATTACAGTCTGAGGAATGACATGTTACTTGTCGCACGTGCTATGATCTCTTAACACTACCCTATGTCGAAAGAAAGTAAAAAAAAAATTATATTCTATTAAGGATGTTCATAGAGAGAGGTGCATGGGATGAAAGCATAGGAAAATCACAGTGTTGCAAACCTTATATAAAAAATTTCTTTTTAAAATCTCTTAAATGAATAGAAGAACAAAAATATCTCAAGCAAATGATATTTTGAGTTGCGTTATCAATAATACTTAATTCATAGATATTGATTGAGTTTGAGCAACAACCTATATATTTTGTATTGCCTTATTTTTTGTTTGTGAACATTTATCAAAGTTTTAACGTTTTAACATGTTGTTTATCATACCTCCACGTATTACGTCGATAGTTCAGTGGAGAGGCAAACTATATATATATATATATATATATATATATATATATATATATATATATATATATATATGATATAAGGTAGTGTTGCACAGTCTAAATATAGTATCAAAACCGAAGTTTAAACGAATATTTGTTTCCAAAATGTGAGATAAGTTAAAAAAAGAAATATTTTAAATCATTCTTGAAAACCTATCATACCCTTATGTTCATAACATGGCGTATATTTAAAAAATTGAGTTTAAAGTAACCAATTCTTAAATATTCCTTAAGAATAAACATTATTTTGGACTACTTTTTTGCACAAAAATATTCGAAAAAAAAATATTGAAAAAATTCTGCGTTGCTTTTTACATACTAAATAGTTATAATTTGAAGTTAATGATTTTCCAAGCAAGAATATATAACCATTGAATATCTTTATGCTAATCGTTAAAATAACGAAATTAAGACTCTTAAAGCCACCTAGTAGTTATTAGTGAACTAATAGTGACAACATTTGTGTTTCATAAATCTTCCCAATTTTAATTTTAAAAAGCGTACAGAGTATCACAAAGTTTGTAAAAATAAACAACCGGCAGAATTATAGGCTCTATATCTAACTACGTCATTTGCAGTAGACAATTTTCAACGTTGTTCGTGTTTTACGTCATTAAACGCTGTGCTGTCAATGATTGATGAGTTTGGCCCACCGAACCGTAAGGCCCATTGGTCAGCATCTGCCCAAGACATCCGTCAAACCCACATTGGAAACGTATTAAATAATTAACGCAATAATTAATAGTAAACGTGTTGCATGTAGCGTGAAACTTCAACAGGGTGGAGAACTTTTGGATAATTTAATATATGCGAAGCGCTTATGTAAACAATATAATAGTTTCAATAAGTTAGCAGCTACAGAGTGTGTTAAAGATTACTGTATCATTTCAATTGATTTTTTAAATATCGGCATGGCACAGACGGTTTTCTGACAGTAATAAAAACTAACTAATTAATGAGACGATTTTTTTCTTGGTGCTTTCTTTGCGTAAATTTTTTAGGTTTATCTCTCAGATTTCTTCCCAAAAGTCATCATTCGGGAGAAGGAAAGGATGTGACTGAAAAAAAAACTTTATCTTTTAAAATTCCAAGAACATTAAATTTCCACATTTTTTGAAATTTGAAGTTTTTTTGGTATTTGATGCACCTAAAGCCGCATTCACATTAGTAAAAACCTGTAGTTTGTTATATATGTAATTCTCCTTTCAGGCAGAGCATATGAAAAATATATGTACAAACAGTTTATTTCCTGCAAATATCGCTCTGGTCCTCTCTCCATACGCGTTTCGATTACCTCATGATCTCGTCAGTGGAGCTGTATCGGACCGAGAGCAACATTAGCAGGAAATAACTGACAAATAAACCATAAATTTCAAGATATGTCGGCAGGATATTACACCTGCCGTCTACCAACTTCGATGTCAGACTGAAAAATATCGCCAGTCGAAAGACATCTATGAATCAACGGAATAACGTGAAATTTTTAAACAATGAAAATTTCACTAAAAAATAAAGAAACCTTTCTGCCGTATTTAAATAGTTTGTTATATATGTAATTCTCCTTATGTATAACAAACTATTTAAATACGGCAGAAAGATTTCTTTATTTCTTACTGAAATTTTGATTGTTTAAAAATTTCACGTTACTCCGTTGATTCATAGATTTCGTTCGACTGGCGATATTTTTCAGTCTGACATCGAAGTTGGTAGACGGCAGGTGTAATATCCTGCCGACATATCTTGAAATCTATGGTTCATATATCAGTTATTTCCTGCTAATGTTGCTCTCGGTCCGATACAGCTCCACTGACGAGATCATGAGGTGATCGAAACGCGTATGGAGAGAGGACTAGAGCGATATTTGCAGGAAATAAACTGTTTGTACATATATTTTTCATATTCTCTGCCTGAAAGGAGAATTGCATATATAACAAACTGTTTAAATACGGCAGAAAGATTTCTTTATTTCTTACTGAAATTTTGATTGTTTAAAAATGTCACGTTACTCCGTTGATTCATAGATGTCGTTCGACTGGCGATATTTTTCAGTCTGACATTGAAGTTTGTACACGGCAGGTGTAATATCCTGCCGACATACCTTGAAATTTATGGTTCATATATCAGTTATTTCCTGCTAATGTTGCTCTCGGTCCGATACAGCTCCACTGACGAGGTCATGAGGTGATCGAAACGCGTATGGAGAGAGGACCAGAGCGATATTTGCAGGAAATAAACTGTTTGTATATATATTTTTCATATTCTCTGCCTGAAAGGAGAATTACATATATAACAAACTATTTAAATACGGCAGAAAGATTTCTTTATTTCTTACTGAAATTTTGATTGTTTAGTAAAAACTTATGTTGCACAAAATTTGTGTTTACTTATAAAATGTATGCTAGTATGAACCTGTTCGTTGCATAACAAAGGTACGGAAAAATCTTCGCTACATACAACGCACGTGATCCCTCCCTGGTTGGTTTCTTTTTTCAGACATCATTCTGGTGTGGACATAGTCTATAAATTTAAGTTACTTTTTCCACCTGGTTTTGAATGAACTAATCTGTGACGATGTCTGATGCGTTAGTAATGAGTTTGTGATATCCTTGTATTAATAAAAGAACACCGTTCTTGTTTAAATTCATTTCTTATAGACTAGCCCCAACTTGAAATCAACATAAACAAAAATTATATACCAACCAAATAACGCACAAGTTCACATATGAATAGATCACGGACGCACGTCGCACAAGCTAAATATTTATTTCGGCGAGATACAAAATTTGCCCGTAAATATTTGTGCCGAATCCTACATTAACCATACAACACATTTTTTTTTTGCTAATGTGGATGCTGCTTTAGATTGTGCTTTACGTTCAAATCTAAATAAAACGGAATACCTTTAATTCTATATATTCGATGTTACATCAGTATTTTTTTAATCAAATTTTTGATGGTTATTTTATTATTAGTACCATTAAATGAAACTAAAGTCTCTGTAATTTATACTTTATGATTTACTGTATGATTAATAAAATAACCGTAAAAAATATCAGTTCTGAAAAACAATTGATTTCAATGAGTAGTTAAGTGAAAACGTTTTCTTTAAAAGCAACAGACACCTGAAACTCTGATGGTTCAAACTAGATTTTTTACCCTAATTACTAGAAAACTAAACAGATTTTTAGGCTTTTCTATACTAATGGAAATATAACACTGACGTGGTTGTACGTAAATAGAAGACTTCGTGTTAAAAATATAAGCTAATGCAGATGCATAAAAATTCGCAAAATTTGTTAGCTCATTAAAACATTTGCTTCCTTTTACCATTTCTATAATATCTTAATTTTGGAAGTATTTACAGATTGGTTATTAAACGCAGTTAGGATTTTGATTAAAAAATGATTTTTTTTTTTAATTTTTCGCTCCGTAAAATCGATCGTTCCCTGTCTACACTTTACTAGATAAAGTTGCTATATTTGTCAGTACTGGGGAAACATTAAAACAGGTGTTTACTTTTTAAATGTGAATTTTTTCCTATACATTTCTTAATTTTAGGTCCAAAACCATTTGTAGAATATCTTTAAAAGAAAACCATTATCACTTGTTGAATGAGTCGGCATTAACAGGCTTATGGAAAAGGCAGTACCCCAATACGAAATACCTGGTTACACTTACATGACCGAGAAAATTATTCCGTGACATCTGATTTGTGGACATATCAGCACAACAACCAGAGTTTTTTGAGTTTCACTGCGCATTGGATATCTCCAGATTTTATACTTGAACATGGCGCTTTAGCGATGAAACCGTTTGCTGGTACCAATATTGCAAATGAACTCAGTGGTATTGCAAAAAGATGGAATATTTTACATTAATTTTCTTGTCGATGTCAGTGGAGCCAATATGATAAAAGGTGTACGAGACGCAGAATATGATTCTGCCAGGTGTTTTATTCACTCACTACAACGGGCTGTTGACGAATCGCTAAAGTCTCAATCGGAAATAATACAGATGGTAGCTGCTGCAAGAGGAATTGTCACCCATTTTAAATCACTCTAGTACAGCACAAGAAAAACTGAAATATATTCGTCAAGAACTTAATTTGCCAGATCATCAATTAGTACAATATGTAAGCACACGCTGGAATTCAACATATTTTTTAATGGAGCGATTATTAGAACAAAAGCGAGCCCTCCCTTTGTACATAACTGATCATGATTCTTTAAATAATTTAACACCTGCTCACTGGGAGTTAATGGATCAATGTATCAAACTCCTCAAACCGTTCGAAGCTATTACAAAAATAATCAGCTCGGGTATTTCCTGCATTTCTGTATTTGAAATACTTGGGGAAGGAATAGACAGCAGAGAGAACATCATATTAACTGAGAATGAGATCTTCACTAAAAGTTGAACTTGAAGCGTGTTTCACCTTTAATGAGAATGACAAATATCTGGTTGCCATTTTCTTGACACGCGTGTCAAAACTAGTTTCCTGGGATTAGTTCAAACACAAAGAGCAAAATAAATAATTCTTTTAGAAGCTCTGAGATTGAGTTGTGATGAGCCTAGTAGCCCCGATCAGGATTCATCTCCATCTCGAAAGAAAAGAAATGTCAATGAAAATGGTAAACCCATTGAGATACAAGACAATTTCTGTAACTGTTTTGAGAAACTCGCTACAGAAAATATGCACAAAGATGAAGATTTGGAACAGGAAAGATCAATTCCAAGTGAAATTTTTACATGAAAACAGTTCGCTTAGATCGGACAGATCCTTAAAAGTGCTGGTCAGCAAACTCAAAATGCTAAGATTTATTTATCGTCGTCCGATGCCAAATATAACCAGATCGTTCAGCAAGCCACGTTGATCTGAAAAGGAAAATCATAACTAAACTGATCTGAACTAACCTGAACTAAAGTTATCTAGTTTTCATGGAAAAACCACGCAAGATCGGCGAAAAAATAACATATTTGTATTCTACGGCTCGAAAATAGGAACTATATAAAAAATCATGGAAAAATTCGGAAAATTCTTCAGATTAGTTCAGGTTAGTTTAATTATGATTTTCGTTTTTGAATCAACGTAGCCTGCCGATTCTGCACGTTTACCCATATTTTACGCTACAATACTGGAACGACCACAATTAATTGCATTTGAACTATTAAGTTTTCCATCCTAATGAACTTTAAAATCCACGTTAACGTGGCAACATCCTATCGCATGTTTCTATCTAAATCGTATGCAAACATGTATGCCCAGAAACAGAATGAAACAACAGTTTTCTTTCCTTTTATGAAAAATTCGCATTTTTCCGCCATTATTTATATATATTTTTTAAATGATTAAAGATTATGTAGTGTTTGTAAATTTTACTAGAAATGCCCAAAATTTAAAGGTAGTGATCGGAAAATACAAGTAATATGAGTGAAAATGATTTTTTTTTCGGAAAAACCACGCGAGATCGGTGAAAAATAACAACATATTCGTGTTTCTACCTTTTCTAATTATTATTCAAAATTTATAGTATTTTTCGATTTCGGTTCAATTTTCTCATAAAAATTTTATTTTTCGACTTGATATTGTACCTGCTACATTACATTGAAAAAAATTAAGTTCAGATTCGTAACTTACGATTTCGAAAACCCCCTAATACCAATTATAAAAAATGTGAATGTGTACAAGTCTCAACTTACCACAATTGATCTGCCATATTGAATTTCAAAAAAATATATCATAAAGTTTTAACCTAATCTTAATCTACACTTTTAAAACCCCCCACTACCAATTTTGGACATAATCCAGAAACAAAATTTTTAGATGGCCGTATTGCATCTGCCATATTGAATTTTTTAAAGCAATTTTAACTTCGATATTTACATGATCAGAGACCTCCCCAGTACCAATTTTGAACAAAATCGAGAGATGGTAAATTTTTTGTCCGCCATATTAGATCTGCCATATTGAATATGTTAAAAATATTTTTTAAATCATAATTTACAACCTCAGAAACCCCTCTATACCAATTTTGGACAAAATCGAAAGATATTGAATTTTTTTCCGCCATATTGGATCTTCCATACTGAATTTTACGAATTTTAAATTTGTAATTATCACGCTCAAAAACCTCGCCATACCAATTATGGAGAAAATCGGACAAATTTTTTTTGCCTGCCATATTAGCACCGCCATCTTGGATTTTACCAAACCAATTTTGGCTAAAATTATATGGGACCACCACATCAACTTCGTGAAGATAACGCAAAAAATGTCATTTAAATTGGTGCTGCCGTTCCGGAATAATTGATGTGCATACAAAAAATCTTCGAACATACCCCTGTAGAATTAACATAACGTCAGAACTAGGGTCCGGTTGCTTGAACGCTGAATAACGTAATAATATTTTTATTTATATTTGAAAAAGTGTTGATAAACAGTAGATATTTCATATATATATCCTTTTCTAATTGCGTTATTTAAACGAAGATCACATGATAATCGTTCGTCAATTCTAGAATATGAATTTATGGTTGCCTAAATTATTATTATTGTTATTTTCAACATGTAAACAATATCTAATAATATTTACCAATAAAAATAAGTTTTTAAATCCACTTTTTGTGAATATTAATTGCAAACTTCGCATTTATAGTAATTGTTAACCCCCAGAAACACTGAAAAGGGTCACGACAAGCAATTAAACTGAAAAAAAAAAAGATAAGTAAACATGTTAGTGAGTTAAACATCAAAAAATACTCTCCCCACCGACCATAAACAGCCTTCAAACAAATTTATTGTTGTTTAAATCTATAGGGTATGATTGAAGCAAAAAATACATAGTTGTCGAAGTTAGAACCTCCTTTTTTTAGAATTCAGTTATAAATTGAAAAAAAAATCGTGTTCTTTAAACCTTCAACCGACCAAAACAACAAATATACCAATTTTTTATATTCAAGTTGAGAGAGACCGCACACGTGCAAGTTTAGTCTTTTAAATTCTAGAACTGAGTCACAGTGAGATATGCGCGACCAATTTCGAAAGTAAAAAGTCTCAAAATTTTCGTCGAATGTTTGAGACTAAAAAAATTTTTATAAAAAAATTTAACCGACTTCTAAAAGTGCTCTAAAAAGTGGAAAATAACTAGGAATTTTTATATGAAATTGAAATTTTTGAAGTCGGCGCCAAACTAATACCTGACAAAATGTGATTCGCCTAAACAGATTAAAAATACTTTCTTTGTAATTGCTTTCTTACCATTACCAATTTTTATATATAAGTAGTGATTTATTTAATTTAGAAATAATTTGCGCCGACTTTAAAAATTTCAATTTCATATAAAAATTCCTAGTTATTTTCAACTTCTCAGAGCACTTTTAGGAGTCGGTTCAATTTTTTTATAAAAATTTTATTGTTCGATTTTTAGTTTTGAATTCATAAATTATTTGGACTAAGTACTAACCGAGATTAGTGTACCTCGCAATGACTCCAAGGTGGCAAAAAAGTACCCATTTTATCCAGAATTGTAAATCACCCTCAAAAGAACCACTAAAAATTCTTTTATTCTTAGAGTTCTCTAAATACCAATGAAATCGTGTCAAACAAATATTTAGTCTGTCAAGAGTAAATCCACTATCTTAAATTTCAAATTAATTTTAGATTGGTAATATAGGCCCCAAAACCTTCCAATATCGATATTTAACCCCTAAAATTCCTCCATACCAATTTTGGAGAAAATCGAACAAAATTAATTTTTTTGCCGCCATATTGTTAGCGCCATCTTGGATTTTACTGCACCAATTTCATCTAAATAAATATGGGACTACCGCAACAACTTCCTTAATATAACGTAAAAAATTTCATTCCAATCGGTGAAGCCGTTCTGGAGTAATAGGTGTACAGGGTGAGTCAACGATTGGATGAAGTAGGTTTGTGCCTTTTCGGTGAAATTTACAAAGAAACTATATTTACTGTTTGATACAGTTTATTTTTACGCAAATTTTAAAAATATTTAGGACTCTACAGGGTGAGCCAAAAAACTAGGACAGCATAAAGTTGTATTTTTTTTAATAGAATACCCTATATACGAATCGTATTTTCGATTTAGCTTATAATTTTAAATCTTTTTTATTAAGAGTTTACTATAACAAAACTTTATAGTTTCTGAGATAATTAAGATTAAAGAAAAAAAGTCACATTTTCAAGCATCAATTCAATCCTAAATAACGTTTTCAATTTTGTGACAAATATATTCAAATTTGGAATTTAGCAAGGCCAAGGATAAGTTAACATAATTTTTACCTAATATTTGCAATAAAAGCTACAGGGTGTTGAACACATCGGCTCAAATTTGAACAAGTTTAAATGAATAAATATCTCTTTTTTTAAATGGTACACCCTATATATTTTCATGTTATTTAATAGAGTAATAAAAACCCTAAAAGTTTTGTTCAATATATCCTATACCTATTTATAATAGTTTTTGAGATATTTCAGTTTTTCTTATTTTCCATACTTTTTTACAGAAATAGTCTTCATTATCATAGTAGCCATGGCAAAAACAATGTAAAGGAACATTTTTCTGTGTGTCAAATTTATAACCGCAATCGCTTCTTTTGGTTTTTATGTAGTGTAGTTTGGTTTTTTTTTGCATTCATCTTATATTGTAAAATGAATTTTCCAAAGAATGAGTTAATAGATATGATTTATACAATAGGAGAGGCTCAAAAAAATTGCCTTCTTGCTCAAAGAATTTACAAAATGAAGTATCCTGATCGACGCCAGCCTAATACCCATACTTTTCAAAACTTAATGCAAAGATTTGATTCTTCTGGTACTGTTGATTATCCAAAACGTAAAGTGGTCAACAAACCAGTAACTAATGAAGAAAAAGAACTACAAGTATTGTTAAATGTTCAGGAAAATCCTTATATTGGTAGCCGTCAGTTAGCAGCAGTATGTGAAACATCACAATCCACCGCTAATCGTACTACCAAGAAATATAGGTATCATCCATATCACATGGAATTACACCAAGAATTGCATGGACAGGATTTTGAAAGTCGTGTAAACTTTTGTCGTACAATAAATGCGGAGATTCAATTAAATCCAAATTTATTATGCAAGGTAATGTTTAGTGATGAAGCTACTTTTAGAAGTAACGGTGCCATAAATAGACGCAACATGCATTATTATGCCACAGAAAACCCATTTTGGATTAGAGAGGTGCAACACCAAAACCACTGGTCATTAAATGTTTGGTGTGGTATTCATCATAATCGAATTATTGGACCCCACTTTTTTAATGAACCACTAAATGGCCATAGTTACCTGAACTTTCTACAAGAAGAACTACCCCAACTGCTTCAAGGTCTCGATAGGGATGAGCTGGACAGTATGTGGTTCCAGCACGATGGTGCGCCTCCGCATTACCATCGTGAAGTTCGTGCGTTTTTGGACCAACGATATCCGCAAAAATGGATTGGACGTGGGGGTTTCATTGAGTGGCCACCAAGGTCTTGCGACATCACCCCATTAGATTTCTTCCTATGGGGTAATATTAAAAATAAAGTGTATGTTAATCCACCAACAACAGTGGAAGATATGCGAAACAGGATTAGGGATACCTGTAGAACAATAACGCCACTAATTTTGTCCAGGGTCCGAGAAAATCTGCAAAAAAGACTAAATTTGTGCATTGCACAAGAGGGTCGTTTACTCGAACACTTATTAAAAAGAAATAATTAATCTCAGTATTTAATAGGTAATTTTTTTGTTTCAATTTAGTATAAAAGTAAATATGTATTTGCCTTGTCGTTATTGTTGTGTTAATTTTTTCACATTATGTTTAATTAAACTATTGCCGTTGTAATATAACGAATAATGTATTTCATCATATTTAACCACATTCTGTTTTTTTCTGTAGTTTCTTTTTATTATTTTACATGGCTACTATGATAATGAAGACTATTTCTGTAAAAAAGTATGGAAAATAAGAAAAACTGAAATATCTCAAAAACTATTATAAATAGGTATAGGATATATTGAACAAAACTTTTAGGGTTTTTATTACTCTATTAAATAACATGAAAATATACAGGGTGTACCATTTAAAAAAAAAGATATTTATTCATTTAAACTTGTTCAAATTTGAGCCGATGTGTTCAACACCCTGTAGCTTTTATTGCAAATATTAGGTAAAAATTATGTTAACTTGTCCTTTGCCTTGCTAAATTCCAAATTTGAATATATTTGTCACAAAATTGAAAACGTTATTTAGGATTGAATTGATGCTTGAAAATGTGACTTTTTTTCTTTAAACTTAATTATCTCAGAAACTATAAAGTTTTGTTATAGTAAATCCTTAATAAAAAAGATTTAAAATTATAAGCTAAATCGAAAATACGATTCGTATATAGGGTGTTCTATTTAAAAAAATACAACTTTATGCTGTCCTAGTTTTTTGACTCACCCTGTAGAGTCCTAATTATTTTTAAAATCTGCGTAAAAATAAACTGTATCAAACAATAAATATAGTTTCTTTGTTAATTTCACCGAAAAGCAACAAACCTACTTCATCCAATCGTTGACTCACCCTGTACATACATAAAAAATTCATAGTCGACGAATTGTGTACCTCCTTCTTTTAGAAGTCGGTTAAAAAAAAGAAATCACACGTTTTTAAGTACCTTTCTTTTTTTCTTAATATGTCTAAAAATCTTTCAGATTCGCTATTCTAGATTCAGTTCCGCTTAAAAAATAGTAGCGAGTTTTGACACTCAAAATTTTACTATAATTTCTTTCAAATCTACATCTTTTCGATCTTTCGCTTATCTTTGTAGCTCTTTTGATCCAGAGATAGTTAATCTTGTCTGAGAATTCATCAAATTATTTCATTGTCTGGCCTTGTGAAGAAGATGCACGTGATCTAGAGTACAAGCATTTACCTAAAAGTACTCCATACTTACCAAACATCGATAGTATTGTCGTTTCGATAAATGCATTCTAAGTGTAACCCTTTATAATAAATAATTCGGTTCTAAAACTAGAACAAATGAATGTATCCCGAAACTGTATTGTTTTCCTATGTATTCTACCTATTGATTTTCACTGGTGTTAGATTACATTATCAAGTGAAACAATTATTCTAACAATTTAATAGGAGTAAACTGGGTTCGAAAACATAAATTACGAATAATGTGATTACCCTGTTTAACAACAGAATTTGGGAGCTTCAAGTTATGTTAGGAATGTAGGCAAATCATATCTGTGTGTCAAGTCCTAGTTAAATTTTATAATTAATGGCGGCGTAGCGGATCGAATATTTACCCTCTTAAACAATAGAGCATATTTCCTACCTTTCTAAGATTTTAATAATTAAAAGCAAGGATCTCGTACAAAACAAAAATGCAGATAATACCTTTGCTGATATCTTAGTACAATGTAGTTCTTATAGTATTAATTAAAATTTGCCATCGGCAGAAAATCAAGTTATATTTGCAAGCTTGTTTGCGCTAGGACTGTAATAATTTATTATTGAACGATATAAGGATAAAATGACATTAATTTTACCGCAAGGTTTTAATGAATAAATGAATGAATAAAAGCTGGCGACACTTAATTTTTGATGCCTAAGCCACCTAGGCTGCAAGTTATTTGGGGCCTTTGCTTCGTTAATTGACCCTACCTAACGATTTTAGGTGACAAAATTGTATCCTCGAAATATCTTTGCCTAAGTCTGAGGAAATGGTTTCATTCTACTCCATGATTGAACAAATTTACTATACAGCAACAATTTTAATTCTCTTTTATCGACGGTAACTGGAACAGGTAGAATTGGTTATAGTCCATCGCAGACCCCATTTTTGCTAGATAATTTCTGTTTATACCCGAGTTATCCGGGATCCACACGTGTCTGATTATGTAGCCCTTTCTTGTCATACTATTCAGTACATCTTTGCACTCAAACATCAGTCGCGAACTTACGGCATTATACTTCGGTGCCAGTATCTCAGCTCCACTATCTGAACATATGCTTACTATCTTATTCCTATTAATATCTCTCTCGCAGAGATGGTCACAATGCAGAATAGCGTAAATTTTCGCTCTTATGTTGTTCGAGAGAGTAAAATTTTTCCTGGCTTCTACCGGGCTTTCCGGCTTCATTTTTTTCTTCCTGTCGAAATCCATGTAAACCAACGGGATCTATTTTTTCGACGATTTTGCTTCTTCTCCCAATTTTCTCTAGCTGTTAAGAGTATTTTAAGATAGTAATTAGGTTACAAAAGTGGCGCCATGGGGAATGATGGACAACTCTTTTAAACGCTTGTCCAGCCACATGAGTAGCCACCCGGTCCAGTTCCGAAATGTCTGAGGCAATTGAGATGATAATCAATCTTCAGGGCCTCGTTCTCTATGTATAAGTGAAGAAGAGATAGGTTTATTAGGAGTTCCAGAGTCCTAGTGGATGCAGGCCTCCTCACACTCATTATTCGAACACCAGAAGACGGTGTTTGCGTTTTGTTGTAGTAGGCCGCCATACAATAGCGGCGTACGTAATCATAGAGAAAATCACCATTGTGTATATCAAAAATAACACTTTCGGTGTCAACTCCCATTTGCATCCAAAGGCTCATTAACAAGTCCAGAAAGCACATAGCACCTTCTTTGTCGAGCTTCATTATGATAATTCCAGCTTAATCCTGAGTCGAGAATTATTCCTATGTATTTAACTGTTCCCTTGTATTGGAAGGTTTTTCCCTTAAATGTAATTGTGTTAAGTCTTCCGTTTTTCACTTTTTTTTAACGAATACCACCTCCGCACTTGTCCGGATTTATTATTGTATATATATATATATATATATATATATATATATATATATATATATATATATATATAAACAAGCCAAACGGCTTAGCACTCCCTACAGGGATTATTCACTCATACCAGGCATAAAAAGACACCAAAAGTATGAAGGTTTATTGAAACCCTTTCCATGTTATCGGGTCCTAGGTGACGTTGTTTGCTGTATTTCCCACGAACTTTCGGACGGTTCTCGCGGTTGCAAGGAGAATTGCTTTCTGCATAGGTTTATACAGATGCTCACTAAGCCCACTCCAGTTGTTGACAGTATTATGGGAATCGTTTGGACGCTGTTCATTGCTCATTGTCTTCGGATTTGGACCTCCAGATCTCTGTATTTGGCGATCTTCTCGTTGCTTTTTGGCCTTAGGTTGTTGTTAGGTACACCAGCCAATTGTAACATCGCAGCTGGTTGTATCAATGAAGAACATCAAATCTGCCAAGATTACATCCAGATGCAGTTTGAGCCATTTATCACCGAGGAAATTTCAAGAATAATCAAGGAATCCCATAACTGGAAAGCTCCAGGTCTCGACGGGATCCAGAACTACTGGCTCAAAAAGTTCTGGTGTGTGCACCATCAGCTGGCTAATCTTATTAATGATGTTTTCCTTAACCCAGCAAAAATGCCATTGTTCTTGACCGAAGGTATTACGTACCTCCTACCAAAGGACCAACACAACACACATGACCCAGCTAAGTATAGGCCAATCACCTGCCTTCCCATACTGTATAAGGTGATCACCTCCTGCTTGACCCAACGCATCTATGCACATTGTGAGCAAAATAACATCATTGCAACTCAACAGGAAGGATCCACGAGGGGAGCAATGGGATGCAAGGAACAATTGATTGTTGACTCTGTCATATGTAATCAAGCTTGTACCAATCGAGAAACCTCTTTGCTGCCTATGTGGATTATAAGAAGGCCTTCGACTCAGTGCCACATGAGTGGCTCAAAACTATATTGAGAATGTACAGGGTCGTTAATACTTTTTTTTCTTTTTAGAACGCATCATGTCAGCCTGGAGAATTAGGATCCAATTGCAAGTGCCATCCAGTGACACCATCGAAACTAACACCATTCCGATATGAAGAATAATATTTCAAGGCGATTCACTTAGACCATTATGGTTTTGCCTTGCAATAAACGTACTATCACGCCGTTTGAACTCCACCAGATACGGCTTCAGTATTAGAAATAACAACGACGAGATAGTAAGAGTGAATCATCTTCTATACATGGATGATCTTAAACTGATGGCTGCTACCAGAAACCAGCTGGAACAAATGCTTAAAATTGTGGAGGAGTTCTCCGGGGATATCAGAATGCAATTTGGACTTGACAAGTGCCGTATTTTGAACATCGTTAAAGGGAAGATACAACCGGGGGCTCTTGAAATGCAGAACGGTGAAACAATAGCTGCAATGGAAGCAGACCAAACATACAAATATCTAGGTATGAAACAGGCTAAAATAATTGACCATGGCACTATGAAAGCCGAATTGACAACACGTATGCTTGCTCTGTGCTAAGCTAATCTTTTGGAATTGTAAAATGGAGCAGGACGGACATCCAAAACCTACAAAGAAAAATAAGGAAACTCCTAACGAAAGCACAAAACATCACCCTCAGAGTGCTGTTGAACGTACAATGCTTCCAAGACACCAAGGAGGAAGAGAATTGGTGGATATTGGTAAGCAGCTCGACCAACAAATAATAAACTTACGTTCATATTTCCACAGGTTAGCGGACTCTTCCACACTACATTGAGCAATATGCGAGACAGACGATTCAACGCCGCTACAGTTAAGGGAACAAGATATTACTTCTCACCACCAAACAGACCAAGAGAAGTTACAAACCTGGCTACAGAAGCCACTTCATGGAAGACATCCAAATGAGGTCAATCAGGACAATGTCGACAACTCAGCGTCAAACTACTGGTTGATTTCAGGACAGATGTTTCCGGAAACGGAAGGCTTCTTGTTAGCTATTCAAGACCAGGTTATTCCGTTGATGAACTATCGGTTGGCTGTCGAACATCGGAAACAATTCAGCACATAACTAGAGGATGCCAAGCGTTTGCCGCAACCAAGTATAAGGAAAGACATGACTCAGCCGCTAAAATACTCCACCAAGAGTTAGCAGAAAAGTTAAACCTACTACAGGTAGGAAGAGTGCCTTATTACAAGTACAATCCGGAGCCTATTCTTAAGAACAACCAGTTCAAGTTATATTGGGACCGAACGGTTCTGACAGATCAGACAGTAGCTCATAATAGACCAGACATTATACTAATAGATAAAATTTCTAGGCGAACTACACTTCTCGGTATGGTGGTACAGGTAGGCCACCATCTCGATGGTGGTGGAATAGGATGAATTGTGTTTTATTACAATTTATTCTAACTGTGCAACCTCTAACACAGACAAGATATGATGGAGCGAAGTTTGCATTCACTGTTTCGCATTTTACTTCACTTACATACGGAGTTGCGTATAGTTGTACGTTTGCTGAATGTGATTTCAGCACTATAACAGCATAATGTGGATATAACCACTGCTAATGCATCTCACACGGAAGAATCCGTGAAAATTGTATAAACATATATAAGTCATCCGACGAGAGGTCGGCGAAGCCGCGTTCAGTGTTTGCGTGCTTCCTTCCGATCTCTCCTTTGCACAGCCAGGTGCATGTCGGTACCCTGATGAGTCTAGTGAGAGACGAAACATGTATCTCTGTCGTATCACTGTGGCGGGGAGGGTAAGCTTTGACTTTCTTCTCGGTATGGTGGTACAGGTAGGCCACCATCTCAATGGTGGTGGAATAGAATGAATTGTGTTTTATTACAATTTATTGTAACTGTGCAACCTCTAACACAGAAAGGATATGATGGAACGAAGTTTGCATTCACTGTTTCGCATTTTACTTCACTTACATACGGAGTTGCATATAGTTGTACGTTTGCTGAATGTGATTTCGGCACTACAACAGCATAATGTGGATATAACCACTGCTAATGCATCTCCCACGGAGGAATCCGTGAAAGCCCTATAAACATATATATATATATATATATATATATATATATATATATATATATATATATATATATATATAAAATAAGAGCAATTATGTTTTAAAGTTAATCAGCCCAGGTTAGTGGGGATTTGTATCATTAATAGAAGAAAAACAATGTTTCCTTTTTGCAGACGCTTTACTTTTAAGCATTTTCACGGCTCTATAATAAAATAATACAAAATATAGATAAAATTAGAGATCAGAATAGGTGACGCGCTCTAATTTAGCAGGAAAACTATTTTCTCGGTTAGTAGCCTGAACCTAAATCAGTTCTCATAAAGTTCGTACGGCATCCTTCCAATTTTATATCTGGTATGCTATAAAATGGTATGTGTTCCTTAAATGTGTTTTCAAATCTTGATTATAGTATTTTAATTTTAAATTGCCTTTAAAAAAATTTTCTTGAAGTTTTTATAAGTGCTATTGTTCTCTCGGATTTCATTACTTGGATTTTAGCACAAACGACAAACTAGAAAAGTGTCAGAACCAGACCGCAATAACTAAAATTTATGATACTTGCATTATTTTGTCGTCGGCCGTAAAATACTGAAAATAGAGCCTAATGTACAGCGGCTCTAAATGGTGAATTTGGAAGAGCGACTGTTCTGTTGTATTATGGTTTGTTTGTGGAAAAATCTTTTGTATATAAAGTTTTCTGTATAATGGTATTTCAGAGAAAATTATGTTTATACAGCAAAGAGAAAATATATCTATTAATAAGACTAAAATACAAAAGTATTTGCCATAATTTACTTAATATGGAAAAATGCAAAACAATTTATTTGTGAATAAGATAATGTCCTACGTTACAAGTAGAGCAGCTTCACGAAAAATTCTGTGGCTTTGGGTATAATAGTCACATTTCTTCTTTATATAGGAATTCTTATTCAATTTTAGTTCCAAAAGGTATTGAAAGTTTATAGTTCTAGCATATATTACTTAATTTTACACAGCAACCTTGTTAGTTTTTAAAAAAATCAAAATTTCAGTAAGAAATAAAGAAATCTATCTGTCGTAATTAAGTAGTTGTTTACATGTATTATCTTGTGAAGCAGAGAAAAGGAAAGAATAAATGCAAACAGTTTGTCCCCTGCAAATACAACTCTGGTCTTCTCTTCATACACATATCGACCACCCTATGGTTTTGTCAGCGGAGCTGTATCAACCGAAAGCAACGTTCTCAGGAAACAACTGCTATATAAAATATAAATTCCAAAATATGTGGGTAGAATATTAATTTTCTTTTTAATTTCGCAATTCTCCGGTGATTGTATAGATGTTGCTTAAATGGCGATATTTTTCAGTCTGGCATCAAAGTCGACAGGTTTTTTTAATATCTCACCGACATACTCTGGAATTTATCTAGCAGTTATTGTCTACGAATGTTGCTTTCGGTTCGATACAGGTTCACTTACGAGACCAGAAGGTGGTCGAAACGCGTTTGGAGAGAGAATCAAAGTTGTATTTGCAGGAGACAAACTATTTGTATATATTCATTCCTTTTCACTGCTTGAAAAGATAATACATATAAACAACTTTGTTTGTCTCCCGACTAGCTATTACACTGAGAGAAAGCGTAATATTAGAAAAAATACTGCCATCAATTAGGATGTTGACTGTATTCAAATAAAAATGTAATTTTGCCACGAAACGGTAGATTCCACAATATAAATCCTAAATAACACAATATTTTTCTTTATTTTTAAGGAATTTAATTTTTATTTAGTAATAAAAATGTAATTAAATCTCCTTCGAGTCCCGTGACAACGAACACCAATCAAAGTGAATGATATCACACCATACTAACGTCATCGTTGGCACTCCGTCCAGATACGGTTAGTCTCTTGAGTCATAATTTAGTTCACTTACTATTACTTGAAGTAATCATAATCACTTCGACCTAATGACAAGTAAATGAATATTCAAAAGAACATGAAGTTATCAGTTTCACTTTTGTCACTTTGATCATTTGATAAGAACTCTAAAGAATACAGCCAACGTCATCGCTATCACGAACTTGACATAAAAATTTTTTGTTTTTATATCACATTCGTGACCGCTGTCCAGGGCTACGTTGGCTAGTTAATATTTTATAGTCATTTTCATGTAATTTCTTTAAAATTTGCTTACTTTTTCCTTTGAAAACGGTTTTAGGAAATTTTCTCATGATGAAAAGTAGATTTATTAAGGCATACAATTTTAATTTGCCCAGAATTGATTGTTTTATGGTAGTCAATTTCTTCGCAACAAGCGGTAATTTCTGCCCTGCTAAATTCAGAAATGCGAAGACTTCCATGTAAGTAATTTACCAAGGACTGTTATTTCCGCAACCGATAATGAATACATAATAGTAATCACATTACATTTTCCGAAAATGGATCCTGAATAAATAACTTTTCAGGTGTTTTAATTGTAGTATTTATACATTGAGGCACCATACAATACTTAAAATAACTTAGAACTCATCTTTTATTAAAAAAATTACGAAAAAACTATATCTCCTTGTCAATTTACCGGTGTTTATAATAATAGTGACGCCACAAAGATAAAGTGACAATTATTGACGTTTTGGAGGGAAATTTGAAACGGAATTTAAAATTTATGATTTTTCAAGTATTAGTTATAATAAAAATTTTTTTTAAATATTTTGGGCTACATTAGGTACCTATGCATGGTTTTAAACGCTTTCCCAAAAATATACAAACATAATAACATAATACAAAAGACATACCAATTATTTAATTTTAACTAGATTGGATCAAAGGCATTTTCCTCAAAATTAAATTTCTATACGGATTTTCATTTGATTGAACCTAACTTTATAGGTTACGTTGCGTCGTTTCGTCTCCTATTTGTATTTTATAATTTCCTATGTAGAATAGATTGGTTAATGGTAAGAGGAAATTCCTGTGCTTGCTGAGCATGAACAAAACTGAAGAAAATATGGCTGTTTTTTTGCCTAAAAATTACTTTAGGATATTCATTTGCTACCACATGAGTCAAATGAAGTTTAGTATCCAATATTTGACAAATTAAATTAAAATGTCGATAAAAATATTATAATTTAAAAATAAATAATTTGCCAAGCATTTATTATTGATCTTGTTCGGACCGATCCGCAGTTACATTCACTGGAAATTCATATTATAAACGGTTCTGTTTGAAGTTTTGATCAGATGCAACATTTCAATATACGGTGACGCGTTAACGTAGGAAGGGAGCAGGTCGTGCTCTACGGATCTGCTTGGCTTACGGCAGCGGAACATTGGTCAGTGAATATTTCTCGTGCAGACAGTCATTGGTCAAATGCTCAGCGCAGGGGTATCGGTTTGACGGTATCTACTAATAATCGAGATATCCCTGCTCTCTGAACTGTTCAACGGTTTGACTGCCTGAAGGTCAAAACATTCACTCGGTGGTCTGTTCTCGGGCGTCACCTTCGGGATTCATGTGGTCGAGGGCCCACTTATGCTCCAGGCAACTTGTTACAGTGGAGAAACGGCAAGCCAGGGGTCAATTGCGTGTATTAGTGCTGGCTGCCGGCGGCCAATTGTTATATGTAATGTTAAAAATGGAACTAGACGCCAAATTTGTGATGCATATGAGACTAGATAAAGAAACAAACCGTTATAAAACATCCTTTATCCTGTATTCTGTACTTTTTATATATAAAGACATGGCCTAAAACTAACTTACAATCTAAGATTGACAAAAATATAAACAAATAAATGGTCTGGAGGGCAAGAGTATGTTTTGAGAGCTGTTCACGGTAGCTCGTACTGTTCGGTTGCGCTGAAGACGGTAACCCGGCAGTATCATTCACGACGCTATTCACGTACCTCATACTATACGGTTGCGACGCTGTTCACGACAGCTCGTACGCAAATGATCGTGCCTCGTATCTAAAATCCGCGTTTACGGTTCACGGCGCTTCGTATTAAAATTCGACCGACGGCGGTATACGCGGTAACAATAACCCGGCATCGATAGGCGATAGGCGGCGTCTCTACACGGCGACAGCGATCTCTACACGCGACGGCGGCGGCGATAAGCGTCGGGGCGGCAGTTGTTTAGCGCCCTTATTAACGGACATCGGAGGGCACCTGGCGGTAAAACACATTCCTGGTCATTACGGAAACAAAAACACTTCTTACGGCATTCAGTGCGTGTGTATATAGGTGATGGAAGGAAGAAACGAAAGGAACTGACGCTGCCCGTTCTTGTAAGTGTCCTCGACAGCGTCAGCAGGATGGAACGACATTGCCCGTTCTTATAAGGGTCCTCGACAATGTCGACCAATAGCGGTAGGAAATTAGGAAAGGAACCGACACTGCCCGTTCTTATAAGCGTCCGCGGCAGTGACGGTAGGATGACACAACATTGCCCGTTCTTACAAGGGTCCTCGGCAATGCTGGCCATTAGAGGGGTAGGACGTAAGGAAGGAAGTGTATGGTAAAATACCATATACACACAAGCCTAGCCTCACCTACATTACTAGACCAGGAAGGCGCGGTCCGGCAGGTGACCCAGTCCAGTCCGTTTGGATTGTTGACCCGGGTAGAGAACGTACAGTTCTCCGCGAGATAATGGTCTGCTCGAGCTTAAGTAGTCGGCCCGCATACAATACTGCTGTATGCGGAGCGCGATTACTATGGTCGGATGCTCTGAAAATCTCGGAAAATGATATTTCCCGGCATAGCGCGGTACATCTAATAATATACCGGTAATATTGAAACTTTAAGCATTCTTTTCCCGCAAGAATCAGATTTTTTGGATGTAAAATAAATAAATTAAATCCCGGCGAACATACTCATGCCCAAAATTATAGTAACTTCGTTACAATACATCGGATGGAAAACGTTTTTGCACTTTAAAAATGGAATCGAATTAAAATGACAAGTACGTCAATAGTTGATTTCTTCTTTTTTTTTTTTTTTGGTTATAAACGGTTTTTCAATAAGTGCGGGTCGATGTTGAAATGGAATAAACAAGCTGTGTGTGAGGTATTAACGAAATACTTTTTTTTATTTGAAAGAAACATGTATACCATTATGCATAAAATATAACATCGTTTAAATGTCCGTCGCGGCTTCTTACGGTGGCACGGATCCCAGTGGCCCAATTTTCAGTGACTCTGCTGCATAGATCTGGCTGAATTTAAGAGATGGCATTGGTTATGTCGACTTTAAGGACATCGGTCGATTGCGGCTTATTGGCATAGACCTGCGACCTGAGAGAGATAACCATACCCTCAAGTCGTTCATGCAGAATACTCATCGTGGCGTCCGCTGTGTGGCACGTAGCGCCATCCTGCTGGAATCATATGTCGTATGCCTTCATATCGTTCAATTTGGACCAAAAGAAATTAGTTAGCATAGTTCTGTAGCACTCACGGTTGACAGTTATGATCTCAGCTACATTACTTTCAATAAAGTACGGACCAATGACGCCGCCTGCCCAAAATCCGTACAGTAACTTTTTGGGGATGTATTACCACCTGGTGAACTACGTGTGGGTTATCGTCGTCCCATATACGGCAATTGTGTTAACATAGTCATTCATCCAAAAATACGCCTCGTTTCTAAACATGATTTTTCGGCCAAAATTGGCGTTCTCTTCCAAACGCTCCAAAGCCCAGTCAGCGAACAAATGACATTGTCTATGGCCATTAACATTGAGCTTCTAGGTAGGCAATTTAGGAATTTTTCTTCTATGACAAAGTAGGGTTATTTTGACCTCCTCTGTATGCTTCCGAGAAACTAAGATGTACTTATCGGACACCCTGTATATTTATAGAACATTTCTCAAGAAAGAGAAAAATAACTAATTTTATTACACTAGAATGGAATCGGATTTTTCTTCTTACAATTTAAAAATATACAGCACTTGCAAATTGTTTAGTATTTTTTTTTTAAATTTTAATCGTATAGTCTGAGAGAGTCACGAGGTAAGCAACGCTACGATAATTTGACCATTCAAATTCAAAGGCATTGCACAAGCTGTCGCATCTATAGGATGAAATTATCTATGATTCTATTACATATTCTAATGCTGCGAGTGATGTTTAGGCATATCATATCTAGACATGATCAATTTAAAGTAATGCTGGTAGTCTAAACATTTCTAGCTTGATACTTTTACCATACATCTGTTCCTGAAAAGGGTAAAATAATTAACTATTGACTCAATGAAATACCAATAACTTTGGCTAAACCTTTTTTTATGATTGACCTCGTAAATCGATTGTATACAAGTATTCCGCAATAACATTTTAACTCAAACTTGAGTTATCAACCTACAACGCATATACATACATGACAATGCAAAAATTTTACCATAGACAGACATACAAACAAATCTCTCATTATTGGTTCTGGCAGTGACCATGATTTTTTTGTGTGGCACTCAAACTAATCTAATCAAAATAATTTTCTAAAAATATAACAATTTTACATATGCTTTTTTGTGGTTTCATTCAGGTAATAAAACTTCTGACATGTGAAATGTATTACCTTCTTCATTTTAAATTAAAAGTGCTTCCTTTTAATTGTTCCAACTTATCTAAACCTCGTGGCATATTAGTAGGGCAAAAGGCTTAAGAGTAATTGTTAGGTGTGCATTAATTTCCTTCTAAATAAGCTTTTAAAAACATCACAGCTGCATAGATAAATATTGTATTTAGGAGATAAATAAGCCAGATGTTTCTTAATTGGTATTTTTTTATTATATTATTGTTTTAAATTCCTGTTTTGAAAATATCAATTCGATACCTTTGTTAACATCTTCTTACAAGTCTTTTGTAATAAAAATGAGAATCAAATGAAATAAAAGTCTACATTCACCTACGATTTTACATACGGAGAATTTTTAATTAGGCTTAGCTCAAAGGATGCTTGTTGTACTGATGGAAAATTACTTCAATAAACATTCCGTTGCATGAACTCGTGCATGAATTCCACAAAAAATCATTTTATATTTTTTGTGCTTGTTTCTCTGATAGATCTGGGCTCTATCTATTAAAAGAAAATCTTGTCTTGTCATGTAGGTACGAGTTTATCGCGACTGTTGATAGTTCAAGTTAGTTCAGATTATGATTATTTCATGTCAATTGCGTTTTATTTTCTAAACTGTCACTTTGCACGCATCGAAGCCATCTACAAGACCAGTCCAGTAACGCATACATGTAAAGCCAACAATGCAGAGGACTCATCACAATATTCAGCTTGACAACTCGCTTGGAATCCAACGGCTAAATCAGGAAAGCAATTCAACAGCGAAACATGCATCGTGTAAGCTAAGCTTTAGTTACTATAGAAGAACACCTCATAATTCAATAACTTATGATTTTCATTTGTTAAATGTATATTCAAAGAAAAGTGTCATAAAACATAGAAGTTGGGAAATTCTAGAATTTATTTGTAAGTCATTATATTAGGTGATTTTATCTAGTTTAAACGAAAGTTTGATAAACCTTTTTTTTATTCCTGCAGTATATACTACACATAAGCGGGGCGTGAAAGTCCGCTTTCTACTCAAACTTTCCGATTATACTGACTCTTTGACATTTCCGGTTACCTTTATATTGAAAGACTATACATATGGAGTCTAGCCAAGTTTTGACTTCATAATATGAACCTGAACTAACTTAAAAATAATATTTACTCATATATCATGCATCACAAAAAATATAAAAGATTTTCAAAATAACACTAGAGCGCCTTGACTCGCTTTAGGTTTATGGTGATTAGCAACTTGTTTAAAATCGTAAATTTTTTACTGCACATTAAAAATGTCACTACTTATTTGACAAGGTATAAAGTATAAGTAGCGAGTGGATAATTTTATATGATCCGGGACAGGGACAGATTTTTTCAGAGATGAGGGTTCTGTCTGGGCAAAATCATATTTTTTCTCCCATCCCCACTTGAATCATTTTTAAACCATTATCTTTGTCCGTAGCTCCTCTTTACCCTACCCCCCCATCCCAGTATTTAATGCTTCAGAGTTGCCTTTTGCTTACAATAAAACGTTAAATATTTCAAATAGATATAATGTAAAGCCTGAGCGTTGAAATATTAATACTTTTTCGCCAAATCATCAATTGTATCATTGATTTTCATGCCTTATACAATATTCATGCGTTTGATTGCCAAAATATTTGTTTAATTTGTATACAATTATATATATATATATATATATATATATATATATATATATATATATATATATATATATATATATATTTTCTGTGGGCTAATTTGAAGCTATACTTTAGTTTTTTTTAATATAGATAGAGTATCCAATATGGTGCTTCCAAAAAACATATTTTTGACAACGCAGTGAAAAACAGTTCATAGAGTTTTTTAAGACCACAAAATATTTTGTTTTAGGGCTTAGTTCATAATATTTGGTTGCGTTAATCACGAATCTGGCATCAGAATATCGAAATTCAAAAGAGCGGATCCAAAATAGCGGCTAATAACCACCGAAATGCATATTATGGCTATAAAGAAAGATACGACCTACTTGAAAGTTTGATTACGGGGGTTAATGACACCGTTGATTACGAATCTCGCATCAAAATATCAAAATTAAAAATGGCGTATCCAATATGGCGGCCAATAAGCCTCAAAATGCACATTATGGATATAAAGAAGAGTAAAACCTACTTGAAAGTTCGGTTACGGAAGTTTATGACATCGTTGATTACGAATCTGGTATTTTATTGAAACTATGATGACAGGAAAAACTCCTCTTATTGATATTTAACCCGACAGAAGTTAGGGGACTAATAGTGTACAATATATGACGTTTTTTGGAAAACGGTTAGGATTAGCGACATCAATGAGTACTTAATTTTTAGTCACTAGTTAAAGGTATATAAAAAATGTTGTCTAAAGTTCTTATCCTACAGGGCGTCAAAAAATGGAGTCATGAGTGTCACAATTAGTCCGTCCCTACAGGTGGGAGTAATTCACAACACTTACTTGGATGTTTGTTTGAAGGTTATTGACAATGTTGAAGAATGACTAAAATGTGGTCGGACTTGCATTGTCTTTATTTTTATTTTTACAACGTTTCGATTAGGTTGTATCTCTAATCGTTATCAAGTATAAACTAAATGTTTTGTCTTAAGGCTACGAGCTTATATAGGGACTGTGTCCATTGAAGCGCAATGTTTCGCTTCACTGTACAAATCTCAATGATTTGATGTTACAAAGTAGTGGATGCCAAAGATTAGGTATCTCGGTTTACTTAAGATTCCATTATTGTTTTTAATGTATGCTGCTTCTATAAATTTTCTTTTTTTCCCATTGGGTTCCATATATATTGCCGCAGCCTCAGACCATTTTATATGGTGTTGTTTATCCCAGGACATCGTCAATTAGTTTTAAAGGATAACCATTCTGTTGTGTATAATTTCTCGTTTTGTTACAACAGAATGATTAGAACTATGATTAAGTTATTATCCAGTATGTGTTGGCTTTCTGTATATTGAAGTTTTAATAGTTTCAGGAAATCATTAAGTTCTTGATCATTGCCTTTGCATACGATGAAAGTATCTTCGACATATCTCAACCAGACTTTCGGTTTTACTGTTGCCGTTTCTATGGCATGAGTTTCGAACCATTCCATATATATATATATATATATATATATATATATATATATATATATATATATATATATTGGCGACGACTGGAGAGAGTGAAGAACCCATCGAAAGCCTGTCGTCCTGAGCGTAGAACTTGTCCTTTACTTGAAAGTAAGCACTGCGCAGGCAACACTCCAAAAAACACCCCATCCAGTGGTAACGATTTGATAAAGTAGTATGATTTGAAAGTCTAGTTTTGATTATGTCTAGTGATTCCCCTAATGGTACATTAGTATACAGACTTTCCACATCAAAGCTTATTAGTCTGTCGTCTGGCTATAGATTGTACACATTTCGTGAACATCATTAGTAGCATCAAAATATGAAATGATTTCCTGAAACATCTGAATACCATCCGACCTAAAATTTGGTTTACCATGGAAAAAGAGGTAAATGATCAATTGCCCTTCCTAGATGTCATGGTGAACCGTTCAAACGAAACTATTAAAACTTCAGTGTATAGAAAGTCAACACATACTGGACCATACCTTAATCATAGTTTTAATCATTCTGTTGTAACAAAACGAGGAATTATACCCAACCTCTATAATCGCGCTATATCTATATGAAATAATGCCGAATCATTGGAAAAAGAGGTAGCAAATATTAAATCCGATTTACAGCAGAATGGTTATCCTTTAAAACTAAGTGACGATGTTATAAATAATTTTAGAACAACGAACACTGGACAGCAAGAAACACATTCCTTCTTCATGATTCCGTACATTAAGGGAACGCCGGAGAAAATAAGACGAATTACCAGTAGTTATAATATAAAAACAGCCTTTAAATCAGGAAATACCCTTAGAGCTCATTTAAGAAAAACAAAACCTAAAACTACCGTTGAGAAAGAATGTGTTTACAAAGTTCCATGTGAGTGTGGTGAAATGTATATTGGAGAAACCAAACGACCGCTAGAAGTTAGAATTAAGGAACATAAAACTCATACACAAAAAGGGAAACATCGAGATCAGGTATTGCAGAACACTCCTGGGATAAACAACACCATATAAAATGGTCTGAGGCTGCGGCAATATATATGGAACCCAATGGGAAAAAAAGAAAATTTATAGAAGCAGCATACATTAAAAACAGCAATGGAAACTTCAGTAAACCGAGTGTTGAGATACCTAATCTTTGGCAACTACTACTTTGTAACATCAAATCATTGAGGTGTGTACAGTGAAGCGAAACATTGCGCTTCAATGGACACAGTCCCTATATAAGCTCGTAGTCTTAAGACAAAACATTCAGTTTATACTTGATAACGATTAGAGATCCAACCTAATCGAAACGTCGTAAAAATAAAAATAAAGACAATGCAAGTCCGACCACATTTTAGTCACTTACTAGGATAGTAATTTAAAGTCTTACCTGGTATACATCATATTAAAAAAAATGAAATATACGTGGTTGTTCAATAATTATGTGTAAACAACTTGATTCTATTGCAGCTCTTTGAGAGCCCATATCTCCGAAAAGGAGGCCTATACAAAAAAAGCTTATATGAACTTATAGTATTCCTTTCATGTTTTTTTTCATATCCTGGAGATTTGGCACATTTTCCCGGACACCATATATAATATTATAAAATTGTAAATATTGCTTTTCTTTCCGAACATGCCTTCTTTTTTATCGAGTTATTTTACTGAGGAGGATCTAAGACTCCATTAGCAAATCTTTTGATAATGAGAAAAACCATAAAGGTTTGCGTACATTAACTATTTAGGAGCTAGATTTTTCCGATAAATACATATTGCTGATTTTTTAATAGAATTTGGTTAAAATTAAGAAAAATAACTTTTTAAACTAGTCCAAAATCATGTTAGATCGTTTTGCTTTTTTACTAATGTTACATAAACTTCACTATATTACCATTTCAAGGAGAAACTCAACCTAAATTCTGTCTAAATATTTGATATTCGCTTAACTGTACACCTTCGTTTGTTTGGGATTAATGTTCCAGCTACAATTCCAAACTTGCATATTTAAGCCGTCAGCAGAATACGATTCGAATAAAATTAAGCTGCATTTCTGATTTAAGCCGCTTGGAGTAATTCCAAACGTAATACCCTACAGATTGAAAGTCTCGGAAACGTTCCAATATAAATATAAAAGTAAGGAAAGAGATATACAATTTACAAAGGTAGTTTTAGAGAGAATTATAAAATAGTTGAAAAGTCGATTTTCCACTCTGTCTTTATTGTAGAAACTTTATCTTGAAATAGTAAGAAGGCAATGAGAAAAACATGTTATTTTTCTTACTATACTAGAAAATATAAATTTAATTATAAATTTCTCTATAAGCAGAGATTTTTTATTTCAATTTTAAAAAAAGAAGGAGTTTAATATTATATGAACTAAGGAACAATAGCAGTATTGTGTAAATAAATAATAAGAAAATAATAAAATATATGCCAGATATGGCAACCATAGATAAAATATTTATAGATCCGCAAAGTTTAATCCCAAAAACGGCAAATTTACGACAATAAAATGTAAACATCCTAGAACAGATGTCGGCATGCGCACTACAAAATGATCAGGTGACCATCGACAGGACCGAACTTCGAAAATCTATTTAGTTAGTTCAATTAGTCATAAATGGTGTTTAGTCATTTCTTATACTGTGAAAGTAAAATTGTGAAAAAAATGTATCTTACTATTTCTCTAATCTATTGTTTCCGTCTGTGTGCGTTAACTTTCTTGTTGTGGGGTGGGAGTGAATAATTAACATTTTTAAGGTTCGGCAATTTATTTTCTAATTATTAAAAAATAATTACCATCTTTTCCTTATCTTTTTTTTTTAATTTTTTAAGAAAATATTGATACGAAATGGGTTTTTTAACGGATATGCAGGATTTGAAAATAATTTTATATAATAATATTTTTCTGCCGTAATGGTGAACGGAGCATATATTTTCTTATCTCATTAATTTTTTCGACAAAATGATGAAAATGTTATTTCAAATAAAATAAGTGAACAAGGTCATTGCTGGGGGTGAATAAAAAAAATATACCAACAAAAGAAATTCCCATTTGTCTAACTTATTTCGTAATATTTTGCTTCTGTTAACATATTAATGAATTTTTTATTTGACGATTTCAAAGTGAGGATTTCCATGACAACATGATTCATGACAATGTCATAAAATGAGTACGGACATAACCAATCTGAATTTACTTCCAAAACCAGTATTAATAATGAACAACGCTATTTAACGTCATGTCCTCAATCTTCAGACATACAAAATTATAAATCAGATTGGCAACAAAAAAAAAAACATTTGAGCTGGTTGAAAACATCGGTTAAATATAAGGTAGATGAAGTTATGCAAGAATATGGACATTGTGCAAATTAGTAACTGGAAAAAAGTGGTTGGCAGTTTGGAAAAATAATTCAAACAGAGCTTAGAAATTATAGAGCCAATAGCCGATTTTGGCTAAAATATAAACCTTGTACTGAAATATTTTATGTATATAACAAAATAATAATGCATTATAATTATTGTAAGTTATATATGTATGTTTTAAAATATTCCAACTTCATTTTGAGGATGTATATTTTTATTTATGTAAGTAATGGAATAGATGGAGAAATTGTACCATTTCTTGACATATTGATGAATGTACTTTTTCATATGATAGAATAAACTATTCTATGGTTTGGAGCGAATTTTCAGATTTTTTTTTAAGAATTGATTGCTTAAAAGTTCAGTTTTTACCCTACAGAGAAAAAAGAAAATAAAACAAATAAAATATATACACATTCCATTATATTAAATAAAAACACAAAAATAAATAAAATAAATCACTTAAAACGCTATAAATCCGTTTAAATCGTACGTAACTTACAAAGCAAAAATAAACACAAAAATGGCGTTAAGCCGATACTGTGCTGTTTACGGATGGCACTACGAAACAACCGTCCTAAACCTCGATAAAAAAAAAAAAAAAAAAAAAAAAACTACGAAACAACCGATCGATAACAGGAAGTCGCTTATGCGCATGCCCTTATCTGGTCATCATCCAAAAATATGACTGCCGCCCGATGTGCAGAAACGCATTTTTTCGCCCATGGTTTGCCATTTTTTGGCTTTAGCAGCCGACAAGAATAGGGATCCATAGTAGAGGTCAGTGATGGCAACACATACAAAGTAAGAGTGTGTCCACTCCTTATAAATCACCCAAAAATGTGAGACAGGCTTAATTTATTATATGATTGCAATATATGCTTATAAATTTTTTACATTTAACTGGACTTTTTACGGTAGTCGAATTTATTTATTATTAATTTTGTAATCCTCGATTAGTTATTTTTTTTTTTACTTCTAGAGGTAAAATAAATCTTGAATATTGCCCACATATTTGATATTAAATCTGTAGCTAATTCATTCAGTATTTTTTAAGAAAAAAATACTGTAATCTAAGATTGAATATTTCATACAGGGTGTCCGGTAAGTACGTCCCAATTACTCGGGAGTATACATGGGAGGTCAAAGAAAAAAATTTCAAAAGTGCCCCTTAAAGGAGATACAGAGCCCTAAAAGGGGAACCCAGCTATTTACCTTATCGGCTCTAACTTTTGAACAGACTTGTATAATTTAATGAAATTTTAATATTTTATAGAGGCCATAAACACTTATTTAACCTTACTATAGTGGATGTTTTAAATCATCAGAGAACTCAGTAACGGACTTTCAGCCACACTCGTTGGTCCTAATTTTTGACAGGTGTCACTTTACAGAGCTGAAAACTGATTTTTTAAATACTTTGGTCATTCCTCTTCAAAAAAGTTACTCTTAATTTATTTCGATAAAACCGGCGGTTTTCGAAATAAATCGGTTTTTGTGCAAAAAAATCAAAAGTTACTAATGCTAAAAAGAAACAGGTAAGAATATAGTACGCAGAGTGTGCTGATGTGCTTTAATATATGGGAAAGCACTGTCTAACTCTTCGAAGGTAAGAAGATGTTATGCTGAAAGATTTCCAGCTCAGATCCTGTCAAGTCCAGAAACCTTTCAAAGGGTTGGTCGGGGGCTTAGTTAATTTACAATGTTATTAATATGCAAAGAGAGTGAAAACATTTACGTATTATTTTGACAAATGTTCAAGATGGGCTCCACCAGCATTATTACGGACTTTGTTAGAATACTGTGCTATTCCCGCTAGTAGTTCTTCTATAGTATTTACTGGTGTTAAATAAATTAGTTCTTTTAGATGTTTCCAGAAGTAAAAGTCTAAGAAATTTAGGTCTGGAGATCCTGGTGGCCATAAAACAGGCCCAACTCGACCTATCCATCGAGGGCCAAAAACCTTTGTTAAGTGTTGATGTACCATATGGTTACAATGAGGTGGAACACCATCATGCATATATCACATTTGCATGCTTCTATCAAGATGTACGTCTTCCAATAAATTATTTAAATTTTGCTGCAAAAATTGTAAAAAATCTCACCATTGATTCTTTCTTCCAAAACAAATGAACCTATAAGGTTATTTCCGATGATGCCAGCCCACACATTTACAATAAACCTTTGTTGGCGTTTGTTTTGAATCATAGGGTGCGGGTTTTCATCAGCTCAAAAATGGAAATTGTGTAAGTTTATTCTGCCATCTTTTGTAAACAAATTAAGGTTAGAAAAATTTTAATTTAGGTTATGCTGCTGTTTAAATCAGTTGAAGTATTGAAATCTTGCGGGATAATCAAGATATAGCGTGTACTTTTCCAACGTGGTACAGATGAAGTAACTGTTCTGTTAGAGTTTCATGTACAATCCATTTTGTAACATTGTTTTGTGTCGCTAGCTTTCTTATGCTATTTGAAGGATTGTCAGCAATATCTTGCAAAATTTGTTCCTCTACTTGAGGACCTCGTGCTTTCCTGGGAAGGCCCTCACCGCCACGTCACGTCAAAAAAGACTCTCAATAAAACATGTAAAGAATTAATTCGTTAACTCTAATAATTATTTTCTAATTATCTTTTACCTGTTTCCCTTAAGCTTCGATCAATTCTTTGAAAGATTTTTGGACTTGGCAATGTTCGAGCTGAAAATCTTTCAACATAAGGTCTTCTTGTCTTCGAAGAATTTGACAGCGCTTTACCATAAATTAAATGCATATAAGCATTCTCTGCGAAAGAATATTCTTCAATTTTTTTTAATAATTTTTACTTGAATGCGGTTTGGACAAGTTCCGACAATAGTAATTCATTATGTAGGTATTAACAATGACAACCTGATTTTTACCTGTTTGTGTTTAGCATTGGTAACCTTTGAGTGTTTCGCATAGAAAAAGATTTATCTCGAAAACCGCCAGTTTAATCGAAATAAATTAAGAGTACCTTTTTTGAAGAGGAATGACCAAAATATTTAAAAAATCAGTTTTCAGCTCTGTGAAATGACACCTGTCAAAAATTAGCCCCAACGAGTGTGACTGCAAGTCCGTTTCTGACTTTTCTGATGATATAGAACATCTACTGTAGTATGGTTTGATCAGTTTCTATGGCCTCTATAAAATATTAAAATTTCATTAAATTAAACAAGTCGATTCAAAACTTATAGCCGATAAGATAAATCGCTTGGTACCCCTTTAAGGCTCTGTATCTCCGTTAAGCGGCATTTTAGGAATTTTTTTTCTTTGACAAAGTAGGGTTGTTTTGACATCCCTTGTGTGCTCCACAGAAATTAGAAGGGACTTACCAGACACCCTGTATATATTTTTATCAGTAACACTTTACAAAAACTAATCTTAAGTTAATGTTGTAACTTTTGTGATGTGTATTATTTTCTTTTTAACTACTTGTCTTGTGAAGTCTTGTGAAGTAAAACGTACCTTAAATTTCCTTTTTTTGCATTCCCAATATTGTAACGCCAGGGTTTACATTTGAGACTTACAAGTTTAGCAGCATTTAAACATTTTACTATTTTGTGAACTTATTTATTATGAAAGAGTACGGTTAGGCTGTCTCGGCTAGAAACATAAACAGCAAAAACACAACGTTGCCAAATCACACACTAGTTACTACCAGCTGATTTAAATGAGTCGAATGAAATTTTATATATAATTATTTTTTTTTTAAATATTTTCTCTTTCAATAATAAATGCCGTTTTATTAATATTTTAATTTAATTTGCCTAATATTTGCTACTATTCTTCATTTGACTCATGTGTTAACGAATCGACCTCCTTAATTCGGAATCAATGTTTACGTTAACTCTAGCTTATTGTAAAGGTAAAGGTACTCCAAGTATTTTCCGAAGACAATTGAAAAACGTTAAAAAAATTTTAGAAAATGTACCACACTGTATATTTAAATAATGTTTTAAACATTATAATCTAATTATATAGATACAAAATAGATGCATTAAAAGTGGCAGGTTATTTAGCAAACCATAAAGACGAAAACAAATTACTAATAGGCATCAGGTGTAAGACTGAAGACCTGAGAAGAATTAACTCAAAATTAAACTTTACGGAGTCTTTAGCCTTCCAATATTTTGTTCCCAAATTGCCCTCTAGCTCCAAATTTAATTGCTGCTTTATTTATTGGGTACACTCAATTTGCTGCAAGCTCGTTTTGTGACACAGCGCTAAAGATGTAATTGCTTTTTAGAACATTGAAGTTAAATTAGTGGCTCTACATTGCTCGTGACAATTTAATACAAGGTCTGAAGGAAAACATAAGGCTGATATTAAAGAGTAAAATGCAAAGTTAGCAGTACATTTATATCTAGAAAATGTTTATTGTTTGTTGTTGTTTCAGTTTTTAGTCGACTTTATAACAAAATGTTATACATTTTTTATGTAATGAAAGAAAAGGTTTGAAATAACCAGAAAATCAGTAAGAGAAACACTTATAATTTATCAATAGTGAATACTGTATTTACATTGATAACCCATAAATCTTTAGCGACATTGGTTTTTAGGGTTCCATAAGAACCTTTAACGTTTTGTCATGTTCTTTCGTCCATATGTCACAGTGTAATTTTACAGACATAAGAGATATGTAAATTGAGTATTGAGAGTGATAAAGTAGCATTCGATCTGACACCACTTGGGACGCGGGACTTAAAGGAGTGATAAGTGAACATGTGATATGCCTTCAATACCAGATTTAATACGTTTATTCTAGTGAGTTCTAAAAATGAGTCAATTTTGAGTAACTGTTAGGTTTTGCATCAGATTTAAGCACAGGGTAAACTTTCCTAAAATTTCAGCAGGCCTATGGAGACAGAGTTTTGTCTAGTGCCCAAGTTTTTCAGTAGTTTAAGGCATTTTCAGAAGAAAGAGAGTCGGAAGGCCTCCATCATTAAGAACCGATGAAAATGTCGAAAGAATGCGACATCTTGTGAAATCAGATTGTCGGTTGAGAGTCAAAATGATGAAGAGTTGAATTTGACTTACGTCATCATTCATGAGATTTTGACCAGTGACTTGGGGATGAGATAAAGAACAATAAGAGGGAAAAGTGCTTTGACTTTATGAAATCATTTATTTTTTGGAACATGTTATTATTAGTGACGAGCCTTTTCTGCTTGAGTACGACTCGGAAACTAATCACCAGAACATGGAATGACACACTTCAATCTTTCCAGGGTCCAAGAAGGCAAGAATGAGCACGTCACAGATCAAATGCATGCTAATTTGCTTTTTCGTACAGAGAATCGTACACAAATAGTTTGAGCTTCAAGGCTAATAGCCAATCAACTGACAAATAAACCTACCCAAGTGTAACTGGTGTGTGACTTGGTGTACGAGTAGAACACTGAAAAATATTAGAGGTTAGTATTTTTTGTAGCGGCCATAACTCACTTTTAAGGGTAAAAACTATCCCTCGACGGTATACTAAAGAATGATAAGAAAGTAATGGAACAGCTAAAGACTTTCCCAGGGATGATTTGTTTTGTAAAGTTTAAAGTCATATCGGAAGTAATTTTCAACGAGAAATCAAATGGTATTTTGAATTTGATCTTGACAATGAAAATCCTCTTTTTTGACATCTGTAATCGAAAGAGTGGTAAATTTTACGTCCTAATATGTTACAAAATTTGACCTTCACAATAACCTTCATTACTTCAAGGTCACTTTCTTTTAGAAACATGTTTTTCCAAAATTGTCTTGCAGTTAGATGGATTTTACTATATTCACTTTTAATATGTGATTTTGGTGATTTCTGATACTTTTTTAAGGTTAGAAAAAAAATCTAAAGAAATAACATTCAAATAATTCCGAATTTAGAATCAGGAAGCTTTAAAACAAAAAAATTATGTTGTTCATGAATGTTAAAATTACTATCCAAATTTTTAGGACATATTCTTCGAATAGGCATACTTTTTTTAGGTTAAGTGGAAATCTAATGAAGTATAGTCAAGCAAATGTCAGGTACTCATTCGCTGAACTAAAAACCTTGTAACTGTACAGATCATAAAACCATGGAATTTTGAATTTCAAAGTATCTGTTATGTACTATAAAGTGTAGTAAACGTGCAATACAGATTGTAGGGTTCATTCCTGACCTCCAAAACTTTCGTGAGTTCCACACGTTTCCGTATTTATTTGAATTTTGCGCACTCAACAACGCATTATTATTTATTTTCTTATGAACGTTAATGAGTTTATTAAAATTGCAAAATTAATTATTTAATAATTTGTAACAAATTGTATGTTAATACTTACATCAACTGAAGCGAACATATTTTTTCCCATAGAATCAGATTTTGACGTTTATTTTGCAAAAAAAGTTAAAACTGTCAAAATAAGTTATTTAAACAAATTAATTTTGCAAACTAAAAGCCAATTTGAATTCAGCAATGTTTCGGACTCCCTGAATCATATATGAAAGAGAAAAAAAAAACCTTGAAAATTTCATGAAGGTCGTTGTGAAGGTCAATTTTTTTTACCGTATTTTGACGTAAAATTTGCCGCTCTCGGGATTGCGGTTGTAAAAATAGGGGGTTTCCATTTGAAAAAATAAAGTTGACCTTAAACAACCATGAAAGCCATGGGCAAGGTCAACTTCAAGGTCACCATTTTATTTCTCGTTGAAAATTACTTCAGGTATGACCTTATCCTTTACCATAGAAATTATCCCTGAGGAAATCTTTGGCTATTCTGCTGCTTACTACCTTTTCTTACACCGTCAAGGGGTAATTTTTACTCTTAAAAGTGAGTTATGACCGTTACAGAAAAGCATGTGTTTAATATTTTTCAATATTCTACTCGTCTGCCAAGTTTCATTGAATTTTGGTGAGTTACTCTTGGGTAGGTTTACTTGTGAGAGCTGCTGCCGAGGTAGTCGTATGTAATATATAAATACGACTCCCTTCGGCAGCCGCGCTGCCCCCACTTCTCTTTTATTTTTACACGCTTACCCGTTTTCAATTATTTTTGCTAGCATTTTTTATGTATTTCACAGACTTTTTGATGTAAAATAAAAATATAAGTTTGTAAAATATTTTGTCATTCAAAATCCTTTTAAAAAATTAAAATCGGACCAACCATCACACATCGTGCTGAAAGATAGTAGGTAAAAATTTGAAATGGCAATTGCACAAAAACTAACAAATTGATAGCGTCCCGTTTTGGCACGCATAAAGTATATATAAATTTTATCATAACTTGAAAAATGGCGGAGATGTAAATTTTTAAAAAAGCGCTGAATTTTCGAGTTTTTCCTGTTTTTCTCCGCTATCAATTATCCGTTTAAGTCTATCCAGGGCTCATTTTGTTGGTATTTTTGTTCTCTACAATTTGTCTATTTACAAAGTCGAAACGAAAAAAAACGCAATTTTTTTGTTTTGTTTATAACAAATTAATGAATCATAGTTGAGAAAGGAAAACATAATAAAATATTACTTATTTTTTTTTGTGATTGGCCTATCGCTATAATGTGTCTTGTCACACAGCCTTGTCAATAAAAAAGTTTTTGACCAGTAAAAATATTCCTGTCTCTCCTTGGCAATTAAATATGTCATACAATTTTTCTTTGTTACTTCATTCGTAAACTATGTCTCCTAAGTGGCTTTTAAATATCTCTTCCCTTTAGTTTTCCAACAATAAATTGTAAAAATCTGGCCTAATAGCTCTTACCAAATATACGCAGCGAAAATTATTACAGTCAAGTAACGTCCCCTAATGTATGAGATATAAAAAACTATTAAAAATTCAATTTTAATTTTCGAATGGGGTATTGTTAAATGGGTCTTCAAAAATGCAATTAAAGTTGTGGTATAATTTATATAATTTAGTAATTTCATTCATAAAATATAATCCTTTAAAATTGTTTATAATGATTGGAGCTTGACTTTTGGTGGATTCGTCGTGCAAGACAGTGCGTGAATCAAATATATATTTTGTTTGTTTATAAATGGTGCATAACATAGCCGGCTCTTTGATAAGGTAGGACGGTTTTATTTCACCATTTTTTAGTCCACTGTTTTTCAGGATTTTGTATCCGATTTGCAAGTTTATATTTTCTACAAGCCATATATCGGTTTATATTTAACTTTAGATGTTTTATAAGATTCTCTTCTGATTTGTTTTAGGCATAAATCTGAAATTTTAGACTTTCAAAGGTAAATTCTAAAAACCAGAAAAAATTCGACATAACAGCAACTAGTAAATACTTTCGACGAACACTGGTAAGAGTATGTTTACTAATTTATGATGACATAGACGAAAAACTAAGAGCCCTTTTCCAAAATTATCTATCAAAATCATAATTCTAGTAAATAGTATCAGAAATGTAATTATGAAAGTACTTAACATCAGGATTGCCCCGGGATATGATGTCAGTGCTTCAGGAATCTTCACCTAAATGTTTCAAACTAATGACTTATGTCTCCACTGCTAATCTCAAACTTGGATTCTTTCCAAAGGTCTGGAAAGTCGCACAAATAATAATGATTCTCAAATCAGGTAAAAAAAGAGGAAGTTATCAACTACCGTCCAATCAGCCTACTATCAATTACTTCCAAAGTCTTCTAAAAAATATACATCAACAAAATAGTAATTAATAGCAGATGTTACGCATCCCGGATAATTAATTTGGGTTTAGCAACAAACAAGGCATTAAAGATAGTTAATACGATGATTCACTACGACTTTAACAAAAAAAAGATATTGTTTTGCAGCCTTTATTCATATGACATATGTGTGGCATACTGGTCTTAGTAATGCAGACAGATATCTGTTAATGTAATAATTCGCTAAATTAGTCTCAAATAGATTAGCTGGAAAAACATTCTGTGTGTCATCCGCATACGATTGATCTATGCAATGTTTAACCTTATTTATTAAGTGTGAAGTATAAATTGAGTATAAGAGTGGTCCCAAAATACTACCTCGAGGAACACCTTATTGCCTTCTAAATTATTAGAGATACCTATCTTTAATTCCACTTACGGTCGGATAAGAACGATCCAATAAGAACTATTGCAGGTTCCAAAAACTAGTATAGTGTAGCATAGAAATCAGACTTACGATAATGTCTTGCTTTAGTCAAGCAGAATCAGAACCGTTGTTTTTCCTTCGTCATATGCTAGAAAAACTTCATCTGTAACTGAGCGTAATGAAATAACTGTTTTAAAATCCATATTTATTTTATATTACTTTATAATTATTTAGAAAATGTCGAATTTATAAATTCAATAGTATTTTCAATATTTTAGGAAGAACGGGTGAATGAATGAATGAAAAGGGGGTGGTGATACTAGATAATTGATGCCTAGGCCTCCATTGGACCCTTTATATTCCACCATAGCTGCAGGTTATTCGAGGCCGATCGGCTTTGCCAATCCAAGCAGGTTCCTTAGTTGAACTTGCCTAACTGCTTCCGGTAACAAAATTGTATCTCCGAAATACCTCTGTCTCGGTCCGTTAAGTGATAGGTACTCTCTGAGGACATGGTTAACAGTTTCATCCTTCTCCAAACACGTCGGATCCTCTTCGACACACCGATTTTATGAAGATGGCCCCTGAGGTGATAATGTCCTGTCAACAATCCCACCACAATTCACAGCTCTTTCCTTCCCAAGGAGAGAAGCTTCTTAGTACGCCGTGCACTAGGCTTATTTATATGTTCCTTAGCACACGTCATTCCAGAAGCTCCCCTCGACGACTTAATAAATTTGCTTTTCAGCAACGATTTTAATTCTTCTTTGCCAATAGCAATTGGGACAGGTAATATTGGTTGGGGTCCATACGGTTCAATCGCCGAATCCAATTTTGCCAGACGGTCTACTTCCTCATTCCCGCGTATGCCCGAGTGATCCGGGACCCATACGAGTCTGATTGTGCAGCTGTTTCTTGTCATACCACTTAGTACATCCTTGCACTCAGACACCAGTCGCGAAGTTACGACACTGGACTTCAGTGCCAATATCGCAGCCTTACTGTCTGAGCATATATTTATTACTCTATTCCTTTCTATGTCCCTCTCACAGAGATGGGCACACTGCAGAATAGAATAAATTTCCGCTTTGAAAATTGTCGCACATTGTCCCAGAGGGTAGTACTCTCTGACTCCTGTGCTCCTGCCGAATACTCTGGCTCCGGCTCTTTCATCTTGTCGAGATCGATCAGTATACCACCGGGATCCATTTCTCTGAAGATTTTGTTCTCCTTCCCAATTCCCGCTACTTGGCAGAAATATTTCCAGCGAGAGGTTGGGTTTTAAAAGAGGCGTCATGTAATCTGTGCGCATGGAGAGTGATGGACACCTCTCCACCAGACACCTGAGTACCAATTCCAAGTTGTCCCAGGCAACTGAGACGAACGGGTAATATCGATATTAATATTAGGTGGAAAGTATAATTTTTTTGATATAGACATTTATAGTATGTCATATATAGAGAATTAGAAAGGGACAATAAACAATTGTAGCGATGTATTTATATCGCAATTACTTGTAGTTTTAGAATTGATTTTTTATTTGATCTGCATAATCATATGCATTAATCCTAACGTTATCAACTGAACTAAAAGAAAATTTATCAAAAATTAACCTGTTGCTATTGAAATATTGCATTAAGTCATTATCATGGGTATATACTGATGACTTTTTATTTTTTGTGTGTCTGGATTATTACCAATAAATCTTTCTGCCACATAAATGATGGAGTGGCCAGCATTATGTAAATTGTGTTATTTTCTCAAGAACCACAGATAGCGGGTTATATTTTATGACACGTATAAATGAGTGTCTTTATTTCATTGTGTCAGAGAAATTAATTTTTTTATGCAAATCTTTGTTTTCTCGCAAAGTTGAGACTGCTTCTAAATTCTTTTTACGTAAAAGTATATCTTTCTTAGTAAAAATGCCTTCATAATTTTTTTGTTCGATTTCAAAATAAAAATAATTTTTTGCACGTGGCTAATAAAATAATCGATCGCAATACATCATATTAAATAGAGAGCGCTTAACTGATCCTACATTTTTCATTGACAAAAATATAGCTGCAGTAATCGTCAAATAATAGGAGGAGAGTCTGATTGTTTAACATGTTAATAAATAATGAAAATCAATAAATAATAAGAATTATCTGATTTTGCACTTTGTTAGAATGACGCCTACCTAAAAATAAATTTATGGATTTGCAATCAATGACAAGTGCATTATCGAATCAATATTTATTAACAACTGATGACATATATGTTATTAATCGGTTTTTGGAAACAAATTCCTTTTAATGGCTTATTGCGAGTTAACTTAAAAAAATAATGAAAATCTAAATTTGTATGAAAAATTAAATGAATTTATGGGGAACTAAATTTGATTTATTTTTAGTACAAGATTTAAGAATTCGAGTTTCATATCAAAATTCAAATTTCTGATTTTCATATTATCAGTTGTATAAGTCATAAACTTCTTCTTCAAGTGCCTTCTCCATTGCGGAGGTTGGCAATCATAATAGCTATTTTAATTTTTGAGGCAGTTGTTATAAATAGTTGTTTTGAACTGCATCCAAACCATTCCCTTAGGTTTTTTAGCGATGAAATTCGCCGTCGTCCCACGCCTCTTCTGCCACTTATTTTGCTCTGGATTATGAGCCGTAAGATGCTGTACCTTTCTCCTTGCATAATGTGTCCGAAATATTTCAGTTTTCTCTGTTTTACTGTTATCTCGACTTCCTTTTCTTTCCCCATTCTTCTTAACACTTCGGCGTTCGTAACTCGATCCACCCACGAAATCCTCTGAATTCTTCTATAGGTCCACATCTCAAAAGAGTTAAGTTTTCTCATTGCCTCTCGATTCAGTGTCCATGCTTCCATTCCATAATATAAAACACTATATACGTAACATTTAGTCAGTCGTATTTTCAGGGCTAACGTTAGATCTTTGCTGCAGATAACCTTTTTCATTCTAATAAAGTTGGCACGTGCCTTCTCGATTCTGGTTTTTATTTCGACGGTATAGTCATTATTTTCTGTTACTAGGGCTCCCAAGTAAGTGTACTTCTTAACTCTTTCTATGTGTTGGCCCCCTACCATTAGGGTTTCATTATTATTGGTGTTGTTTTTACTAATTATCATGAACTTGGTCATTTTCGTGTTAAGAGAGAGTCCATATTCTCCACTGACTTTCAATATTTTATTCATTATCTTTTCTAGGTCTTTCAAACTATCAGCTATTATTACGGTGTCATCTGCATACCTAATATTGTTGATCAAAACTCCGTTTACTTTTATCCCTGCTGTTTCAGATTTAAGACTTTCCAATATGACCTCTTCAGAATAAGCGTTAAATAGTAAAGGTGACAATATACAACCTTGTCTGACTCCCCTTTGTATTTCTACATCTCCGGATATTTCCTGTCCAAATCTTACTGCCGCTCGCTGATTGTAATACAGATTTGATATCAACCTTAAATCCCTTTCATCCAAATTTTTACTTCTGAGAATCTCTATTAGTTCGTCATGCTTGACCCTATCAAAAACTTTGTTGTAATCTATGAAGCAGACATAGAGGTCCTGATTGATATCTAAGGATCTTTGAGTAAGCACATTAAAAGCAAATAATGCTTCTCTTGTACCCACCCCGTTCCGGAAGCCAAACTGTGTGTCACTAATATCCAGCTCCAACTTGGAATGTATTCTAGCGTGTACAATTTTTAAAAGGGTTTTCAAAGTATGTGACATGAGACTGATTGTTCGATAGTCACTGCATTCTTTTGAATTTGCTTTCTTTGGTAAACATATGAATGTTGATGTTAACATTTCTCGAGGGATAGTTTCTGTCGTGTAAATTGTATTAAATAATCTCACCAATAAATCCAAATTTTTGTCATTGATCAGCTCCAACAAAGTCATAAACTAAAGCCTGCTAAATTCTTAGCTTCTGCTAGTTAATATTTGATGTAAGGCACCCAAGGGTTTTTGTAGCTGATTCAGATTATTAATTATAAATATTTATTTGTAGATAACCAAGTAGTAGTTTTATATATTATTATTAGAAAAGTTTCTAAATTCTAACATGAAGTAAATTATGTATCCGGGTTTACCTAATTTATTAAACTAGTTCTTAAACTATTTTTCCGTTGCAGCTTTAGAATATAAAAGATTTATTTCAATACATATAAATTATTTCAAATGAATGTCACAGTTTAATACTAAACGATAAATAGTAGTAGTTACAGAAATTTAATCATTCTTTAATAATATAATCTGATTTTTTAAAATACACAAATAAAAATTAGCTTTTATTTTAATTAATGTCATATTAAAGTTTTAAAATAACCTTTTTCCATAGCCATTTTCTTAGATACATGTCAATTTTATTTTACATTGGTTATTTTATTGTATATATGAACATTGTTTAATATCTTTTTACATGTATCTTTGATCAAATATTAATTTTTTAAATAATTATGTGTCTTTTACTTCCATTAATTTTTCAAAAAACAAATTATTGATTATTTTATAGTTTAGTGTGCTTATCAACAAACTTCATCAGCTTAGGTAAACTTAGACTCATAACGTGAGTTTTTAGAGTTTTACATATATTTAAGGTTTGATTTTTAAGCATAAGAAATAGTCACAGGTTAAATATGGTAATTGTAGTAATTAATCTTTAATATAAATATTACATAAAGAAACTCTAGAATACAGTAATATTGTGGATTATTTTTTGATAGACCCATAAAATTTAAATGTCGAAGTATTAGTAAAAAGCTGCAACAAATTTTTACTAAAAAGGCATCATAAAGTTTCTTTTATAGAATAACAAATGACATTTTTAATATTTTTTAAAGTAATCATCTTATTTTAGAAATAAAGGTTAAATTTGAGTTATGAAAGTCTATATTTTATGAAACTCGGTGCCCAATAGAAAGGGTATGAATAATGTTAATTTAAACCCTAATTACTAATTTAGATCAGTTTGAAATTGATCTTATTCTATTAGCTGAGATGGTAAATTTTTATTGATACCGTCCTTTGTTTTTCTTCCACGTACTTTATATTACGGATATAATTTGATTGCTGCTAGGTTCTAATGCGCAGTCAGATTTAGCATTAATGAATATATTATACCTATGTAATTTTTTCTGTTAGTATTTAAGTAATATTAAATAAATATCCTTTGTCACTTTGTGACTGTAATATATTACAATACCTTTTGATATCCACTTATTTTAATTAAAAAATTTTTTTTTATTAATTTCTTAAAATATATTATAATGGTTTTAAAAAAATGTTATATTTATAAAGATTATATACTTGCAGCTTTAGGAGGATTAAATTTTCTCATTATTTTACGAATTATTTAAAATCATCTCTCATGATAATAAAAATTAAGTCTTTAACAATTATATAAAATTGTTTAAACAAGAATAAGATATTTTTAATACTGCTTAAATAATAAAATAAGAGACTAGTTGTAATATTTTTAGTACCTTCGGGGAAAATATTTGTTTAACAGCATGTTTTGTTAAAAAACACTTTATTAAAAAATCGAAATTAAATTTAGATCATTTTTATAAAATTATTGTGGTTCTTGGATATCCAATTTTTTTGCTTAAAAACTTTTTAAATGGGCTTTTCTTAGAATATTTAAATTAACTATGTATGAGCATTAAATAAGTAGATACTTTGGTTGATAAGAGAAGACGCTACTATCTAGGTCGATAAAACAGTGTTCTGTTGTATTATATTAGGCAATTTGAATGTATATTTTAAAAAGAGACAATGCCCACTTCGCCAAGGGACAGTTTTATGTATCTGTTTAGATACATAGTGGCATTTCTCTTTCTGGGTACTTAGTTTTTTCAAGCAAGTTAAATGTCAAAACTGAAAGTTTGCAAGTGGTCAGAAATACTAGAGAATAATTTTAATATCAGAAATTATAATTGTATTAACATTTTTAGGTTTATGTATTGAGTACAGATGATAATTCGAGGCCATCGAAGAAAGAAAATGGGGATGATAATTATGAAGCAATTTTGATAAAATGGATGGGGGAAGTAGACTAATGATAGTGATATCGAATCAGATAGCGAATATATATCGTCTGATCATGAATCGGAGATTGAAAGCAACGAAGAAGAGCATCGAAGAGATTTTTTTTAGGATAAGAATATCTTTAAATGGTCGAAATTTTTTCCAGTGGCTAAGGATACATGTAGTTTAAAACGTAACATTGCAATTAAATGTCTAGGTCTTAAGAGGAAAGATATTTACAGTGCCGATCCTGAGGAAGTATGAAATATTTTATTAATAAGCATATTCCTAATCTTCGTTCTGAATGAAGAAGTAAGAAGACACACGAAAGTGGACGATGTGATAAAACGCATTGCTACTTTGAAATGAATCTGGGTGGAACACGTCATTCGTCAAGACTATACAAGGTGGACAAAACATATATTGCAATGGAGACCTAGGTCGTCAAAAAGAAGTATCGGGAGACCCCAAAAAAGATGGATAGACGACATCAAAGGGAACGTAGGTTGAAACTGGTACCGGATTGCAGAAAATAGATTGGAATGGAAGAGACTAGAGGAGGCCTATGTCCAGGACTGGATCATTTGACTGCTGGAGAGAGAGAGAGATATTCCAAATGTTGTTTTTAATTCAACCAATGCACAATTATCAAAAATAAGACGAAACTACCAAAATGATATAAAAGTATTGATCTTCAGAGCTATTTTAGGATTGCTAATTCTCACCTCAATCTTTCTATCTTGCCACTAAGGTTCTGAGTGAAATATTTTTAGATGCATGATGAATGTAAGTCGGTTTGGAATACTGATTTCCTATCTAAGATGTGACGATGTCGAGACTAAAGAGGAGCGAAAAAATCTAGGCCCATTAGTTGCTATTTCCGAAATTTTAGATAATTTTATATCAAGTTGCCAAAAGTCTTACAATATAGGAATATATATAAACGCAAGGAAAAATCCTGCAAGTATGGGCTTAAAATTATGGTTTTAATAGATACCAGGACAGGATACATTTTAAGCAATGAAGAAATATCTTCTTCTTGCGGTGCCTATTCGTTCCGAATGTTGGCGACTAGCATGGCTATTCTTACTTTGTTGGCAGCTGCGCGGAACAGTCCAGTCGTGCTCATGTTGAACCATTTTCTTAAGTTTTGGAGCCAAGAGATTCGTCTTCGTCCTGGCCCCCTCTTGCCGTACACCTTCCCTTGCAGAATTAATTGGAGGAGGTTATATCGCTGTTCATTTCTCATAATATGTCCTAAGTATTCCAATTAGCGTTTTTTAATTGTTTTGATCACTTCGCACTCCTTTCCCATTCTGCGCAGGACTTCATTATTTGTGACTCGGTCGACCCAGGAGATTCTTAAGATGCGCCTATAGCACCACATCTCGAACGCTTCAAGTTTTTTAATGGACGCTTCAGAGAGTGTCCAAGCCTCTGTTCCGTAGAGCAGAACTGGAAAAACATAGCACTACAGTATGAAGACCTTGGTTTTCAGCAGCAGATCACGGCCCTTGAAGACGGTGCTCATTTTTGTAAACGCTGCTTTGGCTTTTGCTATGCGCTGTTTTATTTCCAATGAGTAATCCCATTGACTGTTTACATTGGTACCAAGGTATGTATAGCTTTCAACCCTTTCAATTGTTTGTTGGTTGATGGTCAGATGTGTGTTTAGGATTGGGCGTTTGCTGATGACCATATATTTTGTCTTCTTTGTATTTAAATCTAACCCATAGTGCTTACTTACTTCAGTTATGCTTGTCATCAACATCTGCAATCCCTCCAGACTGTCTGCGAATACCACTGTGTCGTCTGCGTATCTGATGTTGTTCAGACGTTCACCGTTGATTAGCATTCCCTCATCACATTCTTCCAAGGCTAGTTTGAAGATATGCTCAGAATAAACATTAAATAGCATCGGGGACAGTATACATCCTTGCCGTACTCCGCGTTCTATTGAGATTGCTTCTGTCAACTGGTTGTCTACTCTTATGTTAGCAGTTTGGTTGTAGTAAATATTTTTGATTATTCTCAGATCTTTATCATCTATGCTGATCTCTTCAAGTATTGATATAAGCTCGTCGTGTTTTACCCTATCGAATGCCTTCTGGTAATCCACAAAGCATGCATATATATCGCAGTTGACATCTCTGCATCTTTGGAACAAGACCTGGACAGCAAAAAGTGCCTCCCGTGTACCCAGAGCATCGCAAAACCCAAATTGTGTGCGTGTTAGTTGTTCTTCGCATTTTTTGTATAATCTCTTGTGGATGATTTTTAGGAAAGTCTTAAGTAGGTGGCTCATAAGGCTTATAATTCTATAATCATCGCACCTTTTTGCATTTCGTTTTTTTGGTAAGGTCACAAATGTTGATTTCAACCAACTCTGGGGAACTTTTCCAGTATTATAAATATTATTAAACACTTTTGTGAGCCATATTGTCCCGTTGTCATCCATTAACTTTAGAAATTCTGAATAAAAGTTGTCAGGTCCTGTAGTTTTGCCATCCTTGGTTCCTCTTATAGCAGTTCTTACTTCCTCGATTGTAAATGGAGGCCCAGTTATACAATCTGTGTTTTTTGTGTCATTGTGTCGTTCATCTCTAAAGGTTTCCTCTACATATCTCATCCAAGTGTTTCTTCTCCGTTCTGCTTCTATTATTAAATTTCCTTGAGTGTCAGTTAGGCGTCCAACTTGTTTAGGCTTATATTGGCCTGCCGCTTCTTTGACTTTTTTGTGGAGGTTAAACGAGTCATGCTTTTGTTGTAGTAATTGTATTTCGGTGCATTTTTTCGTTAACCATTCATTTTTTGCATTTCTAATAGCATTTTTTATTTCTTTGTCTACTCTTTTATATGTTGCTATGTCACTGTTCTTAACCTTTCGTCTATCTTCCATCAGATCCAGAATCTCTTCCGTCATCCACCCCTTCTTCTTTACTCTTGTTGGTTTTAGGTGCTTGTCAAGTATGTTCTGAGTTATTGTGTGTAGTTTTCCGAGTTCTTCTTCTGTATTACTAGTGTCTTCCTCAGTATTTAGCTGTTCCTTCATATACTGTTGTGCGCTCTGTTTTATGTGTTCATTTTTTAGTTGTCTGATGTCGTGTTTGTTGGTCTTTGTTCGTTGCATTTTCTTTAACTTAAGTTTTATTATGCCTAGGAGTAAATTGTGATCAGACTTGATGTCGGCTCCTGGATGTGTCTTGACTGATGTTATCGAGTTCCGGAATCTTTTGTTGATCATAATGTAATCAATCTGGTTTCTCACTATGTGATCTGAGGTGTCCTGAGGTGATTTCCAGGTATACATTCTCCTGGGGGGAAGTTTGAAAAAAGTGTTGGTGACCACAAACTGTTCCTCCATCACGAAATCAATAAGCCGCTCTCCACGCTCATTACGCTCTCCGAGTCCGAAAGGTCCTACGAGATCTTCAATTTGGCCGTTGCCAACTTTGGCGTTAAAATCTCCCATAATTATTGTTATCTCGTTTTTGGGGAGTCTTCTTAAGGTGTTCGTTAAATCGTTGTAGAATGCTTCGATTATTTCGTCCGCTTTGTCGGCTGTGGGGGCATATATCTGTATGATGTTAGACTTTATGGGGATAGTATTAAGCTGAATGAGTAACAGTCTCTCTGATATTGGGATAAAGTTTGTAACGCATTCAGCAGTTTGTTTATTTAAAATCATGCCCACTCCATTCATATGTTCTCCGTTGGAATTTCCTGAATAATATATTTGATGGTTATTGATAGCACACTGACCAGAGTCTATCCACCGCATCTCGCTTACCCCCATTATTCCTATTGATAGTCTTTCCATTTCTTTTATAGCGTTATGGATTTTGCCAGCTTCATACATTGTTTTGACGTTCCAGGTTCCAATCTTAATGTTAAGGCCCCAGGTTCTCTTTCTATCTGCGTTATAGTGTTGGCAAGGGTTTCGCAGGCTGACGACCGAGGAGGCCCTGCCGTCTCGAGATTGTCCTCCCCTGCCGGATCTTGGTATCCGAAGTCCATGATCAGTAACATTTTCTATTTGGTTTGTAACAGCCATGTTAATATACTAGGGATCGATAATGAGGTGGTTTCCCGTTGCCTTCCTCATCGCAGTGTGGAAACCACTTAGACAGCTTCAGTCATGCCTTCCAGTATTCATTTTTGAACCAATCCTGGATCATTTCCATTATGCTTCAATATGATACTGAGAATGCTGCTTTCCACTCTCAGGCTAGTTTTGGTTCGCCCAGAGTATTTAATTCCCTCGGTACCATCCATATCTGGGAGGCGTTCCCCTATCCACCACCTGGGGAGGCACCCGATGGGGGATTCTAGCAACCCCGCACGGGTAAGAAATATAATATTCCAAATCCATTCGGGCTGTACTTGCCAAACCTATTTGTAATATAAATACAAGTATTATAGCCAAAACCTACTAATTTTTTTTGGGGTAAAAGTCCTTCAATACCTCAATTGAACAGAAAAAAGATGCTGGTTCCAGCTTTTATGGATTTACCAGTAACACAACCATATTATCACACCTATCAAAAAAATACAGCAGAATTACTGGTTTCCTCCATGCACTGCAATATAAATACCGATACTGACACTGGTTAACCAGAAATTATTGAGTTCTATAATACGACAAAAAGGGTGATGGATAGTTTCGACCGGAAATGCAGTCTCTTTTGGTCAAGCCGTAGAAACCTCCGACGGCTGATAACAATTTTTCTTAGAATTCTAATTCTAGAGTTGGGGGTCTGTACACTGCGACCTGGTAGATGTGTTGTGCCGCCCCTATTGCTTCCCAATCGTAAGAGTTACCTTATCGGCGAGAGCAGGACCTCCAGTCCAAATTTCCTCAGCAATCTCAGGATCTTGAACGACTTCAAGATGCTCGATATAGCCTCTGTAAATTTATTTATTCTCCATCAAGCGCATCCAGACAATCCAAAATTATATCGCTATCAATTTGAAATAGAATAAAATGCAGTTATTCAAATGTGCATATAGGTCGAGAAATAAAAGTGCATAACACACATAATCAAATTGGAAGAACAAGAACACGTCCTGGAAGGGGATAAATTTATTAGAATGACTTGCGGAAAGTGTTCCTTAAAAACGAGAAAAATACTCCATATTCGCATCATGTGTATACTAAAAAAATTGCAAAGAATATTCACTTTATCGAATGGCGAAAGAGATATTTTGCAAATTACTTAAAAAACAACGCTGTAGGCTTCAAGAAATAGTACAAACTTCAGAAATTAACATTTATAACTTTACGGTAAGTAATAAACAAAACAAAAATTTTTATTAGTTAAAGAAATTTTTTTTGAAATCATAATCATGGATTGATTCCAGGCACGTGATGAGTATCTACTATCAATACTTCAGGTTGTGAAGAAAGTAGAAATTAAATATTCTGATAAGTTATATATGAATGATATGAATCAGTACTTGTAGATAGGGTACATTTACTACATGCAAGCCGAGGAAACGGTGAAGCATATCATATGTGATTGTGAGTCACTGGAGAGATTTAGACAACAAATAATCGGGTTAGTAAGTCTGGAACCGGGAAAAATACTCACTCACTCCTTAGCAGGACTGTACAGATTGAGCCAGGGGGCTAGGTTGACAGAGTGGCTGTAATGTCTAGGATGAGCACAATAGGCCTACTCTGGCCGCAGCGCGTCCGGCTTTAGGACGGACCCGGGAGTATAAAAAAAACTACATGCATGGACGCATATTTGTAGTCATTACTATCAATAAATCGAAGTTTCACTATAGTACCAAATTGTGAACGACTAGTGGCATTCGACTGACGCCACGGCACTTACACAATAGAAACCCACCGTCACCCCATTTTAACAGGCGCCACGGTATTTGTTTATGTATACTTAGATTGGTCGTCAGCTGGATCCGAATTTCTGCGAACTGGGAATTCTGATGAATTGCGGCAAACAATCCCATTACGACAAATGAATTCAGGGTCGTTTACTGGGATGATGACATTCGTCTTCCTCCGAAGACATCCGAAATTCGACAGGTCCCATCAAGATGGGAGTTTTCGCATCGGTTCTAACAAGGGAACCACCCCACCCCGACCTCAGCAATTTTGATTATTTTTGGATATGTTGTTGTATTTGAAAAAATAATAGACAATTATTTTTTTATCGGCTGACATCCACTTTTAAGGGTTGAAACTCATCCCCAAAGTCGACCCTTAAAATTATTTTTTTCAATATATCTTAGCATAAATGAAAGAGGTTACAACCCCTATTTTATATTCAAAAAAAAAAGATTTTTCATTGAATATTTTTTTTATAAATATCGCGGAATGAACTTAAAAAATATATAAAAATAATTTTGGTTAACAATATCGATTATTAATGTGGGCGTGTTTCGGGATTTTTCAAATCACCACCCCTAAATATCGTAAACTACCCCTTACAGTGATGGACCACACATAAGTAGTGGACTTTTTATAACGAATATTTTCCATTTGATTTTATTCAAAAATATTCATTAGATGCTGAGATACACTGAAAAAAATAATTTTAAGGATCGACTTGGGAGGTGAATTTCACCCCTTAAAAGTAGATATCAGCCGATAAAAAAATACTTATCCATTATTTCTTCAAGTCCTACAACATATCCAAAAATGATCAAAATCGGTGTGGTCGGGTTGTGGTGGTTCTCTTGTAAGGAAAGTCATGTTATGGACTTAAAAAGTTAATAAATGCCAATAGCCAAAGGAACCTCCAGTCAGATATGCAGGCCAAACGCTATCATTTAATCGTAAAACTTTCTATAGTCATATAACAGATCAGAATATAAATTAGAACACTCTCCAAAAATACTTCTATTGCTTAATATTAAATTAATTTAGTAGTCACGGCAACGTTCGTCATTTTATCAAATGGGGATTATCTAGGAAAACGTAACTACCAATATCCATAATCCAAATTAATCTGATTGATTGGGGTAGTGAAAGCAAAGATGAAAAATTCGTCTGAATTCGTAAGTTCACAGTTCGCTTTAATTTGGATTCAGTCGACGATTAGCCTTAGTGTTTTCACTTAATTACTAGGCCACTAACATGTCTCTTGCATACAGTGGCGGATCCAAGGGGTAGGTGGGGGACGATTTACTCCCAAAAAGCTTCGAATTCAGGAAAATAGACCCGACTCTGCCTCTTATATTAGGAATATGAATGCTCTTGCTATCTCCCCCCTCCCCCCAAATCTCGTCGACAATTCGCGTTCGCTTGCGATCGCCCTCCTCAAGAGCTTTGAATTCAGAAAAATAGACTCGACCCTGCCTCTTATCTAGGAATGTGCATGTTGTTGGCATCTTTCCTCCCGTTGACAACCCGCTTTCGCTTGCCATCGCCCCCCAAGAGCTTCAAAGTCAGACCTACTGACGTCCCGCCACCCCGTCGACAACTTGCCGTACTCTATTTTTATGATATTATGATATCATCCCCCCCCCCTAAAGAGAAAGGCTGGATCCGCCGTTGCTTGTATACCACTTTAGTTCGGGCCTTGCTTAAGAAGGCTCAATGAATAATATACTATTACTCGGAATTAAAACATTCTAACCGAAACTTTCATATGAATATCCAAGTTTGATATGTTATGCACTAAGATATTACACCAAAAATTTCGCTTAAATATACATTTAGTCATTTCTTTAATATTCAAATGGCTTCCCACGTTGAACCACTAATTGCTTAGGGTTTTAGTATAATGGTCTCTAGATTGCGTATGCATGCTACAAATAAATCACGTCGTGTATAGGATGCAGCATTGGCCGGAAGCTTGTGTGGAAAATAGAGAATGAATATTAAACAAGAAAAAGGACTGGGGAAATATGCATATATGTGAACATATGGATATCAGAGAAGGAGAACGTGCTTAATAAAATGTAATTGATCTTAGTGGTAGTGTCTGTCATTATAAATTGAGGTGGCATAGATACATAAATATTTTAATATAATAAAATTTAGAGTGACAAATTTATATAAATGTTCATAATAAATAACTTTTCTTTTAGCGACGATTTCATGAATTTAATATTTAATTTTTGCATGCTAAATATTTAAAAAGAAATAGTAAATTAAAGAACGTATACTTATAGGCCTTTCTGAAAATAAATATTTAATAAACTTTATAGATTAACGAAAAAACATAATAGGTCACTAATATATTTATTTATTTATTTATTTATTTACAGTACAGTACATTACAGATCTAAATCCAAATAGTACACTGTTGTCAAAGGCTAGTTACAGATTAAAATTAAAATACAATAATACATTGAAAATTTAAACTAGTTTAATAAAAATACACTAACAGTTAAAAAAAAATATATGTATATATACTCAATCACAAACATACAACTCAACAACACAGGAAACATTAGAGTGACAATCATCACGGTATCTCTGAATGTCAGACATCGTCAGATATGAGTAAATTTAGTTTTCGTTTAAACATTATCACTGTACCGTTGAATTCGATGTCAAAGGGGACATAAATGTTAAAATAACGCATGATTCGATTCATAACACTGTATCTGCTAACATCTGTTCGGCTCCTGTTAACCGAAAACCCCTCGGTGAGGCGAGTGCTTCGTGAAGGAACCCGATAATTAATAAGCGCCAAGAGATCAGAACAGTCTATAATATTTGTAATTATCTTAAACCCAAAGAGTATACTCAAGAAAATTCGGCGTTTTTCTAGACTGGTCATGCTCAGAATTGATAATCGCTGCTGGTATGATAAAAGACTCTTATCAATTTTTAGTCTATACAATAAGAAACTTGCAAATTTCGACTGAACCCGCTCCAAGCGCTTTATGTAAGTTCCTTGATACGGTGACCAGACTACGCAGCAATATTCCAAATGACTTCGGACAAGAGAATAATATAGGGATTTTAGGACTTCGGTGTTGGAAAATTCCCAGCAGCGTCTCAATATGAATCCAGCCATTCTAAAAGATTTTGATAAAACATAATTGATGTAATCTTTAAATTCTGAATCAAAAATCACACCTAAATCATTAATTTACTGTACTTGAGGGACTGGAGTGTCTGATATAAAGTAAGTATGTGATATTGGCCCTTTCTTCCTTCAGAACGAAATGATTTTACATTTAGAAATGTTTAACTTCATCCGGTTTTCAGTACACCAGTCATTTATTTTACGAAGTTCAGATTGCAGAATTAAGAAGTCGCTAATACTTATAACTCTTCGGAAAATTTTTAGGTTATCTGCATAGAGAAGAAACTGGCAACCCCCAAACACATCCGTGAGGTCGTTGATGAAAACAAGGAACAGAATCGGACCCAGGTGTGAACTTTGAGGCACTCCCGAAGTCACCCTAATTTCATCGGAGAGAGCACCGCTTATTCTAACTACTTGTATACGGTTATGAAGGTAACTCGATAACCATGCCAATAAAGGACCACCCACACCGTATGATTTTAATTTACCGATGAGAATACTGTGGTCGACTCGGTCGAAAGCTTTTTTAAAATCGAGGTATACGCAGTCGATTTGATCACCCAAATCGATAGCGGATGATAGATATTGGGAATAGATACATAAATTTGTTTCACAGGAGCGATGAGGCAAAAATCCATGTTGACGGTCAGAGAGAATATTTTTTAAATTAAAAATGAGTTTGTTGACGACTATAGATTCAAGGACTTTTGCCATACAGTCTAGACCAGATATCGGACGGTAATTGCTCACGTCGGCTCTATCTCCACTCTTGTGAATCACGGTGACATAAGCTGACTTCCATATGTTAGGGAATAAACCTTGATTTAGGGAACGTTAATAGATATAACTAAGTGGAAAAAATTTTTATATTGATTTTTGTAACTAAAACATTTTTACGAGAAACTATATGAACTAAAATGATAAACTCATCATCAAGTTTTAACAAAACTAGTCGATCACAAGCATCCTTCTTCTTGATCCGACGACCATCAGAAGCATGAAAGCAACGGCCGTGGCGCTTACCAGTTCCAGTACCTCCATACAACAACCACAACGATCTTTCTGAAGGCATCGAAGTCTTCAAAGAACGTCCAGTCTTCGCTTCGTTAAACTTAAAATCATATCACGGGATCTTTGGGCGTTTAGTAGCTATCACTTGCACAAAGATAGTGAAAAACCAAAGATTCAAGAAAATTTTAAAGCGAAACGCAAACTAATCGGTTTAAATACGGTGTCTGAGAATTTCCCTTGTATAAAAAATACAGTGTTGGACTTTAGGTAGTATCTGCATACGAACGCCTAGGTAAGTTTTCTCAACTACAGGGCTCTCAGACACTATAGTTCGAAAGTCGGGTGCTATTCGAGACTACATACGCGAACTGGCGTTGTAGTAGCGGATCACCGACATAAATTTCGCGATTCAATTCGAAATAAACATGAGTTTCCATATACTCAACCATAACATAACCTCAAACTCAAAATATGATATGATTTCCCATATCATATTTTTTCCAGAAAAATTCAAAAAATTTTTCCAAAACAAATTCATATTCATTCGTTTTAACACTCCAATATTATTATTTTATAATAATATTTTCAATTTTCACTTAGATAAAATTTTCAGATTTTTCTAAGTCACAGTTACTAGTACTGTTTTTAGCAACTTGGTTAACCATACTTTTTCTCATAGCGTTTTATTACCCATACTTTTTTCGAACTTTATACAATTCAGTTACCCACACTTGTTTTGAGAACTTCGATACGATTCACTTACCCTTACTTGTTTTGCGGACATGAACACAAAACTTCTTATGATCTGTTCCTTGTTACCCCTACATTTTTTAATCACTTTTGCGAAAAGCAACTTCAGTTTCTACGATATATTTCAGAACATAAAAACGCCTTTATTTCGGGATTCTTAGGAGAGAATACCTGGAAAAAGGACGGTTCTTGAAATATTATTTTGGATTTTATTTTATCCCTCTTCAGCAAATTTAACTGCGGGAATTAAAGGCAACTTATGATATAGGATTAATTATAAGATGTATCCCCTGCGAGAGTTGAATAGACTGCTATATTTTACGACGTTTAGGAATGGATTATACGAAAAGAGATGTACAGATAGTTATAATTACACGTATTACACGTTAATTAACACATGGGTATAAACAACGCTAAACATTTCAATTGCGGAATAATTTTCATTCTCAATTTTCGAAATGCGCATTACCTTACATCCCTGTAGCGGATTTTATATTCAGATTTATGCATAATTTTCATGCGGAAAGTTGTACCGCGAATCTCTTTGCGGAAATTTTTATTATAAAAAAATTTTCTAAATTTCTTTTGCGGAAAATTTCATTACAAAATTTTTCCAAATTTTCTTTGCGGAAAATATGAAATAAAAACAAAAGGCCTATAAACTCATACACTTGCAAGTATTCCCTGACTAAGTGTTATTCACCGTAATGCTTAGTTTACCCAATTCTTGATTTTCTCTCAGAATCTCAACCTTGGAGCATTCCACGCTCAAACATACATCATGCTTTATGCATAGCCGACAAATGCTTATTTTTGGAAGCAAACTTTACTTCAATTTCCTGAAGTAACAAGAAGAAACAAAAGCCCCTTTTATCATTCACTCCCCTTTGCCCCGGTGAGCGAGAAGAAAGGTGAGGCGGCCAGATTTCCTATCTGGTCGGGTGGTTTAGGAGGGACTCTCACCGCACCCCCCTGCGTTGCGGTTCAATAAGGTAGAAAAAACTTAGAAACGACTTTTCACTTTCTAATTTCTACCTTATAACAACGACAAATAGCGACCTGGTGGCTATGAACCACGATAGCGCTCGTTACAGGACCCACCACGCATCACGTTACGGTCTAGCGATATAATTTTATACTTGGTAACGCTTCGCCTAAGATTGTTATAGTCCCTGCTTTATGAAGATATCGCACACTATAGCCGTTTTGGGAACACCATCAGACAAGTCTGGCGCTTTTGACGACTGACTGAAATCCGGAAAGCTCGATTCAATACGCGTTCAGCGACAAAACCACACCTAAATATAAAAAAGGAGGCGTGCCTTAGTGCGATATTATTGATCCTATTTTTTTTTAACAATCTGAATTTGGGGGATTCTTAGGGTTGGTGATTACGAATATAAAGTAAATGTTCGCGTCCAAGATAACGAGTCCCAATATGACGATATGTGACTTTAATTAAATTTAACATTTTTTGTAAAATTATTGTATCAAATAGTTCTTGGGGTCACAGTTATGAATTAAAAAATATTTTATTTCAAAATTTCTATGGGTTATTAGTAATATTAAAAATTTTGAGATAAAAAAAATTATCAACAAAATGTTATATAGAGGATTCTAAGTATACCTATGTGCTTTAGAAGAGTACAATTTATTTAAAACTAGAGTCAAACATTGCAAATAATGTAAATTGCTTTATTGACCATTAGAAGGTGCATACGCCTCAATTGCGTGTTCACTATATCATTTAGAACACAAATACGCATTCAGTATGCGGAAACATATACTGAAAACTTTTTCTTAACCATAAGAAGGCTGTCATTGGGTTGAATTTATACAGTGTGTCTCATTTTAAATGTTACAACTGAACATTTTTTTACGGAAGTCTGATCATAAACAATGACTCGAATAAGAGATGTTGTATTTCCAGGGGGATATCCAACGGTGACCTTGGGAGTGGCCTTGAAAGTTATTTTATGAGCAAATGTTTTATTTTCAGAAACAGGTCCGCCACTTTTCCATTACAGAAGTAGAAAGAAGGTAAAATTGCACGTTCAACCTTACAAATTATTTTTATTTAATTTAGAAAGTCAAAGATGTTAAATCTGAAACTTTATTCAAGTAAGCAGGCTTCAAGGCCAAAATAATTCAGATGAAAGTTGATGATTATTGATTGTCTGACCCAATTGTGACCATGGCATTTAGACGTCCTTATAGTAGAAATAACACATTGACATCGAAAAAGATGTTGGTCTTGATCGTCAAATGCAGAGCCAGTTAAAGATCACGATCATATGGTGCTAATGATAACTCAGTATTTTGTAATCTGCACTTAGAGTTCCAGAAATGTCACTTTTAAATATTATATATATATATATATATATATATATATATATATATATATATATATATATATATATATATATATATATATCATCAATGAAAGTTATCTAGTGTTTGTTTGAAGTTATCTACATTAGTAGTTCAAATTATTCTTGCAGAATATTATTTTCCACATAGGGATTTCGCTTCATATAATTGAAAAAAGTACGGAATTCATCATTTTAATTATTATCTGTATTAGAATTAATGTACTTATAGAAAAAACTGTTCATACCAGCACCTGAACGTAGCCATCAATATAATAATACAATGCCCAACAGTCACTGTGTGGACGTAACAGGATGGATTTTCAAATCTCATTTCGGTCCAGCTGCAGGCAGGGCCGTGAAAAACCCGAACAATGTAAAAAATATTCTGATCTTACCTGTGGATGTAAATTTCATTTGCAACATAAATATATATCTTAAAGAATACTAAAGAAGTAAAACCATTAACAAATCTCTTAAAAAAAAGATGCCTCTCTCAATTTTGATAATCAATGTCACGAAGCATTCAACAAATTAAAAGAAAAACAACAGAGCCAATTTTAATTAATCCGAATTTTGAAGAACCTTTTATTCTAACTACAGACGCATCATTATTTGCAATTGGAGGAATTTTATCCCAAAATCTAATAGGAAAGGACTTTTCCACCGCTTATGTATCTTGAACCCTATGTTCAGCAGAAAGAAAATATTGTATAATAGAACGAAATTTAACCTAATAACTGATTACAGATCATTAACTTGTTTATATTCAAGTAAAGACCCACGCTCAAGATTAGCAAAATGGAGACAAAAATTAGAAGAGTACTTTTACGAAAATCTATATAAACCAAGAAGAATAAATAAAAATGCAGACACTCTTAGCAGAATCAAAGGAAACAACATTCAAAGGGCATGTATCTACAAAAAAATAAAATACACCAAGAACAAAAATCTGATTGTTTTGATTTTGAAAACTACGATTACGACACTATGTTAAGGTTACCTCAAACAATAAAAATTGAATGGGAAAGATTCGGAGACTTTTGTCAAACAACTTCTTTAATCGATTATTTGAAAATCACATTCTTAAATGATCAATTGCATGATAAAGACCACAAAAATATAATTCTTATCTTTCAGCAAGATAGATTACAAGACCTTTGTTATAAAATAATCGAAGATTTTCATGAACACCATCCCCAATTTGACGATGCCAAAATTAATATTTTAAACTCAAAAACAGTCGAAAAAATGAAGAATATTTAACTACATCACCCCTCCAAAATGAAGATGCAATTCAAATTTTATTTAAAATTTTAAATAACTACAGAAATATAATTGACGATTCAAAAACTTACTACGTTAAAAATAATGTAAATTTAACAATTATAGAAATGCAATATTTTATTTTTGCGGATAAAGATTTAAAATTAATCATTTGCCAAAATATTGTTATAAATCCTCAAAAAAATGAAATCTCAATTACAATGGAAGTATACCATTCAGGATAAAGAAACTTCCATGGAGGAGTAAACGAAACAATAAGAACAATGAAAGAAAAATACAATTGAACAGGATTAAGTAAAGATGTAGAAAACTACACAAAGAGTGCGAAATCTTTTAGTAATTACAGAAACTCCAGAAACATCTTTTGAAAGAATGAACCTTGATATACTAGAAATACCAGAGAAAAATTATATTCTCACCATAAAGGAAGAATTTACTAAATTTAATTAAACTAAAATTTTGCGAACTGTAAGTCTATGGATATAAAAATAGGAAACCTTCAAATGTTTTTGACTATAAAGATAAAGGTCATCAGATTTTCAAGCTCTCAATGTTAACCTCTGTTATTTCTACTATAAAATTCGGGGGTTCTTTATTTGGATAATTTTACTGTTCAAACCTACCGAGTTAAATGGAGATTTAAATTTAACACATATGATCTTTCTAAATCAAATAAAAACCTATAAGTAATTTATATGATTGGATGCGCAGTTTTTCCTATTTTCCAATTCTGCAATTAAAAAACACTTGCTTTTAAAATAAACAGCATGGTCAAATTCAATATTATTATTAAATGTTCTTGAAATCCAACAACTTTTATTCGGTGTTATGAAAACGCTTTGTTAAAAAGTATTTAGCTGCAAGTTGTAAAATGGAATATCGTTTATAATAAGATAACCTAGAACTTAGTAGGACTCTGGAAAAATAATTGCTTTACAGAAACAGCGGCACCACTAAAAAAGCGACTGAAAGTCGCTACGGCCGAAGGTATTTCTATAGAATATATAATTCATTGGTCAAATTACTGCTGATGTCATGCTGAGTGCTGAGATATAATAAAACTATGTTGGAACAAAGCGGGTCAAATAAAAAATGAATGCTTTCATAATCTATCAAATAATTTGACGGAATTTAATCTATTGAATGTACTTCCTGCAAATTGGCAATTTTATATCTTAGATGAAGGGCAAGGTATTGGGAAAACACATCTTAAAAAACGCAAAATGTTATAAAATTTGTTATCTTAAGTTTGGTAAATCAAAGTACAATGTTTGAAAATTCCCAGCTACTATATTAGATTCACCATTTTAGATAAGAACATTTTGAAATTCTTACTTCATATTCGTAATCAACTATCCCAAGAACCCTTCAAGTACAGATTATTGTGCAAAAAAATAAAATAAATATACTTATTCGTTTTTCTGAAAAATTGCTACCATTTCACTTTTGTAAGTGGCACTACTTGGCTCCACATCTAAAATGTCTTATTATGGTCACATTTACTAATACACAAAATTTCACACTTACTTGAAAAATGCAGTGTGGTTGCCATAACAGGTCCTGCAATTAGAATTGGAACGTTCTAAGTTGATATATAAAAATAAGTTTTTTATTCTTCTAAAAAATTCCAAAAATTATTGAAAATAAAAGCCATTAATTTAAAAATTATTGATGTCAAAAATAGGCAGACAAAAACTGAGATATTTACGCATTTTTTCGTTGACTGGTTGACCAATATCATCGTTATGTTATTTTAATTAGGTGATACCATTTGGGAGAGTTTAATAAATTATTTGATGAGAACAGATCTGTGGTAAAGTAATAAATCATTTTTTTCCCTTTTTTTCTTCGCAAATTACCTGTGTTCTTTAATCCGGTGTCTTTGGCAAAATATTTTTCTTAGGCACGATCCAAGGGGGGGGGGATGGCGATCGCCCCCCTCCCCCCTAGAGCGTTGAGTTCAGGAAAATAAACCCGATTTTGCTTCTTATACTATAGTTTATTTAGTTTCTAGAGAGAGTAATAAATCATTTTTTACCCTTTTTTCTTCGCAAACTACCTGTGCTCTTTAGTCCGGTGTCTTTGGCAATATCTGTTAGACACATATATTTTTCATAGGAATGAGTTAGAAATTTTATAATCAAAAATACCGGTTTATAATAATGGACTATTTGGATTGGATGACAATAGATATTTGTATGTGTGAAGTGTTAAAAAGGATTTTATTCCTTGTCATTGGTTTCGCAAGGAGGTTTATTTTATTACTAAGTATTTATGGCATAGAATATTATTTCGGTAATAAACTTAACATAAAAAGTTTTTATAATATTCCTTAAGATTTCTTAATAACTCACATACATTAGAAAATATAGATAATTTTGACATATTTAACACCAATCACAACTGAATTTTTATTATTTTTAATTTTGGCATAGAAACCGTTTTAGGCACATTCAGACTAAAACGTAGGCTTTTTCTCTCAAAAAATTCTAAGTTGTAATTTAAATACTTACAGAACACCCATTGTCAAAAAGAAGAAATTAAACATATATAAAAAATAAATTCGTCCATATAATATTAAAATATTTTTTTGGGCTATCGGTCATTTTATTATTAATTAAAAACATTTTTAGGACATTTGACGTTTCAGTTTATCTATTTCTTAAACCATCTGCAGAATTACAATTAAACACTAAAAAGGGATTCAAATGCAATTACTTTTTATACGTTACAGAAAATTTAAATAATAAATTGTGTTTACGCTGGTAAACATTACGTATCTAGTTCGTAATCAAAGTCACTGAAGCTATCTTCGCTCAAATTAGTTATAATTGGTTCCGCTATATCACCGATACGACATCGAGTTTCCCCATTTTCTTTTATTCTTTTATTATATGGATTTTTTCCAACTTTTTGCAGTAACTTTATTTTAAAAAAATCTTTCAAAAGTTCAGTTAAATTACTAATTTTGTAAATTGTGTTATTTCTAGCAACTCTACCTTTTACTTGATAGATATATTTCTTTCTCCAACGGACATTTTCCGGACTATCTATAAGAACAGACTTCCTATCTGGTTTTTCACAACAGAAATTAAGCAATTTCCAGAGCTCAGTTTTTTTAATTTCAGGTAAATCCCGATCTTCATTGATTTTAGTTAGAATTTTGTCGACGGTTGAGATCTGCTTTTCATAATAAAAGGTGTACAACTCCTTTTATTGCAGTTTACATCTATTCTTCCGACGTGGTTTTTCGTCTGCCTGTGATCGAATGTGGCTTGGGAGTACTAACAATTCCAGTCGTTTTTTTTCTCCTTCAGTATTCGGTACATAGTAGATTTCCAACTCCTGTCATGTTGGAACATATCTCAACAGAGCTTAACATTATTATCTACATATTGATATCTTAAGGCATCATAAACATTCATCGTAATAAGTTTCTCATTGAGGAAAAAATGCCATGGTTTAACGATTTTGGAATAAATATAGATGTGAAAGCCATATCATTTGGGTATCTCACTAATTTCAAATTATATATAAAAACAAGCTCAAACAAGATAAATCACTAACGACACACTGTAAGGTGTACTTTGCTCACTGACAGAAATTAAATTGAACTGTCCGCAATTTTATTGTTGCAGTAAATTTATAAAAGCTTAAGATATTTATATAATTAAATATAATTCGATTTATGATAGTCCTCAGTTACCTGCGGCACTGGAGCAGGTTCGTTGGATAGAGTATAGAAACGTGTATGCTTGCGATCGCACCTTCCCTTCCCAAGAGCTTTGAGTTCAGGAAAAGAGAACCGATTCTGGCTTTTATATTAGGAATGTGTATGCTGCTGGCATCCTCCCCCCGTTCACAGCTTGTTTTTTTTTTGCGATAACCCCCTTCTCCCAAAGAGCTTTGGGTTCAGGTTAGCTCAGGAAGCTCTCCAACAGCTTCAAATTCAGAAAAATAGACCCGAACCTGCCTTTTAAACTAGAAATGGTAATTTTGCTGGTGCCCCTCCCCCCCCGCCGACAACTTGTTTTCGCTTGCCATACTGTATTTTTGTGATATCACCCCCCCCCCCCCCCAAAGAGAGAGGCTGGATCCGCCCCTGACTTATACTTTACCAATCGTTCTGGTAATAGACGTATTTAATAATATTGCTATACTAAGAAGCACAACATAATCGAAAATAAGTAAAAAAGCAGTTTTCAAAAGCTTTTAATTTATCTTTTAAATCCATTAGATTTATTCGAACTGCTTACGTCCTTTTTTTAGAAAACATTAACTCACAGATATAAAAATAATCCCATGGTGGCGCTATGGTTCTGCTTCTTTCCAGTAAATTTCAGGTTTTTAATATCCTGCAGACATGTCCATATAGCAGATGTTTCCTGCGAATGTTCCTCTCGGTTCGACACATCCTCCACTGACGAGACCATAAGGTGGTCGAAATGCGTATGGAGAGAAGACCAGAGTTGTATTTGCAGAAAATAAACTGATAGTATATATTCTTTTCTTTTTCTCGGCTTGAAAGAGAATACATATAGGCAACTATTTAAACACGATAAATAGATTTGTTTATTTCTTACTGAAATTTTGATTTTTAAAATTTCGTACTACTCCAGTGAATGTATAGATCATGTTCGACTGGTGACATTTTTCAGTCTGACATCGAAGTCGGCAGGTTTTTAGTATCACGCTGACCTGTCTTGGATTTTGTATTTTATATAGCAGTTGTTTCCTGCGAGTGTTGCTCTCGGCTCCATACAACTCCACTGACGAACTCATAAGGTGATCGAAACGTGTTTGTATATAATATTTTCTTTTTCTCGGCTTGAAAGGGGAATTTCGTACTGAAATTTTGATTTTTATAATAGATGTTTTATCTACTAAAATAAAGTCTGGTCTGTTATGAGTAACCGCCTAATGGGTAATAAGTATAGTTCAATCTAGTACTGTTTGAATTTGTTATTTTCCAGTTAAGTTAGTATTCGTAGTATGCTAATTTAGCTGTCTATAGTGAGTTATATTAGCGGCTGAATCGTGTCTCTCCTTGTACCCCGTAGTGGCAAATACTCGGTACTTTTCCGTTAGGTGTTGAATCTTATCTCTGATATTTGACATTGCTTGTCTTGTGTTAAAGAATCTGTGGTAATATGTTTCAGTTACTTTTTGTTGGAATACCCTGGCCTTGAATACCTATTAATTATTATAAACCAGCCCTGATATCAACCACTAGTTTAACGTTAATTTGTTGACATTTTTCTGAATACCTTAATTTGATGTCGTCCATAAAGGAGCTTCCGCAGTCAGGCTTGAAGCTTTTCTTGGTCTATTTTATGATGAAAGATTATTATTTCCTCAACCTTAGCGGCGCTGAATTATCTGCCGCGCATTTTGCTTGGTATAGAACTGAATAATCTACAAGTCTGTAAAAAGTCGAACCTAAGTTCATTATTATCTTCCTCCAAGGTATCTAGTGTCATTTTCCAGGCTGAAATGCGTTCTTCTCTGAAAGATCTGTTAAAAGTAACCACTACATATACATATCTGAACCTTTGAACACAACTTTTATTTAATACGTTGCTTTTTGTGATTAAAATTATCCATATATATGCACCAACGAGTTTTAAGACCGTATAACTAACCAGTTTTGTTTTGCTTACGAAATTGTTATAATTTGTATTATGTCAACAAAACGTGTTGATAAAGGACAAAAACCTAAAGAAAAAGCCTTGGTAAGAGGAATAGTAGTTGTCTCTCGAAAACAAACATTTTCCATTTTGGCTGATTTAATAATAAAATAATTCTTCAATTTTTAAGGTACAAAACTGGGTTGCCTCATTGCGCCATTTGTCAATTTAAACCCTTTACTGTTAACTTAGGCCTGCATTAACCTTAGATTATGTTAGCGAATAAAAGAGATAAATTTCACAATCTGAAGACATCAAAGTTTTTAACGTTAAGTATAAATATAATATAAAAAATAAGAATATTATGAATAAGTTATCTAAGAATTTTTCGGTTGCTCTAGTGCATATGTAGTCCAATCAATAAAAGAATATTTAATTTAAACGGAAAACAAAACCAAAAAATTTTATTTATTTTTTACCTACATGTACAGGATACACAAATATAAAATTTATCTTTAATGATGATAGTCAGCAAACAATATTGACATGATAAAACTGAATATAATACAACTTCGAAAGTGTCAAAAATCTAACAGTCATACTTATTGTTTAAATTGTTTGATATTTATTTAATTACTTAAAATGAATCAACATTTTTCGCTATTATATTTATATTCAGAGGTATTTCGATCCTTAACTTTAAATAATGCAATTATAACATCCCATATAAAAACGATTTTGGAAAAAAATATATTTAATTCTGTGTCCTTTTGAACTTTTTTAATTGTTCAGCGTAGGTCGAAGGAATAAAAATAACGTCCTACTTTTGTAGTACTATGGGGGAGTTTAGTATGTGATTTCACATAGTGGCTTCTTTTCAGAAAAATCTCGAAACAGTGTAGATTGTGAGTGGGTTATTATGGCTTCCTTTGCTCCTTTCCACCATTTCGACCTATAAGATATTTTGTACCTGTTACTCTGTAAAAGCCAGAAATATGTAGATTTTTCACGAAATCTTTTATTTATTTTTTTAGGGGGGAGGGGTGGGCAGGTAAATTATTTCTTTGGGCGTGAAGATGATGCCTTTTAGAAAGTAAAGTATCTTACAAAACAATGCCACCGTAGAAACGGTAAATCTTGTTCTTAGCTTTGCCCATGTTTTTAAATGGTATTTCAGAGAGCACTGTTCAGTGAAGAGTTATTACTCGAATATCCCCTAAATATTCCTGTTATCTTTGGCTATTAGTTTATAATTTTTTTTTCACTTTTCTGAGACCAAGCGTATTGTACCACCTTTATTTTATCTCATTTTGTTTCCAGGTCCAACGTGTATTTTTCCGTAATCCATTAAAAGATTTGGAGCCGAAAAAAAAGCATTTTGTCCTTTCTTTCCCGAGGCTGACCTCTTTCTCATTTTCTTTGAATCCTTTGTGTCCTAGCACCCACATCAAGGTTAACCTATGGTTCGCTACCAATTGCTTTAGGGCTTACCTATAGCACCAAATTAATTTATAATCATAGGTATTTGACCTGAGAGCGTTGCTTGGCTATCAGACAATAAGTATATTTTGGCCTTTTTAGTGTCCGAGCACTCCCTTGAAAGATGCGGGAGTGTTTTCTAGCGATTTTGCAGTCCTGAAGCCTGGGCCTGATACTCCTTCTCCCACCTTCTCTTTCATCTTGGATTCATTAATAATTCATACCACTGAATCCTTCTCTAGTCGAGACAATCGCCCTTCCCCCTATCCGCTTGGTAACAATCAGTTATTTATTCATAGTTCGAGTCAAAGTCATACCTTGTAAACATGTAGTCTGTCAGTTTAGATATGAGTTTTGTTAGAATTGTAGCCAGAATCTTCAAATGCCCAACAAAGTTTTCCGGTTTGAGGTTGTCTCTTTAAAACAGCTTAAGGGCATTTGTTGCCATTGACCTCGTCGCAGCTAAGTACCATAGAGGGGGATTTAGCATTGTCTCTATTGCCACTGTCATGCCACCATACTAAGGAGGTATATGTGGTCATGGGTTTAATGATCGTTTCATAAGACCATGGTGTCATTTTCCTTCTCAAACCAAAGATTCTATCACATGTCCAGATTGTTGCTATTGCATGTTGGAGAATCTTTTCAATGAGGCTACTCTAGGTCATTCTCTGGTCTATTACTACTACCAGATATGTGATGATTGTAGCCCCTTCGTTGCCGAGTCATGCAGTGATGATCCCATGGATTGATATGATGCGTTATCTAAAGCTATCTCTATTTCAATAAAAATGTTCAAAGAGATTTCTTATGCTATCAGTTTTTTTTCCAGACTGTGTAAGGTAGCAGTAAATTTGCTAGCTTAATATGCAAATTTTGATTTGTGAAGTGATTTCTGTTTGACTGTTTCATTTCTTAGATGTCGAGCAATAAGTTTCTTTATTGTTTTTAGGGGAAAAAGGTTGAGGTTTATTTTATGGTACGATTTTGGTTCATTCGATGAGCGTCGTTTCGTGTTGTGTAGAAACGTCACTTTGACCCCTCTCCACGCTGGAGTTATATAACCTAAGGAACAGCAGCGTGTGTATGATTTTTAACCCCTTTGTAGTATGGCTGTAAAAATTTCGTATTTTCAGGGAGATTTGAAAATTTTTAAAGTTTTTATTTGATGTGAAGATTTTTACCTGCTAGGCGTTTGTTAGAGTTGCTGGAACTGTAAATAGCTTCTTCCCTTTGAACCTTTCGCAGTTCATCTGCATTTGCAAGATTGGGTCCTGGAAACTAAGCTTGTAGAAGGACTATTAAAATTTCCTCCAGTTTTTCCGCATATTCTCAATTTGCCTTTTTAACGAGTTCGATGACGTTAGAGTGTTCTTTGTGAGAACTTCTGGAAGTAAATTAATACATACAGCCTTTGTGTTTAGAAACTAATTAGAGAATCTTGTACTTTTAATACTAAAACATATAAATGCAGCATAGTTAACTGGAAATAAAGACGCGATGTTTAAATTGAATGATTATTTCTTATTTAGGGCTATAATTTTCTTGATTTCCAAGAAAAGTTCTAACAGAAGTATCAAAAATGAAGAATTTTTATATATTATACAAAATAAAACCAAAAATCCTACAGATTTTTTCGTATTTCCCTGAAAAATAAGTTTCAGGAAGTAAATTAATAGAAATGGCCAATTTTCGACTTTCTCTCCCTTATCTAAATTAAGAATCTTGTACTTCTCATACAAAAAAAAAAGTTGGTATGGAAATATTGAAAATTCAAGAACACTAAATAGTGCGTAGTGCTGGGGCAAGTTCTATTATTCTCTCGCACATTTGTCTTCACGTTCTTCTGTTAGATCGTCTGAGCTCTTTATATTAGAATATAATATAGAGGACTGTTTTATATGCTTCCCAATTTTCTTAATTCTTCGCTTAGTTGAGTTCAGGGATTAGTTAGCTTTTTATTCCACCAAGGCACATCCTCTTAGGATCTTTTTATGTTTTAATGAACAGTTGCTTTCATATGCTTCTATTATAACATTTTGGAGCTTCCAAGATTTTACGTCTGATTCACCTTTTGTTTCGAGTTTTGGGTTGAGGCCTTTAACTTCTCTGATGAAATTGAGCTTATACGCTTCCTAATCAGTCAGCTTTGTATTATCTATGGAATGTATAATTGTTTGTGATATGTTTGGGTGGCTAAATGCTCTATTTTTTTCGTTTTCGTATATACCTGAGTGACTAGGACGAGTTTAATTGTGCAGTTGTTCTCTATTATACTATAATATATACTCTATTATACTATAAAATGCATCTTTGTTTTTAAACACTAGTTGTGAAGCTGCGACATTAGATCTTAGTGTCAATATTCAGCCCAGTTATCTGAGGGTATATTTATGCTTTTAATTCTGTTTAGGTCCTCTTTACAGAAATAGTCTCCTTGTAGTATTGCATAAATTTCTGCCCGAAAGAGCGTCATATTTTATTCGAAAGAGTAAAACTCTCTAGTCTCTTTATGAACACTCCAAGTCCAGATCTTTCATCCGAAGAATTTCGTATATTCTATATAAAATAGAAAATAAAATATGTTCATGCTTTTAGCGTTTCATTTGACTCATTTTAGTATGAATATAACTCATGGCATTCTGTAGGAGTTCCTGTTATTAATAAGGTTTTAAATTTTTCCTCTCTTTTTTTCACAAAATTTTGTGAGAGTTTTATTACTGTATAAAAAATATATATGCAGTATATGTAAAAATAATTGAATTATGATACATTTAATCATGATGAAAGCTTAAAGTTGATTTACTCAAAATTATTTAAATTTCAGATGAGTTATTTTTAATTCGAAGGCAAGAATCGTCGAGGAAAAGTTTATTGCTTTTATTTATATTAATGAAATTCTTTTACTCCTACCATTTTTTCCGAGTGATAGTTGGAAACCCTAAATGATTTTCTTAAATGACTTTTGGCTTTGTTAGTAGTTGGTAAAAGACTTTGTATATTAAATTTATAGCACCCTATATATAAGGCTACAATATACCTGCATTTTAACGTAAACAATTATTATCATCAAAGATATCAATTTTGCTTTTCAATTTTTGTTAATAGGTACGTAAGGGATATATTTGAATATAATAAAAGTAATATTTATATTCAAAGGAAGTCTAAATCTCGTCATATAATCCACACTTAATTGAAAACTTATTTTACGTGTCTTCATTGGTATTAAGTTTTAATGAAAGAGAGAAAATTTTGATTGATGGTGGACAGGATATCTGATATAACTTAGATATACTATTGTCGTTGCATCCAGAGATGGAATGAGCCAAAATTTTAGTATCATTTCTAACTACTAAGCTATATCATATTTTGAACTCTTTCCTTTGCAACTATTAACGTTGTCATTTATCCTTTTATTATGTAATTTACAAAAAAGCAGTTCGGGAAATAATTCTTGTTGTTATGTTGGGGTGGTGCAGATGAAACAAGATGTTCCTCGATGATTAGGCCTCGTTGGGCTTATTATATCCTGCCATTGCCGCAAGTCATTCGAGATCAATCGGCTTTGGGACCTAACCTTACCTAACTGCTTTGGGTGATATTATTTTAGCTCCGAAGTATCTGTTTCAGTCCACTGAGCACCAGGCATCTTCTGAAAATATGATCTACAATTTTATATTCCTCCAGGTACCATCTGCACACAGGATGATCCTATCGAGATAGCCGCGCAGATTACAATTTCCCATCAGTAATCCCACCACCATTCGCAGTTCTTTCCTCTTTAGGAAAAGACGCGCCCTAGTACCCGGCACATTAGATCCAATTATATGTTCCCTGGCACTTTTCATTCCCTCTAGCATTAAATAAAGTTCTTTCCCAGTCACAGTTTCAATTCTCGCTTACCTATAGTTATTGTAACAGATATAATGAGTTGGGGTCCGTATGGCTCAGCAGCGGACTTCATTTTGCTTCCCCGTTTTTAGGTGTGACCCGGGACCTACACGAATCCAATTGTGCAACCGTTCTTTATTAAATTGTCAAGTACCTCACTGAACTCAGGCACCAGTCGTGAAGCTATTACATTAGACCCAATATTGTAGCTCTACTTTCCGAGCACATATTAATAGTTCTGCTTCTGTTTATATTTATCTCAAATTACAGAATAGTAAAAATCTCTGCTTGAAAGATTATTGAGTGTGGTCTCGGAGATTAAAACTCTCTGAATAAAATGTGTCTGTCGAACACTCTAGCTTCAGCTCTTTCACTCTGTCGAGATCCATATGTAAAGAAGCAAGATTCATTTCTGAGAAGAGCTTGCGCTTCCTGGGAATCCTCTCTGCTGGCTAAAGGTATCTCAAGAGAATGGCTTGATTTCAAAACCTGTTTGCATAGGGAGCGATGAGCATCTTTCCACAACATTCCCCTAGCTGCACGGGCAGCCACTACTTTTACTCCGAAATATTTTAAGCAACTAAGACGGTGAACTGTATTCAAACCCCCATTTTTCTATAAATAAGTGGAGAGGAGGGAGATTCATCATAACCACTAGCGCCCTCGTGGGGACAATCCTCATCGCATTAACTATTCATACACAAGCAATTCTTTAAACTTTGTCAAGTTGAAGACGGTGTTTGCGCATGGCTGTACTGGGTTACCATACAATAGCGGCATACCTAGTCAGGGGTCTGATTACCATTGTGCATATCCAGTATATCACTCTCGGTGCCAGTTCTCACGTGCACCCAAATGCTCACAAACCGGAAAGCACATATAGCTTTCTTGGCTCTAGCCTCAATATAATTATTCTAGCTCATTCATGACTCCAGAATTAATTTCAGATATTTAAGAGCTACCTTACATTGAATTGTCCTTTTCGGCAGCAGAATTATGAGTACTCTCCCCATTTGCCTGTTTTTTGTTAAGAGTACAACTTCGGCCTTGCCGGGATATAGTCCCTCCGGCCGCCCCTATCGTTCCACGATCCGGAAGGCTCGCATCATCGGTCCCTCTAGTCAGACTTCGTGACCAGGGCACAGAATGATCAGATCGTCGGCATAAGTTTAGGTAGTGCCATTATTAAATTAATGGCGATACTTTGAGCCAATTTTCCCTTTTAATTTTGTAAACTTGAAGAATTTCTGTATAATCGTAGACTAATTATTTAAAAAATAACACATTTTTATCCCTACTATAATATAGTATAAAAACTGATGGACGATTTATTAAAATTGCGAAATTTATTATTAATTATAAAGAAAGCATTTTGTAACGGATTTTATAGCAGCATACACTTCATAGTATTAATTTGTGTTTGTAGTTTGTAGGATTTAGCATACACTTCATAGTATTAATTTGTGTTTGTAGTTTGTAGGATTTAGGTTTATTTTCTACGAATTCATAAATTATTTAACTAATTTTACCTTTGTTAATTTCCTCATAAGACGTCTATGATAGAAGGTCTGGAACTTTTTAGAATATTCTATTCCCTTATTTTTGACATGGAACGCCTATGACAAAAGATTTTCTTATTTTTATTATACCATATAGTAGGAAAATCCTTCTAGTATTCGCGAAAAGGATATATAAAGGGTTCAGATAGGTTTTCGTGGACAATTTATTTGGATAAGTCGTTGACGTAACTTCAGTTGTTTGACAAGTTGTCAGAATTGTGATAATAAAAGGTTATAAAACTGTTTGTATAAAGACAGACCGTTCGGAACAGTATATTAACAAGCTGTTACAACAGTGGCGGTCGATATGTTACCTTTTCATTTTTATAATTTGTAGAGAAGTGAAGTTGGTATACGACTTGAAATTTTAACATACCAAACCGTCGGTATTAAATTTTTTGAACAAATCTTTCACTAGCTCCCACTCTAGGCAATTTCTCGTTTGATCAGTGCTTTCGGTGGTATGTCAAATTAATACTTACCACACTTCTGTGTCAGAAACACTATCATTAATAATATCATTAAAACTTGAAAAGATATGCCCTGCTGCCAATGTTTTTCCAAAAAGAAAAACTCGCAAACGACAAATGAGATCTTGTATCTAGAAACTGAAACTGGATTCTATATGAGAAGGTTTTCTTCTTAGTTGTACCCATAAAAATCGCATCTCAAATTAAGAAAAAGTCATTTTGCAAAAAAAAATCGTCTTTAAACCTTTTTTCTTTTTTTTTATATTCTTTTTTGTCATAATTTGGCAATATAAAAAAATACTTATTCAGTATAACTTCGTTTCTTTTATTCTGAAAAAATTTTATACGCTCTAATGTTTTTTGTTGTCACAACTTCTTTCTTTTTCCTTTTCCTTCCCGGCTATACCAATTCAGCTTTGAGTCGCAAAATTTCCCCCAAACTAGAAGCCTTTTAAGGTGGCCACTTGTGTGTTAATTAACATGCAAAAACACCAAACACGCGTGGCAAACCAGAAATCAAAAAGGGACTTCAATAACGCGAAGCAAATCTGTTGACCATTATACTACTAAGGCCGTCTCTTTTCTTCTTGAAATAGACTTTTCCATTATTTACTCCGTCCCAAAAATTTTGTCTAAAGCCAGCTCTGAGTAGTCTTTAAAATAGATAAATATACGTGTGTTCATTCATCATATATTACAAAAACAAAGCGTTTTCAAATAGCCAATTCTCGATAATAAAAGTAGAAAAACAAAATCAGGACAATATGAGCATAATTGTGGCTGTTTTTTTATTTGTGTTGGAGGCCTCCGTCCTGGGCAGTCCACTTAAACTTGTGAGTATGTAAAACTACGTAGTAAGTAATTGTAGAGACAAACTGGGCAGAATTGTTAACAAGGTGCGGTCATTTTGAAAGACATTTCTTTAATATATGTAACTGATTTCTTATCGAGCTCTTCGTTAACTTCTTTTGACGTCTTGGTTAAGAAATATGCAAGCTTGGTCTTAGAGATTTCTTTTAAATATAATTAGCTAAAGTTCCCTTTTTCACATCTAGAAACCTTTTTTAAATATATGATTGTGTTTACATTTTTAGTCAAGGTAATTTAAAAACGGGTATTAAATAATGTGTCGAAAATAGTGCAAAGAGATTTAGATAATCTGAATGACGTGAGAAACGTTGTTATTTTTCAATTAATCCGTTAACTTAAATATGTCTAAAAAATAATGGTTTTAGTGTGTTTTTAATAAGTTAGGTATGAGTGACCCCTTTTATTTTAGTATACATACATATTACTTTAAGTGATGATATTATTGTTATCTTCGAAATGGTAGATGTTACGAAGTTGGTTAACTGAGAAAAAACGTTCTAAAAAATTAAAATTTACTATCCACCCTGTTTACCCAATATTACCATCACTTAAAATAGACATAGCAAATCGAAGTTATCAACTACTCTATCAATTAATAATTTCGAAACTAAAACTATCAATTAATGAAATAATTGGATATTTTTTCTTTAAGCTACCAATTAATTAAGTAATTGGAGATTTTATTTCTAAAATTATCAATTAATAAAGTAACCGATAGTTTTATACAATTTTCAATTAATGCAGGAATTCATAATTTCATTTTTGAAATTATCAGTTCACAAAGCAATTAATAATTTTAGGAATAAAATCACCTATTAGAAGAGTAATTGCAAATTTCATTTTCCAAATTATTGAAAGTTTCGTTATTTCGAAAATAATGCAGGATCATATAAAATTGCGACATAACTATGATTATTTATCGCGCTTGTGCAGTTATGATTATCGCTTATTTACAATAAAGAACAGCATATGTATGATAACCATACTTATATTATAAATCGCTCCGAGAACAAAATGAGCTTAGCTTGAACTCTGATGTGTTGGTTTCAAGATATTCTAATCAAAAGGTTTTTCGTCATCCTTTTTTAGCTTGGGTAGATTTCTGACATAAAAATATCAGTTATTTATTTAATAAATTATTTCTTTTTTTTTATATAATCTTACTTAATGATAATATTTAAAAAATATATATTTCCTCACATCTATAGCTAGTGTATAATATTATATACTTTCACAACGTTAAACAACCTTATAACCTGTCAACCAACATGACCGATAGGACGATAAAGTTAGTTTAATGGACAAGTTAATAGCGATAATGTTAGTCATATCCAAAATTAAAAATTGCATGAAATGGATTTTATTACCGATCAGTCAATTTTCTGATTTGGTTTAATTATTAACAAATGTTGACTTGACTTTGCAACTGTACATTACTAGAAGTTTCCCATTCGTTTTATAGATTCATAAATAGTACGCCACTGGGTAGAGACTTTCTCGTTCTCGAGTAATTACTGACCATAGTACATTTTCCCAATTTTTTAGAAAAGGCGAAAAATATCATCTGGTAGGATCTATTTTCGTTAAAAATCAAAACGTGTTCCAGGCAACACAAATAACTTAAAAGAAAAAAAAATTCACCACAAAGATGTTGGCAATAATGTATTTAGTGAAATGTAGAGGCGGTCTAATAGTTGAACTGAAAGAAGGGTGGTAGTAATAGCTCTTACGATCTTTCTGTCGATCATCTCTTTTGGGGATTTTCTTGACAATTTCATAATAGAGTGGTTGGGGAAGTTTGAAGGGAGAAGATACCTTAATGGTGACTTGATTAAAAAATCACAAACAGTTTAAGTTAAAATTCTGAAAAAGTGGAAAGAAGTATTTATGTCACTTGTGACAGTAACTTTGATTCTCCATCCGCATGTATTTGGAAAATTATTGCATCTAAATTCTTACTTAAGGCACATTGACCGTGGTCTATTGAATATTACACCTAACGTTTTCCTATGATTGGAACTAACATAAAACTGATCAATTTATGTCAAAGTCGCCTTAAAAAGTTCCTCATAACTACATAGCATAAAAGAGGTCTCCCAGCCACGTGTTTCTATACGTTCCGGCTAATCTTTGAAAGTACTCAATTTATTTGGCATCAACATTTACGTTGATAAGGTCTTCGTTGTCATCTCAAGAAGTTTTTTGATATAGTCTCTCCCTATTTAAGTGTACGGGTTATGCATTATACAGAGACAAACTAATCTACTGCTATTTTGTTCATGCCAAGATAAAGAGGTTGATTTATTTGGCATCAACGTTTACGTTGATATCTTCGTTGCCATCTCAAGAAGTTTTTTGATATAGTCTCTCCCTATTTAAGTGTACGGGTTATGAATTATACAGAGACAAACTAATCTACTGCTATTTTGTTCATGCCAAGATAAAGACGTCATTATAAAGATATTTGCAGTATAATTGCAATAAGCTTATTGCTTATCGATAAACCAGAGGGGGAAGCACACTTAAATCCCAAACGTTATAAAAATGTACTCATCAGCATTTTCGTGTAACAAACTCCATAAAACTTATTGAAGGCGCGATCTAAGAAGTTAAAGTTTTAGGTAACTCCAAATCTTAGACGAAATCACTCAATTCAGCCTGAGTAACCGGATGACGTGGTCGATGAGCTAAATTAGCCCAAAACTCTTCATCACGTATCACTTGATGGTTCAGGGTGTGACTAAGAGTCTTTCAAATTCCTTTCCGACTGTACATTATAGGTTTTCGAGAGCACTGGGACTGGCAAAGATTCGTTGTGAGGAACTGATCTTAGAGCTCAAGGGATATTAGGATACTGAATTGTATGCTTACTTTTGCTAGCGAACCCGATGATGGAAGTCATATGAAAGTAACAATCTGTGAGATGACAGCGAGATTCACGCCAAATCATAGGCGCAACAAAGGCATTAATTTACGGGTACCTTTGAGCCATTTGATCCAGCCACCATAACATGTAGTGCAGCAAACTTTTGGAGACCAATCCTTGTCCTGATCGTCGACTTGGCAATGAAAGTAAAATTTATAAGCACTTTTAAGGAGGGGAGAACGGGGCTTTCGTTGCGCTTTTAAGTCAATTCTTCGCAGACATAGCAGAAACTATCGGCTCCCCCGAAAACGCTGGATGATGAGAAAAGACGGGTTTCATATTCGGATTCAGGAGGTTATTTTAAATAAGAACCAGCTGGAATGGTGTTAGAATCAATTTTCAGACCAGTGCAATCTACATATAAAAAGAAAAGAATATTAATTACTTTTAAAATTACAGATTAACTAAAAAAAGATATAATACACTTTAAATAAAAACGAATGTCTCAACAAAAGAATGATTCTTGTTAAAAGAGTCGAAAAAAATTCCTTAAAAGAATGAATTCAGAAAAGAAAGAGAACAACCTTTTTTACACCAAGAATTACAAAAAATACACCCAATTTAGAAGCATGTATATTGATTTTTTTACCAGATACCATGACACAAACTACCTTGTGACATATCACCCTATTATTTGTATAAACTCTGATAAACATCTTTAAAAGCTCAGAAGTATGTATATTTTTTTCGTCTTTCTTCATTTTTAGTTCTGTTTGGACCCTCCGTTTTTGAAAAACCAAATTAAATTAGAGTGTTATCTTACCAAGAATGAAAGAGTTTTAAAAATCGATTCAATAGCTCCAGAAAGTACTTCAAATAAACAAATAAATTATGTTTCTTTATTATAGTAGTACAGATTATTTTTTCTTATACAATATGTTCCCGGATGAGTTTACAAATGGACTTAAAATTGGCTTTTTTTCGAAATTTTCTTCATACACGTTTCATTTAAAAATATAATTTGTCAAAAAAAATCCCCTATATCATACAGAGTGGTTAAAATTAATTGAAATGTAAAATTGGCTGAGAGTATCTACAATTTCAATCACATGAACCTACAACTTTACCTTTTTTACATGTATCATTGACTAGATGTGTCAATATTTTTTGTTTTTCCAGTGGCAATACACAGTTCATTCAAATAATTCCGGGACTATTTTTTTTACCAATGAAAACAAGAGTTTAGAAAAAAGGTTGTATTTAGTTTTCAACATAATCCTCTCTTCATTCTATACAAATTTTGCTGCATTCGTACAGCCGCTGTAATGACCTGGAAAATTCTTCTTCTTGAATAGCTTTCAGAGCCCTGGTCACATTACTTTGAATCGCCTCAACGTTTTCAAAACATTCTCTTCATTGTTATTTTCAATTTAAGGAATAAAAGAAAGTCTGCCGGCGAGTAGGGCGGGTGATGAATCATGGAGATCGATTTTTGGGCCAAAAATTGTGTGATGAGTATTGAGAAATGGGCTGGCGCATTGTCGTGCAACAGCAACCAGTCACCGATGCGATACAATTCGGTGTCACACGATGAATCCGCTTCAAAAGTCGATCCAAGACAGTTTTGTTGAATTGTGCGTTCAGTGTTTAGCTCGGAGGCACGAATTTGCTATTTATGATCCCCCGAGAATTGAAAAACGAAATTAGAATTGTTTTGATTTTCGACTTTGTTTCTCGAACTTTGGTCCACTCAGCTGTTTGGCTCTTGGTCAATGAATCGTATTGAAAACACCATGATTCATCGTTGGTTACAATTTTATTTAAATAATTTTCATGCATGCCTGCCTTTTTAACCCAATCGCGTGAAGCTTTCACGCAGCGCTCTTTCAAATCTTCCGTTAACAAGTGCGGAACGAACTTCGCACACACTTTTTTTTTTCTCGAGAACATCGAAATGTGATGCACATTTCCTACACTGAGGTTGACTTCCTTTGACAACATTTCAATCGTAATTGGCCGATCACGAGACAGTGCGACGCGCACACGTTCGATATTCTTATCGGTAGTCGAGGTTAGAAAGCGCCCCTTTCATGGATCGTTCTTGAACCGTCCATACTAATCGAAAAACAAAATTTGATTGCGGCACATTGCTCCGTAGCGAAAATTGTGAGTCAATGGCTAGAAAACGTCTACTTCAAACGAACACAGCTGGCCAATAAATGAAGTTACAACGCTCACACCCCCACTGTGGGTAACTAAAGCATGATATTACATAGTTCTGCCATTGGGTAACAGATAGTGCTAGTTGTAAATTTTATACAAAATTAGTTCCGGAACTTTTCGAATGAACTGTGTATATGATAGCAAAAAAATGTTAACTAAAGAACAATAAATTTACTTTATTCACTGCTATCGTACAGGCGAGGGTGCAGTATAATGGCAAAAATCAGGAAAATTTGGATGTTCGTTAATGTTATTTCAGTATTTACTCAATTATAATAAACGAAAATATTAAGATTAAATTCTAAGGGTGCCTGATTTTTCGATTTGAATAGTTGACGTAAAATTAAAAGATTATAAATCCAAAACCGAAATAAGGACTTTCAGATATTTCAATAATGGAGAAATGTATAATTTGTAAGTTAATTTCGTGGTGGCGGTTTCCATGAGTGAAAACCTTTTTAGATTGAAAGCCCAAAATAAATTCTTTGTATTAAGTTCGCATTCCAAAACTCGTTTTATAAAGTCTTCTTTGTAAAATAATAACAAACTGGTGAATAAATTTAAATTGAATTGGTAATCAGTGTAAAAACAAGAAAGATTACAATGAAAATTATGTTTCCTTTTTAGTGGTATTAGATTCAATTGAAGCAAATACTCAACTCTCTCTACGAGATCTTATTTTTATTTTCGGATAAAGTCACATTCCACACCGAAAGGTTTTGAAAATTAAATTACGTAAGCGAATAGATAGTTTACCCTTATAAAAAATAAAGGATGACATCCTTGGGGGTGAAAATACCATAATTTAACATCATTTCAAATAATAAGTAACTTCCATTTCGTTTATATATTTCAAAAATACTGTTTTTAGGGGTGAACTTTAGGGGCGGTTTTCACCCCATTATAATGAATCTCCTCAGATAAAAAAAATATATGTGTCTTATTTCTATACTCTTTACAACATATTGAAATTTCATTAGAATCGAAGCCGAACACTTCAGGTATATTCCTTGTGAGTATAGGACCGCGATTTGCTTTCAGCATGATAAGTGTTGTATACATTTTGCCGACAGAGTTAGTGATTAGCTCAATAATCATATTGATGGACGGCGAATTGGTCGATATGGTCTAATAAGGTTGCCCCAAAATGTACTTAACAAATACGGACTTTTATGAAGAGAACTCAAAAACTCATAATCCTTTCAAAAATAAAATAAGAACGCATACGGATTCCTATTCAATCGCTTAAAAAAGTACGTAACTGCAATCATGGACTTCAAAAATGTCTTGAGAAGTGTGTAAACTAATGAAAGTACAGTTTTTTACTAAAAACATTTTCTATTATAAGAATTTTATTAAATTTTTTATTTACTTTGTTATATTATGAGAAAATAGGAAACAAATACTTGATATATTGTTTTTATTGTTCTTTTAAAAATTAAAAATATAATAAAGAACGAAAGCTTTCACAGTTTCGGTCAAGGACGAGGTATCTTTAGTGACGTTTACTCCACGAGATCAGATCAGAACACAGAATTCAGTGTTCCGATCTCAGGGAGTAAAGATCTCTGAAGATTGCTCGTGCAATTGTAGGCGAAAAGTCGAATAGTAATTCATATTTGACACGGTTTAAACTCAAGAACCATGATTTTCAACATTAAAAATATAAGTTTATTCTTTGGCAGTTTTATATTTTATTAATTTTTAACCATAGATATAAGGGATTTTCTTTTCTACAGATCTTAGTCTCCATTGACCCCCTAATTCACTAACATGGTTTAACTTTAAAATTGGTCTAAATTGATAATAGAGAATTTAAATTGACAAGGGTAACAATAAGTCAAGCAAGTTTTGAACCTTTAAAATACAATTAAAACAATATCATAAGATAAACAAAACTGGTCATCTAGAAAATCTAATTTCCAAGGTAACTAGATCGGGTCTAACTCTTAAACATTCTTAGTGAATCTGACTATAAATTATTACACTATTTGTCCTCTTGTAAACCCTATACGGGGACATAATGCACATTTAGATTATCCATTTTAAAAGCTTTCATATGATACCTTATACAAATAAAACAGGGTATCCATTAAAACCACTAAATTACCCCAAATATTTATTTATAGCCTATGTTAAAAATCGGTAGGAGCTCAGAAGTAAGTACGATTTTTTTAAGCTTTTGTTATTTTGAGCCAATTTTGCCCCATACCCTTTTACTAATTTCAAATAAAATTTAGTTTATGTTCAAATGGAGGATGTTATTTTTCCAATAGTTAAAGAATTTTAAAAATAATTTCGGTAGTTCCAGTGATTAACTAGAGCAAACAAATAAACTCTAGGTTTTTTTATATTTTGGTATAGATATAAAACTAATAAAGTACCGTAGATAAGTAGGTAATAATCAACAAAAATAAATAATTTATCTTTGGTACTCAAGTTCTGGGATTAAAAAGGTACGATGAATAAAAAAAATTAACCATTGCAGTTGCGTAATTGACGGATTTATTATTAATAAACGGGATTATAATTGATTAAGGTGTTTTTCGAACTGAATGGAATAACTTAGATGCTAAAATATTAAGAAAGTTATAGCTTTATCAATCACTCGAAATTTTAAGCGTTTGTGCGAAAAAAGTTGAAACAAGATATGCATGGAAGCATTTAAAATATATTTCTAACTATGTTTAAAATTTGAAATTGTAGGAAAAATCAGTAAAATTCACAATAGAAAAAGATTTTGTTTTCAAATTTTATTACGAAAATTTGTTTTGATTGGTTACCGGCCAGTTTGGTATATAATATTATGGATTAAGTAAGTACAAATAATAACAATAGGGGAAAATCGGGTAAAATCACATATTTTGGTTTGCTGGCAAAAATGTTAGTACTTAATTTTTAAATACTATTTTTTGATCTCCTTGTGTTGACTACTGCTTTTTTTTAACAACTGCTTAATCAAAGGTTTCCTTTTAAAAACTTTTAACATCAAATCTTACAAAATTCTGACTCAACGGCTATGTGAAAGTCCGTACAGATCGTTGTATTAGACAAGTATTCTTCTAAGCTTTACCAACATATACCTCTTTCCAACTTCCCCTGTTTGTCTTTCTTTTATTGAATTAAACCAACTGCAAAAATACATTTGTCAAAGTAAAAAGAATCGATGGAAAAAATGATATATTAAATATCTAATCAGTTCTCTTACCCACCATACTTTTATACACTTTTGCTATTTTATCAATAAAAACTAAAATAACAACATCATAAAATTTTATAGCTAACTTATACCTAAATACATGATCGTTTTAATATTTCAAAATAATCAAAAATTCATAATTATACTTACATTTATACACTACACTCACACCGCAGCAAAATGCAAATATCCAGAATGGGCATGTTAAAAGCAATGCTATGCCAAATATTATCCACTATTTTAAAGAATTAATATTATTTAAAGTATTGAACAAGCAATATGTACAGTATAATTGGAATAAATGGTTTTGCCCGTCCATGTTACCTTACACGGCCTTGTCTTGTATTTATTTTTAAAAATAAGAAAAATTAGTATACAAGTATGACACAAGAAATTGAAATCAAATATGAGGATAAAAATAAATTAATTGTTGCGATATTTTATCACAATGGATTCATTAATGCCTTTTTTAAATGCTGTTTTGTTTCTTGCCCAGCCCAGTTCCACTTTAACGTTGTAATTCTCCTGATTGCATCTGCAACACCCGTTCTTCGTCGTTTTTCTGTATTCGGTATTCTATCTCTGATGCTAACTCCCAGCGTAGATCTTTCCATGGCCAATTGTGTCACTCTCAACTTATTTATGCTTTTCTTTGTTAGTGTTAGCGTCTCTGCTTCATATGTCAAAATGGGGAAGATACACTGGTCAAACACCTTTCTCTTCAAGCAAATAGGGATGTTCGATTTAAGTATATTTTGCAGTTTTCCAAAAGCTGTCCACGTCAGCCCTATTCTTCTTAGTATTTCTCATGTTTGGTTATATCGGCCTAAACGGATTTCATGTCCTAGGTATTTGTAGGTGGTGACTTGTTCGATCTTGTGGTCTCCTACTGAGATATTGTCGTTTAGTACAAGGTTGGTCATAAATTTGGTTTTCTCACAATTTATTTTTAGACCAACATCACTTGACAGTCTGTAGAGCTTTTCCAACATTCTTGCTGCTTTATCCGTGCTATCCGATATGAGGACAATGTCATCGGCGAATCTTAGATGATTAAGGTCCTCCCCGTTTATGTTCACTCCCATATTTCCTTCAAAAGAAATCTGCTTGTACATATATTCCAAGACAGTGGTAAACAATTTCGGTGAGATTGTATCTCCTTGCCGAACTCCACGTTCTATTCTGAAGTTATTTGTGTCTTTGTGGAGTCTGACACAGGCTGTGGCTGTATCGTATATGTTATTGATTAACGAAATGTAGCGGTGGTCGATTCGACTGTCTACAAGCGTCCTCAGCATTTATATTGGTTTATGGAATCAAATGTTTTTTCATAATCCATAAATATAAGAATAAGTGGCTTATTGTATTCTATGCACTTTTCTATCAGGGACTTAAGAACTTGTAGGTGGTCATTCGTTCTATAACCAGAGCGAAACCCAGCCTGTTCGCAAGGTTGATAATTATCTAATTTATTTGTGAGTCGATTTGTTATTATCTTTAGGAATAACATACATGTGTGAGAGCAAACTGATTGGGCGGTTTTTCAGATCTGAAATTCCCCCTTTCTTATGCATTATTACAATAAGAGCCTTATGCCACGTGGAGGGAGTTATGCCCTTTGTCAGGCACACGTTAAATAACTTCTGTAAAATGCGGGTTAATGTTGGTCCCCCTTCTTTTATGGCGTCAATTACCACTTCATCTTCCCCAGGCGCCTTGTTTTTCTTCATGCCAGCAATAGCATTTGCCATTTCATCTTCTGATGTCTGGTATATCTTCGGATCCGACATTTCGGATTTCTGGTATATATATATATATATATATATATATATATATATATATATATATATATATATATATATATATATATACAGTTCGGAGTAAAAATCTTCTGCTATCTTCAGCAGTTCCTCTCTATTTGTTTCCATGCCACCCCTTTTATTTTTTAGCTTACAGACATTATTTGTACCTTCTGCTAGTTTTCCGCGTAGGAATTTTAGGCTCTTATTATTCTCTATAACCACCACCAAATCAAATTAGATGAAAGAATATTGAAAAAAATCCCTAGCACATATTATGGGAATCTACAGGAGGAAAGCAGTAGGACATACAGAAAAAATTACCTTTCACTAGTTATATATATATATATATATATATATATATATATATATATATATATATATATATGTGTGTGTGTGTGTGTGTGTGTGTGTGTGTGTGTGTATGTATATTCATTCAAGTGAAATTACTTGTTACGAGGGTGTTGTAAAATGTTTCCGGCCTGACCTAGAGATGATGCCAGCAGATCTAATTTTTGGCTTATATTCTATAGTATATTTCACTAGCTTGTATATAAATTTTCAGGTCGATTGTTCTCTTAGTATACATTTGTGAGCTGACTGAACAAGACACCTCGATTGAGAACTGGATTTTACACTGAAAAACTCTTCTCCATCATATTCAACGATTAAACATTGAGTTTCTGAATTTAAGAAAGGTTCTCATGAGCACTTCTGACGAACCACGTTCAGAACGCCCCGTTGAGGTCACAACTCTCGCAATGATTGATAAAATTCATGGTAAGGCCATCTCACTGGTTAACACTATGGATAGTTATTGCAATGTTTAAAGGCCAAAGTGAGAAATAAACGACCTTACTTAGCGAAGAAAAGAATCTTGCTTCACCAAGACAACGCACCTGCCTATTTGTCACTCGTTGTGATGGCTAATATCAACAAACTGAAATTCTGATTATTCCCATATCCATCATATTAACCAGATTTAGCCTCCAGCGGCTATCATGTGTTTCGTTAATTTAAAAAATGGCTCGGAGGTAAACATTTTGAAAGTAACGAGGAATTCATTGATGCTGAAAAAGAGTATTCTGAGGGATTTAACGGATCGGATTATAAAAATAGTATCACAGCATTAGAGCACCGTTATGAAAAATGTATTAATCTTGATGGAGATTATGTAGAAATAAAAGTTGTTTTTCTTTATCAGGACGGAAACTTTTCACCCCACCCTCGTATTATGATTGCAAAGGATGGTAAATGTAATTTTGATAATTTGATGAATCAAAATATCAATATTTTTTGCGAAGTATTAGATATCTGTTGGACTTCCATTGTCTTTATTTTTGTTGAATATCACGATGTTTCGGCTAGTAGTTATCTCTAGCCGTTTTCAAGTGAAACTAAATAAATCCCTTAGCTACATGGCTATTTATACTAAAAGTAAATACAGTAGAGTGCGACTGAGATGGGTGCAGTGATGCCTGCTATGGCAAATCCCATTTTTATGCTACATTTAGTTTTAGTTTACAATTACTAAGAAGTGGTTTCCACACTTCTCTTGTATCTAAAGATGGTTTACTAAAACAACTCGGGTTCTGATGTATAACCGCGGCTTCTTTGAATTTTCCAATGCTGTTCTCGGTGTAGTATTTTAGCTTCAGACCATTTTATGTGGTGATCATGAGTTCAGGCCTGGTTGGCAGCACCAGATTTTCCTGTTTCTCCTCGAGATGTGCATTTTTGGTGTTCTTTGATCCTTACGTCAAGAGGTCTCTTTGTTTCGCCAATGTAGGAATTGCCACATTCACATGGTATCTGATACATACAGGTCTTCATGTCTCTTTGAGTTGTCGGTTTGACCCTAGTGAGCCGACTTCTCAGAGAGTTATTTGAATTAAAGACAACATTGATTTTATATTGTTTTCCTATCCTTCTAACTTTATCTCAAATGCTTTTAACGTAGGGGATGTTCAATACTGGTTTTCGTTCTTCATTCGTTGTCGATATTGTCCTATTTCTGCGTTGGCTGTTAGATCATTTTTAATGTAATCTATCTCTTTCATCAAGTTCTCGTTGGAGTTGCAGGGAGTTAAGGCTCTATCTACGAGATTTCTTATAATTCCTTGTTTGGTGTTATTGGAGTGATTAGATGAATAATTAAGGTATTGTCCTGTGTGCGTGTCTTTTCTGCAAACCGAAGTTCGAATTTGTCTGCTATTTCTTTCAACCAAGACATATAAGAATGATAATTTATTTTCTGCTTCTTTCTCCATGGTGAGTTTAATAGTTGGGCCGATATTGTTGAGATGAAAAAGGAAGTTTCGAAGTTCTTCGTCGTTTCCACTCCAAATAATAGAAGTATCATCTACGTATCTGAGCCATAACTTTGGTTTCTTAGTTGTGGATTTAATTGCAAACATCTCGAACCATTCCACGAAAATATTTGCGACCACCGGTGAGAGTGGAGATCCCATCGGTAGTCCATCATCCTGGATGTAGAATTTTTCCTTTTCTTGATAACAGAAATTAGTGAAACAACTTTTCAACAAGTCCATAATGGCGTGCGGTGGCAAAGATGTTCTTTCTGCTAAGGTCTGGTCTTCTTCAAGTTTCTTTTTTTATGATTTTTAGGGAGTCCTTAATTGGAACATTGGTGTATAGGCTTTCCACGTCAAAGGTAATAAAATGGTCTTCTGGTTGTACTTCTATTTCAGGTATTATTTCTACGAAATGTTGCGAGTTCTTAACCCAGTCTTCAATTCAAATAACTCTCTGAGAAGTCGGCTCACTAGGGTCAAACCAACAACTCAAAGAGACATGAAGAACTGTGTATATCAGATATCATGTGAATGTGGCAATTCCTACATCGGCGAAACAGAGACCTCTTGACGTAAGGATCAAAAAACATCAAAAATGCACATCTCGAGGAGAAGCAGAAAAATCTGGTGCCGCTAACCATGCCTTTACTCCTGATCACCACATAAAATGGTCTGAAGCTAAAATACCACACCGAGAACAGCATTGGAGAAAACGGAAATTCAAAGAAGGCGCGGTTATGCATCAGAACCCGAGTTGTTTTAGTAAACCATCTTTAGATATAAGAGAAGTGTGGAAACCACTTCTTAGTAATTGTAAACTAAAACTAAATGCAGCATAAAAATGGGATTTGCCATAGCAGGCATGACTGCAAACATCTCAGTCACACTCTACTGCATTTACTTTTAGTATAAATAGCCATGTAGCTAAGGGATTTATTTAGTTCCATTTGAAAACGGCTAGAGATAACTACTAGCCGAAACGTCGTGATATTCAACAAAAATCAAGACAATGGAAGTCCAACAGATATCTACTACTTCGCAAGAAACATCATTGTCTATGACCTTCAAACAAAATATGAATAGTTCTAAAGATGCTTAATTACTTTATTTCATTATTTATTTATCATTTTTAATTCTTCAATAATTTTATAAGAATTTCTATGATCATGGTCTTCATATTTCCTCTTGACTAGATATAGAATCTAGTTTTTTTTATTCTGTCAAAATGATAATTAATTTTTTAGCCTCTATTTTTGATTTTTTATGTCGATTTAAAACCATTGAGTATAAAATTTGTTTTATCTACCAAATTTTCCATATTAACATTCTTAAAAATTACTTTAAATTTAATGTACGTTCCTTAACCGAATTTAATGATTTTGTACCTTAAATCGTAAATAACTTACATGTACTTTGAAATTAAAGCTTTATACATTAAATGTAATTGAATGTTACCTTAAATTTCAATAAAGTAGCTGAGAACATACCAAATTTAATGTATAATTAGATTTAATGTAAAAATTATTAAAGTTAATGCATTAACATTAAATGCCTTTAATAAACGGTTTATGAAGTTATTTTACAGTGTACATTATTTCTTTAAGTTATAAGTTTTAATCTTTGAGCATACACTATTAGAGGCAGCCAACAATAGTCCACGTGCGTTACACGACAAAGAGAGAGAGGGGACAAATAAGGAAATCGTGCTATCTTTCCAGTAATGTATGCTCGAGGGTTTTAGTTATCAGTTTGAAGTAAATTGTTAACTTATCATTAAATCTGATGGATAATTAGCTGTTAATATATTGCCATATTGTTTTTACATTTGGAAATATTTTGTAAACCCTGATTCTATTGGCAACTGAACCATTCCCCGGAGACGTTTGGTGGCAAAAGTGAACACTTTTCGAGCGACGTAAATTTAAAAAGTAACATGGGAAATGAGGTAAAAATAATTTAAAATAATACTAGTTGAGTAGAAATCTTTTATTTATCAACTGAAAATATAAAGTGTTGCGTATTAAATTTTATGCAATTTTAAAATTATTAAAAAGTTTTCTAGTTCTGAATATAAAAGCACAACTATAGAGTACTCTGCAGCGAGCATCTGCAATACGTTTACTTATCTAATTGTTTTTAATAAGTTTGAAGTGTTGTTATATTTAAAAGGTGAGTATTTGGAAAACTTCCATACAACTGAATATACAAGATATTTTGTTACTTTAGGCGAATTAGAACAAATTTTTGAAGGAAATGTTATTTTATTGGCGATCACATTTTATTCTGTGAATATAAATGCAAAAGCAATAAAGAAATTATTGTGGCATATATCGCGCAATCCCTCAGAATTAATGAAAAGCCACATGAGACTGAAATTAAAATTTCAATCAGTAGTATAAATAACTTGAGTGTTTATAAGACTTCTTGTCCTGTATGGAGGCAAATGTATGCATATTTTTGCTACTTTTGTATGACATTTTTACATGAAAAGTGTTATAAATATATAAGTGACAAATTGTAGAAGCAGAATAGAAAATTTGCAACAAGTCAGAAGTACGTAAATTTCGAATCTTATCACTTGTTGCTAATTCTCAGTTCTGCTTCTGCAATTTGTCATTTATGATTTGTTTTCATGTAATAAATATACCTATTCATTGATATGCAGGAAACTAGCAAAAATATGCCTACATTTGCCCCAATTCCCTGTACGACAACAACACTGTTCAACAATTAATTTATTTATACCATCCAGTGAAGCAGCAATTTCAGCCTCATGCGACTTATCATTAATTTTGAAGGATTGCGTAATATATTCCACAATAAGAATTTCTTTTTCAATTTTACGTTTATATTCACGTAATAAAATGTGTCCTCTCAATAAAATCCTTAGCTAATTGGACGCTTTAATTCATCTAAAATAACAAAATATCTTGGAAATTTACTTGGCAGATTCCGAAAGCTCCATTTTATACGTTTTAAATAAAGGGTGTTTTTTATAGAGGTATAGAACTTTTAAATGGAATAAAACAAAGATGAATTTTTTAAATTGACATGAAATTTACTTTATTCGAAAGATAACTTTTTGGCATTATAATTTAAATATGACTTCTGGCGTATGATCGCCACGGCTGGCTCGGACGTAGTCTAATCTGGAGGTCCAATTTTCGATGAGTTTTTCCAACATTTGTGGCCGTATATCGGCAATAACGCGGCGAATGTTGTCCTCCAAGTGATCAATCGTTTCGGGCTTATCGGCGTACACTAGCGACTTCACATATCCCCATAGAAAATAGTCTAGCGGCGTTAAGTCGCACGATTTTGGAAGCCAATTCACGGGTCCGAAACGTGAAACTATGCGGTTACCAAACGTTTCCTTCAATAAATCAATTGTGGCACGAGCTGTGTGACATGTTCGCTGTCTTGTTGAAACCACAGCTCCTGCACATCATGGTTGTTCAATTGATGAACGAAAAAGTCAGTAATCATGGCTCTATAGCTATCACCATTGACTGTAACATTCTGACCAGCATCGTTTTTAAAGAAGTACGGACCAATGATTCCACCAGCCCATAAAGCACACCAAACAGTCAGTTTTTCTGGATGTAACGGTGTCTCAACATAAACTTGAGGATTATCTTCACTCCAAATACGGCAGTTTTGTTTATTGACGTATCCATTCAAACAAAAGTGAGCTTCATCGCTAAACAAAATTCGCTTATGAAAATCGGGATCAACGGCAATCTTGTTTTGGGCCCATTCACCGAATGTACGCCTTACTAGGTGATCGTGTGGCTTCAATTCTTGCATGAGTTGGATTTTGTAAGCACGCAAACCAAGATCTTTCAGCAAAATCTTCTATAAAGTGAATGGACACATATCCAATTCCTGTGCATGATGGCGGATAGACTGATTCGGGTCTTCCTCTACGCTACGCTCTACAGCAGCAATGACTTCTTCTGTACGCACTGTACGACGTCTCTGTGGATGCGTATTATCATTTAGAGTAAACGTGGTGCGAAAACGTTCCATAGTTAATCGAATTTTTTGCTCTGATGGACGATTATGTTGACCGTAAAATGGACATAGTGCGCGATACGTATTTCGAACAGAACCTTGATTTTCAAAATAAATTTGCACAATTTGGAAGCATTGTTCAGGCGTCAGTCTATTCATGTTGAAATGCCAAACCAAACTAAACATAAATGACAGCTGACAAAATGGCCGCCAGTTAAAAAAGTGCTGCCAACTTAAAGTTTTATACCTCTATAAAAAACACCCTTTATAACAACACATAAAACATACAAAAAACAATTGAGTAAATTAAAATATTGTAAATGATCTCTGCAGAGGCCTATATGCTCGCAATTTCTCGTTCAAAAATAACAATAGTCAACAATTACAAAAAAAAATGCGACTGGTGTTATAATGGCTGTCCGTGGGAGTTTAAAGCATCCTGATTGCAAATTCAACAACGAAAATTTTTCACCACGTAGAGATTTTGAGTTATAGAAATATCAGTTATTTTTATTTAATACAAACTTTTTTATATAATATTCATACAATAAAAAATATATATATTAAGGATAATAGGATTTATTTACGAAAATACTCATGAAAATATATTTATAGTAAGTCTTTTTTACATAACTGCTTCGCAAATGGTGACTTCCGTTTATATTCCAGATCGCTTTCTCTCATAAAAAACCAACAATAATCCCCTATCATTGCTAGCGTTGCTCTGTTATTAATATGTCTAAGTGGAACCTTTTTCCTTGCTCGTCACTTGCACATAAATTTTCTGGGAGAAAATTTAAATAGGAGTGCAAGAAGTGTATTTTAAGCGACATGCAACAGCGCATTGTGCAGTAGCTTCCAAGAAGTTCATCTACAAGTTTTTTGTACTTTTCTAATTTTTTGTTTCCTAAAAACTCCGAAACAATTGTCTTAAAATAACTCCATGCAGCTAATTCAACATCACTTAATTTTTGATCAAACTGTTAATCGCTTAGTATTTTTCTAATTTGTGGTTCCACAAATATTCCTTTCTTAAGCTTAGCATCGCTTAGTTTAGAAAAAATTTGTTTAAGAAATTTTTCCTTATCTAATGCTTTAACGAAATTTTTAATCAATTCTAGTTTAAAGTGTAATACAGATAACAGTACTTTTTTGAGATCAACAAGAGGTATATTGTTTACATTAGCTTGACTTGGAATATATTGATCTCTCGGAAGTCATTCTTTTACTCTGTGTTATTCTACTCTCTCAAAGACAAAGAAAACAGCAAAGCTTGGAAAATCCACCCTGAAGTCCCAGTAAAAATCCTATTACTTTTAGGTACATATTTGCAGCTTATACGTAACAGAGCTTATGGTAATAAGTGTGATATATTTTCGTATATTTTCTTCATGCTAACTACATGTGCAAGAGAAATAGAGGGTCTTTTGTTGCCATTATGAAGCAGAACTTGCTTTTAAACTTATTTTAGAAGAATCTATAAATAAGCGCAATTCGCCCGGGTTATTTACAAATCCTAATATTTCCATAACACTATTTGGATTAACACAAACACACATCTTATCCTGTAGATTAAAAAGCGAAGATAGCTCCTGGTTACGGTTCCTAAATGTTGTAACTTTGGTTCCAGTGGCTAGTAAATTCCATTGTTGTAACCTAAACCCCAATGCTTCAGCGTGTTCTTTGATCAAGTGGGGGTCTCGAACTAGATCATTTAATTCAGGTTGTTCGATTAAATGGGGTGATTTTCCTTCACTTTCGGGAAAATAAGAATCATTCTTTTATGATACATTGTCAGGTTCTGCCTTACCATCATACATTTCTAAATCTTCCTCCCATGTTTCCGAGGGCGCTGGAACTGGCGAACCTTCTCCATGAAAAACCGATTTTATGACTGACACTTTTGTCCTCCAAAAGTAACTGTCGTTAAAATGATTTGTTAGTTCTCGCCAAATCATTGGAACTGCAAAAGGCATAGAAGAGCAGTTGCCATTTAACCAGTTACTTATATTTGATGCACAGGTTTGGCAACATATGTGAGGAGCCTAGTCCCGATCTTGATCGCCAACAAGACATTTAAAATACTTATGATAAGGTACTTTGGTCATTTTGTTAATTGTTTCTTCTGCGATTTAGGAGTAAACTGACCGCATTTGTAGCAAAAACTATCCGTCGGGTTAAAACAACCACATTTCTGTACTTTAGACATTTTTGTACTATCGCCAACGTCGGTTCAGAGATGTGGTACTACGTTTACAGGCGTTAATTAACTTTATTCAATAGAAAAATAACAATAATATAAGGCTCTTACTATTGGCTTGTCCGCGTACCTCGCTTCTCTACATAATACTAACCATTACTGGTGGTAAACCAATGCTGATGATACGACAGCCGGCCAGCTGCTTTTGATATTTTCTAGAAACATAGGAGATCGTAAGTTTGCGACGGCGTACTTTTCGTATACAGTGGCCATCTATAAGCAGAATCCGCTATGGGGCAGAGTGAAATTTGAAATTATATGGGTTTATAGAGGGCTGAGACTTCGTGGTTGATTTGTCATCCCTAGACACACGTGGTATTGCCAGATGGTACACAATTTCTCTAATATATGGAAAACGTAATTTGGCAACGTCGCGCTCCGGTATGTTACAAATTGCTTTTTAAAATAATGTGATTAAAATACTCTTTAATTTTTGCGGAAAAAGTCATAATTCAAAAACCTTATGGGTTAGGAAGTTTTTACCATCATTTTCGCATTTAGTGGCCAATAATTAATCAAAGATTGCACTTTCATTACAGTCCCAAATTGGCTGTGAAGTAATGAATTTAAAATTGCATAATTTCCAATAGCGCACAAATTCACATTTCAAATTGAAAAGTGCATTTTGTCAACAAATATTATTTTAAATTACTTCTACGTCATTTCCTATCAGGAGTCGCAGGGGAATCGTTCAGATTCCAAGTGATTTGATTCGAAAACTATAACTCTCCTATCTGGCCGAATAAACAATAAATTTAAAAAATCTCCCATTTAAATGGAGGGCTACTCTCATGCTTCAAATTTTGGAGTTTGTTAGTGTCGGCTAAATTTTATTCATAAAAATTATAGCATACTTTTTATTTTAGGATAAAAGAAATGGCGAATTTCAGGGCTGTGATGATAAACAACGTATTGTAGGTGGTACAGAAGCAATTCCACATTCGATACCTTATCAAGTAGCTCTCACTATTAACAACAATATTTTTTGTGGAGGAGTGTTAATCTCAACGCGATATGTTCTAACAGTAGCTCATTGCACCTACTAGTAAGTATGAGAAATTATATAATTTAGGTTGTGAAAAGCAGTTAATTCATACGTATATGGATTACGTTCAAATTACGAAGTTTAACAATTAGGCAATAAGAATTATTTATACCCATAAAAAGGGAAAACATAATATTCAGAGCGTCTAAGAGAAGATGGGCCAAAATGAGAATCTCGGAATGGTAACAGATAAGGATTCAGTTAAGTAAAAAAAAAATTACATAATTTAAGAAGCAACGACATAACGGTAAAAAACCTCTGGTATGACTTCTAGCGTTTCAGTTATTAAGAAAAAACTTTCAGACTATCAATTGTATTTTTTTTCTAGTGTTAATATTAAAGTTAGAGCAAACCCGATAAAACTTTTTAACATCAACTTTTAGTGAGCTTAAAGGTGACGTTATCGATTTTTTTTATTATTTTGTCTTCTAATAATAATAACAATAATAAGAAGAAGGGCCTTTTGTTAGCTATCCAAAACCAGGTTATTCCAAGAAAAACTATTGGAAGTTTTTCATCAGAGATCTTTCAATAGAAAACGACCAATGTAGATATGGCTGTTGAACATCAAAGACAATCTAGCACATAACAGGAGGATGTCAAGCATTTGCCGCAGTAGAGTATAAAGAAAGACATGGCTTAGCCGCTAAAATACTTCATCAAGAGAAATTAAATATTTTACTGGTAGGAAAAGAGCCTTATTACAAATACAACCCGGAGCTTATACTCGAGAACAATGGGTTCAAACTGTATTGGGATCGAACGGTTCTTACAGATCAAACAGGTGCTCATAATAGATCAGACATTATATAAATAGATTAAACTTCTAGGAGAACCACACCAATTGACAATGCAATACTAAACAATAACAGCCTAAGGGCAAAATACAATGAAAAGATCGCCAAATACAGAGATCTGGAGGTGCAAATTCGCAGACAATGGGCAACGAACAGCGTCCAGACGATTCCCAAAATATTCTCAACAACTGAAGTGATACCAAAGAACCTCCTACAGAAGATCAAGGGTCTGGACCTTAGTGAGCACTTGTATAAACCTTTTCAAAAAGCAGTGCTCCCTGCAACCGTCAGAAAGTTTGTGGGAATTACAGCAGACCACGTCACCTAGAACCCGATAACATGGAAAGGGTCCCCACAGGACCAAATACTTTTGGTATTCTTGTATACCTAGTATGAGTCAATATTTCTTGGAGGGAGTGCCAAGCCATTTGGCTTGAAAGCCGTATAATATTAATAATACAGGGATATAACACATACTTCATTTTAGTGAATTAATCACCCAAGCGAGTAATACTAATAGAAGTCGCCATCCTTAGCAACAAAAATGTAAGAAATAAGGATCATGTAAAGATCTTTAAGTACTGGAGGTACAAATACGCAGACAGTGGGTAATGAATAGCGTCTTGACGATCCCCATAATTCTATCAACAATCGGCATCGTACCGAAGAGTCTTCGGTTAATATCAATGGATTGGGCCTTAGACAATACTTGCATGAGACCATGCAAAAATCAGTGTTACTTGGAACCGCTCGAACTATCCAGAATTTTATGAAAAATAGAGAGGACGATAACATCATCTAGGGTTTGATAATATACAATGGGCCCTTCACAGACCTCTATCTTTATGATATATGAGGATATCTGGGATGAGCGAATGTTCCCTGAAAGGAGTTCAAAAGCCGTTTTGCTAAGTACTCATAGATGGGATAATGCAGGGATATGGGAATGCCGTTCGAGGTTGATAAATGTCGCATTTTAAACACGACCAGAGGAAACATACAACCGGCAGCATTTGAGATGCAAAACGATCAAACCCTTGGAGAAATGGAGGCCAAACAGAGCTATAAATACTTGAGTATAAAACAGGTACAAAGAATTGACTAACGCACTATGAAGAACGAATTAACCAACGAGTTCATAGGATGGATGAGGCAGGTACTGCGAACCAAATTAAACAGTTAATATCTATTTAAAGCACTCAACACGTATGCTTGCTTTAAACTTATTTACTCTTTTGAAATTGTGAAATGGAGCAGGAGGGACATAGAAAGTCTGCAGAGGAAAGTCAAAACACTCCTTATTCAGGCACACAAACAGTATTTTCGTAGTGCTACTGGGTGAATAATGTCAACAACATAGAGTAGACGAGAGGATTGGTGAATATTGGTAATTAGATGAGCAAACAACAAACTTAAGCTCATATTTTTAAAGGCTAGTAGAGTTTTCTATGCTGCACCTGACAATATGCGAGGTAGACGATTCAACAACGCTGAGGATGCGGATCATTAACCAGACCAAGAGAAACTTCAAGCCTAGCTGTAGAAAAATGTCGACAAATTAGCATCGAACCACTGGTTGACGTCAGGGCAAATATTTCCTAGTTTCTAATAGCTATCCAAAATCAGGTCATCTCAACGAGAAATTATCTGAAACACATAATCACAGACCACTCGATCCAGAATGACCAATGCAGATATGGATGTTGGATAGCAGAGACAATCCAGCATATAAGAGATAGCAAGCATTTGCCGCATCAGAGTACAAGGAGAGACACGATTGAGTCGCTAAAATTATCGATAAAGTGTTGGCAGAGAGATTTAAACTGTAGTAGGTAGAGGAAGAATCATGTTAGGAATGCGGTGTATAGCCTATCCTGGAAAACAACTAGTTCAAACTGTACTGGAATCGAACTGGGTTAGGGATCATACAGTTGCACTTAATAAATCAGACCTCATGCCAGCAACACTAATAGAAGTGGATATTATTAACAACAATAATCTTAAGGATAACCATAATCAGAAGATCGTCAAGTACAGAGACCTGGAGGCTCAAAAACGCAGACCGTGGAGAATGAATAGCATACGGACGACTCTATAATTCTCTTAACAACCGGCGAAGTACCGAAGAGTGTTTTGCTTAATATAAGGGGATTGTGCTTTAGCGAACACATGTATAAGTCTATGCAAAAGCAGTGTTACTTAGGGTTACTTGAACTGCATGAATGAAGCAAAATGCGAACAGTAAATTCAAACTTTGTTCCAACCATATCGTTTCCGTGTTAGAGGTTACACAGTTTGAAAAAATTGCTAAGGAAAACAATTCATCCTATTCCACCACCATCGAGATGATGGCCTACCTGCACGGAGCTGCATATAGTTGTACGTTTGCTGAATGTGATTTCAGCACTACAACGGCATAATGTGGATATATCCACTGCTATTGCATCTCACACGGAGGAATCCGTGAAAGCCGTATAAACATATATACGCCATCCGGCGGGAGGTCGGCGAAGCCGCGTTCAGTATTTGCATGCTTCTTTCTGATCTGTCCTTTGCACAGCCAGGTGCATGTCGGTACCCTGATGAGTCTAATAGAGATGAAACATGTATCTCTGCCGTGTCACTGTGGCGGGGAGGGTAAGTTTTGACTTTCTTCTCGGTATGGTGGTACAGGTAGGCCATCATCTCGATGGTGGTGGAATAGGATGAATTGTTTTCCTTAGCAATTTGTTCAAACTGTGTAACTTCTAACACAGAAAGGATATGGTTGGAACAAAGTTTGCATTTAATGTTCGCATTTTGCTTCATTCATGCATGGAGCTGCATATAGTTGTACGTTTGCTGAATGTGATTTCAGCACTACAACGGCATAATGTGTATATATCCGCTGCTATTGCATCTCACACGGAGGAATCCGTGAAAGTCGCGTAAACACACACACACATATATATATATATATATATATATATATATATATATATATATATATATATATATATATATATATATAAAGGTCGATTTAGAATATTTGGCGACGTTGACCGATTCCTATACTCCATATTTTCTTATCATGCCATTGCCCATCCATTAAAATAAATCATTTTTAGTTAAGACAGATGCTGAAATTTTGATATAGAGATTAAAATAAAATTTTCATAAAAAAAATTTAACCGACTTCTAAAAAAATGCTAAAAATTGACAAATAATGTAAATTTTTTTATGATCTTCATATTTTTGATATCGGTGTCAAATTAATACCTCACGAAATGCGATTCCCATAGAAAGATTGAGATATATTTTATTTGAAAGTGTTTTCTTACCGTAGCTTGTATGTTTCTCGTGGTAGTAGTTATTTGTTTAATCAGTAATAATTAAGCGCTGACTTTAAAAATTTCAATTTTATATAATATCGCATAATATCAATTTGAACAAAATCGGAAAAATGTAAAATATTTGGTTCCCCATATTGTATCTGGCATATTAAATTATAAAAAATTAACTTCAGATTCGTAACCTACGATTCCGGGGATCCCCTATACCAGTTGTTGGATATACCACCCGAAAAAATAAGATCAATAAGAACATTCAATAAATTTAGAATAACGACCCAAAACTGGATATATGAGCGTGGCAGAAAAGTATTTAATGATTTGATGGATTTAAGATACTTAAGATAAATAAAATTAGGTGCTGTTTTGAACTGCACGTTTTAGTTTCGTGTTTGTTGACAAAATTTTAATTAAACTTAAATGATTTGATTTTATTCTCTGATCATGACGTTAACTTTTAGTTGTGACATATTCTGAAGGTGTGATATTTTTACCTAAGGACTTTTCTCTTGATTATGACGCTGTAATAATAGTTGTACATTATAAAAAACTTTCTGTAATCTTAAATCATCTACAAGCATAAAAATGCTTCAGTGATTTTTATTTCTAAACGTTGTTTATAGTTTTGTTGATTATTGAGTAAATCGTAATTTCTTTATACTTAATAAACGTTTTTCTGAATTTGAATTTAAATTTTGAAAAAATGTGAATGATGTAAAATTTTTCAACCCACCATATTGGATCCGCTATACTGAATTTCAAAAAATTATTTTAAACTTTTAATCTATTCTTAACCTACACTCTCAAAAATCCCCCAGTACCATTGGACATAATCTGGAAATATAAAATTTTTAGTATTGAATTTTTTTAAAGCAATTTAAATTCGTTCTTTACAATCTCAGAAACCCCCCAGTACAAATTCAGAGCTAAATCCAGAGATGTTAAATTTTTAGTTCCTTATTTTGGATCCGGCACATTGAATTTTTTAAAATAATTTTAAATTCGCAAATTACACTTTCAAAAATCTCTTTATACCAATTTTAGACCAAATCGAGCGATGTCAAATTTTTAATCTGCTTTATTGGATCCATCGTATCGAATATCTTACAAATAATTATAGATTCGTAACAACCGGTAAACTCCCTTCTACCAATTTTGGAGAAAACTGGTCAAAATTATTTTTTTGTCCGCCATATTATAAACGCCATTTTACTGAACCAATTTCGGCTAAAATAATGTGGGAACACCTTAACGACTTCCTAAATATAACGTTTCATTTAAATTGGTATCTCCGTTCCGGAATAATTGACGTAAATATATAAAAAACATACATAGCGATGGAATTTTAAATCTTCCTCTTTTAGAAGTGCGTGGGATTAGCCTAATCGTTTAAGGCACTAGGACTGATAGGGACGACCACGACTAGCGCGGGTTCGAGCCCCGTGCGCGGCAACTTATTTAAAAAAGTTGTCAGACCATTAGAGGATAGTCCTATTAGTCGGTAGACACAAAACTGACAAAGAATGTAAACTCGGGGTTAGTTGAGTGTCGAGGACCGTGGTTCGGAACCCACGTTAAACTGTAGGTCCAGTCGCTAAATGGTCTCCATTACCGACGCGACTTTAAGCCTCAAATCTTTACTTTAATCTTTTAGAAGTCGGTTAAAAATGAATCAGAATTATAGAAACCATTTTACGTAAAGTGTGTTTTTAAAGACCAATATTGGTAATTTCGACTTTATAGGCCTCTTAAAATTTTTGTTTTTTATTTCGTAGTGCTGACAACGTAATGGTAATTCTTGGTGCACATAATATTTTTTGTGAAGAAGATACTCAAATAGTTTTATATAATCCGACAGTCATAAATCACGAAAATTTTACTATTGATCTCTTCCTCAATGATATATCTCTATTGAAGTTAAATCGACACATTCCACCTACATATGCAGTAAGAGCCGTACAGGTCTTGGCACCGTCTAATTCCGACGATTTCGTGGGATGTACTGGTCGTATTTCTGGATGGGGTAAGTTGAACTGAAATATATATATATATATATATATATATATATATATATATATATATATATATATACAGTGCCTTCATTTCAAAACGAACCATCCTTAATAACTTTCTTAAATAGAAAAATTTAAAAAAAAGAAAAAATACGTCAATTTAGATATACAGGGGGAAGTTTAATTTTGCATTTGTTGAAAGTCTGTCAATCACCTCCTCAACTCCAGCTAGCCTCACTTTTGATATGTCAAATAGGAACCCCCACCTTGTGACACATCATTGTAAGCAGCATAAAATTGTCTATCCAACCGTATAAAAAAAAATTAAATCGGTTGACGTACAAGCGAATAGTGTGCAAAAATGTCTTGTAATAATGCATAATATATCGGCCTCGAACTTTCGTATGTCAAATGATTACCCTATAGTGTGATATATCATTTTGAAGGACGTACGATCTGCTATCCAACGATGTCAAAAAAAATTAAGTTAATAGACGTTATAGGCAATTAGGATGCAAAAATGTGTGTTAAATATAAGCAGTTTATTCAGTTTTATTCAGTTGAAGAAAATTATTTTATTAAATGTTCAAAATGTGCGCCGTTATTAGCGAGACAATAAAAAAGCCTATTTTGAAATTCCCCACGAACATTGGCAAGGGTTTCTCTGCTAATTCCTCTACATTCCCGAACAATTCGATCTTTTAAATCGTCAATATATTCAGGTGGGGTTTTATAAACCTTGCTTTTTAAATACCCCCAAAGAAAAAAGTCTAGAGGGGTTAGGTCTGGAGACCGTGCTGGCTATTCAATTACACCACGTCTGCCAATCCACGTCCCTGGAAAATGTTCATCAAGCCACTCTCGAATTGCCAAAGCGTAGTGCGAGGGAGCTCCATCTTGCTGGAAATGCAAATTATTTTCATTTAGTACCATAACAGCATTTTCATCCACTTGATTTTCTAAAGATTGCACAATGGCAGGGTATATTGTGTTTTCTAAAAGGTTTAAATAAATTTGCCCAGTTAAATTATCTTCCAAAAAAAATGGCCCGATGATTTCATTGCCATAAATTCCTGCCCACACGTTAATTTTTTCGGGATATTGAGTATGCCCTTCTCGGAAAAGGTGCGCATTTTCATTATCCCAGTATCTGCAGTTATGTCTGTTAACCAGTCCATTTAGAAAAAAAGTTGATTCATCACTAAAGCAGATATTCTTAGGTAAATGGGGGTCCTCGTCAATTCGTTGGCACATTAATTCGCAAAATTGAATTCTCCTATCAAAATCGTCTTCTCCGAGTTGAAGTTGAAGAATTTGAATTTTGTAGGGAAAAAACTTATTTTGTTTTAAAACTTTATGTACAGAGCCAGCAGAAATGTTGGTTAAATCTGCGACCTTTGAGATGGATAAAGTTGGATCTATTGCAAACTGTCCTAGTACCTCGATTTGGCATGCTTCATCTACAACCCTTTTCTCAATATATTTTTTATTACAAACGGATCCCGTTTCTTCAAACTTTCGTACCAATTCGAGTACATATTTATGGCCCACGTTTTTGTCTTGATGCCTCTCGTTAAATGCTCTGGCGGTTCTACGAGCGCACCGATCTTCAGCTCCATAGAGAAAAATTATTTCTATTCTTTCGGCTAGCGTATACACCATTTATATTCACGTTTCAACTAGGCGTCACAATGACAATTTTAACAATAATAAACAACTGGTGTTTAAAGATCTTAAAAATTTTATTTATTGCAGTGATTTTTTGTACCTATCAGGTACCGCAAAAAATATCATTGAAATAAATACACTAGATTGATTAGACTGCAATGAATTTTGTGATGAATTTTAAAACAGGCTTAGTTTTTTTCTCGCAAATATTTTAACTGTTTATTATTTTAAAAAAATATTTATTTTAAATTTAAAATAATATTTTACTCTATGAAGTAGCCATTTGACATAATAAAGTTTAATGTGATAAGGTGTCTATTATTACCACACATCTTTTCTTACTATTCGCTTGTACATCAACAGATTTTGTTTTTTTTTTTATTGGCTAAATAGGAGATAGTATGCCCTTTAAAATGATGTATCACACTATAGGGTAATCATTTGACATACTAAAGTTCGAGGCCGATATATTATGCATTATTACAAGACATTTTTGCACACTGTTCGCTTGTACGTCAACCGATTAAATTTTTTTTTATACGGTTGGATAGACAATTTTATGCTGCTTACAATGATGTGTCACAAGGTGGGGGTTCCCATTTGACATATCAAAGTGAGGTTAGCTGGAGGTGAGGAGATGATTGACAGACTTTTAACAAATGCAAAATTAAACTTCCCCCTGTATATCTAAATTGACGTGTTTTTTCTTTTTTTTAAATTTTTCTATTTAACAAAGTTATTAAGGATGGTTCGTTTTGAAATGAAGGCACTGTATATATATATATATATATATATATATATATATATATATATATATATATTAGTTTATGAACTTTAAAATAGGTTTTCTTATTAAAAAACAACTTGATCTCGAAATGGCCACGAAAATATCAAGGCCAGCGCCATCATAAAGTGCCTTTTCTAATTTCCTATAAATTTTGTAGTAGTTATTCAAATGCCCTTGTATTTTTTGATCTGTAAAGTGTATTTGACCTTCAAATAACCTCTAAATAAAATCTCAAAGATCTGGTTGAATGCAGTATTTTCTGCAATACAAATGGAGGATTTCAGAAAGAAAACTAAGATGACCTCTAAATTACCTCAAAGGTCAATGTCAACCATTCCACAAGCCTGTGTAAAATCGAAAAACTTTTGCGGTTTTTGATCAGCACAACTTATTTGACCTAAAAATGAGCTTTAAATATAATTTAAACCTATAAGTAATTTAAAAATAGTTTAATGTGGAAATTTTCTTACCTTCCATTTCTATAACAAAAATAAGGGGGTTCCCTTTACATTTACAAAGACCTCAATATGTAGGCCCGTCTGTATAATTGTACGTATATATATATATATATATATATATATATATATATATATATATATATATATATATATATATATATGTTTTATTTGTATTCTTGTACCTAAACCCAAGAATACAAAAAATAAACATATTGATACATATATTTAATGGTGTTGTGTTGTATTATTGAATGATCCGTCGAGATGTCGCCATAGGGCACGACTGGATTGTATCCAATGTAATGGTCAGATGAGTCCCAAATGAGGACGGAAAGGCCCGGTCGTCATTTTCCAAACCCAGAGCTTCTTCATTGTCTTGGAATTGTTTACCAACAATTCGTATCCGTATAGCCGAGAATTTTCTGTTTTAATATAAGATTATACGGACGATAACTTATTTTTTTTTTAATTTTTTTGGCTTAAAAGACACGTAGCTCTCTCAAAGGAAGAGCGTTGGTGCGATACCTGCTTAAACTACGAAAGCCTTTGATTAGTATGGTTGTTGAAGCCAAATGATGCGTCTTGTATCCTTTGAGCTTAATAGATTTATATTTTATAGTTTCGTCACCCCATAGAGGTTTTATAGCGAGTGTTGCTCTTGTGTTATTGAGTAATCCATCGACACGTCGCTATTCGTGTCTGCTCTTTTTTCGCTTTAAAAATAGAAAAGACACGACTGCGAGGTAATAGATTTTACCGGATGTAGTATCATGATGAGTCCCAAATGAAGACAAAACAGAACTATCGTCATTTTTAGGACCTCGAGCTTTTCCATTGTCTTGGAGCTCCTTGCCTTTTTTTAAGAGAGAATTTCCTCTTTATAAATTAAAGATCAACTAAGCAAATGTGTATAATATATATATATATATATATATATATATATATATATATATATATATATATATATATATATATATATTGTCGTATTTGCACGTCCGTCGTTTCTGGAAAATTATTTGTGGGGATCGGATTTTCCGCGAAAACGCCACGAGGTACGTTTCGATCGAACGCGAACGACGTATACGAGCTGTGAATGACTTGCGTATCAGGATTTTTGTCGCTTATGGTATGCGTTTATCCCTGCATTACGTGGTCCCCACCTTGAAGTGAAGTGATGTCATTTAAAAATTGGTCCATTGGAGAAATTGAAATGTTGGAATATAATTGAGCATTTGGATTTATTCGGGTCATGTCAGATTTATTATGAGTATGGAATCCTGTTAGGTCTGGCGCGACCCCACGAGGGGCCGCGGAGGTTCCACCAAAACCACCCGGACAGCCAGAAATGCCACCCGCCTCATCAGACCGGAAGGAACTGCGAGAGAAGGGATTGGACATTTTTTAATAAATTATTTTTCCTCGTAAATTGGAATGTTTTGTATAAAAAATACAAAAATCACGGAGGGCTGGGCTTTAATATACTTAATATATGAGAAAAATTAAGTATATGGAATTTGGGTTGAATGAGAACTTGGCAAATATTTACTTTAATTTTTTTTTCTTAGACGTGAGCTCTTATGGAATTTTTTGCAGTAAAATTTTTTTAGACTGGGACTCTTAAGTTTTTACGTCGAAATTGAAATATAGTGTTGGGACTCTTAATAAAATTTTCAAAATTCAATTTTTTCGAAAATTTTTTGTTTTTATGTTAAGCGCAAACTAAGGCATGTTTAGTGTTCTTAGATCCGTTAATGATGTCACTATCAGGTTGTCACTAATTTTCTCTTGACAGAAAATTATTTAAGTCGCAATCGGGCATGTCTAAATCGGGTATGTCGCTATCAGGTTTCCTTTACGCAATTTTATTATATTCGTAGAAGTAGGCGCGTGAATACTCTGTATATTAATTTCAAACAATTTCCGCAAGAATTAAAAAAAAATCGGCGTGGAAAGGTTTTTTGAGAAGCTTATTTTTTTTTCCGACGGCGTTGAATTTTACTCAAATTTGCATTTCACGGTTTTTATTTTGCTGAAGACTTTACTTTGAGGTTCCTCCTCTAGCACTGAGCTGATATCAGCTACTAGAGTTCACCTCTAACGAGTTTCCGCCTAACAGACGAAGTTTCCTGGCCTTTCTAGTACCGCAATCTTCTTATCTTCTTTGTTGAATCGAATTCTTGATCATCTTACCAGGACAACCAAGAACCTTTCTTCTTAAGCCGTCGTAAGCAGTGCGGCCTCCCTCGTTGCACTTGCGTAAATAGCTTAGTGATCCTCTTGATGCCGAAAGGGGCGTTCCAGGAAAACCTCTAGGAAATTTAAAACTCCCTACCCGCGTGTTGAACCGTTAAATTTTTTCTTCTGGAAGGGAAAGTGACAATAATCTTTTGCGAATTACCGACGAGTGGCCCACCTATTGAAGATTCCCTGTGCCTTTCTCTGACGTGGTGCAAGTGCCAGAGTAATCAGCAACGGCAGAGAATCTCACGTTTCGCTTGAGTAAATGCTTCAAAAGACTTAGATACTCGTGTGCGCGTGTGTAAAAGATTTGAGAGATCTGCGCTCTTTAAAAGACAATCAGATTCTGCTAACGAATCGCGACATCGGGTGCTATTTATACTTTCGCGGCACTCCGAAAGGAACCGATCAGCACTTAGCGCGATCCGCCAAAGCTTTATGTCTGTGTCGGTGTCCATGCGCCGTTAACGCCGACAACGTGCAGTTATTTCTCAGAATTTCAACCGTTTTTATATGTTTATTTTTTTTATGATCTTTTTAGGTTCTTGTAGATATAATTCTACAATATATATATATATATATATATATATTATATATATATATATATATATATATATATATATATTAAAATAAAACTATAAAAGAAATTTTCAATCTGCTGTTTTAATTAATGTTAAAAAATTTCATTTCTATTCTTAACTGAAGTAATTTATAAGGCTTTCAATAAACATTTCTGTATTTTGTAGGTTATACTCATCCTAGTGGTGCTATACAACCAAGATTGCGAAAAGTATATGTAGAAATATTTCCCAACATGGTATGTAAATATTTTTACAAGGAATTTGTTTCCACGGTTCACATGTGTACTCAAGGAACTGATCAAATAATAGGACCTGTGGGTGCCTGTGATGGTGATTCAGGAGGACCTTTAGTAATTGGAAGTGAACTAGTTGGAATAGTTTCATTTGGCAATTCAGTATGTGACGCGGGAACTCCAACCATGTTTACTAGAATTAGTTATTATAGAGATTGGATAACACAACATTCTGGAGTTTAGTAATATAAAATGTTTATGTAATAATATTTATTATTTTTTGCCTACCTGGAAAAAGAGGAAATCAACAAAAATTCTAAAAAGTATATTATACTTAATATTACTTTCTCTAGATACGGGCCTCTCATATATATATATATATATATATATATATATATATATATATATATATATATATATATATATATATATATATATATATGTGTGTGTGTGTGTGTGTGTGTGTGTGTGTGTGTGTGTATTGCTGTTTTTCCGGTTTTCATCAATTGGTCAATAGAAAAATCTTTGGAATGAGCATGCTGCTCCTGTGTCTGACGTCTGTCTTTTGATAGTTTCGCCCTTGCGCAGGTTATACATTGCTTCTGCCTGGTTGGTTTCCTTGCTTCACTGGGTCTGGCCTCCTCTCGGCTCACTGTCCTGTGTGTTGGTTTTGTTTTAGTTTTGATTAGGGTTTTCCATGTATTTTAGATGTTTTGTGCATCCTCTCTTGTTAAAATTTTTAGAATTTTCTATTTCGAGAGCTTCTCTCTGATGATGCGTGTTCTATAGTGCTTTATGGGTGCGATTTGTTTGGTTTCCTAAAAATCAATAGTCTATCCTGTCTCCTAATGATCAGAAACCGTCACGCAACAGTGGTAAATGAATATTGGAAAATTTCAAAAGTTTTGGTACCGTTAAGGCATAAATACATAAATATAAACCTACTCTCAATGATGAAAATGTCAAAATTACAATGCTGGGATGTTTTGGGGTATATCCTATGAGACCGTTAAGATAAATGGATCTACAAACAGAAATTTCGAAGAATTCAATACATAGAATTCTGTTAAAACACAACTTCCACCCTTATTTAATATCTTTGTCTCAACAGCTAACAGATACTTATTTGCCGAAAAGAGTGCAATTTTGTAAATTTATATTAACGATGGGTGATAATCTACCATTTTGTGTAAATACCGACAATTATTTTTATCTTTTAAGGAAGTATTGGCCTAATTACTAATAACTTTTAATAATTCTGCAGAATTTTGTGGAATAAATAAATAAATAAATAAAGTCTAAATATTTATAAAAAAAGCAAGAAATAATATCCTTAATTTTAAATTAAACAAATAAAGCTTTATTATTTTTTAAAATAAAAATAATATCATTATTTTTAAATTAAGTAAATAAAGTCTAAAATATTGCTCTTTAAATAAAGAAAAAAATAATAAAAATTGTACCTCTAATTTTAAATTATAGCCAATAACCATAATTTTGTTGTATTTCTATAAATCCAGAAAAGGCAAATAAAATTTATAAAATAAGAAAAAATAAATAAATATATAAAGAAAATTTTAAAGTTTCATCTGCAAAAATGTTTAGAAAAATATTTATGAAAAAGTAAAAATATGTATTAAATATAAGATCAATTATTTTTAAAGTTTAATTTTAAAATAGGGTTACGTGCTTCAAAATTTTTCTAAGTTATTTTACAACACTTTGTGGAAAATTAAATAAAATATTTTACTAACAAAATTTAATACAGAACACTTTCAGTAGTATGGAATAAACTAATTAAACAGCAAAACTCTAAATCCTGTGCAGATCTGAACTCCTCCCAGAAAAAAGGTAATACCAATTCATTGGCCAGAAACTTTTATAATTTTTTTGAATTTCCAGTGAAACTAATTTAAAGGAAATATAGATATACTCACCGTTACCTATACGAGTATAATGTAAAAAAAAATCTATAATATACCCAAAAAAAAATTCAGATTTTGCGTGATTATATGACCTTGTATTTATTTACTTTAGTTTTATAGAATAGTGAAAACATAAGAAATAGTTGCTTTCTTTTTGCCGTAATTTCCTGCGTGAGAACTATAATTTTTCGTTTCGTAGGTTTCGTTTTTCAGCTCGTCGCAAGGTTCCAATTATGACTTTCTCGTCTCATTTTCAAATTCAATTTCTAGCCTGGTTTCGAAATTTCTTATTTTTTGCAACACTTGGGTGGATCCAACCTCTTTCTTTGGTAGGAGCAATATCATAAGACCAAAAAAAAAAAATTTTACCCCACCCAATCCGTATACAGTACAGTATGACACTACCGAAATCATCCAGCGAGGGAGAGGGGAGTGTCAGCGAGAACCACATTCCTAATGCAGCACACAGACGAATCTGTTTTTTCTGAATTTGAAGTTCTGCAGAATCTGCTTAAAAGCTGTAATTTTTTCTTAAATCCCCATTTGAAGTTAACAATAATTTTGTAATATAAATCTTATTTTTTTGACTATCTATACTCATTGGTTTTGGTTTTACCTCCTGAGAATTTTAACAGACTCCTGAATTAGTTAAAAAAAATTATAAGTTGAGGTTTTCGACTGATAACGTGTTTTTTTAATAGAAATTTTCTTATGGATAAGAACGGAGCACTTTATGTCTTGTATCATATTTTGGGAAAAAACTTTTCGATATTATCCTAGTAATTACAAAATTCTATTTAAAATTAGTTGATGCTCATTTTTATCAAATCTTCCATTTTTTTATTTTTTCGAGTCTACACTATATAAAGTAATTCTAAAAAAAACAAAATTTGATGTTCCGAGTAATAAATACACCATCAGTAAAAACAAAAACATTAAAAATTGTATCTTCAAAAATTTAGTCCTTTATTCCCGTGACTGGTGGCGGCAACTACATTACTCTTTTCTTCAGATCAGTGACTTAAAATGGAGTGATTTCTGTCAAGATATTAAGAAAATATCAGAAATCTCTAAAAGGATTTTTGAAATAGGAATAATTACTTTTATTGACAAAACGACTAATATCAGACGTCATATGACAATATTATACGGAAAAACTTCTCATTTCGGCCACCCCTCAAAAGCGGTTACCCCTCTGAATGGCCAGTTTTGGGCTTCTTAAAATGAGTCGTCAAGTAAATAGCCTGCAACTTTCATCCATAAACCGCACACTGTGGGTACTTTAATTATTTGAAATACCAAGGTAATAGTTGAAATTCAACTATATAAATGGATTTTTAGGTAGTTCCGGACCATTAATTAAGGAAAAAGCTCTACAATTGTCAGAAAACTTGAAAATTAGTGACTTTAAGGCATGAAATGGTTGACTAGATAGGTTCCGCAAAAGGAATGATATCAGTTTTAATATAATTTGTGGCGAGTCTGCTGATTTGGATGAAATAAATGTTCAAAATTAGTTCACTTAACTTAAATTAATCGTTAAATATTATGATGCTAAAGATATTTTTAATGCAGAAGAAACAGGACTTTACTATGTGGCAATGTCAAACAAAACTTTTGCCTCAAAGACTGACAAATGCGCTGGAAGAAAATCACCTAAACAACGAGTGACAAGTATTTTGTGTAGTAGCATGAATGATGAGAAAAAAGCCCATTAGTTATAGGAAAAAGTAAAATCCGCGATGTTTTAAAGGAGCACACATAAAAAAATTACCATAAGAATTGGTCTCCATTAAAAAAGCTTAGATGACAACAGAGATAATGACTTCCTGTTTGAAAAACTTTGACAGCATAATGAGGAAGCCTAGTAGAAAAGTTCTTTTAATTTTGGATAACGCGACTTCTCACCCGAAAATACATCTTAAAAATGTTAGAATTGTTTTTCTGCCTCCAAACACTACATCTCACTGTCAGCCAATAGACCAAGGCGTAATACAAAATTTTAAAATGAGATGCAGAAAAGATTTGATAAGAAGGCTTTTAACTTCTAGAAACACCGAAGAGTGGTTTGAAAAAGCAAAAAAAAAGCATAAATTTGTCAAGCTATGGTAGAATCACTGAAGCATGGAAAAATGTTTAATCCTCAACTATTAAAAAAGGTTCCCAAAAAGCTGAATATACGGAAACTAACCTAGAACACGAAACTTTTGACGAAGAAGACGATGTCTCATTAAGTCAATTGTTTCCCGTTTTTGAAGGCTTTCCAAGGAATCTAGGCCTGGAAAAATATCTTCTAATCGAGTCAAATATTTCAAAAGAAAATCGTAGTATTAATATGCAGGAAATAATTCAAGAATTCGCTAACCCAGAAAGCAAAACTGACCCTTCCGAAGATGAAAACTATGAAAGTGAAGAAGACCAAGAGATTTTTAGTTCGTCTGTGAAAAATATGTGTGAAGTTTATGAAAAATTAAGGGACGTGCAGAATTTTTTGTTGGACTCAAAAATGGTGATTTGGCCCTTGATATTTCCAACATTTTAATAAAATGTGAGAGTGAAGTAACAAAACTGAAATTTAATACAGATCTTCATTGAACAATTTTTTCACAAAACTTAATGTTTCTTTTTGTACAGTACCGGTTATTTTTTAGCACATTATATACATATTATCTTTTTGCTTAGTTCAGAAATGAGAAAAAAATTTGTTTGTATGGGTTTATGTTTGTGGTTTTCATTTATATATTTTTAATCAGTTTTCTCATTCCTTAATGAACCTTCGTAAAAATATATCATAATAAATGTCGTTTCATTTAACCTCAAACCAAAAATATGGTTGATGTGAATGTAATTAAGAATTTACCTCTATCATAGAGACATCTTTGTCTTATTCATAAGAATGAATATAGTTTTCCTGCTTGTACATATAAGTAAATCCTTGCTTTTACTCATATGACACATTATTTGTAGATTTTTAAAATTCTTCCCCTCAAAAGTGGTCAACCCCTTAAACGGCCAATTTTTCATAATTTTTTTAGTGGCCGGTATTGAGAAGTTTTACTGTATAATAATCATTAAAAATAATTTAAAAAGGTTTTCATGGATAAAGGTAAAATTTTTATGGACAATCTAGTAGATCTTGTTAGAAGTACTTTTTTTAATCTTTCATTTTTCACAAAGTAAGTGAGCGGTTTTGGTAAAGCTACTGCATATTCATCAAAGCTTAAATCGTAAAATCAGTGATAACAGAAAATTTAGGTTACTACCTGATGTATATCAAATGAGCAAAACCAATGATATCAGCAGAACATATTAGCCAATCAATGGGTAAAGAAGCAGAAATGGAGAAAACTAACTCTGCGACCGGACGGTTTGAATACTAAGGCTAAGCCACGAGCTTCCAAAACCGCCAAAGCCCAGTTTTTTGAATAGAACTAAAGGTATTAATTTTGGATTAAAATGTTGTCATAAAAAGTTATAGATAATCGAAAGCTTTTGTAGATTAAATTTTATCAAAAAAAAAAGTAAAATAAAATTTAAAATTGCCGTTCTTTTGCACATCAAATAACACGACGCCACAAATTTTAGTTTATTTATTGTATCTTGTATGAAAAATGCATTTTTTGCTAATTTTGGGGCGCTAAACACAAAAATGACAATGAAATTAAAAATTTTAGTTACAATTTTCAAGAACAAGTTTTTTTGTTTTATTTTTAACAAATAATAAAAAATACATACTTTTATACTTGTAGATACACTAAATATCCTGCCTTTTTGCTTTTTTTTGTGAATTGTTTCTGAAGCATCTCCAACAAGAGTCGGCAAGCATGGAAGCATTCCACTTTCCCTGGTACCTTTGCTCCACTGTTGATATATCCTAATGGAAGCATTTGCCGTGCTCATCACTTACAGCTCTGCAGTTGTCAAAAAAAAGCCCAGATGTGAGTGTAGGAAATGGATCTTTAGAGACATATTGCAACCCATTTTTTGATACGATGACAGCATATTTTCAACAAGAGTAACGTAATTGTCAACTTTTTTATTTCCGAAGAAATTAATGACCACGAGACGAAAGTCATTCCACGCATTTTTTTCAACATCTGATAGAGTGCTATCAAAATGTTAGTCTTTCAGAATATTTCGAATCTGTGTCCCAACAAAAATATCTTCCTTAATTTTTGCTTTACTTAGTCTTGGGAATTTCTGACGCAGGTACTGAAAAGCTGGCCCGCCTGTATTCAGTGCTTCAAGAAAAATTTTCATTAGGCCCAATTGGATAGGCAGTGGTGGCAACAAAATCTTTTTGGGGTCTACCAGTGGCTCTAATGATTGTCGAACGGACTTGTCTTTTCTCTTGTAATAAAGCGTCTTTGCCCGATTGTCTCATTCACACAAAAAACAGCAAAACTTGGTGTAGCCTAGCGGCAACCCAAGTAAAAATGCAATTATCTTTAAGTCGTCACAGATATGCCATTGGTGCTCATCGTATTTTATAGTTGTCGATATGTACTTTATATTGTCATATAATTCTTTCATGTGAACTGTCACATGCACACAAAAAACAGCAAAACTTGGTGTAGCCAAGCTACAACTCAAGTAAAAGTTCAATCACCTTTAAGTCGCCACAGATATATCATTGGTGCTCATCGCAATTTATACTTGTCAATAGGTACTTCATATTGTCGTCTGATTCTTTCATGTGAACTGCATATGCAATGGTACTGCTTTTAAACTCAATATTGAACTGTCCATTCCTCTGGCTTGTGTTTTTTTCTATGTTAAAAAATGATACTAGGTCTTTATGGCGTTTACTGAAACATCGTCTTCTAATAAGTTCCATTGCGGCAATCTTGATCCCAGTAATTCTGCTTTACTTTTTGAAAGTTCGAAGTCTCTCACAAGATCGTTTAATTCTGATTGGGTTATATTGTGAGGTTGGAGGTATGACGTGCTGGGTGCGAAATCAGGATATCTTGATGTTGATGCCATATTTTCTTTTTGAGAAATCGTTGTATCATTATTATCTGATTCGTAAGTGAATGTTTATGGGGGTTCTCCAATAGGAAGTTCGTCACTATGAGGCACAGGTCTCATGGCAGATGGTATATTTGGATAGTTGACAACTGACTTTTACTTCTTGGATATACCTGTGCCTTGCCCAACACGAAGTATGATGCAGAAATAGCAATCATTAACATAATTTGAAGGCTCTCTATAGATCATTGGAATAGCAAACGGCATAGATCGTTTTTTACTATTAAACCAGTTTCTCAGACTTGAAGCGCACATATTACATGTGTGGCGCTCTCTTTGTCTTGATCCCCAATATTGCAACCGAAATAAAGCTGATGTGCGTTCTTTATCAATGGGATAACAAACCCTTCTGAGACGCAAAAGTCCCTCACCACAAACATAACAGAAGTGATCTGGAATATCTATGCATTTTCAAGACATCTTAAAATTTAAACTATTCGATTCCACTCACTAATTTCGACTAACTAATCCCTTCCCTTCCTAGCTGGTTGTATACCCAAAGAGAGCTTCTATATTTTAAAAAAATATTCGAGAATTTTCTATTCAATAATATTTGCAATAGTGGCGTTTGTCATTTGTTTGTATACAGGGGTTGTTCAGTACAAAGCAGACATAAAAGTCGACTTAGATGGGTTTAAATAGCTATCTCCCTTATTTTAACTCCTAGGGGGTTTTGACTTCGTATATAGAGGTTCATGCCTGGAGTTACCCCAGCAGTATTTCCAAGTTATGCAAAATTTCCTTAATTGGGAGCCGTAGATTTGACAACGTTGCCCCCCTCTATTGTTATAATAATACAAATATCCCACGTGCATCCTTGCGATTACATTGTTAATATATTAGGGAGACATGACATCACATATCTTTAAAACTTGAACTAATAATAGAAAGATAAGTTTAGGTTCGGTTTCAGCACACCAAAGTTGGTAAGATTTAGTCGATTTTATTTAAGATATATTTTAGCTGTTATCCAGTGTAAATATTGCAAAATTAACTTTTTCTTATATTTTGTTGCTTGAAACGAAAGTCTCTAAAATTTAGAATAAAATTATCTTTTGATTTTCTCGAAAATGTTACTAGTTGCTGATATATCTTAATTTATTTATCCCGAGACACTTATCCTTAAAAGAAGCGTGGTTGTTAAAAAACTTTCGACTCCGTCAAAAATGAATTTTACTCTTCAATGTGGTAACAAGCATAAATTAAAAAATCAGTAAGTAACCCTGTATTTATAGCTTTAAAAAAGGGATACTTTTTTTAAAAATAAATAGAGCTACAGCATTGCCTGTCGATTATAAGGCTCTATGAGTTTAATATATCGAAAGCTAATTTCATTAGAAAGATTTAAAAAAAAAACAGTGCCTGTACCAATAAAAGTCGAGTAAGGATTTTTTTCAGATAATCATGGCTTCTTTGTTTATAATAATTGAGAAACAAATTCAACGGTATCAAATAGAATATTTTCCATATATTTTTTTTTGCAAAGAAGCTGTTAGATTCACTAAGAAGATTTAGTACTTTGATCCCATCTAGTTGGCATGGGTTAAATCTTCTAGTTGGTCAGTTTTGGTGCGTTTATGAGTATATTATAGTTATAATTTATATTACATTCCAATAAACTTTTGTATAGGGATATAAAGTTAGAAATCTTGAGTTAAAATCCTAAAATCGGTAAGGGGATTAAGTTCTCCCAAAACAAACAAAATTTGAGGAAATGATTATTTATTCTTGTATTTTTAAAGTTGAAAACTTGTTTAACTTATTCTTGCACTTGTCATTTTAAAATTACTCTCAACTGGGACCGGTTTTAAGGTTAGACTGTGTTAGTTAATTAGAAAGTTTAACTCAGAGACATAAAATATACATATTTTCCTCTCGTTTTAATGAGAACACTCGACTTAGTGAATGATTTTTTTATATCAAAAAAAAGTTTTTTTATGAAAAAAACTCAAAGTGACAATTTGACAAAATGTGATGACTAAGGCCCGGTTTCACAATGTGTGATCACCGAAAGGTTAAGAAAAAACCGATGGTCATTTAAAAAAATTGTTTCACAATTTAGGATTTACGTTTTACCGGAAGTTAACCATGAGTTAAGTTTACCAGTAGACAAGCCTTAGGTTACTTACTTAACCAAAAGAACAAAACCTCATTACTTTGATTACGCTTTTTATTTGTTGACGGTTCGGATAGAATAAAAATCATTTGCATTTTTGTTGAATAATTAAAAATAAGAAAGATGGATAATTACGATATCAATGTTAATAGTAGTGATGAAGAAGCTAGAAGACCCCGAATATTTAGACCACGAGTTGATTATTTTGAAGAATATGATGAATACGATTTTTTTTGCACATTTAGATTAATGCCGAGAACCGGCTGTAGGCTGTATAGGTCCTTCTCCCGTTTTGTTAATTTCCATTTTATTTTTTGAAAACTTTTCTTTGATTTTTCTTTTTAAAGTTCTATATTTTTCGTTCAAAACTTTGACATTTCTTGTGCCATTTACAGTACAACTGGCGTTGAACTCATTTTGTAAAATTTTCCAACAGTTTTCTTTATGACTTCAAGTGTGAGAATCACTCTTTTTACTTTATTCTTATATTTGCCTACCAGAGATATAAGAAGGATTTCTTCTTCTTTAGAGAAATTAACAGCTCTTATTTCTTTCTTCTCCATGATTATAAAATTTTCACAAATATTAGCTTTATATAATGTAGCATTCAAATTTACCAGTTTGCATCAATGCTACATGTTTTTAGTAATATGATATAATTTATATATTTTTACCTGATTGAAGTTAATTATTTATCCTGTAATTTAAAATAGTAAACATGGAATTTGTTTTTTTGGTTCACAACTCTTTTGGTCTTGTAACTTATCTAACTTATTATATCAATAAAATATTTTATTTTTAATAAATTCTCATTTGTTTACATTCCATTTTAGTATTAAAAATATAAGGTTATAGTCCGTAATATAGTTCAGTTAGCATTTGTTGTGGATGTATACCCGATTCGTTGACATGAGCACGGCATGTCGAGACCGATCATTTAAGGTTGAGTAAATAGTATGAAATTTATAGCAATTTTTTTGAACTTTGTTTTAATCATGATTAGTAACTTTGGACTGTTTGATCATAATTTTCTTTTTGATAATTTTCCATGGCTTGCCAATATTTGATGTATTACCTGGTAATCAGTGTAAGTTCGGAACTACGTTAGAGTGCACCAGGTTGAGAATAAGGTTGGCAAAGCAATTACAAATATCCCTAAGATTTTTCCCATCTGGTTGCAAGAGAGATTTTCATTTTCCTTCCCTTTACTGTTGAATCGTCGAAGGCAGTGGACCAATCCTGCCATTAGCTTTGAAAGGGCAGACGGTCAAGTGTTTTTTTTGAAAGTCCACTAATCAATGAGGTAAGATTTTGCCCCTTATCTTTACGAACATGTGGTAAAAACAACATTTTATTTCAGGGCTATCTGAAGCAAGTCTTTTTCATCTTTAGCTTCATCTCATTCCTTTTACTGTGATTTCCATTTTGATATTGCTGTCAAGGCTTTCTGATGGTTCCGGCCCTAGTTTTCCTGTCCGTGTTACCACGACGATTTTAACCCTTACCCTGCATTTGGTTGGTGAGTTGGAAGTGGCCCTGTGAAGCCCCCATTCATCCACAACAACAACAGGAATCCTAGCAACAGCGCTAGATCAAATAATAGAAGTGAGAGGTACCATAGCATAGACCAGGTAGGAGAAAACTTTAATTTAGAGAATTGGAACTCTACATCAATTTTTTTACATGCAAATAAAACAATATAAATATATTTTCATTTGATATAATAACATGTAAGAACTTTTTGATAACTTTCTTTATAAAATTTACTTTATTGGCAATTAAAGGTTCTAGAACGTTTGTGGCCAAATTTTATATAACCTTTTAAAAACGAGGTAACAACAATAGTTATCAAGAAAGAGTATAAAAAAATTGTAGGTACCATTCTAATTTATGTACATAATAATTTTTTTTGGAATAAAATGGAATTGTTATTTTGTTTTAATTAAGTCGTTTCATTATGGAGCTATACACCAGCAGTCAATAAATTAAAATCATTCCTCATACCTATGTGTTTTCCTGTTTAGTCACTAGGTAAGTAACACAGATAATGTAAAACAGGTGGCGACTATTGGGTAATCAAAGCAGAGCACAACTATCTCTAAAAGAGATACGAACCTAGCCTCCGACATATTGAGCTGCCGTACGCATCCGTTGCCGTACCCTGTAAAAAGGGAGACGCTCCAATAATAATAAAATTATTTTCGAGGTTTTTTTTTGAAATACCTTCGTAAAAATGGAGCTTAGTTGTCAAACCAATCATTCTTCTTTATTGTTTAATTACGGCATTAAATCTAATTCTCACGAATTTCATAAAATGTGCGTGATATCTTCTTTAAAGTCAGGTACCAACATTGACAAATAAAATTTAACCAATGGTTTCGTAACCAGTCCTCAATTCTTGTTTGTGAAACACCTACCTTTGGTTGGTTAACATGCAAGTATTGGTTATTTAACAACTTCATGTTACCATCGATTGTGAAACTGGGTCTAAATCAATTTTGGTGGTAAATAGTATATTTTTAGTACAAGAATATTATCAATGGGAGTCAATGGCCCCTTCCTGGAACCGCCCTTGCATTAGCAGTTTCTTTTTTAATTCTCTAGTTAAACTCTATATTTAATTGAGTTTAAAGACATACTTTATTAATTTCTGGCTCTAAACTTGAAATTCAATTAAATTGTGGGGATATACAGTAGGAAATTTAAAAAAATGTTATAAACACACTAAATTATTTGCATAATTTTTCTGCTTTATATTGAAAAAAAAAATACTAAAGACATATTACTTCTTTTCTTAAATATCAATTTCAAATATCGTATATTTGGTGACTGCAAAAATTCTTGGCTGTAAAGGAGTTGACGCTATCGGTTGGAAATTACGCTCAGTGATCCGATAAAGAAGAATAATGTAGTTGTCACGACCAGTTATGGCGATACAAGTCCCGACTTCTAAAAATACTTCTTAAACAGATACTGTTTTTTGTGTTTCCGTATTTACGAAACTCTCCCTCATTTTTATATTTTTTCTGATTTGTCGTGCTCCTTCAGGCATAATAAATGTAGCAGATTTGATTTAAACGTCACAAGGAGTTTCTTTAGATAAAATGTATTGCCTTGGCATTTTAAATAAAAATATTATTTTTTATATTCATTCCAGTATTTGGGAAAATGCTTAAAGAACGTTTATTTCTATTCCTAACGAATATTCAAAAACTTTGTAAAAATATCATGATGATGTGTAAAAATAAAACTTGGGGTTTACCCCATCAATAAAACATAAAACAAATTATTCAGTGCTAACTTATATAGGTTTCTCTATAGATAAATTATTCCAATTTTTCGAAAACAAGACGTTAATATAACTTACAGAACTAATAATTCTTTAAGTAAACATTTAAAAACAATAGGGACAAAAATATTAAACACAATAACTCAGGGGTCTACCAAATAAATTTTAGTTCTTGTCATAAAGTAAAAATGGCCTAAACAGATTCAAATTTAGTAAAAGGGTATCAAGACATAGAAACAGTGTCTTTAAGGAAAAAACTGACGCAACTTATGGCAACCATTTATTATCCGAAAAACATTATTTTGATCAGAATTTCAACATATTACACAAAGAAAACGAAGGTAAAAAATTAAATCTTTTAGAGTCATTGGAAATAAATAAATTAAAAAATGCAAATATTTTCCTTAATAGTGTCAATTGGATCTTAATAATTCCCGATTATTGAACCTACACAATTAAGTTTAACTATAGTAAGAATAGTAATATCCAGACACTAGGTACGTAAAGAACCAAAATTTGTACCACTATATAATTTACGACTATAATTACATCAAAATAATTACAATTATAAAGATACTCTAGTACTTATCACCCTTAAAGACACAAAAAGTTAGTTCTGATAAAGCTAATGTTTAGCAAAACATGTTAAGGTGTTAAATATTAATAATATACTAGAAACAAGTACTAAAATATAATATAACATTTTTAATACCTGAAAATTAATTTCCATCAAGTAACAGTCCAGTCTATTATTTATATAATAAATATTGTTCAAATTTTCGCAATTCTAATTAAAAAAATGTGAAATGTGAAATAAGAAATATTATTAAAAAATATTTTAAATTTTCTATTAAGAGTAAAATTATATTTTTGTATTCGGAAACATAACTCTTAGAATTTCGAATATATAGAAGAAACCGATTTTGGGGTGGTTTTCACCTTTCAAAACGGTCTTTGTAATCCCTAAATCTCTAAATACTTAAACTTTAGATTCCTTTTTTATTTACAGAAAATTATGCTTTTCTAAATTTTTTATTAATTTTGTGAAAAAGGTGTGAAAAATATAGTGACACTTTTTAAAAAATAAGAAATCCTTGAGGAGTGTAACAAATATTATTGCATTCCTTTTTCTATTATAAATAAATTACATTTTATTTCATAAACACATGTCATTTAAAACATGAGATTACAGTAAAAAACTGATCTCTAAAGTGACATTTCGGATGGTTTTACCCCTTCAAAAGGTTTTTCCCCAAATGAAAAAATAGTTGTCTCCTTTTTTTTTGGTTTTCCACTAGCCTAGAAAGTTTCAGACAAAGCGGCGCCCGATACCAACCTTAGTCCCTTTGTTAGTGGTTCCATTGGAGCATTGATTTCCTCGTCGACCATGAGTTGCAAGGGCGCCATGTCAACAAAAAAAAAATTGGGTGTACTAGATGTTAATGGGGGTCCACAAAAGTGGATTTTGAATTTGGCACATCTTTTTTGAAAATTTAGGCATTCCGTAAATGTTATAATGTACCTAACAAAGATTGTACCTATTTACTTATAATAGAAAAAGCAATTACCTATGTGTATATTAGTAACTACTCGCTCTGTGGTTAGTTCAGGTTACTTGTTACTTATAAAAACTTGCGCATTTGATAGCGCTTAAACACGCTATAGCAAAAATCTGTAGACTTCACTCAGAGCTACAAGAAAAACATCTTAGACTTGCACGGACTTACATAACTCGTCTATTACTAATACGAGTGTTGAAGGGAAACACGGTTCATTCGTTTTCTGAATTTGGAATGAAAAATGATAAGCCAATAATGTCTAGAATAAGAATAGACCTAATATAAAAGTTAAAGTGCATCAAAACTATCTTCTTTGGTTGTCTGGAGATAAGTAAGTGCATTTTTCAAATAAGATGGTTTCAACTAAAGGTCATTCGATATTTTAATTAACTTCTTACGTATTAAATTTTTTTAAAAATTATTTTCTAAGTTTTTCGTTTTAGCAATCAATATTATTTATTTTCAATATTTTCTTCTTTCCTTAATTTTAAATCTTTATAGACAAAATTCAATGATTTCTCTGCACTTAAATATAAAATACCGACATAAAGATTAAAATAAGGATTTACGTAGGAAATTAATTCCGAATTCCCTCTAACCATATTTAAATCATTTTCGTTTACAGATAGCTATCACTTAAACATGACTGAATCTAAAAGAAAAAGTATGTACATAGCGTTGATTATATGACGTTCGGTTTCATTCCATCATTGCCAGACAAACACCTGCCTATGTGCGTTATATGCAACAGAGTTTTAAGCAATGACGCTAAGTAACCATCCAATTTGCAGGATTTCCTGAGAAGGTGTCATTCTGATAAATCAGGTATCGATTTGAAATACTTTCAAATACTGAAAGAATAACTACAGAAGATACCCACTTTGGAGAGTATATTCGCTTTAACGTAAAAGAAACCGATGATGATTTGCGTGCTTATAATATTTCTCTACTTAAGAAAGCAAGATATTATCAGGAAAGATTTACTATTGCCAGCTATTAAATAGGTGGTTAAAACTGTTCTACAAAAATCTAAATATAATATACTCAATAACACAGGTCAAAAATGTATTGATGAAATAAGTAATTATCTCCAAATACCCCAATTCTCCACACATATGGATGAGTCACCTTTACCTGTTACTCTAAAATAATCCTTTTTTTTTCTTTTTCACTAACTTACATATTAACCAAGATATGAGGCAGACTTTTATTGGGAAAATTTTCAATTTTTTCTTGTATCTTAAACATGGAGAACTAGGAAAATTTCGTTTATTGCATCTTTTGTTTAATAAAAAGGTAGTAAAGATACGCGAAAATTGCAAGTCTCTATCTTTAACAATAATAAAGATACCCTGCAAAAGTATTGAAAATTGGACACCCTGACAGTGTTAGGTACTCTATTTTTGGGAAATCCTATTAATAAATAAACCATGTCAAAATGCATACAAATTATCATTATTTATTTCTGTTAATGATATATTCAAAAAACTAGATTTTAAACCTTCTATTGGATACAAATCGTACTAATCGTCTTCCATCAAGATCTATAAAAAATATTTTATCAAAAACTTTATTTTATTTTTTATGTTTCAATATATATTTAACGGAAGTAATTCCACTAAAATACTAAGTTTTAAAAAGCAGACGATCAACTTTTTTTGTACTCTAATCCATAATGGTATTAAAAGAAAAAAAACTTTTTAAAAGTTCTTTAAGCTAAAATTATGGAGATTTCCGTATTTCTTGTTTAACTGGAGAACAACAGATTTGAAACTTGGCTTCTCTTTGTACACAAATTTAATTTAAAAGCAGAGGCGTACTATAAATAGAGTTAAATAATGTCTTTAGTATGATATTTTTAGCTCAAATCAAAACTCTCATGGTTTTGTTATTACGGAGAAAATATTTGTTGTCAATAATGTTAACTATCACACCAGACCCATCTAAGTGTCTCTCATAGGTGATTTTAGTTACTCGGGTCTTTAATCCTAGGATTCCTTTCTTTTTTGTTTGTCTTACACTGTTACTCGTAAATAGTTCAGCTTTTGACTACCTCTTCGCTTTTGTCTCATTGTCTATTTCTTCATTTATGGTTCTGTTAGTTTAACTAATTTTGGGCAATCACTTCTCGAACATCTCTAAGTGACATGCCTACTTTCCCCGGTGTACTTTGTACCCATATACAGATTGTCCAGTAAGTATCTCCTAATTTCTTGGAAGCATTCAGGGGAGGTCATAGAAAAAAGTTCCTTAACGGCGATGCAGAGCCATAAAAGGGTACCCAGCGCAACTGATTTATACTAAAATATATCCACAACATAGGTTACTTCACGATAACACATTTGCTCGTCTTCATCAGCGTTTACGAGAAAATGGTACATTTCTAAAACCAACTTCTGATTGCGGGCGTCCTCGGGAGATAAGAACCGTAGCGCTAGAGGAAGATATTCTTAATTTGAATCTCCTAAAAGAAGTACAAGAAAAATTGCCAATATATTAAATGTAAGCAATTCCGCAGTATTCCGAATTTTAAAAGAACACTGATTGTATCCCTACCATATTTAGCAAGTGCAGGCGCTTTTAATTCGAGACCTTTTGCCGCGTATAGTTTTTTGCCAATGAATACTTCAAAAGATCGCCCAATCTCCCCTATTTTTATCTCGTATTTTGTTTACTAATGATGCAAACTTTTCACAAGAAATTTTCATAATAACCACATTTGAGCATGTATTTCTTGAAGCCAATTATCAACATGTTTTCATTAAATGTATGCATTAGTGTCATAGGCGATTATTTACTTGACCCATGTTTTCTTCCACTAAGGAAGAGTTACCTGCCCTTCTTGAAAAAGTTCCTCTTCATTCCTCTTCAAGTTAGTCACGAATTATGTTTTATATATGATGGCGCTCCAGCACCTTTCAGTATTAATATACGTCGTCACTTAGAAGCAGTGTATCCAAATCGTTGTTTAGGCCGAGTAAGCACTCATCACTGGCCTGCCCGATCTCCGGATCTAAATCCTTTGGTTTTTTGCATCTGGGGTTTCCTTAAATCTTTGGTTTATGCATCTCATTTTGAAGATGTTGAGGTTTTTTGAAATCCTATTATTGCGTCTTGCGAAAGGACAAGAAATACTCCCGAATTATTTCAACAAATACGCCCTTCAATGAGACGAAGATCGGATTCTGATGTTATGGCTGAGGATGATCATTGTCAACATTTGTTGTAATTTTTTTTTATTAATATTTTGTTATTGTTGTTCAGATTCTGTTATTATTATGTTGTATTTTTTTCTTAGTCCGTGTTAGTTAAAACAAATATGAATAAAAATTGATTAAAACAAATACATTATGATTTTTTACTTATGTATTTTCTTTTTTTTTGTAGAAAAACCATTGACTTTTAGAGGAAAACTTGAAAGATAAAAAACTTCCACAATAAGATGGGAAAGCTAACTGAATAATGAAATCGAGTCAGCGGCGCCCGAAAATAAAGTTCCAGAAGGTAAAATTTTACGACCCGGAGAAAAATACCACCCTGTATATTATTTCACATAATAACAATTTTATATGAGAACTGTAAAAAGTGTTCTAAATGTGACATAAATATCTTTGAAAATAAATGATATAAATTTGAAAAACTAAAAATAATAAATTTTAACACCCTGGATCTTAAAAACTAAGCATTATCAGATATATGCTTAAAATTAGCTCAAGAATAGCTCTTTAAGATTTTTCGAACTTATTTGGAAACACCCTGTATAACTTCCCTTAAAGAAGCTACGTAATACTACCAAACTACATAGTGTATTTTACAAACAATTCTACTTTGAATATAGTTGAACACGACTGAACCGGGCCAGTTAAAGCATCGAAAATCTACTCCTCACTAAGGCACACGACAATGCTTTTTTTCAATTTGGAACGTAAAGCTTTACAGATGTGTCTCAAGGATAACACTGAAGGACGTGAATTTTATCAAGTTTACAAATTACTTGCTTGTGTAAATATTTGCTTTGCTTTAGTCTTTTAAATTAGTTTTTGAAACAAACAATTAAAATTTCAATAGTGTTGTCGTTTGTCCCCTTCTATACAATAAATATTAAATTTCATCAATACCTTGTTATCCATAATTGATTAACACTGAAAAATTGAAACATTAACAAAAACATTTTCAAATATAGATCATGGGTTTCAAAAATTTTTGAAACTAGCATGGTCGGCTTTAGAACGTTTTACCACGTGATATAATGCTTAACATTCAGGTCTTTCTCTCAGATTTCTTGGACTCATTACCTTCCCTGTTTTACTAGACATCCCCGTTTTCTACGTTATGGTTTAAGGCGTTCTTTATATGGGGAATAAGATATCATCTATTTTTCAGTACCTATCGTACTATCTACTACTGTTAGTTTTCTTGCATTTTTATTTGATCTTTTTTCCCTTCTAGACATATGCCCCAATTTTCCAAAAACATCGTTTCGGTTGGCGACTACACCGATGATTAAATAATAATAAATGTATTTTTATTTATGTACATAATTTTAACTGCTGGCTTAAGTTTAGTTAGTCCTCCTCTGTCAAATCCTAACATTCTTAACCATTCGAGATGTTGCACCATATCCCATAATCACTCTCATTAGAATATTGAGAGATTCCTTTTTTGCTGACGCCACACTTTACAAGGAAAACCGGGAGACGCAGATGGTCTTCGAGATAATGACAATTCGTACGATCCCGGAAAAATAGACATAAAACTCGTCGGTTAAGAAAAGTAATGATCCGGAGATTTTCCGGTACATGTTGTTCGTAACTTTTCTCTAGACACTCTAATTTACTAAACTTTTTAGGCCACGGAATACTAAACTTTTAGGTTTTAGCGTCGTTCCTTGAAAATCACTTTACTTGTTTACTGTTACCCATTTATACAAGTATAAAATAATATGGCTCCTATAGTCATTTACTTATTATTTTGGTAAAAAATTTCAGGAGTATTTATAATATGACGAGGATGCATTTTAAAAATAAATGAAGATTTACAGTGTTTATATAAAAATCAACAATTTCTTAATTGAGTTGTTCTGTATCTGTTTTTTATTTCCTTTGGATTTTTACTCTGTTTGTGCGCGGTCCCTACAAAATGCTAAAACTACTATCAGTTAAAACTGATAAATAAATTAACCCGTCTCAGGTAAAGGGTGTTTTTTTATAGAGGTATAGAACTTTAAGTTTGCAACACTTTTTTAACTGGCGGCCATTTTGTCAGCTGTGAAGTGAGTTATGTTTAGTTTGGTTTGGCATTTCAACATGAATAGACTGACGCCTGAACAACGCTTCCAAATTGTGCAAATTTATTTTGAAAATCATGGTTCTGTTCGAAATACGTATCGCGCACTACGTCCATTTTACGATCAATATAATCGTCCATCAGAGCAATTAATTCGATTAACTATGGAACGTTTTCGCACCACGTTTACTCTAAATGATAATACGCATCCACAGAGACGTCGTATAGTGCATACAGAAGAAGTCATTGCTGCTGTAGAGCGTAGCGTGGAGGAAGACCCGAATCAGTCTATCCGCCATCGTGCACAGAAATTGGATATATGTCCATTCACTTTATGGAAGATTTTGCGGAAAGATCTTGGTTTGCGTGCTTACAAAATCCAACTCGTGCAAGAATTGAAGCCACACGATCACCTAGCAAGGCATAGATTCGGTGAATGGGCCCAAAACAAGATTGCCGTTGATCCCGATTTTCATAAGCGAATTTTGTTTAGCGATGAAGCTCACTTTTGTTTGAATGGATACGTCAATAAACAAAACTGCCGTATTTGGAGTGATGATAATCCTCAAGTGTATGTTGAGACACCGTTACATCCAGAAAAACTGACTGTTTGGTGTGATTTATGGGCTGGTGGAATCATTGGTCCGTACTTCTTTAAAAACGATGCTGGTCAGAACGTTACAGTCAATGGTGACTTCTATAGAGCCATGATTACTGACTTTTTCGTTCATCAATTGAACAACCATGATGTGCAGGAGCTGTGGTTTCAACAAGACGGCGCAACATGTCACACAGCTCGTGCCACAATTGATTTATTGAAGAAAACGTTTGGTAACCGCATAGTTTCACGTTTCGGACCCGTGAATTGGCCTCCAAGATCGTGCGACTTAACGCCGCTAGACTATTTTCTGTGGGGATATGTGAAGTCGCTAGTCTACGCCGATAAGCCCGAAACGATTGATCACTTGGAGAACAACATTCGCCGCGTTATTGCCGATATACGGCCACAAATGTTGGAAAAAGTCATCGAAAATTGGACCTCCAGATTAGACAACGTTCGAGCTAGCCGTGTCGGTCATATGCCAGAAGTCATATTTAAATTATAATGCCAGAAGGTTATCTTTCGAATAAAGTAAGTTTCATGTCAATTAAAAAATTCATTTTTGTTTTATTCCATTTAAAAGTTCTATACGTCTATAAAAAACACCCGTTACTTACCAATTATTATAATCAGTTTTGACTAACCTAAAAATTTAAAGACTTTTTTCATTTTCGAGAGAAAATAGAAATTTAGAATTTTTCTATTTTTATAAACATTAATGGTTATCAGGTAAAGTCAATTTTTTATAATAAATATTTGTCTGAATTTAACAAACAAGTAATATATTTTTATTAAAGCAGATTCTTAAAATGCAAATAATTTACATGGACACATGATTAATGTTAATAATAAAAATAAATATAGCTTATAATGACTTGGATAGTGTAGTAATTATACTCAGATCATGAGCCCATCTCAAAAGTAAAAATAATATAGTTTAGTCACACTAACCTTACTGCAAGAGTTAGTGGAAACGAAGACAAACAGTGACAGAGTTAAATTTTTTTATTTTATTTTTTTTTAATAACTTAAAAAAATTCAAATACAGGCGAGAGTAATAAATATAGGCCATTTAAATAGTTACAAATAATTTTTGGAAATTTTAATAATAATAATAATATGGGAATCTTATCTGGAAAGCTCCAGGTTTCGACGGGATCCAGAACTACTGGCTCAAAAAGTTCTGGTGAATGCACCATCAACTGGCTAATCTTATTAGTGATGTTTTTCTTAACCCAGCAAAAACGCCATTGTTCTTGACCGAAAGTATTACGTACCTTCTACCAAAGGACCAACACAATATACATGACCCAGCTAAGTATAGGACAACTACCTGCCTACCCACACTGTATAAGGTGATCACCTCCTGCTTGACCCAACGCACCTATGCACATTGTGAGCAAAATAACATCATTGCAACTCAACAGAAAGGGTGCACGAGGGAAGCAGTGGGATGCAAGGAACAATTAATTGTTGACTCTGTCATATGTAACCAAGCTTGTACCAACCGAAGAAATCTCTTTGCTGCCTACGTAGGTTATAAGGATGCCTTCGACTCAGTGCCACATAAGTGGCTCAAAACTATACTGAGAATGTATAGGGTCGATAAAAATTTTGTTCCTTTTTTAAAACGCATCAAGTCTACCTGGAGAACTACGATTCAATTGTAAGTGCCATCCAGCCACATACGAAGGGAAATATTTCAGGGTGATTCACTTAGCCCATTGTGGTTCTGCCTTGCAATGAACCCATTATCATGCCATTTGAACTCCACCAGATACGGCTTTACTCTTAGAAATAACAACGAAGAGGTAGTAAAAGTGAATCATCTTCTATACGTGGATGGCTATGATGGCTGCTACCAGAAACCAGCTGGAACAAATGCTTAAAATTATAGACGAGTTCGAGGATATAGGAATGTAATTTGGACTTGACAAGTGCCGTATTTTGAATATCGTTAAAGGGAAGATACAACCAGGAGCATTTGAAATGCAGAACGGTCAAACTATAGCTGCAATGGAAGCAGACCCAATATACAAATACCTAGGTATGAAACAGCCTAAAAGAATTGATCATCGCACTATGAAAGCCGAATTGACAACCGAATTTGTCAAGAAGGTAAGGCGGGTATTACGAACTAACTTAAATAGTAGCAATTTGTTTAAGATGCTCAACACGTATGCTTGCTCTGCACTTAACTACTCTTTTGAAATTATAAAATGAAGCAGGACAGACATCCAAAACCTGCAAAGAAAAATAAGGACACTCCTAACATAAGCACAAAAACATCACCCTCGGAGTGCTATTGAACGTACAATGCTTCCAAGACATCGAGGTGGAAGAGGATTGATGGATATTGGTAAGCAGCTCGACTAACAAATAATAAACTTACGTTCGTATTTGCACAAGTTAGTGGACTCTTCCACACTGCATCGATCAATATGCGAGATAGACGACTCAATGCCACTACAGCTGAGGGAACAAGATATTACTTCTCACCATCAAACCGGCCAAGAGAAGATACAAACCTGGCTACAGAAGCCACTTCATGGACGGCATCCAAATGAGGTCAATCAGGACAATGTCGACAACTCAGCGTCGAACTACTGGTTGATTTCAGGACAGATGTTTCCGGAAACGGAGGCCTACTTGTTATCTATCGAAGATCAGGTTATTCCCACGGAGAACTATCGGAAGTTCATCATTGGAGATCCTTTAATAGAAAATGACCAATGCAAATATGTCTGTCGAACATTAGAGACAATCCAGCACATAACTGGAGAATGCCAAGCATTTGCCGCAACCGAGTATAAGAAAAGACACGACTCAGCCGCTAAAATACTCCACCTTTAGCAGATAAGTTGAACCTATTACAGGTAGAAAAAGTTCTTTATTACAAATATAATCCGGGGCTTATTCTTGAGAACAACCAGTTCAAGTTATCTTGGGACCGAACGGTTCTGACGAATCAGACAGTTGCTCATAATAGACCAGACATTATATTAACAGATACAATTTCTAGGCGAACTACACTAATCGACATTGCTGTACCTAACAACAAAAACCTAAGGCTAAAATAGAACGAGAAGATTGCTAAATACAGAGATCTGGAGGTGCAAATATGAAGACAATGGGCAATGAACAGCGTCCAAACGATTCCCATAATACTGTCAACAACTGGAGTGATACCAAAGAACCTTCTGCAGAACATCCAAGGGACTGGGCCTTACTGAGCATCTGTATAAACCGATGCAGAATGCAATTCTCCTTGCAACCGCGCGGACCGTCCGAAAGTTGGTATGAAATACGGCAGACCACGTCACCTAGGACCCGATAACATGGAAAGGGTTCCCACAGAGCTTCATACTTTTGGTATCTTTGTGTACCTGGTATGAGTCAATATTCCCTGGAGGGAGTGCGAAGGGCTTGTAAATCATATGGGAATCAATGTTCTAGTAGGCGGCCAACAGTTTGTTTTTCGAAAAATGTTAGCTGTAATATTTCCGACTTTTATGAAGTAAGGTGCATTCGCTTAAATTGAAAATTCACGTTTCGTTATCTATTTCTTAGTTTATTTAACAGATCATAATGGTTTTAGCTTCTATTGTCGTCGTAAGAATTATATTAGGTGGAACAGCAAGAACTGTGGTAAGAACCATTCTGTTATAGAAAATGTGTATCAGTGTTTCTAGAAATTTGGCCTGATATACAGAAAACCAGGATCTGGGTGTAAAAAAGCCACCAACGAAAGGGATGACTGTTTCTTAGTGTCCCCAATTTTGCAGAATAGACCAGCTCCTGCAGTTATGCTGTGAAATCGATTCCAAAAGTTAAAAATGTAAATATAGGTGAATGGACCGATAGAAGAGGGCTTCGTGCTGCTAGATGGTCTATCAATATAACGTCGATATGGCGTTGCAAGAATGAAATGATCGATATGATATTAGTTTACGGTTATTGCCAAGGGAATGGTTGGGAGTCGGTGAAAATATACAGCGAAAGATTTCTAAAATAGACGCGTTTTCGAGAAACCAGTAGTTTTGCTCCTACAACAATTGATTATGGATGGAATCTTACAACTAGGGCAGCTGGTATTGAAGATGAAATTTTAGAACGAGTTAAAGAAAATTCGAGCATGTTTGGAACTTAGAGTTTCTAAAGATACAGTAACTAAAACTTTGAAAGAACAGCTGTTGCATCCATGTCGCTTCCTTAATGAACAGAGAGCGCATGATGTAGATTTTTATAAAAAATTTACCGATGAATGTTATTTTACAAGAAGGGATATAATTAATTTACGTAATGGACATATTAATGTTAACAAAAATCCGTAAATAAGAAAGCTTGTACAATATCAACATGAATTTTAAATTAACGTATGGGCAGGGATATTTGGCAGTTTTGTTATTGGTTCTGTCATCTTACCACCTCGTTTTTATTACATATAACATTAAATGTTAGTATTCATTGAAATGATGCTCCTGCAAATTGGCCACCCCATTCACTGGATTTAACGCCTACAGATTACTTTTTTGGAGAACTCTTAAACAGATGGTATACTGTAGACCTGTAAAGACCAAAGAAGAATTGTGGGCACAAATCTCAAATTCACTAGGATGGAAAAGGCGCAGTTTAACTATCTCCCAAGAATTAATCATTGTCTTCATGAAAATAGGGGTCATTTTAATTATTTATGTAGAGTTTAATTCAACAACTAACAAATTTTTTCTGTTTTGGTTTATAATTCATTTTGTATGTTATTTTTTTTTGTTCATTGTCAGTTCATGCTTACAATATTATCACTGGTAGCTTTACTTAGCAAATTTTTATTGTTATTGACCCGTTGGCTCCTAAACACGTTCCAAATTTCCTGAATAAAGTGTGAAGGGGGCTACGACGATTCTCAATACGCGTAAAACATTTAAATTCGATTATCTCAGAAACGGCTGTTCGAAGTGACACCTTATAGATATAACTTTTTAGGAAAAAACGTATCATGGAATAAGAATTTTTAATTAGAAATTTAATATACTGAAACACAAAAGTTTTAAATTATAACTTTGACACCTTGTATTTAGGAACCTATCAATTTTTGGACCAAGGTAATCTGGACTAGGTTCACACATTCTAGCTTCAGAAATTTAGCGCTAGCTTATTGTAGCGTGTTTTTAGACATCCTGATATAGATATATGTAACAAAATATGTTATGTCAGCGTTATTCCCGAACTAACACAACAAAAACGGCTAAATTATTATTTATAATTAAAACCTATACCTAACTCACCAAACTTCTTTATCCTCTCATTACTAATTCACATTCAAAATTTCAACTGTCTCATCAATGTTGCTTTTCATCTGTTGGTGGTAGCTTTTATATTTTTACTGATTTAAAATCCTAACGTTTTTTTTCTTCTTTTTAATAATCTAAGAATTCCTCCTACTAGCCTCCGTAGTTTAATGTTTTTTTTCTTTATTTTACCATACCTAGATATAGGGTGTCCGGAAAAATGTGGGTAATCTTCCGGATGTGGAAAAACACGTGAAAGGAATACTACAAGTTCATATAAAATTTTTTCGTAAATGCCGCTTCTTTGGAGATATTGGCTCCCTAAGAACTGCAATGGAATCAAGCTTTTTACACATAATTATTGAACGACCAGGTATATTTCAACTTTTTTTAATATGATGTATATCAGATAAGGCCCTTCAAAATACTATCCGAAAAAGTATTGTGAATTATTTCAGCTGCAGGGACGGACTAGCTGTGACACTAATAACCCCAGTTTTGTTATGCCCCGTATGATAAGAATTTTGGACAACGTTTTTTACATACCTTTAAGTATTGGCTAAAAATTAAGTACTCTTCATTCATGTCGCTAATCATTTTATTAACGTCATGTATTTGCGTATTTCGATAAAAGATACATATTTGTTCCTATCAGATGTTGAACCTTAAAATAAAAAACTGTTTAGTTAAAAATGTCTAATTCTGTGAATTGCAGTTCGACGTAGGTTCGCAAAAAGTGTGCATTTTATTTTATTGGGACCAAAAACCAAATATTGTTTGTTGCAAATGTTGCTAGGTACTACAACTTTCACATCGCTGACACATTGATTCTTTACTTGGATATTAATTTACTAATTGTTGGATTTCGTGGTGAAATTAATTGTGTTGCAATGCTTTGTAAGCCAGGAGGTTATATCACGACAGATATAATAATCATACTCTTCCAGGTCAGAACACATTTCAACGAGTTGATCAATGTCTAAGGAAGAATGGTAGGCGATTCCATTTAATATGGCAGTATTATTAAATTTCTTCATAATTTTAGGAAATTTTGGGAAAAGAGGTACTGATGCTGGTCGGGGAAGAACAGTATGCACGTCGCAATAAGAGGAAAATATTTTAAATGCTATAGACGACACTCTTTCAACGAGCACACAATACTACATAAAGTTCTTCAAGAACAGCTATTATATCCATCTCATTTGAACAAAGTTCATGAACTGATTCCTGAAGATTTTCCCCGTATAATACAGTTTGCAAACTGGCTGTTCGATCAGCAACCAAATAATGTAAACTTCATTAGCACTATTCTCTTCACGTATAAAGCAGGGTTTACCAAAAATGATATCATAAATTTACACAACTCACATGTATGGGCTGATGAAAATCCTCATGCAACTGTTGTTTTGCATCCTCAACATCAATTCCAATCAATTAATGTCTGGGTAGGAATTAGTGTCAATTTTATGATTGGACCATTCGTATTGCCGACACAACTCAATGAAAAACTTTATTTGGAATTCCTCCAGAATACTTTTCACGATTTAGTTGAGCACTTACCACTTGAAATTCACTGAAACATATACTACATGCACGATGGGGCACCACCTGAACAATGTCTATCCAAACCGTTACAAAGGTAGAGGTAGATCTATTGCCTGGCCTCCTCGATCTCCCGACTTAACACCGTTGGATTTTAACCTGTGGGAACACCTCAAAACCTTGGTGTATTCTTCTCCGTACAATAGTAAGGTAACTTCTACGGATCACGTTTCATTGTGATCAAATAAGGAACAATGCTGAGTTAATGTGACGGGTATAGCAGTCCTGTCCGCAAGAGTATCAGATTTCACGGAGTCCATGTGGAACCCTCGTGGGAGGTTTTTAACAAGCAGTTAGCTTAACTTTTTATTGAAACTATGTTGAGAGGGGAAAATTTCTCTTTTTCATATTCAGCTCGACTGAAGTTAGGGGACTAACAGTGTAAATTAAATGACATTTTTTCAAAAATGGTTTCGATTAGCGACGTGAATGAAGAGTACTAAAGTTTTAGGCAATAGTTAAAACTAGGTAAAAAACGTTGTCCAAAATTCTTTTCATACAGGGCGTAAAAAAATGGGATCATAAGTGTCACAGCTAGTCCTTTCTGCAGCTCTGAGTAATTCACAACACTTCCGTGCATAGTAATTTGAAGGATCTTACCTGGTAAATATCATATTAAAAAAATTTAAATATACCTGGTGGTTCAATAATTTTGTGTAAAGAATTTGATTCCGTTGCAGGTCTTTGGGAGCACATATCTCCGAAGAGGAGGCCTATTCGAAAAAAGTTTATATGAACTTATAGTATTCCTTTCGCGTACTTTTCCATATCCGGGAGATTTTCCCAGACACCTTGTATATTCAAATATTTTAAATGTTGTAGAAAATATTAGAAATATTTGTTATTTTGTTATTATCTTGACCCAATACAATTGATACAATATGGCTTATGGTAAAATCTGTTAGAAATAGCATGTATTTTCAGGGTTGTAGAAAATTAAAATAAACCAAAATAAGTGCAAATGGAAGTTCCATTTTAAAAAGAACACTTGAAAGTCACTAAAAATATTCCCAATTGCTTCTTTTTATGGTCTGTATCGTTGAACAATTTATGTTTTCGTTGATAATATTTATAACAATATTGATGCGATAATGCAAGGATTTCAGTATTATAATGTTTTCAAAAAATCTGTCAAATTTGTATTTCATTTAAAATGGTTATTTCAGTTAACAAACATTCAAGAAAACTTGCTCTATGCTCGATGGTCTCTATACACTTTTTTACGGAATAATAAAAACAGAACATAAAATAATATCCCCGTATTATAACATAAACGCAACATAAAACCAGTTCATAAAATAACTGTTTACTATAGCTATATTCACGGAGATAAAGTTATAAAAAACACCACTTTTAAACCAAACTAAGTGGGAGAAAGATAGAGGACACAAAGCGGGTCTAATCAGGGGCGAGCCTGGTCTAATAGCAGGATGTCATTTGCACCCCGAGTGTTAATAGTCTCCACAATTGCTTTATTGAGTGGAAACCAGAGAGATAAGAATAATAATAGAGACTCGGGAATAGATCATCAATTATACGCACCTTTTTGGATATCGTATCTCTTTTGTTCATTAACTGCACCGATCACAGCGCTATCACTGTGTTCATCCTATAATTAAATTAGTCTGAAGGCGTAAAACTGATATCATAAGTTTTAATACGTATTAGAGTAATATAGGATTTAGTTAGATTGACAATATTTTTTGAAGAGCTTTAGATGGTTATTATTGATATCAATATATGTATATATATATATATATATATATATATATATATATATATATATATATATATATATAGGAAGTAATTTTTCTTGAACCATTATATATGTTTTTAGTTGGTTATTTCCCTGGGAATATGGTTCATTTTTATATTAAAACTACATATATAAAGTAGTCATACTTTTACATATACAAAAGATTGCATTTACGTTCGAAAATCATCCTGTTCCATGAATATATCAATCATATGTATAAATATATATATATATATATATATATATATATATATATATATATATATATATATATATATATATAGGAAGTAATTTTTCTTGAACCATTATATATGTTTTTAGTTGGTTATTTCCCTGGGAATATGGTTCATTTTTATATTAAAACTACATATATAAAGTAGTCATACTTATTATATATACAAAAGATTGCATTTACGTTCGAAAATCATCCTGTTCCTTGAAAATTTAGAATTTCGAAAATTATTAAAAAATTTGGGCCAACCGGTTGTCTAAAAATTTGTAAAAAATGCACTGATAATGAGGAACAACCGATTCCTCAAATTACTGAAGAACGAGCAAGCCGGGAGACTGACATTTGTAGTTTAGCAGAAATGAATTTTCCTTGTAATAGTACCGTAATTGACGAAGAATTTGATATGAACGCTCGAACAGTTCGGAATATTTTAAAGCAGAACAAATATCGTTGTTACAAATTACGAATAACTCAAGAAATTTTTCCGAAAGACCACGAAACACGCATGGTGTTTTGTGAAGACATGATAGAAAGGGCTAATATGGATATAACCCCTGAAATTTTGGCTAATACGCGAACCGTATTTTACAATAGACTGGGTTATTGTCTCGCTGTTTGCAATTACTGAACGTGTTATTTTTATTTTTTACCAGAATAAAAGTTTATTTTTGAGAAATATTTTTAATTTTAAAGTGGTCTATTAGCTTATTTACCTAGAAATTACCGTTGCGTTTCACTAGTATTTTTATTAGAATAAATGTTTATTTTATAACAGAAATATCAATTTCTTTACGTTCAACGGCTAACAAAAACTATTTTTTTTTTGTATATCTACTATTTGATGTTTTTAAAACAATCAATGTATCAAATAGTCATTAAATATTCTAAATTCCGTCGATTACGTTATAAGTTCAGACGAAAAGTAAATACACCCTCTCATCCGTTTCAAGGTACTGCTCGTCTTCGTGTCGCACGGAAGTTAGCGGGGGTACTATTATGCATAGGCGTTCCCTACGATCTTGTGTCTCGAAGTAATCTGAAAGAAGTTAAACGAGCTTAGTGGGTTAGAATTTGAGAAACGGCCAAAATAATTTCTAGTTAAGAAATTTAAAATAGAAAGTTGGCTATAGTAACGTTTATATTAAACCTCGGTAATATGAGCGGCCAGTCTTTTCTTTCTAAAGTTTCGCCTCAGGTTAAAGGTTACAGTATTGTGGTTGTGTCGCGCCCAGTTACATTTGCGCGCCGCTCTTCTATTTGAAATTGGATTGTCGAGAAACAAATATCAACGATTACAAAATTGGGTTAAACAGAAAGGCAGTAATATATTTTCGCCGTAGTCTGGTGTGTAAAATACAAAAAAGCATGTTATCCACATGACGAGTATCTTACTTTTACTAAATCAAAAGCCGAGGTTAAATTCCAAGGCTTACTGGATCATACAGTGGATCGAATTATATCGCTTCAATTAGACGCCCTTTAACAAATCGATAAATTAGATTTGTAGATATGAGTTTCATTTGCAAATGGGGCTTCGATTGAACGTCAGGTCAGAGCCAGTACAAAATGAAATTCACTGATCCGTATATTTTTGATACAAACTTATTCCTAATCTCTCTTATTCCACTTCAATTAGCAGGTATTAACACGCAAACTCAACAAGAACAGATTGTGTTGTACAATTCCAAACTCTCCTCTGCTATGAATTGCGGGCCTCTGAAATTTCAATTTATTAAGGAAACCAAACAAAAGTCTTTAAAGGTAACAGAAAATTGCGAACTCGAACTAAACAACTTGCATCATCCAAAAGAGTTCTCTTTGCCACCCCAGCTTCAGTACAACGTATCTATGACGATGATAGACGGTTAGGTGAATGCTTTGGCTAGAGCGAAATCGGTCCAACGTTGTTACCTCTGCCAAACAATATCAGTTCAACAACATTGATACTGTGTCCTAGTAAATACAGCGTATTTCAAGCTACGACTGATAACTCTACACGTATATATATATATATATATATATATATATATATATATATATATATATATATATATATATATATATATATATATATATATGTAATTTAAATTTAACTAAAGAAAAAAGTAAATCGCTACAAATTATAAAATATTATATAAATGGGTAATACAAGCAATGACCCTCCCGACTTCTTTATTGATGGAGCTAAGAAAAATGAAATATATATGATATATGATTTAAAGGTAGAGGACAAAAACTTTTAACAAATATCTTGTTCAGTCTATGAATGAACACGTGCAACGATGGTGTAGTAATGATTTAGACAAAACAATAAATAATACCTTGACCGACATCCGTTCAAAATCGGACAGTGAAAATAGTCAAAAAATGCTTTATCCGTGAAATTCTACAACGCAAAAAGTGTACACATATCTCATCGCGAAAAAATTATTTTCAAGAAAGTTATCGAGATTTTAAAGGTGAGCTTAGAGCTTTTACAATGAAGAAAAATTACAGTCATTTTTTATTCAAAATTGTATATTTCTACGACTAGTTTACTTAATTCAGTTTTTTCTTTTGATTAAGGTCACATGAGTCGTACACTTTCAGAAAAAAAATTTCAAAACTGACAAAATGACAGCCGTTTTTCGAAAAAAAAAACAGGGATTTTCTCAAAAACTGCGTTTTTTTTGATGATTTTTTTTCTAGGAGTGCTCTGTTATATGCTTCTTTAATTACATTTGTTTTCAGGCTGCTAAAATTGAGGGGAAGACACAATAATTCTTTTTCTATTTTCGATGGTCGATTCCATTTCAGCTCATGCAATGAGCAATGAGATTAGTGTTTTTGCAGTGAAGAAAAATTTAGTCGTTGTTTTATTCAAAATCTTATATTTTTATGACTAATGGAAGTAATTTAATTTTCTCTTTTGATTTAGATCACATGAGTCATAAACATCAGGAAACAAATTTGAAAGACGAGAAGTTTTCAAAATTAACAAAATATCGGCCATTTCTCCAAACAAAATCAAGAATTTTTTTACGATTGCCTGTTATATGCTTCATTATGTAATTACAATTTTTGCAGTTTTTTTACATAATTTATTTACTAAAAAAGGTTTAGTACGATTTCTCAAAAAAGTAGAATAATATGAGCAAAAATTTCGTAAACAAGTTGCTACCAGCAAAAATTTGCTTATATTATTCTACCTTTTGATAGTCGAACTTAATCTCACTTATATATAAAATTTAAAATATGATAATTATTTAATGAAACATAACAGGCAACCTTAAAAAAATCTTGACTTTTGTCTCGAGGAAAGGTTGCTATTTTTTTAATTTTAAAAATTTTGAATTAGGTCACATGAGTCATACACTTTCAGAAAAAAAATTAAAACCGAAAAAGTTTCAAAATTAACAAAATAGCAGCCGTTCTGAGAATGAAAAAATAAACGCGATTTTCTCAAAAATTGCATTTTTTTTGGGACTTATTTTTTCAAGGTTGTCTTGTTATACGTTTCTTTAATAACTCGCCATGTAGTCCAAATTTATCTCCATTTGGCTCTTCTTATCCATAGTTCAGAATGCATATTTATTTATTATTTATTTGACAAGCAACTCAGAATAGATCAACTTGCAAACATATTTTAAAAAGTATATTGTTACCTGCAGGACAAGCGTGACGGTTTAATGATTCTAGTGATCTCTGAAGACCACATTGCATATGGCAACATCATCTTACGGAAACTAAAGATCGAAGTTCTTGTGTCAAAAAATCAAACTCTTTATTTGAATAGAGGATACCTTTCGGATTTTTTTAAAGAGGAAACTAAGAAATCCTAACCGTATATATATATATATATATATATATATATATATATATATATATATATATATATATATATGGGAACTTCAATGAAACATTAACTATATTAAGAGGGAAAAAAAATGTTTTCCTTTTTTCTTTCGTTTAACTGCTTTTTTATGCAAACAATAATTAATAGAATTATATGCGTTAATAAAAAAACTGTTTTAACTCAACTCCTCTGGATAAACTAACTCTGGCAGGTATTCTCTTACCCAGATAGCCTCACAATCAAATACTGAGATTACGTTAGTAAAAAATGAGATTAAGATAGTTCTCATGCATAAGTTATTTTTGGTTCTTATAATTTATTAAATTAGAGTATACAGACCTTATTAATTATTGGATGGATGTCTCTGGAGTTCTAAATGATTATTAATGAGGCGCTATCCAGTGATGATTTGTAAATTTTTTGGTATGATGATGAAAAACCTCACGTGTAGATATGGTTCATGCTGATATGCTGCGTATGGGCCATAAAAAAATTACCAAAAGATTCTAAATCAATATCTGAAAGAAAAATTAAATAAATAGAAGGGTAAAAGGTAAACCCTGAAACAAATCAGAAAACAGCATGAGACAAAATATGATTATGCCAAAAAAAAATACTTTTGAAAGAGTGTTGCGCCATTACCCTGAAGGGAAATTTAAACGGAACGTCAATAGTGCTATATGTGTGCGAAATAACTGACCAACAATTTTTCTAGCAATAAATATCCTACATGAAATTGCGACTGCCTCGTTACATTTATCACGTGACACGATACCAACAATTACTGTCCAAAGGAATAAAGTAAACTTCAAATTTTTAGAGTTAGACTTTAAACCTGTAGCATTAGACTCCAAAAAAAGAAAATGTCCGTGTAGGGTTGGGAAGGAGCGATGAAATGAAGGACGATTATGTTGAAAAATGAAATTTTCAAAATTATCAAAAATATCGTGTCTTTTATTTCCTTGATAGGGCGAAAACTTTTTTATTGTCTCTTGTAATTTTTATATTTTTATTCTGTTTTATAAACTGAAACTCTAATGTAGAAATGTTGTAAAAGTTGAGAATAATTCTAAAAATGTCAGACTTGCTGTAAGGGGTTGTAGGGTAAAAATTATTTATCTTAATCCTTAACATTTCTCGTTAGGATTGACATCGCCCTTTCTAACATATTTTACAGATATTTTTCAAAAGTATAAATCACTTACTCGAACTAAAATATCATAGTCAACATATAAAATTATACATTAACGTGTTTTTTCATCATATAAAGTAAATTTTAGAAATGACATCATTGGGATCCAGTTACTTATGTGAAAATGACAGCACATTCCTGCAACAGATCCGGTAAAGGCACGTTAATAGTATTATAACCCTAACAGCTTCACAAATAAAGGAAAAAAGGAGCTTATAAAATACGAATGAAGGCAATAGCCCTATCTAAATTACTGTAACATTTAGAAGAGGGTTATTGTTATTAGAATTTTGAAACGATTATTGCTTTTGCCATTCAAGTTAATGCGACAATACAATAAATATTAGGAAAACATAACCCTTACACGTCTGTAATTTATATTCACAGTCTACAGTCATTAACTTGCCAGGTTAGTTACAACTGAAGCAGTTAAAAAATAAGTTATTGTTTAAGATACTTCAACAAAAAATAAAAATTATAGCACGAAATCACTAAAATAACTAGTAGATTCTCTACCTGATCATACTTTTCTATTTTTATAAGGGTGTTAAAATAAGAATAAAACAGAGTAAATTTAGTAGAACACAGAAGGTGCTGCATTGTAACTAAAATTACACTGATTGTAGAAATTTTAACCTGTGGTATTAATTTATTAAATTTAATATATTATGGATCAGAGAAATGAGTTCAACGTAGTATTCAAGCTTCTCTGGACTAACAATCATATATGATATCGAAAAAGTCTTACATCTAGAAATATGTTATGTCGAAGTTAATTATATGCTTACGCAGAGGTAAATGGTGTATTTTTTATTTTCTTTTACTGTTTTCCTAATAATATTAAAGCTATGTTAGTCTGACCACTGCTAGGGCTCGATATCAGCTGCTGCCCTTTTCAACCTGCCATTGGCCTCATCTCAGGTCCTTCATAAACTCTACTTAGTTAGGCATTCACTGATTTCCACAGAAATTGAAAAAGGGATGGTCATCTTAATGAAGACCATGAGAGCTTTCCTTCAATTAACCAGCCAAACCCACCGAGCATGAAAATTAATTCGCTACACTTCAGTTGTATTTTTTCGAATTTTGCTTTGTGTATCCATTATAAGGTAGCGTTAAAACTTTCGCGAAGCAACAAATTTGATAAAAGACGAGCTACTTGGCATTTATTACGTGAAAACCTATTACTTATAATATAAAAATAAATACTTCTGATTAAATAAAATATTGTATCATTAATGTGCAGAGATATCAAAATGCTACAACAACCTCAAATATAGGCCAAAAAGGCTTTTTTGGTAAAGAACCTCATATGTTTCAATATTCTCACATGATGGGCAAATTCTAAAGCGGATTCTACACAAAAAAAAATTTTAGGAACACACTGGGAGAACCTTAATTACTTTCACAATAAACTCGAATACACCTATGCAGAGTGAAAAATATATACAAGATGTTGAGATAATTTATCAGGATACTGAGAGAGGTGATTCTATAAAATAAAGGTAGTTAGTCATATAACAATAAGTCGTAAACTCAATACTTCTCAAGTCACAGCCTGTCAGTTCAATTTTTTTTTTAATTTTTGACATCTTAAGGGGAATTTTTATCTTATCAAGTTGATATTTGGCACTAACAAGGAAGGTATTCGAAGTGTGCGGCTCCGATTTTAATGAAACTTCAATATGTTGTAGAGGTTACAAAAATAAGAGATACGTTTTTTTATCTGTTGAAATTTATTATAACAGGGTGAAAACCGTCCCTAAAGTTTACCCGTCAAAACAGTATTTTTACAAAACAAAATGAGAGATACTTGTTATTCGAAATGATGTTAAACTATGGTATTTTCACTCTCAAAGATATCATCCCTTAAGTTTTATTAGGGTAAACCCTACATTTACGCATGTAATTATTTTCTAAAAATTATGAATTTTAATGGAATTGTTTGAAATTTTTTTTTTTGACGAATACCATAAGTAACTAAATCTGACGGCTTTCGGGGTTTCTAAAAATAAACTAGTAAAAGGGTGAGCCACCCCCAAATACGTTTTTTAAAATTCCAAGTTCTAAATGAGATATTTTTACAAAACAAAATGGAAGTTACTTGTTATTTAAAATGATGTTGAATTATGGTATTTTCACCCCCAAAATATATCATCCCTTATTTTTTATAACGATAAACCATTAGCGCACGTAATTACTTCGAGAAATTACGAATCTTAAGTGGAAATTACTTGTTAGTTGAAGTGAGGTTATACCATGTTGTTTTAACCCCACAGATATCTTACTTTTTATGAGGGTTAATCTTGTAATTCATTTACATAATTTAATTCTGGACATTACGAAATTAAATCAAATTTGTTGATAATGTCTTTTTTACGAATACCATACGTAACTTAAGTTGACGTGTTTTGGGGTTTCTGAAAATAAACTAGTAAAAGAGGGTGAGCCACCCTCAAATACGTTTTTTTAATATCTCCAGTTCTAATTAAGATATCTCTACAGAACAAAATTTAAATCACTCGTTATTCGAAATGATGTCAAACTATGATATTTTCACTCCCAAGGAAATTCGTTATTTTTTTGTAAAAGTAAACCATAATTTTATATATATATTATTATTGTTAAAATTGTCAAATTTTAATTTAAATGAACGTTACAGAATAATAAATCAATATTTGTCATGAATTATAATAATTTAAAAACTAGAATACTTAACCAATGAAATAAGTTTATATTTTCTTATTAATTAAAAAAAAAATTAGTAAACTCTGTAACGTTCATATCAACTGAACTTTGGTAATTTTAAGAATAATTACACATGAGGGTGAAAATACTATAGGTTAACTTCATTTCAAATAACAAGTAGTTTCCAGTTTGTTCCGTAAAGTTATCTCAATTAGAACTTGAGATGTAAAAAAAGTATTTGGGGGTTGCTCACCCTCTTTTACTAGTTTATTTTTAGAAACCGCGAAACACGACTACTTAAGTGACATGGTATTCGTGAAAAAAATATTTCCAATTTCATTAAATTTCGTAATCTTTACAAATAAATTACGTGCGCAAATATATAGTTTACTTTAATAAAAAATAAGGGATGATATTCTTGGGAGTAAAAATACCACAGCTTAATATTATTTCTAATAACAAATAATTTCTATTTTGTTTTGTAGAGTTAACTTATTAGAACTGAAGATATTTAAAAAAATGTTCGGGGGCGACTCACCCTCTTTTATTAGTTTATTTCTGCAATTCCCGAATGATGTCAACTTGAGTTAATTATGATATACGTAAAAAAAAAATACTTTGAAACAAATTCATTAAGTTTCGTAATTTTTAGAATCAAATTACGTGCGTTAATAGAGAGTTTGCTGTTATAATAAATAAGGGATAATACGTTTTGGCGGTGAAAGTACCATAATTCAACATCATTTCAAATAACAAGCAACTTCCATTTTGTTTTGTAAAGCTATTTCAATTAGAACTTGGAATTTAAGAAAAAACGTATTTGGAGGTGGCTCACCCTCTTTTACTAGATTATTTTTAGAAACCCCGAAACCCGTCAACTTAGTTACTTATGGTATTCATGAAAAACATATTTTCAAACAGTTCCATTAAATTTCGTAATTTTTAGAATTAAATTACGTGAGTAGATATATGGTTTACTCTAATAAGAAATAAGGGATGATATATTTGGGGGTGAAAATACCATAGTTTAACATCATTTCGAATAACAAGTAACTCCAATTTTCTTTTGTAAAAATATTGTTTCTAGGGGTAAACTTTTGGGGCGGTTTTCATCCTGTTATAATGAATTTCCGCAGGTAAAAAAACATACGTATTTCTTATTTTTGTACCCTTTACAACATACTGAAGTTTCATTAAAATCAAAGTCGGACACTTCGGATACCTTCCTTGTAAGACTACGCTCAATGACTTTTATCATTGTGTTTATTTGAAGGTAATAGACAACGATGTTTCTTGCGAAGTAGTAGAAACCAGTTAAACTTCCATTGTTTTTATTTTCTTGTTGAATATCAGGACGTTTTAAGTGAAAAATTTCTCTTGAAAACGGCTAGAGGTAAAGGCTGGCCGAAACATCATGATATTTAGGAAAAAAATAAAGGCAGCGAAAGTCTAACAGATATCTACTACTTTTAACTTCTATCATTCTCTACTGTGCCAGATGTCATTTTACACGAAAATTTTATTTTTCACATACCTTTTTTATTTTAAAAATTCTTGGAAAAAAGACAAAATAATATCAAATAAAAAAGATACTGCTTATTTGAGATAAACGGTACAATTTAGACACAAATTAAAATTAAAATTAATTACCAATAAAGTTACTTTTTTAAATGGATTTAAAGTTCTATGGCTGGAATTCTTTTTAGCATCAGAGAATGTACAGAAACAAGGAGGTCATTTTGAAATTGTATTATAATTCTTTTTCTTTTTCATAATATTAGTTTCTGTGTTAAAACTTTCATTTGTATAAAATTTAAAAAAAAATTAAGTATTTAACTGTTTACCTAGATATCTGATTGCCAGATTTAACTACATTTGAAACATGTTCAAATCTGTTTGAAAACTGACCTTACTGCTTATAAAAACATTAATTTTAAATTGCGTCTAAACGGCAGGTTTATCAACAGGAATAAAAGCCCCTTTTTTCAGGTATCTTTAATATAATATGTCCCTTTTTTCAATAACTGTCAAAACAAAATATGTGAAAAATAATATTTCAGCTAAAGTTATCTTAGGTGTCACAGTAGAGAAGAAACTTTATTATAACAGAATAATAGAAGTTATTAAGCACAGTCCCTACGTCGAATATCAACTTGATAGGTTAAAAACTAAAGGCACTGCATTTTGACAGGCTGTAACTCGAGAAGTATTGACTTTTCAACTTACTGCCTTTATTGTACCAAATAGAATCCCTTCCCAAATATTTTGATGCAATATCCGAATACCCAATCTATTATGTTTATACCATTTAAAAACAAGTAATTATGATGTATTTTATATGAATGTTGAATACATTTTAAAGTCTAGAAATATTTCAATTAAAAACTATTCGTTAATAAAAAAAAATCTTATTATTCTTTCTACAGAAAATGCTTAGATGTACCATTAATATAAATTGTCAAAAATACCTACTAAGTTAAAGTTAACAAATTTTTGTGGAATAGAATCACATAGCCGTAACCTAAGGTAAGCTAAACTGAAAAATATTTTGCTTCCCGTTTCATTTCTCTTTTTTTTTTTGAGAACAACACCTTAAAATTACAAAATTAGATTTTTTACTGATAGCGCTAATTTAATACCCTCATAAACTAAATTTAGTATTTTAAAAGTTTAAAAATTTTGAATATAATTATACAAATATCTTGATATTGAAAGAACAATATTATTTTCTTCCCTCAATATTTATTAATGTAAAACAGAAAGAACTTTTTGTTTCGCTTTTCTTTTCTTTGCCTTCTCATTCATGCAATTCCGAGATTGTGATCGGGTAGTTTTAAGAATCCAATCTAAGCAGCCTACAACTAAATCTCACTTTAGATTTATATGGCTTTTGATTACATCAAAAACGTAAAATACTTGAACAAGTTTTTATTAGCCATGCAAATTAAACTGGTCAAGATCTTTAAAAAAATATATATTTTATATTATGGGTTTTTTTATTTATTTGAGTTACTTGGAGTCTATTTTAATATACTTAATGATATTCCATAAGGAATTAGAAATAAGGTATTTTTTTAAATTTTGCCAACCAAGAAATACTTTTATAGCTTCTGTAATTTTTTAATCATTGTAGATAGCAAATAGAGCTTCTTAGCAGATACAGGGGCGTTGGACTTAAATGACACCACAAAGTAATGAATTATACACAGACATAATATTTAATTTTCAAACAGTAAGTAGACCTTTTATATATATTCTATAACAATATAAAATTTATTTCGGATCATTATAAGAAACGAGTGTCATCAACCAATTTATTATGAGGTTAATAAAGTATTGCAAATCATAGATTAAAATATTATGTCCAACTAAGTTGTCAAGTCTAGTTTTGGAAAACTAAGGTCGAAGGTATATAATATATAATTAGGATATTTTAATTTTTCTTAAAGTAAAACTTAAGCTTAAATTGAAAACAAAGACTTAAAAATATTATATAATTCAACGTTAATATTGTAGCATTTAAATTTACCAGTTTGCGTCAATGCTACATGTTCTTTAGTAATATGATATAATTTGTATATTTTTACCTGATTAAATTTAATTATTTATTCTGTCATTTAAAATTTGTAAACATTATCACTTATCTATACTTTCTTCTTAACAGAGTTTGTAAAATGCTGTAGTTTAATATCACATTATTTGGTTTGAATTTGGAGGCAATAGAATATTTTATTTTTAATAAATTCTCATTTCAGTATTAAAAATGTAAGGTTATAGTCAGTAATATAGTTCAGTTAGCATTCGTTGTGGATGTATACCCGATTCGTTTGATACAAGCACCGCCTGTAGAATCCGATCGTTTAAGATTGAGTATACAGTAGGGAATTTGTAACATTTTTTGAAGTTTGTTTTAATCATGATTATTAACTTTGGATTGTTTTGATCATAATTTTCTTCTTGAAAACTTTCCATGGCTTGCCAATATTTGATTTATTACCTGGTAATCAGTGTAAGTTTGGAACAAGGTTAGAGTGCTCCAGGTTGAGAATAAGGTTGGCAAAAATTAAGAACAAATATCCCTAAAATTTGTCATGTGAGGCTGTGAGAGATTTTCGTTTATTTTACCGTTAAACCGTTGAACGCAATAGACAAATTTTGCCACTAGATCTGAAAAGGTAAACTGCCATGTGTTGGTAAAAATTCGTAAAGTGTCAAAAGTATAGAAATTATGTTTTTTTTTTTTTAAATTTCGATACTTACCCCCTATTTCGAGGTCGTAGAGCACGATTCTGGCCTTGATTTTTCACTATTTTTCTTCACTTTCTTGGAAAACTAAAAAAAAAGCGTCACTTCAAAAAGCACTTTTATTTGAGATAAAAACCGAATTTACGTATTTTTTTTTCAATGGAACTAGTTAAAATATATTGTATGGAATATATTTTAATTTTTTTTTGCACAAATTTTAGCAACCCAATTTAGAAAAACTTGTATTTTCAGCGAAAAATTATAAAAACGTCTCAGACACGCCATCAACCGTCAGACTATTAAACTGGCCCTCGAATCATGTAAAAAGGCGCAACGTTGCCAGATGTAAATTTTTTCATAATATAAACTATAAGATTTGTTTTCAGTCAACAACATAGCTTAATTATTTTAATGTTCAAAACAGTTTCTGAATAAAAATAATCTTAACCACTCAAAATTTTTGGTTAGGGTAGGTTGGTTCAGGTTTACCTTGATTTTGGTTAATTTAGAAAACAGAAACTAACCTGAACTAATTTAAGTTAACCTAGATTTGTACTTTCTTGGTATAAACTTTAAAATTTATCCATTACTGTTAACAACATAGTTTAATGATTGCAATGTATAAAAACGGGTAAAATTAACTTTAACAGTCCAAAATTTTTGGTTAGTTTTGGTTAGTACAGGTTTAGCTTGGTTTTTGTTAGTTTAAAAAACTAAAATTAACTAATCTAATTTGACCTAGATTTATTTATTAAAAAATACTTTCTGCTAACGGACATAAGCAATATGATCAATTCATATTATCCGCTTAAGACTACTGGTATTTGGAGGAAAACAGACAAAAGCAACTATAATCTTTAGAACCTTTAATATTCAGAGTCAAAATCGCACATCAAAGGCATAGACATAAGAGTAATTAATAGTACTTCAGTAATCAAAGGAAAGGCAAAAAGTCTTTTTGGGACCTTTTGCTTTCCAGTTCAAATGGAAACAGAAGAATATATATGAATTTCAAAGAAATCATTTTTGCAATCTGGCAATATCGCAGACTTCAACAAGTACGTCATCTTTAGCGAACTACGCAAGCTGTTATTTGTTGATGGTGGCTGTCTTGTTTTGATTTGTTGTGATTTTTGTCGTGGTAATTTTTCGGATTTTTTCGATAAAAAGTGCATATTTTTGAATTATTGTATAATACAGAACCTTATATCACTGTGGAATTTATGGTTACAACAAAAGTTTAAAGATTTAGAGAAAAAAATTGAACCTAAAGTGAAAAGTGATTTTCCCTGTTTTTCATAAAATTGAAGACAAAATATGGAAAACCGAGGTCAGTCGTGTTCTACGACTTCGAAATAGGGGGCATGTACCAAAATTTTTTGAAAGAAAAAGTAATTTTCCTATCATTTCACTCCTTACGAATACTTTTCAAATAACGAATTTTGTTTTAGGGTTTTTCTTTTTTCTTTTTCTTTTCCGGCTTTCTTCTATTTTCTGATTTTTTCTGGTTTCTCTAGTTTTCTGATTATTCTGACTGTTCTAGCTCTATTTTTCTTCACCGTATTGCAACAACGATTTTGACCTTTACGATAGGGCTCATTTTACATTTGGATAATGAGTTCGGATTAACCTTATGAAGCTCCATTCATTCACGATCAACAAGAATGATCCAGATAACAGCGCTAGATCAAATAAATAGAAGTGGAAGGTATGGTGTAGATAAGCAAACACAAGGTAGGAGAAAACTTTAATTTAGAGAATAGAGATAATAATAGAACTTCTTTTGTTTACATCCATATAGACCATACAAATATATTCACATTTAACATGACATAAAATGTAAAAACATCTTGGTAACTTTATTTATAACGATTACTTTCCATGCTCTTGACAATTAAAAGTTTTAGAACGTTTTGCGGCCAATTCCTTACATAACCTTTAAAAATGATATAACATCTATAGTTATCAAGAAAGGGTATAAACAAAATTGTAGGTACCATCCTTTTTTCTGTATATAATTTTTTTGGAATAAAATGGAACTGTTATTGTGTTTTAAATAGTGGTTTTTATTATGGAGCTCTACACCAGTAGTCAGTAAATTAACATCATTCCTGAAATCTATGTGTTTTCCTGTTTTATCACTAGGTAAGTAACACAGACAATGTAAAACAGGTGGCGCCTATTGAATAATCAAAGCAAAGCACAACTATCCCTAAAAGGGATACGGACCTAGCCTCCGACATATTGAGCTGCCGTACGCATTCGTTGCTGTACCCTGTAAAAAGGGAGAACGTCACAATATCTAATATAAAAATACAAGTTGAATTTACTTATTGTTGCTTAACCGTTTTTATATTTATATTACCTTAGCCCTTGAATTTAATAGCTTAACGAGGTCATACACCTATATTGAAAAAGAATATTTTTATATAATTAATAAAATCGTTAAAATTAGTCACACATACAGCAAAAAATTAAACAATATTGTTTTAATTACTGGCTAAGACCCAAACTATAGAATGATAAAGTCGGTTTCTTGGGTTTATCTCTCCTTAAAATTATGGAACAATATTTTTCCCTTAGATTTGCCTGGACCAAAGATTACGGAATTTTTTTTCCTGTAATCGATTAACTAATACTATTTTTCATGATGTTAATATTTAGAGACTAAAATGAGTGCGACTCGACAGTGACAAGTGACAGGCGAGTTCGTTAATAAGCTCCTCGAGCAGTCTTATTCAGTAAAAAAAAGAGCCCTTTGCATTTACGTGGCAAAATTTTCAATCATATCGTTATATATGTTATATTCTAAAAACAGGAACTCCTTACTAGTTCCGAGGCATCCTATTATCTAAATCAAGTTCCACAGAATGATCGGAGTAGAGCCTATGAAACTTGAAACAAATATCGATATTTCGTCCTTTTTTTTCCTTGTCATGACGATTTTGGCCTTGAAATGTGCGGAAAACTCAAAACTAAACATACATTGACTTATTATTATGATCAAGAAATGCAATATTGCGATTATTTGCAGGATAAACATTTTTAATGCTGACGCACCAACATTATAATCTTTAGTAACAGACTTGGCTAAACAGCTTTGGCACTCCCCTCAAAATATTATTCAATCATCTCAAATAGAGCCACATATTGGAACTCTGTAAGGACCCTATCTATGTTGTTGAGTCTTAGGTATATTTCTCAAAAAGTTCCGGACCAGAGAGAATCTAAGAATCATTGCCTTTTGTATGTTCGTTAAGACCTAATCCCTTAATATTAAACACAGGATTTTTTGGAATCACGCCAGTTCTTGATATAATTATATGGATTGTCCGAATGGTATCTATTTCTGCGATCTTCTCATGATGCTTGTCATTTAAACTGTTGTTATTAGAGATGATGAAGTGTTGTTTGCTTGAATGTTTTATTCACTAAAATGAGATCAGGTTTGTTATAAGCATTGTATGGTTCGTAAACATAGTTCGATCCCAGTATTCATTGTTTTTCAGTGTTCAGTTATCGGCTGAATTCATAGTATAATCTTTTTTTTTTCTCTCTCTAAGTTTTAACTTCTCTGCTTACTCTTGATGGATGATTTTGGCGATTGAATCGTGTCTCTTCTTGTACTCCAATGCGGCAAATGCTTAGTATTTTCTTATTATGTGCGTTAGACATTGAGGTCATGATATAGTAAAGATAATTTTTTACTAAAATAACCCGATCTTGAATAGTCAAATGAAACGCTGTCTGAGCGGAAATTGAAAACCAGTTTATGTTCCCTTAACTGTTGTGGTATTAAGCAATTTGCCTCGTATCATGTTCATTCTAATACGGAAGAATCTGTTAACCTACGAAAATATGAGAATAAGTTTGTTGGTTGTTGGTCCAATTGCTTACAAGTACTTATCAATTCGTTCCTCCACGTTATCTTGGAAGCATTATCTGTTCAGTACCACATTTCACAGTTTACAAAGAACAACTAAGTGCCCAACATGCATAGGTGTTGAGCATCCTATACAGATTTTTACTCTTTTGGTTAATTTTTAATACCTGCCTTACCCAACTTATGAACTCGTTCAAAAAACTTATATAAAACTCGGAAAGAAGAAGTATGAATGCAGTTTTAAAATAGTAGTTAAATTCTTACAAGTTATGGGTTAAGTGGAATGATTTGTTCGCAAATTTTTAAAGAATCAATTTCTGTTTACTTATAGTGTCAGTCAAACAAAATAAAGAAATAAATGTCAGCCAATATTGAGTCAACAAAGTTTTATAAACTTTAGTTTAACACTTTCTGAGTTTTGGTTTATTTCTTTGTGGACGATTAACTTATTTCAGTTTAAAGTTCCCGAGAGCATACCTATCACTTTATGCTCAGTAAACGAAAGTTCTAAAACTCTTTGTTAAACTTCAAACTTCTTTAAAACAAAACAATTTTAATTAAATACACAATTTTAAGAAAATGGTTTTAGTAGTCATCTGTAACATCTATTAAATATATTATCAGATAATTCTTCTAAAAAGTGAAAAGTTTGGCCCCTTTGTTCGTATTAATAAAAAAATTCCTTTTCTTACATTTCTTTCTATGTTTTTTTCCATATTGTTTATTATAAACATACTTACAACGGGGCAGCGTAGTCTGTGACTTTTTTCATTAGGTACAGCTTTCGTTTGACAGTTTTATGTTTTTAGGATATTCTTTTATAAAGTCGCGGCGCGTATTCCCAGTCACATCAATGGCATGCCCAAGTCACGACCCAATTCAATTCCTAACCCTTGTAAATGCCGAAAATATAAATATTTTAGATTTTATTTTATCCGTTCGTTAAACTTCATAAATTTAAAGTAAAAAGACTGTAAAAACGTATAACTTATAACAGAGAACCAACTGCAGAATTTAAAACCACTTTCTGGTTATATCACATCAATGTAGGACATCTTTTACACCCTCTAACTTTGGGTAGAGATGTTGTCCTGACCACAAAAGATAAATTACTTAAGTTACAAAAAATATACTGTTAATGTATAAAAGTTCATTATAGTGGATAATATATTTTAATAAACTTAGAATTTGTCTGACAATTTCATCTATATACATTATCGGATAAAGATAAGGCAGCACTTTTGAAAGATATCTAAATCCCGATATACAGGGTGGACAAGGTGGCATAAAATAACCGGAACTGTCGATTAACTCAAAAAGAGAAATAACTTAACAAACAAAAGTTTTAGAAAATAGAACGGCGCATTTTATGGGAGCTTACCCTTAACTTTGACTGTCAAACCCATTTAAAGGTCATATTAATTTATTTTTAGTGGAAGCTCCATTTTATTGCAGGAATGAATATGAATAGTGGGGAAAAAACCAATACCAAACGCGATTGCTCTTCAATTTTCCGGGAAAGGATTAATAGAGCAAATGCATCTACTGTATATTTTTGCCAGCCAAATGAGTGATAACTGGAGTTGTCGAATTGTAGTAGTCATAAGAAATAAACGTTGGCTATTGTGGCTTATTAGAGATCGATCCAACATTGGTTAAAGGCGGCTATTAGTGGTTAACTAAAGTAAACGTAGGTCATTGTGGGTCATTGATTATTAGTTGTCAACTAGGGTAATTAACGTAATCGACTGTTTGAACCTTTTTTAGTGATGGAATTTTGAATGATTAACAATAATTACAAATTCTCACAGATGCGATAGGATTGCTGATAATGATTTTTTTTTAAGTTTTAGACAACCTTTGTTCTGAACATTTTCCAATAAGACTGGACGTTTGAGCTTTATTTTCGTTCTAATATTTGGTCTTGATATTCTTTTTAAAGGTCAAAGATATGATGAGATTTGAGAGTAAAATATACCACTTTCTTCATTTCCCGTGAAGGTTATGGCCAAGGTAAAATCCAAGGTCACCACCAGATAGCTAGAGAGCAATTCTACGCTTTTCCAAAAATTCAGTTGTGTAATTTTTTGTTATGTGCTATATGTAATACAACTTACCACAATATTAAAATCAAAATAAAACTCGTCGACTAAGTCGTAAGCTCTTCTAGTAAATTTGATTCTTAAGCCTTAAAAACAATTTATATGAAGCCAGGGGTAAGTAAACACATCAAATAAAGCTGAAGTAGTAGACCACTATCCATATAGGATGACTCGGATCAAACTGTACATGGCCCAATGGTGTACTCTACTTAATTGGGTAAATATTGATCTGCTATGGAAGAGTTCTGTTAGCAACCCATAATGAAAATACAGTGTGTTTTACAAAATTTGGTCAAATATTTCTTAAAGTATTTGTGATATTAGTTTGCTAGTTGCTATTAATAATTTAGTGCCAATCTGTAAATATTTCATATTGTAATAATTTTTTATTTGCAGGATTGAAATGGTAAATGGAAACTTTGATTCTTTTTTAAATAAAAAAAAATCTTGTATAAAAATTTAAAAAATTTAGTTACACATTTTAAAACTTTATAAATATCTGCAAGATTGGCGAAATTTAATTACCGTACCTTTTCTTTCTGAAAAGAAATTAACACATTTTTTAGAAAAATTGTTTTTTCTGATAAATTTTTTATTACAATCATTGTAATTCTATTTAGTTTTTAAATAAACAGAGTAAAACGTTTGACAACATTTATTCTTACTATTTTTAACGAAAATGACAAAATTGCAAAAACAAACACAAAACTTCAGTGAAAATTTATTTGAGAATATTTTCAGAATGCCCGCCAATACCTTCTTCACATTTTCTTGCTCTGATATTTAAATTTGAAACAACTTATTTGGTCTATTTTTATTTCCTGAAGTAAATTGATAGTACCTGGCAAAAGCTGGTTTTGTGTATCAATTTGTTCTTCATTAACAAAATTTTTCATATACCCCATAGGTTTAAAGTGCGATGATCTTGCTGGTGAAGAATGGAGCCCCCTCCGGCCTATGCATCCATTCGTATAAGTGTTATTTAAAAATTCGAAAATAGCCCTTATGCAATCGTGGTGGAAAAACATTCCTTTTAAATTTTCATCTTTATTTTGCAGAAGATTAGAGAAAATAATTTCTAAAAACAGTAAATAGTTGTTTCCATCTAACCTTTTTTCGTAGTAATGTGGACCAATCAACATATTATTAATTATACTGATCCAAACATTTACGGAAAATTTACATTGCGGCTGCGGTAGCATTTGCATTTTCTAAAGATCACACATGACAACTTCTAGGATTATTGACACCATTTTTCGTGAACTAGAATTTATCAACCCACAGTCCGATGAAAATATTTTCTGCGTCTTCTATTCACAAAAGGTTAGCATAATCACCTTGTTCTAGTAGAGACTAGAGGTACCCCCTGAGTATGATAAAGATAAAAGTCTTCATTTATATTTTTAGATGTGTTCTTTTTTGCGTAATATGTAGATGTTTAGCAATTTTCCTTGTGGATATTTCAAATTTCCATGGACTAAATTTAAGATACCTTTTTCTTCTTGGAATGGATGTCTCACAGAGTGATCGATATTAATTTATGTAGGAAAATGTCCCTGTTCCCGAATAAAAGAAAATATATTTGAAAATGTTTTATGATTTGGATATCTATTATAAAATATCCTTCCATATTCTCATCCGTTACTTTCGCAAAATATACAAAAAATATATCGGCGTATTCTTTTTTTGAAAATTGATCAAGCATTTCAAACTTGCAGTTAATGTCCGCACATAATCTTTTAATAATGCCTTAAATACCGACTCAACTGTCTGAAATGACCTTTCTTTAAATTTATTGACACCTATGGTTTGAGGATCAGTTATTCTGGAGTTTAAATTTCAATTATTGAAAAATCATGTTTTTTATATACGTTGTTATTTTTTTTTGTTTGATAGTTATTCAAATGTCAAAATAATGGTGAACATCAGAAGAAATAATTTTTTTTTTAATTACTACTTACTTTTCACAATAGGTGCGGCAACCAAATAAATTCACCAATGTTCCCGGCATTTATTTAAGTCTTAAAACGTGTCATTAAATTATTTAAAGAGTTATACTAAGAGTTCTATTAAAAATAAATAAATAAATAAATAAGTCCATTTTCTAGTTTGGCCCTGCAAATTAAAAATTATTATAACATGAAATTTTCATATATGGGCATGAAATATTCATATATGGGCATGCTCTATTCATCTAAGGTAGAGTGGCATAAGATTGCGCGAGCTATAAAATTGCGCATTCATCATACCAGGATAACTGAAATTGCGACTAACTTCTGTCGTGTTTTGTTTGCTATCTGAACGGTCTTACGTACCTGAGAAAAAAAAATTGATTCGGTGGAAAACACAAGAAATATGTGAGTACGAAATTTTTATTGATTTAAGATTTTATTTTTCGATAAAATGAATGTGTTACTATAGACCAAAGATAAGGAATTCTAATGGTTTGTTAATATTTTTGCATTACAGTATTGTACAAGTTTCGGCCTCGACTAAAAAAGTTCGATTATTTGCTAAGAGATGGCAGTGGTTTCACTATCTTTCGAATAGCTTACAAGTGTGTAAAATTGCGCATTTTCGACGCGTATAAGTTTGTACGCGTAATTTCTATATTCCAATATTATTATTTTAATAATTCAGTTAGCTTGCCATTTCTGTTGTCTATTTAAAACATGTTCTATAATGACTTGTATTATATCAGAATGTCAAGAAAAGAAAATAGATCGTCAGGTCTGTTCTGAAGAGACTATAAAGGAGATTCGCAGGCGAATTGAAAATACCGAAAGCAAGAGATCAGTGGCCTCATCTTTAGGAATGGTAGTGTTTATTTTACGATTTCGCTTACAATAATCAAAATGTGCAATGAAATTAGGCAGATTTGATACTACATTTTCGCATGAGGTCGAAAAAGACTTTTGCAATCATCTACACACTTTAGATGAAATATTTTATGGATTAACAGCAAAAGGGTTGAGGAGTGCAGCATATAAGTATGTAGAAAAAAACAACATGCCTCATAGGTTCAACAAATAAAGTAAAATTGCAGAAAAAGAGTTGTTATGAGCTTTTTTGAAGCGACACCCGGACATTTCTCTTAGGCAATTAACTTCGACGAGCATTGCACGAGCAATAGGAGCGGTTTTATATAAATCTATCGGCTCTAATGGACAAATGTAGGTTTCCACCTCAATTTATTTACAACATGGATGAGACAAGTGTGTCCACCGTACTTAACAAATAACCCAAAGTTTGCCTAGAAGGGTAAGCGTTCTGTCAACAGGATATGTAGCGTAGAGCGAGACATAAATGTGACTGTCGTCAATACTGTGTCTGCGACTGGCCACTTCATTCCACCCGCGTTTATATGAGACCGGAAGAGGATGAAGACATAACTCTTAGGCGCTGTACCACCTGGATCTATCGATATGGTCTCAGATTCTCGTTTTATAAACGCAGATCTTTATCTCGATTGGCTAACTCACTTCAGAAACAACGCGAAGTCGACTAAACATCTGCTCATCCTCCTGATTTTAGACAACCACTTCTCACATTGCACATTAAGAGCTGTTGAATTCTACTCCAGAATAATATAATTGCACTGACGTTGTCGCCCCACAGCAGCCACAAAATGTAGCCTCTTGGTAGATGTTTTCATGGAGTTTTGAAGAAGTTTTATTCCAGCGAGTGCAACAAATGGCTTCGTAATCACCCGGGGAGGGCAATTACCGTCTATCAGATGACTTCGATTTTTAAACCCGCTTTTCATCAGGCTGCAACAACTGGCCGCGGAGTGGCAGAAGATAGTCAAAATACCTCATCTGATTCTCAGACTTCGATGGTATCTTTAATATAAGTAGCAGAATCATCTAATGAGACCATTGAAATTGATTCGCCACAACCCGGGACTTCCTGCTCGAACCCAATTTTTGCGTAATTCAGAAAAGTCTATAACGCCTGTACCTGAATCTGAAAAGCAATCATCACAGAAGCGAGGTCAAGTCTCCAAATAAATTCAGCGCCGTTGGCGGAGATAATTCCATTTCTAAAGTCGACTCAGTTTAGGAGTTCTAATCGGAAGTACAAAAAATCAAAAATGATTAGTAGCTCGCCATATAAACATCAATTAGAGAATGAAAACTAACCGAAAAATAAACCTAAAAATGAGCCAAAGACAAAAAAGACTAAAAAAATATAAAAAAAAACTAAAAACTAATAACAAAAAGAAAATTTGGGTATGTTTAGGATGCAGCGAAGTATATAAGGAGCCAATAGAAGACTGGATAGAGTGCAATGGCTCCAGAGCATTTATTTGTGATATGTGCAAATAACGAAGTCGCGCAATCTTATCGACGAGAACCCGCAATTTTACACACTGGAGTGTATAAGATTGCGCAAATTCTAACTTGTGATTTTCACTTAATTACTAAGATTCTATATGTTCTGTTAAAATAAGTATAATAATTTGTTGCCATAATAATAAGGATAAATAAATAAATAATTGATCTCAGATAACATTTGTATTTTTCAATTTGTGAGGCTTTGATTGCAAACTGCGCTACCTTATACCACTCTACCCAATGGGGGCATTAAAATATCATTACTAACTGATAACCTAGTTTCAAAATACAATATCTGCAATGCAACATTTTGCTAAATTTTGTAAAACACACTGTATCTTCGTTGAGCGTGGCTTACAGAACTTGTTCATAGCAGATAAATATTTATTCAACTAATTGGAATACATCATTAAGTGATGTACAATAAGATATGAGTCACCATGTATATAAACAAAAGTCGTAGAATATACTACTTTCCTCTTTTCGTTGTTTCATATTTCTTAGCCTTATTGGTAGGCTCTCGTTTTGATACGGCACTCTAATATAGAGAAATGAGTTTCTCCTATTGCAAAGAATACTTTCTGCAAGGATAGATACACTCTTCACTACTGTAAAGCACAAAAGGCTTTTTGTCTCGTTTTGTTCTCTTTGGGTCGCCATCTGATTATAAATCATCTAGAGATATTTTATACGAATAAGGCTTTTCCGGTGCTTTGTAATAATGAAAATTTCTACTTCTTGCACATTTGTTTGTTTTTAAGCATTGTGTAAGTGCATCTTTGTTACGATACAGGATAGAATTTTTTACTTTGTTTTTTAATTTAGCCTTTTTACAGTAGAGACCTTTTTAATAAAAACACGTAAATTAAGATTGTAATGAAGAACATTATAAATTTAATTGATGTATTGAGCCTACTTTTTTAATCTTCTTTGTTTATTGATTTTTTTAATTAGGTTAGAGTTCGTAAATTAATCGTTAATAACGACTTTCATTATTTCCTCTCTTGGTATTGTCAATATTATATTTCTTTTCAGTTCTGTATTGTTAAGTTTCCATGTGGTTGCTCCATCATGTATTAATAGTTTCTGCCACTGCACATACATAATATGTCACATCCGTGTTAGGCATAGACTCAACTTTGAGACTATACGTTTAGTTATGATGCACGAGTTATGGAGACCCATAATTTCATTAATATATACAGCAAAATTAACATACATCTTGGGTACTGAGAAGTGTATCTGACAATAGTTAGAGTACAAAAATTCAATTTTCCTAATATTAAAAATACATAAAATTGTTTAAAATTTAATAAAACGAAATTTTGCACTTCTAGGCGCATCTATACAGAGTGTTAACTAAATACCTGGCCATATTTTGTTTAATTTAAGTCAAAAACCTAAAGTACCTCATTTTTAGGATACCCAGTGTTTAATAAAAAAATCAAGTACTTGTCGAAGACGCATTATGATAGGGTTCCGTAGTAGTTATTGATATTGTTTTTCTAAAATTTCGTTGCACATTTGTTTTTGCGTTAATGCATGTGCATGCAAAATCGTAAAACACAAGATGGACTTCTTGTCGGAATATATACTGAAACATGTGAGATTAGGTATTATTGAATTTTTCTATATTCTATAAATTAGTAAACGTGGCTTAATTGTAACAATTTTCGTTGAAAGGATGATTTATTAGGTGCTGTCTGTCCGGGTCTAATTTTGTATAAAATTTACAACTAGCGCTATCTGTTACCCGGTGGCAGAACTATGTTATATCAGTAAGTTATTAACAATTGTTTTAATAATGTCAATGTGCACAGTGTGTTGAATGTTCTAGTTTTAATTTTAATTTTAAAAGTTTCTAAAAGTTTTTAATTGTGTACATCTTGTTCTGTGTGGAAGCTACGCTCGCGACTGGAGACTGTTCTCAAACTGGCAGGGTTAAGGTGTGCCCTTTGACAAGGTCTGAGCCCTGAGGATGGCCTAAAGTAGACCGAAAGCGCTTGGCCGATTGTAATAATTTAAAAATTTCTTGTTTTCTTCTATGTTATATCAGGCCTTAGTTACCCGCAGTGGAGATGTTAGTCTATTTACTGGCCAGCTATGTTCATTTGAAGTAGATGTATTTTTGACACTTCGTCATAACTTTCGCTATGGAGAAATGGGCCGCAATCGAATTTCGTTTCAAATTAGGGAAAAAGTGGTTCGGAGACATTCAAATTATTGAAAACCGCATATGGTTCAAAAATCGTCGACAGTCGCTGGAAGACGATCCACGGGAGGGGTGCCCTTTAACCTCGACAACGGATGAAAATGTCGAACGACTGTGCATCGATAAATTACGGTTGAAATGTTGTCAGAGGAATTCATCATCAATGTAGGAAGAGTTTACTACATTTTGCACGATAGTCTGGAAAAAAAGGGTTCTTCTAAACCCTTGTTTCCATTCGTAAAAAAAATTAGTCCTGGAATTAGAATCTAGAATTTCACTGACATAATGACTAATCAATATTAAATTTCAATAAGGACATGTTCGAAATCAGACAGTTTCTCGTTACAATATTTTTATAGGAATACGACTGAATTCCCCTTATGCTTCGTTACACTGCCCCGTTCTATTTCTGATCATCACGATCAGCTTCGATATTTCCGTGGTATGGCTTCAACCTGTAGAGATGTTTGGCTTTGAAACTTCGTTGCATTTTATAAACAACGTTACTGATCTTTTTCAGAGCAGCATACGGTCCGTCCCAGGCTGGCTTCAACTTAAAGAATTTGCTTTTTTACCATTGTGGATTCCATAACCAAACTCTGTCATCTTGCTGAATCCATGCCTAGTTTACCTTGATGTCATATCTTGTTTGTTTTCATTCTGTATGTGGCCAGATCCATGCGTTATCTAACTAAACTTCTCTTATAAGACATTCATCCAGTCTCCAATTTCCATACTTTTATCAATTGAGGAACTGAACATTATATTCCAAGATTATCAAAGTTCCCTTCCAAATAAGTCCTTGGCTGGTGTAACTCCGATAATTTCATGATTGGTATGCCATTAAGAAGATTGGCAAATATTTATCCCAACTTTCTGAAGTCTGTCTACAACCTTTGAGAGGTACTCTTTAATGGTCCTATTAAATCATTCAACTATGGCATTTGACCGAGGATTTAAAGCTGTAGTTCTGGTTTTATGGATGCTCAGTAGTTCTCAGAGCTTTTTAAAAAGCTTAGATTCAAAATTATATCCTTGGTCAGAATGTAAATCCAAAGGAATTCTAAATCGACTTAACATATTTTAGACTTTAGCTACCGTTAAGGTATCCTGGTTAGGGATTGCAAATACTCCAGGTCATTTATTAAAGTAGTCAATAGCAATCAAGATGTATTTGTTTTATTTATTTGGATATAGTCCAGCTAAATCAATAGCCATCCATTCAAAAGGTATTATAAATTTTCTGCTTGGACCTTAGCTAACTGCACATTTAGGGCACTGCCTATGCCATATTTTTACGTCCTGACAATAGTTAACCCAGCAAAATGTATATAGAAGTTTGTCTAGAATTTTTTTTTAACTTCCGAATAAGCACCAAACTTCACATGGTGAATTTACTCTAAATTTACCGAAATTTTATTTCTGGATACTACTGACTGAGTTTTTGTTTACTTGCCATCAGCACTTTTTCAGGATCTCTTTAGAAATATCTTCCCAACTTGTAAGCTTAGGGTTATTTTCTTTAAGTTGAAGAAATAGAGCCAGATCATTGTTTTTAAGTTGATCTTTCCTCGTCTGAATTGTACTGGTTCAACGTCAAAAGTCACTCTCCGAATAGGAAATCCTTCTCTTTGTTCTATTGTGCTACGGTGCTTGACTTGGGTTGATTGATATAACTGGCGCCGATGTTAATCTCCAAATCTTCTTTCTAATGCAGTTCTAAGGATTTGATAGTATTTTCGTTAGGTTGTAGCAATGATTTGCAATAACTCCAGTGCTGGTCCACGAAAGACAATTACTAATGCAGTAGCTATCTCTTCGTAGTTTCAGATATTTGCACAAAAATTGTCGTTTGTACATTATCCAAAATGTTTAACCATCGTCAGTTGGGGATTTGACTTCTATCTGAAGATCCTTCATTTTAAATCTATATTATCTACTTTTGATTCCATCCCGTTTCTTTCACTTCTTGTTGTACTTCGCTTATTTTTTTCTTAAACTTTTGCATTTGTCCCAGTATAATTCGATTGAATTTTTGTTGTTCTTTTCGATTGTATTTTATCCATTAGCAAAGTTTATTTTGACAATATTGACTACATTCTTTCTCCTCTTATTTTTCTTTTTGGCGACGTTCTTATTCGTGTTTGTCTTAAAGGCGAAGTTCTTCTTCCTACTGCTTCCCCTTGTGACGACGTGCTTTGTCTTCCAGTTTTTCTCTCAAACGATATTTTTCTTTTTAGCGACGTTGTTTTTTTTTTCCTGTTGTTTTTTCAAATCACATCCATTTCGTTTTAGCGACGTTCTTTTTCTTCTTATCTTTAAGACATTGTTTGCCCCATTTCGGCTCTTTGTTGTCTAGTATTTATAGAATCTGCTAGAATGTTGTTGACAACTCGGTCCTTAACGTCATTCTTATTGTTAAATTTTCTGGTAAACTCCTTCTAGTCTCCAAATAGAATGTTCTAGAACTTTATCAAAATTCGGTTCTAAGCTTCTCTCTCGATGGTTAAATCAGTTTTTTGCTAGCTCTTCTAGTTTACAAATAGAATGTTCTAGAACTTCGGCAAAAATTCGGTTCCAATCTTCTTTCTTGATGACAAATTCGATAGTAAAGTCATTTTGTCGCTAACTTTATGTGGTTCAAAATAGAACGTTGTTGAATTTTATGGAAAATCACAACTAACTTTTAAATTCTTTCCTACATATTTATGTACACTCAAAGATTAATCGATATAATATTTCTATTAACATGCAACCGACCTCCCCAACTCCTTCATTATAGAATCAAACCTCATCGAACTACGGGAACAAATCCATTGAAACGCGATGGTTTTATATCAAGGAGCTCCATATAATTTGCAATCCTGCGCTGCCTTACATGGCGCATTTACCACAATTCATACTCATAAATCGAGGGGCAATTCTAAATAACTTTATAGGCTTATATTTCAGGAATGGAATAACTAAATAATAAAATATTATTATTTAGTTGTCTTTTAAAAACCTATTCAACTGTATCATACTTGACTCGATAAATATTTCAAAACACAATTAAATTTTTAACAGTCTTTTTTATTTATTTTTATAATTGACCGGTGATAATTTCTAGTACATATTATTATTCAAAATTTCAAATTTTAAAAATGTACAGGGTGTCCCATTTTCGACACTTTTAGAGGGTATTGGAGTGTTACGGTTTTCACTTTAGTATCCTATTTTTAAAGGAAACCAAAGATTCTGGTGTCAAATTGGTCATGCCTTTCTTAGTTCAGGTTTGTTCAGGTTAGTTTCATCTAAAGGGTGATTTTGAAAATCTTCGTTTTTAGGCACATCTCGTATTTCCGTTATGCGTCAATTTATCAAAAAGATAAAAACTGATTTTTGTAGAGTTTTTTACGTAAAGTTCAATGGCTCAGTCAGCTTTTTTCTAAAAAGTTTAGTTTTGAGATATTAATCAAATTTGTGATTTTTTAAAAAGGACACCCTGCATATTATTTTAGATACTCATTAAGTATATTTTGGACTTTTCAAAACTGTATAATGTGTTTATTTTATTTTGGAAAAGAAGGTTAGAATTCGATATTTTTAATAATGTATCTTATTTGTAACAGTAGGCCATAGCCAATTTATAAGAAACAAAAGGCAGATGTCCAGAAATTCACAGTTTTGTCAGATTGTTATTATTTATGAAATATTTTTGTTACGTAAGTGTTTTTATTTTACTTTTTAATTATTTTGCATTTACAATAACTTTTTATGATAATTATGAAGAGTATGATATGTTAGTATGTTTTATACAAAGCAATGAAAATCCCCAAGAAGCTTTTGATAACTTCTTATAACTACCGATTGTTTTTGTTTATGGTAGGTATCAAGAAAAAAAGGTAACCCTTTCCAGAAATATTTATTCCGTTTTGGATTTTTTTTGTGGGCTTCTATGCAAAATGAAGTGTATAAGATAAGACATGAATCTATAGCGGAACGTCGTAAGAAATTTGTTTCGCCTTCCAAACTCTTTATAATAGACCTATGATTCTTTTAAATGCGATTAGAAGAATAACAAACCTGTGCCAATATTGCCTCTTGGTTGTTTTTAGTTTTAGTGTTTCTTTTTGGCTTTGTTACTTTAGTTTTCTGGAATAATGTTCATTCATTCATTGTTCTGGTTTCAGTGTTGTTTGAAGTAAAAAATGTTAGAATAATTAAGTGTAAAAATTAAAAACATAGAAAAAGATAAAAATTGACTTTTAAAGTATCTACTCTTTGGTATAATTATTATCGTCAAAATTTTGTATTGGTTTCTTATAAATTGGCCATGATTTACTGTTACAAATAAAGTAAATTATTGTAAATATCGAATTCTGACTTTCTTTTCCAAAATAAAATAAACGCATTATATAATTTTGAAATTTGAAAATTATACTTAATCAATATCTAGAACAATATACAGGGTTCCTATTTAAGAAATCATAAGTGTGGTTAATATATCAAAAAATAAACTTTTAAGAAAAAAACTGACTGAGCCATTGAACTCTATTTAAAAAACTTTATAAAAAGTAGTTTTAACTTTTTTGATTAATTAATGCATACCGAAAATACGAGATATGACTACAAAATCAAGATTTTCAAAGTCACCCTGTAGATTAAAAACTAAAAGAGCCATGACAAATCTGACACTGGAATCTTTTGTCTCGTTAAAAAGTAGGAAACTAAAGTGAAAACCGCAACACTCTATCTTTGATAATAACTCCAATACCCCCTAAAAGTGTCGAAAATGGGACACCTTGTACAATTGGAAAGTTAGAGGGGCATATGAAAAGCCACTTGGGAGGCTCATATTTCGCTTGGTGGTTCGACTAAATAAAATATCTAATAAAATATTTAGTTATATACCTATTCCACGATACTTTACTTGATAAGGTAAACAAAAAAATAAATTTTCTTCATCCCTACTTTTCACAAAAGGGGACCTACTCGAACTTTTTTTTTCAATCTTGCTCCGATCTGTTTTTTGGTAACTGAAATGCATGTCTTCTAAATTTCACCGCAAAAGAGTAAATATTGATGAAGTTATAAGGCCGCTAGGCTGTAACATACAAATGGCGAAAGGACATAACAGAATTATAAAGTTATACTGGATTGATGAATGCCCAGGTTCATAATAGGATCCCACAATCCTCTTCACTATCAAATTCTTACTTTATTTTTCGTTTAGAAATAATAGAGATATTCTAATCTCTCTTAAAATAATGGAGGTATAACAGGCCAAATCCAAAATAGGCCTATTAAAACTAATTACTATCTTTTAAACATATAAATATTAATAGAATAGGCTTTAATATCGTTTTAATTAGTAACAAAAGCATATAATGCCGCATATTTCAATTTAAATTAATCCATTTATTCCAATGCGCAGCCCTGGCAAAAATAAATTAAAAATAATGTTTGATAGCTGTTAGTATATAGTAATTTTTAAGAAGTTTCCATTTAACGCAAATAAAAGCTCTCTTTTCTTAAATTAAATATGATGTAACCAAAATTATTTAGGGTGTACATTATTTCCTGAGAGTTGCTTTATCATTGTAAGATACTAATTTACAGCAAAAGCTATTTTAAAATAGTTATAAAATTTAATTTTTTCTGCATTGGTAAAAAACTACATTATTCTGCTCCAAATGACGACCACTGCTTTAGTATGAAATCTGTTTAAACGGGAGGAAAATCAATTTTCTCAGTGACTTGTCCAATTATATTGCACATGTTGTCGGTCCAGGCCTTCCTTCTAGCGGGGTTGATCGAGAGTAATGAAGCGCATGCTGAAAATATTTGTTGTTCGTGTGTAAGGTTCAAAAACACAGCTTTATTTTCGGAAAATCCCGTATACTATATTGTGGAATGGCTTTATGTTTCCACTATGTTATTTTATAAATCCGGGCAAAGTCGGTCTTAAATGAACTGTTAACCAGAAGGAAATGGTGTATAGAACATCAAAGTACAACTTTCGAGACCCATTTTTCGGTTATTTATTTGAATGCTGCTTTTACGACAAGGTGGATGCCGATTTCGGTAATATTAAATAACCGGAATACTACACCTTTTATACGTTAAGAAAAGCCGATAATAAAATTAAAATCCCGGAACTAGGATTACGTTATACTAATTATTCGTGCTCTCTTACACACAAAGTAATAGCTGTTTAAGGTGCTATTGTAAATGAATTGTTAATTGTTATAAAGAACTAGGTATGTATATATATATATATATATATATTTATATATATATATATATATATATATATATATATATATATATATATATATATATATGCATTTATCTATATATATATATATATATATATATATATATATATATATATATATATGCTTTTTTTGCCAAAGTGTAAAATTATTAAATTTTTTTTCTGCAATCAGTGTTTCACTTAAATTTTTAAACCCATACTATGATTCTTTATCTTTGTGTAATTTTAACTCTGATTATTTTATCTATCTGCAGGTCCATAATTTTAGTTAGTAACTCATTTAATACCGGTCAATAAAGCGACGAAGCGGCTGAATAAATATCTCATGCATCTATAAATGCTTTGCCGCTTTTTTTGGGGAGGTGGGGGGCGGTGATATCACAAAAGTACAGTGTGGTATGCGAAAGCAAGTTAAGGGACGGGGACACCAGCAACATTCCCATTTTTAGTGTAAAAGGCAGGGTTAGGTCTTTTTTCCTGAATTCGAAGCTCTTGGAGAAAGGGGGGGGGGGCGATCACAAGAAAAAGGGATGTGAGCAGCATACACATTCCTAATATAAAAGGCAGAATCGGATCTATTTTCCTGAACTTGGGAAGAGGAGGGGCGGTCGCAAGCATATACATTCCGATACTCTATTCAAGAACTAGAGAGAGTAATAAAATTGTTACCGAAACCTCCAACGTACCTGCTCCAGTGCCGCAGGTAACTGAGGACTGCCGTAAATCTAGTTATATTTAAATATTATAAGCTTTTATAAATCTACTGCAACAATAAAATTTCTGATAATTCATTTTAATTTCTGTCAGTGAGCAAAGTACAACTTACAGGGTGTCCTTAGTGATTTATCTTATTTGTGCTAGCTTTTATATATTATTTGAGATTAGTGAGATACCTAAAAGATATGGCTTCCACCTCTATATTTATTCCAAAATCGTTAAACAAGGACATTTTTCCTTAACGAAAAACTTATTATGATGAATGTTTATGATGTCTTAAGACATCAATATCTAGATAATAATGTTAAAAGCACTGTTGACATATGTTCCAATATGACAGGAGTTGGAAAATCTACTATGTACCGAATCCTGAAGGAGAAAAAATCGACTGTTATTGTTAGTACTCCCAAGCCACATTCGATCACAGGCAAACGAAAAACCTCGTTGGAAGAAGAGATGTAAACTGCAAAAAAAAAAGGAGTTGTACATACATTTTATTATGAGAAGCAGATCTTAACCGTCGACGAAATTCTAACTAAAATCAATGAAGATCGGGATTTACCTGAAATTAAAAGAACTGAGCTCTGGAAATTACTCAGAGAACTTCTACTAGGAAAAACCAGACAGGAAATCTATTCTTATAGATCGTCTGGAAACTGAGCTTTGGAGAAGGAAATATCTCTCTCAAGTAAAAGGCAGAGTAGCTAGAAATAACACAGCTTACAAAATTAGTAATTTAACTAAACTTTTGAAAGATTTTTTTGAATAGAGTTACTGCGGAAAATTGAGAAAAATCCATATAATAAAAGAATAAAACAAAATGTGGAAACTCGATCTCATGATCGGTGAGATATAGGAACCAATTATAATTAATTTTAGTGAAGATAGCTTCACTGACTTTGATTACGAATTAGATACGTAAAGTTTATTAGTATAAACACAATTTATTATTCAAATTTTTGTTTTTGTTGTATTTTATTGTTTAATGGTGTTTACATATTTTTTTATTTTTTTATATATTTTTATTTTAGTGTGTCCCACTCTTTAATTTTATATATATTTAATTCCAATTAGCCGTAATTGTTTTTATTATTTTTTTATTGTATTTGTGTTTTTTTCTTAAGTGTGTAGAATTAACATGTTTATTTAATTTTTTTTGGGCTATCGGATTTCCATATAATAAAGTAAATTAAATTAAGATGTCAGTACAATATAAATAAAAATAAGTAGGTCCAGTTTTAACTGTAACATATAAAAATTAATTACATTTGAACCCCTTTTTAGTGTTTATTTGTAATTATGCAGATTATTTAAAAAATAAATAAACTGAAACGTCATATGTCCTAAAAATGAATTTATTTTTTTTACATATGTTTAACTTTTTGTATTTTTGACAATGGGTACTTTGTAAGTATTTAAATTATAACTTGGAATTTTTTGAGAGAATAAGGCTACGTTTTAGTCTGAATGTGCCTAAAAGGGTTTCTATGCCAAAATTAAAAATACTGTTGTGATTTGTGGTAAATATATCAAAATTATCTCTATTTTGTAATGTATGTGAATTATTAAGAAATCATAAGAAATAAAATAATATTATAAAAATTTTTAATTTTAAGTTTAGTACCGAAATAATATTCTATGCCATAAATACTTAGTGACAAAATAAACCTCCTTCCGACGCCTATGACAAGGATTAAAATCCTTTTTAACACTTCCCACTTCCAAATATCTACTGTTATCCAACCCAAATAGACCATTGTTATAGACCGGTATTTTTGATTATAAAACTTCTAACCTGTTCCTATGAAAAATATATGTGTCTAACAGATTTTGCCAAAGATACCGGACTAAAAATACAGGTAGTTTACGAAGAAAAAATGGTAAAAAATGATTTATTACTCTCTCTAGTTCTTGAATAAACTATAGTATAAGAGGCAAAATCGGGTCTATTTTCCTGGACTCACAGCTCTTGGGGGGGGGGACGATCACCCCCACCGCCACCCTTTTGGATCCGCGCCTGGTTTGGAATTATATGAAAAATTATTTGACATAAGCTTCATAGAATAAATATATTTTATTAATACACACTTTTGAGTTGTTATTGACACTCTTCAAGAAAAAAGTATTTTTCACTCAAATCGAATTTGGACTGTGGTGTTAATTTCAATACTTTTGCCGGCTGAATAAATTGATGGAAAAGAATTTGTCCCATTTCCTTAAATTTATATTTTTGGCAAGATATCAATATTTGTTGCCAAGTTTTAATATTTTTCAAACTTTCTCGTTGTGTAAATCAAGCCAGCCTTTCGTAAAAAATAAGTTAATGTTGAAATATATACGAAAAGTTGTGCAATTTGATACCCAATTTATCAAAAAGTAAGTAATTTGGAAAAGATAATTTTACTAACTTTTGAATTAGGTTCCGCTTGACCTGTCTCTATATTTACGGATCTATAAATGTTGCCCACTCCCGTTAAGGAATTGAATTGTAAAAACAAATTCAAATATCTCTTTAATAATATTATCAATAATTCCATGATCGTGGGCTAAATTTACAATTCAGATATAACGAATTTATTTGAAGTACCTAAAACAGTAATATACTAGGACGAGTTCTCACAGACTTTCAATATATATATATATATATATATATATATATATATATATATGTTATGTCGGATATTCTCACGAGTGTGATGAGTAATCGAAGGTTTTCGGGCATCCCGTGTATGTGCTGAGTCCCTATCAGGACTGTAAGGCAGCTGACGTTTCGGTGAGATCTCATTCACCATTATAATCTGTTTACAAAACATCAACCAGTACCACTTAGTAACGAAACAGGTTACAACTCGGCAACGCAACCCCAAACACTGGCAACAGGGCCGATGACGCGCAGCAGGTCTCGCAACCTGATGGGCCGGAACCATTCGGAAAACGAACGCGTCCGACGCGCACACGGTCCCGACAGCACCGGAGTCGGCGGCGTCAGTTCGCTCGTAGACGTCATACAGTGAGCTTTGAAAATGGTGAATGAGATTTCACCGAAACTTCAGCTGCCTTACAGTCCTGAGAGGGACTCAGCACATACACGGGATGTTTATGCGGCTTTCACGGATTCCTCCGTGCGAGTTGCAATAGCAGTGGATACATCCACACTATGCCGTTGTAGTGCTGAAATCACATTCAGCAAAACGTACAACTATACGCAACTCCGTGTATAAGTGAAGTAAAATGCGAACAGTAAATGCAAACTTCGTTTCATCATATCCTTTTCGTGTTAGAGGTTGCACAGTTTGAATAGATTGCTACAGAACACATTGGATATGATGAAACGAAGTTTGCATTTCCGTGCTAGAGGTTACACAATTTGAATGAATTGCTACAGAACACAATTCATTCTATTACACCACCATCGAGATAATGGCCTACCTGTATCACCATATCGAGAAGAAAGTCAAACCTTACCATCCCCGCCACAGTGATACGGCAGAGGTGCATGTTTCGTTTCTACTAGACTCATCAGGGTACCGACGTGCACCTGTTTGTGCAAAGGATAGATCGGAAGGAAGTAAGCAACAGTGAACGCGGCTTCGCCGACCTCCCGTCGGATGACGTATTTATGTTTATGAGGCTTTCACGGATTCCTCCGTGTGAGATGTAATAGCAGTGGATATATCCACATATATACACCATCCGGCGGGAGGTAGGAGGTAGGCCATCATCTCGATGGTGGTGGAATTGGATGGATTGTGTTCTGTAGCAATCTATTCAAACTGTGCAACCTCTAACACGAAAAGGATATGATGGAACGAAGTCTGCAATTACTGTTCGCATTTTACTTCATCTATACACGGAGTTGCATATAATTGTACGTTTGTTCAATGTGATTTCAGCACTACAACGGCATAATGTGGATATATCCACTGCCATTACATCTCACACGGAGGAATCCGTGAAAGCCTCATAAACATATATATATATATATATATATATATATATATATATATAACTTCGCTTACATCTAAGGTTTCATAGTTTTTTTATGCCTCTGTATATTAACTTTATAATTGAACATTATTATTCCTTATTATCTTTTATCTAAAAAAGTAATTTTTAGCAGGTGTCGCTTCGTTTTGATCAGAAGGAGTATGACGAATGGGATTTCAAGTCAGTTTACCCACAAAAGAATATCTTGTGTCTCAGTCAGATACTTAATTTTAAGTACTAATTAATAATATTACCCAGATAAATCCGATTTTTCATTTTAAATATTCGCAAGTGCTGATAAGCAGGATTAAGGGAGCCAGAAATTAAACAAAGTATTCATGTTGTTTGAAGTATGGCAGGTGGTACAGACCTCAGAATCATTGAACCATAAATTCAGAACTGAAAAGAAGATTGTGGCCAAAATAGATTATTTCAGGAGAAGTGCAAGGATTTTAATTGAGATGGAATTTTATATTTTGGGAAACGATTGTCCGAATTTCATTGATTTTATTTATTAACGATTGTTTATTTGGAAACATTTGTGTATGAATACGACATTCTATCACTTCCCACAGTTTAACAAAGTAACGGATTTGTAGTGGCTTGTGCAAAACTCGAAAGTTCTTTTCCTGAAACTTCTCCCGAACAATTCATGGAAAGTGCATTTCCTTGTTTTTTTAGCCTATTCGTTTATCAAATGTTTCTTAAATTGTCTTTCTTTCTCGTTCGCAATTTTTGATAGTAAATCGTTCATAAAGGGAATATGTTTTCTTGATAACCAATCTGTAAGATCACTTTTTTCTACTATATTACAACTTTTCCAACAGTTTAGAATGATAACTGGCGTTATCCAAATCTATAATAGACCTCTCCAGAATCAACTGTTATCATTTGAGAAAAATATTTTTGAAAGATATCCGCTGTCATTAATGTCATAATCTTTAATAGATATCAATTCGAACTGCAGTAAAACTCCTATAAATCCATTAACACCTCCAATATGAGTTATAATGAATTTGCTGCCCTTACCGAGTAAGGGTTGTAAACCTGTCGACAACCCTTCTAAAAATACTTCACGAAAAATTGTCATATTCTTATCTTCATACATTTTTTGTACTATGTGTCTTTCACTGAGACAGATTACATCCAGATAAAAAGTATTTTTGCCTTCTCTGTGTAATGTTCCGCAAATACTCTCTTCTCTAAAATAGTATTTCCTCTATATCACCTCCATTTTGACTTTCTCTAAAAGAAATTCATTTTTGTCAGCAATTTCTACAGATTGATTTTTTCCATGCCAGGCCCATTTTTGTCTTGTTTCACAACTTTCAAAATACTTGCATTTTATCTTCTAAGATATAATTCATGAACGTGTCCTCTTAATATGTTTTTGAAGCAATGGTATAATTTTTTTCTTCTCGGATACGGTTTAGGCACGCACATAGTTCCACTTGTTCTTTCCTTAATTCACCTGTAAATTGTAGATTATGCAAGCATATTTTGAAAAGACGCTACGCACCCTCATCCGAGTTCTTGGTTGAACAAGTGGATTTTGCACATTTGAAAGTATTGTCTTGGAATTTAAATCCAAAACACCTATACAAAGTAATGGAGTAAAACTAGACATTTTCAACAGCTAGTATTGAAAGTTGTAAGACAATAACATAGCAAGGCTTTACACTTACACACATCTGCATTATACTTAAAAATATCATTACTTTTAATTGCCCATTTAAGATGTATACTTTTAAACCTTATTATCTTTTAAGTATACTACTCTCTCCTCAAATACATACTTCAGACACATTCAATATCTACTCCTTACTTTATCAGAATTCGGAAAGCCGAATTATTTATGAAATATATTCCGAGTATTGCTATGCTTTTGGTTTATTGCTCTTCACAGGTACGTCTGACAATGGCGAACAAATGACAGCTTTGTTAGTTTTATGCAGTGGGGTTTTACCGTAAAAAAGTATATTAAACAAAAAACGAAAATATGGGCAATAATAGCGCACTATCTTGTTTAAAAAAATATTCAGGATTCAAACTTTTAGCAAATTCAAAGTTCCAACATATTAGCGGATAATACAGAAATTTCATCAAAATCTCTTCGTTATATTTTGAATATATGTGAAAAAAAAAAGAAAAATATATTTAGCAGCCCATTTCCATATGACAGACGCATTTAAAATTTTCTTCTCGCTGGTTTGTGCAAATTTTCTGACCCAATTTCATTTGACACATTCACTTCTTTTCTTTTCTAAAATTTTTGTCCATAACTGACAAATTTTGGAATTATTGGCAAGTTTCCTGTAAAGTCAACATATTTTCTTCAGACCACACCATATTCATATTATGAATGAACAATTTTTAATCAAAGCCAAATGCTAAATAAATTTCATTTCATTAACAAAAAAGTAAGAAAATCTCGTGTGTTCAGTCTTGCTGCAAAGTATTTTTTTTCCAAAGAACGTGTCATAAACCCGTCCCACCAGATAAAAAAAATCCTTTGAGTTCGCATCAAAAAATCGACAGAAAATGGATCGTTGCGAGTATCGGTCGAGCTACTCGAAAATAATAGAATTATAAAAAAATTGATTTCTTGTAACCCAACTCCATTTATTACCTTCTTTGAAACCTGCCGACGATGGCCCTCGATAACAATACAAATCGGCAAGATTCAAAGGAGTCTCGTTGAAAATTCGAGACATACTCGTCACGCGTTCGTTCCACCATATTTATACGCACCTTTAGAAAATTCACTTTCAATAACTTTTGATCCTACCGCGAGGGTTTAGTATAAGGCGAAGATTCTTAGAAGAAAAAATTTTACTGTAAATTACCTTTTTAAAAATTTCCCTAAAATCTCAAACTATTCATTTCTATTTTGTGTTATATTTCTTGTCTCCTAAAATTTATATATCTAATAAAGTTGAAAGCGTGCATACAAAAATATTCAACAAACATTCCGTCGAGTTGAGAAATTCCCGATTCCTTTTGTGTGAAAAGCTTTTGATAACGAATAAATGGCGCGAACGTAGGCATATAAATATGTATTTTATACCTTAGTTGCCTTTTGTTACCAAACAAAATGGGCTATCAGAGCAGAAATATGAGTCGTGAGGAATTTTCATTAAATTTTAATATTGTGTGTTACACGAGCGTACCTGCGCTGATAAGCACAAATTAGATATTGTAACGTAACATAAAAGACTATTTTAAAAGGAAGATAAAACACACCGACTACTCTTATTTGAACATCTAAGTGGCCAAAAATGGATCTTTTTTAGAATCTTCGAAATTCTATTTAGGAATATATTTTTACAAAATAAATATCATAATAATATTCATAGACAGTCAGTCACAAAAGTGTAGATATATCTAGTAAATTTCTTGCTTTTATATACAGGGTTTTTTATATTTAGCAGCATACCTAGAGACTTTATTATAAAAGATGGAAAAAACTCCACTAAAGGAGGATTTTTTCCATATTATCTTTTAGATTTGTCTACAAAAACAGTGACGGATCGTAAAGTCCATTTTCACCTGATTTCAAAGATGTATAATAAGTTACTATTCGGACTAGTCGTTATTTAAATATTTAAGTTTAAATTATTAATAAACTGATATGCCTGGATAACAAATGCTTTATTTTAATTTGTATCGTGACGTTTTAATATGTCATTATAATAAGTATTTGAAACTATATTAAAACGTCACAATGAAAATTTCCAAGCTCCATTGTTTTTTTATATCTGTTCATTAATAATTTAAACTTAAATATTTAAATGACGGCTAGTCCGAACACTAAATTACTATACATTTTTGAAATCAGAAGAAAAAAGCTTTCATTCTAGTTGAGAATATATAGGGTGTTTCATTTAAAAAGTTACCAGTTTTTTTTGTTTCTCAACTTTACAGTGCGTCACTGTTTTTGTAAGCAAATCTAGAACATAATATGGAAGAAATCCTACAACTTTTGTATTTAAACTTTTTTCCAAGTCTTATAATAAAGCCTCTAGGTATGGTGCTAAATATAGAAAAAAACACTCTACATGAATAGAAATTGTTAATTCGTTCTTCTTACACTGATTAAATGATAATTAAAAATTAAAAAAAAAATATTTGTTGAAATTTGTTCTGAGAAAAAACTGCATTTATTTAAAATTTATACTTCACAAAAGTTTACTTATACATCTTTACGGACAACACCAAAATACCATTAAGACCAATAACCAGCCCCAGACAAACAACAAAAATTGCACGAGCGAAGTTTTTCCTAAAAATCATAGAGCCTTTAGAAGGTAAGATGGTGTCAAAAATTTTACCCATATTGTGAATGTTATTAGTAGCTTTAATCTAGAGCTAGACAATAGACTAATAACACTGCCCAACAAATTTTAGTTTATTCTGTTGTATCTTGTGTAAAAGGTACATTTTTTGTTAATATTGGCGCGCTGAACACAAGAATGACAATGAAATTAAAAACTTAGTTGCAATTTTCAAGAACAAGTATTTTTTATTTTATTTTTTTACTTTTCCTTTGTGAAATGTTTCTGGAGCATCTCTAACAAGAGTCCAACAGTAGTAGGTAAGCATCGAAGCATTCCACTTTCCCTGATACCTTTTCTCCATTGTTGATATATCCTGATGGAAGCGTTCGCCGTGCTCATCACTTACAGCTCCGTAGTTATCAGAAAAAAAGTCCAGTCTCATTTTTGATTCGATGAGAGCATATTTTCAACTAGAGTAACGTAATTGTTAGCATTTTTATTTCCGAAGAAATTAGTTACCAAAAGGAGAAAGCCATTCCAAGCATTTTTTTCAATATCTGATAGAGTACTGTCGAAATGTTTGTCTTTCAAAATATGTCGAATCTGTGGCCTCACAAAAATATCTTCTTTAATTTTTGCTTCACTTAGCCTTGGGAATTTTTAACGCAGGTACTGAAAAGCTGGCACATCTGTATTCAGTGTCTTACTAAAGTTTTTCATTAGGCTTAATTTAATATGCAGTGGTGGCAACAAAATCTTTTTGGGGTCTACCAATGGCATATGTTGTACATTCTCTTCACCTGGTTCTAATGATTGTCGAACGGACCAAGCTTTTCTCTTGTAATGAAGAGCCTTTAACCAACTGTCCCATTCACACAAAAACATTAAAATTTGGTGTAGCCTGGCCACAACCCAAGTAAAAGTGCAAGCACCTGCCACAGATCTGGTACTGGTATTCATCGTATACTTGTCAATAAGTATATTTGTCAATAGGTATTTCATATTGTCGTATAATTCTTTCATGTGAACTGCATATCCAAGAGGAATAGACAGTAAAATATTTTCCATATGCAATAGTACTGTTTTTAAACTCATTGTTGAACTATCTATAAACAATCTCGATTCTTCTGGCTTGTAGTTTATATTTATAGCCGCCAATAAACCGCTAATGTTATTATAGAAAACCAAGTTTTTTTCCATATTAAAAAATGGTGCTAAGCCTTTATGGCGTTTACTAAAAGCACATACTGAAACATCGTCTTCTAATAAGTTCCATTGCTGCAATCTTGATCCTAGTAACTGCTTTATTTTTTGGAAGTTCTCAGTCTCACAAGATCGATTAATTATGATTGGGTTATTTTGTGCGGTTTGCGGTATAACGTGCTGGGTGTGAAATAAGGATCTCTTGATGTTGATGGCATATCCTCTTCTTGAGAAATACTTGTATCGTTATTATCTGATCCGCAAGTGAATGTTTCTTGGGGTTCTGGAATACGAAGTTCGTCATTAATAGACTTTTTCTCCTTGGATATACCTGTGCCTTGCCCAACACTAGGTTTGATCATTAACATGATTTGAAGATTCTCTACAGATCATTGGGACAGCAAACCGCATACATCGTTTTCTGTTTTTTACTTGTTTCTCAGACTTGAAGCGCATGCATTAGAGCAGATATGTGGTGCTCACTGTTTGTCTTGATCCCCAATATTGCAACCGAAATAAAACACAACATGACAGAAGTGATCTGGATTGTTTACACACTTTCGAGATATCTTACAATCTCAACTCTTTGATTCGAATCACTAACTTCGATTGACTAAGCCCTCCGCTTTGTAGCTGCTTATAAAACCAAATACGGCTTCTACATTTTTTGAGAATATTCGAAAATTCTCTATTCTATTCCATGATATTCGCAACAGTAGCGTTTGTCATTTATTAGTATAAAGAAGCTGTTAAGTACAAAGCAAACATGAAAGTCTTTTTACATGAATTTAAATGGCTGTTCGGTTGGGACGTATATGGGGGTCATCCATGGAGATCCCCCATGCGGTCTTGATAAGTTGAGCAAAATGTATATTTGACAACATTGCACCCCTCTATTGTTATAATAACACAAATAAACAACATGCATTCTGGCGGTTACACTGTTAAAATATGGGGAAATATTACATTATGTATCTCTAAAACTTGAACTAATATTAAAAAAATAAGTTTAGTTTCGGTTTTAGCACACTAAAAATGGTAAGATTTGGTTGATCTTATTTTAGATACATTTTGGCTGTTGATCAGATTTTTTATTGCAAAAATGGAAAGCTATAGAAATTCCCCGTCCAACGATGTAAATATGTTATATGATTTTTCACATTTAGAGGTCATTTAGAGGTCAGATTCACTCGTTTGACTGAAAAATGTAAAAAGGTTTATAAACCAAACGTTTTGATGACAAGAGACATGAATTTCATTATGTTGAAAGGGCTTAACGTTTATGACCTTGAAAATGACAAGATTTGTATTTCATGGTCAGTTTTGTTTTTCATTGACAAGACAGCAGCTCTCTTAAGACGAGAACTTTTCTATTAGACAAAGACAAGACACAGACGCGACAAATACACAACACAGAAATTAAATGTAGATGTCTGATAGTATCGTGTATGCTCGACCTACTTTTAAAGGAATGCAATACATTGAAGAGATTTGTTCTAAGTCTAATCGATGGGCGTTCTTCCTTAGATGCATATAGAGGATCAACAAAATATTAAATATTCCTAATATTTAACGCATTTTTTTATAGTTATGGTATGTATAAACTTTTGTAAGACAAATATTCTGTTTTTTGTCATATACAATATAATACTTCGAAATTATAAAGTGTTTTATATTATTGTACCATCCTTATTATATAAAATTATATTTTCTAATTAAGTTTAATTACTCACTATTTATTTAAAATTATTATGATAAAGATAGACTTTTTTGAAATTTATTTCAGTCAATGCATATCATCACTTACAATTCTCAACCAAAACATTGTTGCAGGCTTTTCACATTATTTATAATATCATATAGAATATCACTTATTTGTATTTCACTTGAAACTTGTGATGACAATGGGATGACTTACCAAATGGAAATGTATTGCAACACTTTTATTTCTGGCATTGTCAAATTAGCAGTTAAAAACATAGTAAAAATCAATCAGGCTATACTTAATTTTTAAATAATTTCTGAAACAACAGAAAACGATCCCCAAACCAATTATTTAAAAATAAATACGTATGCTCCCCATCTTTTTCAGGGGAAACGCACTCAAAAAATTGTCGCAAATAATTTTTTAATATTTTTCTAGAAATTTCTAATGCACTCACTATACATTTACAATAACTTTAAATGAAGAAGAAATTTAAGGTTAATTGGTTCTAAAAAATGTCAGTACAGTTTTTACAACATATTACACTTTTATAAAACGAATTCATGATATGTACCCCTTTCTAAGAGAAATAGGAGATTTATAATCACCCGTATTGAAAGTTTACAAGTAAGACTTATTCTGCGACCATTTGGATAAAAATTTGAGTAAAATAAATGTTGAAATACAATGCCTTAAACCTTTTCCGTCAGGAGCTAGTAGAAATTCTTGTTTGTACAGCTACAGGTATTGGTATAAAAAACTTTGACCTAATTTTTCGGTGTAGATAATAGAGATTTTTTAATTTCAGTGTGTGACGCATTTTACGTAGGCGAGAGCAGGTTGTGCTCTTCGGAGCTGCTTTGATTACGGCAGCGGAACATCGGTCAGTGGATATTTCTCGTGCAGACAGTCATCGGTCAAATGCTCAGCGCAGGGGTATCGATTCTGTGATATCTACTTATATTCGAGATATCCCTGCTCTCTCAACAACGGTTTGACTGCCTGAAGGTTAAAACATCCACTCGGTGGTCGGTTCTCGGGCGCCACCCTCGGGATTCATGTGGTCGAGAGCCCACTTATGCACCGGGCAGCTTGTTACAGTGGAGAAACGGCAAGCCAGGGGTCAATTGCGTGTATTAGTGCTGGCTGCCGGCTGCCAGTTATTATCTGTAAAGTTAAAAATGGGACTAGGTAATGAAACAAATGGTTATAAAACATCCTGTATCCTGTATTCCATTCTTTAATACAAAGACATGGCCTAAAACTAACTTACGCTCGTATGCAAATTATCGCGTTTCGTATTTAAAATCCGCGTTCACGGTTCACGGCCCTTCGTATTAAAATTCGACCGACGGCGGTATACGCGGTATGTAACAATAACCCGGCATCGATCGGCGATAGGCGGCGTCTCTACACGGCGACGGTCTTTATACGCGGCGGTGGCGATAAGCGTCGGGGCGGCCTTATCAACGGACATCGGAGGGCACCTGGCGGTAAACATATTCCTGGTCAATACGGAAACAAAACTAAACTTACGGCATCAGTGCGTGTGTTTAGGTGACGGTAGGAAGGAAAGAAAGGAACTGACGCTGCCCGTTCTTATAAGGGTCCTCGATAGCGTCAGAAGGATGGAACGACATTGCCCGTTCTTATAAGGGTCCTCGACAATGTCGACCAATAGCGGTAGAAAATTAGGAAAGGGACCGACACTGCCCGTTCTTATAAGGGTCCTCGGCAGTGACGGTAGGATGACACAACATTGCCCGTTCTAACAAGGGTGGCAATGTTGGCCATTAGCGGGGTAAGACGTAAGGAAGGAAGTGTATGGTGAAACACCATATACACGCAAGGCTAGCCTTACCTACATTGCTAGACTAGGAAGGCGTGATCTGGCAGGCGACTCAGTCCAGTCCGTTTGGACCCGGGTGGAGAACGTGCAGTTCTCCGCGAAATAATGGTCTGCTTGTCGTAGTACTACGGATAAAAATCAAATTCACGTTGTCTGGTCGATAAGCAATAACACAAATAATTAATATCCTACCGACACGTTCCGCTTCAAAATAAGTACAAATATAAGTTCCAACCATATAATAAGTACGTCAACACAGGGTGTCTGGGTAAAGGCGTCGACGTCATGGACGAAACACCGCTGTAACTTTTGGGTCAAATATTTAATTAGATTGTATATCGCCGGGTTTAATGGGTTTTTCCGCGTGGTATTACAACATGCTCAGGCTTAAATAGACGCCCGAGCTTCCACTACGCTGACGTGTGACGACGTGCGGTGATCGCGCATACAAAACTGCTGAATGCGGCGCGCGATTACTATGGTCGGACGCTTTGAAAATCTCGGAAAATAATATTTCCCGACATAGCGTAGTAAATCTAATTATATGTCGGTAATATCGAAACTATAAGCAATCTTTTCCCGCAAGAATCAGATTTTTCGGATGTAAAATAAATAAATTAAATCCCGGCGAACATACTCATGCCCAAAAATTTAGTAACTTCATTACATGTGAATAAACGCATAAGATAATCATGTTTTCTTAAGTTCAAAAGGAATCACTTGCTCTAAAGAGTTTCTTACATCTTCACTTCTTTATTTTTATAGTATTGTCTTTTCTTCTTCCACATATGCATCAGTGCAACCGACACCTCATTTTTTTCTGCTGATATTAATCGATCGTCGGGATAATTTATTACGAATCATATAGCATCATTTCGTATGAAAATATAATGGCATCTTAATGTTGAATCTAAACAATAAAGAAATCGTAATATGACCAAGAGTGAAAATATTTGCAAAGGGCATTTAAAGACGATGTTAAATGAAGAAGTGTCCATTGAGTTCTACTTCTAATAAAACAGTATCTAACGTAACACAAAATATACATGTCACTTCACAGCGTTCACGTAGTTTCGTTATAAAGACTTTTGATAGTCAATTGATTTATTGGAATCTTTGTAGGAATTACAATATTTTTGATACAGGTTCTCACGGAATTATGAAGGATTTAAACTAGCATCAAGTAAATATTTTACATATCAGTAAATTATTTTTATCCGCCGTATACGGCCCACATTGATACCGTGTCTATTAAAACTACCGTTATGTTTACGGTGAACATAAATCCGTACTATAGTAACTGGTGTATTAAGAAAGTATGATAAAAAGTTTTCTTGAGCTGCCTAGAAATTCATTATAATGTTGAGAACGTATTTTGAGTATATAATAAAATTTTGAACCTAAAAACTGCTATAAAATTGTGAATTTTAAAATTACCATAACTAATTTATTTCTAAATCAAATTAATTTTCATCTACAAAAATTAGTAGTTTTTCTTAATAATAACCATTCTAACCCACTAACCATTGGTAGTGCATTAATTCAGAAAATTTTATTTTTATTATTCTTAATTGAACACTCTTTATAAAGCTCGTCTATAAGATAATTTTCATTTCTTTTATTTTCCCTGGTGACAAATTTCCGGTTTCCTATTAAGTTTATGAATAACAGATCACCCTATATATACCTATTTATACTTTATAAATTCAATAATCCTATCATGGTTTAAGCGCTTATTCAAAAATATTTTATCGAGGGAATATTCCAATTTCTTTTATGTAAAAAGCTTTTGATAACACAAAAATGGAAGGAAAGTAGATATCCACATTTCTTTTTTACTGTAATTTTCTTTTCTTTATAACAAGATGTATAAATAAGGGAGAAAATGAGGCTTAATTTTAAACTTTTTCCATTTTAGAAGACATTCAAATTAAATTAGCCAAAGTGATTAAACTTTTAATAATATTTTGCTTGATCAAATTTATCACAATCTTTTTCACGCTATAAAAATATTGAAAATTGAAATTTTATAACTAAATTTTCCAGTTCGCAAGTTTAAAAATAAATGATAAAACTTATAAGATAACTTCTTTTAGTAAAATAAAAATTAGAAGCTATATGCTTCATTCTAAACTATTGGAGGAGGCACAGAATTGGGCAACTGGTGATTAATTCCCAATTTATAAAAAAAATTTTATACATTAGAAAATATAGATAATTTTGACATATTTAACACAACATTGAAACCGTTTTAGGCACATTCAGACTATAATAATTTATAATAATAATAATAATTTTATTACCACTAAATAAGATAGTTACAATAATTTTCTACATCCATGTATTTTTTGAATCCATAAGCTACAAGCAGCTTGTCTGGATGTCAAATAACAAACGCTTACTTTTTAATACACTGTCACAAAATAAAACAATTAAAATTCAAGTCAAATTAAAATTAATTAAATAAATTAAACTTATACCTATTTAAAAAGAAAACATCACATACATACATATCAATCATATTAAAAAATATTAACACAAAAAAACAATACCCAAAATTATCTTCATTTCCAATACTAATTCAATAACGGCACTGCATTAACAATCTGATGTTGGTTTGCCTTTATCCACGTAGATATTTTCACACAAAAAGAATATACATTTACAATAGATTTTATTTCTAAAGGTAACAAATTAAATATCTTTGGACCGATATACATAATATGCCTCTGCGAAGCCGTGTATAATGCCACAGGAAAGGTAAGGCCTCCATTGTGAACAGACCTGGTATGAACATTGTGCATAATCGGACTTTTATATTTATCACACTTCTTCATAAATTTTAAAACATTTTTAAAATACAATTGTCTAATAGTTAAAAGGTCAGCTTGTTCAAATAACAAGCCTGATGGAAACCGCCTTGATTTATTTAAGAATATTTTTATTATATACTTTTGAGTAACAGTCAACGGGTAAAGAATGCTACCACATGCACTGCCCCAAACATTCAAACCATATGCGAGGACTGACTCAATCAAAGCCTGGTAAGTCATTCGCAATAGCTTCAAAGACAGGAATTCTCTCAGTTGGTAGAACTTGTATATAGTCTTTCGAAGTTTCTTAGTGATATAGTTTACGTGAGCATCATATCTGAGATTCTGGTCAATGAACACCCCCAAGTATTTAACCTTGTCCGCCGCTGCTACAGACTCAATACATCCGCACTGTTTCTCACCCATAAGACATTCATAATTATGTACTAAAAGATTAGGATATACAGTATTGACTCTATTATTTATAGAAAAGGCCATGTAGACAGTTTTACTGACATTAATAGTCAGAAGATTCTGATCCATCCACAATCGTACCCTCGAAAAGTAATCCTCTGCTCTCTGAAATGTCTCCTGCCAAGATTTACCTTTAATTAAAATAACTGTATCATCGGCATAACAAATACATTCACTATTTTCATTTGGAAGAACAGTAAAAAGATCATTTATATATAGAGAGAACAGGACAGGACCCAATACTGTACCCTGCGGTACTCCAAACTCCACATTACCTGTTTTACTTAGTGTTTCATTTATTCTCACTTTCTGTGTTCGATTAGTTATATATGACTCAAACAGATCATACACGATACCTCGAATGCCAATACTTTCAAGTTTACTCAGTAATTTTTGGTGCGTCACAGTGTCACGAGCCAAATCAACAAATATCCCCAGTGTTTTGAATTTTGTATTAAACCCACGAATTATATAATCCGTTACATGCACTATTGCATCTTCCGTGCCTACTCCCGACCGAAATCCATACTGGGAAAGAGACAAAATTTTATTTTCTTTCAAAAAATCATCCAATCTGAGTTTAATGCACTTCTCAAAAAGTCGGCTGATCGAACTAGTCATCGTAATAGGCGTTCTTTAAAATTGCAGGATATCTTCCTTTTTCAAATATCAAATTTATTAAATGTAAAAGAGGCTTTATAAGGCAAATATGATTATCTTTCAATATTTTAGGAGAGATATTGTCATTACCAGCCGCCGCTTTAGTGTTTAAAGAATTTATTACGGTAATTAGCTCACTCTCAGTTATGGGATGCAAAAACATGGAATTCGAAATACGTTTACTAAAGAAATTGTAATTGTTTGTTTTAATTTTTTCCGCCAAGTCCTTGCCCATACCTCCAAAATAATCCAAAAAAATATTAGCAATTCGCAGGCTATCACAAACAAGCTCACCCTCATCCTTAATCAGTGATATTCCCTCAGACCCACCATTCTCATTGGTAGCTCGCCTAATCACCTCCCATGTTCTCTTAATGTCACCTTTACAGTCAACCAGCCTGCTTCTGAAAAACGCATATTTCGATTTTTTAATAAGGTTTGTAAGCAGATTTCTATATCTTCTAAATTTTTCTGTGGCTTCGATATTCTCTGGGCTCTTGTCCGCTATCTTTTTAAGTTTATCTCTATTTTTAATAGATGTAATAATACCCATAGTAATCCATTCCTTTTTTTTTCTTTGTATTTTTAATTTGTTTTGTTTAGTCGAGTGAGAAATACACTTATTTATTTTTTTAATAAAAATTTCGGTGCATGAATCAATATCAGAACCGTAAACGGAATCCCAGTTTTCATTGTTGATTTGATTTTGTAATTTTATGTGATCTATTGTTTTTATTATGGGATGAGAGTTGTGATTAGTAATAATGGGTTTATTATTCATATTTTTAAAGTCAATGTTCAGTATAATCGGGAAATGGTCGGTAAGGCCAGAAATCAATACAATAGGTTTTACATTACTGTAATTAAGCTTATTGTAAATAAAAAAATGATCAATGCATGATCTAGAGAAACGGTCTTGTCTAGTAATATTATTTATTTGACTGACATATCCCATGCCACTCAAACAATTCAGATAATTACAGGTAGTTTCACTACCTACATCCTTCAAATCTATATTTATATCACCACAGAACACTTCAATAGGATTTTTTTACATTTGTCCCTCAAGAAAAACCTGCAGATCAGCTACAAACTCGTCGGCATTTAAAGAAGGCAATCTGTACACTGCAGTCACTCCCATATCAATATTATTTTGTCTCAAGATAACCCTTGAGAATTTTGTGTTTCTCACCGTAATAACCTCAAAACTTGGGAACAAATCAGACTTAACCAAGACAATGGTTCCATCACACTTATTTAGCTGACTATCATTATAAAAAATATCATATCCGTCTAAAGCGAAACAATTCAAATCATGCACAATCCTCGTCTCTGAAAGTACGATTATGCCGAATTCAGACGATGATGACTCAAGGAAAGCCACCAAATTTTCATAATTCTTTGAAATACTACGTATATTAAAATGAATAATATTAATATATGTTTCAGGACTATTAGAGCTAATCAAAAGGTCCATTTCATTTATACTATCACAATTAAAAGTTTTTACAGACTGATAATCGTCCAATATATCGTATACAGCCATAGTCGTGTTTTAATAGCAATAAATCGCTAAATTAATATTTACTTATATAACTTTACTGATCCACTAAGCTATCAATGTCGCTTTCCTTTTTAATTTTTATAATTGGACTATCATCACTCTGTCTAACAAGAATGTTACCATTTTTCGCCCAAACATATTTAAATCCCTTTTGCTTGAGTCCTCGTGCTTTTTTGAAGAGGTTACGCTCTTCCAGTGATAGATCTTCATTGAAGTAGAGGGTCAAGTTTTCCCCCGGTAATCCACACTCTGCTGAAGTAATTCGTCCCTTGAGCTTTCTTTCTTCCAAAAATTCCCTTTTGTCATCCTTATTTTTGAACTCGATTATAACTGGACAGTTTTCTTTTTTAGTGTTCGATAGTCTTATAACAATATCATTTCTTTTTAGATTTGGATTCACATATTTCATCACTTTTTCAATTTTTGGTACAACCGTTTTGGATACATTTACCCCCTCTCCAATTTCATATTTAACTCCCACAACGACGATATTTGCCCTTCTACCATTTTTATCGTGCAAAGCTGCGACTCCTTTCATCTTACTAATTTCATCATTAAGTCTTTTGTTGTCCATCTTTAAATTGGATATTTCCTTTTCATATTCATCATTTTTAATTTTTTGTTCCTCATACTGTTCAGCATAGAATTTAATATCTTTTACTAGATCTCGTATTTCCAATTTTAGGTCTTTTATTGATTGAACCAGATCCCCATATGACTCAGGACCATGTACTCCAAGACTTCTTCGAACATTATCAGATCTTATTTGGTTTTCAACTTTTGCCTTGCACGTAGTACAGCACCATTTATTCTGCATTTTCTTCATCAATTCAACATCAACCTCATTCAATCCCACACACTCGAGATGAAACCACTGTTTACATTTTTCCGCACATTGAACTGTATTTCGCGATTTGGTCAAGTTCCTCTTGCAAACTGGGCACACTGTCTTGGAGGATGGCATTGCGACTTGTTCAAAAACAGAAAACAACCGCAATTAAACCGTACTGTCAAGAATATTATTTAGTACAATTTAAACTTTTACTCAGTACAATGACCACAACAACAACAACCCGAATTGTTTACACTAGAAATATATTTTTATCAGTTAATGTTTTTTTTGCATCAATACAAATTCACCAACGTTCATTCACTTATAATTAATTTGTTAATTATTGACATTACTAGAATAGCCTCGAACATGCAAAACTTTTCTATGCAACTTATGCCTTCTTAAACAGAATTCTGTGAAAAAAAACCGTTTTTATACGCGGTATTTACCACTCTTTCCGGCACTTATTCACCAATAATAATATTCTGATCAAAAACTCACTATGGCAACTGACTGACTCAAAAACCTATTAGAAAAAGGTTAATTATAATATGATACCTAGTTGATTTTAGTTTTAAAATCTCTTAGTGCTAATAAAATATATATGTATATATGTGGAGTGGGGGTATGTACATACTTGTATCCTCTTTGCTTGGCATTGCTTTGATTCATTTAATAAAATGTATGTGCTCTTACTCAATTCTTCTTTAATAAAAATTGGCCACTTTGCACCATCAAGTCCACATTGTGTCGTATCCATATAACCTTTATTTTTTCTATTTCTGAGTATTTCCAACGGCATGCCCTTTTGTTTTATAGAGATACAAACGAAAGAAGCTCTATCCTTGAGCCTGACAACCCTGAAATCTTCAATGCAGTCATCAGTAAATTCCGTATTTGCACACCTCAATATTTTCACTGTTTTCTCTTGGATCCAACTTTTTTTTTTCGTTATTCTCATAGGCGTCACTATTAAACTTTTACCATTTTATTCATTATCTATTTGGGATATTTCGTTTTGCAATGAATTTATATTAGCTCTTAATAACCTTTTAATATCCTACCGACATACTTTAGAATTTTATTTTATATAGCAGTTGTTTCCTGCGAATGTTATTCTCGGTTCGATACACCTGCACTGACGAGACTATAAGGTAGTCGAAACGAGTATGGAGACAGAACCAGAGTTGTATTTGCAGCAAAGAAACTGTTTGTATATATTCTTTCCCTTTCTCGGCTTGAAAGGATAATACATATCAACAACTATTATATCAGCTGTTAGTTTCATGTTCTTCTTGTTCACCTCATCGATCATTTCACCCATAACTTTATTAGTTTGCCTCTATTTTTCATACATTAAATTTAAAACTCCAAGCAGTGTTTCACATCTGAAACCTCACCCTTTGACCACCATTATCCTTGTTTAAGTCCGCAACCCTCTCGGCAAGGCACGCAGTGAGTTCTCATCCTCAGTCTGGCCACTAAACTACTTCCCCCATGGACCGAGAAGCAATGTGAGAATGGTGGGATGACTGACCATCATCGTCCATATCATGCATAGACCTCCTTTTGCAGGTAGTACACCACCAAGATTTATTCTGTTCTCTTATCACTGTAATTTTCAACTCGCTCAACTGTGAACAATCAGGGTGATGCCACCTCCTACGCATGTCACACTGTATTTAAACAAGACTTTTGGAATGTTTTTATCACAGGCGTGACAAGACAAAATTCATTTAGATCCCATCCTTAATACCGAAGGAAAATATATGGCAACAGGGTTGCCATAATTGGACAAGAAATGTAAATAACTGCATTTCTTTTTAGTAGGAAAAACAGTATAAACCCCCAAATCAAGAAACAGCTGTCTCTGTGTCTAAACAATACAGTGTGATGAGATACTGGAGACTGTTTTAATAATTTATTTCATATATAAACACCCATTTTACCCTCCGACAACGACACAAGTCTGAGTTGCCACAATGTATGTATGTATATATATATATATATATATATATATATATATATATATATATATATATATATATATGTAATCGCAGGTTTTCTGGTATCCCGTGTATGTGCTGAGTCCTTCTCAGGACTGTAAGACAGCTAACGTTTCGCCATTTTTAAAGCTCACTCAACGGCATCTGTGTGATCTGTTTCTGTACTACCTACTATTGGTTGATATTTCGTAAGCAGATTTTTGCAAGTATTAGGCAATTGCTGGCTATCATCTTTGCTATTTAAGCTATTGGACTTCTTTGCAAGTTTGTTCTTGAGAAATTTATCTTATGTCCTGTGTAACAAGTGTTGGGCCAGAGCAGAAGAAATTGCTTTTTGCTTGATAGAGTTTATATGTTCATCTCCTCGGGCGCTTATTTTACGGTTGGTTTGGTCTACGTAAGATGAGTTGCATTCCCGCATGGAATTTCGTACATTCCCTAGTTTTCTAGAGGAATTTTTTCTTTTGGTGTTAGTAGGAGATTTTTTACTGTGAAATATATGTATATATATATATATATATATATATATATATATATATATATATATATATATATATATCGGGGGCAATATAAGACAAACTTACATAAAATGTAACAGCAAAAAATAGGTTGAGGTGAAGCGGGGAGGGGTCAAAGTTGGCTAAAACAGATTTTTTAATCTACAAGACAAAATGTGTTATTTTGGAAAAAAATGATTGAAATAAAAGTTGTAGAGATTTTAAAAATATACAATTTTAGTTTTTTTGCGATCATTTTTGTTAATTTGTTATTGTAAAAAGGCTGATATATCCTCAAAATTGGCCATTTTTTTCATATCAATTATTCATTGCAAAATTAACTTTTTTGCACTCCTTGCTTTCAAAGGGAATCCCTCGTCTTTCTGAATAAAATGATATTTTATAATAGTAAATCGGATAATTTGTTGCTGAGATATTGCAAATTGTTTATCCCAAGACCCAAAATGTTGATTACTATAACTTTTTTTTAATGAACATTTTGAACTCCACAAAGGTTCAATCTCTTCATGGCCTAAACTTTCATATTTCGTTAGGGGAAAATGAAAAAATTAATTTTCACTCGTAAATATCGCTTTAAAAAAAGGGGTGTTTTTTTATAAAAAAAATACAGCTCTCGCGCTCGCAAGAAAACTGAACTCGCAGTTTCAAATCAACACCGCTCGGGAAAATTCGCCATATTACATCAAAGAATAGACCAATTTCGGTGTTTTTTTCAATCTGGGGTTGCTCGAAAAATTATGAATATGGCACACCTCCTTTTTTAGAGTGATATTTAGGAGGTTGAATATTAATTTTTGCATTTGCCCCTAATAAAATATGAAAATTTAGGCCTGCACGAAGAGATTGAGCCTTTGTGGATATCAAAATGTTCACTCAAAAGAATGTTATAGCAATCAACATTTTGCATCTGGGAATAAACAAATAGCAATATCTCAGCAGTAAACTATTTAATTTACTATTATAAAATATCATTTTGTTCAAAATGACGAGGGCTTTCTTTTAATATTTAAAAAGTGCAAAATAAGTTAATTTTTTAATAAATAAATGATATTCAAAAAATGACCGATTTTAGGGATTTGTGGCATTATTGCAATAACAAATTGACGAAAATGATCACTCAAAAGCTCAAGTTGTAGGTTTTTAAAATCTCTTCAACTTTTATTTGAAACTTTTTTATCCAAAATGCGTTCATTGGCTTGTAGATTCAAAAAACCTGTTTTAGCTAACTTTGCCTCCCCCCCCCCCTCTTAGCCACAACCTACTTTTTGGTGTTATATTTTAAGTTTGGTTTGTTCTTATATTGTCTTCAACACCCCTGGATAGGTCTAATCCAATTTAGGTCAAAAACAAGACTAATTTTTCCTATGGTTTGGACTATAATGGTTGCGGGCTGATGTTAAAGCCTATAAGCTATAGAAATGGTTTAAATTGATCATATGATCTGATTTCAGAAGTAGCTTTTACGGAGAACTTCAATAAATTGTTTGCTCTGCTTAAAAAGTGTTTTTGGTTGGATATTTTTAACATAAATACGCTTGGATTTGCAAACAAGCAATCTTTGTGTCGGCTTTGTGCATCTGAGTGTACTTATTTTTTATCATGTCTCTAAATATTGTTAAAAAATTTTTAATTCTATAACTTGTATGTGTTTTTTAGTTCCTGTCATTTTTGTGTTTTTGTACCTATTACTTTAATTCTGGATTTATATTTATTGAGCTTAACACTCGTAAATTGCACTGAATGTTCTGTGCATACATAATTTAGCAGCATATTCTTTTATTGAAAAAAATTCATGTCACTGATTTCCCTGGTATGAATTTTAAGAAAATGACAATAAAATATTTGATATTCTTAAACTACTATCTACGATAATAAAAATGCTAGTTCAAAAGCAAACAAATCGGCCACACAAAAAAAACTGGTGTGGTTAAACAGCTTCCATAATACTATTTCACTGTACTTCATTAGCTTTCCGAACTCTTTAATCCTTCCAGCTTTTAATGTCATAATTCACCTGTGTATTCCATTAAAAAATTTATTTTATAAACACCAGGCTATTCGACTATTCAAAACTTCAATTTATATAGCTCCAACATAAAGATATCCAATTTTACATTACTCTTCATACACCTAGTTAAACTTATTGACAAGTAGTTCTTTGTTTAAAATATCACGCCATTATACGTAACATAACATCTTCAACAAGATAACAGAAGTTAGAACAGGAAATAGCTATACATATGTTTCAGCAACCCTCTCGGAGATAACACACGTTTTCCGTCGTAACAAAACGGACCGACAAAAGTATTCTTTTGTGCCAACAAACTGTGGTTAGTTAGGACTATCAATTTTCCCGCATACACTGTCGAACAATGCTCCATTTAAAATTTTTTAAATTAAAAACGTGTGTAAAGAGCTTTTTGTACCCCACGTAACAAAAAGGGCGGCGTGATCGCATTTTATATGCGGGACGATGAGTTTTAATATTTTTTGTTTCGGGTCTGTACTGTAACTAGACATTCTTTTTTGTCACTCAAAAATTTTTCCTAAATTGTTATTTTTATGAAGCCAGATTAAAGGCCAATCACTACAGGATGACTGTCAAATTTTCCATTTATTTTTTTAAGTATTAATTATAAAAGGGTAAACAAAGGAAAAAATTTAACGTAACTTAAGGCATCATAAACAAACAAACTGGAGATCCCTCGAATTACGAGCTTACATTATTGAAAAATTAAAATTACTTTCTCTAGCAATAGACAAATATGTGCCATAGTCTCAACCAGGCGCGAATCCAAGGGGGGGGGGGAACGGTGGGGGCGATCGCCCCCCCCCCCCCCCAAGAGCTTTGAGCTTAGGAAAATGGACCCGATTTTTCCTCTTATACTATAGTTTATTCAAGAACTAGAGAGAGTAATAAATCATTTTTTACCCTTTTTCTCTACGCAAACTACCTGTGTTCTTTAGTCTTTAGCAAAATTTGTTAGACACATATATTTTTCATAGGAATGGGTTAGAAATTTTTTAATCAAAAATACCGGTCTAAAATAATAGACTAAAACGTAGGATTATTCTATCAAAAAATTCTAAGTTATAATTTAAATACTTACAAAATATCCATTGTCAAAAATACAAAAAGTTAAACATATATAAAAAAATAAATTCCATATAATAATAAAATATTTTTGGGGCTATCGGTCATTTTATTATTAACTAAAAACATTTTTAGGGTTTTTGACGTTTCAGTTTATTTATTTCTTAAACCATCTGCAGAATTACAATTAAACACTAAAAAGGGATTCAAATGTAATTACGTTTTTTATGTTGTAATTAAAATAGACCTACTTATTTTTATTTCTATTGAACTGATATCTTAATTTAATTTACTTTTATATATTGAAATACGATGGCTCCAAAAAAAAAAATAAGATAAACATGTTAATTCTACAAGCTTAAGAAAAAGACACAAACACAATAATAAAATAATAAAAAAACTTACGGCTAATTAAAATTAAATATATAAAAAAATAAAAAAAACATACAAACAACATTAAACAATAAAATACAACAAAAACAAAAATTTAAATAATAAATTGCGTTTACACTAGTAAACATTACGTATCTAATTCCTAATCAAAGTCAGTGAAACTATCTTCGCTAAAATTAATTATAATTGGTTCCTCTATCTCACCGATTATGAGATCGAGTTCTCACATTTTGTTTTATTCTTTTATTATATGGATTTTTCCCAATTTTCCGCAGTAACTTTATTCAAAAAAATCTTTCAAAAGTTTAGTTAAATTACTAATTTTATTAATTGTGTTATTTCTAGCAACTCTACCTTTTACTTAAGACAGATATTTACGTCTCCAACGGACAGTTTCCAGACGATTTATAAGAACAGATTTTCTATCTTGTTTTTCCCAGCAGAAATTAAGTTCTCTGAGCAATTTCCAGAGATCAGTTCTTTTAATTACAGGTAAATCGCGATCTTCACTGATTTTAGTTAGAATTTTGTCGACGGTTGGGATCTGTTTTTCATAATAAAATGTATGTACAACTCCTTTTATTGCAGTTTTCATCTCTTCTTCAAACGAGGTTTTTCGTTTGCCTGTGATCGAATGTGGCTTGGGAGTACTAACAATTCCAGTCGTTTTTTCTCCTTCAGTATTCGGTAGATTTTCCAACTCCTGTCATGTTGGAACATATCTCAACAGAGCTTTTAACATTATTATCTAGATATTGATATCTTAAGGCATCATAAACATTCATGGTAATAAGTTTTTCGTTGAGGAAAAAATGCGTTGGTTTAACGATTTTGGAACAAATATAGAGGTGAAAGCCATATCTTTTGGGTATCTCAGTAATCTCAAATAATATATAAAAACAAGCGCAAACAAGATAAATCACTAAGAAAAAACTGTAAGTTGTACTTTGCTCACTGACAGAAATTAAATTAAACTATCAGAAATTCTATGTTGCAGTAAATTTATAAAATATATTTAAATATCATGAAATATAATTAGATTTACGGCAGTTCTCAGTTACCTGCGGCACTGGAGCAGGTACGTTAGAGATTTCGGTAACAGTTTTATTACTCTTCCTAGTTCTTGAATAGAGTATAGGAGTCTGTATGCTTGCATTCGCCCCCCCCCCCCTCCCAAAAGCTTTGAGTTCAGGAAAATAGAACCCATTCTGCCTTTTATATTACGAATGAGTGTGCTGCTTGCACTCCCCCCCCCCCCCCGTTCACAACTTGTTTTTCTTGCCATACTATACTTTTGTGATATCACCGCTGGAGGCTGGATCCGCCCCTGGTCTCAACTATGATATGGGGGTCTATAAGTGTTAGGATTAGTTTTGAATGGATAAATGAGCCACAGTTCAATGCTTAAACCTCGTTAAACCCACCATGCCCATAAGACGCCTGTCATTGCGATTTCAAGCAATCTAGTTACCTAAATTTGTCTGACTACTTTGGATAATAAAATTGTCTTCGTCCCAGTCTGTTGGATATTTGGCACTCTGAAAATATTGCCATCCTCCTTTAGTCACTATCTGCATATTGAGTCATCGGTGATGCGAATCTTATAAAAATAGCTCAGCAAATGATAGTGTTTTATCATTAACTACGATTCGCAGTTTTTTCGTTTTCGAGGAGAAAAGCTTCCCGCTTCCTAATTTCTGGTTTATACCCAATATGTCTTCCCTATAGATATTCCAGGATAGCATAAAATAAATAGCTGTTTAAAAAATCTTTACATCACGTCCGAGAGAGCAACTCTGTAACATACCGTGTATTTACAAGGTGTTTCCAAATAAGTGCGATAAATGTTAGTTATTTTTAAACTAATTTTAAGCAAAAAAGTTCATATAAACATCTGTCTCATAATGCTTAGTTTTTAAGAGGTGTTAAAATTTATTATTTTTAGTTTTGTAAATTCATATAATTTTTTTTAAGGATAATTAAATCAAATTTGGAACACACAATACTTTCTATAGTTTCCATAAAAAATTATTGTTATGTGAAATAATAAACAGAGTGGTACTCTTTTCCAGGTCTGTAAAATTTTACCCTCTCGAATTTTTTTTCTGGCGCCACCGACTCGATTTGATTATTCCATTTATTAAATGAACACAAGACTTTCACTGCTTATGGACGCCTTGGCAACTATTTTTGCCATTTTTGGCGAGAGCGCAAGATGAGAAATTTCCAAGTTTTAAATTCAACTCATTCAATAAATTTTGTTATAGTAAAGCAAGACATGAGACGATGCATTGTTGCCGTGTTAGATAGAAAATCTAAAATACGGGTATAAGTTTTTAATCCCTCGGTTTATCATTCTAAATGAATTATTTACATATTTTTTATAAAGCAAATATTGCCATGAATCAGAGGATCATTTTATATTTATATTGATGAGTTTTTATGGATATAAAACAGTACTATATATTATCCATTTAGATTTAACAGGTGATATACTTGAGTTTTTGGAACTATAAAATGGGAAAACGTGTTTCTAAATTCGAACGGTATATATATATATATATATATATATATATATATATATATATATACTTATTTATTTATTTATGTAGGCCGATTACTCCGGAACAGCTATACCGATTTAAATGAAATTTTTTGCGTTATGTTAAGGAAGTTTCTGCAGTAGTCCCATATCATTTTGGTCAAAATTGGTTCAGTAAAATCCAAGATGGCGCACATAAAATTTAATTTTGTCCAGTTTTCTCCATAACTGATATGGGGGAGTTTTTTTAACTCAAAAAGGTGGACTAAATATTTTATATTTCTTAATTTTCTCTAAAACTGGTACCGGGTGATTTGTGACGGTATAAAGTATGAACATAAAATTATTTTTGATGAATATTTTTCTAATTTTGGCCCAAAATTGTTAATGGGTGTTTTTGAGAGCGTAGATTATAACTTTAAAATTATATTTTTCAGATTCTTCCAAAATTGGGGCAGGGCGAACATTACGGATGTAAAAGTAAAATCTTCAAATCCAATAGGCTGAATGAAATATGTCAGACTAAAAATGTTCATATGTCAAGTTGTTTCAAAATCGGTATTGGGGGATTTTGGAGACGTAAATTAAGAATCAAAAATTAATTTCTTAAAATTCAAGACACAGGATTTAAGACGAACTAAATTTTTATTTTGTCCAATTTTATTTAATACTGGTATTTGAACAACTCTCAGAATGAAAGAATTTCTTGCTGTGATTTCAATAAAAGATCGCTAGAAAGTGGCAACCGTGCAATAAATAGGAAGAGTTTATCCTCTTTAGTCGGTAGGAGGGGATATGCAACATTGCCACGTTTTGAACAATGTCCAAAAATTTAAATTCTTTTATACTTGTTACAAAGGAATGTATATAACATTTTATTACTGATATTCAATCATTCACAAGATTGTAATGATGAATGAGTTGTGTCCTATCTTGTGTTCATTTTTTGAGCGTCACAATTATAGCATTAGAGTAACAGTCTTATGCTTATTTAGTCAATGATTATTCAATTAGCTTTCTTATCTTATTGTGCAACATTTTTTATCTCTCAAGTTTTCTTTTAAAAGTCAAAAGTTTTTCAACAAAAAAAGAAAATACATAAAAAACAAATTAAAATATATTTGTTTTACAACTACATACTGATGATGATAATTGGCTTCAAGAAATGCATGCAGATTTTCTTCAGAACAAATGTGATTATTGGAAAATTTCTTAAAATGGGCGACCATTTGAAGTATCTACTGGAAAAAAAATTACACGGCAAAAAAGTCTCGAGGTAAAAGCGCCAGCCCTCGCTGAATATGGTAGGGATACATTTGGTGTTCTTTTAAAAATTTATATATATATATATATATATATATATATATATATATATATATATATATATATATATATATGTATATATATATATATATATATATATATATAGTATATAGGCAATTTTTCTACTACTTATTGTATTAGTATTAAATTAAGAACAGCTTCCTTTAGAGCTATGATTCTTATCTCTCGAGGACGTCTAGAATCGTTCGTTTTAGAAATGTACCATTTTCTCGTAAACGCTAATGAAGACGAGCAAATGTGTTATGACGAGGTAACCTACGATGTGGATTTAATTCAGCATACATCCGTTGAGTTCCTAATGCATTTCTATTAGCACTACCATAAATAAAATGCATATCTGACCTTTCAACATTTGTAAGCGCTGCCATTTTTACTAACTTTAATTACCTACTTTACATTAAGAATACATAAAATCAATCACACTTATCCACAGAAATTATAACACATTACAATAAAAAAACAATACGACAAAATAAGCATGACTTATCTGACAACAGCTTACTATATCTTTCGGTCACTTAATAAACCACCCTTACAGAACTCAATTAGAGATGCATCTGACATATTCTATTTTTTTGTGAAAAAACTATTGAGTTTTAGAAGAAAACTTGAGAGACAAAAATGTTTCACAATAAGATTGGAAAGCTAAATGAATAATGAAATCGATTCAGTGACACCGGAAAGAAAAGTTCGAGAGAGTACAATTTTACAGACCCGGAAAAATGTATCACTCTGTATATTATTTCACATTATAATAATTTTTTATATGAGAACTGTAAAAAGTGTTATATAATTCAAATTTGACTTAATCATCTTTGAAAAGAAATGATATAAATTTAAAAAACTAAAAATAATAATAAAATTTAACATCTTGTATCTTAAAAACTAAGCATTATCAGACGGATGAACTTTTCTGCTTAAAATTAGCTCTTTACGAGTACAACCCTGTTCACTTACTTTTATAAGGCAAAAAAAGCAAAAAATTACTTATATTAATAAGTCTCATTCTGACTCATAGTACATGATAATATTTGGAGAAGCTTCTAAATACAAAAAGGAAAACGTTTTCTCAAAATGTGCATTTTTAAAACAAAACAAATCCGCCTCCAATTTCGCCAGATTTGACGCCGGTTAATTTTATGTGAGGCTGTCTAAATTTTACTTGTTTTCTTAATCAAGAAAAATATTAGTAATCTATGAACTTAGCCACACTCCTTCGCACTCCATGCGGGGAATTCACTATTCAATATATTTATATATTAAAAAGAATTAAGATTTGTAGGGGCTCTATTCATGTTGCCAGGCCCTAGGTGACATTTTGGTAATTTACATTTCGTAAAAACTTCCTGACAGTTTTTAGAAGTTCAAGAAGCACTACGTTCTGCTAGCTTCATACAACTGTTCAGTTTCAGTTCCTTGATATTAAGGAGAAAACTCTTTGATATTTCACCAGTTGTTGATAGAATTATGTTACTCGTATCTGTGTATTTTGTGCCTCCAGGTCTCAGTGTTCGGTGATCTGCTCATTATATTGTTCCTCAGATCGTCATATTTAGAGAAGGCGGTTTTTTTTATCTATTAAAAGAAGGCCTGGCTTGTTACGAACAACTATCTGTTCTGTAAGCAGAGTCCGATCATAGAAAGGTTTCAACTTTTCGTTTTCCAGTATAGGTTTCAAAATCAATTCATGGTATAGCACTTTCTCTACCTGCAAAAGTTTTAGCTTTGCTAATTTTTCATAGATGAACTTGGTAACTGAATTATGTCTCTCTTTGGACTCCAATAAGGCAAATTTTAAGCATTCACTATTATATTATGGATTTTATCTGATATTCGACATCCATGATAATGTATTTCAGATAGTTTTGCTTTATGTTAACCTACACTTAGAGCTCTTCGGTCTCTGGAATATTTGCCCTGACGTCAAAGTTTAGTTCAACTCTAATTCGTTTCATGGTTGACCTTATTCGACTTCTATAATCAGGCCTTAGGTTCCTCTTCAGTTAGTTAGTGGTGAAAAGCCAGACTATGTTCCCTCAACCATAACGATGTAAGGTCGTCTGCCGCGCATGATCTAGGTTTGTTATTTGTTGATTCAATTGCTTACCTATATCTGTCATTCATCTTCTTCCATACCTGCGTGAAAACTAGTTCGTTCAGTAGAACTATATGATGTTTTCGTGCCTTTGTCAACAGTTTCTGATTTTTCTCCCCTATAAAAATATTTACGATGGTGTTATGTACACTGTTAAAAATTTAATGTCCATTCTATATTAAATTTAATGATTATGTATCAAAAATCTTGCATTTACTGTTGTAATGGAACAAATATTAATTATTTTACACTGTTCAATGTAAACTATATTCTGCTAAAATGAATAATTAAATAATCACTCTGTGAATAGATTTCCCGTGGGAATAGGGTAGTATATATTTTTTATTACTATCCAAGAAAGTCTAAAGGAAAAATAATTCAGTTATCGAACTTAACTTTTAATATCTTTGTCGTTTAAATGTTTTCTTAAAAATATATAAACTCAGTCAATTTATGGAGACATAAAATTAAAAGACTCTCTCTAAGATTTGGCTATAAATCTGTCGAAATAATCCTACTCTGGTTATGTAAATGAAACCAGACGTGATAAGGGTAGTTTTTTAACATTTGGTATATGAAATACTGTTAAAATGTATTAAAATATTGAACGATTTTTCCATTATTAGGAAACAAAGAATGATTAAATAAACTCACTATAATAGAAATATGTCGTTTGGCAATTTATAAAAAGAGTTTGTATAATAACTGTTTTTTCTATTCACAAGAAATAATGAGTTACGACGTTTATTGCCAAAACAGCCAAGAAAAGTGAATAGTTTTTTTAAAGTCTTTATCATATATTCTTTTCGTTATAGGAAGACGTAGATTAGTTTGTTTTACTATTCTTTTATATAAAAATTATGATTAAGACGCTCAGAGGCCAATTCGGGAATTAAGTATCCAGTATAGAAAGTCTAACGCCCTCTACATTTCGAATCTCAACTTGACGTTTACAGGGTTCCATGGGTTAACGGGAAACAGAGAGGTGTCGAGGGGATAAGGCACGAGGACGCTCTTTTAAGAAATATTGAACTTTAGTTATAATCTGGAAGTCGGGTACGATAGTTGGTCCCATTCTTTAAAACCAGTGTCGTAGTAAATTACGTAAATTTGTTGGGAATGAAGGTTTTCTTTGTTTGATTTGTTTTTCATTTTATTTGGGAAGTTATGGGAATATCGTGTGTTATTTTAGTCGGGCATTTCGCGATTTTCATTCGGTTTGATTAAGTAATATAAATAGCTGTTTTTCGCGTTTTATTTCTTTATCTGTTTAATATTTTAGAAAGCTATTTATACGTGTTTTTTTCCAAAATTTTTGGTTAATAGAACGGCCCATAAGAGCAATTATGTTAGTTTCTTCATAATGGTTATTTGTTATTAGTTTAAGTTTCTCTGTAAATAATTCATTTTTCTATTTATTTTTGTTAATAGACTAAGTGTTTGGAGAAACTTGTTTTGTTTAATTTTAATCAAAAACCTTTACGCGACTAAACTCGCGGACGTACTGCTGCGTGAGCTGTAAACAATAGATGTCATCTGTCCAGCTAATTAGCAGCCTTGTCCGAGTCCTGAAGTTCTGAGTTATAGTTGTGGTAAGCTTAAATAACCGTAGTTGTTTGGTACTAAAGCTGCAAGAGAGAAGATGAATGTCCAGACTGCCAGATTGTCTTTATTACTGTAAAATTTAATTATAGGTTATTAAAATAGCTACTAATTAATATGAGGCAGAAAAAATGATTATAGATGAAATGGTTAACGCTACCACAATATATCATTTGCAAGACTCTATGATCAAATTCTGTCACACTTTGAATTTAAAGCGATTCATTCAAATATCAGTTCGTTGTACATTAAATTTTCTAAAAAGTAACTGAAAAGATATTCTGTGCATTAAAATTAATTCCCATATACCCTAATACTAAAGGAATTTACATTATTGTTCAATATACATTTCATAAGATCTCGGCAGATGGCGCAACTTGTATTCCACTTTTTGTTTAGTGTGATATAAGTTGCTTAAAGGACTCATTTTTCTTATGGTGAGGTGTACATGTCTGCCCCATACCGACGAGAATCAATGAGTTCGAAACCGGTCTAAAAGGCGAACACTACCTATGGAAAAAATATCCAGCTTTTCCTGGTAGTTTCAGAATTTTTTGAACTCATATAAATGTTGTTGTATTAAATATGAGATAACATATCTCGAATTCAATGAACACTGGCTGTATATTTATTGTACATAGTTACCTTAAAAAGTAATGATCAAACTTTAAATTTAATGTATAATTACATTAAGTTTGATGGAATAAATTTATTTAGATTAATGTAAATTATTAAATTTAATGCATTGCATTAAATGCATTTAATTAACATTTGTTAAGTTTACTTTCAGCACATTTAATGCATTTCTTTTTACAGTGTAGTTAAAATAAAGATTCATATAAAAATCTAATTTGTTAATATTTTTTTTCATTATTGAATTTGTTATAGTTGATAAAGATGACATAATATACATCCAAGGATAAAATGGAAACGAATTTCCAATTATCGTTACAATTACACAAAGCCTCTGTAGATGAGCAAAATTTTAAATAAAAAAAATAAATGCATATTTGAAAAGAAAAATATGAGAGGAAGACCTTTTATCAAGCAATTCCAACAACATAATTACAGAGTACATTATAGCACGCAAGACAGTTATTTTCCGATGCAATAATTTAAATATTAATGCAGGAAAATATGTATGAAATACAGCCACAGGAATAATGCAGTAATAATGGCTTGGTTAGTAAGTACATACATAGAAAATGCATAATAAGTAACTTAGCTAAAAGCAGCCTGGTTTATTATTTTTGACCGTTTATGGTCGACTTAATTACAAAATGTATCGAACGGATAACGTTTTTTTGGTTTAAAGTGTAAAAGGTTTTAAACACAAATAAATCTAAATATCGTACATAAATATTTTTTATAAATTAAATATTTATAGCAGAGAGTGAGAACTTTCTCCTTTTTTATTTAAGTATTTTTCAAAATGATGGTAACATGGCTATTTCCTTAGTTCAACTGAAATACCTAGTCGGTTCACTCTGCTTCACACAAGTTTTCGATAACCTCTAAAAGGTCTAACATCAATTCTAGCCGGAAAATAATTCAGTAATGTAGAAAAAGCCACGGCAACCGATTAGATCTTTGGGTGGTGTTAATATTGTGTGTTAAATACTTCTGAATAGTTTGTATTTAGAGTAGTATAACCCACTACCTCGATATTTTCAAAAAATTGATTTTTGTAGGCTAAATAGATTGTTTATACTTTAAGGAATATTTTCAACATTTAACCATTTCAAAATTTAAATTATTTTAGAAAATAACGCGTAGGGATCGGTCAGAAATTCAGGTAGCGAAAGGATCAGTCAGAGCCTTGAAAAAGATATTGTTGAAAATTTTTCATTAGATATTTTGAATTAGTCATTTATAATCCAAATTAGTTTGAGGAATACCGCAAGTGCATAAATTTGGAACTAGTTTAGACTCTTAGAACATTTAATGTCCTAGAATCGGGTTGCTTTATGACGCAGTTATGTACAAATATTCATATTTATTAAACATTACTAAACCTCATAATTAGGTCAAGTACTTCGTGATTTCTCAGCGAGTATCTGTAGCCAACATGAAAACCCAACAAGAGACTAAATAGGCCAGTAAATTAAAAACAGGTGCTCAAAACAAGTCGGGGGATATCTCGGCATCAATGAAAGACCTTTGGTACGGTCCAGAAATCGCAGAATGAAGGCAATTTTTAAAATATATAGTTTTGAAACGTTAATGCGTACATTTTCAATGATGAGGATGATGAAAGGTGGCATAGGAATTTTTTTTGGACGCTGCGTTAATTTTTTATAAATTTGATAATAATTATATCCTTTTTTTTCTTACATTTCTACAAAAAAAAAATAAGAAATTTTTCCATACGTCTCGCTTGCTGTTACTTTTCTAAATAAGAAATGTCTTTTCTATTTTTCAGACGATGTCTGACAAAAAAAACCTTTGTATATGTGTAAAATTTAAAGTTTATTGATATATAGCTGTGTCAAAAAAATTGATTTTTTAAATCCATTTTTCTGAGCGCCAAAGTATTGTTAACCCTTAAATTGAGAAAAAAAAGCAGTAACAGTTTGCTGTATGCCTTATAGTTTATTTTAATAGTATTTTATATAAATATACAATAATATTTGGCGAGCGTGGTGTAGTGGTTAAGTCCCAACCATGCACCTGGACTACCCGAATTCGTATCTCGGCTGATATTTTTATTTATTCCTTTGTCGCCTCACGAAAGATAATAGCAAACCACTGTGCATTATTTTTCCTAATAAAACCTTTCGAACGAGTTTTGGACGGCACGTGATCCAGCAATATAGTAGACCCACAACACAGATATATAAAAGAAGTTGCCTACACTCTGTAAAGAGCATGATACCTAAAGAAGAACACGATAATATTTAAATATGCTACATATCAAAGGTAACTTTTTTTCAATATAGTTCTGTTTTGAGGCGAAAATGGAACGAAATTTCGCGAGATGTTTAGTTTTTGAGCTATTTTTTTTCCTAAAATCGATCTATAAAATAGCTAGAGATTTATTTTGTCAATAGAATTGTTTCTAGCGCTATTTTATTAAATTTGATTTTCATTTCTTTAATCACAATTTTAATTAGTGAAGTTTTTTGGATCGTGAATCCATGCAAATTTAGAAAAGCTGCGAGACGCCGTATAGACTGTCGTGGATCGTCTCTAACAGACTAGCGAACGCGGTCAACATTCTGATCGTTTGCGATGTACAAATGATTTATCCGGCATTGTGGTTCCAGTCTCTTCATTTGATTCACCCCAACTTGTAACTCTTAAGTGGAACTATCAACTTTTGAGCGCAGAATTTTGAAATAATTATGTAAGAAAAATTATTCATATTGAAAAGTTACAAAAAATGCAATTTTCCAGACATTAGCGATTTTTCACTCAAAAACTATGGGTCGCCCAAAAAAAAATTACAAAAAACTCTTTTGGCTTAAAATCAGCCGAGGAACACAAAAATATTTTACAAAAAAAAACAATTTTTTTGATTATAAACAATTTTCTAATTTATAACAATTTGCCTCATCATTTTTTGATATTTATAATCAGGGGGCCAAAATACATATAAAAAACTTTGGTGGAAGTACCTCTCTTCATCGATTATGAAAACCCACTGGGCTCCTGAATTATAAGTGGTTTTAACCAAAAGTGATTTAGTCATTTTTATTATCATAGTACAATTTGATCGTTTAATTTTCCTGCTTGAAAAATATTAACTGCTCTTCCTAAACGACATGTATTCAACACAGTCTACTAAAAATTAAGATCTTTTATAATAGTAGTATTAGTAAAATAGCTTCAATTCACACATAATTTTAAAATTTCAGGCATATAATAAAGGAGTAGGCTTTAGCTATCAGTATAGCAAGATTTTTTCCCGAACTTTTCCTTTTTTATTTTAAAATAACCCAGGAAATGTATGGCTGAGATTTGTTGGTTTAGGTACAATCCCAATATCCGCGACAGTCTTCAATAAATATGGCCTCTTGTAAGGAAAATAGGATTCAATATACCCTTCGCTGTAAATATTCTTTTGTATCCAAAACAACGAGGCGGAAATTAGTTTTCCAAGTGTGACAAATGAAAATGTTTTTAGGTATTGTTTTTGTGTTTTGAAAGTTACATGTATTATACTACAATTGTATCAACTAATCTGTAATATAAATTTATATGAAATATTTTAATACTAAACATTTTTTAAGTATGTTATAACTGATGAGAAATATTAAGCATGTAACAATTATATCACTATATTTTATAAAGTGTTTTATAGAAAGACATAATGGAATATACGGTAATAACTGAAATTCCTTGTAAGTCATATCGTACATTCTTTTATTATTTAAGGATCTGAAAAGAGAAAATTGAAAATCTAAGCCAGACATTGCTGGATTTGTTAGATATAAAAAAAATTGTAATTTTAAAGACACACAAGGTTATAAAAGGTAGCAATATTATGATTTTTGGGAAATGGAACAAAAAAGACACAATTTCTGTTTAACAGTTTTAAAAAAATTTGGTAGACAAAAATTGACCGATGGAAATGGTTTTAATATTGTTTCAAAGAAAATTAAAATGAAAGTTGAATCGAATCATTCATATATTTTATTCAAAAGCAATTATTACCAACAATCATATTGTGAAACAGTTTTCCAAAATTTGTAGCAATTTTTCGGATTCAAATCAATTTCTAACCGTTTTATAAACTTGGAACTATTAAAATTTGCCGTATTTAATTTCCTTGCCTCTTTTCACCTTCATAAGTCAGTTATATAGGTACTGAACATTTTATTTAAGTTGAAAACATATTTTATATGTTGTTCCACTACCTGTTGAAGCTATTTATACTTTTAAAATTAATTTACATATACACTTTTATAAATTTATTTTAGGACATTTTATATAACAGGAACATTTTACATAATAGTGTTACGATTTTGTCGTTTTAAAAATCGCTCACTGTGTTCGCAGAATAAAATCCAATTATATTAACTACTCAACACTTTTATCACTATTAAATTCTAATTACTAGTTCTTAATATCTTCAGTATTCAAATACAACTATACAACTATCTATAAATTCATATTCTATCCCCATTTATATATCTATAGAACTTCCTAGAAATAACAAGAAATATACTAGCATAAAACTTGAAAACTATCTAGAAATATAATGACTCATCGATATCATATTCTTGTCGGTACATTATAATAAAGAAGACTCATCGTATCAAGATATTATTTGTAATGCAAGGGCGTACTGAAAAGTTATTTTAGTCATTCGTTACAATAAGAACTATTAAAGCCGTATTTGATTTTTGTCATAGGATTTTCTGAACTTTTCTTTCGTGTTTTCTCCTCCATAAGTCAATCATACTGTTACTGAACACTTATTTTAGATTTAAAATATATTTTATATAATATTTCACTTCATATTAAAGCTACAGTTTTGTTTGTTCTTTTAAAATTAGTTTACATATATACTTCTATAAATTTATTTTAGGACATTTTATATAATCGGAACATTTTATAATACCAAAACTATTAAAAGTAGCCGTATTTGATTTTTGTCACATTCAGGAATTTCTGATTTTTTCTAGCCTCTTTTTGCCTCCATAAGTCAATGATATAGGTACTGAACACTTATTTTAGATTTAAAACCTATTTTATATAACATTTCGCTACATGTTAAAGCTAAAGTTTTATTTGTTTTTTTTTTAAATGTATTAACCTATAAACTTTTATAAATTTATTTTTGGACATTTTATATAATAGAAACATTTTTATATAATAGGAACTATTAAAATTGGCTGTATTTGATTTATACTTGATTCTTAGGATTCTCTGATTTTGTTTTGCATTTTTTCGTCTCCCTAAGTCAATCATATAGATACTGAACACTTATTTTAAATTTAAAACATATTTTATATATCATTTCCCTACGCGTCATAGCCAAAATTTTTATTTGTTCTTTGAAAATTAATCTACATATAAACTCTTATAAATTTGTTTTACAATTTTTTTTTATTATAGGAACTATTAAAAGTAGCTGTTTTTGATTTTTGTCATACTTAAGATTCTTTCTCTATAAGTCAATCACATAGGTACTGAACAATTATTTTAAATTTGAAACATGTTTTATATATCATTTCACTACATGTTACAGCTAAAGTCTTATGTGTTCTTTTGAAATAAATTTCTATACAGACTTTTATAAATTTATTTTAGGGCATGTTATACAATAGGAACATTTTACATAATAAGAACTATTGAAAGTAGCCGGTTCTGATTTTTGGCAAATTTAGGATTTTCTGAATTTTTCTTACCTCCCTCAATCTCCCCTCTGGTCTCTTTTCGCCTCTATAAGTCAATCATATAAGTACTGAACACTTATTTTATATCGAAAACATATTTTATATACCATTTCACACGTGTTAAAGCTAAAATTTTATTTGTACTTTTGTTTATTTCCTTTCTGTCCGAGGAGGTGCAAACACAAGTTAAGTTTTAAATGTTTTTGGTCTCCCTTTTATATACAGGGTATCTCTAAAAGGTCTGTATGCTAGCGAAGATACCTGAGGATAAAGAAGTCGCGGTTCTACATTAAAATCTGAATTGTATTAGAAAATCTTTCTTAGACATTAGAAAAGCATGGAAACCATTTCTTAGCAATTGTGAAATAAAACTATATGCAGCATATAGGGACCGTAGTGTAGCACACTTGATTGCACTCATCTCGGTCACTCTCCAGTGAGTTTACTTTTAGTATAAATTCGTTCGTTTTCACTAGAAAAAAGGTGTCTCAGTTATGTTTTTTTAACTTTCGTGCAAATATTTATCATAATAATGACTTGATTGACACGTAAATTGGTAATTTAGGTTATTTTAGAATGAGAAATCAAGATCTAATTACAGTTTCGATGTACATTGCAGAGGGCACCACCAGCAGCACTTCGCCTTCGGCTAAAGCTTCATTACTTTTTTTGTGCCTCGGTATATTCGAATAGATATTCGAATTTACTGAGACTTGTCGTAACCTCTCTTAGAATTGGTCCAAAAATTTTCAGTAAGGTTAAGACCAACAACAATGAACATTTACATAGCAACAAGCTAACAATTATAATAATGTAAGAAAGAAACACAAGGTCAATAACAAACCAAAACAGAGAAATTGTATTTATTTAATTTTTAATTCTCTAAATCTAAATAAACAATCAAAATTACCTTTAGTTTCATATATATATATACATATATATATATATATATATATATATATATATATATATATATATATATATATATATATTTTTAAGTTTTTGATTTTCTTGGGTGTAAAATCCGTTTTATTAATAAAACTGCATATGTTTTATTTGTTATGCATATCTATTGACGTTTCGGTCACAGTTGACCTTCTTCAGAATGATTAAAATTATTGAACAATATTACATACAATGCATTTTAACTAGTACCATTCAAAATAAATACGAAAGTTCGGTATTTTCTTCAGAAATTGTACCTTTTGAAGTAAAAATTTGAGGAAAAATAATAAAAAGCCAAGATCAAAATCGTATTTTACAACCTCGTAATAGTTGAAATATTTCCAAAAAAAAGTCATTTTCTTAGATTTCACTTCATCAAAATAATTATCTTTTTATCCTTTAATATTTAAATAGTGGGGTAAATCGTTGTCTATATGTTATTGCCCTTTCAGTCAAAAAAAAAGGAAAGAATATATAGGAACAGTTTATTTCCTGCAAATACCACTCTGGTCCTCTCTCCATACTCGTTTCGACTACCTCATTGTCTCGTCAGTGGACTTGTATCGAACTGAGAGTAACATTCATACAAAACAACTGCTTTATGAAATATAAATTCCGCTACTTGTCGGCAGAATATCAAAAAACCTGCTAATTTCAATGTCAGACTGAAAAATATCCCCAGCTGAAACGACATCTACACATTCACCGGAGTGGTGCGAAATTTTAAAAATCAAAATTTCAGTAAGAAATAAATAAATCTAATGTTGCTCCCCGTTCGATACAATTCCACTGATGACACCATAGGGTGGTCGAAACGCGTAGGGAGAGAGGACCAGAGTTTTATTTGAAGGCAATAAACAGTTTCTATATATTCTTTCGTTTAAGTTTAGATGCAGAGATGATGAAAAGGACGCAGTGCTTTTTCCATAGAACTAATGCATATATATATATATATATATATATATATATATATATATATGTTTTTTCTTATTTTTTTTTTCTTGGATTTTTCTATTTGTATATTTTTTAAAGTTTTTGATTTTCTTGGGTGTAAAATCCGTTTTATTAATTAAACTGCATATGTTTTATTTGTTATGCATATCTATTGACGTTTCGGTCACAGTTGACCTTCTTCAGAATGATTTTTTATAACTATAATAGAAAAAAATTTTTGCTATATTATAACATAAAATTAATAAGTTAAATTTAAAACATACCTTATATAAGTTTTTGCCGAGGATCACAACTTAGACTACATATTGTTAACACATGGTTCACTTTTTGACCAGATACTACAAAAACCTTGCTTTTTGTGTCGCATCTTTATTTAAACTGAAATTTTATTTTATGGGTTCCGGTGGTCAAGGGTTTGGATTTTTTTTTTCGCCTTAAGGGTCCTTGCCTGACTATTATTTTTTTCTTATTTTTGGAGTGATTTATTTTTGAGATCATTTTGTGTATATTTAATTTATTTGGGGGGTTATTTTAGGATATTGTAATATATTTTACTTAGGTGTTTTGTATCAGCTTTTGTATTTATAGATTTCTTATTTTTTTGAATTGCGATCATTTCATAAAATTCACGCTTTTTTTTATTGTTTTCTGTTTTGAGAATTTTTACATTTTTAAAATCAAAAGTGTGTTGTTTTTCTGTACTGTGGTTTGTCAATGCGGTCTTATTATGTTTGTCGTATTTGTGTCCATTAATCCTGTTTTTAAGATGTTGACTGGTTTGGCCGATGTAAACTCCGTCACAATTTTTACATGGGATCTCATATACTACGTGTGTTTTTTTTGTCTTTAGGTATTTTGCATTTTAAGTTACTAAAGTTTTTTTTTAATAGATTGTGTCCTTTGTGACTAACAATTATATTATGGTTTTTGAGGACATTTTGAAGTTTTTCTGAGAGTTGTGGTATATATGGTATCGAAACATATTGGTTTTGTTGTTTTGTTTTTTGGTGTTGAGGGTTTTGGTTGTTGTTATTGTAAAATTTGTGTATTCTTTTTTTGAAAGTATTGTTTATAATTTTAGTGGGATAACTGTTTAGTACTAAAGCTTCCTTTGCTTTTTGAATTGCTTCGTTTCGATATTCTGGATCGGATAATTTTATGGCTCGGTCTGCAATTCCTATTATTACCGATTTTTTTTGGGATAGAGGATGTTGAGAATTATAATGCAAATATCTAGAAGACCATGTTTCTTTTGTATACCACTGAGTTTTAATGACATTATTTTGGTGGTAAATTGTGAGGTCTAAGAAATTGATTTTATTTTTTTCTTCTTTTTCTATGGTAAATTGTAATTTTTGGTGGTAGGCATTAAATTTATTGAGAATATCTTCACTACGATATGTTACTCTCAGTTCGATACAAGTCCACTGACGAGACAATGAGGTAGTCGAAACGAGTATGGAGAGAGGACCAGAGTGGTATTTGCAGAAAATAAACTGTTCCTATATATTCTTTCCTTTTTTTTGACTGAAAGGGCAATAACATATAGACAACGATTTACCCCACTATTTAACTATTAAAGGATAAAAAGATAATTATTTTGATGAAGTGAAATCTAAGAAAATGACTTTTTTTGGAAATATTTCGACTATTACGAGGTTGTAAAATACGATTTTGATCTTGGCTTTTTATTATTTTTCCTCAAATTTTTACTTCAAAAGGTACAATTTCTGAAGAAAATACCGAACTTTCGTATTTATTTTGAATGGTACTAGTTAAAATGCATTGTATGTAATATTGTTCAATAATTTTTACGCAAACTTTAGCAAACCAATCTAGAAAAATACGTTTCCTAAACGTAATCCATCACTGTATTACTGAAAATGCCAAATATTCATTGCGATGTTGCCAAATGTAGAATAAACTATAAAATTTGCCCATCTCAATCAACATATGCGTAAGTGCGTAAAATTGGGGATCTGTACACTACAACACAATATATCTATTGTGCTCCTCTACTGCTGAGAGTCGTAAGGGATAGCTTGCCGGCTAAGGCAGATCCTCCAGTCCTATTTCCCTTAGGAACCTTAGGATGTTGGATACCTTCAAAGTGGATTCTATCTTCTTCTATTTGATGTGCTCCTAAGATCCGCATTCTGCGCTGCACTCTGAAAGGATGTGAATAGACGTTTCCTCGTCCTCCTTGTAGAATCAGCATTCTTCTTTTTCTGCCAATTCGAGTTTCTTGAGATGTCCCTTCAGGTGGCAATGTCTGTCAGGATGCCTGACAAAATTCTGAGTTGGTTTTTACTTAAGTTTATGCGTTCCTTGAATCTCTTCTAGTCGAAGTTCCCAAGAAGTATCGTCGCTTGTCTCAATCCTTGCAGCTCCGTCCAATAATTGGATCATCTGCTTTCTTTTTATATCTTTAGTTCTTCCAGCATTACACTGCTACTGATTTCACAGAAAGGCTCGGGTCCTTTCTCGTGAGTCTGTCTACCATTTTAATTCTCTCTACCTCGGTGTGTCCTAGTACCCACATGAGGTTGACATTATTCTTGCTCATTTCATTTAATTCCTCTAGTCATTCCCAGACCGTCTTAGAGCCAATTGCTCAGTCAAGAACATAGTTTAATTTTTGTAATGTAAAGACAATAAGTAGAGATATTGGGATTGGTCTGAGTAAGTATGGAAGCGAATGGTTTAGTATCTACAAAAAAATATGGTAAGCAAAATTATAAGACCAAGATATATAAAAATGAATTAGGTTTATAGGATCGATAGAAAAAGAATATGTTTTGCACCGGAACAATAGAAGAAATAGATGGCTTGAAGAAATATCCAATAAAGGCAAATTCTTAATATTTTTTTTGAAAAAGTATCAAATGATTCCTATAGTGATATCATGAGGTCCTAGAATAATAATGCGATGTAAATTTTTTGGACAAAAAACTATTTTTTGAAGATTTGATGTTGTAACCTAAAAAGACAAAGAAAAGTTTTTCATTTTAAAAAATATCGCAACTTAAATATTTTCGATGAAGTTGAGTAACTATTAAAGAAGTAAGCTTTAAAGAGAAGTATAATTTCGAAGGTAAAACACTGAAACATATCAAATAAAACGAGTCGAATTAAGTTGTCCTGAATTAGTAATTATATTGAAGGTTATTGCCTTTCTCCATTAAAATGATCAAATTCAAATCATAGATCAAAAAATATACTGGTATAATGCTAAACTTTATGACCTGAGATATTTTTCCAAGGTCATAATCAATCAAAAATAGTTATTTAATTATGAGTTAACAAACTTTAGGAATACCCCGTTCATGTTAAATTGATTAATAAGAATTTTTCAGGATAAAAGAAATATGCAATTTGCTTATTTTTTCTTTTAATTTGAATGGTTAAAGATTACTGAGCACAAACTCTATGAAATAAGTCAAATTATATACCCATTGTCTGTATTTTTTTTATTATTTATAATTAATTGACTTTATACGTTGTTGAGAAAGCTCTATGATGTTTCATATTTGCTACGATTATTGTCAAGCCTTCGGAAGTTATTTGGCCGCAAAGGGTGAAGAATGATGGATATTTTAATCCTCAATGCACCTTTTAGTGGTAAGAATTATTTTTAAGAGATGTTTAATTAGTTGAAATTATTTTTATTTTAATAAAAAATATTAATATTAATTACATTTTTAATCAATCAAAAAATTATACACTATACTAAATTTTTGCATTAAACATTATTTTTTTTATTAACAGGTTATACAACTTAGGGGTTCGGAAAAATGGATATAAAAATATTAAGTTCTTTTAGAGCAGTTATTAAATATATAAATAAATCTCACACATGCGTAATTTTATCAATAATTAGAAAAATAAACCAATAAAAAAAATGCAGAAGTGAGTCATCATATATAAACTTCTTTTGAAAATCCTTGCTGTTAATGAAATTTTTTTTATCAGGCCTAAAAAAAATTTTATTTAGAAAGGTAATACCTCACATGTAGTATAGGGAAAAAATATTTTTTTTTGTGGAAATGTCAGCTTATTGAGAAAAATATCAGATTTTTATCAAAATTTTAAGATTTAAAAATTTATAAAAATGAACATGGCTTCTAATCAAAAAAATACAATGCTACATCACAAATAATATTATAAAGAACATGTGGCTTATGAATAAATGAATGAAACAGAAGGTGGCGATACTGGATCATCGATGCCTAGGCCTCTATTGGGTCCTTTACATGTCATTCGAGGTCGATTGGCTTTGCGAATCCAAGCAGCCTCGTTGAACTTGCCTAAATGCTTCCGGTAACAAAATTGTATCTCTGAAATATCTTTGTCTTAGTCCGTTAAGTGCTGGAGATTCTCTGAGGACATGGCCTCCTCCAAACACCATCTGCACGTCATGTCGTCTTTGACATGATCTTATGAAGATGTCCCCTCAGGTGACAATGTCCTGTCAACAATCCCACCACAATTTGCAGTTCTTTCCTTTCTAAGGAGAGAAGCTCCTTAGTACTTCGTGCGCTAAGTGCAGTTATATGTTCCTTAGCACACCTCATTCCAGTAGCTCCGCTCCACGATTCAATAAATTTACTTTTCACTAACTATTTTAATTTCTTTTGTCAATTGCAATTAGGACAGGTAGAATTGGTTGGGGTCCATATGATTCAGTTGCCGAACATAACATTGCCAGACGGTCTACTTCCTCATTCCCGTGTATGCCCGAGTGGCCTGGAAGCCACGCGAGTCTGACTATGTAACCATTCTTTGTCATACCATCCAGTATGTTCTTGCACTCAGACATCAGTCGCGAAGTTACGATACTGAACTTCAGTGTCAATATCGCAGCCTTACTGTCTGAGCATATATTTATTACCCTATTTCCTGTCTATATCCTTCTCATAGAGATGGACATACTGCAGAATAGCACATTGTCCGAGAGGGTAGTACTCTGTGATTCCTGTGCTCCTGTAAAATACTCCACCTCCAGCTCTTTCATCTTGTCGAGATCCATCAGTATACCACTAGGATTCATTTCTCGGAAGATTTTGCTCTCTCTCCTAATCCTCTCTATTTGACAGAAATATCTCCAGAGAGATTGGGTTTTAAAAGCGGTGCCATGTAATCTGTCTGCATGAAGAGTGATGGACACCTCTCCATCGCACTTTTCCAGACACCTGAATAGCCGCCCGTTCCAATTTTAAGATATCCTAGGCTTCTGAAACGATAAACATTCTTCAGGGCCTCATTCTCTATGTATAAGTGAAGAGGAAGCAGATTCACCAGGACTTCAAGAACCCTAGTGGGAGCAGTCCTCAACTCACTCAATATTCCCACGCAAGCCATTTTTTGAACTTTGTCAAGTTGAAGGCTGTGCTTGCGCTTGGTTGTGCTACGTCATCATACAATAGCGGTATACATTATCATGGGGCAGATCACCATAGTGTATATCCAAAATAATACTTTAGATGTCAGACCTCATGTTTACCAAAAGGCTCGTTTACAAGCCCAGAAAGCACATATGACTCCCAGGTATTTAACTGTTCCCTTGTGTTGAAGATTCCTTCCTGCCAATATAATTGTGGGAAGTCTCCCCATTTTCGTCTTTTTTGTAAAGAGTACCACCTTGGTCTTGTCCGAGCCCTTCCCTGTGGCACAATCGTTCCACGATCCGGAGGGCTCGCATCATTGGTCCCTCAAGGTCCCGGATATCGTGAACAGGGCACAAAATGACGTCATCGGCATAGGCGCCGGCACACTTCAGTTCACTCAGCATGCTATCCACAAGGCTTTATAGCAAAGGCGATAGAATTCCTCCCTGTGGACAGCCCCTACTTGACAGTAGTTTAACAGTTACAGTATTAAGCTCAGCATATATTATTCTCTGAATTAACATTGCTCTATTTATGCGACTTTTGTCGGTTCAGAGTCTCGTCGTTGTAGAACATTGCATATCGAATGCCCCCTCGATATCGATAAAGGTACCTAAGACACATCGTCCACCCAACAGCACCTGATAGGCAAAATATAAAGGAAGTAAGGGATACTGCACCATTATTCCTTCTTTAGTGTGTTGATCCACCAACCTTTTTAGTATTTTTAATAGGAAACTGGTCAGGCTGATAGGGTGGAAGGATTTGTGTATTGTGTTCTTTCTATCTTGGGAATAAAGACTACTTTTGTTTCCATCCACGTCATTGGTATGTATCCCAAGCTCAAACATGAGTGGAATAGTTTCACCAGGTAGCTTATTATAATATCAGTGGAATTTTATCGTAAAGCTGGAAATATACCATTCTTACCGGGTAAGTTGAAAGGGACGTTAGTTTTTATGGACTATTTCACCTTTTCATCACGGTATTTCGATAAGCACCCTATGACTCTGTTCAACAGTTCCTCCTGAAGGAAGTTCCAGTTTGTAGTCCTAGGGTTTCGGTATTCCGCTACTGCTGCGTTTTGTTCAACGTCAATTTCAAATAAGATGTGTCGGTGATCTGACAACGAAACCTTCGAACTAACTTCTCACTTCTTCACCAAGTTCTACATATTTGAAGAACAAATAGTTAGATCTATGGCAAACTTTCCACTACTTGTAATAAAAGTAGGTGTGTTCCCTCTGTTAATAAATTCCAGGTTATTAATACTGAGGAAGTCCAGTAAATCCTCTCCCCTAGGATTGGTATCCCTTCACCACCATAAAATATGGTGCGCATTGGAATCGCAGCCCAGAAGAAGTGATTAGTGTTCTTCTTCGCAATATTTTACTAAGTCCACAACCTCGGGCGGGGGACTTTCTCGTTCCGCTGGAAACTCTCACTAGATTTAAGAGAGATTCTCACTCCTACCAGGCTAACTGAGTACTATTAGAGGAAAGTACTCCAGCTGCTGTTGAATTATAATACAGGTTCTAGGGCTCAGGAAGTGCAATAAACTAGTGCCCCTCCCGCAGAATGCAGATCCCTGATTTTGCTACAATCCAGCCATGTCTCCTGTATTAGAGCGAGTTGAATTCGCAATTCACTGAATTTTACTTAGAGTTTTAAAAAGAGAAAGAACCCAAGTCAAGGAAAAGCAATGTGGACTTACTTGACGAAGTTGTTCGATCATCTTCTGAGTAAAGGAACAGCGCTTAGTTTCTGTCTCCTCCTCAGCTGCTCCATTCCCGTCCTTTTTCTCAGAAAATCCTGATCTTCCAGTTCCTTCCTTGTCGCTTCTCAATGGTTGCCTTTTAAGGGTAACCGTTGCTCTCGTCGCACCATAGAATTGCTTGCATTTTAGTCCTTCCAGGACCTTCCTTGAATTATCGTCGCTCCCGAAGACGCGCCGAAGTCTCTTACGTTCCTCTTTTCGCTCCCAGATCTTCCATTAGGATTACGAGAGTCCAGGATTGACCCTTTTTAGACACCTCAAAATCTCTTGATTGAGCGGGTTCTTGATGCCAGGAATACAAAGAATGGCCCTATGCAACTTGAAGATGGCCGCATCGGTGACCACCAACTCATCTCCACAGGGCCTGATCCTCACCAGTTCCTCGGCAAGGCAGTTCCTAGATATTCGATCTGCAGCAGTGACCAATAATTGACTTCTCCACAGCTTCGTCGATGAAAAACGAGGCGCTGGAGCACCGCTGCTCAAGGGAGTGTCCATAATGGCCTCCATCCATCCGCGAATTCCAATGTCTGGATGTCGGTAAAGTCGGCAGATATCCGACATAACATATATATATATATATATATATATATATATATATATATATATATATATATATATATATATATATATATTGTAAGGTGCTATAAGGATTATGTGCCCTAGGTGACCACCAGGTCAGAAAAAAGGAAATTAATGGAAAATTTCTCTTGAGCCTGTATACCGGGTGTCAACGAATCAATTAGACAAGTCATAATTTCTAGAGTATTATGTGTATCAAAATGAGAATTGGTACTGGTAAATGTTATATGAAAAGGAGAGTTTTCGCATATTTTCCACTTTCTGGTCACTTCCGGTTTCACCGGAAATGGCCCAGGTTTTGAATTCTTAAATAGAACACCCTGTATATTTTAACATCTTTGGATTTCTAAGACAATTCTAGATCAGAATATGAAATTTTAAAAACTTTTTACGTCTACTTCATTTTTTTAGAGCCACTTTTAAAATTGCATCTAGGTGGCCATGATCGGACGCAAACTAATCTAACGGCCTTAAGTGATATCAAAAAAATACAATCGCAAAGTTTTAGTGAAAAACAGGAATTGGATTAAAAATTTAATAAAATTAACAAAAAACTAACAAAATAAACTAATAACTTAGACGACGCACTTAAAATATTTGAAAGTACAGTAGCTGAATTTGTTAAAAAGTTTAGTGTAGTAAATATTCAAAGTGCATTCCTTCTTTTTCACGACACATTTCAGCTCGTTCAATTGTTTCTCTCAACATGTTTTGTAGCATTTGGGGCATTATACTTCTAAATGCCCGTAAAATTCTATCTTCTAATATTTCAAGCGTAGCTGCTCCATAGTAAACCCTTTCTTTAACATATCCCCAGACAAAGAAATCGAGCACAGTAAGATCCGGTGAGCGGGCTGGCCACCGTACCGGACCATTGGTTGCAATAATTCGATTATTAAAATGCTCTATTAAATAATTAAGAACTTCTCTAGTGTTGTGAGGCGGTGCTCCATCTTGTTGAAAGTAAATTCTCCGTAAAACTGCTAAAGGTATATCATTGAGATGATTTTCGATTTCATTTTGAAGAAAACCTAAGTATCTAACCCCTGTTAACTGACCTTGAAACAATATTGGCCCAATTATTCTGTTTCCAACGATACCAGCCCAGACATTGACCCCAAATCTTTCTTGAAAATTGCCCTCTCTCATTTCATGTTGATTTTGTTGGGCCCAGTACCGAGTATTTTGCTTATTGAACATACCATTATTTGTAAATCGGGATTCGTCGGAAAATAGAATAAAATCGATAAAATTTGGGTTAACTGTATGATTTTGAAGCAGCCAATCACAAAACACTACCCGTCTATCGCCATCCTCAGTATACAAATGTTGATGTAACTGATATTTAAATGCTCGATATCCATGTTTTTCAGTATTTTTCTTGCTGATTTATAACTTATCTGCAGTTCTTGACTAATTTTTCTTAACGAAACTGTTTTATCAACCTCAACCATAGCAAGTACGTTAATCTCAGTCTCTTCATTTATGATAAACCTCTGTTCCGCCTCTTGATTTCCTATTTGCCTAAAACGAGTCTCGACATACGGAAAATACTGATGGGCTGGATGTTGCCGATTCGGATATCTATGAGCATACAACTCGGCAGCATTCCTTGAATTTCTATGACACTCTTCAAATATTAATAACATATCCACTTTTTCACTTTGAGTATACATTATTTTAACGAAAATTTAAACTAAACTTAACGAAAATTAAGAAACTTTTACGTCTGTTCTTAGACCGTATGTCACTGTCATTATCTACTTAAGTGAGAGCTTTGTTTTCCAAAGAAGACTTGATAAAAACAGTTGCAAATTATTATGCATCATGGCTGTCCATGGAGCACTTGCCATAAGTAAATAAATTATCCAGTATTTTGCTTAATAATATTTAATTTCTGTTCTTATGTCTAATCCAATCGCAAATAAATTAGTAGCGTTAGATTCGTCAAAGAATGCTTTTTTCGAAAAGTAGTTGTCAAAAAGGGGTCGCCATTTGAAAATTAATAGTTAGAAATGAAAACGTAATTTTGTCAACTTGTCTTATTCCTGTCTTTCATACTAGTAACTAAAACTTTGCGATTGTATTTTTTTGACATCACCTAAGGCCCTTAGATTAGTTTGCGTCCGATCGTGGCCACCTAGATGCAATTTTAAAAGTGGTTCTAAAAAAATGAAGTAGACGTTAAAAGGTTTTAAAATATCACATTCTGATCTAGAATTGTCTCAGAAATCCAAAAATATTAAAATATACAGGGTGTTCCATTTAAAAATTCAAAACCGTGGCCATTTCCGGTGAAACCGGAAGTGTCCGGAAAGTGGAAAATATGCGAAAACTCTCCCATTCACATACCATTTACCTGTACCAATTCTCTTTTTGATACACATAATACTCTAGAAATTATGACTTGTCTAATAGATTCGTTGACACCCGGTATATGTGATCAAATATAAGGTATGCTAATTAACAGCTCTTGAAGTCGCGTGACTAAAGGCGCGAGTAACCGCGTGGACTAACATGCGCCATGATGGGCGCTTTTGTCCATCAGTGCATCTTAAAACAACGATTACTCGGTAACCAAGTATCGTAAATAGCTCTATAAAGACTTGAAATCTTCGTTATGAAACGTAAAATCATGCTAGCTAGTCATCTTTGTCATTTAGTAAAGCTCTCACTAAAGAAAAGCTATAAACAAATATCTTTATGAATTGTAACTTTGTTGTTAATAATCAGAAAAATATTTAACAATGTTTATTCAAAAATCACAACAAGTTTCTTCAATTTAAGCGTGCAACACATCTCTATTGCACTTTTAGATGCCGAATTATGAACGATTTATTTCAGGTTAAGCGGAATTAGTAGTGAACATAACCCGATTCGCTCGATCCCCCCACTCCTCGACCTTGACCTTGACCTTGCTTCACCCCTCTTTGGCCCCGCCCACATGTCCTTGTCATTGACCTTGAAAGTGCACGTGTGCTTTGGCCTTGGCCTTGTGTTCAAGGTGGTTGTGTGTGACCTTGACCTTGACCTTGGTCGAGACGACCTTGACTTTGTTGAAGGTCATCTTGGGTGTGTGACCTTGAAGATATGTTACGTGGTTGGGGGTGACCTTGAATGGTTTTATATAAGGTATGGGGCAGTTTCATTCATCAGTTGGCTCTGACTTGTATAGGTAGTACATGTGTTAATATTTGACAAATCATGGCATATGTTTGTGAAAATTGCGGTTCTAAGTTTACTAATATTTATAATATGAGACGTCATCAAAGAGAATCGTGTGCGGCGAGATTTAATGAAGTGCCTGGAGGAAAACGGCTCCGAATTGAAGAGTATACATCGACGATTCCGCTAATTAATTGCGCTACATGTAATGTAGATGTTCCAATAAATCATACGTCAGCGCATAAACGAACACAACAACATAAAAATAATTCATGTTTGCCGGTATGTCATGGTGTGCAACTCGTTGAATGTGCCTTCAAAAGGAGAATTGCAACCTATCGGGTTAGCAGTGATATGGAGCATTCCGATTACGTAATGTTCTTTGCAGACATTAAATCCAAGGTGGTGGAACTTGTTAATAATTTATTGTGTGTGCATCATGCTTTAAAAGTTAACATGACAGCTGTTGGCGAGTACATGCTTCCATCACAAGAAATATTCAGTGAAAAATCCTTCAACACTGCTAATCAAATAATTAGTGTAGAAAGTGATTTGGATGCCGTTTACCATTCTTTCACCGAATTAATAAAAACGCAGGCGACAGAGTTCCAGGAGAAAGATTCAGGTATGGAAAAATCAAAACCCGATATATTAAACTGATTTTTATATATTATTTTTCTTGTTATAGGATGGGCTCTTGTGCGAATTTTATACTTGGAAGTTGGTATCAACAAGTATATGCCTATGGGTGGCTCATCATACATCAAGTTGCCGTGTTCTATTGAAAAGAAAGGAGCTGTCGTCAATGTGATTAACCAGGACGAATTTTGCTTTGCGTGGGCTGTAACATCAGCATTGTTTCCTCCAACAGCAGAGCCTTCACAGAAGACATCCTACCCCCATTTTTCTAGAGTGCTAAATGTAACAGGTATGGATTTTCCAGTAAAATTACGTGACATTAAAAAATTTGAGGAAATGAACAACATATCAATTAACGTATACGGTCTGGAATCTAAATATGAAAATAATGAAGTAATACATGAAGTTATTGGTCCACTGAGGTATGCGTCAAAAAAGTTGGATAGGCATGTAAATTTATTGTTAATTACAAAAGACTGTAGTAGTAAAGATGGCGGTGAACATTTTTGTGATACGACTTGTTCAAAGAGTTATTATTGTTGGATTCGGGATTTATCACGTTTAGTTTCAAGTCAAATTAGTTGTCAACAACATAAAATATATTTCTGTGATGGTTGCCTCATTTATTTTAGTACACCGTCAGCTTTAACTTTACATCAAAGCTACGATTGTAACCACATTTTCACGCAAACACCCTCAGTGGATTTAAAAATCGATAAATTTGGAAAGAGTGTGCCGGAAAATATTTTAAAATTCGAGGGTATAGAAAAGCAAATGCGCGTTCCATTCGTGGTTTATGCAGATTTCGAATCTGTTTTAAAGCCCGTTGAAACGGTACAACCAAACCCACAAAATTCTTACACTGTAAAAAGTTTTAAACATGAACCATATTCTTTTGCTTATTTAATTAAATGCTCTTTGGACGACTCACTTTCGAAATTTGAGCTATTTCGGGGGAATAATGCAGCTCAAGTCTTTGTGGATCGTATCGAGTGTGATTTAAGGGCTCTATACAACACATATTTAAAAGACATTAAGCCTATGAAACCGTTAACGCCTGAAGAAAAAAGGGAGTTTAATGATGCTAAAATATGTGGTATATGTGAAGGCCCTTTTGAAGAGGGTGAGATTAAAGTACGAGACCATTGTCACATAACTGGTGCAAAAAGATTTGGTGCTGCACATTCCGTTTGTAATTTAAATTATAAATTACCCTCTTTTATCCCTATCATATTTCATAACTTAAGCGGCTACGACAGCCATTTATTTATAAAAGAGTTATGTAAATATGGGGATAAAATTGGTGTTTTGGCTCAAAGTAAGGAAAAGTACATATCATTTACCAAAAGCATTTATGTGCACGATTATTTTGATAGTAAATGTGGAAAAGTCAAGAGGAAATATTTAAAGTTGCGATTTATTGATAGTTTTAAATTTCTGTCAACGTCTTTGGAAAATTTAGGCAGCGGTTTAAACGACGACGATTTTATTGAAACGCGGAAACATTTTTCAAATATCAACCAATTTAATTTGATGCGTCAAAAGGGTGTTTTTCCCTATAGCTTTATTGACTCTATAGAAAAAATGGAAAATGCATGTCTTCCAAGTAAAGATGAATTTTATGATAATTTACGGGAAGAACATATTAGCGATGAAAGCTATAGAAGAGCAAAAGAAGTATGGCGCTTGTTTGGGTGTAAAACTTTGGGGGACTATTCGGACGTGTATTTAAAATCAGATGTGTTGCTATTGTGTGATGTTTTTGAGCAATTTCGGAATAATTGTTTAAAATTCGATAAACTTGATCCAGCACATTACTATACCCTTCCAAGTTTATCATTTGATTGTATGCTACGTATGACTAAGGTAGAGTTAGAGCTCTTAACTGATATAGACATGATACATTTTTTTAAGAAAGGTATACGCGGCGGCATAAGCCAGTGTACAGAAAGGAAGCACATCGCTAATAATATTTTTTTACCAGACTATGACCCAACAAAACCTTCTTCATTTATAACATACCTTGATGCTACAAATCTATATGGTCATAGTATGTCACAAGCATTACCATATGGTGGTTTTCGATGGTTAAGCGAGCGCGAAATTCTGGATTTAAATATTATGGCTGTTGGTGATGATAGTTTACATGGCTACGTTTTGGAAGTGGATGTGCATTATCCGACTGAGTTGCATGATGCACATTCTGATCTTCCATTTCCAGTAGAAAATATCATACCGCCAACAGAAAACGCTAAATTACCGAAATTAATTCCTAATTTACAAGATAAAAAAAAATACATTGTACACTATAGAACTTTAAAACAAGCCATCGCCAACGGCTTAGTGGTAATGCAAACCCATCGAGTATTACAGTTTGAGCAATCAAAATGGCTAAAATCGTATATTGATTTTAATACCAATTTACGTAACAAGGCCACCACAAAATTTGCGAAGGACACTTTTAAATTAAAAAATAACGCGATATTTGGTAAAACTATGGAAAATGTGGAAAATCGAAAGGATATAAAATTAGTAACACATTGGGAGAACAGTGTAGGCAGAAATGGAGCTAGAGCACTAATATTCCGCCCCAATTTCAATAGTAGCTCGATATTTACCGAGAACTTTGTTGCTATACATATGAATAAAGTTAAAATATTGTACAATAAACCAATTTATATCGGTTTTTCCATATTAGATATATCAAAGACTGTAATATACGATTTTTATTATAATTTTATTAAATCCAAGTTTGGCGATGATGCTTCGTTACTTTACACCGATACTGACTCGCTTATATTAAAAGTGTATACGGAAAACTTTTATCAAACTATATCAGAAAACCCCGAAAAATTCGATACATCAAATTACCCCGAAATTAATAATTTCAACATAATTAAAAGTAATTCTGTAGTTGGTAGAATGAAAGATGAGTTTCCTGGTGATCCGATAATAAGTTTTTATGGTACCGGCGCGAAGGCTTATTATGTAAAGTCCATTAATAATGAATTAAAAAAAGCCAAAGGTATCAAAAAATGTGTTATCGAGAAAGACCTTCATCAGGAAGACTACCAAAGAATTGTTGAACGGGGTGGTTTGATATTAAGAAAGATGAAGACATTTAGAAGTGAATTACATAACATTTATACCAACATAATAAATAAAGTAGCATTGTCACATAGCGATGATAAACGTTATGTAATTCCCAGTTCAACCAAAACTCTACCTTGGGGGCATGCAGACATAGATTTTTACAAAACAGACCCGGAAGAAAACTTAGCAAATTTAGTCACCGTGTTGGAATCATTTCTAAGTCAGGACAGCACGTAATCTGGAAAATCCATATTTCATTATTTGTATTGTTTTTATTATTTCTATTAAACATACAACATTAATATGTAACGATAGTATTGTAATTTTTTTTTTTTTTTTAAATAAAAAACATGTATTCATTACTTGATTGCTTTTTTATTGAACCTTTATTTTAAAATTATAAATATAATGAAGTGTCGACAAATAACAAACTGTAAAAGTTATTGTTGAAAAATTTGTCTAATAGTAAATTAAACGCACAGGTCTACGAGTAAATGTTTAATGTGAAACAGGTTTGCTGACAAGATCCTCCATAGTCTTTTCAATTTTCAACATTCTAGAGTTAAGTTCATCACGCAGTTCGTCTTGCCTAAGTTCATATATTGCAATAACAGTATCATCAATGTATCCTCTAAGTTCTTGACCGGTTTCAATTAATTTCTTGCGTACGTAACCTTCAAGTTGGTTTCTGAATATATCTTTAATAACAATTGTTGAGTCATGTAAAGCTTTCTGCGTATCTTGCACACACTGAGCAAGGTTATTATCAACATAATTTCGTGTGGTCGCATCGTCTCCTTCAAGAGGTTCTGCTAAATAGCACAATCTTTTGCTTCCCATGTCGTAATCTCCATTAGGTGTAAGTTTAAAACCTATTCCTGAAGGACCTCGCATAAAGTTAAAATCCTTAAATTTTCTTTTGCGACCGAACTTATCAATAGTGTTTACTTCTGACATTGTTATGTGAGACTGATTTGAAACCATTAGATTTCACCCTAATATATGGTTCTATTTCATTAATAAACGGACTCTGCAGAAAAATATGGATTGCAAAACGTATTTTAGGTGATGTTTAATAAATACACATACAGATTCATTTTACTATTGTTTTATTGAAAAAAAAATTAAAATATAACAAAAGATTGAGTTTACTTTTTATTATTAAAAAAAATAAAAAAAATAACAAACAAAAAAATTAAAAATTAAGAAATAAAATACGTGTTAATTTCTTCTGTACAGGTAAGCTTCTTCTATGACCCAATTTCTTCTCTGGATGGCACGTTCATTAATGTCCTTGTTTTTAAAATAACCTTGACAGGACCAAAAAAAAAATCCTTGAAAATTACAACCTCGAAAACGACCCTGACATTGACGGGTACTTTGACCTTGGCCTTGGCCTCGCATCTAACAAGTTTAGTACTATATTTATATGCTTCTTTAAAATAACCTTGACAGGGACAAAAAAAAAATCCATGAAAATTACAGCCCTGAAAACGACCCTGGTATTGCCGGTTACGTCGGCCTTGGCCTTGGCCTTGCATCTGACAAGTTTAAATATTATACTTAATGCATCGAACAAAAGGAATAAAGGCGGTGTAGTGGGGGAAATGGGCATAAAAGCAGACTTGCTGACTCGAGCTCTTCACAGTTCGTCAGAACAGCAAACAGTACAGTGCTAAGAAAAAGTTAATTGTGTGAGTTTGAATATCGAAAATGTCTAGTGTACGGTCTCTTTTAGATGCTCTTGACGTGAGCTGCGGTTCACAGCAAGGCATGCTGGATAACATGAGTGGTTTGGAAGTGTTAAGTCCGGGGGTGTTCGAGAACTGGAATGGCGTGGAGCATGAAGATGCCGAAGACCGAGCCCTCAACGATGGTCGCGACGAAGAGTTAGTTCAGTCGGCAGCGCAATTCCTGGAATGCTGGACGGAGGAGAAGGAGCCAAAGATAAATGTGATTAGTGATGTGGTTGTGCGAAAAGCATCGCGACCTAGGGAATCTTCTCCGAAAGCGTCGAAACTGAAAAAGCTCTTGACTATGCGGAAGTCGGAAATCGCCGATAAAAAAACATTTTATTCGGCGATTAAAGGTGTGGGACAAGGGAAGAAGAAAAAGTTTAACTTTAAGCGTCCCTCCACCCCTGTTCCATTACCCGACTTCCTAAAAACAGCACCAAAAGAGCCATTGTCAGTAGAAGTGGAAGTCATAGAAGGCCCCGATGGACCAACACCACCAACGCCACCAACACCGGCCAGCGTAGAGAATGAAATAGTGTCGGAGGTGAAGTCTTCCCCAGCGCCAGCGCCACTGTCGCCGATATTGGGGTGCCGGAAACCCATGAAGAAGCGGTTTAAGCGTTGTTTTGAAGGCGATGAAGTTTCCGCTGCTTCGTCGTCGTCGTCCTCGTCGTCGTCATCGTCATCGTCTTCACCAAATAAAACCGCGTCTTCTTCGTTAATATATTCGGAGCCATCACAACCGGAGTGGGTCGAAGACTTCACCAACTCTCAGAAGACCAAATTGACCGACATTTATGCCATGAAAAAACGCTTAGTGAAAGAAGTGGACGAGTGTGACAGTGACATTATAGAACTTGAAAAACAATTAGAGATAAAAAAGGTGAAATCTGCGCGGTTAAAAAGATAATTAGAGGACTTTAATAAATTATGTAGTAGGTGTTAGGTAGTTGTAGATATTAGCTTTTAATTTATAGTATTAAGTTTGTAAATATATATATATATATATATATATATATATATATATATATATATATATATATATATATATATATATATATATATATTGTAGTTAATAAAAAAGTGTTTGATCAAATTTTTTATATTTTATAATGAGAATAAAAATGACTTGAGAATTTATTTTTGTGTGTTATTTCATATAGGCCCTGTCCCACATAATATTAGGTAATAAAAAAAAAAGAGTGAATAATCCACTAAAACTACGCAATAGCAATAGTTGTAAATATTTTCTGATAATATTTACAAGTATGCTAAAACATGGTTCGGTTTATGAAGTTAAGGTTCTGTCGCCAGAACTTCTAATACTTTGTATCTCAATATTGTATGTTTTTATGAAAAAAACATAAAATATTGGTTACAAAGTATTATAACCAACTAAAACTACGATCAAATTATTTTGTGGTCCTGAAAAGGACCGTTTGGTTGTAAAACATGCGACTCTTTTATTGAGTTGTGGAGTCGCACGGCCCGTCATCATCAGCGGGGGTGGTGGTGCTATCCTCTGAATATTCGATGATGAACCGCCAAAGTTCATCCCATCTAGGATCGTTCGGCTCCCACTCCAAACAATTCTCTGTGGTAGAATCTTCCACAGGGCATTGGATGGGTTGTTGTTGTTGTTGTTGTTGTTGAGTCGCTGACATGTTGAACTAAAATGATTGTAATAAGTATTGGCGGTCGTATATATAGAGACAAATTAATGGTGGGGGGTGAAAACAAATGTCGTATTACGTATTGAGACCAAAAGTTGTTTGTGGTCTCAAATACGAACGAACGATTTAGCTGGGTTCCAACTTTGTATCTAATATTGTATATTCTATACATACAATATTAGTAACAAAGTACTAATATGTACTAAAACTACGATCAAAGTATTTTGTGGTCCTGAAAAGGACCGTTGTTGTGTGCCCTTAAAAAGGGCCAGGGAGAGTGTGGGGCTTATGGTGCCCCATCCTCGCTGGTCGACCACCAGCTTGACGAATCGCAGGGGCCTTGTGGGTCGTCGGGTGTTGGTGATGCTGGAATTTCCAGCACCGCATCTTCCGTCGAGTCCGGCTCTGGCTGCGGCGACGGAGTTTCGAGTCTTTGTAAGACCCAATCGCCCGCATCGTCTAATTCCACTAGACCCGGATCATGGTCATATACTAGCGGAATCGGCTCATCCAAGTCGTCCCAACGTAGGACGTCAATTTCAAAATCCACCTCGTCGTCGTCGTCGAAGACTTGCAGGTCTCAAACGTTGTCGGCTACGGTGTCATCACTAAAGATGGATGAGCCTCGGCTGGCGGGTCTTTCTTCCTCCATGTTCATCGTATGAGGGTTGATGAATATATGACTGTGTAACTGGCCCAGTCTCATATATATAGAACTACCCCCACCCCACCAACGGATTCTAAATGTTATGTATTGGTGAGAGCTTATAGAATTATTGATTTTTTCAAAAACTTTAAATAAGGAATTAGATTTGTTTAGACAATAAGACTTATTCTTAATATTTTGTGAAGAATACATTACAAAAAAAAATAATAGAAACCTTGTTTGAACTGTTAACATTTTCATAGGTTCTCAAGCATATAACTTGGCACTTAAGCTACGAGACAAATCGTCGTTAAACGAATATCTCGCCCCATAAGTGACGATTACTAAACTACGATCAAAATATAATGTGGTCCTGAAAGAAAAAAAAAAAAAAAAAAAAAAAAAAAACCTCCCCTACAACTTCCACATACTCCCGTTCGGCGGCCCTAGCCTCCTAACTCAAGAATTTCAATTTTTTCATCTAAATTTTTTGTCATTTTTAAGATTTTCCAAATTTTTTTTTCACCATTGTATTCTACTCAAAATTCTAGGTAATTAAAGTGCTTTTATTTTTTCTCTATCTTGAACGGTTCCCGAGCTACAGCGCTTTAAAGAATTCAAATTACTAACTTTCTATAACCCTTTTTTTCAAATTTCATTTTTTCGAATTTTCAAAAATACTACAATATGTAGAAAAAAATTCTCTCTTTAATTTCCCAATACCGTTTTTCTCTAAATCTTCAACTTTAGCGCGTATTCAGCATTTTCAAAAAAAAAAAAAAATTATAATTTTTTTTACACCATCGCATTCTCCTCAAAATTTTGGGCTATCAAAGTGCTTTTATTTTTTTTCTATCTTGAACGGTTCCCGAGCTACAGCGCTTTAAAAAATCCAAATTACTAACTTACTATAACCCTTTTCTTAAAATTTCATCTTTCCGAATTTTGAAAAGTACTACCATATGTAGAAAAAAATTCTCTTTCTAATTTCCTAATATCATTTTGCTCCAAAACTTCAACTTTGGCGCGCATTCACCATTTTTCAATTTTTTTTTGAAAAAAATTTTTTTTACGTTTTTACTATCGAGAAAAATGCTTGCTTATAGTACTCGATTTCCTCTATAATGTTTTCTTATAACTTTTTTCCCTATTCCTAACCGTTACTTTCCTACAAATTTTCTAAATCGTTGTTTTCATATTTTGCCTTAAAAATTTTTTCTTGTGTTATTTAAGCTCTTTTTTCCACTTAATAAACCACCATTTTCTAAATTCCCGTACTCTTTTCTTAAAGAGCGGGCTTTTCCGCCAGCTTTTTTTTTGGTTGGGTTTCAAATAAATATAAAACTACTACTTCACTCATTACAAATTTATTGATTCAAGAACATTATTTTGTGTTACATATAATAGATACATTAAAATATAGATTTATTGGTCACCGAACCGTTTAATACATTATAACTAAAAAATGAGTCGTGAATAACTAATGCGTACACTTTAGTGTCTTTGGGGAATTTATTCTTTCTCGTTTGGAACTCCAATTTTACATCCACTATCGATGAGTTAATCGCCTCTGGTTGATGACTGCAATTGATAATAAAAACGGGGTTTTTCATATATTCCGCGAACGTTATCATCGGATCGTTTATCTCGCGCCCGTAGTAGCTGCTTTGGAAGTTTTCGTAATTGTAATAGGCTGCTGCGTACAGTTTCTTGGCGAAATCTAAATTCCATCTTTCGTATGGATAAACGGTTGAATTCAGATACAGTCTAATGTCGCATACGTCGGCGTGGGTAAACTGGGTTGCGTTTTTTTCTTTCTTGTCGCAATTATTGCTGTCTTGAAACCCGACGATTATATAGCGCGGTCTTTCCAGACTTGTACTCGTTCTCAAGGCCCACACGTCGGAAGATGTTTGCCTTAAAGCTGGTAATTCGTACAGATCCCATTTACGATATGCCATTTGAATACTGGCATTGTTTCCTCCTTTATTAATGCGAGACAGTATTTTCAATTTTTGCTTGTCGTCTGGAATGATGTGACGAATTTTCCATTCGATTTTGTCGATACTAATTTCTGCCTCTACTTCGCCGACGTAACAATTGGTAAAAGTGCGAGCTATAATCATAATAAGCTCTTGTTTTACGTTGAAAACACCTTTTGCGTAATCTTCGGCGAATCCCATAAGATATTTTAAGGGTAATTTCCCGGAGAATACGTTACTTGCCGTGTCTACGATATCTTGGTTTGCTTCGTCGAGACCCCATCCGCACGTCATGAGAGATCTTTGTTGCAAACTTCCGAATGAAACCATGGTTTTTAATGTCGTCGTAACTCCAGGTTTACGAACCACGGCGACCTGCTCACCTCCCATCTCGTAGCGAATTTCATCGAACAAAAATGCGAGGGCATTATTTGATAAAAAACATCTTTTCGTTGCGTCTATGGGTTTAAATTTTCCTTCGATATATATGTAACTTTCGGCGATATCCAGTATAATATCTTGAAAATTAATGGGGATACGGACTTCATCCGAATTGTTGAATGATGGAGATCCGTATGGTTTATACGTATGCTCTTCTAGACTAATAATGGAATTGTCCAAGATGGGCTCGGAGAAAACCTCTATTTTATCGCTGGTGGTGGAAATCATTTTCGCACTTTAAGACCGATTGATTTTAAAAATTTATAGTTTTCGGCAGATAACTGTTGAGATGTTTGTGATCTAACGTCTGGACGACGACTAACCTTGACGTTAACTCTTCTTTTACTTTTATTATGTTTCGGCGGTTCCCCCATCTTAGTCGACAGCACACACAATTGACGATTGAAGCAAAAACCCATTTTTATGAAAGTTTCTTCAGTTCCAATTTCACGATTATTTTCTCGCCTTGAAAATTGATTAGATCACCGCTATCGTCCAAGATGCGAAGAGTAATGTTGTCGATAAACTGACGTCCTGCCGGCATTAACGGCATATAAATATTATTTTGTGGTTCTTTACTGATTTTGTAACCGGGCTCCACGTCGATATCGAATTCGAACAAGGTATGACCTTCCACCGAATTCATATATGCTCCGGAAATTATATTACAATCTACGCGTATGATGCGTACTTTCATTATTTCCACCATCTCGGTTGATTCGTGCTTTTTGTCTCTTTTTAACACTGTATGATTAAATCCTAACATTTTACCGATACTCGCCTCTCCCCGGAAATCTATAGTATATTGGGATTTCAGTTCACATTTCAGCGTATTATTATTAGCGACCAAGTAAAAGATTCCATCGTTCTTTTCTTCAGTTGAAATCCTCAAAGCCTCCAACATAGCTTTACCTATCTCATCTATTTCATAGGCCCCAGGTGGAATCTGCAATTGTATCGACTCGGTGGTGTAACCCTCCTTCATGTAGGCAAACTTATTGTTGCTTTCGTCCACATTAAAAATTGAATTGTATGTGTAAAATCCCAGCAATGCCAGACCATATTTGTTTTCTCTATTTAATTCGACTGGTGGATAAAAATCGGTGCTTAAGACGCTCGAGTGTCCTGTTAGTGTGAACGTATAAGACATGACTAACCATTAAAACATCACACATCTCGGTTTTATTCATAGCGGCAACATTTAAAAAGATTCATCTTCACACCTTTTCTCACTGCATTAGATAGTGATGTTTTTATGCTATTTTCTGCTTTTATGCGCACATCGCTGATTTTGCAATAACAACAAAATATTTTTCTAGCTGTAAGATCCTCATCAGACGTAACCTCGTTTAAATTGCTGCTGCTGCTGAAATAATGTTTGCAACCGCACTGATATTTTAATATATCGATATCGCTTTTGAGGGGCTCGGGCAACTTTTCCCAAACGAATGGAATTTCATTTGGGGCTAATGCAATCATTACTTCCTTGGGCATGTTTTCTAACTGTTTCACGGTCATTTTCCTTAATCCACCAGCTAGATGAAATGCTTTCAGTGATTGCAACATTTTAGTATAGTTATTGCGATCCATTTGCGGTGTTAATGGTGACGATGATGATGATGACATCTTTTACGCTGATGATTCGACAAGAAACTTTAAGCACAAATGTCCACACCAGACTGTTCCAAAATCCTGCTGACGATCGTATGTATAGTAAATAATTTTTGATGGTTCCGATCCCGTTTGTAGATATCGTACCAATTCGATCGGTGGGGGTAAATCGCCGAAGCTGTCATAATATGTTACTTTAGAATTATTTTTTCTATAAGCTACCCAATGAGTCCCTGCACCACGCGTACTATCCAAATTCACTATTGCTGCTTCGTAACGTCGAGGACCTTGTCTAGGTAATAAATCCCTCATATAAACGCCTCGAAAGTGTCCTATTCTTTTCTTTTTGGCATATTTTTCTATATCGATGTTAGATAGTGGTCTTCGAGGTAGGGATTCAATTAGTTTTTTGATCTACGATTTAAAAATAATCCCATACCTTTACGATATGGCTTTAGAAACAAACCATTTCCTTTCGATTTTAAATACAGGCCGGCACCGGTTTTATCTTCGCTGCTTTTTTTTACTGCTTTTATGGCGCGCACAATTCCCGCTGCCCCACCGGCTAATGAACCCAAAGCTGATAACCCGGCAAAAATTGGTATTAATGGTAATATTCCACCAGTTTTAGGAATCGGTATTATTCTCGGTGTACGAACCTTCCTTTTGCCACCTGCCGCTTTTACCGATCTACGTGCTGCCGACAGAGCTATTTTAGATGCATTCATGACATTTTTTTCCAACACATTTTTACTTCCGGCTTTTAATAATTCCCTTCGAACTGCTTGTCGAATAGCTGTTCCGAAACTGGCTTTCCGAACATGTCGATTTTTATTAACACCTTTCCTTTTTGTATGACGCGTGCCTTCACTAGATGTTTTTTTTGTTGATAATGATGATGGTACACCCATACCAAAACGTTGTTTTCCTTTCATAATGTTTGTAACTAACCAAGCTGCTGTTTTTTCACCTAAACTGGAATCTTTCGATTTTACTCTATTCCAAGCACTTTGTTCGAGCTCGTAATCCGCTCGATGTCTCGCACTTATGTTGTCTTTATTATGTAAATAGGCTAAATCGTGTTTTTTGCATGCGGCATCCAAAGGATTAATGCCTGGATCACCTCTTGTTACACGTTTTATTACTTTTGTTCCGGGTCCGCAATATTGATAACCAGGAATGTGTACCTCGAATGGTAATTTATTTATTAACGAATTCACAATACCGTATCCAGTTTTGTTGGAAACGTGAGACCGTCCACTTCGTTTGACGCTCGGCATCTGAATGACAGTTTTTGTGAAAAATTGCCTATAAAATATCAAATTTTCCTAAGATGCGCGTTATCGATCTTAAAAAAAAACTTCCTATTGACAATCTCGATGAAAAAGTCGGACTTGGATTTGAAAAGAAGATAATGAAGAGACACGGTCCTTTACTTCCTTCCTCTATTCGCGGCCTGTTAATTGGTCCATCCAATTGTGGAAAAACTAATGTCATGATTTCGCTGCTTACACACCCCCTTGGGCTACGTTTCGAAAATGTCTATATTTACTCGAAATCTCTGTATCAACCGAAATATGAGTATTTAAGGAAAATTTTAGCGCCCATCAAAGGTTTAGGCTACTATGCCTTTAGTGATTCCAGTAATATTGTGGAACCGTCCGATGCAAAACCAAACTCTATATTTATCTTTGATGATGTTATATATGAAAAACAAGATGTTATAAGATCGTACTTTAGCATGGGACGTCATAAAAATATCGACTCCTTTTACCTAGCGCAAACATATTCGCGAGTGCCTAAACAGCTTGTGCGAGACAACGCCAATTTTATTATTATGTTTAAACAAGATGAGTTGAATATGAAACACATATTTTCCGACCACGTTTCACCGGATCTAACTTTTACTCAATTTCAAGAAATGTGCTCAAAATGTTGGGATAATAAGTATGGATTTTTAGTAATTGATAAAGACAGTGATGTGAAATCGGGAAGATACCGCAAAGGATTTGATAGCTATATATTACTGTAATAATAAGAGAAAACGCTCATTTGATTGTTGAAACGTCCTTTGTTAACATCATGAATAACGCGATCGACTTAAAACGTAAACTAGTGGAAGCTACCAATGCCGTCAGAAAAAAATTTAAACAAATTAAAGCGGCTAAAGAGTTTAATGTTGTGGAATTGGAAAAGTTTTACGAACCCATTTCTAAGCCGTTGACAACTATATCTGATGTGGTTAAGCAACGTCAGCAGCAGCAGCAGCAACAACAACAGCAACAACATTATCCAGCTACAAAGTCACATAGTCTCAGTACATCAGTGCAGTCGACTCAAATATCAGGTTTTCCCCAACCTACACATTCCTTTCAAACCTCCACACCTATTCAGCAGCAGCAGCAGCAGCATCGCATTTCAAAAGAAGATATTAGCCAATCGGTGTTTGATACACCCTCGACATCAACTAATACATCTCTCGCATCCGCTGACACCACAACTTCCGATACTTTAAACGCACACCTGAAAGGATTACGTTCGAAACCATCTCTATACGATACTGTATATGGTGTACGTTTTGGTTCAAAAACAGATCATAACAAAAATTTTATTGGTAATTTAGAGGTGCGTTTTCGAAATGGAAATATTGTCTTATACAAAAAAGGGAAAAATATTGCAGAATATGGTGGATCACCGGCACTTTATGATTTGTTATTTCTTAAAACACCCCCAAGTGTAGGCAAGGAACAACAACAATTAAGTGATAATGTACTTTCAACGTACAAGGAAATTTTGGAATCAACGAATGCTGTCTACAACAATTTTAAAAAAAGTGATGGTTTACGGGAGACCAGATGGAACAAATATTTACGAATTATTAAACCTCTGATAATGGGCACAAAATTAGGTGGTACTATTACAAGAAAAAATCTCTCGGAAAAACTACAGTTACCCACAAAAAAGAAATTATCCTCGAAAAAATTTCAATATGTCTACTGGAACAAAGCTAAAGAGTTGGTGGATCGTTTACGTTTGTTGTGGAGTTCCAAAATGGTCGGTCACACTGGACACGAAAATGAAATTATGTCAATCATAGAGGAATTACGAGAAGAAGATATAATATATTAAGCTCAATATTTAATGATATTATTCAGTTCTTCCTTCGATCTGAAACCTTTAGTATTACTAATAATATGGAGCCCAGTCTAGAAAAAATCAAGATTGTTAATGAACTACATAGAACGGCTAGAAAAAATTTTGTAAGACGGCGCACGATAATAAAAGGATACAGAGATTTGTGGCAAATTGATATGGCTGAAATGCAACAGTATGCTGATGAAAACGATGGTTATCGTTATATTTTGGTCTGTATAAATTGTTACTCGAAATTTGTCTATACCAAAGCCATAAAAAACAAGACTGGTATAGAAGTTACTAATGCGATGAAAAGCATCATTGAAGAGGCATCATATACACCAACAAATCTGCAAAGTGATCAAGGAAAGGAGTTCTATAATACAAACTTTCAAGCCCTGATGAAAAAATATAATATAAATCATTATTCCACTTACAGCACAAAGAAAGCTGCAATTGTTGAGCGAGTCATAAGGACTTTAAAAAATAATTTATATAAACAATTCTCGACAAGAGGATCTTACAAATGGATACATATATTATCGGCAGTAACAAAAACCTATAACCATTCGAAACATCGCACCATTGGAATGAAACCTGCAGACGTGCAAGAAAAAACACATATTAAAGCATATGATTATTTAAAAATTGTACCTAAAAAATTTAAGTTTTCCATGGGTGACATTGTGCGTATTAGCAAGTACAAAAGCTTATTCGAGAAAGGATATACGCCCTCTTGGTCAACCGAATTGTTTAAAGTTGTAAAAGTTAACGTTACAAATCCACCTACTTACTTGTTGGAATCGTTAGAAGGTCAGCCTATAAGAGGGTGTTTTTACGAATCAGAACTACAAAAAACAAGCAGTCCTGACGTTTATCTAGTAGAAAAGGTCCTTAGACAACGCAAGAAAAATCACATCGAACAATTATTTGTCAAATGGCTAGGATTTCCCAACCACTTCAACTCTTGGATAGATAAAGCTAATATTGTTTAAATAACATATTGTATGACTATATTTTTTATTTAAAATGTAAAATAAACAAACAATATATTGTAAAATAAAGTTTTTTATTTCAATCTTCATTATTAATAACAATGACAATAAAACATCATACACATAAATAACATTTCAATATTCTTGGAGGGAAGGTCCAATTCACCGACGACTACGACGTTATCTTCAAGGCTATGCCACTCGGAGTGCGTTCTCCTATTCTTTAACCTGCTTTTTTTAGATTTTTTTTGAAGTCGAGTCGTACGACAGTGCGCTTAATGAGTCATTTAAAGGCTGATGATAGAGTATTTTCTGCATAACTTCAATTTTTGTTTTAAGCTCACTATTATTTTTGTATATCATGGGGAGGACATCCTTGTTAAATATGTCACATATTACAACTGCAAAATTGTAAAACTTTCTATTAACAAAGTGTTTTGTCACAGCATCGTCATCATCTTTAGGTTCGCCTAAGTTGGTTATGATTTTTCCACCCATATCATACTGCCCATCCGCTGTAAGTTTAAAACCAATCCCTTGTGGCCCAGATAATATATGATATTTTTCATTATATTTCTGACGACCAAATTTATCAATTGTGTTGTTTCCTCGACTCATTTTCAATCTTTACTAAACTATTTTATTTTTATTTACCCTACTTATATTAAATATTTCAGCTGAGAAAAAGAAACACTGCCTATGATCTACTGGGTTGGTATGTTTATAAAAGAAATAAAATAAAACTGTGATTGTAACAGATATTTATTTTGCAGCAAGCTCACCTGGTAAATGTGGAATATTGACGAGGTATTCTTTTAATTCTTCTTCAACCATTTCAGCACAAAATGTATCCATGTCTATGGAACCATATAAAAATTTGTCGCACAAGTGTGCCCCAGCCATAAAATTGATTGTATCCCTGATCTCGTTCTTATATTGATCTTTGGTTACATCAATATGCGACCAATCATTTACGCTATCTAACATATCGTGAGCCCTATTTCTTAATTCTCTCCCCAACCAAAATATGTATCTATCTACACATTCGTTGGCGGTCGTCGTCGTCGTCGTCGCATCAGCAGACATCTTTAACAGAAATAATGAACACGCGTAAGTATTCTGACATGTGCAACTATATTTTAAATTTAATTACATCCTTTTTTTCAAACAATTTACATACAATTTACTCCAATGAGCCAAAACGTAATAATGTTCGAGTATTGTTTCCAAAAACTCTAGTGCTCTGCCCCAAATAAGTTAGAGTGTATTTATCTTTAGTTTTACTCATAATATCTACAATATCGTCAGATAGTGTTTCGGCCACACGTTTTGGTAAAAAAGTCTCAAATGTGCTATTATCACCGTCATCGTGTAAAGCCACTAAAAGAGTTTTACCAAATCGTGTAGTCATTGAAACGATCTTTACAATTTTATACACTTTGCCTACAATCATTTCGGTAACCTTTTTTTTCTCTAAAACCTCGAAATCTTTGCTAAACATTTCATTAATTTCATCTAGAGTTTCTTTTGCAATACTCATTATTGAAAAAAATGGTATATAAATCCAAAAATTACCGTGAATATAAAAGCACTTTCAGAACACTACACGAACACAATATTTGATGTTTATGCCACTGATATCTGCGACTGTTTGAAGTCACTTCTTCTCCCACGAACCTTTATAGCGTGGTTTCAAGGTCGAATTGTAACAATGGTGGGGGTAGCTTAACGATAGAAATAGTGGGAGGAGTATTCAAGGTCAAATGACGTCACACATTTAAATTGGTATAAGGATAACTTCAAGGACAAAATATAATGAAACAAATAACTACATTTTATGTACTTTATTCATTGATTTTTTTCTGCCATTCTTCTATGCGTTTAACATTATCACCTAAACCTAATTTCCTTAATTTGTTCAATAATATTTGTTTGTTTTTATATCTAAGAAAATTCTTACAAACTATACTAGCTAAAAGACACACTTCGGCATGGTCCATATACTTAAAAAATACACTAAAGTCCTGAGCCTCCGAATCTTGCATTTAATATGCGTAAAATTCCGAACAGGCTGCAGAAATTAGAAATTCCTCGTACATTTCTCGCACTAAACTTTCCATATTAACTACTACTACGTTAAACTTAAGTCCTACACTCTAATTTCATCTAACACAACCGGATCTGCAATGAACCTAATCAGTTTTTCCAAACAGTCACTAAACCCCAACTTTTTTATCTCACGAACAAAGTCTTGTAAATTTATTGTTTTGCTGCAATATTTACGACATGCATTCGCAGCCTTTTCATATTCATAAGCCAAATCACAATAGTGCGACGCCCATTCTGCTCGACTTTTCATTGCATCATTGAAATAATTATTAGCCGTTTCAGTGAACTCATCACCAATTTTTTTACTGTCTCTTGCAAAGCACTATTCATATTATTCACTCATTTTTTACATTCACGACACTTTTTTATTGCTGGTGGTGGCCCATCTATATAATGACGATATATTTGTTCATAGTGAATGTAACAGGGTAAGCTTAGCTGTAGTTCCTTGTCACGCCGATATGACGCTGGCAGCTTATCCCAAATTTGCCGTAAACTCAGCGTATCAACGCAAGTTTTTAAATATTCGAGAGGAAAAAATGCTAGATCCTTCTCTTCAAAATCACACAAACTTTTTAAATTACTCTGATATAAACAAATTACTCTGCCGACTTGCTCTATAATTTTTTCTTTAGATAGTTCCGTATCTGACATTTCACACTGAATGAATGCAAGTAGACTCACACAATTTATAGAACAATTTGCAAGGTCAAAATCATTTCAAGATCATCCCACACTATTACAATGCACAAATAACTACTTCAAGGTCACACACCCAAGATGACCTTCAACAAAGTCAAGGTCGTCTCGACCAAGGTCAAGGTCAAGGTCACACACACAACCTTGAACACAAGGCCAAGGCCAAAGCACACGTGCATTTTCAAGGTCAATGACAAGGACATGTGGGCGGGGCCAAAGAGGGGTGAAGCAAGATCAAGGTCAAGGTCGAGGAGTGGGGGGATCGAGCGAATCGGGTTATGTTCACTACTGGAATTCTATTTTGCAACGTTTTTACACTAATTTGTGCACAACCATTTTCTAATTAATATTTTTTAAAATTGAAGGTTCAGGACATAAATAGGCAAGGAAATTGTTTATAGGCATTTAAACTTTTTAATTGTTAGTGACTAAAAAACATAAAATACACCAAAATATTGAGGGGGCCTTAAAAGTGACTACGAAACAAATGATAATTGTAACATATCTAATGATTTTTCTTAATGGCTACCAATACTTACTTTGTACCTTTCTTTGATCGTATAACTTTTGTTAATGTCTATTATTTCTTTATAGCTGATATACTTACAGTGGCCGAAAATATAATATTATGGATGGTCAAAAATAAGCTTAAACTATTTGTGGCAATGATTGTTGCTATCTATTGTGTAATTCAAGTTATTTGGTATTTTCTGCATGTATATCTACATCCAGATATTAACTTTATAATTAAATTTTCACCGATGACTTTTAATAATCTTTATGTAAGTAATAATATATTATATTTAAAGATAGCTTATATTAATATTGAATTAATTAGATTAAGATATTTAATTGATGATAAAGAAATGCCCTACAGCTAATTTTTTTGTTCAATTTTAAGAGTACTCCCTTTATTAGAATTAATTTTTATGTGAGTAAATAGCAAATGTAGATAAAATGGATAACTATGGACCAATAAATGAATTGCGTATATCCAAGTTCTAAGTTCTGAATATTATTCTAAAAATGCCTAGTAGTTTGTAACATCAATTGAGTGTTTTCCGATTTCTTTTATTTGAGATATTTACCACTAAAGCTAAATTTCTAATTTACTTTTAAGATATCTTTCTTTCTACAGGATTAATTAAAAACTAAAATTAAAAACTTAGGATTTTTATTTGATTGAAATATTTACATTTTTGAGTATTCGAGTTTTTGAACGTGTCTAAGGTAGCATATCTTTTTTTTCCTAATAATGGTTTCTGATATTTTGAGATATGATTTTAAACTAATATTAGCCAATGTAATAAGAAGGCATCCTCAATGCATATATTGTTTCTGAAATAATTACTTCTAAAGACTTGTTGATGCAATGGAGAATATGAAAATATCAATAACCTTAGCACAAGTTATTCTTAAGTAATAAAAAATTTTACAAAAGCGCTTCTAATATTATATTGTCCAAAAACTTAGGCTTTGATTATTTGTTTAGGACTTGAGTTAACAAGAGGGTCAGTGGATGAAATCTGTTAGAAATCTTGATTTAACGACTCTATACATATTTAAAAATATTTCATTATTTCTTAGGCAATCTTGACTATACTTCAATTTATCGTACAGCATGATCAATTTAAAAATGACGCAAAGTTCATCAAGGAGAATTTTTGGATTTTGAGTCAAGCACAAAAAGAAGCACAACAAGAAATTTTAAAAGATAGAGACAATTTAAAAAAACTTATGTTATGGATTTTGGTATTGGTAATGAGTTCCCCAGCTATATATTTGCCATACACGGGGGTGAATTCTAACAACACAATATTTCCAACTATTGAAATGTTGAAATTTTTGAACTTAGGAATGTTTCTAAAATTTTTAATAACAAGTTTTAACTACGTGGTTTTATTCCCTCAAAGTTATTTCATGAGTTTGTATCTTTGGAGTTTCTGCTACTTTGTTACACATTATAGATATCAGGTAATAAAGTTCAATGTATTTACAACGTAGTGCATTTTATATTGTACGCAAGTTATAGTAATAAAATTGATTGCATTGCACCAGTTTTTAAAGAGCAAATTGTTATAAATTAATGTAAGCCCTCGGATAATACATAAGATTATATAATTTATTTAAATATTAGCTAATTGTAATAGCGTGAAATAAAATAACTATAAAAGTTAGCATATTCCAGTATTCCTATACATTAATCAAATTGTAAATGCAGAAAGTTAAACAAAATACACATGAACAATAAAATAGTTCAGGACCATGTTGAGAACTATATATAATTTTGTAAGTAGAATATTTATATATAAAACTCATGAAATATCCCTATGCCACTAGATCATACCTGTTACCTTAGATTACGAAAGGTGCCACATGCCACATATCCTGAAAATCCAGTAGTGCATCTTACAAAACAAAAGGTACAGCTTAATTCACAGAAGTTCTCCTTTATTATTTATTGAGTTAAAACTAACGAAGTTGTTTTTGAGATATTTTATTTGTCAGCTAAAATGATAATACAAATTTTTGAGGCGATAATTAATATATTTTAAAATAAAAAAGGATTCTGGTAAAATATATACATTTTGATGACTAAGTTATCTATAAAAAATTTTTACTTTCTGAGGTGGAAAAATATTTTATTCTGAAAAATTGGTAAGGTAGGGTGAGTCCTCTATTTTATATTAGATACCACTCTATCTTAATAACTTTTTTTCTTTGAAATAAACTTTAATTTTCTCTTCGTGACATTGTATTGAACTTTCGTGTTAAAGAGAAATCCACATTTTTGTTTTTCTAAATTCTTAGGAAAACAAACAAATTTCAAATTTTTTATATATATTTTTAAATTTTTATTAAAAAAACAGAAAACTCATAAAAATATTTACCAATAACCGATTTCAACAGAAAATGAAATAAAATAATAATTTTAAAAAGATAATTTACGAAAACTAAAGAAATGCCTCTACGTCTCTGAATATATGGGAGTTTTAAACGAAAAAATATCTGTTAAATGACAAAACATGCTCAAGCAAAATGTTAAGATACAAAAAAAATAACATATAAATAACACATAGTTAATAGCTGCAATGGAGGCAGACCAAACATACAAATATCTTGGTATGAAAAAGGCTAAAAGAATTGACCATCGCACTATGAAGGCTGAATTGACAGCCGAATTTGTCAGGAGGGTAAGGCGAGTATTACGAACTAATTTAAATAGTAGAAATTTGTTTAAGGCGCTCAACACATATGCTTCCTCTGCGCTGAGCTACTCTTTTGGAATTGTAAAATGGAGCAGGACGGACATCCAAAACCTACAAACAAAAATAAGAACACTTCTAACAAAAGCATAAAAACATCACCCTCGGAGTGCTATTGAACGTACAATGCTTCCAAGACACCAAGGAGGAAGAGGATTGGTGGATATTTGTAAGCAGCTCGACCAACAAATATTAAACTTACGTTCATATTTCCACAGGTTAGCGGACTCTTCCACACTACATCGAGCAATATGCGAGGCAGACGATTCAACGCCGCTACACTTGAGGGAACAAGATATTACTTCTCACTACCAAACAGACTAAGAGAAGTTACAAACCTGGCTACGGAAGCCACTTCATGAACGGCATCCAAATGAGGTTAATCAGGAGAATGTCGACAACTCAGCGTCGAACTGCTGGTTGATTTTAGGACAGATGTTTCCGGAAACGGAGGGCTTCTTGTTAGCTATCCAAGGCCAGGTTATTCCGACGAAGAACTATCGGAAGTTCATCATTAGAGATCCCTCAATAGAAAATGACCAATGTAGATATGCCTGTCGAACATCAAAGACAATCCAGCACATAACTGCAGGATGCCAAGCGTTTGCCGCAACCGAGTATAAAGAAAGACACGACTCAGCCGCTGAGATACTCCACGAAGAGTTAGCAGAAAAGTTAAACCTATTACAGGTAGGAAAAGTGCCTTATTACAAATACAATCCAGAGCTTATTCTTGAGAGCAACCAGTTCAAATTATATTGGGATCGAACGGTTCTGACGGATCAGACAGTTGCTCTTAATATACCAAATATTATACTAATAGATAAAATTTCTAGGCGGACTACACTAATCGACATCGCTGTACCTAACAACAACAACCTAAGACCAAAATACAACGAGAAGATCACCAAATACAGAGATCTGGAGGTGCAAATCCGAAGACAATGGGCAATGAACAGCGTCCAAACGATTTCCATAGTACTGTCAACAACTGGAGTGATACCAAAGAACCTCCTGCAGAACATCAAGGGACTAGGCCTTAGTGAGTATCTGTATAAGCCGATGCAGAAAGCAATTCTTCTAGCAACCGCGCGAACCGGAAATACTGCAGACCATGTCACCTAGGACCCGATAACATGGAAAGGGTTCCAACAGAGCTTCATACTTTTGTTATCTTTGTGTACCTGGTATGAGTCAATATTCCCTAGAGGGAGTGCGAAGCCGTTTGGCTTGTAAATCATTACACATAGTTACGCATTCCAAAAACCCCATTACCATTTTTGTGAAAAGTAACTCCAAGCTCCTTTTGTACTATATACTGAAAAATTTAACATGATAATATTTACTATTTTTTATTAATCAATGCGACCTTTTGCTTAAAAAAAAACACTAAAAATCACTTATAATCCGATTTTTTGTTTGCCTTTTATAAAATGACTGCCGCTTAAAAATAGTCACAAATACCGAACATTAGTGAATTGGTATGTACGGCATCCTCTCTCTTTCTTAATTTGAACCTGCTACAATTCCAGATCGACCACTAGAATTACGACTATTGGCAAATTACTTACATGTACAATGTCGTAAAAAAATTCTGTCAAAATTTGATGCAGTATGCAATCAAATCACAGTATACAGGCTGAGGATTTTAATGTATTTAAAAATCATATTGGAACATGATTTGAAATATTTTAATAAAATATTGGGGGGAAATAAAGCGAGAGGGGGAAAATTTTTGCGATATTTTTTCATCTACCCTCGTCTTCGCATACTGAAAGGTGGGTGGTAACTTTGAAATATCAAATGGAATGGTTTTTCCTTTTTTGGAAATTTCAATTCTCTGTCAAAAACTTTTTATATATGACGAAAATTTTTGCACATGCTCTACTGGGTACCTAGTTATAATCATTTTTAAATAAGCAGAAATTTAAATTCTGCATTCCAGATCTTCAAGTCCCATTGATAATTAGATCTGTAACGCCTGTCTCAACTTGTCATATTGGTGTCAAATTTGAGTTGTATTTATTTATTAAAATCGTGGAAGAGAACCAAAGAGGATTCGTTACTGTGAATAATCTTTGATAGAACTGCAATACTGAAATCAACATGCTATTAATATTGGAAAAATATTGAAGAAATTACAAATAATCTGCGTAATTTTAAACGATTAGTATTCTTGACATTCCAAATTCGCATGTGGTCTTTAAACGATTCGAAGGTCAAGTAACGAAAATTACCTTACCAATAAAAATTTGAATATGAGGAAAAAGCAAAGCAGTTGGAATTTTGGCTGCAATTGCTTTACATCTACACGCTGGTTCCAGACAACTTGCTAATGATTATGTAATGTATAAAAAAATTGGTACTGAGCATTGTGTATTCATACAATTTTCATCTTTATTACATCACTCTTCGTTAGAAATTGTATGGTCAAGATTTTCAAATTAGGTAATATTTTGAAACTGATTAAAGTTTTAAATTAGAGAAAATAATAACTTTTTAAGAAAAACATTTTTTCTGAAGAAGTAACCTTTATTTATTTAGTACAGGTATTTATTTATTCTGTGCAGCCATCTGTTCTTTCTTTTTAAAGTAAATGCATATTAATAACATATCCACTTTTTCACTTTGAGTATACATTATTTTAACGAAAATTTAAACTAAACTTAACGAAAATTAAGAACCTTTTACGTCTGTTCTTAGAGCGTATGTCACTGTCATTATCTACTTAAGTGAGTGCTTTGTTTTCCAAAGAAGACTTGATAAAAACAGTTGCAAATTATTATGCATCATGGCTGTCCATGGCGCACTTGTCATAAGTAAATAAATTATCCACTATTTTGCTTAATAATATTTAATTTCTGTTCTTATGTCTAATCCAATCGCAAATAAATTAGTACCGTTAGATTCGTCAAAGAATGCTTTTTTCGAAAAGTAGTTGTCAAAAAGGGGTCGCCATTTGAAAATTAATAGTTAGAAATGAAAACGTAATTTTGTCAACTTGTCTTATTCCTGTCTTTCATACTAGTAACTAAAACTTTGCGATTGTATTTTTTTGACATCACCTAAGGCCCTTAGATTAGTTTGCGTCCGATCATGGCCACCTAGATGCAATTTTAAAAGTGGCTCTAAAGAAATGAAGTAGACGTAAAAAGTTTTTAAAATGCCACATTCTGATCTAGAATTGTCTCAGAAATCCAAAAATGTTAAAATATACAGGGTGTTCCATTTAAAAATTCAAAACCGGGGCCATTTCCGGTGAAACCGGAAGTGGCCGGAAAGTGGAAAACATGCGAAAACTCTCCCCTTCATATAACATTTACCTGTACCAATTCTCATTTTGATACACATAATACTCTAGAAATTATGACTTGTCTAATAGATTCCTTGACACCCGGTATATCCTTTCATTCACAGATTGTCCCGCCTTTACGTGGTCTCTATGGACAATAACATTTTTAATTATTAAACCTAGGTTAGTTCAAGTTAGTTTTAGTTTCTCAAACTCACCAAAGCTAACCTAACCTTGAACTAACCAAAACTGACTAATAATTTTTGGGTAGTTAAGATTAATTTTACTCTTTTTTATACATTACAAAAATTATAAAACTATGTTGTTAACTGTAATAGATAAATTTTATGGTTTATATTACGTGATTATAAGTCTTGGTCAATTTAGTTTAGTTCAGATTAGTTTTAGTTTTACAAATGAACCAAAATCAAGCTAAATCTGAACCAACCAAAAATTTTGGCTGGTTAAGATTAATTTTTCCCTGAGACTATATAAAACATTACAAAAATTAAACTATGATGTTGAACGAGATGGACAAATTTTATAGTTTATACCATGAAAGTATTTTTCATCTTGCAACGTGTCAAACGAGTATTCCGGAACTAATTTTTTGTTTCTCGTAGAAAATACAAGTTTTTCTAAATTTATTTACTAAAATTTGTGCAAAAATAGTTGAAATATATTACATACAGGATATAGCAGTTTTTCTTGCAATAACTAACAAACAAATAATCCGATTTGGATGAGCTGTTAAATAAAAAATTTGTCCCAAAAAAGAAAATAAGACATAAGATGGTATATTATTATTAGTATCATTTTGAAGATTTCTACGTTGTCAGAAGTCTACTAGCAATAATTTTTATGCAGATGCTAATTCTGCTGGTTTATATTGCCAACCTCATACAACAAATTTACTATCAGATTTCTTTCTGCGCTTACTCTACGTAGCCACTTCATGTCAATTTATGACATTTATTTTCTGGGTGTCAGGATAATTTTCTTCTTACTTCCTTGGTTTAGATCGAACAGCATGACCAAATTTTTGAGGTTCATCGAATAATCGGGCTTATAAAGGTCTTCTGATACTATATCAATATATTAAAATGTATGTGATAACTAAATCATATATTACTTATATTTGATTATCCATTAAAATACATGCACTTATTCCTAGATTAAATATAATTTTCACTTCACTGATTAATTTTTTTTTCAGTATCATAAATATTTCGTTTTTATTATTGGCTACTTATTCAAGCTCATTGAGGTTTACGGGTTAATTGGGCTATATAACTTGATTGGTCCTTTTAGACAGAGTTGGATTTTACAAGTTGATTGGGCTCTTAAGGTCGAAAAAAAAATTATAAGGCCCGATCAAGTTTTATAGAAAATATGGCTTTATATCAGACAAGATTATATTGCAATTTTTAGAAGTATATAAGAGTTAGGGTACATTTAAAAAAAACTTTAACACATAAACCCGAACATTTGTGTTCAAAGGTTATAGATTTTACAAATGGCTGAGATACTATAAACAAAGTGTAAAAGCTTGAAGGTTGCTGATCCAATAAGGCTTAACATAAAAAACTTCCTATGAGCTAACAAAAGCAAAGTTGAATTTAGGACTTAACCAATAAGTCATGCAGCTTAAAAAAAATTCCACATTATTTTTTATTATTTTTAAATTAACTAATATAAAAAGATAGAAAATCAAAAATTTTGGTTAAAATTTCTAAAAAATAAAAAAAAGTCTTCAGTAAAAAATATTTGCAGAATAACTATTATGTAAGACCACAAACATTTGTCTCTTCTTTTACGTTACAGAAAAAAACACAAGAAGTTAGTCAAAAGATAAAAGTTCTAGAAGAAAATTGTACACCTTAATGAAAAAAATGCTGACAAAAAAAATAATATTTGAGAAAGAAAAATTGACCAATGTGGAAATATTTTAAGTTGTAACTAAACATTGTTATTTTTAGATTTTTTTAGAAACAATTTTTGACATTGTAGGATTTTATATTTTAGATATTAAAATTATTTTAATTTCCAGATAATTATGATTAAATGGGAGTTAAAAAACATAACAAAAGGTTTTGAAAGTGAAAATGTTTCTAATCGTATTTTGATAAATCTTATTTACCAAAAAACTATAAAAGAAAGGCTTGTTATTTGCATAAAACGTCATAGAGTTGTAAGCACGTAAGTAGATGTATTACTTCTGCATTTATAATTTTGCCTTGTTCTATAATTTATCATAGACATAGAAAATTGTACTTATCTCACCTAAAAAAACTGTAACTAGTAACCTCATGTAAAAATGTACGATTTTAGGATTTGCGTTATAAACTAAATTTATGCGACATCAGTGCTAATAAATCTAAATAATTGGAATATGAGAATGTACTAAATGTCATTCCCCCTCCCACTCATAAATACCAATAATTGTTGGTATATTTTATAAATTCTCAATTGCAATCAATGACTATAATAAGTTAAGTTTTCTCCAAATAGACTCATTTGACAATCAAATTTGGAAAGATAAATTAAGAATTCATTAGGGTCATCCGATACCATGAAGTATTTTTCAACTAATATATACCTGACCTTTTCAACTGAAGGAAATAAAATTAGTTGTTGCATCATCCAGACACAGTCGGCATTCAGAATTCTGGCTTGAGCCAAGCTTGTGTATGTAATGTGCAGTGATTGGTTACAGCCCCAATAGATTTTTATATTGTGTCCTAATAAAGGGTGCTGTCAATGTCTTTCAAAGTTTTCCTGTCTCGCCTAGGTCGATGTGTGTATGGTAGTAATGAAAAATCTATTTGGTACGTGTTTTGATGACGATATTTCAAGAATTTTATTTTTTCTTAGTTTAATTAGAGTTTTTCTATGGCTCCATACTATTTAAATCATTTACTATAAATATCCCCTATAATCCATCTAAATTTCGTAAAAAAATTAACATGTCGCAGGTTATAAATGTCCTGGAATTTTAACATTATATAGAATCTGTATTTATTTAAACTACAGTGTCTTGATATCAAAATACTGCGAAATTCTTACTTAGAATACTTATTTTAAAAAAATAATTTTTATTCTGATTTTAGATTTGCAAAGTATACGATAACATTTTTTTACAACACTATTTTATGTCATGTTCTAATTGGAGTTTCTCTTGTTGGCACCCATTGTTACATTCTTGTATTTGTAAGTATTATTTCCTTACCTTTACCTAACAATATTTTAAGTGAAAAAGTTAAACAGTAGTTTCTTGATAAAAATTGCTTAATTTGGGGTACTTGGGAGAAAATTTTCTGTTTGACATATTAAAACAAAATTTGTATTCAAAAGGCATCAATTCCATTATAAAAATCTTACAAAGGACCGTACATAAATTGAGTTTTAATACACATTAATTTTATTTGATATTCATAGCGCCTTCAGCACTGTTCACATATCTGTTACATATATACAAAACGGTATTTTCTAGAAATATATATATATATATATATATATATATATATATATATATATATATATATATATATATATATATATATATATGTATAAATATGTATATGCGGCTTTCACGGATCCCTTCGTGTGAGATGCAATAGCAGTGGATATATCCGCATTATGCCGTTGTAGTGCTGAAATCACATTTAGCAAACGTACTATATGCAACTCCGTGTATAGATGAAGTAAAATGCGAACAGAAAATGCAAATTTCGTTCCCTCATATCCTTTCCGTATTAGAGGTTGCACAATTTGAATAAATTGCTACAGTACAAAATTTATCCTATTCCACCACCATCGAGATGATGGCCTACCTGTACCACCATATCGAGAAGAAAGTCAAAAATTACCCTCCCTGCTACTTACTTCATCTCTACACGGAGTTGAATATAGTTCTACATTTGTTGAATGTGATTTCAGCACTAAAACGGCCTAATATGAATATATTCACTGCAATTGTATCTCACACGGAGGAATCCGTGCAAGCCGCATAAACATCCATACGGCGGGAGGTCGGCGAAGCCGCGTTCGGTGTTGCATACTTCTTTCCGATCTGTTCTTTGCACAAACAGATGCATGTCGGTGCCCTGATGAGTCAAGTAGAGACGAAACATGTACCTCTGCCGTATCACTAAAGCGGGAAGGGTAAGTTTTGACTGTCTTCTCGATATGGTGATATAGGTAGGCCATCATTTCAATGGTGGTGGAATAGGATAAATTGTGTTCTGTGGCAATTTATTCAAACGGTGCAACCTTTAACACGTAAAGGATATGATGGAACGAAGTTTGCATTTACTGTTCGCATTTTACTTTATATATATATATATATATATATATATATATATATATATATATATATATATATATTTATATATATATATATATATATATATATATATATATATATATATATATATGTAATTGAAGGTTTTTGGGTATTTCGTGTGTGTGTCCTTCTCCGGACGTTTCGGTGAAATCTAATTCACCATTTTCAAAGCTCACTGTACGGCGTCTATGAGCGAACTGACGCTTGCGACTTGGGTGATGTCGTTTCCGTGTGTACGTGGGGTCCTGCTGCATATCATGGACCCTGTTGTCAGTGTTTTCGATCCTGTTGCCGAGTTGTGATCCGTTTCTTTACTACTTACTACTGGTTGATGTTTCGTAAGTAAGTTTTTCCAAGTATTAGGCAATCATCTCTACTATTTAAATTGGGCCTCATTGCAATTTCGATGGCTTTCCTTATAACTCTTGTGGAGAGGTTTTCACATCTCGATTTTTGTTCCTGAGAAGTTTATCTTATGCCCTGTATTTAACAAGTGTTGGGCCAGTGCAGAATAAATTTTTTGCTTGACATCTTTTAAATGTATGGCTGAGAGTGCATTAGCATTGCAACAAAACTGAAGAGTATCAAAGGAGATTACTCGAAGGCCATTTGGAGGGCATTCTTAAGATAAACACAACGAAATTTCTTAGTTTTTCCATAATAATTTTTTATTTATATTAACAATTAAACTTTTATTGATAACTCTAGTGCATAAAGTTAAGATTAGTTTAGATCCTCGGAACATTCAACGTCACAGAATCAGTTTGTTTTGTGCCGCAGTAATGTACAGTTCGTCAAGTTTATTACAAAATTTTTTTTAAATTTTTTTTTAGAAAACAATGGTTAAAATGTTTGTTTGAAGGTTGTAGACAATGTTGAAGATTGACTAAAATGTGGTCGGAATTGCATTGTCTTTATTTTTATTTATATTTTATATAAAATCACATCAACAACCGACTCTACCTGAAACAACTTCAAGAAAAATCATCATAAACTTATCTTCAAGAATACTTTCAACAGCAGAAGAACAACTACTAAGCAAGGGGCTTAATTTTGCAGTAACACCAAAAAGCATGCCCGTTTTAGATATCATAAGCTCTGTAGAATCTATAAAAGTAGATGAAAACCATTCCGACGAGTTTAGGTGGAAAATAAAATCAACTATGGAAGACAAGAAAAATCCAGTTCAAAATCTCTCCAAACTATAAGCATCAGCCTTAAAACAACTTCGTAAGGATGAATTCATAAAGATTTTACCAACGGACAAGGGAAATGCAACAGTGATTATGGACATCGTAACGTACGACCAAAAAATCGGAGATATCCTGGAAAAAGGAAAATATAGAAAATTAGCCCGTGACCCCACAAAATCCATAGAGTCAAAAATCTACAGAACACTCAGGAAATACCAAAACAATATACCTGACAACCTACGATCGGCGCTTACACCACACTACAGTAAGGCACCACATCTTTACGGACTTCCAAAAATTCATAAAACGAACGTACCATTGAGGCCAATAACCAGCTCCAGAGGAACCCCAAGAAATGCACTGGCGAAGTTTTTCTTAAAAATCATACAACCTTTAGAAGTTAAGACAAACACATATGTTAAAAATTCTACACATTTCGTGAACATTATTAGTAGCATCAATCTAAAGTCAGACGACAGACCAATAAGCTTTGATGTGGAAAGTCTGTATACTAATGTATCATTAGGGGAATCACTAGACATAATCAAAACTAGACTTTCAAATGATACTACTTTATCAGATCGAACCACGTTACCACTGGACGGGGTGATGGATCTTTTGGAGTGTTGCCTGCGTAGTGCTTACTTTCAAGTAAAGGACAAGTTCTACGCTCAGGATGACAGGCTTCGGATGGGTTCTTCACTCTCTTCAGTCGTCGCCAATATATATATATATATATATATATATATATATATATATATATATATATATATATATATATATGGAATGGTTCGAAACACATGCCATAGAAACGGCAACAGTAAAATTGAAAGTCTGGTTGAGATATGTTGATACTTTCATCGGATGGAAGGGCAATGATCATGAACTTAATGATTTCCTGAAACATCTAAATACCATTTGACCTACAATTAAGTTTACCATGGAAAAAGAGGTAAATGATCAATTGCCCTTCCTAGATGTCATGGCGAACCGTTCAAACGAAACTATTAAAACTTCAGTATACAGAAAGCCAACACATACTGGACAATATCTTAATTATAGTTCTAACCATTCTGTTGTAACAAAACGAGAAATTAACGCAACCTCTATAATCGCGCTATATCTATATGCAATAATGCCGAATCATTGGAAAAAGAGGTAGCAAATATTAAATCCGATTTACAACAGAATGTTTATCCTTTAAAACTAATTGACGATGTTATAAATAATTTTAGAACAACGAACACTGGACAACAAGAAACACATTCCTTCTTCACAATCCCGTACATTAAGGGAACGTCGGACAAAATAAGACGAATTGCCAGGAGTTATAATATAAAAACAGCCTTTAAATCAGGAAATACACTTAGAGCTCATTTAACAAAAACAAAACCTAAAACTACCGATAAGCAAGAATGTGTTTACAAAGTTCCATGTGAGTGTGGTGAAATGTATATTGGAGAAACCAAACGACTACTAGAAGTTAGAATTAAGGAATATAAAACTCATACACAAAAAGGGGAAACGTCGAGATCAAGTATTGCAGAACACGCCTGGGAGGTGCGGCAATATATATGGAACCCAATATGAAAAAAAGAAAAATTTATAGAAGCAGCATACATTAAAAACAATAATGAAATCTTCAGTAAACCGAGTGTTGAGATACCTAATCTTTGGCAACCACTATTTTGTAACATCAAATCTTTTATGTGTGTACAGTGAAGCAAAAATTTGCGCTTCAATGGACACAGTCCCTATATAAGCTCGTAGTCTTAAGACAAAACATTCAGTTTAAACTTGATAACGATTAGAGATACAACTTAATCGAAACGTCGTAAAAATAAAAATAAAAGTAAATAAAAATAAAGACAATGCAAGTTCGACCACATTTTAGTCAATGGTTAAAATGTCGAAATGAGTAGTTCTTGATAAAAAAAAAAAACGGAAGCAGAGGAAAAAGAGGAAACATCAATACATCAGCCAAAAATTGAAGAGCAGCAAAGTCTAAAAGGCTGTCATTTGATCTCTGGCTCCAAAAGTGCATTTGAGAACCGCGAAACTTGTTTAGATTGCATTTTATATTGCAGTTGGTATATTTATTGATTACAAAAGATGCAATTATTCAACCTTACAATTAGTCTAAGTGCGCGGAGATTATCTGAGAAGTTGGATTCTTAGCAAGTCAACATAAAAGTCCAACAAGAGACTAAATAGGCCAGAATATTTAAAAAATAAAATCACAGTCAGCAAGGATTTGCAATATTCTTTAATTTTTTTTATTCTTACTTACTCATAAAAGTGCTATGTTTATATGTAAAATAGATATTTATTTATATATTTTATAACTGCGTTAAAAAAAAATATACATTCATTTTCTCTCACGGCAAAGTGATGTAATCCCTTATGATATCATTAAGTCAAATTTTTAGAACAAATTGTATAATATAATTGTACAATTATATCAGAGAAACTTAATTCTCAATCAACTGAAAGAACTTATACTATCAGGACAAACACAGTTATAGACAAAACACAGATTACAAGAATACCAGGAAAGAGTGGAAGGCTTTCCCATGGAGGTGCACCTCCATCTGTAGACCGGTTTCAAACTTGTTGGTTCTCGTCAATACAGAATAAGCCAGCGCACCTCGGTATTGGAGAAATAAATCCTTTAAGTAAATTATATCAGACAAAATATGAAACTCAATACAAGCAGCGACATCTCTGAGCATTTCACGCAGTCTGAGTATATAATCTCGTAGCCATTTGTATAGTGGATCCAATATACTTGCAGTTGGGTATATAAAATACAATTATATAAGAGAAACTTAGTTTTCAACCAACTGAAAGAACCTTATACTATAAGGACAAACGTATTCTGTTCTAACACAGTTTGAGATAAAGCATTATCTCAGATTGCAAGAATACCAGGAAAGCTTGGAAGCTTTTCCTATGGTGGTGCACTGCCCTCTGCAGACCGGTTTCGAACTTATTAGTTCTCGTCAGTACAGAATAGGTCAGAGCACCTCAGCATCGTATTCACTATTGGTAAATATACAGATCTCTACAAGATTGTATATTCAGATTGCGTGGAATGCTGGGAGATGGCGCTGCTTATATTAGATTTCATATTTTGTTTAATATAAGTTGCTTAAAGGATTTATTTCTCCGATGCTGAGGCGCTCTGGCCTATTCTGTACTGACGAGAACCAACAAGTTTGAAACCGGTCTACAGATTGCGGTGCACCACCATGGGAAAGGCTTCCACCCTCTCCTGGTATTCTTGCAATCTGAGATAGTGCTTTGTCTTTAACTCTGTTAGAACAGAGTATATTTGTCCTTAAAGTATAAGGTTTTTTCAGTTGGTTGAAATTCAAGTTTCTCTTATATAATTGTATTTTATATACCCAACTGCAAATATATTGTATCCACTATTGGTATATATACAGATCTTTACGAGATTATATACTCAAATTACGTGGAATGCTGGGAGATGGTGCTGCTTGTATTATATTTCATATTTTGTCTAATACAAGATGCTTAAAGGATTTATTTCTCCGGTGCTGAGCTACGCTGGCCTACTCTATACTGAAGATAACCAACAAGTGCCAAACTGGTTTACAGATGGCGGTGTTCCACCATGGGAAAGGCTTCCACCTTTTCCTGGTATTCTTGTAATCTGAGGTAGTGCTTTGTCTCTAACTGTGTTGGAATGGAGTACATTTGTCCTAATAGTATAAGGTTTTTCAGTTTGATAACTAAGTTTCGCTTATATAATTGTATTTTATATACCCAACTGCCAGTATATTGTATCCACTACTAGTATAATAAAATTGTCTTTGTGACCTGCCTAACAAATCTCTATATTTTTTATTTGAACAGAGTAAATACTTTCATGAGATATAGTCTTTATTAAACTAAAGAACAATTAAGATAAAAATATATATTTAATTATTTTTTTAAAGAACTGCATGACAATAAATCAGAGTAGAATTAAAATTATTTCGATAATTATTATTTATAATACGTTAAACTAAAAAATTCTCATTATTCAACAAATTCCACAAAGTACGCGCATTTAAAATAATTGTATTTTTTTAAGCACAATGGCGGACCTAGTCCAGTAGCAGTGGTACTAAATACTGCAGCGGGACTATTTGTAGCCTTTTCATATGGACTTTTTGGAGAAATATTTCAAGAACAGGTAATTAAATTCTAGTTATTTCAAATTTGGTGTTTTAGTTATTAGTCATATTTCCACCTTAATTTCCTTTGGGAATAAAATTTGTCTAATTATAAAAACTAGGTCTTTCCAATTGAACCTCGCTGTGGATGCACGTAAATTTAGTTCTCCGAAAAATAAACTTATTTTGATGTATAAAGTGAATTTAAATTTGTGATTTTTGCATGACTATATCATACCCATTTTTATATTGTTGTGAAAATGCCGCTTATTACTCTGTATGAAGCAATTTCTTGTTGTGTGTGACTATGGCGGTGAAAACATTAGATAAGTTAAAAACGGCAGATCTAAAACTGAAACTAAAAAAACTGGACCTAACTTAAACAGGTAATAAACGTAATCTGATCAATTGCTTGAAAGGATCACTGCACTCGGGTTTTTGTTCCTTGATGATTATAAAGATAAACAAGAGCCGCTTGATTAGAATGTAACTGTGAAGGACCACTCTCATCTAATCAAAAACAAAAACGCTTCTTTTTTTAAATAAAATAAAATTATTAACGTTACACTGACCAAGCTAAGAAAAAAAAATCCAGACAATCCGATATTTCTGAAGATAAAATAGATATTCTTTCGTTTTCTTTATTGTCAACTATCCCTAAACCTCAAAACTAAATATGAAATGAAGGAGAGCCGTGAAGACTTGTACTTTGTAAAAAATGGTGTAGTGAATAAACCTAGAATATTTTTGATTGGGGAAAATAATGATGACTTCTGCGTTTTCTTGCTTAATAGTATTTTATCCAAAAATCAAAATAACTATGTTGTTAGTTTATATTTTTACCCTAATGCTTTGTTTGAAATTGTAAAATATGCTGATATTTTATCTCTGATTTTGGTCTCAAAGGCAACAGTAATACAAAAGTAAGCACATTTTATAACTAAAGAAGAGTCTTAAATAATTTAATCTATAGAATTATCAAACGTTGTTCTTTGTAGTCAATAATTACTCAAATGCTAAATGCCTGGATCAGTATCTCTGGAATGTGCAAGTAGACAATAAATTCGCTATTTTAAAAGCTTATATTAAAAAGATATTATGCGTGCATTTTGCAAATATTAATTAAAGAATTAATCAGTAAAATTTAATAGAAATGTGGACAGTAAACGTAATGGTAATAGGAAATTTTTTAATAAACCCTAATAAACAAAATGAAAACTCTTAAACAACTGACTACGATGAGCAAGAAAAATTAATTTTCACGACAGTGATAGTGGATCTCTATATAATGAATTTTTTCGTATCAGAAAATGAAGAAATTTTTATAACTTTTCATTAGAATATACAATGTTTGGATAGTAAAGTTTTACTCCTGGAGAGGTTATACAATCTTTGTTGTCACTTACTCCTACTGATCACTGGAAGGAACAGGTACAACTTTAGGAAATTAAGCTGGACAATTTCACCCTGTGCAGTTCATTTTGCAAGTCAGAATTAAACCATGATGATGTCGCAATATACTATAATATGGATTTTGTGCTAACTTCTTTAAATTTGAGACATATCTGAATATTGCATTGAAGGAATTTTCGAGTGTGCTTCTATTAAAATGGAATATGCTAAGTGTGTGCTATTTATTATATACCGACCACCATTGGGAAATTTATGTAACTTCCTTAAAGTATAAAATTATTATTGGTGGTGATTTTAATTTAGATTTTTCTAAACCAAGCAGCTACGTGGCATTTTTTAAAGACACGTTGGTTGTTTTAATTCATGGCACATTATCAAGAATTATATATTCTTCGAGTACCTGTATTGATAACTTTTTAGTAAGTAAGAACTTATTTGATGAAGAAAATGTTATAAATTTGGATTGTCGCACCATTATTCTTAGTCATTGCAAGTTATTTTTAATAGTAATACAGGGTGTCCGGAAAAATGTGGGAAATCTCCCGAGTATCAAGAATTATATATTCTTCGAGTACCTGTATTGATAACTTTTTAGTAAGTAAGAACTTATTTGATGAAGAAAATGTCATAAATTTGGATTGTCGCACCATTATTCTTAGTCATTGCAAGTTATTTTTAATAGTAATACAGGGTGTCCGGGAAAATGTGGGAAATCTCTCGAGTATGAAAAAAGACACGTAAAAGGAATACTAAAAGTTCATATAAACTTTTTTTGTACAGGCCTCCTCTTCGGAGGTATGGTCTCCCAAAGAGCTGCAATGGAATCAAGTTTTTTACACATAATTGTTGAACCACTAGATATATTTCAATTTTTTTTAACATGATGTATACCAGGTAAGACCCTTCAAATTACAATCCAAGAAAGTGTTGTGAATTACTCACAGCTGCAGGGACAATGAAACGTGATTTTCCGAACAAGTTCCTCCCTACTATCAACCGGAGTGGAATACACCAAAGTTTTGAGGTATTCCCACAGGTAAAAATCCAATAGCGTTAAATCGGCAGATTGAGGAAGCCAGGCAATAGGTCCTTCTCTACCTTTAAAGTGGTTTGGATAGAGGTTATTCAAGTGCTCTCGCACAGCAACGCTGAAATGAGGTGGTGCCTTATCGTGCACGTAGAACCTGTTTTGATGGGTTTCAGGTGGTAAGTGCTCTACTAAATCGTGAAAAGCATTTTGGAGGAATATAAAATATTTAAAGTTCTTCATTCAGTTTTGTCAGCAATACGAATGGTCCAATCAAAAAGTAGCCAATGATTTCTGCCCAGACATTGATTGGACTGATGTTGATGATGGAAAACATTTGCACGAGGATTTTCATCAGCCCATACATGTGAGTTGTGTAAATTTATGATACTATTTTTGGTAAACCCTGCTTCAACCGTGAAGAGAATAGTGCTAATGAAGTTTACATTATTTCGTTGCCGGTCCAATAGCCAGTTTGCAAATTGCATCTACGGGAAAAAGCTTCAGGACTCAGTTCATGCACTTTTTATTAATGATATGGATATAACAGCTGTTCTTGAAGAACTTCATGTACTATTGTTTTCGACTTATTAAAGTGCAGTGATCGTGTTTTTCCAGAGCTCGTTGGATATGTACTGTTCTTCCCCGACTAGCATCAGTACTTTTTGTCCCAAAATTTCCTAAAATTATGAAGAAATTTAATAATGTTGCCTTATTGAATGGAATCGCCTACCATTGTCCTTTAGACGTTGGTCAACTCGTTGAAATGTTTTCTGATCTGGAAGAGTACGATTAGGATATCTATCGTGATATAACTTTCTGGTTTCAAAAGTATTGCAAGTTGCAAGTCCATACATGAGATGCAAAGAATCAATGTATCAGCGATGTGAAAGTTAACAAGTTCTAAAATGCAGGATATTTATTTCTTTCGCACGTTTGCAATAAAAATACTTTGTTTATGGTGCCGATAAAATAAAATGCACATTTTTTGCGAACCTGTGTGGAACTGCAATTCGCAGAATTAGAGGTTTAAACTCTAATTGTGGATCAAATTTTTTATCATAAAGTTGAAGGTTGAACATTTGATAGGAACAAAGATGTATCTTTTATCGAAGTGCGCCAAATATCTATTGCAAATAAAATGATGTATTTTCTAAAACGGTTAGGATTAGCGACATGAATAAAGAGTACTTATTTTTTAGTTAATAATTAAAGGTATATGGAAAACGTTGTTTAAAGTTCTTATCATGCAGGGCGTAAAAAAATGGGGTCATGAGTATCACTGCTAGTCCGTCCCTGCATATGTGAGCAATTCATAACAATTTCTTGGACAGCAATTTGAAGGGTCGTACTAAAAAAAATTGAAATAAACCTGGTGGTTCAATAATTATGTGAAAAAAACTTAATAATTCAATTGCAGCTCTTTGGGAGCCCATATCTCCGAAGACGAGGACTATACAAAAAAGTTTATTTGAACTTGTAGTATTCCTTTCACATGTTTTTTTCACATTCGGAAGATTTTCCACATTTTCCTGGACAGCCTGTATAACTAAAAATATAGTAACTCACTCTGTTCTTAACAGAAATTTGAATAATCGTAACACTGCAAGATTTGTCAGAGATTTGCAGTCTGAAGACTAAAACAAAATAAAAATATTAATAAATACAAGTTGGCTCCATACTTTTTGAAGTTAGAAAATAAACTGATTGTTTACAGCGAAGTGGCGAAATATTACGCACCATATAAAAATTTGAGATTATATTTAAATAATTACAATCGAAAGGAGTTTAGATTTGTTAAAGTTAACTATTATATAATGATAAAAAAACTAACACATTGTGAAACAGGTCAAAAGCAATGTGGGTTTTAATAGATAGGGTGCAGCAGAACTATGTTGCCATTGTACACATAGAAAGTGTAATGGAATGTGTAAGGTTGTCTGATGAAACGATGGCAATTCATTTTAATTCATGTTGTGCTGGAATAGGCGGTAACTTCATTTTAAACTTATTTTAAAAAAATTATGGAGGAAAACTATTCGCGATTCTTAAAATTCTCATTAACTTGTGTTTATTAAAGACCATTTTCAGTTTGTCGAAGTAAATAGAGCCATAACTGATCTCTGTAGTGTGTGCCCCAAGATTCCAATTTGGGACCCCTACTTTACTTTGTTTTTTCTAACAATACAATGAATTTCTTAAATTACGAACCTGATATTCAACATCAATGTTTTAATTATAAATATAGGTATAAACCAACTTAATATTATTGCCGAAAATAATTCTAAAAAATTTATTACGTGGTCAGAGACAAAATTTTCCTACTTTAAGCAGATAGTCTCCATCCCATTCAGCTAATCGCGACGAATAATGGGTATTAAACCTGTTTTTTCCTAAATCATCAAATTCTTCTAAGCTTCAATAGGGTGAACATAGATTTATTAGGCAAAAAATTAAGAAGCACATGGTATGCATTTTTTCTATTGCTTGAGTGTGGCAGGGAAACTCCACTTCTTACTATGCAAATTTTCATACTCTTCTCAAGTATGGAATTATTATTGGGCATGTTTCGTGTTCTTCGCATCATTGAAATATTAACAAATTTTAAAAAATCGGGAGATCGTGCGATCTTCAAGGTTCTGGGGATTTTGACATTCTTTGATAAATATAATATAATATAATATAATATATATATATATATATATATATATATATATATATATATATATATATATATATATATATATGAATGATTGGGTTATTCCAGGTTTCAATCCGTTCGTTCCAAAAATCGTTTTCACGACGTTTCGCCAAATTCTCATTTGGCATTTTCAACTGCGATTCGTTACTCGCTGAGAAATAGTATTTGCCTCTGAGGAATTTCGAGTTTTGTTTTGCTGGCTCTGATTGGATCAGCGGTTTCGCAGGCCCCTCCCCTCTGCCAAATGCGATGTATTTGATTCTTGAGTGACGGTCTTTCGTGTATTGGTTGATTTTGGTTGTTTTGTTTCTTGATTTTTTGTTAATATTTTCCATGTAATTGAAATATGTAAAGCATCGTCTTGTTTATTCACCTTTCCCGCTTTTTCGATCATCATTCCCCTCAAAGAAGGCAGTAGTCAAAACACTAGTATCAAGATCTCTCCGCCTAACCGAACTCGACACAAAACAAGACGAAATAAGGTACATTTCAACAGCTGTAGAACGGAATGGTTTCTCACATTCAGATAAAAAGAAAACTATAAAAAGACAAGAGAAGGCCACAACAAAAACCAAAAACCGAGATCAAACAAGGAACAAAGACATAATCATATACACAAAAGGAATAACGGACAAAATCGGAATAATTTTAAAAAAACACAACATACAGCCCATACTTAAACCACAAAAAATAATAGCCAACATTCTGGGAAATCCCAAAGATAAGACCAACCTTGAAAAACATGGCATTTACAGCATTCCATGTGCAGCAAGAATTCATGAACATAAAAACAGCCTCAAAAACAAACAGACACCCTCAGCTCTATTTCAACATCAAACAACCGGATACACCATCGATTTCCAAAAAGCAAAAGAAATATACACCAGAACAGAACTACGAGGTACGCGTCATAAAAGAGGCCCTACAAATGGAATTGAATAAACGAGACGATGCTTTACATATTCCAATTATATGGAAAACATTAGTAAAAAATCAAGGAACAAAACAACAAAAATCAACCAATACAGGAAAGACCACCATACCAGAATCAAATACATCGCATTCAGCAGAGGGGAGGAGCCTGCGAAGCCGCTGGTACAATTAGAAAGCGAGCCAGATTAACAAAACTTGAAATTCCTCAAAGGTAACCATCAGTTTTCAGCGAGTAACTGCACTTGAAAATGGTAAATGAAATTTTAGCGAAACGTCGTGAAAATGATTTTTTGAACGAACGGATTGAAACCATTTATATATATATATATATATATATATATATATATATATATATATATATATATATATATATATATATATATATATAATGAAATACATTTTTAAATATCAGAGGGTCATTTACATCACATCCGGACTATACTATGACCTAAGTGTTCGAGAGCTACTGACTCCTGTTGCACATCGGACAATATTGCACCAGAAAATATATTCTTTCAACTTTTGTTGGTTTTATAATAACTTTATTATAGCTTTTTTACTTTACAATTTATATAATTTAAAGTAAGGGGCTTGTTGTTATTAATTCCAACTTTATTCCTACAAATAAAGTCTAGAATCGTATGAGGAACATTATTTTTAAATTTGCATTCCTTACAAATTTTTGATAATAAAGCTTAGGAGGGCTCCAATCTAAATTTAGAAATTGTAAGGTTAGAAAGAAACAGTGAAAAATAAAAGTCAGCAATAATAACAAACAATTTATTAACAGTAAAATTTAGAATGGTAATGTACAAAACAAATAAAATAACATACTGAAGGTTAGTACCTTTGAAAATTATGACTCAATACGTGCTGCAAAAAATTAAAAGTTAATATTTCTGATTTAAAAAATACAGAATTATTGTTGTACCGACCCTGTAGTATGTCAAAAGAAGTAAAAAGGATGACCTATAACATTTTAAATCAATAATACACCTAGAAATTTATATTCACCATATTATTAAGATGCTACGACGAATTTAAATAGTAAACAAGAGACGAAAATTACAGTGCGTAATACAACAAGAGAAGGAAGTTGGTCAAACATTATCTGAATACAAAAACGGTACGTCTTAAAAGATGAACATCTGTAGGTAAAAGATATAATAAGATAAATTAGATAAAGCCTGCTAAGACAACACAAGATAAGAATAGTCGAGCATCTTAAACTTGAAACACACTAGTAGGGAAAAGATAAAAATTAAGGCTCACCTCCAGTACTCCTGACGAGGATAGAGTATCCTTTTTCATATCGCTTTGGATCCAATCTACTTCGTAGAGCATTTGTCAGCCAAGTTCCTTCAGATAAGCACGCTACCAGATCAGGAACCTTAGATGGCATACTAGCCAGTACCCTTTAGGTACATTTTACCTTGGTGATAGCGCTAAAATATATAAAACTAGACAGTACAACTTCTAACACAATATTAGGTTATCAAAATGCTTTAGCAACAGGTAGTTTTGTAAAAGAAAATAGTTAATTAAGGCCTGCAACAGGTCTTTAAGATAATTTTCATAAACTCGTGTCAAAATGGCCAACCATGAATTAAGAAAAAAATCACTGTAAAATTAACATTATTGTTCAAACTCAAATAAATTTATGCTCTGTAGATACATTTAAATATGTTTAAATAAAAGGTAATTTGTATCTCAGAGAAGATATCCAGTATGAAGGATGCGCCAAATATAAATATTTTTAAGGGGCGACTTAAGAAAGTTTTACGGCAAAAAAATTGTTATTGATTCAATGATTTTTTTAAAAATAAATAACTATCTGTAAATTGGTGTTTACTGCACGTTTGTCAACATTTATGTCTCTGAAGTTTGAATAAAAAATTTTAAAAAATATACTTGTAATGTTTTATATTTTCTTCTGGTGTTTGGTTTCTCTCTCATCACGGTTTTTGCTAGTCTGTCATCGTCCATTCATTCCACATGATCTCTCCACTGCCTACGACGGTTTCAAACCCATTTTACAACATCTCCCACTCCGCTGTCCTTGCGTATTTTTGCGTTTCTTATTCTATCTCTTAAACTTGTTCCCGTGATCATTCTCAGCGTTTTCATTTCAGTGGTTCTCATAACTTGTTTTGTATTTGTTGTGTCATTTCTTGTTTCTGCGCCGTAGGTCAGTATCGGTCTTACACAGACCTTGTAAATTCTTGCTTTGCTCTCAACCGTCATATGTTTATTGTTCCAGATTATGTCTCTTAGTTGGCCTGATATCATGGCCGCTTTGTTGGCTTGTGTGCGTACTTCTTCCGTTACTGTCCTGTTACTTGTTATATGTGCTCCCAGGTATTTAAACTTCCCAACCTGTTCGATATGTTTGTCATCAACCATTAGTTTGCACCTTACCGGTTCTTTTGCTATTACCATTGCTTTGGTTTTCTCCACAGATATCTTCATATTATACTGTTTGGCTATTCGATTGAGATGGAAAAGCATTCTTTGTAAGTTGTCCTCGCTATCTGCTGTTAAGGCAACATCGTCTGCAAAGCATATAATCTGAACAGTGTTGTGTCCCATTGGGTACCCAATATTTGTGCTTTTTACCTCATCAATGATTTCGTCCATGATTATATTGAAAAGTGTTGGACTTAGGCTATCACCCTGTCTTATTTCTATGGATAGTAGGATTTCCTCTGTTAGAGTGTTATTTCTTTTAATTACCATGGTGTTTTTGGAATTCAGTTCGTATATTGTGCGTATGATTGCTTCGTCTACTTGTTTTCTTCGCAGTAGTTCTGTTACGTATTCCAGTTTGACTCGGTCGAACGCTTGTGTAAAGTCCACAAAACAAATGAACAGCGGTTTATCGTATTCGATAGATTTTTCAACCAGCTGTCTGATAATAAATATACCGTCGATAGTAGAGCGGTTATTCCGGAAGCCCTGCTGTTCTTCGCACGCCCCTAACTTGTCTACAATCCGTTGTGACAGTATTTTGGTTAACAATTTCGCTGAACTGTTCAGTAGACTGATTCCCCTATAGTTTTCGGATTGTTTCTTTGATTCTCTTTTGTGGATCGGGATTGTGATGATTTTCCTCCATTCGTTTTATATTTTAATATGTTTTATTTGGGTCTTGTCTGATATGCAATTATTTATTATTGTTTGTTTTTACCATTGTGATACTTATTTTATTTCTTTCCCACCTTGTATTATGCAAATTTGTCTTTAATTATATTTTAGATGGATTGTTTGGGCAGTTTAGCCCTTCAAAGCACTCGACTTATAAGAGGTATATTCTTTTGAATAATTATCACTTTCAGTTCTGTCACTTGAAGTGATCATGATCACTTCTACCCAATGACAAGTAAATGCATATTCAAAAGAACATGAAGTTATCAGTTTCACTTTGTTCACTTTGATCAGTGATAATTTACTCAAAAGAATACAGCCAACATCTAGCCCTAATCTAATAAGGGCTCGGTGTACCGAAAATTTTTGTGAAATCTGTTTCTTGGGAGGTAGGTTTCTCATTTTATCAAGTATTAATGAAACTACTTTAATAAATTTTAGTCTGTTGCAAAAAGGTACTTTGCACTCAGGTGACAGATTTTTCCTTGTCTCTGTTACAAAAAAGGCATATCTCTTTGACCATTTTCTTGAGATAGTATCTTAGGGAGGTGTCCTGTAAGGAGACTTGTTTCCATTTGACGATTTCTTTTAAGCTGCTTGAAACACTTTTTGCATTATTTGACTATAAATCCTATTTGCCAGTCTTGTCTTGTAACAGAAGTGTGACAACGTTTTATCTATTTCAGACCGAGTGATGGAATTTTGCAAGGTTTATTCTCTTCAATTCCGTTATACTCTGCCACCATTATCTTGTTGTTTGTTTTGTTAGTGACTTCACATATTGCTTATAGTTTCAAGCTAGACTCGTAGAAGCCTGTCTTAAAAGTGCTGCATGGATACCCATCTAATTAAAGCCTGCAGAGATATAATCTGTAGGCAAATGAATATCTTGACTTGATTAATCAATACATAGAAAGCATTCTCGAAATGTTTTTTGATGAAAATTAAAAAGATAAGAATATTTTTTCGATTTTCAAAATATTTTTATGTATTTTTAGACAGATCATTTGTTAACTGCAGCAAAATATGTGAATTGGGAACTGTTTAGCATAGAGAACCGAAAAATATTTATGATTTTTCTTATTAATTTGAAACAAAGATTTCAGTTAAGTGGAGTAGGGATTTTCTACATGAATTGTGCGTTTAATATTTGGGTAAGTATATTTTGGCAACACACTTTTTGATATATATATATATATATATATATATATATATATATATATATATATATATATATATATATATATATATATATATATATATATATATGTTATGTCGGATATTCTCACGGGTGTGATGAGTAATCGAAGGTTTTCGGGCATCCCGTGTATGTGCTGAGTCCCTCTCAGGACCGTAAGGCAGCTGACGTTTCGGTAAAATCTCATTCACCATTTTCAAAGCTCACTATATGGCCATTACATATATATATATATATATATATATATATATATATATATATATATATATATTATTTTACTGGGTGTCCAGTAAGTACCTCCTAATTTCTTAGGAGCTTGCACGGGAGGTCAAAATAACCCTACTTTGTCATAATACCCTTTAACAGAGATACAGAGCCATAAAGGGGTACTCAGCGATTAATCTTATCGGCTCTAAGTTTTGAACCGACTTGTATAATTTAATGATATTTTAATGTCTTATAGAGGCCGTGAAGACTTAGTAAATCATACTACAGTAGATGCTTTAGATCATCAGAGAGGTCAGAAAAGGACTTACAGCCACACTTGATGGGCCTAATTTTTGACAGATGTCATTTTACAGTGATATTTTAAATACTTTGGTTATTCCTCTTCAACAAAGGTACTCTTAATTTATTTCGATAAAACTGGCGGTTTTCGAGGTAAATTGGTTTATATTAGTGATGGAAAGTAACGATACTAATCGTTACAAAATAACCGTTACAAACCAATCACTAAAAGTAACGAGTCCTGTATTTAGAAAAAAACTCGTATCTTGGCAATGCGTTACTATACCGAAACATTCTTATCCGGGACGAGAACAGAAATAAGTAAAGAAATATAACTACTATTTTATTCTCGCGAGCCCAGACCGGCATGGCGGTCTTCTTTATAGTCACGAAACTGCTAACTAGAGGAGTAGACGAGGAAATTCGAGGATAGCTCCACTACTCACTGGATTATTTTAACTGTTTATTAGGCATTTGAGGAGTCGGCGATTTCGAAGTTATAGTTGTTTTCTGAACGGCAACCCACAGAACAGAAACGTTTTTTTTGCTTAGATGCAGGACTCGGTAGATTAAAATAATTTCGCTGAAATAAGATAAGAAATGGTATTTCTATTAGAAGGGATGGATCTTCTTCTTTGTTGACGTTATAGCCATTATCATATATGATAGTTCAGTTCTACGCCTGCCCCTTTACGTTTATTATTTACTTGCTCGTTATTTCAAGTGTGGCATACATAAGTAGGTAGTAATATATTGAAAAGTTTCTAATGAGGTAGGTAGAAAATAATAAATATATTCTGAATTTACTAAAAATACAAATGCCAAATATGTTTAATGCACGATAAAATATATTGAGCAGATATAACAAAAAAAACGCAAAAGAGAAAATCTGTTTGGATTAATTTTATATTATTATCTAATGCCAAAGCAAAATATATATTTGCAAATCTATAAATTCCTACAAAAATGACAAATTTCAAACTTAAAAAAACATTTTTAATCGAAATACCCAACAATGTCATTAAATGAGCGCTGAAATACAAATCACTCTTTCAGAAGTTATCCTTGTAGGTAAAGGGTTGTAAGGAATTAAACTTAAAATTACATGTCAAAACAGAGAAGATTTAATAATTTTTTTAGATTCACTTGCTTCTCGTTTTGGAGGCCTAGAAAAACAACAATGAGTAAATCGACTTTTCTTGATCCTCATTTCAAAACATTTGGTTTTGTTAAAGAAGATTGTTTGGAACAAGTAAAAGACGAACTTCGGGTTGAATTAGTTAATATAATAAAAAAGAAACATGGACAAATTGCTGCAGGTCAGAGAAATGAAATAGAAATATCTGAGGAAAAGACAATATGCGAAGAAAGTGAAGATGATTCTATAATATCTTTCGATCTTGTAAGGAGTTCAACCACAAATTTCATATTTACCATAAAATATAAATTATTTAATTAAAGACCTAAAGTATATATCGTATGTCACTTGCAGTATTACTTATTCGAATAAAAGTAACTAAAGTAACGAGTCCTAGAGACGAGTGTAACGAGTAGTTACAAGTCCTTAAAAGTAACTAAATTTTCCATCACTAGTTTATATGCGTAAAACTTAAAAGTTACTAATGCTACACAAAAACAGGTAAAGATAAAATAAGCAGGATGTGCTTTAAATTATGAGGAAGCGCTGTTTCACTGTTCGAAGGCAAGATGTTATGCTGAAAGATTTCCAGCTCAGACATTGTCAAGTCCAGAAACTTTTCAAAGGGTTGATCGAGGCTCAATTATTTTATACTGTTATTAAAATGCAAAACTAGTAAAAACGCTTAAATATTATTTTGGCAAATGTTCAATATGGGCTCTACGTAATTCAATACATGTTCTTATTCTTCGAATATTTTTCCGCTGCACTGCAAATAATATTCGGGCATTATTACGGACTTCCTTAGAATGATGCGCTATTCTCATTAGTAGTTTTTCTCTAGTATTTACTGGTATTGAATACATTGGTTCTTTTAGATGTCCCCAAAAGTAAAAGTCTAATGGATTTAGATCTGGAAATCTTGGTGGCCATAAAACAGGCCCACCTCGATCTATCCATCGAGGGCCAAAAAGTTGTGTTGACGGTTAAAATGAGGTGGAGCACCATCAGGCAAGTACAACAGTTGCATTCTTCTATCAAGAGGTACGACTTCCAAAAAATAATTTAAATTTTGCTGCAAAAATTGTAAATAAATCTCACCATTAAGTCCAAAACAAATGGACCTATGAGATTATTTACGATGATGCCAGCCTACACATTTACAATAAATCTTCTTTGGTGTTCGTTTTAAATTATAACGTGCGGGTTTTTATCAGCCCAAAAATGTAAATTGTGTGGGTTTATTATGCCATCTCAGCTAAAGTATTGAAGTTTTGCGGAATAATCATTCTGAGATATAGCGTGTACTTTTTCAACGTGGTACAGGTGAAGTAACTGTTCTGTTAGTTTCATGTACAATCCATTTTGTGTCGCGAGCTTTTTTATGCTATTTGAAGTGTTGTCAGCAATCTCCTGCAAAATTTGATCCTCCACGTAAGGGTCTTGTTCTCTCCTGGGATGGCCCTCAGCGCCACATCGCGGCAAAAATGACCCTGAATAAAACATGTAAAAAATTAATTCCTTACCTCTAATAATTATTTTCTAATCATCCTTTACCTGTTTCCCTTAGGTGTCGATTAACCATTTGAAACTTTTTTGGACTTGCCTCCGAAGAATTTGACAGCACTTCAGCATAAATTAAAAGGATATCAGCATGCTCTGCGTAAGAATATTCTTTCATTTTTAACCGACTTGTAAAAGAAGGTGGTTCTCAATTTGTCGACTATGTTTTTTTATGTATCTACACCGATTACTTCGGAACGGCCGCACCGATTTGAATGAATTTTTTACGTTATATTCAGAAAGTTGCTAAAGTGGTTCAATATTTTTTTAGAAGAAATTGGTGCAGTAAAATCCAAGATGGCGCTGACAATATGGAGGCCAAAAAAATTAATTTTGTCCGATTTTCTCCAAAATTGATACGGAAGAATTTTCGGAATCATACACAACGAATCTGGAATTACTTTTAAAAATTCAATATGGCGGATCCAATATGGTGACCAGAAAAATTTACTTTTGTTCGATTTTGTCCAAAATTAGTGTGGAGGAATTTTTGGGGTCGCACATAATGAATTCAAAATATTTTTAAAAAATGTTATATGGTGGATCCAGTATGACGGATAAACCATGAATTTTGTCCGATTTTCTCCAAAACTGGTATTGGGGAGTTTTCGGGGTTGCACATAACGAATTTGAAATTATTTTTAAAAAATTCAATATTGCGTGTTTAATAAAAATTAATTTTGTCCGACTTTTTCAAAATTGATATAAGGGCGTTTTTGGGATCGCACATTTCGAATCTGACATTATTTTAAAAAAATAAATATGGCGGATCCAAGATGGAAAATCAAAGATTCTACATCTCTCAATTTTGTCTAAAATCAGTATTGGGGGATTTTTCTTAATCTTAATTACGAATTTAAAATATTTTTTGAAAAACTCCATCTGGCGGATTCAATATGGCCTCCTAAAAATTTTACAGTTTCCGATTTTCTCCCAAACTTGATATAGGGAATTCGTGAGGGTGGAAATTATGAATTTAAAAGTATTGTTTCAGGATTCAATATGGCGAGTCCAATATAGCGGACTAAAAATTTTATATTTTTCGATTTTCTTCAAAGGTGGGACTGAATCGTTTTTGAGAATGTAAATAGCGAATATAAAATTATTTTAAGAAAATCTAATATGTATGTAATATGATGGTTTATAAATTTTAAATTTCCGGATTTCATCCAAAACTGGTACTAGGAGGCTTTAAAAGGTTTAGATTAAGATTAGATTATGATGTTAAAATTATTTTTTTGAAATCCAATATAATGGATCTAATGGGGTTGAAAATTTTACCTTATTCCAATTTTTTCAGATTTGGTATTAGGGGGTTTTCAGGATCGTGTATTACGAATATAAAATTAATTTTTTACAACTATTAGGTTGATAAGATACAATATGAGGGACTGAAACTTTTACATTTTTCGATTTTTGTCTAAAACTGATATTGCGGGGTTCTTGGGGCGTATACAAACTCAATATGCAGTATAAAATATATCGAGCTAAGAAATTTGCATCTCAAGTTCTTTAAATATTGATATCAGAAGATTTTGGGGCCTATAATATCAATCTAAAATTAATTTGAAATTTAGGATAGTGGATTCACTATGACAGACTATATATTTATTTGGCACAATTTCATTAGTATTTGGAGAACCTTAAGAATCAAAGATCAGTGGTTCATTTTAAGGAGCTTTACAACTTTGGATAAAATGGGTACCTTTTTGCCACCTTGGAGTCATTGCGAGGTACACTAATCTCGATTAGTACTTGGTTTAAATAATTTATAAATATGATAATGAATTTAAAACTAAAAGTCGAAAAATAAAATTTTTATAAAAAAAATTGAACCGGCTTCTAAAAGTACGCTAAAAAGTGAAAAATAACTAAACATTTTTATATAAAATTGAAATTTTTGAAGTCGGCGCCAAATTATTTCTAAATAAAATAAATAACTACTAATATATACAAATTATGGGAAGAAAGCAATTACAAATAAAATATTTTTAATCTGTTTATGCGAATCACATTTTGTCATATATTAGTTTGGCGCCGACTACAAAAATTTCAATTTCCAACATAAAATTTTTTAGTTATTTTTCACTTTTTAGAGCATTTTTAGAAGTCGGCTCAATTTAAAAAAAAAATTATTTTAAATTATTTTTACTTGAAGGCGGCTTTGACAAGTTCCATCAATAGTAATTCATTATGTAAGTATTAACCATAACAACCTGATTTTTACCTGTTTGTGTTTAGCATTAGTAACTTTTCAGTATTTCGCATAAAAACCGATTTATCTCGAAAATCGCCAGTTTTATCGAAATAAATTAAAAGTACCTTTTTTGAAGAGGTTTCACCAGAATATTTAAAAAATCAATTTAGGCCCAACGGGTGTGGCTGCAAGTCCGTTCCTGACTTCTATGATGATCTAAAACATCTAGTGTTGTTTGGTTTAATGAGTCTTATGGCCTCTACAAAATGTTAAAATTTCATTTAATCATACAAGTCGGTTTCAAAACTTAGAACCCGTAAGGTAAATCGCTGGGTAACAATCTTGGGCTCCGTATCCTCGTTAAGAGACACATCAGGAATTTTTTTTCTATGACAAAGTAGGGTTACTTTGACCTCCCTCGTATGCTTGTGAGAAATAAGGGATACTCATCGGACACCCTGTATATACATATATTTCTTTGGCTTAGATTTCCAAGGTAATACTCTTTTTGACATGAAGTTTCGCCTATCATAGTAGGCTTTTCAGAAAGTAAATGATAAAATGATACACTTGCAGCTAATATAAATAAATAAATGCACATTTAAGACAAACTAACTGAAAAAACCTTCTAGTTGTGAATCAAAAGCACTACTTGCAAGGAACTACCAGAAAGAGGTGGAAATTTTTTCCATAGGTAGTGTACTTCGACCTGCAGTTTCCATCTCATTGGTTCTCATCAATACAGAGCAGGCAAAGAAACCTCACCATAAGAAAAGTGAGTCCGTTAAGCAACGTACATCAAACTAAATAATCTGTAATCTTTCAATCTGAATTAGTGCTTTTGATTTCCAACTAGAATAAGGCGCACTTGTTCTTACAATATCAGACTTTTTCTGTTGGTTTCTCCTAAATATGCATTTCGCAAAAGATTTATCTGTTTAGATTGCATGATATTCAAGGAGATAGTGCAGCATGAATTGAACAGTTTGTTTAGTTGTTTAAAGGATTCAGTTTCCTTATGGCGAGACCGGTTTCGGACTCATTGGTTTCCGTTTGTAGCGGCAGACATGTACACCTCAACATAAGAAAATTGAATACTTTAAGCAACTTATATCATACTAAACAAAAAGTTCAATACAAGTTGCGCCATCTCTTGATACTTCATGCAATGTACCATTAATATTAATGTAGATTCCTTGAATGTTAAAGTCCATGTGAATTAATTTTAATATAGAGAAAGTTGAAATATCTTTTCAGTTACTTTATTGAAATAAAATATACCATTTAATCAAATTAATTGTACAACGAACTGATATTTGAATCCCTTAAAAATTGTTTGACTTTCTTTAATGCAACTGCAGCGAAACTGTTTTGAAATCGCTTGCTTTCTATTACATAGTCGATTTAATTATTGACTATATACCTTGGAGAGTCCATTGGAGATTTACATGTGTATAGTCTCCTTGGTGGTAACTTGAAGAATGTAATAGTTACTATGACATTCTTCTGTACAAAATGTAATCAAATGATCGCCGCATTCATTTCTTTCTTCCAGTCCATAGGGTGCCATGTATTCTACGTTTCTTCCTCGTCCTAATTTAGCGTTGAAATCTTCCTTTTCTACATCTACATCATGTTTTGAAAGTTTTTTGAGTGTTTCTGTTATTCTGTGATAAAATTATTTAGGTTTCTCTTCATTTTTGCCTGTTAAAGAAGCATACACTTTTAGTATGTTAAGCCGTACTGGACTGAAGTCGACCTGTACCAGCAATACTTTCAGAAAGGGGTGTAAAGTTTGTGATGGATTTGGCAAATTTTTATTGATAATAATTCCTTTTCCGTGTTCATGCTTTTCGGAGTTTCCGGAATAACATACTATGTGTTCATTAATATCTATCCCTGGTCATCTTATCTCACTGATGCCAAGAATGCGTATGTATCAATTCGGAATAATATATAACACTATACAAAAAAAGGGATAAACTAACAAAATATAAATTATTATAGAAAGTTTAAACACCACCTATTTGAATCCGCTATCCGCTCATTTCATAAAGTGATATATTTTTCAGAATTTTAGGCCTAATTAGTAAAAACTAATTTAATGCATTAGCTTTTTTTGTGTCAACATATAAAGAACAATCCTGTACATCTAAAAGAACTATTTTGATTTTAACCATTTAATTAATTCTGTGTTTGTTTTAGTTTTGTAATAAAATTTTCGCTGTTCTCAGTGTTTTAAGTGTTATGGAACAACAGTAATGTGGGACAATATGTTTCAATGATATCGCGAAGATAAAATATTAATGACTAATAATTTCCTCAACAGCTTGCCATCTTTTAGAACTCAGTTTTAAGAAGAGAATATTTTTTTTTGCAATATTTGTTATGTTGTAGATTATTGCAGCTTATTGAATAAATCTATTAAATATCTATGGCTTTCATATTTTTGGAATAATATTTTATTGAATTTTTAATCTTTGTATTTGAAAAAGAAAAATTATCCCCCCAGAATATAACATTCATCTATTTCATTTATATCAAACTGAACTTTTGGAGAATAAGGGCAAAAATTAATGGGAATAATGGGTGCCCTTACTAGGTTATTGGAGGTACTAATGAACCTATTTTCTCTCTACTTATACAGAGAACAAGATCCTGAAGACATTTCAGCTGGTTAGGGCATTTCGGGACTAGAACTGTCGATCGGTGAGATTTCCATCACTTCGCAAGCAAGCAGACTACATGGCAGGCGCGGATCCAAGGGGGGGGGGGCGGTGGGGGTGATCCCCCCCCCCCCCAAGAGCTTTGAGTTTAGGAAAATGGACCCGATTTTTTTCTCCTATACTATAGTTTATTCAAGAACTAGAGAGAGTAATAAATCATTTTTTACCCTTTTTCTCTTCGCAAACTACCTGTGTTCTTTAGTCCGGTGTTTTTAGCAAAATTTGTTAGACACATATATTTTTCATAGGAATGGGTTAGAAATAAATACCAGTCTATAATAATAGACTAAAACGTAGGATTATTCTCTCAAAAAATTCTAAGTTATAATTTAAATACTTACAAAATACCCATTGTCAAAAATACAAAAAGTTAAACATATATAAAAAAATAAATTCGTCCATATAATAATAAAATATTTTTGGGGCTATCGGTCATTTTATTATTAATTAAAAATATTTTTAGGGTATTTGACGTTTCAGTTTATTTATTTCTTAAACCATCTGCAGAATTACAATTAAATACTAAAAAGGGATTCAAATGTAATTACTTTTTTTATGTTGTAATTAAAATTGGACCTACTTATTTTTATTTTTATTGTACTGATATCTTAATTTAATTTACTTTTATATATGGAAATACGATAGCCCCCAAAAAATAAGATAAACATGTTAACAACACGCTTAAGAAAAAGACACAAACACAATAATAAAATAATAAAAAACTTACGGCTAATTAGAATTAAATATATATAAAATTAAAGAGTGGGACACACTAAAATAAAAATATATAAAAAAATAAAAAACATATAAACAACATTAAACAATAAAATACAACAAAAACAAAAATTTAAATAATAAATTGTGTTTACACTAGTAAACATTACGTATCTAATTCCTAATCAAAGTCAGTGAAACTATCTTCGCTAAAATTAATTATAATTGGTTCCTCTATCTCACCGATTATGAGATCGAGTTCTCACATTTCGTTTTATTCTTTTATTATATGGATTTTTCCTAATTTTTCGCAGTAACTTTATTCAAAAAATCTTTCAAAAGTTTAGTTAAATTACTAATTTTATTAATTGTGTTATTTCTAGTAACTCTACCTTTTACTTGAGAGAGATATTTACATCTCCAACGGACAGTTTCCGGACGATTTATAAGAACAGATTTTCTATCTGGTTTTTCCCAGCAAAAATCAAGTTCTCTGAGCAATTTCCAGAGATCAGTTCTTTTAATTCCAGGTAAATCGCGATCTTCAATGATTTTAGTTAGAATTTTGTAAATGGTTGGGATCTGCTTCTCATAATAAAATGTATATACAACCCCTTTAATTGCAGTTTTCATCTCTGCTTCCAACGAGGTTTTTCGTTTGCCTGTGATCGAATGTGGCTTGGGAGTATTAACAATTCCAGTAGTTTTTTCTCCTTCAGTATTCGGTACATAGTAGATTTTCTAACTCCTGTCATGTTGGAACATATCTCAACAAAGCTTTTAACATTATTATCTAGATATTGATATCTTAAGGCATCATAAACATTCATCGTAATAAGTTTTTGAGGAAAAAATGCCCTGGTTTTTGGAATAAATATAGAGGTGAAAGCCATATCTTTTGGGTCTAATCTCAAATAATATATAAAAACAAGTGCAAACAAGATAAATCACTAAGAAAGAATTGTAAGTTGTACTTTACTCACTGACAGAAATTAAATTAAACTATCAGAAATTCTATGTTGCAGTAAATTTATAAAATATATTTAAATATAATGAAATATAATTAGATTTACGGCAGTTCTCAGTTACCTGCGGCACTGAAGCAGGTACGTTAGAGGTTTCGGTAACAGTTTTATTATTTTCTCTAGTTCTTGAATAGAGTATAGGAGTCTGTATGCTTGCGACCGCCCCCCCCCTCCTCCCAAAAGCTTTAAGTTCAGGAAAATAGAACCCATTCTGCCCTTTATATTAGGAATGAATATACTGCTTGCGACCTCCCCCCCCCCCACGTTGACAACTTGTTATTCTTGCCATACTGTACTTTTGTGATATCACCGCCCCCCCCCCCAAAGAGAAAGGCTGGATCCGCCCCTGCTACATGGTGCCAATTTTTAAATCCAACCACTTGATTCTGATCGTTTACAGATGAATCTCGACAAGACGAAAGAGCTGGAGCCAGAGTGTTCAGTAGGAACACCGAATTTAGTGAGTTTTACTCTCTCAGACAACTTGCATTTGTCTTTCAAGCAGAAATTTATATTATTTTACAATATGTCCATCTCTGTGAAAGGGATATTAATAGAAATAAGATAATACCCATATGCTCAATACTTACACTGAAATCTAGTATCGTAGCTTCGCGACTAGTGTTCAACTGCAAGTATGTACTTCATAGTCTAACAAAGAAAGGCTGTAAAATCAAGCTCGTGTAAGTTCTGCTTCACTCGGGAATACACGGGAATGAGGGGATGGATCGTCTAACAAAATGGAATACGCGAGTAAACTATGTGGATCTCAACCAATTCTACCTGTTCCAATTAGCATTGGCATGAGGTAATTAAAATTACTGCTGGAAAGTAAATTTATTGGTTCCTGTAGGGAGGCTCCTAAAATGAGGTGTACAATATATAACTAAACCTAAGGCACGGCTTACTAGGGAGCTTCTTGCGAATCGTGGTGAGACTACTGACAGAATATTGTTTTCTTCCGGGTCATCTTCACAATATTGGCATCATGGATGGCCCGATATGCAGGTGGTGTTTAGAGGAGGATTAAACTGTGTCCGTGTCCTCAGTGAGTCCCCAGTACTCAACGGACTGAGGCAGAGGTGTTTCGAAGATACAATATTGTCACCTGAAGATGCCAACCTGTAAACCAGGTTGTTTCGTTTGGCGAATGCGATCGGCTTCAGATGACTTGCAGTCACATTTATTCATGCAGATCATTTGTCAGATTGCTATTCTGCTTGGGAGTTAATGATCAAGGGATAAGGTAGAAATATTACCCTCAGGGTATGTCATCTGTACCTCAGAATAATCAACGTGTACATTCGAAGATAGTAATGTAAACAGCGCCAATACAATCATTATATTCCATAATCTGTTTTTGTTTGCCATCTGTGTACCTAGACTGTCAATTTATTTCTTACGAGGAAAAAGAACATCTACCTTGAATGGTGTATTTAGACGAAGTCTACAATCGACATGAGTTGACCTTATGATGCATTTTTTTGGTAAGTTGTAAAAACAGAGTTTGTAATTTAAGTATTCATAATCCATAAAGCACACATCTGAAATTATCGAGGAACTCATATTGTCTTTCTAGTTCATAGCTAAAACACGTATATACTAAAAAATTATACCCAAAGATATGGGTCGAAATAATTAACAATTTAACATTATCAAAATATTTTACAATAATTTCATTAGACTTAGTTTGGATCAAGAAATCCAAAGACCAAATAATTTTTTCTACAATTATTTCTAGAATAGAATCTAGAGTTTTGATTCTTTCTTGACTAATAACGTCTTATTTTTATCCGCAAGGATTAAACCACCAACCTATTCTATCTGTCCTAATTGCCGTTGGTAAAAGGTAATTAAAATTGTTGCTAGAAAGTAAATTTATTGAATGGTGGACAAAAGCTCCTGGAATGATGTGAGCCAACGAACGTATAACTGGATCTAGTGCATGAAAATAACGGCGAATTGTGGTGGGACTCTTGTGATATTGTGACCTGAGCGGCCATCTACATAAGAATGGTGTCGCAGGTGACCCAGTGTGCAAATAGTTTCTGGAGGAAGATGAAAGTTTTGTCTATGTTCCCAGAAAGTGCTCAGCACTCAACAGGCTGAGGCAGAGATATTTCGGAGATACAGTTTTGTCACGAAAAGCCGTTAGGCAAATTCAATCAACGAGGTTGCTGAATTCACAAAGGCGATCAGCCTCGAATGATCTGCAGCTAAGATAGGATGTAAAGGGATCAACGATGCCTAGATATCGATCACACTTCTTTACAGCCAATTTGTGATTGTAATGCAAAAATAAGTATTTGGTTAATATTAGGTCTCTAAAGGCGAAAATGATGGTAAAAACTTCCTAACTCGTAAGATTTTTGAGATATGACTTTTTCAGCGAAAATGAATGAGTATTATAAATCACATTATTTTAAAAAGTTATTTTTAACATACCGGAGCACAATGTTGCAAATTTACGTTTTTAATAAGTTAGGGAAATTATACACAATCTGGCAACAACACGTGGGGGTGTCGAGGGATGACACGCCAACCATCAAGTCTCGATCCCCTAGGGCAAAATTACCCATTTAAACCCATAAAATTTCAAATTTTACTCTGCCCCGTAGCCGAATCGACTTATAGATGACCCCTGTATATGAGAAATACGCCGTCATTTTTTGAATCTCCGATACCCAATCTTTCTCGAAAATATTAGAAGTACGGAACGGCTATAAAAGCAGCTGGCGGGCAGTCGTATCATCAATTAAGGTTTAGCACGAATAGTGGTCACTATTAGATTGGGAAGCGAAGTGCGCGAATAAATCAATAGTAAGGGCCTTGTATTAGCGTTATTTTTGTATTGAATAAAGTTAGTTAACGTAGTATCACATCTCTGAACCGACGTAGGCGATGGTACGAAAATGTCTAAAGTATAGCAACGTGGCTGTGTTAACCCCACGGATAGTTTTTGCTACATATTTGGTCAGTTTACCCCTAAATCGCAGACAAGGACAATTAACAAAGTGACCAAAGTAGCTTATCATAAGTATTTTGAATGTCTTGTTAGCCATCAAAATCGGGACTAGGCTACTCACATATGTTGCCAAACCTGTGCAATAAATCTATGTAACTGGTTAAAAGGCAAACGCTCTTCTCTGACTTTTGCATTTCTAATGATTCAGCAAGAACCAACAAACCATTTTAACGACTGTTACTTTTGCATGACAAAAGTGTCTGATTTTTTAAGAAAGAACAAATATAATATTAAATATCCGGATATTCTCTCAGCAATAAAATCAGTTCTTCATGAAGAAAGTTTACCAGTTTCAGCGCCCCCAACAAAATGGGAGGAAGATTTAAAAATATATGGTGATAAGGCAGACCCCACAATGTATCAGAAAATGACGATTCTTATTTTTCCGACAGTGAAGGAAAAGTAGCCCATTTAATCGAACGACCTGAATTAAATGATCTAGTTGGCCTTCACTTGTCCAAAGAGCATGCTGAAGTGTTAGGGTCTAGATTACAACATTGGAATTTACCAGCTACTGGAACCAAAGTTACAATATTTAGGAACCGTCACCAGGAGCTATCCGTTTTTTACTCTGGAGGATAAAATGTGTGTTTGCGTTAATCCAAATAATGTGATGGAAAAATTAGGATTTGCATATAAAACGGACGAATGGCGCCTATTTATAGATTCTTCTAAAATAAGTTCCCCTCTATTTCTCTTGCACATGCAATTGATATGAAGGAAACATGCCACTTATTCTAAATGCAATAAGCTATGATACGGATGAGTGGCAAATATGTGGTGACCTAAAAATCATAGAACTATTACTAGAGCTTCAGGGTGGATTTACGAAGTATTGATGTTTTCTTTGTCTTTGGGACAGTAGAGCAACACAGAGCTATTATCAAGTAAAAAAATGGCTTCCGAGAGATCAATATTTTACAGATTAAACTAACGTAAAGAACCTACTCTTATTGATCTCAAAAAAGTACTGTTACCTCCATTAGACATTAAACTGGGATTGATAAAAATTTCGTTAAAGCATTAGATAAGGAAGAATATGCGTTTAAATACCTTAAACAAATTCTTCCTAAACTAAGTGATGCCAAGCTTAAAGAAGGATATTTGTTGGACTACAAATTAGAAAAATACTAACGGAAAAACAGTTTGATTAGAAATTAAGTGATGCTGAATTAGCTGCATGGAATTCTTTTTAAACAATTGTTTTGCAGTCTTTAGGGAATAAAAAAGAAGAAAACTACGAAAAACTTGTAGAAGAACTACTTGAAAGCTACTGAAAAATTGGCTGTCGCATGTCTCTTAAAATACACTCCCCCATTTAAATTTTTTCCCAGAAAATTTGGGTGCGGTTAGTGACAATCAAGAAAAAAGATTGCACCAAGATATATTAACAATGGAGCAACGCTACCAAGGCAGATGGGATCCAGCAATGATGGAGGATTTTTGTTGATTTCTTATGAGAGAAAACGATCAGGAATATAAATGAAAGTCAAAATTTGCAAAAAAGTTATGTACAAAAGACTTACTATAAATGTATTTTCTTATACATTTTTGTAAATAAATCCTGTTATCCTTAAAATATCCTGTTTTTTTTTATTGTTTTAAACTCATGTATAAATATTATATAAAAATGTTTGTATTAAATAAAAAATAACTGATACATTCTATAATTCAAAATCTATACGTGATGGAATATTTTCGTTGTTGAATTCGCAATCAGGATGCTTTAAACTCCCACGGACAGCTATTATAACTTCAGTCGCAATTTTTTTTGTATTTGTTGACTAGTGTAGTCACAGAGACATACCTATTATCTTCAAAAATGTATAGTCCAATGATTACTTATACCCACATAGTACACCAAATTGTCACTATTTAAGGATACATCGAAAATACTAGGAAGGTCCAAATTAGAAAATTCTGTTTGTTGTTGAAGCCTTTGAGGTAAAAATAAAGCTTGTCAGTAAAGATTATTCTGTTATGGAATTCATCGTCATCTTGCAGTTATTTGAAGATATAGTTGGTAGAATTTCTGTACTGTCTATGGTCAGTACGCTGCAGATCTTGAATCAGCCGGATCTTTTAAGGTGCTAATCTTTTGACAACATTCATTGGAAAGTGATGCGTTGGAATTTAATTCCTGGAAGTGATGCCGAATAGAGGTGGTTGTTCTGTGATACTCAAATCACAGCCGCGATATTTTCAGCAGACCTTTTTGGACGATGAAGGGTGAAGTTTCTATGATTTTTCAGTAAAAATGTCCCCTTAAATTTGTTTATAAAATTTTCAATAACGAACCTTGAGGGTCGATTCCACACACTAAAATGATGACGTAGTTTGCAAATCGTTACTATGATATTTTCTCAATTTTGTAATTGTTTGAATGAATGAATGATATATAGGATGAAAAGACAAATAATAATGAAAAAGGTAAATATCGAATAACTAAACAACACTAACATGCAAACACAGAGAGGCTCCATACTAGAAAACAAACAGAAAGAAATTAAAGGCAATGAAGAAATAGAAGTAGAAATTGGCGTGAAATACAATAAAAACACAATAACGGATATTCAGGAATATAATATTGATTTTCACGAGAACAGGAAAAAGGAGGAAATACAAACCACAACCCTCGAAATACAAAAAAATAAACAGAATCATTAGAAAAAATGAAGAGAAAGAAAAGAAAAATGGATATCTGAAAAATGCTCCAAGAAAAACATGGCCAATAAATTCCAAAAACTCAAACAAAAAATTTAAGAGACAAAAACAACGATATAGTTATGGAAAGTGAAGCCAAACTTAGGAAATGGGAAGAATATATTAAGAAACTCTTCGATGATAACACACCACAGTTACCACCAGCAATAGATGATGAGATCAACCAAAATAGGATGATCAATCACTAAGGCAACAAAAAAAAACAAATATATTTAAAACAAAAATTAGTATATCTAAATATTGGATATGTTTTTTAGAGCCAAGATTACTAAGTTTTTAGAAGTGAAACGGAACAAAATCTTAATAGATTCAGTTAATTAAGTGCCTATAAAAATATGTACGTACATTCATTAAAATTTTGGTATATGTGTATCGTACTATTTGTATTTTTGAAATGCATGCAATTCTCAAAAATACCTGAGGTCGTTTTTAAAATTTATTGGATGTTTACCATCCTAAGCGATCGATTAAACAGTTTTTTATAATTTTAAAATAAATTTATTTCTTGTATTTGTTGTTTAAATCCATTTTTTTACTTTCAATATATTTATGTAAAATGTTTTAAAATGTATAAAATTATGATTTTTATTCAGATATGTTACATTTTAAAATAATCTCATAAATATACTAAAAGTGCCAACCATAACAGAAAATATATAAATCAATATTCGGCGCATCCACCATTGGAAACTCGGCCTCCCAGTTATCAGTGGCGCTGAAAACTTTCAACCGCATTGTACTATTTCAGATAGTTTTCTATTAAAGGAATATTTTGTGCTCGGAACTTAGACCCAAAGATATAATAAAAAATATATCTCAACCTAATTTTTCATTATTTTCAAAATATGTTTTTAATAATGTGGTTAGACTTAATTTAGACCAGTGGCGTAAATAACGACCCCCGCAAGTCCCGCGGTGTTAGGGGCGCAACCTGTCCAGGTGCTTCCTCAAGTACCAAAGTGTAAATACGGAAGAGCAAAATAGGTGCAAAATAGTACGGCTCATCAAAAATGTGCAGGGTGGCGCACATACTCTTAGTTACGCCACTGATTTAGAGGAAAATATGTAAAAACCACTTTTCCTATATTTTTCTCTAGCACCAACCTAAATTTTAATATTTATCTAAGATTGACAAATAAATGGAAAACAGTGATACAAAACTATTATAAATGAAGCTATCGGTTTCACAACTAATATGGTTGTATCATTTTATTCTACCATCCCCTATTCTTTTCCTAAAGGATTTGATATATAAATTATTTATCAAATATTTTATTTACCAAAGTTCTATTTTTGGTATTTATCTTAAAAAAATTATATTTTCGAAGCAAATAATATTTGTTTTGCTGTCTCAGAACATTTAAAAAATATTTTGACATGCAAAAGATAATACATTAAAACGATAAGACATTCTCCTCCGATAAGTGGATTAATTAAAAATAACTTATTACCTGACTTATATATTAGATAATTTTTTATGTTTGGTTGACAGTTAATTTATCAAGTTTAGATTTAAGGAGGTCCAATCGCTGCCCATGTTAAATAAAAAAAATTAGAGCATAAATAAACTCAGTTTTTTTATAATAGTATAAGTTGTAATCTATACTATCGTGTCAATTTCTGAGAATTCAATTTTCAGAAATGTAAAGATTTGTACAGAGTCTTATGGAAAATCAGGATATTACCGCTTTCCTTTGAATTGTATTACCATTTGTCGATTAGATAATTATACAGGTTTTCCCAAGTTGAGTCATTTATTCTAATAGCTTGTAGAACTCGTAAAGAGAAATCGAAAAGTTTGCAAAGAATTTAAAAAATTATTACACACAATTATTTAAAAAGTTTAAAAACTCTAATACAAACCTTATTTCGTGATATACTCAACCACTGCATCGTAAAAACTTTATTTACTACTGATACTGGGTATGCCTATTTTTGTATGTAATTGTTACACGGTTTTGAGTGCAATTTTCGATTTGACCAGTTCTAAATAATTCGTACAGTAGTGCATGATATTTTTTTTATTTGTGGGTGTTTTGTGCATTAAAAATGGCACATGTTTACGAAAACAATGCTAAAGCATGTCGTTTGTATGCGGAAAGATTTCCTTTACGAAACCATTCGTCTCCGCAAATGTTCGTAAATTTAGTTATAAGACTTCACGACACCAGGTATTTAAAGGAAAAACGACGAGGTCACGCAGGAAGTCCTTCTACACGCGAAATGATGGAGATGGAGAAATTATCGAAAACGACCCAACAACGAGCACTAGATCCATAACAGGTCAAGAAGTTGCTCATATTAAAGTGTGGAAAACTTTACGACAGGAACACCTTTATCCGTACCATTATCAACTGGTACAAGCGTTGTAACCAGAAGATTATCCTAGAAGAGTTTAATTTTCTCATTGGCTGCTGAAAATGAATTCTTTTCACTTCATGAAGATTTTCTACTGCCAAAATATGGTTGTTGTGAAAATTATTTACTCCATTTCTTGAAAACGTATCCTCATCGGTAGCCACAATAAATTTTGTAAAATTGTCATTTATGCTGTACTGATAAAATTGTCATTTATGTTGTATTGATGATCTTACATCTGTACTGACAAAATTGTCATTTTGGTTATACTGTAAAAGTATAAAAACTGATATTAATTTTGATAGAAATTCGAACTATAGAGTTTAGTTATGTTAAAAAAACATTATTGTCATTTATTGACATTAAAATGTTTTCACACCATTACTTTTTTAAACTATTTATGGCAAATTAATATACCCATATTTATTTTAGTTTAATAAGTTGCCTCTTTCATTCTACTTTAGACCGTTCAAGGAAAAAAGATAGATATATACAGTGTATTTCCTGCGAATCTAACTTTGGCTCTCTCTCCATACGTTTTTTGACCACCTACTGATCTGGGCAGTGGAGTTGTAATGAACCAAGAGCAAAATTCATACGAAACAACTGTCTATATAAAATCTAATTTCCAACACATGTCAGCTGGACGTTAAATGTTATTAAAAGAAATGCTAAAATGTCCACCATTTAAGTCTCTGCAAGCCGAGCAGCTTCTTAACTACTTTCCCGAACACGCTGGAACACTCTTGACATATTTCTAATACGGTCCACAGCAGCAGAAATATGTCATTACGAATGATCTTCATCCTCTATTGCAATGGCATAACTTTGATTTTTCTTGTAACCTCAAAAGAGAAAATCCAAAGAGTTACAGAATACATTTTTAGGTTTAAATCAAAACTAAGTACATACACTAGCGGACGCTATATTCATTAACAAAATTATTTAAAAATTTAATACCTCTATTTCCCAAGAAACACATAACACTTCTCTGGAAACAAAAAAATATGAAACTAAATTAATTAAGGGGACATCCATCCCACTGTATTAACTTCATAAAATCGATTTTTTAAATACTTTTTTCAGCAGCAACATTCAAGAATTTCATAAAAATCCATCAATTTAATATTATTGAGTGGGTCATTGGACGCTCGACTGAGCAAGCGCGTGCTCCCCATCTTGCATGCGTATTCGACTTTGATCGTTTCTGAACGGCTGCAGCTCCGAAGTTTACAGGGAGTTCAGAATCCAGCGAAGAGATGCCAGATCACAAGAATGTAGCTTTACGAGCAGGCAGAAAAGATATCGCAAATTTTTCCGAAAAAAAATTTTAAAGCGGTTTTCCCAAAAGAACATTATTGCATGCGGCATTAAGGAATTTTGAAAAGCCATTTGACCGATTCTTTCCAAATTTTACGATGTATAGCTATGTTCCTTAATAAAACTAAAGTAAAATGTTCATATTTATTATTTTTCTGGGCATGAAATATAGAAAAAAGTACCTCCGTTTTGGAACTCTATGTTGAAATATTTGCCATTTAGTTGTTTTTGCATTGAAATTCATAATTCTATTATCAACGATAGCCACAGGTATACTAATTCTAAATTATTTTCTTTTTTTTTTGTTTGAGATGAATTAGCACAGTAAACCCTTAATGCAGCGACTTATCTTTTTTGACATTCATTCAAATATTTTTTTTTAAAACATATTTAAGATCAATAAAAACAATTTCTTCATACATTCTGTAATAGTGTATTAATATAGCTCAAAAAGAATTAAGATAGATATCTGTAATAGGAATTGTTGAAGAAAATCGCAAAAGTGCTTCTAAGGTAAGATGCCCTTTAAATATTCCATGTTAATCCAGTCAAACAAGTTACAAGTTTGTATCTACAGCTTTGGATGAAGTTAGCTTCACCATATTTATATTCCAAAAATACAATATTAAATGGAATATTCCATTTCAAGAGTTTCGATGAACACAGGAGCAAGCTAAATAAATGCTGAGCTTAACAATATAATTTTTAAAGCACTGTTAAGCAGGGACTGCCTACAAGGAGAAGTTCAGGTTAGTTTTATTGTGAAGCCCTACGTTGGACAGCTTAATGAGTGAATTTAATTTGACTGGTTTGCATACACAGGCCTACACCGACGACCTGATCACTTCGTGCACTAGTCGCGATATCCGGAACCTGGGGATACGAATGATGTAGATCCTCCGGATCGTGAACAGATGATGCCATAGGGAAGGGCTCGGAATAAATCCAGACAAGACCGAGGTGGGACTATTTATAAAAAAAGGAAAAAGGGGATATTTTCACAATTACATTGACGGGAAGGACCCTTCAATAGAAGATTTAAATACCTGGGAGTAGTTCTGGACTCATGACCTAACTGGAATTATTTTATTGAGGTTCGAATTAAGAAGGCCATATGTGTTTTCTCAGCTTGTAAACGAGTCTTTAGGTTCACATCGAGCTGACACTGAAAGCGCTATTTCGGATGTATACTATGGTGATACGGCCCATGATCACGTACGTTATTTTGTGTGGTGACCTCATACAACCAAGCGCAAATTCCGTCTTTAACTTAACAAAGTTTAAAAGAATAAATGATGTGGGAATAATGAATGCAATAAGGACAGTCCTCTAGGGCTCTGGAGGTCCTAATGAATCTATCTTCTCTCTACTTATTCATTTAGAAAGAGGGTCTGAAGGCTGTGTATCGTCTCAGTTGCCTAGGGCACCTCTGAACAGGAACGAATGGCTACACAGGTGTTTGTGAAAGCGTGGTGTAGAGGATATCCATCACTCCCTACGTAAACAGATTACATGGCTCCTCTTTTGAAACCCAATCATTCTCTTGAGATACTTTTGCCAAGTAGAGAAGATGGGAGGAGAAACAAAATCTTTCGACGAGAGTACGGGAGTCAGTGAGTTTCACTCTCTCGAACAATGTGCGAAGATCTTTACAGTGGAAAATGCTTTTCTGCAGGACATAAACAGGAATAAAATAATCACACTGCAGGGTTGTGATATTGGCACTGAAGTCTAGTGTCGTAACTTCGCGATTGATGTCTTATTGCAAGAATGTGCTGAACAGTGTAACAAGGAATGGCTGCACAATCTGACTCGTATAGATTCTGGGTCACTCGGGTATATACGGAGATTAGAAGGTAGACCATCTCACAAATATGGAGTCCGCCATTGCACCATATGTACACAAATTCTATCTGTTCCAATTACCGTTGGTTTAAATTGTTGCTGGAAAGTCAATTTATCGAACTGTGGAGAAAGGCTTCTGGAATGAGGTGTGTCAAAGATCATATAACTAGATCAGTTGACAGGACATTGTCACATAAAATTGATGTCGTATAAGACCCGATGTGCAGATGGTATTTGGAAGATGATGAAACTGTTGACCATGTCCTCAGAGAGTTCACTCAACGGACAGAGACAGAGACTTTTCGGACATACAATTTTGTCACTGGGAAGCCATTAGTAAATTAACAAGGCTGCTTGGATTCGTAAAGCCGATAGGCATCGAATGACCTGCAGCTATGGTGTATAAAAAGGGCTCAATGAGGCCTAAGCATCGATGGTCAAGTATCATCACTTTTTTCATTCATTCATTCATTGATTCAAGCCAAAAGAACTATGTATACTATTAATAGATATTTACTCTAAAGAAAAATCATAGTCCTTACGTTTACATTACTTTATTCTTATCTATCCATTATATATTTTATTTTCCATAGTTTAGACTTTCAAAATAATACTGAACTTATTTTCCTGCAATTTCTTAAAGTTTTGGAAAAATATACTACAAGTAAATTGAGAAGTATTTTTTAAGGCGCACACCATTGCTGATGCTGGTCAACGACACATTAGATCAGAGGTCTCCAAACTATGGCTCGCAGAGTTTAAGTTTGCTGAATGAATGTTTGATATGTATTAAAATGCATGGATCATTTTTTTATTCAATTAAAACTGAAAAAAAAATTTTTTTTTGTTGAAAGAACTTAATATGAGTAAACATTAGGCAGAAGCTGGTTTTCTCTTTGTGTTTTTAAACTGAGATCATTCATATGTTTAGTTAAATCTATATAAAATGATAACTTCCATAACCACTCATTCTTTTGTAACACACACAGCCAGAGGACGATTTCTTTTATTCAAGAAAATTTGGTTTGGAACTCAAAAAACGCGTAAGAATCTTACCGGAGATAAGCTAGCGTACTCTAGTAAAATGAATAAACTCGCGGAATTTATGATGGTTGAGTGCATGTGAGCTGATATAATTAACAACAAACATGATGGGTTTTAAAACTTCTGACATGTCACAGCATTTTCCGCAGAAAGATTGTTGACGAATGTACGATTAATGATTCTGAATCATTGTCATTTTCTATTGCCTTTGGTATGAAAGTAACGACACCTTTATTTTTTCCAAGCACATTTGAGCAACCATTACTAGTGATACACTTCAAGTTTTTCCAATGAAGAATGCTTTTTTGAACATCTCCTAAAAAATATATTCCCCAGTGGTATTACAGTAAATAAACAACTGAGCAGTATCTAAAACATGTGTTGACGCTTTCAGGGCCAAAGAAAACTACTTAAACTGTCGGTTTTTGTCAAAAAATTATGTTAATTTATTTCCTGCAATATTATCTACTCTTCGAGCCACAGTGTTTGCTGACAAACTGATGTTTTTAAATAAATTACCCTTTCCTGGATATATATTGCTTTTGTTATTGTAATAATATAAATCTTAATTAATTCACCATCAGTAAATGATTTCCCATATTTCACATATTTCACTATTGAACGAGCCAGGCGGAAATTAACACAAGTTGTTGCTTCTTGTTTCGCATTTACTTTTTTAAACAATAATTTCTGAGATTTGAACCCATATTTTAAAGAGTCATATTTACCTGTAAATTTGTAGTAATTCTGAGAAAGTTTAGTTATATTATGACGTTTTCTATTGTAATTTTTGAGGACTGATCTTGTTTTATTATAAATTATATACATAGCCTTATTACTTGATTTAATCACGAAATATTGTCATCGCCATTACCCTTTTAATGTTCTGCACTCACTATCTATCTCCGCTGCAATAAAATGTTTTGGATAATTGCCTATAAGAATGAAACGAAATTGCAAACCAAACAGGGCTACCTCTGCGCCCTATCCATAGATATCTCACTCGCCGCTTCCAGTACGAAAATTTGCGCGTAATTCAAAACTAAAAGTTTCCTAGTATGATGACCTAGCTAGGTCTTGATCCTTCGAACTAAGTGGAGGACTCAGTGTGGTCTTTAGGCTAAAAAGTTTGAATTCTTCTGCGTTAGAGCAACACATGTGTGTCAATAGAATATTCAAAACATTTAGTGCCCACTGTGATTTAGGTATCGGAGCTATATGAATCAGTACATAAGAGTAAGGATTGAATCAAAAATAGGTATTATAGATTCTAAAATAAAGGACGTTCAGACAAAAGTCAATAAAATAAAGAAGCACAGCCCTTCTGATAAAGTAATAACTACCGGATATACCAGCAAATCCCAAACTTAAAATGGTCAAACATCTTGGATGGGGAAACGCCAATTTGAAGCTGCTGCTACTGCAAAAAACTGGGACTTCGACGAAATGACTACTGCATTAGTAAATACTCTTTGTGGAACAGCATTGGAGTTATTGCAAACCATTTCTATAACACAACAAAAAGACTCTGACATCCTTAGTGCTGCATTGGAATGAAGATTTGGAGCAGCAAATCAGTCGAAACTCAAGTCAAGACATCAGAGAAATGGAGAAAGTTTGGTAGAATATAAAATTGTTCGACGCTTTGTTCATCTGATTTATTCAGGAGCTATGAAAGAATTCCGAGAAGAGGTTACGATCCGGTATTTCATTGATGGAATCAAAGTTCGAAAGGTTCAGCGTATGTTGCGTATAAGCAAGTCTAGTTATTGTAAAAAGAACCAGCTTAATTTAGCCGATTTTGACGTCCCTTGGAGCTACAATCTGACCAAGGATGTAATTTTGAATATCAGTTTTTTGAAAAGCTTTGCAAACTGCTTAGCATCAACAAAACCAGGACAACAGCTTTACATCCTCAGTCAGATGGCATTGAAGAGTACCCCTCAAAGGTTGTGGAGAGACATCAGAAAGATTGGAACAAATATTTGCAAAGCTTCTTAATGGCCTACTGATCCGCAGTTTATGAAACTATTGCAGTTATTTGGAAGTGGACTGGGATTGCTTTGCGATATAATGTTCGGTTCCTCAGCTGATGAACGTATGGAAATTGAAGATTGTATGGATTTTTTACAAGAAAATTTGCGAGAAATTCAGGAAATAGTTATGGCCAAAAACAGAATGAAGACAAGATATGACGCCAAGGCAAACTCGGCAGGGTTCCAATAAGATGATAAAGTTTGAGTATGGAATCCATAGAGGGAGAAAGGCAAATCCCCTAAGTTTTTGTCAGCATGGGAAGGGATATATACTGTTCTGTACAGAATCAATGACATTGTTTCTAGAATCCAATGAAGCTCCAAAGCCAGAATGAAGGCAGTAGTTCTCCACAGGTTGAAGCCATATCACAAAAATAACGAATCGGGGGGGGGGGGGATCAGAAATTGAATGGGGGCACTCTAAAAGAAAACTAAGGGACTTCGGCCGAGCCCTTATAGAAATATTGTAACAGTCTGAGTTCGAATGAGTCCTTATATAAATAGTATAGCGATTGGTCATCATTATTAGCCACGTTACTGGTGGAATTTTAGACTTTTAATCGAATATATTCTATAGGTGATTTAATAGTGAAACGGTTAACATGTAGTTAATAAAGATTGAAAATTAAGTGGTAAAAAGGGTTGTTTTGATTCGAACCCAGTGGGTGAATATAGGAAGAGAAACCGTAACAATATATTTTTTTATATAAATCACCATTAATTACATAATAATACTTATTTATTATTTATTGGTAATTTAATTTAACCTTTACCTTCTCACTGTATAAGTGATTACAGTATCACTAAGTTAAAGAATGCGCTATTAACTTTTTTTATCCTATAACAGAACCGATAAGCCTTATCAAACTTTATAAATGAAATTTAAATTTAAATTAATGTGGTAGTTAAGGTTAAGGTTCCTTTTTGTTTATATCGCGAGAAAATGGAGAAACACCGTGTTGTGCCTGATGTGATACCAGTTTTGCCGCCACAAGTGCTAACGGTAAGAATTTTATAATTAAATTTTAATTTGCCCATACAACATAAAAATATTGTTATGAACATAATTAAGGAATTATTTAAATACTACCTTTTTCTGAAAAATTAAATGAAATATAAGACATCTTTTAGGATGGTTTGAGTTTAACAAATGAGTGAACTTCTTCTTGGGACCGTGAAAATGACGGACAGTTTATTTCCTGCAAATTGCACTCTGGTTTTCTCTCAATACTAGTTTCGACGACCTGATGGTCTGTTTCCACTGACTAGTAAGGAGAGAGAACGAAGATTGAATTTGCAGAAAATAAACTGTCTGCCTTTATTTTTAAAGATTTAAAGAAAGAAAACATTATCCTTTTTGTTTACTGTATTCACATATAGTAATTTTCGTGTCTTATTTACATCACAGTACTGCTTTGCGAGATCGCAAGTGCTTCCTGAAAAGGCATAGATAATATTCTATATGTAATTAAAGTCGTGTTATTTACAACCCTTACTCTTGGTATATTGCTCAAATACAGACATGTGTTTTGTACTTTTATAATTTTTAATTAAAAAACTAGAGTGTATGTTTTGCTTCAGGAGCATTCCTCGGTTACGTGCGGATCATTCGTATGACGTTTTTAATACTTTATACTTTTATTAAAAAATACTTGAAATTCAAGACGCTATTCAAATTTAAACTTATATTACTTATAATAATACAAAAATAACACAAAGTTTACAAATCAATGGACATTTTTAGCGAAAATACCAGCCATAGTTAGAAATTGCTTATTTGATGATTAGATTCAAGAGTAGAACATTAAATGTAATTATCAGTTATGGTTGTGTTTAAAAAATTCAGTACGTTGCATGATGGACACACAGGTCACATGACGAAAACGAAAATTAGTAGAAAATATGTATCCTTTAAAACAAAACTCTCCCTCGTCTAAAAATCAGTTTCTAGCCACATATTTTAGAAAAGGAACATAAAATCATATGGAATTTTGAAATATCGTTTAATTTTTAAGTTTAGAACAACAATTACGTTTATTTAGTCAACAGAGAGAATTCAGAGTATCATCACAAAGTATTGCCTGCTAAAAGATCCGAGATTATCTCTAGGCTTTTTAATTTTAGTTTCAAATTCTCGTGGATTCTACACTCATATATTTCCAAGTCAGATGGTGCTTGTTTTAAACTAAAAAACTTCTTGGTCTAAGTTTGACACAAAAAAGATTTATATAATATTATAACAATATTTTCTTCTTTTCCTCACCTACTGTTTTTCGTGTTCGGACAATTATACACGATATTTGGTAGGAAGAAAAATAATATTTAGACTTTCTACGAAAAGATGAAAGACTTATTTTAATCCAACCAATATAATATGTCTTTGTTCAAGGACATAAACATTCTATTATTAAATTTTGATTCTATGAAATTCTCACACAAGGGTTTTCTTCGAGTCACTGTTTCTTCTTCTTTTTCTTTTTGTATACTCTCAATTCTTGAATTTCCTTGTAGCGCATGTTTCTTTCTTTCTTTTTTTGTTGAGTTTGACTGACTAATTCTTTTCTATTCTTATTTTTGAAAATGTTCATCTTCGTATTTTCTTTTCGGATGTAATTTTTGGATTCTTATCGCTAAAAAGCTTATACTACACTCTAGCATAACAACGTAAGCTACTTTATTGTTATTTGATAAAGCAAAATACCGTAAGAAATACTTTTAATAATCAACACTTCAAATACATAAACGCGGTATAAAGAAACAAAAATAATTTTTTTCGAGTGTAATCAGCAAAATGAAACTGGATTAATCCTCGAATGTAGGAGAACAAAATCCAATTTATAAATATAAAAATGAAATTTGTATTTGGGACAAAAACAATTTAAAAAAATGTTCGTGTTTTGTGTGGAACAATAAAACCATTAATGTAATTCATAAAAGAAAATATTCATTTTAAGTATTCAACAAACAACTTCGTTTTTAGGAAGTTGATTACAAAAAAAATTATACAATATCAACATTTTTTATGCAGAAAAAAAAATTATAATTTTGTCAATGGCTTTATAACTGCTAAGTTTCACAACTAAATACAGCCAATGTCCGCAGTTACCATTTTTTGGGGAATGCTCTTTCAGTTTTTTAACCTATTTATGTTTAACAGTTACAAATATAGTCACCAATGCAAATTTGAATACAAGTTTTACCTAGTCTGGCAGTGACCAAGTAGATTTCTTGCTACGTAATCACATAGAATTTACTCAATTACACTTATTTGTCAACATTTCATTAGTTATAAACCCGTATGTATTACCACAAGTATGTTACAAAAATATCAAAGACAGCTTCTTCCAATTTCTAAACGTTATTTCGAACTAGTATCTTAGTGTGTTACAAGAATATCATATTTCTTTACAACCATACGCAAAGTCATAAAGCAATTAAAGTATAATTCATTTTCCTCAAGCGTAGCTTTTTAAAGCCAGACAACTCTCTATTTGCCCTCTCTATTCAGAAATAAAAACACCTTAGAGATGTCATTTTGCAAATGATAACCCATTTAAAAAATATATTAATGTATGTTGTACAACAAGTGGCTTGCGTAAAAGTTATTAAAGATTGTGTTGATGAATAAAATTTTTAAAAAAATCATGTCTTCTATTTTGTTGTCAGAGAAAAAACTTTTTTAGTGTCCCTCATAATATAGGTCGCGTCTGTTGCTTATTACATCTTAAAAAATTTCTTAAAGTACTTATACCATTTTGCCTATCAATTGCATATACAAGTAGAAACGGACAAATTTAAATAAAATATTTTGTTGCACATAAATAATTTACTTTCCAGATTTCTTATATCAGTGGTGTTAAAGTTGATCTTGGAAATGAATTAAAACCTTTCGAAGTCAAGGATATTCCAAAGGTAACTTGGAAAGCTGAATCTGATGCCTACTATACTCTTATTTTTACCGGTAAGTACATTTTGAAAAATTTTAATATCGGTTACAGGGTTTAATTTTGGCAATTATATTTACTGAATTAATCAGAATAAATTCGAATATAAAAAGCGACTTATTTAAATTGACAAAATTAAAAATATTTTTTACTTTTTTGATTTTCATAGTCCAGCAAGCATTGATTTTAGTCACCTTGGCCAGACTGTAGTATCATTTTTCTGGATATAAAAACTTATTATTTAATCTTGGTATGAATTTAGCGTTATAACAGTTCCTATCTGCTTCATATGTTATTTTGCACAATACATATTGCAGCTAAGATATTGAGATTTATTTCATATTATATTTTAGGTGCTGATTTTAAAAACAATAATATTTATGACTAAAATATGATCGGACTTGCATTGTCTTTATTTTTATTTCTACGACGTTTCGATTAGGTTATATCTCTAATCGTTATCAAGTATTATTATTCAGTTTATACTTGATAACGATTAGAGATATAACCTAATCAGAGCGCCGTAAAAATAAAAATAAAGACAATGCAAGTTCGACCACATTTTAGTCATTCTTCAACATTGTCTACAACCTTCCAATAATATTTATTTTCATATTTTAGGAACAATACATTAACTTTTGATGTTGAACAAAATATTATTGAATTAAACTTCACTCTTGGTATTAAAATGTATTGGTTTTCTATTATTGTAAACCCTTATATTCAGGGAGGTATTACGAAGAAAAAGACATATATAGAAAATTTGTCTAAAATAAACAAGAGACTCTATAAAAAAAAGTAATGCATAAATAAACTAACTGTATTAATAGCAGCCAATATACACTTCTGCATGAAAGATAATTGTTTAACAGTTAAAATATCAGCATACAAAACAATTACTGAAAGTTACTTTATCATTTAATAACTGCTTATTCTGTATATTCAAACTTCTAACATTTCAATTATTATCAAAACAGAGTTGAGCAGTATCAACGCTCTTTCTAGTAATGTTTGTACAATAAATATTATTATCCTAGAAAAACATTTTTCGCAAGTTGGTGAGCCTTTTTCATTTTAGTATTCGAATGTCTAGTAACATCATTATTACATAAATTACACAATTAAAAATTTACGGACTTAACATAATATTCTAAAATTAAATTACTAAAAAGATATATACATTACATTTGTCGATAAACTCTAAATAAAATAACCTTACTTCACTTTTTGTTATTTAAATTATAAATAAGTAGCATAATTGATAAATAATTGCAAAGTCATTTGATAAAGAAACCATAATTTATAAATATTTTTATTCTAACTTAATGTAAAAACATTATAGCAGCCGACAAATATAAAATATTGATGTTTCAATATTATAAATAAAATAATTTTATTATATAATAATATGATAAAGGCATTGCATAACCAAGATAAAACATTTATATAGAATACAATTTATTAGTTTAAAAAGATAAAGAAATAATGGCGATTTTCTATAAATCCCTAACTCTTTGCTCTTGCGTAAAAGTGATTTTTTTTTCTGATCTATGGAAGGAAGCAAAAATCTGTCCGGTTTTTAAAAAGGATGATAGAACCAGAGTCGAAAATTATCGCCACATAGAGTTAATGTACAATTTTGCAAAGATATTTGAGCGGTTCTTCAGGAACAAATATCCTTTTACATAGCGCGTCGATCAGCAGCATGGCTTTACTTCTGGAAAGTCAACCGTGACCAAACTTTGTACTACTGCGTAGTACGTCTCAGAGCGTATTGATTCTGGCGCTCAGGTCGATGTCGTTTACACAGATTTTTTCAAAGCGTTTGATCGACTTAAGGTATTTTACTTTCAAAATTATTGGACTTTGGTTTTAATTACAATCTTATTATATTTTTTGGAAGCTACCTATTAAACTGCTCTCACTATGTTGAATATCGTGATTATAGATCTAGTAATTTTATAGTAATGTCGGGTGTTCCTCAACGGTTTGTTTTGGGTCTCTTGCTTCTTAACCTTTTTTCAACGATATTAAATGTGGGTTGAATAACAGTTGCCTACTTTATGCAGACGATTTAAAGATATTCCAGCACATACGGAATCCTTGCTATTGCTTCAGTCTTGAACTCGATTTCATGAAATTAAATGCTTGGTATCTAAAAAACAAACTGCCTCTGAACGTAGACAAGTGCAATGGTTTGTTACTCTCAAGAAGTAAAATGCCTCTGCCGCATAATTATGAAATCAACAGTGCTTTTCTAAGGCAAGTTGACTGCATTAAGGACCTAGGAGTCACGTTTGACTGCAAACTTACCTTTGTCAATCATATTAATGTTATAGTATCGAGATTTTACCGAACGCCAGGCTTTCTAATGAGATCTAGTCATGAATTTCAGTTGCTCCAGGTCATAAGCACGTTATATTGTCTTGTACGAAGCAAATTGGAATATGCCTCAGTTATCTGACATCCGTATTACCACGTACCCTCTGAAAAATTAGAAAAAATTCAGTATCGTTTCTTAAGATTCTTAAGCTTTAAATCGGATGGGTTTTATCCAGTGCCTACTTACTACACCTTGCGAAAGCCTATTGACAAGATTTAATTTCATATCTCTAAAGGCGGGTTTTCCTAGCAGCACACATTTTACGTGGCGTAGAACTTAATACGGTTGGCGCAAAACGCCGAGAACTTCTCTAATGAAAATCAAATGCAGGCATTTTCCTACATTGCGTAAAAACGACTTGGGCCATCTTAATACGGTCGACGTCACAGGATGACTGCTCCGAGAACAATCTATTCAGTTGTACGCTGCATGTAGTGAAAGAATTTTGCTGAAAATGAGTTCACAAAAATAACAGATCCGTTTTAGTGCTACCGAGGTAGAAATAATGAGTGGTTACCCTATTCTTTCGCATTCCATGGTGTCACCCCAATTCAATACAAAGTCACCTGAAATGCACTGTACGTATATATATATATATATATATATATATATATATATATATATATATATATATATATCTGGGACAGGCAATATTGGTTGGAGTCCATAGGGTTCAGTCCCCGAACCCAACTTTGCCAGACGGTCTGCTTCACCATTGCCGCGTATGCCTGAATGACCCGGAACTCATACGATTTTGACTGTACAGCCTTTCCTTGTCATACCATTTAGTACATCCTTGCACTCAGACACCGCGAAGTGACGATACTGTACTTTAGTGCCAATATCGCAGCCTTAGTGTCTGAGCATATATTTTTACTCTATTCCTGTCTATGTTCCTCTCACAGAGATGAGCACATTGCAGAATAGCATATATTTCCGCTGTGAATATTGCCGCACATTGTGCGAGAGCATAGTACTTTCTGACTCCTGTGCTCCTGCCGAATACTCCGGTTTCAGCTCTTTCCTCTTGTCGAGATCCATCAGTATACCACCAGAATCCATTTTTCGGAAGATTTTGTTCTTCCTCCCACTCCTCTCTTATTCTTCTTCGGGTGCCATGTGCTTTGCTGCATGTCGGCGATCATTTGGCCATCTCATGGTTACATTATAACTAGAGTGCCCTCCTCAGCCTGTCTAAACATGGTTGCGGCGTGTGATATACCACACCAGTTTCTTATATTGCGGAGCCAAGAGTGTTGTTTTCGACCTGGCCCCCATCTGCCTTCAATTTTTCCCTGTAGTATTAGCTTTGGTATGGAGTAGCGAGGTCCTCTTAGTATATGTCCTAGATATGATACTTTTCGTTGTTTTACAGTGTCCATTAGTTGTCTTTCTACGCCAGCTCCAGCAGTCCAGGGTATACGCAGTAGTCGGCGGAGAGTCCACAATTCAAAAGCTTCGATCCGATTCAGCGTCTCAGCTTTAAGTGACCAAGTTTCAGCACCATATAGTAGAATAGGCCATATATAACATTGAACCACACGTATTCGGGTGTGTAGTGGCATATTTCTGTGAAGGAAAAGATTCTTAAGTTTAAAGAAAGTTGCTTTTGCACGGCCAATTCTTCCCTTCACTTTTTCGTCACATTCCCACTTTTCATTCAGAGTAGCATCAAGATAGGTGAACCGTGCGACACGTTCACTATTTTCCCCGTTGATGTTAAGAGGAGTGATGTACTGATGCGTACTCTCTACTTGGCATAAATATCTCCAGGGAGAGGTTGGATTTTAAAAGCGGCGTCATGTAGTCTGTCCGCATGGATAAATATATGCTCCTTCGCTGCTTCTATTTTGAAATAATTGACTAGCAGAATTTTTAGTGCCACTATGAATCGTAGTTAATAAGTCAATCTCTTCTTTCAAAATTTCGTCTTGTAATATTAATAAAGCCAAAGCTTTTCTTTTACTTTTAGATAATTTTGTCGCTACGGTCGTCACACAACTGACAATCCTGGGAAAATACTTTTAGGCAGCGCATTGGTTGTTGCGTTGCATCGGCCGAATTGCGTTCTATGCCACGCAAAATGTGCGTTGCTAGGAAAACCCGCCTTAAAGAAGCGCAGTAACGGGACCCGTGTACTTTTTTTGTATAAACAAGTTAATAACAAAATTTTAGCAACTGATTTGCTCGCGAGAGTTCATTTTAATGTTCACCATAACCAGATCTCCAGTATTTTTCTATTTGCCGAAACCAAGAACTAATGTATTATAATCTCTCCATTATACTCGATGTGTTCCCTTTGTGATCACCTGAAAGACAAATTTGATATATTTTACTGCAATTATTCTGTCGTTAAATCGTTTATTTACAATTATCTGCGATTGATTTATAGACTATGTTATACTTATTGTACTGTCTGTATTATGTATATAATTTTAGGATTTATGTAACTCTGTTCTTTTTCCTGACTAATAATGACTCTGGTCCTGTAGGTTAGTGTAAATAAATAAATAAATAAATAAAATAAGAAAACTGGGATTGATAATTATGAGCATGCCTAGTGGCAAGAAAGCTTTCAACTTAATTCAGTATTCTCCTGCAGAAATACTTACTAGTCAAACAAGTGTGATTTTGAAATCGCTCAAGATTAAGAAAATCTAGGCTATGTTTAATAAGTCAAAATAATCTGATTTGGCTTTAAGATTCAATTTATAATAGAATTTGTGGTGAACTCATTCATGAAGATTCTTTAACCCGGTTTTTGAAACCTTGCTAAGTTTATGTTTTTCAATCTAGAACTGGTTCAAATCAATATATATCATCTTGCATTATGGCTACCTCAAAAAAGCGCTTGTTTTTTTATTCTACTCCAATTTTTAAACATGTTTTTATATACAGACAGTATATAAAAAATGGGCAGATATAGAGGACATTAGATTGAGCCAAACTTATTTAATATGCCCAAAGTCTTATAGCGTCCATTAAAAAAAATATTTTTAATATAGGCTGATATTATTTTTAAATATACTAAGAAACTAAAAACTCACCTTTATGGCACATTGTTAACATCAAGATGATGTTTCTTTTATATTATTATAAAAAAATTACTTCGTGTGGGCTATCATAATCATTCATGATCCAAATCCCAAATAATCTTGGCTAAACAATTACTTTTAATACTCAATCCTTTAAGGGGTATTTAGTGGAGTTCAAAAGATATAATAGTGGGTTTTTCGCACAACCCAACCATAATACAGTACGACATGAAATTGAATAAGAAGCACATTAGATCTTTTAAATATCTTAACCCATCGCATTAGGTTTTTAAAATATCCTAACCTAAAAGTGAAAAAAACGAAATTTTGACCTTTATTTGTTGTGTTTATAGGTTATGTACCATCGCGACATTTTTTTGCTCAAAAAGCTATATATATCATCTTAATGTATAAGCCTTACTCTTTCAAATGTCGCTGAATTTGCTCAGATGTCTTTCTTTTTCTTTGAGATATTCAATGAAAACCTTCACCTTTTGTGACCGATAAGCTTTTAAGCGACAGTTCTGATAAACCATGGATGTTTTAAGGCTATCAAGGCATCGCTCAATCCAAATTTATGATTAGTTTTGCAAAATAAATTTATTTAAACAAATTATTGCACATTTCTTTTTTTTTTAAATAAATGCTTCTATTGCATTTTACAAAAATAAATACGTTCAACGGAGTCGTTATCGTTATTAGGATATATTTAGTTATAAATAAAGTACCTATTAAATAAAAAATTTGGCAATTTAAATATAAACTCGTTAGCGATATGCATTTGTAGACTTTGTATTTGTAGAATATGGTTTTGTTAATTTTGGATATACATTCTTTATTATTTTCTAATGATCGTTTGAGGGTTTTTAAAATTACGAAATTAATTTTTTATGATTTTATTTACAACAAAATATATCATAATACCAATAATGAATCCTTTAAACGTATTTATTTTTATAAAATACAATGGAAGCATTGATTTAAAAAATAATGAATTTTGCAAATGCAATGTATGAATTTTTGAGAAAAAAAATGTCGCGATGATACATAATCTCAAATATAGGTCAAAATTGCGTTTTTTTGCACTTTTAGGTTGGGATGTTTCAAAAACCTGATGTGATGGAGCAATTTGGGGACGGATTCGAATTCAGTAACCCAAATCTACCATAAATGACTATTCTGGTTCAATGTACAAATTTTACGTTCTAATACAGACACAAATAGCTGCGAAGGTATCAAAGAAATGAGAAATTTTCAACGTTTTCCAACGCGGCGTATACGAGAACCTTCGTAAATAAAAAAGATTTTAGACTCGTTTAAGTGAAACCACTTGCAGAATTTTAGAAAGGTGTCATTCATGCTGAAATACGTGTGACGTCATGTAGACTATATATCTGCCGAGAGATTCTCGATCTTCTTCTTATGTATTTTCATCTGTTATGAAATCCTAAATTTTGGACTTGAATAGTCTATTCGTTGGTTTGTGGTTTTAAATACCTCGTGGCGCAGTCAAAAAGAACCTGTAATAATATTTATAATAAAAAAAATGTACCCAAATAATAATACTGTAACATGGAGAATTTCTGCTGTATCTTCTACTGAATATAAATTTTGATTTTATAAAAATTCTTTATTTACACAGTCCCATAATTTGGCTCAAGTATAATCACTCAAATTTAGGCAACTATATATTATTATAGATCCCGACAACCGTCATCGCGATGAACCTTACTCTGAATGGCATCACTGGCTAGTTGGTAACATTCCTGGGAACGATGTATCCAAAGGAGAAGTTTTATCAGAATATATTGGATCTGGTCCACCAGAGGGCACTGGAATTCACAGATATATTTATGTTGTGTACAAGCAGCCTGGAAAACTTAGTTTTGATGAACCGAGGCTAAAAAGGTAATAGTATTTATCTAACTCCTGATTATTGCAACTGAAATGTTCAGAATAAAATGTAATACCTGAAAAACTTATCATTTTTTTGCTGATTGTATTTCAACCAGAATATAACCAAAATAACTAGTATGCTGTTTCAATCTTAAATTCGATAACATATACAAGGTGGGCCCTTTTAATTTATGCACCCAAATTTCACCGTAAGTAGGCCGGACAGAAAAATAGTTTAAAAAAAAAATATTTACAACAATGGGGGTCACCAAACTGTGCTAGTGACTTTGATATTAAGGTCAATTTGCAGGGTCCTTCGAAGGTCAAGTTGAGTTTTTTTTTAAATAGAAATTAATCTTCCAACAGTATAAATAAATAGGGAGTAAAATAGCATCTGGAAGTCATTTGAACGTCAAATATTCCTATACCAAGCATTGATGTCAATTATCCAGTAAATCGACAACTAAGAGTGATGGAGAAAAATTTGTCAGAGAAAAGTTTCGGGAAATCAAACGGTACCCTTCAAGGTCAAAGTCACTAGCAAAGAATTGTTCTGTAACTGATGTCTTAGAAAAGCCATGATACAAGTGCTCAATTATTTATTAATCGTTCCAAAAAATTCACCACAGGATCAAAGGGAGGGTCACTGAGAATCATAGCTGAATGTAAAATTTTGTTCTCTTCCCATTCCCGATGTTTAAAGTATAAAGTTTCATTGAAAAAAACGTACTTGATCTTTAAATAACCCTAAAGATCAAGGTCAAATGTGAAGTTACCTTAAGATGCACTGTTTGATTTCCTGAAACTTTTGTATGACAAATTTTTCTCCATCCCTCTTAGTTGTCGAGCTATTGGATAATTTACACCAATGCATTGTATAAGAATATCTGACCTTCAAATGATCTCTAGATGCGATATTTCCCTTATGTCATTTACACCGTTGAATATGAAATTTTCTTCGCTTTCTATTCTGCAATGAAAAATGAAGGTTTATATTTAAAAAATTCAACTTGATCTTCGACCGACCTTGTAAATTGATCTTAAAGCCAACGTCACTAGCACAGATAGGTGGGGGTCACCTATCTAACCTCCATTGTCCTAAAGAACTTTCGTCTAAACCATTTTTCTGTATCTGGTTTACTTACGGAGAAATTCCTGCCTAGATTAAAGTGGCCTACCCTGTATATGACCTTGAATGGCACGATAATTTCAACATCAACATAGGTGTGCCTCCTTGGTTAGGCCTTGTTAAATAATATTAACGAAGTTATCAGACTATCTTTATTTATTTTAAAAATAATATATGTTAATTAATTTCGATAATTATTTAGTTATACCATATTCGCCACAACTAACCATTTTTTAAAAATTATATGTGTTATTTTCTTTTCAGATGTACTTTAGAAGTTAGGTTGGTAATGCTTTATTAGCGTTTTTTAGTATTATATTTGTCCATTTTTTGCTAAAGTTATAAAAATCACCATTCGTTTACTTTAGTAACATTAACAATTTATTATATTGATTTTTAGGAAATATTGTGTATGAAATTTATGATCTTTTGTTAGTTGATAGAATTGTTTCTAGAACAATTTTAGTTAAATTCGAATTTGTTTGAAAAATAATTGCATTGTTACAAAATTACGTGAATAGAAAAAAAAATTGTGCATTGACAGCTCTTAACATCTCAAAGGTCTTGCTTTATATTAGAAAACAATTATCGTATAATAATCAAAATTATTTTCTCAAATATTTGAAGATTTCAAAGGGAAAATATAATTTTTATGATTTTGACAAAAAAGAAATGGATAAACATAATAGGAAAGACCAGAAAATGGCAAATAAAGGATTGACAATCGAAAAACTAAAATATACTCTTATCAATTTACACCATAAAATTCGTGTAGGAATTTTAAAAAAATTATTAATTTCAGTTAGATGTAAAATTATTAAGTAGTTTTTGTAGTTTCATATATTTTACCTCAATCATTCAACCTACGTCCATCCGCTCCTAAATGTAAATCTCTTCAAAATGTTTCCATCGTTCTCTATCTTGATTTGTCCTTATCCATTGTTTATTTGTTACTTTCCTCAGGTCGTCTAGTCATCTTTTTTGTGGTCATGTTTTGCTTCTTTTCGTCTATCTGGGTCGCTCCTCTAGAAGTCTTAGGGTACATCTACCGTCGCTATACTTGACAACATGGATCTGAACTATAAAATTTTGAATAAGTGTGAATTTATGAAAGGTTATTTGCTATTGAATATTAATTGTAAGAGGAGATTTTGGGGAGGAATTTGAATTCCTTATGATTGAATATGTGTAACATCTAATATATATATTATATTATTTTTTCATAGGAAAAAAATTGCCCTTGATTAATTATTGAATGATATCAACCATACTCGATTCGGATAGATAATTAATCGCAACATTGCTCTTTCATGAGCTTATTGTATCTATTATTGTAAGCTGGTCCATGATAAGAGGTTTGTTGTTACATTGTTTTGAATGGGACATCCAGCATTGTTTTATTGTGACATTGCCTCGAACAGTAAGAACTATATGACCAGTGTTGTTCCTCAGTCCTTCAGCCAGAGAGCTACGAACTCAGGTTTTTGGTATGCCGAATATTGGCTCACGGCAAAAGGAATTTTATTAAAATCTTTCTTTATGTGAAGTTATTTAGTACTTATCTTTCATTTCGAACTTATTGTTTCAAAACTAATAACTTATTTATGCAGCATTTTGCACTTTTCTTGCTTTAAATCTTGTTTCTATGTCTTTCTCTGTGTAAAATATGATCATTTTTAGCATGTATTGAAGATCTGTTAATACTTATATTTAAGTATATCTCCCAACAGATCATAAATAATTGATATTTGATGAGATTTATTGGGTGAATTATTTAAAACACTTTCATGTTGTCAATCCATTGGATTAAATCTATCTTCTGTTTTTTTTATTTATTTTTACCATATATTTAATGTGAAAACGAGGTAAAGAATCCTCAATATTCGGTTACCTTTTAGAAATCTCTTTTATCCTCAAATTTTTATTTTTTGATTAGGTTGAAGTTTCAACTTTTTTTACTTCCAGATTAAAGTAACTAATTTATATAAGGGTATATTATAACTCTGATTTAAGTTAAATTTTAGCCTATGTTTAAATATAATTATTTAAATCAAATATTATGTTTTAAAAGTTAAAATCGCTTTACGTGTTATAATGAAATATAAAATTTTTAGGTCTGTGGACAAACGTGGAAATTTCTTCGTTACTAAATTTGCAGAAAAGTATAAATTGGAAGGACCTGTAGCTGGTAACTTTTACTTGGCCCAATTTGACGATTACGTGCCTTCGCTATATAAGGAATTAGGAGCATAACTTTTTAATATTCATTTTACTTTTTAGAATTTTTAATAATAAATTTTTCAAAAAAATATTTGTTTGTTTTTGAAAAACTTTTTAGCACCCTCATGTACAAAGTAGAAAAAAAATGAAAAACCTTCATTGCTTACATATTTTGTTTTAATTCTAATAATATTTCTCTAACAATTTATAAATATATGAGCGATAAATTTGCATAAGCATTTAGAAACAATATTATTTTTCATAAATCTTACAAAATCGAAAATTCTGTTAATTTTCATCCTTTTTTTCTATAAAATGGACTCTTTCCCTCAATTTTAATATTAGTGCCATCGAACAGACCAACAAAAGATAAAATTTTTGACATAGAGACCTTTCAAAATTTCAAGGTTTTTACTGAAAAAATTATAAAAGTGTTCCAAGAAACACGCAAAATAAAACATATAGGTCTCAATTTTGCCTAGCGTATTACCTAGACTAATTGAAATGCTCCTATTCAAAGTTGTCAAATGGTTTGAAATTTGTTGCCACTTGACTTTAATAAGCTGCTTTCACATATTTGTACGCCATAAAATTTTTATAAAAAAATTGAACCGACTTCCAAAATGCGCTAAAAAGTTAGAAATAACCATATAAATTTTTATATGAAATTGATGGTTTTGAATTCAGCTCTAAACTAATACTTGACAAAATTTGATTCACATAAATGAATTAAAAAATACGATATTTATAATTGCTTTTTTTGCCGTAGTTTGTATATATCTTGTGTTCGGAGTTATTTGTTTCATTTAGAAATAATTTGGAGCCGGCTTCAAAAATTTCAATTTCATATAAAAATTTAAATTGTTATTTTTTTACTTTTTAGCACATTATTAGAAGTCAGTTCAATTTTTTTTAAAATGTTATTTTTCAATTTTTGGATTTGAATTCGTTATAATATTAATAAATTATTTGAACTCAATACTAAGCAAGATTAGTATATCTCGCAATGATTTCAAGGTCGCAAAAGGTGCCCATTTTATCTGCAGTTAAAAACCACACTAAAATAAACAACTAAAAATGCTCTGATTCTGAGAATAATCCAGATACCAGTTTTGAATGAAATTTTCTCAAATATTTGGTCTGCCATAGTAAATCTGCCAACTTGAAGTTTATATTAATTTTGGATTGGCCTACCAATATGGATATTTAAAGAACTTGAGGATTATTTTTTTTAATCCGATATATTTTATTTTGCATATTAAATTTGTATACGCCCCAAGAATTCCCCAATATCAATTTTGGATAAAATCGGAAAAATGTAAAATTTTTAGTCCTCATATTGTGTCTACCATATTAAGTAGTAAAAAGTTAACTCTAAATTCCTAACCTACGACCCCAATATACCAAATTTGATATAATGTTAATGACGTAACATTTCCAACCCATCATATTAAATTTCTAAAAAATAATTTTTACCTTCTAAACTAATATAATCTCGAAAACTACCTAGTATAAATTTTGGACAATATGAGGAAATGTAAAATTTTTAAACCGTCATATTGTATGTGACATTTCCAATTTTCTTCAAATAATTTTAAATCCTCTCTTTAGACTCTCAAAAACTTTGAAAATATAAAATTTTTAGTTTGCCATATTGGATTCGCCGTATTAAACTTTAAAAAATTATTTTAAATTCATGGTTGACATCATCAAGAATTCCCTCATTTTTTTGGAGAAAATATAGAGATGTCTCCTTCTTTTTCAGATCTAGGCCTGAAAACTGATGTTTTCGTCAAATTGTTACCATAAAGTGGAGATATCAAAGATCTAGATAAATACTGATATGATCTGGGATTGGTAGCTGATGGTCCTTATTCTGCTTCAAAAATAATTTCAATTACTTTTTCCCGGTCATTAAAATATATTCTACTAAACCACTTTCACGGTATATGCCCAACACTGTTTTCTTCATAATATGATGGCTGTGTCTTCTCAACTCAACTCAACACTTCGTACGATGTTGAGTGTGTTTAGGGTTGATTTTTTAGAAGGAAACTCTAATTTTTTTTACTCCTGAAGAAGGCATAAAATAAATGTCGAAATATTAAGTATTAAAAGAAAAATTAGTTAATTATTCTTATCCGACAGACCGCAACCCGATAAACTCCTTCCAAAATTATTAAGGTACGGTCGATAACAAAAAAGAAAAACAATATATATATATATATATATATATATATATATATATATATATATATATATATATATATATATATATATAGAAGTAATATATCGATATTAATGTTGCTCTAGGTTAGATACAGCTCCACTGATGGGACCATAATTTGTATTTGTATATATTCTCTAATTTATCCGCCTGAAAGGAGAATATAAATAAATAAATATATATATATATATATATATATATATATATATATATATATATATATATATATATATATATGTTTATGCGGATTTCACGGATTCCTCCGTGTGAGATGCAATAGCAGTGGATATATCCACATTATGCCGTTGTAGTGCTGAAATCACATTCAGCAAACGTACAACTATATGCAGCTCCGTGTATGAATGAAGTAAAATGCGAACAGTAAATACAAACTTCTCTCCATCATATTCTTTCTGTGTTAGGTTGCACAGTTAGAACAAATTGTTATAGAACGCAACTTATCCTATTCCACCACCATCGAGATGATGGCCTACCTGTACCACCATACCGAGAAGAAAGTCAAAACTTACCCTCCCCGCCACAGTGATATGGCAGAGGTACATGTTTCGTCTCTACTAGACTAATCAGGGTACCGACATGGACCTGGCTGTGCAAAAGACAGATCGGAAGGAAGCATGCACCGGATGGCGTATATATGTTTATGCGGATTTCACGGATTCCTCCGTGTGAGATGCAATAGCCGTGGATATATCCACATTATGCCGTTGTAGTTCTGAAATCACATTCAACAAACGTACAACTATATGCAGCTCCGCGTATGAATGAAGTAAAATGCGAACAGTAAATGCAAACTTCTCTCCATCATATCCTTTCTGTGTTAGAGGTTGCACAGTTAGAACAAATTGTTATAGAACGCAACTTATCCTATTCCACCACCATCGAGAGATGACGGCATAATGTGGATATATCCACTGCTATTGCATCTCACACGGAGGAATCCGTGAAATCCGCATAAACATATATACGCCATCCGGCGGGAGGTCGGAGAAGTCGCGTTCAGTATTTGCATGCTTCCTTCCGATCTGTCTTTTGCACAGTGTTCGCATTTTACTTCATATATATATATATATATATATATATATATATATATATATATATATATATATATATATATATATATATATATATATATATGTAGAAGTTTGAAGACGTTTCGCCAAAATCGCATTTGGAATCTTCTGTGCTTGGTGGTTGTAGATCAACTGAAAGAAATTCAACGTGCAGTTTGCTTTATACGCAGTCGTAGACGTTGGCTGCGCCTCCTTCTCGAGCGCCGCCGTTTGTATCAGTTTAAGCGTGGCATGCGTGTCCGTACAATGGTTCCGCTTAAAGAGAGTTTTCCAAGTAGAAGGAAGATTGAGTGAGTCGTCTCTCTTATTCAGAGTGCTGTTCTTTTCAATTTCGAAGGATTCGCGAATCAATCTTGCCTTGTAGGGTTATATATTAACGATTTGCTGGTCGGTGTCAAAATCAATTTTGTGTCCTGTCTCGTGCTGGTGTTGAAAAAGCGCTGATATAGTCTATTTGTTTCTTATACTGAGTTTATGTTCTTCTAGTCTCGCTGATATTCTTCTGTTGGTCCGGCCTATGTATGTTTTATTGCAGGTGCCACATGCGATTTTATATACGCCTTGATTTTCTAGATTGATTTTTTCTTTTGGATTTCTTAAAGAAGAGCCTATTGTTTTATGTGGTTTGTAGGCTGTAGATAGCTTGTGTTTCCGGAGTAATCTGCCGATTTTGTCTGTTGTGCCTTTTATGTAAGGAAGTATGGTGATTTATCTATCATCGGCAGGTGGCCTTGTTTTTTTTGCGTTGGTTATTGTTGCAATTTTATTGCCTTATTTATGGTTGGTGTCTTTTAGCTGTTTGGTTGGAGGGCCCTTTTTATGTGTGACAGTTCTTTTTCTTTTCTTGGGTCATCAGTTAGGCGAAGGGATATTGATATTAGGGTATTGGCTATGCCCTGTATTTGTGAGGAGCAATGGTGAGAATCAGCATTCAGGTATCTGTCTAGGTGTGTCGCAGATCTCCATCCATTGTTTTGATTACGAGGACGTCTAGAAATGGAAGCTGTATATATATATATATATATATATATATATATATATATATATATATATATATATATATATATATAAATATATATATATATATATATATATATATATATATATATATATATATATATATATATATATATATATATATATTGTTTATGTGGCTTTTACGGATTTCTCCGTGTGAGATGCAATAGCAGTGGATACATCCACATTATGCCGTTGTAGTGCTGAAATCACATTCAGTACAACTATATGCAACTCCGTGTATAAGTGAAGTAAAATGCGAACAGTAAATTCAAACATCATTTCATCATATCCTTTCCGTGTTAGAGGTTGCACAGTTTGAATAGATTGCTACAGAACAAAATCTGTTCTACTCCACCACCACCGAGATACTGGCCTACCTGTACCATCATATCGAGAAGAAAGTCAAAATTTATCCTCCCCGCTACACGGAAAGGTGTTAAATATACGTATATATATATATATATATATATATATATATATATATATACATATATATATATATATATATATATATATATATATATATATATGTATATATATATATATATATATATATATATATATATATATATATATATATATATATATATGTATAATTTTTCAAGAAGCACACCGGCTTCTTGAAAAATTGTTATGAACCCGATAAAAATGTTTCTGGATCCATCCTTGCTATAATAAAATTAGGTTAATTTCCAAATCTAATATTAATGTTATCAAAAGTAAAAATTATTAAGACTTTTGAAGGAACAAAAAGTGCACTAAAATAATATTTCGAAGAAAATTGATTTTCATATGTTGTGATTTTTAAACAAAAATAGATGATTATAGCGGTAATGAAATTTATGTATTATTGGTACCTAGTAATCCTGATTTTCAATTTTTTTACGAGTGACCATTACGAACATTTATTTTAAGCAGAACGTCGGTCAAACATTTTGGATAATAAAACAAATGCCAATTTGAAACTACCGCTGCTGCATATAATTGGAACTTCGAAGGTATGACTGCATTAGTAATTGCACTTCGTGGAACGATTCCTATAATCCAATACAAGGATCTTTAATGCTATAGAAAATTTTAAGATTAACGTCGGTGACAATTATTTTAATCACAACCTAAGATATCAGAGAAATGGAGAAAGTTTGCTAGAATATGGGACAGATGCCTGAACCTTACGATCCAGTATTTTGTTGATGGAATCCAAGATCAACATTTACAGCATATGAAATTTAATTAAAGTGGTAAAGTTTTGGATGAGGCTTTGAAAATTGAAACAGTTTTATTGTGTTCAAAAAGTGTGAAAGTCCTTTGCAGCTACATTCTGACTAAGGACGTAATTTTGAATCTAAACTTTTTCAAAAGCTCTGTGATTACTTGGCATCCATTAAGCAGGATATCGGCTCTACATCCTCAGTCAGATGATATAGTTTAACGATTTAATAGAACTATTAAAGAGCACGTCTCAAAGGTTTCGAATAGACATTGACCAATCTTTTTAATAGCCTACGATATGCAGTTTATGAAACTACTGGATTTACACCTGTTAAAATCTTATTGGGAGGGGAACTTAGATTGCCTTTCAACGTAATATTTGGTTTTTTAACTGATATAAGTATAGACATGGGTGGATTCCTTACAAGAGAAGTTGCGAGAAGTTCATGAACTAGTTAGAAAACGCAAGTATCTGGCCACAACCAGAATGAAGACAACATATGACAATAAAGCAAACTCGGCAGAGTTCCAGCAAGATGACAATCGAATATATTCTATACGTGTATATAAATAGGTAAAATAATGATTTAAGGTTTAGTTGTGATTCAACAGTGAAAGGGTTAACAAATAGTTAATAAATCATGAAACGTAACTAATAAAAAATATTGTTTTTATTTGCACCCACTGAGTAAATATAGGGAGAGAAACCGCTACAATATGTTTTATATGAATCACTATTTATCAGTTAATAATACTTATTTATTATTTATTAGTATTTTAATTTTGGTCTTTATCTCCTCATTGTATAAGTGATTAGAGTATCAGTAAGTTAAAGAATACGCTATAAATCTCCTATAGCTGAACCGATAAGCCTATCTAACTTTATAAATGAAATTTAAATTATTGTGATAGTTGAGATTAAGGTTCCTTTTTATTTACATCGCGAGAAAATGTATGAACACCGAGTTATTCCTGATGTGATATCAGATTGGCCGCAACAAATTTTAACGGTAAGAAATTTACAATGTAATTTAAATTTGCCGATATAAGATAAAAATACTATTACCAATTTCTTTTAGACATTTTTTAAAACAACACCTTTTTAAAAAATTAAATAAAATAGAAAGAAATCTTTTACGGTCGTCTGGGTTTTAAGAAGTTAATGATTTTGTCTTTCGGATCTTCCAAAAGAAAGACAGACAGTTTATTTTCTGCAAATTCAGTCTAGTTCTCTTTCCATACTAGTTTCAATTACCTAACAGCCTTCTTAGTGAAGCTACATTGACTAGAATAGAAAGAAAATCAGGGTAGAATTTGCAGAAAGTAAATTGTCTGCCTTTCCTATTGATGATTTGAAGAAGAAAAACATTAACTTGTTTGTTGACAGTATTGTCATATATTGATTTTCGCTCCCCAATCCCCATCATAGTGCTATTTTGCTAATAGTCACAAGTGTAGATAATTTTCTATATAATACAACTCTTACTTTTAATATAATGCCCAAATATAAACATACATTTTATAGGTTTTATAATTTTGTAATAAAAAATAAGATTATATATTTTGTTTCAAGAACATTCGTCGGTTACATGCGAATCATTCGTATGATGTTTTTGAAGTTTCAAATTTCTTTGTAAATTAGTTTCATTCAAAATAAACTAGTATCACTAATACCTATGTACTAAAAAAATACTTAAAATTCAAGACGGTACTCAAATTTAAACTCGTATTACTTATAAGGATACAAAAATAGTTTAAAGCTATACATCAACGGGCATTTTTAGCGAAAGTACCAACCATAGTTAAAAATTGTTTACTTTATGATAACCGTTAGAAACAGAACATCCAATGCATTGATTATATATTATTGTGTTTAAAACATTCAACATGTTGCATGTAGGACATATTGGTCACATGGTTGACTTGCACAAAATTTATTAAATGAAAGTAGAAAATATGTAACCTTTAAATTAAAATTCTCTCCCTCGTGGTACAATCTGTGTTTCTTGACACATATTTTAGAAGAAGAACATACAATTATATGAAATCTTAAAATGCCGTTGAATTTTTCAAGCTAAGAACAAAATTACGTTTATTTTGTCAGCACAGAGAATTCAAAGTATCATCACGAGGATTGCCTGCTAAAAGGTTCGAGAATACATTATTCACAGGCTTTTTAAGTTTAGCTTCAAATTCTCATAAATTCTACACTTACATTTCTAACTCAGTGCTTGCTTTTAAACTAAAATATTTTTTTCATATTTTAAAATCTGGATATTATTTTTAAATATAAAAGAAACTTGGCACACAAAAGAATTATATAATGCTTTAACAAAAGTTTCTTCCTTTCCCTATCTCACGATCTTTCATATTGGGAAAAGTATACATACTATCTGGTCGGAAGAAAAGCTGCTCAATCTATTTCTAACCTTCTTTAGATAGCGATAAGATTTTAATAATCTTTAGACTTTCTAGAAGATGATGAAAGACTCATTTTAATCCAGCTATAGAATATGTCTTTATTTCAGGACATGGAAAATTTATTAACACAGTTTAATTCTATGAAGTACTCACACAAGGATTTCTTTAGTTACTTTACAAAAAAAAAGTAAATTTTTCCAAGCGTAACTCACGAAATTTAACTAAATTAATTCTTGAGAATAGGGGCGTAAAATCTAATTTATAAACATAAGAAATTTGTATTTGCGGCAAAAATAATTAACAAAAATTATTGTTTGTGTTACGTGAGAGGCATTAGGGGATCATTGGTGTAATTCGTAAATAAATATTATTTTTCTATTTCCATAAAATTAGGCACCATATTTTTAAGAAAATATTTTAAGTTTAATAAAATAGCATATCATTAGAATGAATTATTTTAAGTTTTCAACAAACAACTTCTTTATTAAGAAATTGATTACAAAACAAAAATTATATGTAGAAAAATATATTTATAATTTCATCATTGGCTCTAAAATTGCTAAGTTTCACAACTAATAATAACTTTTTTACAGCAATGTCCAGTTATCATTTTTTGTTAAACGATCTTTCAGTTTTCTGTAACTTATTTATTTTTAACAGTTACAACCATATTGAGATTCAATAGTACCAATAAATTGTTCGGGCACCAGCCACCAATCCAAATTTGAATATAAATTTTGCCTAGACTGGCAGTAACCAAATAGATTTCGCGCTACATTATCATATCGAGTTTATACGATTCCATTTGTTTTGTTAACACTTGATTAATTGTAAACTCATATTTCTTAACACAATCATGCCACAAAAATATCAGACAGCTTAGTTTAGCTATAGGTAGCCAATAAATTAAAGCTTATCGTAGAGGCTTTCACTAAAGAGGTTTGGATGAGGTAGCCTGCCTCATTCCTTCTAGAATTTCCTAGCTAGAAATACCTCTTGAGTCTGAATTTGACTAATTTTTACTGTATCTACTCTGTATATTTACCTTAAATAATTTTTTTCATCTGCAGCATGATCTTTATGGAATCCTAATTTTTAATGGGTACAATCTTAGAACTACGACTAACTGATTCCCGTATATAGGGACAAGGCTCCAAAATATTTTAAAGTAAAATTTAAGTCAAAACAGTTTCAATGTGGTTGTGACTTTATTGAAGAAGATCCAAAAAGTGCGAAGCTTTCAGATGAAATATTTCCTGATGTTTGTAGAAAAATGTTTATTTTTTCTAAAGCAGTACATATATCTGAACAAAAAGGTTGGAAAATTTTGTTCGATAAACTAAGTAGGAATGAAGTTTCAGTAAGGTAGTTTCTAAAATTATTGACTCCCAAACAAGATCCGCTTAGGCGCCAAATTACTCAAAATCATTTGGAATCTGTGGAGAAACAGCTTGACCTTTTTTCAATTGGCGTTCGTAAGGGATCCTAGCTTCTAAAAAATTTGAACCCAACCTTTGGCTAAGAATCTTATAACCATAAACTTTTGCAACCAAGCAGTTATTTTCATTGAGTATATGCTGTAATAACGGCAATTGCCTATTAGAATACCTTAATAAAATTACATACTACTATTGTTCAAAAGCATTCTAGTTTCTGTTACAAGAATGTCCTCTTTTTTTACGACAACGCGCGAAGTCACAAAACAATCAAAGTATAATTCATCTTCTCCGAGTGTACCTCTGAGATACCTGAGCATGTCATTTTGCAGATTAGAACCCGTTTAAAGAAGATATTAATGCATGTTGTATAACAGGTGGCTTGCGTTCAAGTTAAGCGAGATTATGTCGACAAATAAAATTATCAGAAAAGTCAAAGGAATTTTTAGTGTCCCTCATAATATAGATTGCTTCTAGTGCTCATTACGCCATAAAAAATTTCTTGTACTACTGGTACTATTTTACCTATCAATTCTATCTACATGTAGAACTAAAATATTTTGCTAAACAAATACGATTTACTTTCCAGGTTGCTTACCCAAATGGTGTTAAAGTTGATCTTGGAAATGAATTAAAACCTGTCCAAGTCAAAAATATTCCAAAGGTAGCTTGGAGTGCTGAACCTGATTCCTACTATACCCTTATTTTTACAGGTGAGTACATTTCATAAAACTTTGATATCGGTTTTTATTTTGGCAATAATGCAACTTGTCTTTGCACTTTTTTAGTTTTAACGCCTCTACTATACTCCGTTAGCTTGGTGATATCCGGTTATACTGGTAACCAAAAACAGTAGAACTCTAGATTTTGTATTGACTACAGAAAGCTTAATGACGTCACTAGGAAAGATAGCTACCCACTTCCTAGAACTGACGAAACTTTGACAACGTTGGCTGGATCACAATGATTCTCCACACTAGATCTAAAAAGTAGGCTACTATTAGTCCATAGGACGTAACTTCTATTTTAATATGATTAACACTCTTCTGAAACTTTGCAAGTGACGTTATGTTGACACAAAAAAATGTAAAGACAATGAATCCATATTTTTTTTATTACCATCCAGCTGATTATTTCACAATTGTTGAATTGACGTTTGTACAATAGAGTGCTCTTATTCAACGACAAATTTTACGTTCGATTTTTTCAGTCCAACGCTGGGAAATTTTCAATTTTTCGCTTTGAAAAACGCAGTTCATAAGAGAATTTTCATAACTAAAAAAGTTGTCGTATTCGTTAAAGTAAGGCTGCTCACAAAGGTTTAGAAGAGTGTTAATCATGTTGAACTAGGAATAACATCCTGTAGATTATACAGGGTGTCCGGTAAGTACCTCCTCATTTCTCGGGAGCATACAGGGGAAATCAAAATAACCCTACTTTGACACAGAAAAAAAATCCTAAAGGGCCCCTTAACTGAGACACAGAGCCCGAAAGGCGTACCCAACGATTTACCTTATCGGCTCTAAATCTTGAATCGACTTGTATAATTTAATAAAATTTTAATATTCTATAAAGGTCATAAAGACTCATTAACAGTAGATGTTTTAGATTATCAGAGAAATCAGGAACGGACTTGCAGCCACACTTGTTGGGCCTAATTTTTGACAGGTGTCATTTCACAGAGCTGAAAACTGATTTTTAAATACTTTGGTCATTCCTCTTCAAAAAAGGTACTTAATTTATTTTCCATAAAACTGGCGGTTTTCGAGATAAATCGGTTTTTATGTGAAGCACTCAAAAGTTACTAATGCTAATGACAAGCAGGAAAAAATAAAATACGCAGGGTGTGCTGATGTGCTTTAATTTATGGGGAAGAGCTATGTCACTATGCTGAAAGATTTCCGGCTCAGACATTGTCAAATCCAGAAACCTTTCAAAGGGTTGATCGGGGCTCAATTAATTTATAATGCTATTAAAATGCAAAAATGGTGGCCATAAAACAGGTCCACCTCGACCTATCCATCGAAGGTCAAAAATATTAGTTAGTGTTGACGTAATATACGGTTAAAATGAGGCTAAGCACCATTATGCAGGTACCACATTTGCATTTGTCTATCGTCGTCCAATAAATTATTTAAATTTTACGGCACAAATTGTAAATAAATTTCACCATTGAGTCTTCCTTCCAAAACAAATGGACCTTTAAGGTTATTCCCGATGATGCCAGCCCACTCATTTACGATATACCTTTTTTGATGTTTGTTTTGAATTATAGAGTGCCGATTTTCATCGACCAATTGGAGTTTTGAAGTCTTGCGGGATAATTATCCGGAGACATAACGTGTACGTTTTCAACGTAGCTCTGAAGTAACTGTTCTGTTAGAGTTTCATATACAATCCATTTTCTAACATTGTTCTATATCGCGAGCTTTCTTATAGTGTTTGAAAAGTTGTCATCAATATTTTGCAAAATTTGTTGCTCTACGTGAGGGTCTCGTGCTCTGCTGAGAGGGCCCTCACCGTCACGTCGTGGCAAAAATGACCCTGAATAAAAATTTTAAAAAATTAATTCGTTAACTCTAATAATTATTTTCTGATCATATTTTATTTGTTTCCCTTAGGGTTCGATCAACCCCTTCGTGCATTAGAAGAATTTCATAGCGCTTCACCATAAATTAAATTCATATCGGCATACTTTGCGTAAGAATATTCTTCCATTTTTGAAAATTATTTTTACTTGAAGGTAGCTTTGACAAGTTCCGTTAATAGTGATTCATTATGTAGTATTAAACTAAAACATTTACTTCAGCATGGCTTAATGAGTCTTTATGGCCTCTGTAAAATATTAAAATTTTATTAAACTTTATAAGTCGGTTCAAAACTTAGAGCTGATAAGGTAAATCGCTGGGAACCGGTTTAGGGTTCTGTAAGTCCGGCATTTTAAAAAAATTTTTATGATAAAGTAGGGTTACTTTCACCTCCCCTGTATGTTCCCGAGAAATTAGGAGGTATTTACCGGACACCCTGCATATCTTTCCAGAGATTCCCGATATTCTTATGTACTTCGCGGCGCAGTAAATCAGCATTTGTAATAATATTAATATTGTATAAAAATGTACTCAAAGTATAACATTGTGACATATAGTATCTCAGCTGTATGATTTTTAGAATTATTTAACCGAGAATGCAACTTTTACTGAATATAGATTTTGATTTTATAAAAATTCTTTATTCACGTAAATCCATAATTTGAGTCAAGTATGATCACTCAAATTAAAGCAAGTATTAATTGTTATAGATCCCGACAACCGTCATCGCGATGAACCTTACTCGGAGTGGCATCACTGGCTAGTTGGTAACATTCCAGGAAGCGACGTGTCCAAAGGTAAAGTTTTGTCAGAATATATTGGAGCTTGTCCTCCAGAAGGCACTGGAACTCACAGATATGTTTTTGTTGTGTACAAACAGCCTAGAAAACTTCGTTTTAATGAACCGAGGCTGAAAAGGTATTTACATTTAACTAAATCCAGCAACTAAAATTATTAATGCTTAGAATAAAAGGTATTAACCGAGAAACTTTTAATTTTTTTTGCTCATTGTGAATTCGCAGAAATACGAATTCCAACCAGATTATAACGAAAGTAACTAGTATACTGTTTCAACAAAAATTCATTCATAAATTCTCCAGAATACATATGACCTTGAATGGCGCGACAAAGAATGGGTTTCAACATAGGTGTGCCTTCTTTGTTTGGCTTTGTTAAATAAAATTAACAAAGTTTTGCGACAATCTTTATCTATTTTAAAAACGATATATATTTATTAGTTTCGGTAATTATTTATTAGATGTGATATTTCTACTTGAAATATACCTACATCAGAAGTTAACAATGCTTTATTAGCCTTTTTTTGGTATTATGTTCGTCCAGTTTTTGCGAAAATTATAAAAATCACCCTTCCTTTACTTTAATAACATTAACTAATAATTACGGTAACTTTTGTGAAATTATTGTTTTAAGATAATAGATAATCAGGATCTAGAATAATTTATGATTTTTTTGTTACTTGGCAGAACTGTTTCTAGAGCAATTTTATTTAAATTCGAATTCACTCCAAATTGTAACTAAAAAATATTTGCAGTTGAAAAAGAAAATTTTTGTACTTCATAGCTGTGGACAGCTCGAATTTCTTGCCTTACACTTAAAAACGGTAATCGTATAATCAGCAACGCTATTTACTCAAATATGTAAAAGTTCCAAACAAAAAATATAATTTTTATGATGTTGACAAAAAACATATAAGTAAAATAATAAAGAAGAGAAAATGAGAAATAAAGGATTGACAGTCGAATCGAAAAAAAAATCGTTTTCATATTAGCAATGTGAGCCCTAAAATACGTAAAGATGTTTTGTAAAAATTATTTATCTTGGTAAAAAGTAGTATTATTAAGTAGTTTCTGTAGTTCCATTTATATTCTCTCTCTCTCTCTCTCCTTCAGCCTACGTCCTTTCAATTCTGAATAAGGTCTCTCCCAACTGTTTCCATTTTTCTCAATCTTGATCTGATTTTAACCATTATTTACCTGCTACTTACCTTATGTCGTCTATCCATCTTTTGCATCTTTTGTTGTGGAGTATGCTTCTTCTCGTCTGCTCTAGAAGTCTTAGTGGACATCTACCTTCACTACACCTGACACCTAAATCTATAAAACTTTGAATGAGTGTGTATTTATGAAAGTTTTTTTACTATTAAATATTCATGGTAAGAGGAGATTTTGGGGAGCAATTTGAGTTCCTTATGTATGTAATAATAGTTATTCATCTGGTTCAATACGTATGACATCTGATATATATATATATATATATATATATATATATATATATATATATATATATATATATATATATATATATTTGTTCCTTATGTAAGAGGGACCACAGACAAGATCGCAAGAATTCTCAGGAGACACAACATTGAAACCATTTTCACCACAGACCGTAAAGTAAAAGATCACTTGCTAACACCTAAAGAAAGAATCCCTCTAGAAAACCAGGGAGTGTACGAAATTCCATGCGGAGAATGCAGCTCATCTTACGTAGGCCAAACCAACCGTAAAATAAGCGCCAGAAGAGACGAACATATGAACTCTGTCAAGCAAAAAACTACTTCTTCTGCTCTGACCCAACATTGGTTAAACACAGAACATAAGATAAATTTCTCGGGAACAAAAATGCTATCGAGATGTGAAAACCTGTCCACAAGAGTCATAAGGGGATCCATTGAAATTGCAAAGATTCCCAACAACTTACAACTCGGCAATGCAACTCCAAACACTGGCAACAGGGCCGATGACGTGCAGCAGGTCTCGCAACCTGATGGGCCGGAACCATTCGGAAAACGAACGCGTCCGACGCGCACACGGTACCGACAGCACCGGAGTCGCAGGTGTCAGTTCGCTCGTAGACGCCATACAATGAGCTTTAAAAATGGTGAATGAGATTTCGCCGAAACGTCAGTTGCCTTACAGTCCTGAGAGGGACTCAGCACATACACGGGATGCCCGAAAACCTTCGATTACACATCACATCCGTGAGAATATCCGACATAACATATATATATATATATATATATATATATATATATATATATATAATTTTTTCATAGGAAAAAAACTGCCCTTAATTGGATTATTGAATGATTTCAACCTTACAGGGCTAGTTAATGAATCTCGATATTGCTCCATCGTGAGCTTATTGTATCTGTTATTGTAGTTATTGTTATTGTAGCGTCGTCCTTTTCGTTTAAATTCAGTATGTCAGTACTTATTGTTTTGAATGGGGCATCCAGCATTGTTTCACTGTACCTTTGCCTCGAAATGAAAAACCACAGCGGGGCCAGTATTGTTCCTCAGTCCACCCGATCAGAGACTACGAACTGCGATTTTTGGTATGCCGAATAGAGGCTAGTGGCAAGAGCAATTTTGTTAAGATTTCTCTTTACTTGTCATTTAATACGTGTGGTTATTTAATAACTAGCATTTGTTTGTTATCAAGAAATCTTATAAGTTAATTCTACAGCATTTTATGACTTCTTTGCTTAAACTCTTATTTTGAAGATGTATAATTACCCCAGTTTGAACTAATAATCAATTTCTAAATTGGGCGGATTCAAGAACTATTTTACTATGGAAAATATGATTGTGTTTGGTATGCATTAATGAACTGTTAACATTTATTTTTGAATATAACTCATAATAAAGAAATCATGAATATGTAATGAAATTTATTGGGTGGATAATTTAAAATTCAGCGGACTAAATCTATTCTCCATTTTTTTGTTTATAAGTTTACTATATATTTAATGTGAAAATGCTAAAAAATTGCACTATTTGATTACGGTTTGGAAATATCTCCATTCCTTTAACTAGGTTCAAGTTTTCACCTTTTTCTCACTTCTGGATATGGTGACTATGTTTTAAGTTAAATTTTAGCCTATATTTAAATAATAATATTATTCACATCAAATATTATGTTATAAAAATGAAAATTGCTTTACGTGCTATAAGGAAATCCAAACTTTTTAGGTCTGTGGATCAACGTGGGAACTTCTTCGTTACGAAATTTGCAAAAAAGTATAAATTGGATCGGCCTGTAGCTGTTAACTTCTACTTGGCTCAGTTTGACGATTCCGTACATTTGATATATCAGGAAATAGGAGCAAATTTTTAATATTCATTTTACTTTTTAGCATTTTTAATAATAAATTTTTAAGGAACATGTTTACTTACTTTTGAAAAATTTTCTTGTTTCGATTTGAGCACAAACTTTCTATTAATTTTAATGGTAATTTCTTAACAATTTATTAATATGTGGACGATACATTTGAATAAGCACTTCGAAACAATATTTTTTTTTTATAAATATTATAAAATTGAAGATATTATTAATTTTGACTCTATTTTTCTAAAAATGGGTTCTTTAACTAAATTTTGATATTTCTGGAAAATACAATTTCCGGCATACAGGCCCTTCAAAAGTTCAGGGTTTTTGATGATAAAATTGAAAAATTAAAAAAGTTGATATTCAATGTTGGTAAATGGTTCCAAATTGGTCGTTTAGTTGTTCAAATTATGCATAATATTTGAAAAAAAAATTGTTGAAACTTGCCTTTAATATGCTACTGTCACATACTTATGCTTAAAAATATGTAGAAATATTAAATGGATAAAACAACAATTCGAACTTCCTATATTTGACAACACCGCACTATTCTCTGACCTAACCTCTCTCTTATTCTGGGGATCTAACCTATTATTTGATGTTTTATCGGTTGATTTAGAAAACACTAGACTTGGCATCCCCAGTGAATACCGTTCCAACAGTGTGAGAGAGGAAGAAGAGTGAAAGCAGTATTCTCTTCTCTATCAAACATACAACCAGACATAGAGTATTATTCGCGTTTGGGGTCAAGTAGTTCCATGCGCCGCTTGTTAGAAAGAAAGGAGATGGCTGCTTTCACTCTTATTCGTCTTTCGCACTGTAGGAACGACAGGCATTAAAAACGCGTAATCCAGTGTTTTCAAAATATATGGTATTATTATATTGATATTTTGGATATTTGCTTGTTTTGCACCTTTCCTAAGGTTTTGGTGTTTCATTATTAAACATGGCTACAATAAAAAATTTTAAGAAATATGTGGTAAAGTCCTGTGCTAACAATACCGAAAATGCTTTAGAAAAAAGAGTCAGTGAAAAGAAGCCCAAAACTTAACCCTTTTATCATGAAACTAATGTAAGTATTGTTTAAAAAATAAGAATATTTGTAGAATGTAAAGACTGTAAGATTCTTCTAACTTCCAGAAAGTGGAAGTTTTCACCCTTACATAATAAATATAAGTGTATTATTATTAATCTATATTTCATACTAAACATAAGCTTTACGTATTTCTTAAAGGAGGTATGCACACTAGGAATTTGCTCATTTATTTGTATCCACTACTAAAGGTTTATTCTTACTTTAAAATTAAAATAATTTTCATGAAATTAATAATTTAAACAACGAATATATTTTATAGCAAAATGAAAAAATATATTTTTTTCTTTAATACACTTTGCCCAGAAAGAGAGAGAGAGAGAGAGAAATTATAGCATCAGATTTACTGTGTGTATCAAACGCTCCATCCTTAGAACATGCAGGATTAATATCAGCCTTCTTCTTCTTCTTCTTCTTCTTCTTCTTCTTATTGGCCTGCTATATTCGTCTAACGGATATTAACCATCATTTTTGCTATGATGATTTTGTTTGCAGCAGATCTGAAAAGTAATTCCGAAGTCCATCTACACCACTTCTCAAGTTCTTTAGTCAAGATGTTCTTCTTCTTCCTCGACTCCTCCTGCCAGTTATTTTTCCTTACATATTAAAATGCAAAAGACTATACTTTTCCCGATGTCTCATTACATGTACACAATATTCTAGCTTTCTGGATTTAATAGTTATTATCAATTCTTTCTCTTTTTTTATTTCATTCAAGACAATATCGTTTCGCAATTTGTCCACCCAACTTATTGGCAGCATTCTTCGATAGCACTATATTTCAAATGACTCGATTTTCTTAAGCATATTTTCTGTCAAGGTCCATTACTCAACTCTGTAAAGAAGTACGGACAATACATAATATTTTTATTATTCTTGTCGTAAGACACAGATATAATATCATGGTCGCATAATATCTTCTTGTATTGATAAAATGCTGATTTAGCTTTTGCAATTCTGCATCGGATCTCGATCGAGGTGTCGTTGATTCGGTCTCCCAAGTATGTTTTGACTTCTACCCTTTTCAGCTGCCTACCATCAATCTGAATTCCTGCGTTAATGACATTGTCTTTACTTACTTTTATATTTTGTTTCTTTGATATTAGGGCCTAATCTGTAGTTACTGCATTGTTTACCATAGAAAATGGCAATGAGTACAGTGTCATCAGCATATTATTTATTGGTTGTAAATTTATTTGAATTCCACAATATGCGTCCTTCAGTGCATCGGTGAACATCTTTTCTGAGTAGATGTCAAAAAGTAATGGGAACAAAATGCATCCCTGCCTTACTCCACGCTGAATTCGAATTTCTTCTGTATAATCTCTGTCTATTTTAACTGTGGCGTTCTGGTTCCAATATAAGTTTGCTATAACTCTTAGATCTTTCTAATCAATATTTGCTGACTTAAGAACTTCTATCATTTTATTGTGTAACACCTTGTGAAATGCTTTTTCAAAATCCAGAAAGCATAAAATATATTCGCATTTATATTCCTGCTTCATTGTACCAGTACCTGCAGGCCTAACCACGCTTCTCTATTACCCAGGTCACATCTCAAACCAAATTGTGTCCCGCCCATTTGTTTTTTCACGTTATTGTAGATTCTTGTATGGATGATACGCAGAAAGACCTGGGGTACATGGCTCATTAGACTAATAGCAAGATGATCTTGACATCTTCTTGCATTAGGTTCCTTAGGATTTGGTATAAAAGTAGATTTCAGTCAGTCATGTGGCAAAGTGCCGTAACTGTATACAGCGTTAAACAGGTCAACTAACAGTTTATTTTCATTTTCTCCTAGTAGTTTTAATGTTTCTATGGGTATTTCAGTCCGGCCCATGGCTTTTCCGGTCTTTGCTAAACGGACAGCATTTTCAACATCGCTTCTTATTCTTGGTGGTTCGCTACTAGCGTGTGTTATGTTGTGTACTGACGATCGACCATCCTGAAATAATTCCTCAATCAGTTGTTTCTATCTGCATAGTTCTTGTTGAGTTTCAAGTAGCAAATAATTGTTTTGGACATCTATCGAAGGATGTTTCCTTTTCGAAATTTTGTTAGTTCTTTTATTTTTTTTGTGCACATTAAATGAGTGACATTTTCCTTTCATAATCTTCTATTTCATTACATTCTTGGAAAAACCATTGTGATTTGGCATTTCTTAATTTTCTTCTTATTTCGGTATTCAATCTCTTATATTCGTTTTCATTGCAATTTTTATGCAGTTTTCTACGCTTCATCATACCAGGAATTTCAGGCATCACGTTTTTTTGTTCTGCTTTAAACTTAACTGGCTCTAATTTATCTTGGATATAATTCTTAATAACTAACCTATTTTATATTTGCCCATCAACTTTCGAATTGATTTTCTGAAGATATCATAGTTTGTTGCATTCCTTTTGTCAATTCTATTACAAATTTATCTTTGGCATTTTAACCCTTAAATGTCTTCAGGCACGGTTTTGGTTTTAACTTTTTTCTTAATGATTCTTTCAATTTTATTCATGTTTTGGCCATTATTATTATTATCAGCCTTGGTTTTCTTTTTTTCTTGTTCCCCTTTTTTCGTTTTTTTTTCTTATTTTGTTCGTTAATGTATTCTCTTTTCCTATTTTCTTATTACTATTCTCTATCAGTTCAATTTTATAAGGAGAGAAAATTATTACTGCAGCCATAGTAGCTTTTCCGCCCATATTAGATATATTCCTTTTTTTAATTGGCACTAAACTTATGTTATAAGAAGATATCAATCCTATGCAGCTACGATCAAGTCTGGAAGTTGAAGGTTCAATATCACGTGCTATTTTATGTTTAAGCCCGGAAATTGATGTTTCAGTTGAAGTGAAGATGTTATGTTCAGATGCAGAGTTGAAAGAATTAAACGAAGGTTCTCCTTCTGTTTCAGATCTAGGTCCAGAGACTGTGTCTGTCAAATTGGTACTATCAAGTAGAGAGATTAAATATCTAAATAAACACTGGGGAGATCTGGGACTATAATCCAATCGTATTAATGGCTGCAGCTCAAAAATAGTCCAAACACCGAATATTAGTGAAATGACATGGGCGGCATTCTATCTCTTTCTTAATCTGAGACTTACACATTGTAGTTGCATCGCCATTGCATTCCCGGCGCATTCGCCAATTAGTCAAGCATTTCAATTCTAAACGGTTTTTTATTATTCATGTATTAGTGAACGTAACTTAACCGTGGCATACAAACGGTTCCTAGCTGACGGCGGAACCCTAAAAACGGTACTAGAAAAAGTGATTTTTTTTTAAATTCCAATATCTCAAAAACAAATTTAGGTCAATCAAAAATGTAACAAAAACGGAATTACAGGGTGTATCATTTAAAAGTACACAACTGCATGCCACTCAACTTTTGTAACACGTTCTGTAATTCAAAATAGTTTTAAGGGACTATGTTTTGAAGAAAATATGGTTTATTTACATATTTTACCTATAATTCATAAACTTACCCTATTCAGTCATTGACATATCAATTAAGGAATGAAAACTACATTTTTAAAGTTATCAAGTAATTATTTACTATACATTTGTACGACTTAACATATTTGCCTACATATAATAATGTTTATGTAGAGCGGATGGAATAAATATACACGGATATATGGGATAACAAGCAAATACTGCCAGAAAGTATTGATCTTGTAAACGTTTATTAAGATGGTGGTTTTTAACGTGTTATCATTCTTTAACAGCTTCGCTAAAAAAGATAACTACTCACTATAAATTCAACTTTTGTTTGAAAATTAAATTTTGTTTTATTTACCCGTCATATTTATTATTTCGTTAGTTAATCTATCAGCAATTAGCTTTAGGTATTTGAAAGCAAAAAATCTGTTTCCCAAAAAAAAATCATTCATCTGTTTTACGACTCGATAGAACTTACCGAGTAATTAAATTAATTGGGAAAATCGGGCGCTTAGAGTAAACATTAAAATATCCCCCACACAGATTTTTAAATTAATTTGTGTAAATAAGCCGCTTTCATTAAAATCAAAGAGGATAACCAATTGTCATTAAACATGTGGAAATTCTTTAAAATACTAATAATATTGCGTATTTCAAGGATAATTTTAGTATTGCCCATAAAATATTTACATGCAATCAGCAAGTACCGAGGAAGAAATGCGGTCTACTTATTTTTTTTATAGTAGATTACTCTGCTTGGTTCAATGTCCGTAAACCAAAATAAAATACATATAAATATTGTTGAACTGTATAGGATCAATAATGGGGTAAATTGGATTGGCTTTAAAAAAAATACAAAAATTAATAAATTTCTACTACGTATATATCTTTATGCGGCTCTCACGGATTCCTCCGTGTGAGATGCAATAGTAGTAGATATATCCACATTATGCCGCTGTAGTGCTAAAAATCACATTCAGCCAACGTACAATTATGTGCAGCTCCGTGTATGAATGAAGTAAAATGCGAACAGTAAATGCAAACTTCGTTCCAACCATATCCTTTCCGTGTTAGAGGTTGCACAGTTTGAACAAATTGCTAAGGAAACACAATTTATCCTATTCTACCACCCATCGAGATGATGGCCTACCTGTATTTCATTCATACACGGAGCTGCATATACTTGTACGTTTGTTGAATGTGATGTCAGCACTATAACGGCATAATGTGGATATATCCACTGCCATTGCATCTCACACGGAGAATCCGTGAAAGCCGCGAAATATATATACGTCATCCGGCGGGGGGTCGGCGAAGCCGCGTTCAGTATTTGCATGCTTCCTTCCGATCCGTCCTTTGCACAGCCAGGTGCATGTCGGTACCCTGATGAGTCTAGTAGAGACGAAAAATGTACCTCTGTCGTGTTACTGTGGCGGGGAGGTAAGTTTTGACTTTCTTCTCGGTATGGTGGTACGAAGGTTGGAACGAAGTTTGAATTCACTGTTCGCATATATATATATATATATATATATATATATATATATATATATATATATATATATATATATGTCATTTTTTTTATTTTGTCTTTTCCTTATTTAACAAAAAATCAAAAATATTTGACATTTCGCCCGTTATTTAAGGCATCTTCAAAAACTTTTTGTTTTTTCTTTTATTTATTGATCTTAGTAAAAAATATTTTTTATAATTAAAAACATTCATACACAAACATATTTCCAATTTTAAAATACAAACACTTTAAAAAACTAGTCAAATGTCTTTAACAGTATTTAATTTTACCAGTACATACTCTGACATTTTGTTTATTTATTAATAATGAAATGAAATTTTTACATCGTCTATTTAGGTACTTAGGATACATGGAATGCGAGTGTGTTTTATTTTTATATTTTAACACATGGACCAAAAAACCCGAAAGAAAGCAAACATTTAGTTTAATGTTTAAAAGGATATTCAATTTTTGATTTATTAACAGGGATCGAGTACTTGATATTTTTCTTTAAATTAAGCTGGTGGCTAAAATTTCCTATATTCGTTCTGTCGTTTGTTTTTTAAAATTATAAATATGTTTGTGTATGAATGTTTTTAATTATATAAAAAATATTCTTCAGGAAGATCAATAAATGAAAAAAAAACAAAAAAGATGCCTTAAATAAAGGGCGAAACGTCAAATTGTTTTTGATTTTTTGTTAAATAAAGAACCTAAACCCAGAAAAGACAAAATAAAAAATATGTATATGATCTATGGTTCAGATATCTGGAAAATATAATATATATATATATATATATATATATTATATATATATATATATATATATATATATATATATATATTATGATATAATATTTTTAGAGAGTTTTGCTACATTAATAAAGTAGTTAATGTTTATCATTAGTTACTAAATAATAATTTTTAGAGGCAAAATTTAGAGACACATTCATTTTAAAATTGATATTTTTTTAGTTGTTGAACATCATCACTAAAAATAATAAATGCATATAAAAAAATATCTTGTGCAGTGAACTCCTCTAGTCCAAATCTGGGATTTAAATCGGCCCAACGTTCTGTGTAAATCGCGAAAATGATCCAAAAACACCAAAACTTGAACTACTTCTACTAGATAACTTTGTATTTGTATACTATCAAAAACAGATGTAAATTACCTAATTCAAGCCTAGGTGGTCTATGAGCGAAAACATTACCCCCTGAGCTTTAAGAAAAAGTCCAAAATTGTGGAATTTAGGAATGTTTTTCGTTTTTTGAAACCTCAGTTCTTAGTAGAACTGCAAATTACAAGAATAACAAGGAATAAAGAAAACATTTTTCCAATACATGTAATTCCTTATTTGGTCTTTCGGAAAAGTTCCAAAACTCGATATTATAAGTCTTTGAAGTTACTAAAATAAGTTTTTTATCCATAAACATTACAAATGGCAAGATCACCATTTTTTTTTGTTTTTAAAACTTTTCGGAATTATTTATGCGCTTTTCGGAATTATTCATAATATTTTGCCTCAAATTTCGAAATGTTGTGCTCGCAATCCTTGACGGTAAGATCTCAAATTAATCTGTAGACTCGTTGCAAGAAACAAAAAATCTCGACGAATATAATTTTTTTCGGCGGTTCTACAGAAAATTGCATTAGCACTTATCAAAGTTTGGTCCTTACACTAGAAAAAAAATTAGAAATAAATTGTACTTAAATTTTGTAAGTTCCCTGATTTACGTTATAAATGAGATTTTTAAATTCACAGTTTCCATTATAAGTAAATTTCTTAAATCTATAATTTGTAAATTACATCTGAGAAAAGGCTAGTTCTGGGGTTTTTGTGTCATTTATGCGAATTTACGGAAAACCTTGATATCATGGGGCTATTTACACCCGAAATTTGGATTCATCCAGTCAAATTCCATGGGGACAAAGAACTTTAGTCTACCGAATAAGATTCTCCTTTTTGCGTATCTTTGTAATTTACTTACTTTACGTAATTCTATGTTTTTCTATTTTTTGGTGTCAGGTTCGAGTGTATGCTGAGGATACTATGATATAATGTCTCTACAAATGAAATGGCTAATAAATGTAATATTAAACAAGTAGTCACCACTCTTACACAAATTGATCATTTGAAAACCGTAAGATATTTTAGCTTAGAAAAGACTTAATAAGCGCACTTGGCATACAAACAAGGATATATAGTAAAATAAAAGTTTTATAAAAAAATTGAATCTACTTCTAAAAAAACGTTAAAAAGCGAAAAATTACAACATAAATTTTTATATGAAATTGAAATTTTTCAAGTCGGCGCCCAACTAATGCCTGACGAAATGTGATTCGCTTTCTTCCGATAGTTTCTATATATCTCGTGTTAGTATTTGTTTCATTTAGAAATAATTTAACGCCGACTTCAAATATTTCTACTTTATATAAAAATTTTATTGTTGTTTTTCGGTTTTTAGCACTTTTTAGACGGTTCAATTTTTTATATAACTTTTTTATTTTTGAATTTTTAGTTTTGAATAACTTATTTGTACTAAGTACTAAGCGAGATTAATGGCAATGATTTCAAGGTCGAAAAAAGCCCTAATTTTATTCAAAATTGTACACAACACTAAAGAAACTACTAAAATTTCTTTAATTCTGAAAAATCTCCAAATACCAGTTTCGACTGAAATTGTATCAAACAACAATTTAGTCTGCCATAGTAAATTCACTATCTTGAATTTTAAATTAATTTTGGATTAATAACATAGGCCCCCAAAACCTTCCGATATTTAAAGAACTTGAGAATAAAATTTTTTAGTCCGTATTTTATCCTGCATATTGAGTCTGTATACGCTCCAAAAAACCTCCAATATGAATTTTGGATAAAAATGGGAAAATGTAGAATTTTTAGTCCCCTATATTGTATCAGTAATATTTAACTAGAAAAATTAACTTCAGATTCGTAACCTACGACCCCAAAAACCCCCTAATACCAAATTTGAAAAAATATGAATAAGGTAAAATGTCCACCACATTGGGTCGGCCATATTGAATTACGAAAAATAATTTTAACCTTTTAATCTAATCTAAATCTACACCCGCGAAAACCCGCATAGTACCAGTTTTGGACAAAATCCCCAAATGTAACATTTTAGACCGTTATATTTAATCTGGCATTAAATTTCTTTTCTTCTTTTCTCCAAAACGATCCAGTATCAGTAAATTCGAAAAATGTAAAATCTTTAGTCCGCCATATTGGGTTCCCGATATTGAATCTTTTAAAAATAATTTTATATTTATAATTTACACCCTCAAGAATGCCCCTATACCAATTTTGGAAAAAAAACCATACTGGAACAGCTAAATTAAATTTTTAAAAATCCCCTATATCGATCTTGAACAAAATCGAGATATGTAAAGTGTTTAACCCGTCATATTGGATCTGCCATATTTAGTTTTTTTTTAATAATATTAGATTCGACCTCGAAAAGTCTCCCATGCCAATTTTGGAGAAAATCGGAAAAAAATTTTTTTTTTATCCGCCATATGAAAACCGCATATTACTTTTTATCAATTAAAGTTCAGATTCGTTATGTGCGACCCCGAAAACTTCCTCATATCAATTTTGGAAAAAGTTGGACTAAAACATTTTTATTGTCCGTGATATTTTAAGCGCTATCTTGGATTTTACTGCACCAATTTTATCCAAAATGATACGGAACCACCGCAGCAACTTTTTAAATATAGCGTAAAAATTCGTTCCGGAGTAATCGATATACATACATAAAAAATACATAGCGGTGGAATTGAGAGCCTCCTTCTTTTAGTGGTCGGTTAATAGGTATTTTGGAAACGGAAAATATTTTTAACACTGCTTCATATAAAAAATCTACTGAAAGGAGCAAATACTTCGGTTACACTGCTCGAACTATTAAGAGAAAATAACTTACCTACCCAAAGGCCAACTGGAAATTCATTCATTTCAAGGAGTAATATTTATAGTGGGCACAGAGCAAGAAGCAAGATCAAATGCCGTGTTGGGAACATCATTATATAGTTCCATAGCCATTGCGGAAAAATTTTATAGCAATTATGAAATTGTTTCTCCATTTCATATTTAATGAAATTTGTTATTCGACAATAATAAAACAGCAGTGCACTCAGTTATTAATTTACTTAATTTTTCATTTTTAATTAATTAGTTTTATTTTAAAAATACCTTTTACTGTGTATTTTGTGTACTATCTGATTTATTTTGTCAATTTTCGAATAGAATGATTTTTAAAAGAAATATATTATACAAAGAAAACATTTAGGTAAAGCAAGTAACATATACTTCTAAATTGTAATGACAACACCGCTGTAATGCCCTCCACCTAATAGTAAAATTTCTAAATTTTTCACATTTTTTTTATGTCATAAATTAGGGGACGTAACTAAAGTGGAATGATTTTGAATATCTTCTTCTTCTTCTACCTTCTATAATAGGTCCCTGACCTGTTCCTTCTTCGATTTTCCTCATTCTGGACTTAAATTATCGCTCCACCTTTTCCGTGGTCGACCTCTACTGCGTGTACCACTAGGCGATTTATCTCGTGCGATCCTTACCAGTCTATCCTCTGTCATTCGGCTTATATGTTTGTTCCATTGTGTCTTACGTTGTAGGACCCACTCATTAATGCAGTCTGTGTTGCATGATTACCTGATGTTATCGCTTCTTTCTCTGTCTAGTAGCGTTTTTCCTGTTATTCGTCGAAGTATTCTCATTTCTGTAGTCTCCAATAGTTGTTTCGTTTTTGTCGTCTCTGTAAGTACTATTATTACAATGTTTTCACAATTTATATCTTGCAATAACAATTTATATATTGCAATAACTCGGGTTCTCCATACGCGTTTCGATTATCTAATGGTCTCATCACTGGAAGTGTATCGGGGCTAAGAGCAACATTCGTAGGAAACAATTCCTATATAAAATATTCATAGGTTTAATATTCCACCGATATTTCTCGAAATTTATATTTTATTTAAACAATTGTGTCCTGTGAATATTGCGCTTTCGATACAGCTCCACTGATGAGATCATTAGGTGATCGAAACGCGTATGGCGAGAGAATCAGAGTTATATTTGCAGGAAATAGATTTATTTATTTCTTACTGAAATTAAAATTTTTAAGTTACATACTACTTGAGAGTGATTTAATTACATTTTTATTATTAAATAAAAATTAAATTCCTTAAAAATAAAGATAAATATTGTGTTTTTTAGGATATCGATTATGGAAATTATGGCAAAATTATATTTTTATTTGAATATAGTTAACATCTCTATTTCTACTAGTAAACTTAATCAACAACTGTAAACAATTTTCAGTGGTAGTTAGAGGTACAAATATCATCTCATCTTACACATTATGGATGTCAGTTATTGTGTTTCTTAATTGGTCGTTAAATAAAAACATCTGATTATAATTTTGTGTGATTTACTTACATTGTAAATTTTACAATGCAATCAAAATAAATTAAGGCGGGTCAGATTAGTGGTGTTAGCGGGCGGGCGTTGGCTCGCGGAGCTTAGTTTCGAGACCTCTGCCATATATGAACAAGTTGGTCTGTTTCTTTTCGACCAAGTTTCAGCTTCTCCAAATAACGCACATAATAAAACAGTTTGTGGATTTTCTCATACCCGCATACCCAACTATTTTTATCATACCTATATATTTCACTGAATTTGCGTCAGCGGGACTTTTTTCCACTTCCACTGGGTTTTTCAATTTTCCTGACTTCCTGATTTTTTTACTCTAAGTTTTTCCTTTAAAAACGAGCATACTAAAAGAGTCCTTTAAAAAACTAACTTTGTTTGTATCCACAGTGGCAAATAAAACGAATTTAGCAACCAAACAAAAACACACACCGAAGTAGAAAAATATACATTATGTAAATACCTCAGCAAATATACAATAAACAATTAAAGCTAAAATTAAAATAAAATGTTTTTAGAACCGTCAAGTGCGAATAAAACAAACATGAACGGCGAAATAAAAAACTGATGTCACTTTTCACCCGGTAACAAGTTATTTCTTTATTCGATTTATTTAATAGCATATAAGTCATTTAGCGTTTCGCGCAAATTTTGTCATAGCTGCATACGGAAAATATGACTATATCGTTCCATCTTTCTCGTTCATATATTAGCCCGTTAGATCTTCGTCTTTCCACTCTGCCCTTTTAAAAATTAATAAAAAATTATTAATATGGGGAAGGAAAAATTTTCGGGACTCTGAGATAGAAAGTCGTAAATTATCCTGGTAATTTTGTTGTGTTTTGGAATACCGTATCTTCTGCCAGGTTGGCAGTTGTGGTTTGTTTTTACCAGGATAAACCTGGAGACAGAGATTTTGGGTAGCTTGCACGTGTCAACGGAAGAATCAGTATAGACCCCAAAAAATCGGGGTCCCCCCTGCTGGGCCATTTCACCCTGCCGGATTTTTACAACCGAGCGGAAAGCAGCACTGTACTCACTGTATGACATAACAGTTGTCCATCTTTTTGTAAAATATTACTCTATATAATTTTAGTTCAGGTTTAAGACTATCGTTATAGTCTAGAGGTTAATGTATTGAAGACTTTATCACTAAAATATTAATTTTAATTAAAGTCCATCATTAAAATTTTACTAGGCGTTTTATTTTATCCCAGGTCCACTTACCTTTGCTTTTTCTTTGATTTGTTGTTTTAATTTTGGTCAGAATAGCTGAAAGCTAAGTCCACACAAAAACGTGGAGGGCTTTTACTTTTACCTTGGTTCAAATGCAGTGGCGTCCTTAAATACCCACCCTTACTCTCCGGTATAAGGATTAGCTTGGTACATTGCTCGCTGGTGCTGCCACTAGCCTTCAGCTCTGCTCTGCCACGTTTTCATTTATCTTACACCTCTCTGCGAGGTCTAGCGCTCTTTTAAAAAAACAGTGTAGCACATCAGACTTACCCAGGGGTAGTGGGGGCAATATAAGAACAAATCCGACATAAAATGTAACAGTAAAAAATAGGTTGGGGCCAAGAGGTAGGGTCAAAGTTGGCTAATACAGGTTTTTTGAATCTACGAGCCAAGGAATACATTTTGGAAAAAAGGTTCAAATAAAAGTTGAAGAGATTTTTAAAACCTATAATTTGAGTTTTTATGCGCTCATTTCCGTCAATTTATCATTTCAAAAATGTCAAAAAACCCTTAAAATCGGCCATTTTTATATATCAATTATTTATTGCAAAATAAACTTTTTTTGCACTTTTTTAATTTTAAAGGAAAGAAACATAATGATATTTTATGACAGTAAATCACATAATTTCTTGCTGAGATATTGACTATTTTTTTATCCCAAGACGTAAAATGTTGATTGCTATAATTTACTTTTGGGTGGATATTTTGAACTCCACAAAAGCTCAATCTCTTCGTAGGGGTCCAAATTTTTATATCTTGTTAGTGTCAAATAAAAAAATTAATTTTCGACCCCTTAAATATCGCCTTAGTCGTAATTTTTCGAGCTACTCCAGATTAAAAAAAAAACACCAAAATTGGTCCATTCGTTGGTAAAATATGGTAAATTTTTCCGAGCGCTGCTAATTTGAAGCTGCGAGTCCAGTTTCCTCGCGCGCGCAAGAGTTTTATTTCTTTATAAAAAAAATCCTTTTTTAAAGCGATATTTAAAAGTTTTAATATTAATTTTTTTCCTTTGCATCTAACAATACATGAAAATTTAAGCCTTCACAAAGCGATTGAGCCTTGTTAGAAATGAAAATGTTCACCCAAAACAAAGTTATGGCAATTAACATTTTGCGTCTTAAATAAAAAATAGCAATATCTCAGCAACAAATTATCCGATTTACTATTATAAAATTAAAAGCAAAAAAGTGCAAAAAAAGTTAATTTTGCAATAAATAATTGATATGAAAAATAGCCGATTTTGAGGGTCTTTTTGGCCTTTTTACAATAACAAATTAACAAAAATGATCGCACAAGAGCTTTACAACTTTTATTTGAAACTTTTTTACGAAATGGTTTGTATATTCAAAAAAACTGTTTTATCCAACTTTGACCCCCCCCCCCTCTTGGCACTACTTTTTGCCGTTACATTTTATGTAGGGTATATTCTTACATTGCCCCCAACACCTCTGGGTAGATCTCATTCATCTCGGAATTTATCATTATATTTACCTATGGCTTGGACTATGATACTGTGGCATTACCCTACTAGGCACCACTGCTCTAATGATATCCGACTTTATGGGATAAACGAAAAAAGATCATCTTTTTTTTACATTGAGGAAGGTACTTTTTGTTCCAATTTCACCTTACCTCTGTTTTTGAGTTAACTGAAAGCCAATGCTTACAAAATTTCATTGCCAAAAATGAAGTTATAGAAAGGACAAATGGATGGATGGACATGAAGAAAGAGTTCCTAGCTTACAACTGAAAAAATACTGGGAGACTAAACGGGGATTAAATTGGAAAAAATGTTTCTTTACTGCTGTGTGGTACTAAATGTTGTAGCCTACATTGCAAGAAATTTTGTTGATGGAAGATGAAGTAACCTTCCAAGAACTTTCCAGGAAGCTTATAAATGAATTTCATAAAAGATCCTATGTAAAGTTTTATGAAAGATTCCAAGAAACTTGAAAAACGGTTACTTGAAAATTAACGTGAAACTGTTTTGAAAGTTTTTGAAAGATAATATGCAATTTTTTAAGATATGAAACTGCAATCTACCAAGAAAATAAACTGGGGAATTTAGTGTAACATTATAGAAAGATTTTCACATTGTTACTTTCAAGAAAGATTCTGCAATCGTTCAGTAATCTTTTTAGAATCTTCGCGGATAATTTCCTTTCCGGAAACGTTATTGTACGCTTAGCTAAATCGTTCCGTAAGTTATCTGTCGAAGACATTTTGTGATTACTTGTTTCAAAATTTTCTGGCTGCAATCTTTTGTGCCATGTGAAACGTAGGTCGCTTTTTCCATGAATTTTTGATATTATGACAAAAATGACCGATAGCACTCCATTTGAAATTTAGAGAAAAAGAACAAGAATTAGATCCTGACGGTAAAACTTGGATGAAAAAAGAAATGTCAAATTTAGCACTGAAGAAATTCCTGGAGATAACAGCAATTGTAAGATGTTTTTATCACTATTGACGCTTTCGGCTAGGGCAAACCGAGTTGGGAATGAGGAAGAAGCAATGTTCCGACGCCACTGGTTAAAATAAACCGAACACTACCATCAAGCATAAATAAAAATATTATATGCCAAGAATTATAGTTAGTTTACTCCTACGGTTCGGTTACCGTGAAATAGAAGCGTGTTTTAAAGCCACGACTTTAGTTCAAAAATTATTATATCATAAAATGAACAAGTATACTAAAATGCGAACAAGTCAAAGTTGAAGGAATAGTTATAAAAAAAAATAGTTATTACATCAGAAACTGTAGGCACAAGTAAAAAGTTAGCCAACTTTATTTTTGAATAGTAAACGGTTTTATGTTAGTTCAGGTTAGTTCGTGAACTTGACAAATTTTAAAAATCCAGATAATATAAATGTGCTAAAGAGATCTTTGATACTGTTGATAAACTTCGACTATGAAACTCACAGATCGGAAAATCAAACGAGGAACACGGAGCAATATATTATTCATGAAGTTTATTGAAGTGTCTATTTCTAGGAGTTATTCGTGTTGCTTGAACATGTCCTTTCAGGCATGTCAGCTAGAAGGAAGTAAATTTTCTTGTATATTGATATATATGAAGTTAGTATAAAAGAGATTTTTTGGCTACCCTCCTAAATGTGCTCACTGCACATATTCGCAATTTGTAAATTTTATCCATATCTTATAACGATATAAAAAAATACATACAATACCTATAAGTTGGTGTTCTCTTTTCCGAGTTTCGTAGGAACCCTTATGGTTTCGTCAAGTCGGTTGGTCCGTTCGTCTGTATGCACAGCCTTATAACTACGTCAATTGTTTGTCATTTGCAATGACATTTTGCCGATATCTGCATTTCAGTAACCAAAAAACAAATCTGTATCGAAATACTATTAAAAAAGTTGAGTTAAAAATTTTTTTCTTCGTTCTATCGAATGAGGTATCATTGGATAGGTTTTCAAAAATACAAATAAATATTTTATATTACATCTTTTACTTGGTCCCTTCTTTCGCGAAAAATTATCCTCCAATGCCTTTTTGAGTGTTTCATCCTCTAACTTTCCAACTGTGAATTTCAAAAATCTGAAAAAATTTGAGCTAATTTAACTTTTAAAAAATTTAATTTCGTATCTTTTGTTTATACGATCCAAGGTCCTTAGAAATGCAATTACGTATGAATATAATGAATAAAATATTTTTCATATTCACAAGATTTGAGTCTCTAAATTTGATTATTATGTTAATTCAGGTTATTGAACTGAAGTGTAAATTTTCGTGAATGCGCTGGGCCGGGCAGTGTTCTGTTAAAATGATTGCAGTTGATATCGGCACCTTAATATGTTCCCATAATTCTATGAGATTATAACTGCTACGGGACGATAATATAATACACATGACCAATGTTTTAGAAAATAACTGAGAGACTTGTCATATCAAAAATTTCAGATATAATATTGGTTAATAAATTTATCAACAAATCCCTATCTCTTTTTAATAATTAGATTCTCATACTGGCCTTTCTTATGTTGGACACCCTGTATATATCGGGGCGGTTTCCTCTGATAAGCGACACCTAGATTCGGTTTAAAATTGGTGTGTTGCGAGACATGTCGACAAATCCGTAAGACAAGTTTTTGCCGAATAGCTCTCTCGCTCTCAGTATACATACGTATACGTATATATATATATATATATATATATATATATATATATATATATATATATATATATATACAGCGGCGGATCCTGCCTCTCTCTTTGGGGGGGGGGGGGGGGCGGTGATATCACAAAAGTACAGTATGGCAAGAAAAACAAGTTGTCAACGAGGGGGGGGGGAGAGTGCAAGTAGCATACTCATTCCTAATATAAAAGGCAAAATGGGTTCTATTTTTCTGAACTCAGAGCTTTTGGGAGGGGGGGGGCGATCACAAGCATACAGACTCCTATACTCTATTCAAGAACTAGAGAGAGTAATAAAACTGTTACCGAAACCTCTAACGTACCTGCTCCAGTGCCGCATGTAACTGAGAACTGCCGTAAATCTAATTATATTTCATTATCTTTAAATATATTTTATAAATTTACTGCAACATATAATTTCTGATAGTTTAATTTAATTTCTGTCAGTGAGCAAAGTACAACTTACAGTTTTTTCTTAGTGATTTATCTTGTTTGCGCTTGTTTTTATATATATTATTTGAGATTAGTGAGATACCCAAAAGATATGGCTTCCACATCTATATTTATTTTTGATTATAAAATTTCTAACCCATTCCTATGAAAAATATGTGTCTAACAAATTTTGCTAAAAACACCGGACTAAAGAACACAGGTAGTTTGCGAAGAGAAAAAGGGTTAAAAAATGATTTATTACTCTTTCTAGTTCTTAAATAAACTATAGTATAAGAGGAAAAATCGAGTCCATTTTTCTATACTCAAAGCTCTCGGGGGGGGGGGGGCGATCGCCCCCACCGCCCCCCCTTGGATCCGCGCCTGTATATACATATACATATATATATATATATATATATATATATATATATATATATATATATATATATGTTTATGCGGATTTCACGGATTCCTCCGTGTGAGATGCAATAGCAGTGGATATATCCACATTATGCCGTTGTAGTGCTGAAATCACATTCAGCAAACGTACAACTATATGCAGCTCCGCGTATGAATAAAACTGTGCAGCCTCTAACACAGAAAGGATTGATGGAGAGAAGTTTGCATTTACTGTTCGCATTTTACTTTCATTCATACGCGGAGCTACATATAGTTGTACGTTTGCTGAATGTGATTTCAGCACTACAACGGCATAATGTGGATATATCCACTGCTATTGCATCTCACACGGAGGAATCCGTGAAATCCGCATAAACATATATACGCCATCCGACGGGAGGTCGGAGAAGCCGTGTTCAGTATTTGCATGCTTCCTTCCGATCTGTCCTTTGCACAGCCAGGTGCATGTCGGTACCCTGATGAGTCTAGTAGAGACGAAGCATGTACCTCTGCCGTATCACTGTGGCGGGGAGGGTAAGTTTTGACTTTCTTCTCGGTATGGTGGTACAGGTAGGCCATCATCTCGATGGTGGTAGAATAGGATAAATTGCGTTTTATAACAATTTGTTCTAACTGTGCAGCCTCTAACACAGAAAGGATTGATGGAGAGAAGTTTGCATTTACTGTTCGCATTTTACTTTCATATATATATATATATATATATATATATATATATACATATATACATATACATATATACATATACATATATATATACACATACATACATACATATATGCACCGGTGTTTTTCTGGTTTTCAATCTGTTCGTCAGTAGAAAAAACTTCACTACATTTCGCCAACATCTCGGCTGGCATTTTCAAATGATGCTTCCTTGACGGCTGCTCGACTTGGATTCCAAGATTCCAAGTCTGGGAAGGAAAAAGTATCACTTGAAAATGCCAGCTAATATGTTGACAAAACATCGCAAAGATTTTTCAACTGAAGAACGAATTGAAAACACGAAAAAACACCAGTGCACATTCCACCATCCATATATATATATATATATATATATATATATATATATATATATATATATATATATATATATATATAAAATCAGCCACCTCCCCTTGCACACTTCAATTTTTAAGGTAAATAAATTTTATAAGGGTTAAAAATTTTGTTTACTCCTTTACTTTTTAATGCCGTGGGTATATTTGAATTTGCAAAATCGCGGTGCAACAATGGCCGCTACAAGAAAGAAACTGCTAAATATAATCTCATAGTTTTAAACGAGTTCTTATAAAAACGTAATTTTAACTCTTGCAATTCACTTTTGAAATGTTTTTCAGGTCACCGATTATAAATCTACTATTTTCTTTTTAAAATTTCAGGACGGTGAATTGAAGATGGCCGCTGAAAAGTATAAAAATCATTTTGTGTCATAAAAGTATGAGTTAGATATGAAATAGAGAGTTATAGGGGTCGCTGGTTACGATTTTCCTATTAGTTCTTTAAATTTTCAAAATGGCTAATCTATTTATACCATATCATTATCCATATAATACGAGTTGGGTGTGCAATAAAGGATTTTTATGATGATTACAACGAAGCTAAAACATAACGAAGATTGGATTTTATTCAAGAGACCCACAAAAATCCTGCTCTTAACAGTTATGTATATTATACATTCTTGTGTTACCAGTGATGTAATAATGTGTTTCATTTATTTCTATGAAATGTTTAACAATTTAGTAAATTGTAATCTTACGATACGTTTTTCTCCATAATATAATCCTGAACTATAACTGTCTTAAAAAATATCAGACCTGGGTAAGCCTAACCATGGGTGGCAATTTATTAGGTGTACATTATCATCATTATTCAGATAATTTTAAATCTAGTGACAATACTGATATTCTTTTATGCTGTCGTAAATTGTTCCTAACAGCATTCCCCACATTAATCTCAAAAATACATTATTAATACATTTTTTACCCTACTTTCAAATCTACTTTAAAATGTATTTGCGTCACAAATATTACAAATATTTGAAAATTATGAAAACGATATGTTTTGTGTTTAAAATGTAGATGTAAGTATTTAGAAAATCCAGTATAATTTTAACAATTCATATTTTAAAGTTATCGCCATGACTTCAAAGATCACATCTAGAAAGCTGTATTATTTGGGTGTATTTTATTATATTGAATAATTCCTCTATAATTCTAGTTATTACAGGGCGAGATACACTTTAATATATATATATATATATATATATATATATATATATATATATATATATATATATATATATATATATATATATATATATATATTTAGTTGAAAATATAAAAATATTATATTTTCATTCGTAACAAATCCGTAAATCTTTTAAATCCCTCAATTCTCGTCTCTTAATTTGCTGAATGACATTTATTTTTTAAATTTAATACAGGCAAATCTCCTGACATAAGTAGTTAAAGGGGCTATTAGAGTGCAATATATTTAGGATTTCTAACCAGGATATAGAAAAGTGACAGCATCCTTAATCAGAATCAATCTGAGAATGATTGTCGAGCGTACAAGAACGCTTAAATTTACAGTGTAGTCCAGTCCAAATAAACAAAAAATTGGTAATTTTGCAAAAATTTGATAGAGTAAAAATTGGTATAGGTCTTAAATATACTATTACAGACAAAATATCAGAAATCCCCACCAATCTTAGTCCGCTAAAAATTTTAGTCAAATTTAAAAGTCAAAAATATCGCTTTCTTGCACTTTTCTAGTAATTGGTAAGTGTTATCGTAAAATTTGGTCACACCAAAGTTGTAGATCATATAATTCTCTACAAAAATTGTTGTAATACTTTTTTTCCTACGAATCACCATTCGTGAAGTATCGCGATTCTATAAGTTGGAGAAGTCGTATTCCACACAATATTCTCACATTTTCACCCCACCTATAAGGTAAAATACTTGGCACATTTTTTTAACATGGTTTTGCCAGTATTTATTAGACAGTATTCTATTAATTGAAGAAATGATACTCTTGGTAATGACTATATGGCTAATTTCGGTTAACTTTTAGTCCGACTGATAATCTTCATCTGCCACTTCAACAGTAATGTCTTCATCTTCGCTCTTGTCTTCCTCTTGCTGAATTTCTGTAGATTGTTCCAAGAAAAAAGGTACATCAGTTATCTCTTCATTGATATCATAAGAATCCTCATCTGTTGTATTTAATTCGATATTGGAGTAAATCTGGCCGAGACATATTCGTAAACACAATAATCCGACTTTTTCACAGCAATTGTTTTTACTACAATCCTTTTTGCAATTATAAAATAGTGACAAGATAGGTGTACTCTTTTAGTGTTTCATGTATTTTTTACAAAACTTAAATACCTATCCTTTTCTATATAATCAATTTTTGTTGGGCTCCAAATAAAGCAAGAAGAAAAGATTGTGGTGATAAATTGTGGATGAGACTCAATCTTTTTAAATACTTCTGCACAATCAATTAAATAATTACATTTTTGTAACAATTTAAATAATGTTTTTCTTTTAATATTTCTGAAAATGCAGATGTACCTAGTATAACAACCAGTTATTGCATGTAAAATTAAAATATAAGCTTGACCTTTTGGATATGCAGATAAATTTTCCGATGAATATATTTTTGTTTGTATTAAAATTTCGCAGCTTTTAAAAAGTAAATAATCTTATCATTTGGAGTTTATGCAGTCAATAGTATTAACAACATCTACAACAACAACGATAGTTGTATTTATTCTACTAAATTTTTCTATTATTATTTCAATTATATCATTGTCATTATCAGCTTGTTTCACTTAAATGTTCGTAGATGTAACTTTTTCACATAACATTGAAATGAAGCGGGACTTGTGAGCACAAATTGAAATCAAAAATATTATCAATAGCATTTATGTCCTTCGAAAAAAGAACAGGTACCTGTACGGCCGTCGCCACTCGAACAATGAAATAGCAGACACATACTGCTGAGTTATATGGGCGAACAGAATTAGGAACTTAGTGTATATTCATTCAGAATGATATAATTTGTATGTATTTTAGTGTGTGAGTTACCCAAACCAATACTTCCATATTTTTCCCTATATTGAACGTCCAATGACGTACGTAAGCCGCGTAAGAGTGCATATTAGTATTTTCGACTTTTGATATGTCTTTATAATATTGCATTTAAGGCCCAAATCAACTTTTAGCGAATTTTTATGAAGTTAAATGTCTATTTTGACTGATTTAGTGTTAATCGCAGTTTTTAAGCACGTGAAAAGGGACCTTGTCCTAGATGTAGTGGCTGGTTTTATGAAAACAAAGAAAAAAGGCTAATACTGGACAAAATCATCGTATCCAATATTTGTATTTAAATAATCTTATTCAATATCATTTCATAAGTATAGCATATCTGCATAAATATCGCGAACATGTGATAAAACTTCTATTTCTTTATTTGCCATTTCTGGGCGTTACTGACAACAATACCTCAGCTGGCGTCTTTTATGTAGAGATATTATTGATATATTATGTTATATTTACTTATAAAGCAATACTTCCTTAAAAATATATCTCTAAAAAATTAAATCTTTATTACTTTACATGGCCAATTACATAAAAAAAATGCGCTACGGCTCGAACCCGCGCGCATTTGATTGTGACACCTTATCCACTTGGTTCTCCTGATTATTACCTAATGAATGTGTGGAACTTGTGTATAAGCTGATATCCGGAACGCAGCGGTTAGAGTTTAATTATGGTCTAGGCTGGTTTGATGGTTTTATATTAGTTTATAATATTCATGATCATTGCATTTCCGATTTTTTAATCATGGAAAGAGCGCTCTGTCCTGCACATGCGTTATTAAAGAGAGGTAGAGAAAGATCTACTATTATCTCTCTGTTTTCTTCTATCAGCGTATCACTTTCAATTAAATGCCATCCTACTCTATATTAGCTCTATTACCATTAGTCGCTTCGACTAAGTATAAAATACTATTACACCACACTCTCGATTCATAATTAGGATACTTACTTAGTAGGGAAGATCAGTATCGGCCAGCCATCCTAATTAGGTAGTACTAACTGCCCCAAATGCTATTATACCATACTCAATTCAGTTCCATACTCCGAAAGGTTGAATATTGGATAGTCTAAACGTTCTCTTATTGTATATTTTGGCACCTATATAGGACGAAAATTTTTCTTACTCTCTTAAAGAATGTTTGTTCAATATTAATGCTTTAGCATTTCTTGCATTAAGGGTATGAAAGTCAGCGTTGGTAATAAATCTGTTCATATTGTGTTTCTTCTAAATATACACTCTGTGTCCCATAAGTTTTAAGACTGTGGCTATAAAATCGCTACTACTAACGCCATCTTTATGAAATTTTAGCAACTAGTTATTATAACTTTACTCTCATCCCCCCCCCTCTACAAAGTTTCAAGGCCATTGGATCACATGCAGCTGTTCAGTAGCAGTTCACGTGGAAGTATCAAGGTGGTCGCGGTCATAAGTTCGCGATGAATGAAAATAACGTGTTGCGATTAAGTTTTGCTTTAAATCTGGTAAAAGTGCGACGAAAAACGTTCGAAATATTAAAATTGGCTTATGATGAATCTGCTATGTCTCGTGTTACTGTTTATCGACCATAAAAAAAAATGCGTTTTCAAAAATTAAGACAATGTTGATCATTTTTTTTTACTCCAAAAGCATCGTCCACAAAGAATATGTTCCTCAAGGTAGTACTGTAAATGCTTCATTCTACTAACAAGCGCTGAATCGCCTTTGTAAAAGAATTGCGCTAGTTAGATCCGAGTTGTTGACAGATCGTTCTTTTTTCCTCTTACATGCTAATGCAGCAGCTCATATCGTGGCGATTAACAACCAATTTTTGGCCAAAAAAGTGATTTCTGCGCTCAGTTATCCTCCGTACTCGCCTGATTTGAGTCTCCCTGACTACTTCGTGTTCCCCAAATTAAAAATGGACTTGAAAGGAAACCATTTTGCGTCGATAGATAAGATACAAGAAGTCTTGACAACAAAGTTAAACAGTATTTCAAAACAGGCGTCTTTAAAAGGTATGAAAAGAGTGAAAGATCGTGCCAACATGTGTATTGCTTCTGATGGAGACTATTTTGAATAAAACATTTGTTAAAAAAATTTTTATAATTTTTTTTCTTTCTTTTATAGCAACAGTCTTAAAACTGTGTACAATGTACGAAAAGACAGAGGTGTAAAAATATTGTTAACTTTTCTGAAATGCTATGAATAAAACATTTGTTAAAAAAAATTTTATAATTTTTTTTCTTTCTTTTATAGCAACAGTCTTAAAACTATGTACAATGTACGAAAAGACAGAGGTGTAAAAATATCGTTAACTTTCCTGAAATGCTATCAATTTCTTAACTTCTTTTATTTTTAGGTTTTCAATGATTTTTAATTTTTTTTTTTACTCCAGCGGTCTAGAAAAGAAACAATTTATCAGTTTGCAGCGTTCCAACAAAGAATTTAACTTACCAAATCGCACTGGTAAAACTTGACCGTCTAAAAGTGGTTTTAAAAACCTAACAAGTAAACTGCAAAAAGACGAGTAGAAGATTGCAGTAAAGCAGGGCGTTGCCGGAAAGTCATGCATAAAGAAACAATAAAATTATTAGGTTACAAAAGGCATAGGCGTTATAACGGAGTTGTAATATTGTTTTGGTTTAGACAAATCAATTTGTATGGTATAGAAGAAAATTATTACATCGATTAATACAGTTATTAAAGGAACGTTTTTTTAAACACTAAATTTTGATAGAACTTTGTCTCGTTATGAATTATCCTGCTTTAATATCAAACGCAAATATGCGAAAAGTAGAGACCTGGCAATTTACACATTTCACACTTATGGAATAAGTAATTACCTTCTTCCACCTTAGCGATGAAGCTTGAAAGTTATAATTTTTTTTTGAATAAAAGAAACAAACTAGTCATCGCCAAGAATTTACAGGTGACAAATATATATGTGGACGATCTGATTAGTGCTGGGCCCCTATCCTCGAAAGTGTGATGTGAAAGGTGATGTGAATGGCGATGGGAATGGCGATGTGAACTTTTTGACATTAAAGCCGTATTCTTGAAAAGCCAATGTTGCCAGATATGAATGTGCTAAAACCCCAGAATTTCAAAAAATGAAATGGATGATAGATTGAATTGAGCTGTTAGACCGAAAATGTACCGTAGTATATTTTGTTGCCATTTTAGGCAAAAAGTAGTTTTGATACTTTTAATTAATCGTCAAAAAATATTGTTGTTGTTATTTTTGTGAAGTTATTAATTGCCATTACAATATTTGTACTTTGCCTGGATTAAATTTATCTTAAATTGACACTGTCGAACTGTTAAACAAAAATGCATACAAAGAGCCAAGTACTTTAAGATTCTAATATATAACGAAAAAGAGATATAAAAAAACAGCAATCATATACACAAAAAAAGTAATTGCAGAAAGCCAGCACTGATAAATGGTGGAAATTACAACTCTATGTAGAATGACTAAAAGCCATCATCCCAATCCACTACGGAAACTATCCAATCAGTTATTTATTGTATGAATTCACAAAATGTCCAGCCTCTTACTGCAAGATGTTCTGTCCTGACAACTAAATTTGAAAGAAAACCTGAAACTTATGATAGAGATAGAGAAACTGTTTATGACCAGGGACCGAAACCAAAGACCAGAGAGAAGACGTCCATTAAAGATATTGGCGGATCTCACATTCACCTTTTAATATATATATATATATATATATATATATATATATATATATATATATATATATATATATATATATATATATATATTATTTTATAAAGATTTGTAGAGACTTAAAGATCAAATGTACCCTAAATAAGATTTTTATGCTGAAGGACCTCATTCGTTGGTCTGTAGGGTTCATATTTATATGTCCCGATAAATTATAATCATAATATTTATTTAATTGTAGTGTCGTATAGTGTTTAACGCGGTGTGCTGTAGTTAACATAATTTGAATATAAAATTTGTTACTTATTTAAATAAAAGTTTCAGATAGCTTACACATTGTGATTTCTCAAATTTATTATAAGTTGCGTCGTGAAAAGAAATATGTTAGATTTAACTGTTTAAAACTAAGATACTCGGCTCTTATGGACACAAGTATTTATGTTAAATCCATAAGCAAAACTGGCCCTAGAAATACATTTTTACATAGCACGCTCATACAATTGAGTTATGAACAGAATCTCCTGTAATAATTTTATATGTCTGTAATTTCAAATTTGCTTAATATTTGCGAGAAATATTCAACTTTCTAAGGATATTCTATTAAAGAAATTTGAAAATATTAAAAATATCGGGGAACCACCTAATTAACGTTTCAACTGTTTATTCAAAAAATAAAACGTCTTAAAGAAACGGTTCGTAACATATTATTTTTTTTTAACGACGAGTTATTTTGAAGAAGCAAAAATAAAATAAAAATTTTTAATTCCATTTTACTTTTTGAAATCCGTGCGTTAAATATCTCATTTAGCGGCTGACATTTCATTTGCGCATGTTTCACCGTTTCAAGAATACGCGTTCGCCACCTTTTCCCGTTCACTTCACGTTCCCCAGTTCGAGGATAGGGCTCCTCAATTATAGGAGAATTAACAAGCTGTGGTACGCATTTGACAATTTAGTATTTTAAAAATGATCAGAACTTTTATTTCAATATAGAGCTTTGAGTTTCTTAGAAATTAATTAAAATAAAAGCACAATTTTTTTACTGTGGTCTAAATATAGGCTGATCGATGAACGTTCACTTATTTTGTGACACATTTTATCCTACATATTAGTATACCTTGACTCAGAATGCTATTATTAACATAAATAAAAGAGATAAATTATTTGTAAAAGTAACAAATATACATGTATTTTTCAATACTAGCACAATTGTTGTGTGCCCACAATGAATACTGAAATCGTTGAACCTAAAAGTCTCTTCTGGTGTCATGTGACAATAACCGTTAACAGAATATACATTAGGCGTCTTCATTAATTGATTGTTTTTAATGAGCTGAACCAGACTTACTGTTGTAGTCATCATCAAGAGGTCAAGGAATTACTTCGTTTTCACATTGTGAGCTCATACTCTTGTCAGAACTTCTTTCACCACTTTTCTTCTTACCACCTATTCTCTGTTATTCTCCAACCCCTCAAGTTTACTGAGTTGTAGGAGAGGCCTATTATCCTTTTTTGATGCAGACATCTCCAAATACATTATTAATTCATTTTTATATAGAAAACCAACAATCATACAAGCAGTAGCTTGCGACGACTATTGCTGCATTTTTTTAATAAATGGTATATGTGAAATATCGAATGCACTGACTACCAGAAATAGGGTTAAAGTTGATGACAATGAGGAGTCGTTGAAGTCGAAGGCATTGAAAAAATTGTCACAGGTCTAATTATCCTACAAAATGCCTCTATTTCACATTTTATCAAATCACTTTTTAAAAATATGTTCTTATTTAGCGAATATGTTCTTGTATACTTAAAGCCATTTATTACAATTTCTCTAGTTTATACTTCAACGTAATTTCTTTTAACAAATTTCGTGATGTAGTACGGTGTCAACGATCCTTCTGAATATCTGAACACCTGCCTTACTTCTTCATAGTACAATGCTTTTAAAGAGTTCATAAAAGTTTTAAGAGACGGCTGAAGTTTGTGTGTTTAGCAGAAGTGGATCCAGCAGATCGAAATTACCTGCACTTCATTCACATACAGGACAATTCAGTATAATACTACCAAAATCAATCATCGCCCCTCCCCTTGAATTCCCCACTAGTGTTTAGTGATGTGAGAAGCAAATAATGTTGATATAATTTATTCTGGCTTCTATCGCACTCCCTCCAGGGAACATTCACTCATACCAGGGATACAAAGACACCAAAAGTATGAAGCTCTGTGGGAACCCTTTCCATGTTATCGGATCCTAGGTGACGTTGTCTGCTGTATTTCCTACGAACTTTCGGACGGTTCGCGCGGTTGCTAGGAGAATTGCTTTCTGCATCGGCTTATACAGATGCTCATTAAGGCCCAGTCCCTTGATGTTCTGCAGGAGGTTCTTTGGTATCACTCTAGTTGTTGACAGTATTATGGGAATCGTTTGGACGCTGTTCATTGCCCATTGTCTTTGGATTTGGACCTCCAGATCTCTGTATTTGGCTATCTTCTCTATATATTTTGGCCTTAGGTTGTTGTTGTTAGGTACAGCAATGTCAATTAGTATAGTTCGCCTAGAAATTTTATCTATTAGTATAACGTCTGATCTATTATGAGCTACTGTTTGGTCCGTCAAAACCGTTCGGTCCCAATATAACTTGAACTGGTTGTTCTCAAGAATAGGCTCCAGATTGTACTTGTAATAAGGCACTTTTCCTACCTATAATAGATTTAACTTTTCTGCTAACTCTTGGTGGAATATCTTAGCGGCCGAGTCGTGTCTTTCCTTATACGCGGTTGCGGCAAACGCTTCGCATCCTGCAGTTATGTGCTAAATTGTCTCCGATGTTCGACAGCCATATCTGTATTGGACATTTTGTATTGAGGGATCTCTAATGATGAACTTCCGATAGTTCTTCGTCGGAATAACCTGGTCTTGGATAGCTATTATTATTCTTAATATTATTACAAAAATAAGTGTAATGTCCATCTAATATTATACTGGTGAGTCCTTCCTTGGAGAAATACTTTCAATAAAATATCTGAACCAGTCTGCATAAATATTGGCCTGAAGTCAACCAGATGAGGGAGCTCGTCCAATGGATCCTCCATTTCATCAAAATATTCATCATCTTAATTCTTGGAAAGATTACAAGCGGAGGGACATAATAGCCAGATGCACACAAGCGGGCATAATTGTGATGGTAGAACCCTGCTATGTAGATGTTAGCGCTGCTATTTATCGCTTTCCTTTTCTAGTCATCTAAATAAAGCATTTTGTAAATTTTAAAATCTCTTATTATATCTATATCTAATGTACGATTAGAATAAAGTATGATAAGAGTCATAAATTAGATTTTTGAAATTCGATGATTGGTAATCTTTAGCTATTTTTAGATATAGGCTGGAGCACTTTTAGTAAGAGAATATTTTCTAGAGTATGTTGAAAAATCTTCATAGGCAAGTGTCAAAGCAATGGACCATTTTTACAGACATTGACAGGTAAGCCATTAAAGCCTAAAATCGTTTTTATATCTAAGTGCACTATGCAATGATAGTGTCATTGATTGTACCTTCTATTATATTTAGCATTTTTATTTTATTTTAGTAAGTTAAATAAATTTGTAAAGCACCAGCGTATTTCATTTTGGTTCAAGAATTAATATGTAACAAAGATACAGACTATTTTTGTAGGGAGATAGTTAAAACGAAAGTAATCTATAGCAGTATTATTTTTAATTTTACAATTTGTCCCAGTGTAATAGGGATTGCGAAGCAAGTCACTAAATTTAGTTTTAACAGAAACACCTTTGTTGTATTTGTACGATGACATATTCTGTGAAATAACATATTAAAGTTTGCTTTCTAGTATTTTCTATGAAATTAATGAAAAAGAGTGAAATAACTAAAAACTAGGAAATAGTGATCAAATATGAGAATGATGATTTGTGTTAATAAAATTTTTTAACTCCTAGGTATTCTTTATAGGGATGATCTTAACATGGCTGCCTTAAAAAATCAGCTGTAACAAATGCTCAAAATTTTGGAGCAGTTTTTCGGAGGTATATAAATGTTGCTCAGCTTTGATAAATGCCACATTTTAATACACCTAGAGGGTAGATACATCTGGGAGCATTTGAGATGTATAACGGTCAAACAATTGGGGCAATGGAGGCAAAGCAGACCTGTAAATACTTGGGGCATGAAACAGGCACAAAGAATTGACCAATGAACTATGAAGATCGAATTAACCAACGAGTAGGTCCTGCGAACTAACAAACTGTAAAAATATATTAAAGACGCTCTATATGTGTATTCTGTTACTTTTTTGAAATTATAAAATGAAGTTCGACAGACATAGAAAGTCTGCAGAGGAAAGCCAGAACACTCCTGACAAAGGTACATAAGCATCATCTTCGTAGTGTTATTGAATGGACAATGCTATCAAGATACCTCGGAGGCGAAGGATTGGTAGATATTTGTAAGTAGTTAGATTAACAACTGTAGTCATATATTTACAGGCTAGCAGAGTCCTCTGTTCTACACCGGGTAATTGAGGGACCATGAACTGACATTTTATCACTAACTAGATCAAAAGAAGCTGCAAACCTGGCTACTGAAGACCCTTCATGAACGACACCGAGTAGTGAAACGGCTTGATATATATTATATAGTTTGTGTGGTATATGCTTGCAAAAAAATATATTCATTGGATAATTCTTGCTTTTAAACATAATTTCTATATTATATGTAACTACTTTGCTTAGAATTGCTTCCACAGCGGAAATATAATCAATGAAAATCCCAACTAATCAGGGTCAAGCTTTGCTTAAGTTGAAGCTGATCTTACCCATTTATTATAGTGGCCACATACAATGACAAGTGTTTTAAGAAGCAACAGTAAATTGAACGATGACAGTATGGAAAAACTTATAAATATAATCTGTACAAACTTTTTTAACCAAACCAAGACATGTAAAACTGAACCAGGTTCTCAGTTCCTTGGATGATGAAGTGTACTGTTAGTAACAGTACAAAGGTCATATAAGATTTGCAAAAATGTTTTGATGTCCTGGACTAAAAGTATAGGTGTAATTATCTTCATTTCTGTGGTATAGATGAAATGGAGGACAAAAATATGCTGAACGTCTATTTCCACTCAGTTAATGATCGCCTGTAGAGAAGGGAGACACTGATTGTGTGTTTCGTCTTAATGAAGCGAAAGACAATAATGATACTTCGCGCACTATACATGTTGATTTTATTAGAAACCGCAAAAGAACTGAAGTGTTTATAGCTAAAAAATAACTCAAAGCTACTAGTTATGACGTTTATGAAGACCTGACGTGTGGTAGATACGAACTTATTGTAGCTGTTAAGAGAAAATATGGTAAAAATAATGTATGGTCATCTGCGAGAGAACCGTCAAAATAAAAATTCACCTGTGATCTCCAAAAATGATCTCTGTGCGGTACTTTATTGCGATGATAAAATTGGATTGTCTTATCATTGGATTTTTTTGTGTTGATATGAAATTGTTCTTATTTTGTATTGTTTATATTATATTTGGTCTAACTACAGAAAAAGTCATATAAATCCCTTTTGACTATAGCAAGTTAAACTTTATTTTTTTGTATCCTAAGGTTATTTATTTATACAAAACATAGAGTGCCATTTAATAATTTCAAGAAACTAAGAAGTTTATATTGAGAAATAATGCATTTTGATTTTTAGGTGGGTTATTTTTTAGTTAATATTTATATATGAAATATTGATCAGTTACTCTCTATAATTCACTGAATCTGAACTAACAGTGTAATTTTTGAGTTTATATTTAACTTGAAAGTGATTTATGCCGAATGATACTTTGTAATAGAGGTCACGCATTTTATGTATCACAGTCAGAGATCTTTCAGATACAATGGGGTCAAAATTTATAATTCCCTTTCTGAGAATGCCATTATCCTTAAGAATGTCGTCAGTTTCAAAAAAAGCTGTTAAGTTATCAATATTGGTAACCGTGGTCAGGTGGAGTGATATTTTGGATCAGTAGCACATGGCAACACAAGTTGACATCCCTAACAACAACAATCTAAGGGACAAGCATAACGAACAGATCACCAAATACAGAGACCTAGAGGTCCAAATACATAGTGACAAATGAGTAACATTCAGATGATCCCCATAATTCTATCAACAAACGGCAAATTTCTTCAGCATCGATGCAAACCAACTTATGTGGATAAGCGAAAATTTCTGAGTTATTTATAAACAGAATGAAATTTGACAAAAAAACATAAATGAATGAATAAAAGTAGTGATACTTTATCTTCGATGCTTAAGCCTCATTAGATCCTTTATTTCCCACCATAATCGCAAATTATTCGAGATCGATCGCCTTTACGAATCCAAACAGCCTCGGTACTTGAAATTGCCTGACTGCCTCAAGTGATCTAAGAGAATAGTCAACAGTTTCCTCTTCCTCTAGACACCACCTGTACACGAGGTCTCCTCCCCTTTAGGGAAAGAAAAAAGGGCATTATGTTCAATTATGTTCCTTGACATATCTTGTTACAGTTGTTACTGTGTAAGTGAGTTTATTAATTTAGTTTGGATTTCCGAGTTGTTGAACCATAAGATTTAAAAATATTCAATTCAGCCTTCAAAAAGTCTTTATACCCAGGAAACGGAGTGTAAACAATAAATTCAAATACTGCCTGCGATCTGATTGCAGAAATGGGTAGGGAAAGGTAGTAGAAATGACGTCTCATCTCGTGTCTCAACAACTTTTGATTGGAACAGTGTTTTTTTTTTTTAACAAATAGGTCGAAAAATGATCTTATCCCGGTTTGGATTTTGGATTTTACGGAAAATCTAAGTGATTTAGAGAAAAATTTTCCATAGACGAATTGTACTTCCTGAAAATAACTTCAAAATGATTTTTTTGTTTGTCCAAATCGGTCTGTAAACAAAATGGTTATTGAAAATTAAACTTTAAAAATGGTATATTTTTCAATTGTTAATAACTTTCTTAATATGTATTGAATTGTTTTTAACATTTACCAGAATGTGTTTAAAGTACTTAAAAAGTGTGCGGAAGTTGGGCGCTGTCGGTCCAATAGTTTTTGTAAAATTGCAATTGTTTATCAGAAAATCGAAAAAAGTTACTATTTTTGATTGGCTGTACCGTCGTCTAGAAAGCTGCTACAGAGTTCTGTCAGTGATCATTCTCTTCGTAAAGACTTAAGCTATCATGTAGTAGAAAAAGTGGATATTTTTCATATTTTGTTTATGCAAACTCGTCATGAAGATATGGGTAGTTTTTCGCTTATAAATAAATTAATTAACAACCGCATTTTTTGTTCGATTTGTTAATGAAGTATCTCATTGGAAAGCTGGTAAAAAACACGAATTTTGAAAAAAAAAGTCTCTACGACCAACAGGAGCCAAGTTAGCCATTTTTTTTTTCAAAAAATCACAGAGCGATTGTTTGTTTATATTAAAGCTGAATTTTTTACAGTTTATTAATAAGAGCCTAAAGTACTGAAATCATTTAATTGAGGTTAATTTATACACAATCAACCCTTCAGGAGATCGCTAAACTGAAGGTACGTGCTGGACACCAGATAAGCTAAGTTGAAGGGGGTAACCGAATCTAATCGAGTACAAAGTGAGAGCGCATCTTTAAATCAGCGCGCGTTTGAAAAATTAGCAATATCTCCGCTTTTAAATAACGTAGAGTTTTCATTCATTGATTTTTTTGGAGTAGCTCATCAAAAAAATAATAATGGGCACATGCTCAACTTTCTCGGACCCCCTCCCCCCCGAAAAATGACATTATTTACATTTAAAATTTGTTTTACTCATTTTACTTGTTTTTTTCATTGAAAACGATTACATATCTTATTATATATATTTACTTTTATGAACAATTATATTCGGCCCCCCTCCTACCCTCCAAAAATTATATTTTTCAAGATTTCGCTTTTAATACATATGTATGAACTAGAAATAATAATATCGTGCTAAAATTTGAATTTTCCTATTATTGTATTGAAATAACATTTCTTGAATAATGTTATTGTTATAAAATAAGGTTAGATTAAAAATTATACAATAATCTATTAAATCATAATTATCCACTTTTTTTTACTAAATGATAGCTTAAGTCTTTACAAAGAGAATGAGTACTGTCAGAACTCTGTAGCTGTCTCCTAGACGACGGTACAGCCAATCAAAAATAGTCACTATTTTCGTTTTTCTAATAAATGCAATTTTACAAAAACTATTGGACCGACAGCGCCCAACTTCCGCACACTTTTTAGGCACTTTAAAACTCACATTCTGGTAAAAGTTGAAAACAGTTCAATAAATATTAAGAAAGTTATTAACAATTGAAAAATAAGCCATTTTTAATGTTTAATTTGCAATAACTTTTTTATTTACAGATCGATTTGGACAAACAAGAATTCATTTTGAAGATATTTTCAAGAAATACAATTCATCTATGGAACATTTTTCTCTAAATCCTTTAGATCTTTCGTAAAATCCAAAAAACCGGGGGAAAATCATTTTTCGATCTATTTATGAAAAAAAAAAATTCAAACCAAAATTTGTTGAGACACGAGATGAGACATCATTTCTAATACCTTCCCCTATCAATTTCTGCAATTAGATCGCAGGCAGTATTTCAGTCATTTTTACCTCCCAAAAATCGCTTCGTTTCCTGGCCTATTATTAAAGATGTGTTCGATCATCTCAGTCAGCAGCATAGTTTATTAAATTTAGTTTCTAGTGTCGTAAATTATATAGTTACAATTTTTCTTAGGTTAAAAAATGTTCGCATACCAATTAAGTAAATAATGGTTCTTTTGGCTTATTGTTTGTTTAACTTTGCTATAGAGTTTATAATAAATTTTCCTAAATGCTTTATTGGCACTTTGCTTAATTAAAAAATTTGGTCATAATCGTAAACACAGACAACAACTCTCAAATAAAAATATTAATTACCGTCTTGTGACGTATGTGTCCTAGTATATCTATTTATCTCGCATGCTATTTTAGTATGCCGTTTTACGTTTGTGCTAATTATAAAATATGTTATTAAATATGAACTATTTTTAAATACAGCATGGTTTTATTTTTGAATTTGTTCCAAAAATATATAATGTGTACGGAATTTGTGAGTACGGTTAGTTAAATATGTTCGATATTAATTTTATATTAAACGTCAATAACATGACGTTAATTACTAGTTGCAAAAAACTTACATAATTTATATTCACATAAAAATTCTATTTTTTTTTAGTGAAATTTCTAAGGTTTAACTTATGAATAAATTGTATATCTAGTGACAAATAAAATCATGGCTTATCTATACTGCCTTCGCAACAAAAAGTACCGTATCTGTAAGATCTAGTTTTGAGGAAACGATGTAAATGTGTTATGATTCTATGTCGCTCTAGGTAAATTAATAGATATATCTTGCATATTCCATTCTAGTGATTTTGACATGGAAAAAGCAATGGAAATAATTTTAAAGCTCCATATTTATAATTTTTGGTTAAAACTTGAATTACCACAAGATTTGCAGAGTCACTTAAATAAAGAAAATATGTGTGTGTAACTGCAAAATAAAATAATTTTCGTCATTTTAAGTTAAGATAAACCAACAATATTGACCATGTCATTTCATTTCAAAGCTCTGAAGAGCTTTCATTTTATTCATTTTAATGCACGTTAAATTGTTTTTATTAGTTTAAAATGAAACATTTCCTTTTCTTAAAAACTATATTTACAAGAATAAAAAAGGACTTGGTAAGTGACAGGTTGAATATCATTAAAGGAAAGATTCAACCGGGAGAATTTGAGATGAAAACCGGTTAAGCTATAGCTGCAATGGAAGCAGAACAAACAAACAAATATCTAGGTACGAAATAGGCTAAAAGAATTGACTATTGCACTATGAAGGCTGAACTGACCGCCGAATTTGTCAGGTAGGTAAGGCGGGTATTACCAACTAGTTTAAATAGTAGAAATTTGTTTAAGACGCTTAACACGTACGCATGCTCTACGCTTAACTATTCTTTTGGAATTGCAAAATGGAGCAGGACGGACGCCGAAAACCTGCAAAAAAGTAAGAACACTCTTAATAAAAGCACTCAAATACCACACCCGGGAGTGCTATTGAACGTACAATGCTTCCAAGACACCAAGGAAAAAAAGGATTGGTGGATATTGGTAGGCAGCTCGATCGACAAATAGTAAACTTACGTTCATGTTTCCACAGGTTAGCGGACTCTTCCATACTACATCTAGCAATATGCGAGGCAGACGATTTAACACCGCTACAGCTGACGGAACCGGATATTGCTTTTCACCACCAGACGGACCAAGAGAAGTACAAGTCTGGCTACGAAAGCCCCTTCATGAGGTCAATCAGGACAATGTCGACAACTCAGTGTCGAATTATTCGTTGATTTCAGGGCAGACATCTCCAGAAAGAGAAGGCTTTTTTTAGCTATCCAAGACCAGGTTATTTCGAGGAAAAATTATCGGACGTTCATTATCAGAGATTCCTCAATAGAAAATGATCAATGCAGATACGGCTGTCAAACATCAGAAAAAATCCAGCACATGACTGGAGACTGCCCAGCGTTTGTGGCAACTGAGTATAAGGAAAGACGACTCGGCGCTGAGATACTCCACCAAGAGTTAGCAGAGAAGTTAAATATGTTGAAGCTAGGAAAAGTGCCTTATTACAAATACAACCCTACGCCAATTCTTGAGAACAGCGTGTTCAAGCTATACTGGGACCGTTCTTATGGATCAGACAGTTACTCATAATAGGCCAGACATTATACTAACAGATAAAATTTCTAGGCGAACTACACTAATCGACATTGGAGACCTGGAGGTGCAAATTCGAAGACAAAAGGCAATGAACAGCGTCTACACCAATCCCATAATTTTGTCAACAACTTGAGTGATAGCAAAGAACTTCTTACAGAAAATCATGAGACCGGGCCTAAGTAAGCATCTGTATAAACCGATTCAGAAAGCAGTTCTTTTTGGAATTACGCAGGCCTTTTGAAAATTTGTGCGAAATTCAGCAACCCACGTCACCTAGGACTCGATAACATGGAAAAAGTCCCCACAGAGCTCCATACTTTTGGTATCTTTGTATACCTGGCATGAGTCAATATTCCTGGAAGGATTGCGAAGCCGTTCGGCTTGAAAATCATAAGAATACAAATAGACATACAGTGAATTTTAATATATAAAATACTAGTTACATAAAAATTTATTCTAAACTATCAATTAGATCATTCGAAGTATCGGAAACCGGAATGTTTCCTCAAAACATCATTCGTCTTTAGACATAATTTAGTGCCAGTTTTGAAGATATTGTTCAGCTTTTAAATAAGTCCAGGGGCAACTGGAGGGCATTAACGTAGTCGAGGTGGGCAGCGACGTATTGAAAAAATTACTTATGCATACTTTAAAAAATTTCGTCTTATTGCCTATGTGCATTTCTTTCAAGCAGAAAAAAGGAACGAATATATACAAACAGTTTATTTCCTGCAAACACAACTCCGGTTCTCTCGCCATACTTGTTTCGACCATTTTATGGTTTCGTCAGTGGAGCTGCATAGTACCGAGAGCAACATTCGCAGGAAACAATTTTCTATATACAATATAAATTTCGAGAGACGTCGGTAGGATGTTCTAAATAGAAAGTAAGCTTGGTTGTAGATTTACAGCCAGTAAGCATAGAAGATGCCAAATGGGATTTTTGTGAAATGTCTGTAAATTTCTACAAGAAACCAAATAAACAAACGGATGTATTCCCGGATTATTACTGAACTACAACGACTAACTAAATAGGAATCCAAGTTTTGTAGAAAGCATAACAAACAGGATGTCTGGGAAAGATATCGGTGGCTCCCACTGATGAGTCCACCACCGGTATCCATACATTTTCGGTGGTCGAAAATTAGATCGCTAATCATATGTCCTTTCCATCAGGGGCATGACTATTTGCGACAATATATATATATATATATATATATATATATATATATATATAATATATATATATATATATATATATATATATATATAGCGTTGATAATTTCGCTCGACGTGCCCGTAAAAAAATATAATTATTTAAACTAAACTGTTTTAGTTTTTTTGTTTATCTTTAAATTGTTTGTTTATTATTATTTAAATTGTTTTGTTTTTTATTATAATCAAATTGTTTCAATTGTGTTGCAACGTGCCCGTTAAAAAAAATATATTAATTATTTAAATAGCTTATCTTTATTTAATTAAATTTTTTGTTTATTACTGGAGAAATAAAAATTATGGAGACCACATGTATAAGTGATACTTATTGATTTGTTGGGCGCCAGGCACAAATACCAAAGTATAATCAATTTGTACCAAATTTTTATTTTTATTTTCAATAAATATTACTGAATTATATATGTTTTTCTGAATGTATTCCGTTTTTTAGTGATTTGACATTTGAAAAACTGATGTTAAATTTCTCTCTCTCAGGTGAGCTCAAATGAAAATACAATAATTGTCAGAAAAGGTCAAACAATGATTCAAAAACACAAATACAAACTTTATTCAGAAAAATAAGATATGTCAGTGGATACAGTTTTTCTATGTAAAATTTTATAAAACACCTTATCTTAAACGTAATTAAATTATAAAAATTACACTGTATTCTTTTTTATGGGATTTTGAATTGTTAAAATTCGGCAATATAGCATAAATATCTAAAGGGTTACAAATGCGTGGCGTCTTGAAATATGTGATTTTATTTAAACAATCAAAAACATTTTAGTGTATGCCGTTATAATTAAAACTGATCTTGATGTAGTCCAAATTCAAAAATTTATTTTTTATTATTAACCACAACGATTTGTTATCAGGTTAACATAACTCTAATTTATCGAAATTATTTTATTTTTAAGGTTAGTAAAAATCTACTCTATTGAATTATTATCAGGCAAATCAAAAATTTTCAATATGTTACACAATAAATAAATACCTTTTTAAATCTCCAGAAATATCTTTAAATATCCACGTTTTATATTTCCTCGTTCCTTTCTTTTAATAAAACAAAAATTTATAACTCCTTTCTCAATTATTTAAATATTTTCCACAGCTGCGTACTTATTGAGTTATTTTGTTTATTGATTTATTAAACTTCCTTTCACTTCTTCTAAAATGGACTTTCAATTTCAACAAAATTTTTATTTCCAAAGCTCTATGATTTTTCCTTTTACTTTTTTGAAAAATTTTAATGAGACCAGCAATGTTTTTTCTTCAATACAGATTATTCTGCACTGTCTTCTTTTTAATTTATTATAAATAACAATTTAGGTTATGGTCCCGTTAATAAAAAAGACTAGCGATTTTTATATTATATCCGATCAATAATCACTATTACTTTTACTTTCAAATTATCAACTGGAAATTGAGGTTATGTTAAATTTTTAAGAACCAGACTGATGATGTTAACCATACAAATGATGGACCTGTCCTCCCCCCAAAAAAAAAATGAATTTTAGCTTTTTATAGTAAGTATACATTTTTGTTTTAATTTTTTTCTGATTGATCAGCTATCTGATCTGATTCCTAATTGTCAAAATATGATAAAATTTTGTTGTTTTATTGATATTATGAAATAAATATTCTATTTGATGACAACAAATTATGATTTATATAAATTTTGGACTTTCTTGACATTTTGATATACTTAAACTTTACTTTTGGTTATTATTTATCACATAAAATTGATAAATAAAATTAGATTACTTCTAAGAAAATTTTAGCTATACATTTAAGTTTTATCTATACTTAGGTACTCTTTAATCTTAGTTTTTTATCAAAATAAACTTATAATCTACATTTTCTTATACTATTATTGCACTTTTACAATGTTTCTTAAAAAATTTTAACAAATATTGTTTTTGTAATGCGTAGAAACTAATATGTTATTAATAACTATTGATAAATAGTGTCTATATTTCACTAAATAGTTATTATTTTACACATATTTTCACTAATTCATCTTTACTCGCACTATTTATTAAAAGGATGACGAAGATTCTCGTTTTCGTGGATTTCACTATATTGTTTTTAAAATTGCTTATTTAGTCACTATTTCTGGACAATAACACTTCTCACTTTATTCAAAACATCACTTGTTTGTTATTTTATACGATTCATGTCTTTCTGAGACCAATATGTTTATAATTCTAAATTTATATGTATTAATGTCTAACCATTCACATTAATTTTTTACATTTTATCATGTTTTTTTACAGAATTTTTGGCATTTTATGTCCTTTTTAAACATGATTCTTGTATAAATTCTTACATACTATTTACTAATGACTATCCTACCATCTGCAAATATATATATATATATATATATATATATATATATATATATATATATATATATATATATATATATATATATATATATATATATACTGATGAATTTTGGGTTTTCTTTAGCTGCTTGCTTTCTGATTGGACGAGCGGCTTCGCAGGCTCCTCTCCTTTTCCGAGTGCAAAAGAACGGAGAGAACTGTAGTGTGTGGATCCAGAACCAGAAAGAACGAAAGCATGGGTGTCACCAAGCCTCTTCCAGGCGGAAATACAAGCCATCCGGAAATTCTTTCAATTGAGCAAAGATCGTCGATAGAAGATTATTTTCATGACGGTTAGTCAAACAGCCATCATTACGCTGAGTTCTCAAGTAATCAGCTCCAAAATGATCAGGGAATGCCTAGAAAAATTAAATGAATTAAGGTGGGAATAATAAGGTCACCCTTTTCTAGGTAGAGAGAAATAAAATAGCAGACAAGCTCGCGAGAGAAGGAACAGGTGGCAACATTTTTAGGGGTCAAACCTTCCTGTGGAGTCAGTATCAGTGTAATTCTAGAAAAACTGAAAGAGAGGAAGAGAGCAGGAGGTCCAATTAATGGACGAACCTGCAAGGAATGAGACAAGCAAAGATACTTCTTGGGAATTACGACCAGAAGAGATTCAAGGAGTGCATAAGCCTAAGCAAAAACCAACTTAGAGTTTTAACGGCAATCCCGATGGGACATTGCTACTTGAAGCGACACCTCAAGAAACTCAGATTGGTAGAGAACGAAGAGTGCAGATTTGCAATGAGGAGGACGAAACTTCTATTCACATGCAGCGTGAGTGAGTGCAGCGCTTTAGAAAACCCTAGAATGCAGTTCTTGAGTACACATCAAATAGAAGAAGGGAAGTTACTCACTTTAAAGCACCCAACATCCTAAGGTTCCTAAGGGCAATAGGATTGGAAAACCTGCTCTAGTCGACAAGGTATCTCTAACTACTTGGCAGCAGAAAGGGAACACATAGATCTATTAGGTCGCAGTGCATCGATCCTCATTTCGATACACATATATACAACATAATCTCTGAAATATGTTAATAAAGGCTCAGAAGTATGTAGGTTTTTGCGATTTTTTCATTTTCAGCCCCTATGTACAAACCACTTATTAAAACTGCATAAAATTAGCCTGTATTTAAACCGAGAATGTTACCTTTCCAACAGTAAAATAATTTTTACAATCGGTTCGGTAGTTTCAAAAATTATCTTAAGGTTACAAACTGTATCTCTTTATTAAAATACTCTAGTAGTCTAGATACGTATAGATAAAAAGCTTCAAATGGCACAATCTTATGCAACATCCTTATTTATGTTTGAACGTACTATAAGGTGCAATGTACTATCATTATAAAGTGGTATTTTATTATAAAATTTCCATAAATATTTAAACTTCGTAGTTTTTTTTTAAGTTATTACTTTTATTGTTTGTAAACTAGATTTAGTGTTAATGACCCAAAGCATAAATCACTCAATTCTTGGCATTCAGCTCCAATACTGAAATCGTTAAACATTCGTTAATAATGTGTAATTTTCTGTGTCATAATAAAGCATCAAAAGTAGAAACATGTATTATTTATTTTCAGGAATTATGTTCGGTCTCTTAAACGATTTAACTAGTTATCTACAGGGCGATAGAACTAAGAAGAGACAAAATAGAGTTAAACATAAAATAATTTTCTAAATATTAAATAAGTCCTGATATAGGGGAAAGTTGTCTGTTATCGGACAGCGGGCGGTAGCGGACAGTGACTGATTACAACGTATGTGTGAGACTTAGAACTTCCAAACAGTAAAGCAGAGGTACTAGAATCAAGATTGCAGCAGTAGAACTTATTATACGACGATGTTTCAGTATGTATTTTTCGTAAACGCCATAAAGGCCTAGAACAATTTTTTTACATGGAAAAGAACTTGGTTTTCTGCAATAACAATAGCGGTTTATTGGTGCTTCAAATATAAACTATAAGCCAGAGGAATGAAGATTGTTTATAGACAGTTTCAACATTGAGTTTAAAAGCAGTACTATTGCATATGGGAAATATTTTACCGTCTATTCCTGTTGATATGCAGTTTACATGAAAGAATCATACGAAATATAGTATATATATATATATATATATATATAAAGGTGAAGATCCGAGTCAACCGACTAATTTTCACCCAATATCTCTCCTACCCACTCTTTCTAAAATTATTGAAAAACTGGTTAAAGGAAGATTAACAAACATTCTGTCCTGAATATCAGTTTGGTTTTCAGACTTCCAAGAACACTACGGACGCAGTTTTTTCTTTTTTCAGAGAAACTGTACATCAGTTTGAATGAGGGCGATGTCGCGATCTTTTCTGACTTGTCAAAGGCGTTTGATGGTGTGAATCACGAAGTACTTTTGAGTAAGCTCGAATTGTATGGTATTAGAGGAGTGGCATTAAATTGGTTTGTTTGCTTCCTATCTTTCGAATAGACAACAAATGGTTAAGTACGATGGAGAATTTTTCAGTGCTTCCTCTCTGAGTTGTGGCGTCCCACAAGGTTCTGTTCTTGGGCCCCTGCTCTTTCTTTTATATATATATATATATAAATGAGCTGACCAAGATTGATATCCGAGGAATATTTACATTATTTGCAGATGACGCAACAATTTTATGGCGTGGAAAGAATGGCTGTGATTTGAAACATATTATCGAGTATAAACTTGTTTATAGTGAATAAATGGTGTGCTGCAAAGTTTTAATTTTACTAAAACCAGCGTGTTAAGTTTCAAATTTACCTGTGATAGTTTTACTTTGAATAATCATTTTATAGAGAATAAGCTAGTGACTAGATTTTTAGGTATACTTATTGACGATAAGTTGAAATTTATTGACCACATAACGGCATTACATAAGAAGTTGGCCGCTGGGTGTTATGCGGTAGGAACAGTGGCAAGGGAATTAGATTCAAATGTGGCTAGAACAGTGTATTTTTCGTTGACTGAATCTCATTTGAGATACGAAATTGCTTTTCGGGGATTCTGTAGTCGGCAGTTATTAAATTCGATTCTTATCTTATAAAAGCGAGCAGTGCGTTATTTATTTAATGTAAAAATGAAGGAGCATTGTAGGACTTTATTTATTCAAGGTAAAATATTAACAGTGATAGGTATTTTCATTTTAGAAGTAGTGGGACTGAGTCATATAAAATATAAAAATTATCAACTCCAAACCCATATTAATACACGTAATAATGGCCTGCAATTGCACATTCCCAGAACAACTATCACTAAACAGTCTCTAATTTTTGAGGGAATTAAAATATATAACAAAATTCCTCCAAAGTATAGAAATATTATGGATGAAAAATTGCTTAGGAAAAAACTTAAGGGCTTTCTTGTGACACGACCGTATTAACACGGGTGTGTTTGTGCTTTCAAAATGTGTATAATGCTGTAATTTTATGGGTATTTTTGTCTTGTTTTACTTTATTTTATTTAACTGTAAATTTTTAAATTAATTTAGTAGACATATATTTTATTTTATTTTAGGTACATGTTTTGTTAATTATGGACTTTTGTTTTTTTATACTGTTTATTTTTATTACTGACTTTAATCACGTGTTTATTGATCTGAGTTTTTTAAGTTTTTTATTTTCACAATTTTTTGTGTTGCATATGTTATTGTTTATATTTATTTTTAACTCTTTGTTCTGCATAGTGCATTGTTAACAAGATTGATTTTTTTACATCAATAAAGCTTACTATTATTATTATTATTAAAAATATCAAGTACCTGTTGACAAGTATAAAATACAATGAACACCAATGGCAGATCTGTGGTGACTTAAAGGTGATTGCACTTTTACTTGGGCTACAGCTAGGCCACACCAAGTTTAGCTGTTTTTTTGTGGAAATTGATAGACCGCAAAAAAATTTTTGTTGACATCACTGCATATTAAATTGGGCCTAATGAAAAACTTTGCTAAGGCACTGAATACAGATGGGCCAGCTTTTCAGTACCTGCGTCAGAAATTCCGAAGGCTAAATGAAGCAAAAATTAAAGAAGGTATTTTTGTTGGACCACAGATTCGAAATATTCTGACAGACAAATATTTTAACAAACACTCTATCAGATATTGAAAAAAATGCTTGGAGTGACTTGCGCCTCGTTGTCACTAATTTCTTTGGAAATAAAAAAGCTGATAATAACGTTACTCTTGTTGAAAAATATGCTGCCATCGTATCAAAAAATAGGTTGCAATATGTCTCCATTTCCTACACTCACATCTGGATTTCTTTCCTGACAGCTGCGGAGCTGTAAGCGATGAGCACGGCGAATGCTTCCACCAGGATATATTAACAATGGAGAAAAGGTAACAGGAAAGTGAAATGATTCCATGCTTGCCGACTACTGTTGAACTCTTGCTATAGATGCTCCAGAAACAATTCACAAAAGAAAAATAAAAATAAAGGATATTTAGTGTCTCTACAAGTGTAAAAGTATGTATTTTTTATTATTTTGTCAAAAATAAAATAAAAAAACTTGTGCTTGAAAATTGCAGCTCAGTTTTTAATTTGCTTGCTATTATTGTGTTCAGCGCCCCAAAATTAACAAAAGAATGCACTTTTCTTACAAGATACAACAAATAACTAAAATTTATTACGTAGTGTTAATTTGTTTTCGGTAAATAACTGATCGGAGCCTTACTTTTTTTAATGGAGTTTTTTTTAATTTTAAGTGGCAGTCATGTGGTTTCAGGGAGTCGAGTAGGGTGGCATCATACACAAAAATTCTTTTAAAATTTCATGCATAACGGAGAAATTTTTTGTTATACAGATGAAAATGTCAAAAGTTTGTAGAAAATGGGAGGAGGCAAACATAAAGAAGCAATGTCAAAAGAACTAAGTATTGCCTTTTCTTATCCATTGCTTTAGGACATTGGTCATGTAAATGTTGTCGAGGAGCAACGGAAAAATGGAGCGGGGCACCATCAGGCATATACCATAGTTCTCGCTGAAGTAAAATAGGCAAATTTTCCAGAACAGCTGGTAATAGGTTTTGCAAAAAATTTAGATAAATATTTCCATTTATCCTTTCTGAAATCAATCAACAGTATCAGTAAGGTAATGATCAATAATACCTGTTCAATATTTTAAAGTTATGCTGATGGTATGCAACTTTAATGGCATATGGATTTTGATCCACACATACATGTTCGTTGTGCAGGTTGATGACTCTAAATCTTGTAAAGCACGCCTCGTCTGTAAACTAAATTTTTCTGCCAAAATTTGCGTCACAAATCCTTTGTTTCGAATAAACTCACAATATATAAGGCACATGCGGCGATCAATCGCTAAAAGTTCTTGAACCTCTTGGACCTGAAACTGTTCTTTTGAAATATCATTTGCAATAGTTTTAGGAATATTCAGCTCACATTCTAAGCGGCGGGTACTAACACTGGATTCTTCTTCAACTCTTTCTAAATTTTCCATTTTTTTCGACTGTTTGAGTTCTTGGAATACGACCCCTTTCGTCAAATTTTTTCTCAAAGCTGCCAGTTTCTCGGAGATTGACTCTCAATATCGCCAGATATTTGATGGTTTGGTATTCGGCGATTAGGAAATCTCTCCATGTAAACCCTCAAACCTCGAAGCTTATTTATTTCACAAACTCATACACCAGAATCATGTCGACCTTCTCGGATTGCGTGTGTAATTGTCCATGTTTAATAGTTAAATAGGCTTAGAACTTTAGAAAGTTGATTTTACTTTAGTCGACTTCTAAGACAGTGATGGCAATTTGTCATTAATAGTCAAATTATTAAGTGTCATGTCAACAAAGCCTACTCGAAAAATAGTGTTACAGGTATTTTTTATTATTGCAGTAAACCTAGTGTATGCAAGTAATTGAAAAAAAAAAATTCTGTCGAAATCTCTCATCAACGAATATTTGTCAAGGGTGAAAAACGCTTCCATAACATGCGATTATTCGACATAATTATCTATGTTTATACTTTTATAGCACTGTTAAATCACAAACCAAACTCATTACATTCAGTTACCACGTTTTCAAGAAATTTGGGAAATATCAATATTTTCTTAAAACTTTAACGTTCTTCTACCGTCTCAACGAAGCAGTATCGAATATAAGTTTTTGGCGATTTTCGGAAACAAGATACGTCTTTGTTCCCATCAAATCTTCAAGCTTCAACCTTATACTAAAAAAAATTCGATCCAAAACTAGAGTTTAGCTCTTTAGTTAAAAACGTCTAATTCCTGTGAATTGCAGTTCGACCTAGGTTCGCAAAAAATGTGCTTTTTATTTTATCAGCACCAAAAATAAATTATTGTTGTTGCAAACGTTGCTAGGTCCGATAGAAATAAATATCCTGCATTTTAGAACATCTCAACTTTCATATCTCTAACTCATTCATTCTTTACATTGATATTAATTTACTGATTTTTGGATTTCGTGGTGAAATTTATTGTGAAATAATTCGAATATGGAATACACGTTTACTGAGTATGCAGATATACATCTGATGTATGGTCTTGGTACTTGCAATGCTTTGGAAGCCACAACAGATATCCTAATCGTACTCTTCCAGGTCAGAAAACATGTCAACGAGTAGACCAACGTCGAAGGGAGAATGGTAGGCGATGATTACATTAAATAAGGTAATATTAAATTTCTTCATAATTTTAGGGAATTTTGGGGAAAGAAGTACTGATGCTGGTCGGGAAGAACAATAAGTACGCAGCAATTAGAGGAAAATATTTAAATTCTGTAGATGACACTCCTTCAACGAATACTCGAAAATTGTCAGTGTAGTTTTAATACGTCGAATAACAATAGTACATGAAGTTCTTCAAGAACAGCTATATATCCATATCATTTGAAAACAGTGCATGACTGATTCCTAATGATTTTTTGGTAGAATACACATTGGCTATTGGATTGGCAAAGAAATAATGAAACTTCAATAGCACTATTCCCTTCATGTATGAAGCAGGGTTTACCAAAAATGGTATCATTAAGATTTACATAACTCACATGTATGGGCTGATGAAAATCCTCATGAAACTATTGTTTCGCATCATAAACAGCAGTTCCAATCAATTCTTGTCTGAACAAGAATCATTGGCAATTTTTTGATTAGACCATTTGTATTGCCGGCACGACTGATTGGAGAACTGAATAACGTCTATCCACACCGTTGGTTGGGTAGAGGAGGACCTATTGCTTGGCCTCCTCGATCTCCCAACTTAACGCCGTTGGATTCTTACTTGTAGGGACACCTCAAAACCTTGATGTATTCCACTCTGGTCGATAATAGAGGGAGTTAATGTGGTGAGTACTGCAGTACTCAATTCTTTGGGTCCGGGAGTGTATCAGACTTCACTGAGAACATGTTGAACCCTCTTACAAAGTTTTTGTTCTAAGCAGATAATTTAACTTTTTATGGAAACTATGGTGATAGGGAAAATTCCTCTTTCTCATATTCAACCCGACAAAGTTAGCAGACTAAATGTGTAAATAAAATGACGTTTTTTCGGAAAACAGGATTAGCGACATAAATGAAGAGTACCTAATTTTTAGTTAATAGGTAAAGGTATGCAAAAAACGTTTTTTAAAATTCTTATCGTACAGGGCGTAAAAAAATGAGGTCATGAGTGTAACAGCTAGTCCGTCTCTGCAGCTCTGAGTAATTTACAACACTTGAAGAGTCTTACCTGGTACACATTATGTAAAAAAAATTGAAATATACCTGGTGGTTCAATAATTATGCGTAAAAACTTGATTCCATTGCAGCTCTTTTGAAAGCCCATATCTCCGAAGAGGAGAGCGATAAGAAAAAATTTTATGAACTTGTAATATTCCTTTCAAGTGTTTTTTTTCATATCCAGGAGAGTTCCCACATTTTCCTGGAACACACTAAAAAAACTGAATAAACCTAATTATTACGGAATTTTTAATATACTATCTAATTCTGTTCATCGATGCAATTGGTACGCGACATAACGTTGAATGCACGATATTCTTCCTTGGAACGGCTGTACTTTGTTTTATCCTAGTTTTCTTCTGAGTCCATATTATTTTGCCTGTTCCATTATTCTTTTTGTAATATTTCTTTGTACTTTTTACCTTTTGTTGTTAAGGGTAAGTCATCAACAAGTTGTTGGATTTATTGAGATGTCTTTGTTTTATTTACGAGTAGGGTTTTAATTATTTTTCTATTTCCATACTCTTTTATCTCTTATTGGTGAAGTAAGCCTCTTGGTAAGTTGGGAAACAAAGTTTTTTATTTTCCCTTCATATCAGCTATTTTACAGTCGGCGTTAATGCTAGGGAATTTTACCAAATTTTTCTCCTTCAATCCATTAAAAGGAGAGACAATTTATTTCCTGCAAATTCCACTCTGGTCTCTTTGCCTTCTAATTTGACTACCTAATGATCTCGGTAGTGAATCAATAATTACAGAAAACATATTTTGGAGTGAGAATTTTAAATAGGCAGTTGTCTTCTGTGAATTTTGGTTTTGGCTCACTGCAGCATCACTGAAGAGACCATTAGCTAGTCGAAACTCAAAACTAGGGAGAACCAGAGTGAAATTAGCTTGTTAAAATTCAATTTAAACGACTGTAAAAAATGTCTTTATGTTTATTTAATATTTTAATACGAATACTATATCTTCTAATCTTTACAAGAAATAAAGTAAGTATACAGTGCTTTTTTTTCCCTTGTTTTGACTTGCAAAAGTTATTATTTTCCCTCAACTTTATGAATTTTGTAAAAAAAAACCTTAATCCCATTATCTCCATTTAATGTTCTTAAGAAATACTGTACAAGAGCATGTAGAAGCATAATGTCATTTTGAAATTATGACCAATTCAATGCTCTGACTTCCTCCTTTCTCCAAGTTTTGCAAACTACTGTGACTATAAAATAACGTTCTCGAAAAAACGAAACCTCGTTTGTCATAGAATTTTTGAGTTTAAATTATATTTTTGCTAATCCATTCAAAGGATAAAATATCTGGAACCTAAATACGCTTATTGCTAAGCCTCATATTAGGAAAACACAATCCACACTACACGCATTAAACACAGCAGTAAAGAAGCAGCTTAAGACCGCTTAAGACGTTAACGGATTTATCATGTTTGCTTTTCACATTCCGCCTTTTAGAGATTTATGAGGTTTCAAAACTTTGTGGGAAATTAAAAGTTAGCATGTAATATTTCAATTATTTCCGGGAAGATATAATATTCATAGTATAAGCGATGTAATAATTAGTGTGATTTTTTTAAAATTTGATATAAATGCAACATACAGGATGTCTCACGGTGACAATCTATTAGAATATCTCGGAAAATAGAGCAATTTGAATCCTGCAAATTGGTATAATGACTTTTAATAGAGTGTAGCCTAAAATTGTTTCAAAAATTCGTTTCAAAAATAAAATGGTGATACTCGGAATTCCAATTGTTGCTTTTAGATATTATGGGGCTCAATAATGATTTGTCTGAAAACGACATTTTAGATAGGAGAAAGTGGGATAAAGTCGGAATGCTAAAGAACTTATTAAATACAAAATATGGTTTAAAGAATATGAATTAACTGTATTAGCTATCGTTTAGTTTACTTATTTAGTCATCTATTTCGTCAACGAGATCACGGTTTTCATTATAATAAGTAATAAAAAATAATCCATTTTCAAAACTTAAGTTTTTATGATTTTGCCCCATGCTTGGTACAAAATCGGGTATACCCGCATCTCATAACCGACTTTGCTCCTTAAGAACGGAATCATCGGAACCCATTAAGTTCTTCTGGTTCCCAACCAGTACAGCTTCATGAGCCCATTTCTTACACTGCAGACGTTGCACCCCATTATTACTTGTTCGCGTATTTCCATGTATTTCAGTGCAACAAATACATAAATCGTCGGAAACTTCCTTTTTTTTTTCTTTTCGGATTAGCTTATTACTTCTTTTTTTTTATTATATTCTACGAGTTCTAATTTATAAGGCATTTGAAGTGATTTTTCTTGCAATATGAGGTTTAGGTAAAATAAGCTAAAGACGACGATGCTGATTGCTTGTGGACTGATTGTTCGCTTTATAGTGATTGGTTGTTAATTTATTGGTGATGTTTCTACTGTTCGCTGCTGTAAGTACAGGATTATCATTTTCAGTGGTTGTGCTAATAACGTTTTCATCCTGAGCTTTAACTAGGGGCGGATCCAGCCTCTTTCTTTGGGGGGTGGGGGTGATATCACAATAGTACAGTATGGCAAGCTAAAGCAAGTTTTTGACGGAGGGGAGAGATGCCAGCAACATTTCCATTTCTAGTGTAAAAGTCTATTTTTCTGAATTCGAAGCTCTTGAGAGACGTGATCACAAGGAAAAACAAGTTGTCGACGGGGGGTGGAAGCCTGCAGCATACACATTCCTAGTATAAGAGCCAGAATCGGGTCTATTTTCCTAATCTCAAAACTCTTAGGGGGGCGATTGCCAGAAAAACAAGTTTCCGACGGGGGGGGGGGGGGTAGAAGCCAACAGCATACACGTTGCTAGTATAAGAGGCACAATCGGGCGTTATTTTCCTGAACTCTAAGCTCTTGGGTGGACGATCGCAAGAAAAAACAAGTCGTCTGCGGGGGTGTGGGGGGTGTGTGTGAGCCAACAGCATACACATTCCTAGTGTAAGAGGCACAGTCGGGTGTATTTTCCTGAACTGTAAACTTTTGGGAGGGGGCGCGATCGCAAACCGCCCCCCCCCCTAATCCGCGCCTGGCTCCAACTTTAGTTTAACTGAAATAATTCGTTGTGGGTTCAGTAGATGTGATGTCCATTATCCGTCGTAGTAGCAGATATAAAATCATGATCAGAGAAGATATTCGGATTTAATGGATAACTTCCTGTTTTTCAAAAACCACTCATAGCGTTTTGCAGAGTTGCTGCTTTAGAGAACGCAATCCCAAAAAGCTTTCCAAATTAAAACTGGGTAAGAATATGACCTGTATTATTACGGAACCATGTCATGATTTCTTGGCTGTAAGAGATGCTTAAGGGGCCCGCACGCACGAATGTCATTCAATTTTTGTTGACAAACAAATCAAGATGGCTGACTACAGAAGACAAAGCGCGTGTAAGTTTGAAATGCACTAGAAAGCAATAATGCCATGTCCCGATTTACCCCCATACCCGGTTTTGGACTAATCTTCCCTAAAGGGAAGTGGAAAAGTAACACGTTTTGAGCTCTATCAAAAAATTTTAAAACACTTTTTCATTCAATAGATAGGCAATAATAGTCCTTATCTGTCCACGTAGGGTGTGTCCATACCTAGCTAGAACGCTGTTCGATTTATATACGAGTTTTCGCACAATCCTCCAAATATCAGGCAGTTTTACAGATTTTTGGCAAAGAGACCACGATAAACAATCTAATACTATGTTTCTATGAAGAGACGTGTCATTTTCTTGGATACCTTTCGTTGGAAAATGTTATGTACTCGCCATGAATAAAAAATTAATTTAATATGTAAGCATTTGTATACTTATTATTTTCCATTTTTCGACAATATTTTTCACGAACAAACACGGTAGCAAATCGTTGATAAATTGTAATTGACAATGATACGCCCCACCATAGAAACATATTATCAGTTTGTTTTGCATGGCCTTCTTGCCAGAAATAACTAAAACGGCTTGATATTTGGTGGATTCTGCAAAAAATCTTATACAAGTTGAAAAGTGCTCTAGTTAGTTATGGTGACATCATATATGGACAGATAGGGAATATTCATGCACTTCTACTGGATGAATCAACAATGTATTCGTATTTGAGAAAAAATGAGTGTTTATTTTTATTTTTTGATAGAGCTGAAAATTTGTTAATTTTCCACTTCCCTGTAAAATGTTATTTTTATATAATTTATTATCAAGTCCAAAAATATCTAAAGATACAACCGGAATTCCGAGTTTCACCATTTTATTTTTGGACCGATATTCAATTTTAGGCGATATCCTATTGACGGTTAATATTTGGAAAAAATTTTTTTTTCTCAAAAACGGCAAGAGTAGGGCAAAAAAAATTTGAGTAAAAGTTATCCGAAATGAAGAGAGAAATTTAAAAAAATGTGACATACAGGGTAAGCTGTTTAAAATAAGTGTTCAAGACAACTTCCAGTATAACCGAAAGTCGCACAAGATCACTGTTACTTCATCTGAAAAGAGCGTCACTGAAGACCCCAATATACAAATTCGCAGAGACACTCTATATCTTAATTTTGTTACAGTTAGTTCATAGCAGACTAGAAAATAATAGTTTTCTTGTACATTTTAAAGGAAATAATAGGAATCCCAATTTTGAATGGATTAGCAAAAGTAATTTATTTTATTAGCATAGAAAGATCCTAAAATTGCACCTGAAACATGGGTTCTAAAAATTTAGAAAACCCTTCTTAAATTTTTTAATCTTAGATTTAAGATCTATTCTAAGCTAACTGTTATAACCGAGGCTTTCATTCATTCTATTTATACGTATTGTATTATATATTATTTGTTTTATCACTCAGTAATTATTAATCTTAATGCTTCGTTGTAGGTAACAGCAGATCTGGATTTTCTTCAACTTTCAGAAATACAATATTTCTAGTTGCCTAAATGTATTGTCCTTTCAAGCAAATATAAAGAAAGAATATATATTAATACTTTATTTCCTGCAAATTCAATTCTAGCTCTCTCTCCATACGCATTTCATCCACCTTACGGTCTCGTCAGTTGAACTATATTGAACCAACGGCAACATTTGCAAAACAATTAAAGTTGCCGACTTTTTTATATCAGTCTGAAAAATATCGCCAATCGAATGCCATTTATACATTCACCAGAGTAATACGAAATTTACAAATTAAGATTTCAGTAAGATATAAATAAATCTATTTTCTGATGTGTTTAAATGGCTGCCTAAATGTAAACTCCTTTCAAGCAGAAATAAGGAAAGAATGTATACAAACAGTTTATGTCGTGCAAACACAACTCTTGTTTTCTATCCATATGCGTTTCGACCACCTTATGGTCTCGCAAGTGGAGCTGAAAATAAACTATATATATTCTTTCCTTATTTCTGCTTGAAAGGATAATATATTTAGGCAAATATTTAAACATGACAGAAAAATATATTTATTTATTTCTAACTGAAATATCAATTCTTAAATTTTACCCTACTCCGATAAACGTATAGATGTCGTTCGACTGATGATATTTTTCAGTCTAACATCGAAAAGTCAGCAGGCTTAATATCCTGGCGAGATGAATCGGAATTTATATTTTATATAGACTATTGTTTTCTGCGAATGTGGCTCTCGGCTTGAAACAACTCCGCTGACGAGACCTTAAGATAGTCGAAACGCCTATAGAGAGGGAACCAGAATTGTATTTGAAAGAAATAAACCATTTTATATATTATTTCCTTTTTTCCGCTTGAAAGGAGAGTACATTTAAGCAAATATTTAAACAGTGCAAAACAATAGATTTATTAATTTCTTACTGAAGTCTTAATATTTAAATTTGATACTACTAACCAAAGATGACACGCCTATTTTTGGGTGCCTTTGGGCTTAAATATTTAAAAAAACTCAGAGAACATATTGGTAAGAAGATTTAAATTCTACACTGAAAAATCTACGAAAATAAATTATAAAACCTAGGAAAGGATTTGGGCCCATAAAATATAGTTACAAAATATGTGAACTCAAAAACTAGCAATATGATCTTAGCTCTTGTATAAGTGTAACCAACTCTCAAACCCTATATACATTGCAGAAACAATTAAAAGAGAGGCCAGAAAAAAAATTTAATTCGATGTATAGTTGTAAAAATTAAAAATAATGGATACAATATGGTGGTAGTCAAATTTAAGCTAAAACACAACAGACATAAATCAGAGCTGACAGTACATATACGAGTGTAACCGCTCATATTTCGGGAACTGGTATTACTGCCATCTGACGTATCCATTGCAAAGTTTGACATACGTACTCTGAAGGGAATATATATATATATATATATATATATATATATATATATATATATATATATATATATATATATATATTGCTGGTTCGGTAAATTTAATCTAGGCCGTTTTCTCACAGGTGAATCGCGTGTAGTTCGGCCAAAATCTGTTGTAGCGAAAAGAAACATCTATGCAGGGCGTGAACTGATAATGCTGGATCATTGTGAGATTGAGGTTTTAGTATAAAAAATTATTAGTGTCGATTGAAGAACAACAGAGATACTTCTAAAAACATTTATAAAATCGTGAAAAGGTGAGTCTTGGATCTATATGTGTAAGCTCGAAAGTAAACAGCTGTCAACCGTACGAGTCATCCATGATGAGCCAAAATAAACAAAAGTTGCTCGAATGACTTCCAGGCAATTGATCTCCCATTTTTTCAAAAAAAAAACTGGCCATATTGTAACTATTTACTTACCGGAAGTGTTCCGTGAATTAAGGAAAAGAAACCGGATATAATGGCTCATTGTCCATCATGATAATGCAAGCTCTCAAATATCGACTCAATCAAGTGACTTTTTAAGCCCCTAAGACCTGGAAATGATAAGTCATACAGTCCACATTTGGCATCCACAGATTTATTTTTGTTCCCATACATGAAGAATAAATTGCTCGGTTAACGATTTTCTACACCTGAAGACGTGGTTGATACGTTCAAAAACCATATTTTGGGGATGTCATCTTCAGTTTAAAAACTTTTTTTTTCGTATTGGTTCAAACGCACGTCTTTGTGGAGAATATCCAGAAATCAACATATCTGGGACATGCCTCAAGATGAGATGAAAAAGAAATTCAACCTTGTGAGAAACTTCAGCACAAAGTTGAGTCGTCATTGAGGCAGAAATATCATTAAAAAACAATAATTCCATTAAATGGTGTACAGATGGCTACAAAACATCGAACAGAACTGGAATAGGAGTGTGTTAACCCAGAATTAAACACCAAACGTTTTTCTGGCGGGAATACACCAAATGTATTCAATTCAGCAAAGAGAAAATCTATCGCGAATAAGAGATTCTTATCATATCAGATAGTCAAGGAGCCATCAGTGCACTGAGTTCTCAAGTAATCAGGTTTAAGATGATCTGGGAATGCCTAGAGGAACTTTATGAATTAGGTGAAGATAACAAAGTCGTCCTCTTGTGGGTACCGGGACACACTGGGTAGAGGGGAATGAAAAAATAGACAAGCTCGCGCGAAAGTAGTAGAGAATGCTGGAAGAACTAAAAAGAGAAGAAGAAAGCAGGAGATTCAATTACTGGGTGGATCTGCAAGGAATGGGTCAAGCGAAGGTACTTCTTGGGAACTACGACCAGAAAAAATTCTAGGAATGCATAAGCCTAAACAAAACATGCAAACAAGCATAAAGTTGCGAGGTGTGAATTTAGAAAAAGTGCAAAGATACAAATACTTGGGCACATGGATAACAGCAAATAATGAACAAACAACAGAAATAAGAACGAGAATAGAAATGGCAGGAAGTGCGTTTGTAAAACTGAAAACCATACTGTGGAACAGAGACATCACTCTAGAACTAAGAATGAGAATTTTAAGATGTTATGTATTTTCAGAGCTGCAGTATGGGTTGGAAGGCTGGACACTAAAACAAGAACGCATAAATAAACTGCAAGCGTTTAAAATGTGGCGTTACAGAAGGATGTTGAGAATATCTTAGACGGAGAGAAAAACAAACGTAGAAGTATTGCTAGCGATGGACAAAAACTATGAAATACTTATCAACATAAAAATAAAGAAACTGCAATATCTTGGACATATAATGAGAGGCCAGCGATACGAGTTGCTTAGATTGATCATGCAGGGTAAAATAGAAGGAAAAAGAAATATTGGAAGAAGAAGAATTTCATGGTTGAGAAATTTGAGAGAGTGGTTCAATTGTAGCTCAGTAGAACTTTTTCGAGTAGCGGCAAATAGAGTGAGAGTGGCAATGATGATATCCAACCTCCAATAGGAGATGGCACCTGAAGAAGAAGAAGAAGAAGAAGAAGCAAAAATCAACTTAGATTTCTGACAGGAATCCTGACGAAACATTGGCACCTGAAAGATCGCCTCAAGAACTCGTATTGATACAAAGATAAAAGTGCAAATTCTGAGAGGAAGAGGACGAAACCTCTATTTACCTTATTGTGTATGTAGCACTTTAAAAATCCCTAGAATACAGTTCTTGAGAGAACATCAGATAGAAGAAGGGAAATTATCCACTTTACAGCCGTACAAGATCCTAAGGTTCCTAAGGTAAATTGGACTGGAAAACCTGCTCTAGTCGGCAAGATATTCCTAACGACTTGACAGAAGAAGGGAAACACAATAGATCTATTAGATCGTAATGTACTGATGATCTCCGATTTCACACACATGCAAACATTCTAAAAATATAAGATCGTGATGAGTGACAAGTCTTGGATCTGTATGTATAAGCTCGAAAGCTAATACGCGTCAGTCATATGAGTCATCCATAAGCTAAAACAAACAAAAGTTGCTCGAAGCACTTCGAGTAAAATGGTCGAATATTTTTCAAAAAAAAACTGTCTATATTGTAACCATTTATTTGCCGGAAGTGTTCGGTGAATCGGATACGATGGCTCATTCTCCACCATGATAATGAAAACTCTCAAATATCGGTTCAAGTAAATAACTTTTTGAACACCTAAAACGTGGAAATGATAGATCGTAGAGTCCAAATTTGGTAGCCAGTGTTAATTGCTGTTCCCGTACATGAAGAGTAAACTCCTTAGTCCACGATATTCTACACTTAAAGACGCCTTCAAAAACTATATTTTGGGAATGTTATCTTCAGCAGAAAAACTTTTTTTTCGTACTGGTTTAAACCCATGCAAAAGTGTATTGATCATCGTGGATAATTTTGAAAGACAATAAAACCATTTTTAATAATAGATATTTATTTTTGCTTGTTATTTTCTAAATATAAACATATCTTTAGGCTCTTTCCTAGTTCTTATGATTGATTTTAATAGACTTATTTGTAGAGAATTCAAATCTGTTCACCATCATGTTCTATCACATCTAGTTTTTAAGATATTCGAGCCCAAATATAGAAACAAGAATGGTCATTTTGCCTCTTTTAGGTAAGAATATCTGTAAGTCCTGATTATAATAGCCAATTTTGGTAAACACATTTGGATTCAGCATTCCAAATTATGCTGCGAGTGACTCTTATTATCACAAATGGGGTCGGAACCTTAAATTCTAACGTCTGTGTTTTTTTCTTTAACCTCTCTGGAACCATGTTTATCAGTAATTAATCCTTCAAAAAGCTCTACTAACCACAAAATACAATTGTCCAGAAATGGAAATTTATGTAACGATTATTGTTTTTCAATTTACTACCAAATTTGTACAAAATATATTCCAACGTTATATTTACCATGATCAAGTATATGTATAATTATATTCCCGAGGCCCCATTTTTGTCGTCTTGGTAATTTTGCTAAGAGGATTATTTGTAGAGAAAAAAACATTGTTAATACAACTATTTGTATATTGAAATTAGCTCCTTGGTCAAGTAGTGAGTGAAATAAAAACATTTACGTAAGCCGAGTACAACGTTCAAGGTGAATGCATCAAAGGTAAATATTTTACATCATAATATTTATTTGTACAAAAATTATAATCTCCTAAATTATTTTTTTCTGTTGGTAATTTTGAAAATACGGGGAATAATAAATAAAATATCTACTTAACTATGATAAAAATGATCGTGCATTCTCTAGCAATGTTCAATGATAACAATTTTTTATATTTGGGTGCCAAATTTCCTTTCAATTCGTTAATTAGTGCATTGCAATAAAAAAATTATTTTGTGATATTGGAATGATTCAGAATCTTCAAATTTTCAAAATATAAAAATATTCATAAGTGAAAGATTATCATATATGATGACGATGCTCCATCATATTTTAAACTAAAATAATGATCAAAATAGTTTCGATCGAGTTGTAAGAACCCAGAGATGGAAAGCCTTCAGAAGGATCCAATTCTGATCATGTCAGGAACCAATTGTTTCGAATGTCATCGTTTGAAGAATTTATTATTGCTAAAGCATTAAATTATATCTAAAGGAACCGTTTTAATAATTCGATTTGATAAATTAAATATTGAGAAAGTTTCGGTAAGAGAAGTTCCAAAATTTTTGACTCCAAAACAGCGGCTTAAGCAACAAACAATATTATTTCGAATATTTCGATGCCAACTTCTCTAACATACTGACATGCGATGAGATTTGGTTACCAACACTAGAATTCCGAAACAAAATGAGTCAATCCATTTCCAAAAGGCCAGTACGCAATAAAACTACAAATAATATTAGTTAGGTAATTTCCGGAGGAAGGTGTTTTATCTAACATACCGTCATACAGTATAAAGCAACCAAGCCAGGGTGATGATTTGAAATTAAGTCGGAGAAAAAATAGATTAAGGCGCTTTCTCCGTTTATGCAAACCAGACGGTTTAAACTACATCAAAATAATGTATGAAGTCTGTATGTATTTTGTCAAGTAATTCAAGAGCGAATTATATCGAAAAAACTAAAGAGCCTATTCGGACACAGCTATTTTACAGACCTACACATCACATCTAAAATTTTCACTCATTAAAACACATCCTTTCACACGCACTGTTACCTTATTTTATAACTCAACATGTCTAGGTAAAATAACTTCTGGTTTAAAAAAAAATTTAATAAATGTTTACCTTACGGTTGAATGAATGAATCAATGAATAAGAGTGATTATACTCAATCTTTGATGCTTGGACCTCGTTGGAGATATTACATTCTACCATGGCTGCAGGTCATTCGACACCGATCGGTTTTGCGAATCTAAACAATCTCGTTACCTGACCTTACCTAACTGCTTCGGGTGATATTACTGTATCCCTGAAATGATCAACATTTCATCCTTCTCCAGGTATCATCTGCACACCGGTTCATCTTCGATGCCAATCTTATAAACATAACCATGATCAGCAGTTTCCTAGTATACCGTGAATTAGGTTTTGCTTGGTACATCTCATTCCAACATTCGATAAATTTGCTTTCCAGCAACAGTTTCAGTTCCCTCTTACCGAGAGTAATTGGAGCAGGTATAATGGGCTGGGAGCCGTATGGCTCAGCTGCGAATTCCATCGTTGCCACACGCTTCCTCGTTTCCATGTATACCCTAGTGACCTGGAAACAACAAGACCCTACGGTTAAAACTTTTTCGTAATTTAAATTTTCGAGAAAAATTTAAATATTTTTCAGTCTTGTTTTCAAATTCAATGATATCAATGTTACTAAGGTTAGCTTTTTGAAATGACACTCTGCGTTTTTACACATAGAGGGGGCATTTAACGATACCTCACCTAATTCTATGAATCAATAGTTTTCAAAGAAGTTAAATTCCTTTTGGAGGACTGGGTATGAGTACAAGTAAGAAACAGAACTGTAATTATTTCTTTTCAAAGGGCAATGGTTACATTTAGTTCCCCCAAAGGATATCCTTTCACCACTCCTGTAGTCTCTATTGGTAGACCATCTTTTAGCTATAGTCCTATTGTGTAGGATGAAGTTGCAGTCGCATGCCAACGACCTGAGCATATTACCACGTGGAACGTTTTCAAGTGAAATTTTCGTAACTCTTCAGGAAATATTTAACACGATATTTGCATGGTGTGAGAATCAGGAGATATGAATAAATAATCAAAAACTAACAATAGTGCCTCTATGAAGAAAGAAAACATGATGGGCTGAGGACTCATACATTGAGAGAGAGAGAGAGAGAGAGAGAGAGTACTTGTAGTGATCGTAGATAAAGAGCTTAACTGGAACTTGTATGTGACAAAGATAGAACACTACATCAGGCGAGACTAGCTGCAGTATATGTGGAAAAATCCACTAACTATATATCATGATCATCAATGATAGCCTACGGATCTGATGCTGTAAGGGGCAGCAACGAATAGCTCAAGCAAAGCTCTCAGACAAGCATGACTGGCGATTACATCCGCGTTAAACAAACGCTAGCGGCTATGAAAACTTACATAAAACTATTGTGAGCTCATCAGATAGCCATAGAAAATATATCATGCTTCTTGTAATAGAGAAGTAATTGAAAACAAGTAGAAAGTACGAAATTTATGGAGTTAATTAAAACACACGATATCCTAGTTATGAACACAGACCTTATAATTAAACCAATGACAGAGTCCTAATTGGTACCTTTTCTAGCCTTAAAGAATGTATGAATAAAATAGGTCTGCCTGTTTACCAATAAATCCAAAATTAGGAAAAGTGTAGAAGCAGGAATGAATATCTTCTAAATACTAAAATATTAGTAAGTCTGGTGATACTACACATATCTTTTGCAAGTGTAAATTTTCGTAATATACTCGTATGTTAAAAGGCTGGATCGAAGGAATAACCCACAAAAACTATAAAAATATGTTAATATAGTCAAGTGGTACTTATAGCACTGCATTTGTACATCCATAACTGCATGGTATTGCCAGAAGACCATAATCAGATTGAGGCAACAGAACAGTTACTCTAATGTGGATACCTAACATTATGGGCTAGAGAGCAAAAAATCAGCTTATTTACTTACCAAAAAATGGGGCAGAGAAAAACTTTCTAGCACTGGAAATATTAGTGGGAATTATATACAGTGCTGCCAGTAGAAGAAAATAAAAAACTGTTCGGGTTTTCTTTACCAAGAACACTACGCGTTAAAACGTTTATAAAATGGCCTCTTGAGTAGAAAATCGCAAACAGTTTATCAGAATTGACCAAGATCATTACAGGGCTGTATATCAGTCACTAAACTAAAACATCACGTGCGCAATAGTGGACTAGCAGAAAATGCACTGTGTCTATGGAAGATGACGGAACGACAAAACACTCTCTGCCTTTGACGTGCGAAGGCTGGAAATGCTCAATAAATACAACCACGGTACTTCAAAAATGTTTATAAGATCGCTACAGATTGCGGGTCATGAATCTATGCATGTAAGCCCGTGTTAACAGCAGTCGACCGCATGGGTCTTCCATGATGATCTAACACTAACAAAAGCTGCTAGCGAACGAAGCATTTCGAAGCAGATGATCGCTGTTTTTTTCAGAAAGATTAATAATTTTGCAGCCATGCTTTTAGAGAACGGTCAATTCTGAATGATACACAAACATTTTTTTATCGGACCTTTGTGAATTGAAAAAAACAAAATAGATACGACGGATCATTCTCCATCATGGTAATGTGAGCTCTAGTGGCGTAAATAATAACCTCGTAGAGCCCACAACGCGGGAAGGCGCAGTCATTCTAAGAACGCCCTCAAGTCCCTTAATGAAACAGAATAAATACGAACGATCAAGATGGGTACAAAATAGTAGGGCGCAGTCAAAGATCTGTAGAGGGCGCTCATACTCTTAGTTACGCCACTGCTACGCTAACACATATTGACTCAAACAAGTGACTTTTTGAACACCTAAAAGAGGGAATTAATTAGTCATCCGTCATGCACCGCGGCACCGAATTACTTCTTTTTGTTCTCGTACATGGAGATCAAACTACGTTGTCAACGAATTTCTACCCCAGAAGAGGCGGTTAATGCGTTCAAAACCCATGTCTTGAGATACCATTGTTAGAGTGACGAAAATTCCTTGCAGATCAGTATAAACGCTTGCAAAACTGGAGAATATTTTGTTTTTTGTTATTTCTGAGGATGAGATTTTCCAACTTCTGTCATGTTGAAACACATCTCAACAGAGCTTTTAACATTATTATCTAGATACTGATATCCTAAGGCATTCATCGTAATAAGTTTTTCGTTGAGGAAAAAATCACCTGGTTTAACGAATTTGGAATGCATAAAGATGTGGAAGCCGTATCTTTTGGGTATCTCCCTAATCTCAATTAATATATAAAAACAAGCACAAACAAGATAAATCACTAAGGACACACTGTAAGGTGTACTTTGCTCACTGACAAAAATTAAATTGAACTGTCAGAAATTTTATTATTGCAGCAAATTTATAAAAGCTTGTAATATTTAAATATAATTAAATATAATTGATTTACGGCAGTCCGATGGAGGTTTCGGTAACAGTTTTATTACTCTCTCTATTTCTTGAATAGAGTATAGGAATGTGTATGTTTACGATAGCCCCTCCCCTTCCCAAGAGTTTTGAGTTCAGGAAATAGAGCCGTTTCTGCCTTTTACATTAGGAATGTGTTTGCTGCTGGCACTTCCCCCGTTGACAATTTATTTTTCTTGTGATCGCCCCCCACCTCTCCAAGAGCTTCAAATTCAGAAAAATAGACCCGAGTCTGCATTTAATACTAGAAATGGGAATGTTGCTGGTGTCTTCCCCCTCCCTCCGTCGACAACTTGCTTTCACTTGCCATACTGTACTTTTGTGATATCACCGCCCGCCCCCCCCCCCCCAAGAGAGAGGCTGGATCCGCCCCTGGCCCTATTTTATATCGTTTATGATTCAATAAAGTAATTACAATTTGAAAAAAAAAACTATATTTTTAATTTAATTTAAATTTTACTTAAATATTGGGACACCCTTTAAGAACAATCCTATACACGGTCTTCCTTTTAAAAAACATATCTTCATCCGATCCTACTTTTTTCACTCACCCTATATAATGGAAATATTTATAAAAGGTGTATATTTAGTAACTAATCTAATTGATTGATAAATTTATTCCACACATCGTTGATTCACCCTGTACATATAACCGAATTTCACCAGCAACTAGAGCATAATAATTTTAAAAAATATGAACAAAATAACATTTGTTGCTAAATAAAAGTTTACAGAATCAGTAAAAAATATGAGTGTATTTATGTTATTATCATGTACTTATAAAAATTACCAAAATATAAATAATATCCTATAGCCAAGGAATTAAAGTATGTATTTTTCAGATTGTCCATTAGTTTATGTAATATTTTACCCTGTCCTAATTTTTTTTTTGCTTTTGGAATATCGGTTATTACTGATGATTGATTGCGTAGATAAGAGAAATTTTAGATAATATTGGGCCAATCGAGAATATTTTAGGATATTATTACAAGTCTTCGTTTTTAAAATACTCGTAATTAGAAAAAATTAAAACGAGTCGATTTGGTTCATGGCTAATAACTTAATGGTGTTATACTATCACATTTATGATGATATGTCATATCTCAATCATCAAATCCCAAATAAGGAAAAATATATAATAATGAGCAGTTTGGAGTTGGAGGACGCGTACGCAAGTAAAACATGAACGTAGGTATGTACCTACTTACCTATTATCAGGCCATGGCAATGGTCATTGTGCTCACCAGAGACTTTACATAAAATGTTGCATCAAACGTAAACTATAATGATATCAGTAATCACTACCAGGTTTGGTTTGATGGTATTATTTTTTTTTAATCAACAACCATTGATTTAATTAAAAACATAATAATTATTTTGATTTTTATTTTGCGATTTTCACACAAAAAATCATTGGGAGCAAGTTGCAAAAATATATTTTATTATCAATTATAAATCAGGGAATTTTGTTGTATTTCTTCACGTGAACTAAAATATCAATGTTATGTAAAATCTTTGGCGACAGACAACGCAGCGAACATGGCTAACATGAGAAAATCTATCGAAGAACGAACAAATTCTAAAATTGTAACCTATGGTTGATCGGCACATCTTTTGAATTAAGACTTAAAGATAAAAAAAATTGTTTAAATAACCAAATATTTTTGTAACAATTATCTAGCTCAAGCGAAATTCAGCTAAGCATAGGGCAAAGCATTAAGTGTTCCAAGCGAAGTGCGTTGGAATAGCGTTGCTGACTGTTTCGAAATGTAATTCAATCAGTAGGACCTAACATTGGAAATTTGTGAGTAAAGCAAAAAAAGATTGATTCTTCCATATACCAAAAAATATCTAATATTGGACTTAAACGCGTAGCAGAAAAATATTTAAATATATTAAAACCTAGAGCAGTGGTCCTTAATATTTTTTTTTTAAATGCAACTATTTCAGATGCTGTAGAGCAATGAAAACACTTTCAGCCAGTGGCGGATCCAGCTTCTTTCTTTGGGTGAGGGGGCGGTGATATCATAAAAATATAACGGTTTTATTTTGCGATTAAGCTCACTATGGCTAATTTATTTAATTTAATCTTGTTTTGCAAATACTGTCGTTATGGGCAACATATTATCATTTTCCTTAAGTATTTCCCAGGGATTCTTTGAAGACAAGCATTTCATTAAGTACAGTTTTGATTAATTTTATTTGCCATTATTTTGTCCTACTTTGGTATTTCACTACACTGTGCTTAGATATTTTCTTATCAATATCAAATTTACGGCTACTTTTTTGTATTCAGATAGATCTTGTTTTTTCCCCGCTATTTATATTTATATTTGATGGGATTGTATGTATATTGGGTTGCAGAAATCAGGAAATTTCTATTGATGTATTAATTTATATTTCTTGAATTTAAAAATAACTACTGGGATAATTATTAGATTTATTATTCTTGTTTTGAGTGAAAAATGCTAATGATTAACGAATTGGCTTAACTAACAAATGCATTTCAGCCGACTGTTGTTGCCCTGCCATATTATTCAATCAGTCAATCAAATATGTGAATTTTCCGTCTCGTCGAGATCTCTTGCTAATTCAAATGCCCTACAAAATCGTATCCAATTTATATATCTATTTTAAATATATATCTTTTTTATAAACTTTCTCATTGTATTCGGTAAGAAGAATTTAACTGTGTCTTTATGTTTGTCTTACCAAGCAAAGAACAGCCAAAAACATTATTTATATGAACCATAGATTTTTGAAGAGACTTTATTTCATCCCATATATGCATCAGACCATCTATTTCTTCTTTCGACCAAGTTTCGCTACCTTCAAGCAACACATATAAAAAACAAACAGTCTGTTGGTTTTTTCACACTTGTACAACCAACTATTTTTATAATATACATTTTTATTCTTTTTCACTTCCACTTTGTTTTTTCAATTTTCAAATCAGGTAATGACCGTTATGATTTTTTTATTTTACATTTTTCCTCTAAAACGGACGCATTAAAAAAGTTATAAAAAAACTCACTTTGTTAGTAGTCATAGCGGCAAATACAATGACTTTTAGTTACAAAACAAAACACACCGACATAGAAAAAATTAATTAAACAGATACCTAGGGAAATACATAAAAAAATAAACAAAACTAATTTAAAATATTTTTTTCGAACCACTAAGTGCAGACAAAGTAAACATAATCTCCGAAATAAAAAAACTTGTGTCACCTGTCACCTGGTAAAAAGTAAATTCTTTATTCGAGATACTAATAGCATTCCACTCATTTAACGCCCGACATCAACTTCGTCATAACTGCATACGAAAAAATATTAATACATAGTTTCAGTTTGTTGCTCGCATATGAGCTCCGTTTGCAGGAAAAATTAGGTAGTGCTATGACACTATGCCCTTATACTACGAGTCGCCACTGGCTTTTCGTTTCGTATATACTTAAAAAATATAACGGTTTTAGTCTTGCTAAAGCTTTTCTTTCAGAATTTACACACAGAATGGGAAAAAAATGTATGTGTCTTTTCCTAACAAGTCGAGGAAAAGGGTTCGCGCAAAGTTTAAGTTGCTGACATCCACATTTATCACACCTTTAAGGGTCAATCAATCTGGAAGGCTTATACCCAAAAGACTTACTAGTGAACAGGCTGCTTAACCTGATTAAGGTAATCAACCTGTTCACGTAGAATAGATTTAACAGGCGATACATTGAGTCAGTAGGCTCACGGGGAAGGACTTCTCAAGCCTGGCCTGTTACATCATTCAATGAATTAATCAATCAAATATGAGAATTTTCTATCTCGTTGTGGCCTCTTAGGTAATCTCTTATTTCATCCCATTTATGAATAAAATTATCTGATATTTTTTTGGACCAAGTTACGCCACCTCCAAACAACACACATAAAACAAAACAATTTATTTGTTGTCTCACAATTGTACAGTTAACTATTTTTTTAATGTACATTTTTATTAAATTTGCAGCAGCAGATTCGTCTCCACTACCATTTTGTTTTTCAATTTTCTAATCATGTAACGACTGTCCCGATTCTTTTATCTAAGTTTTTTTTTCTAAAGAGGGCGCACTAAAAAATTTTTTTACAAAACTAACTTTGTTAGTAGTCATAGCTGCAAATAAAACGACTTTTAGAAACAAAATAAAAACATACACTGGCGTAGAAAAAAATCAATTAAATAATTACCCTCAAAATACACAAAAATAACTAAAACTAAATTCAAAATATTTTTTGGAACCTCCAACTGCAAACAAAATAAACACAATCTCGGAAATAAAAAACCGATGTCACCCATCACCTGGTAACAAGTTAATTCTTTATTCGATTTAATAATAGCACTTCACTCATTTAGCGCTTGACATCCACTTCGTTATGGCTATATACGGAAAATAATAAGACATAATTTCATTTTTGTTGTTCGCATATGTCCTCCGTTAGATCATTGTCTTTTCATGGTGTCGTATCAATAAATGGCACTATCCTGTGTGGCCGATTATAGAAAATGCGCATGTGTTCAGCAGTTGCTCAGTTTCCAGACGTCCAAATAATTAATATGGAAAAGAAAAAAAAATATTTGGAAAAGGTTGAAAGAAAAAATAAATATTAAACAAATGTTCTTAGAAAAAATTAAGTAATGCTATGGCACTGTGGTGCTACACTAGTCGCCACTGCTTTTCGGTTTTATATAGCCTCAAAAATATAACGATTTTAGTCTTGCTAAAGCTTTTCTTTCAGAATTTATACCCGGAATTAAAAAAATGTAGGTGTCTCAGCCTGACAAGTCAGTGAAAAAGGTCGGCACAAAGTTTATGTCGCTGGCATCCAAATTTATCTTCACCCCGCCACTGGTCGGTGAAGAGATAATATAACCTTTTTATCCTTCATAAATAAAATTTTAGTTATAAATAAATAAAAATAATGCGACGTTCTTTTCTAACCCCATTGTGATAATTATTTTGAAAAAGAGTGGAAATTGTATTAATTTAGATCTTGTAAACCACCTACACATTATACTTTTATTTTGTTATTCAAAATGCCAGATAAACTTTTTTTTCGTTTAATATTATGCTAACTGTTTAAGATATAACATGGCAGCAACAATGTAGTATTGCTAAAAAAACAATTTCAACCTCGTAAACATCAACCACAACAAGAAACAAACAAGTTAAACCTATAAAAACGCAGGAAATTCAATTTTACCATTTTACCGCCAAACATTCTAAATAATCTCCGCGATCCTCGCTTTGCAACCTCAGCCCTGCGCCCTGCTTCGCCCGCCTTCTTCTGCTACCCACACGCCGCGCTTTGACCGCCTCCTGCTGCAGCAGGGCTACAGACTGTGTTGAGTTGCGTTCGTATTTACACGCGTTAACTAGGCAAGCATACTCACGGACCGTGGCCTGCGCGACCGTGGCCTCACGTGGCAACGTTGCCTGAAGTCTGCTGGTTTTGTTTTTTCTTGGTAGATTCTTTTCTTTGCATAGTAGGCTCATCTAGCAGAAGGCCGGTTTTCGTTTGTTTCGGTTGAGATCGTGAGATATAAGTGGTGGCGGTTATGTTGTGGAACAAAGAAGTTGTTATTAGAGTTTTTTACGATTAATAAAAGTGGATTTGGTTAATGCATGTGATAAACAATATAACTTGTAGTTTAAACTGAAGAAACAGTGGTAATTCATATTAAATATATATCACTGTTAAGCTGCAGGATCAACTTTGTTTTTGAACAGGTAAGCAGGATTAAACAGAATGCAATAAAAGAAATTTTAAATCTTCCTGTTTTTACTGGATAAATTATTGCTGTAATTTAATCCATCATCATCTAGTTCTTTCAGTTTTAATAAATGTATATCGAGCAGAAAACTTGCCTGCCTAACCTAACTAACCTTGCCGGTTCACTAGCTCGGCAACATCCAATATTTACGAGGGTTATGCTATTAGTAAGTGCAACAGGGGTTACTCGAAAGAATGCGGAAAGAGAAATGAACATGAGGAAGTGTACTAAATAATTGTAAATTGTTATAAATGGATTATTTTATTCAGATACGTACCAACTTAAAATTTCAGTAAATAAATGTCGTTTTTATTTATTTTGATTTTAGAGCCATTTATAAACAAATTTTAAGTTAGTGGTTGGTACTGTTTTTAATTTTTTTATCTGATAAATTTATTAAATGCTTAACTTTATTTATTTATATTTAAGGGACTTTTATTAATATAGAAAGCATAAATAAATCTTGATATAAATATTGGTGAGAAGAATTATATTTACATTGCACACAACAACTTTTAAGGTTGAATAACTGTTTAAGTAGTTACTTAACGTTTTATTATCATAGAGTAAATCTTGGGTATAAATTAATTAAAATAAATGGACAAAATTAGGTACAAACTTTATTAAACAACTTGAAAAAAATAATTTGAATACATACAATTTGGTGAAAGTATATTCCAAATTTTTTTATGTGTCGACATGTAAATATATTTATACTAAATTATTTTAAATTTTTTTTGTTGTTGTAAATAAGTTGCGTATTGTCTTAAATTTTCTAATTAATGATCATTTATGTAATAGCCGTTCATTAAGTCGTATCAAAAAGCATGATGCTGTTTATCGATTTAATCGTTATATGTTTTTTAAACCGTATTTTTGTGTTGTTTTCGTAGATATTATGGTCGCCGTTGTGCCAAAAAACTGATGATGAAGAATCGTCAAAAAATAAACATTATAAATTAAACTGTCCTGTGATCAAGAAAATCGCCAAAACATAAAAATTATCAATAAAAGTGTCCTGTGACCAAGTAAAGAATCAACCTTGTATATAACACACCGCCTATTTAATGAAAAATCACTGTGACTAATTAATTTTTTTTAATTCATTTTTGCCAGAAAAGAAAACATACCTACAGGGTGAATGAGAAAAGTGTTACGTGTATTAACTTAAATTTGTTTAATGAAAGGGTCAGTCCATTTGAAATCGTTCAGGTCGAATAAAATTTGTTGCACAACATTTTTTATTTTCTTAATTTTTTTTACGAGTTACTCCTCAATGCTACGCGAATTTAAAACCATGGTTAAAAAAAGTTTAGGCTTATAAGTAGTTTTTTTAGCGGCCATTTCAAATTGACTTTGGAATCGTTTTTCGACTGAAAGCAAGTTTTGCGCAAACTGTTAATTTTATAGATATCAGCACAAAATAAAAATCGAAATTATTTGTATGATATGCTCCACATTTTTTTCCTTACGTAATATTACCTAAGTAGTGAGGAAAGTGAAGAAAAAATTCACAACTATAAAGTGAAAATTAATTTAAAACGAGACTTTTAGTGCTGCGAAATTATTAATTTTCTTGTATATATTTATTGTAGGACTACTTGCTACAGAACTTTCAAGCTTAAGAACCTGTCCTTTTTTATACAATTTTTCAAAAATGCCCAAAGTTGTATTTTGGCAATATTTAAAATTGAATATCTCAAAAGATGCTGAGCAAAAAATTATGAAATTAATACAGATTACACCTTTTTAAGATATAAACAGATGTTAAAATTGTGGTAACTGAGATTTTGGTCCTAAAGTGCACCAAAGTTGGCCAAAAATTGCGTTATACGACCTCAAAATCTAACAGTAATTAATGGTAAAAATCCACTTAAAAAGGGGACAATTTTTTTCAAGTTAAATTCACTAGTAACACAAGAAAATGTAATAATTTTATTATATCTTATTATACCAGAGGTAGTACCTTGATAAAAAAAAAACACACAGACACACACACGTAATTAAAAATACAAAATTTTATTGAAACGACGTTTGTTACACAAAAAGTTGTATCTATACATTTCATCAGTTAGCATGACAAATTTATAATTTGCTCAAAGTATTGAACAATGTAAAAATTTCGGTACATAGTTTTTCTGTTACGTTGTGCATTCTGCTCGAAACCAATGTTAGTTTTGTAGAAGTAATTCTCCTTACTACTTTACTTACTGGAACCCACACCACGTTTTTTTTAGATATCTGGAAGGCAGTTTTTGGGCCAGAGGGATGGAAAAATTGAACTAGTGGATCGTTATGTTTATCTCTCTTGTTTTTGACTTAGTCCAGCCACCACTGATCTTGGTAAATGCATGCAGTATAGTCCATATTTGTAAACGAAGATATGTTAGTAAATACAATTGAAGTTTGGGGCTGATCGAATTCTTAACATGTTAATGTGATGTAACATCTGTTTTGATTGTCACTCACAGGAACGAAACGATGATACCCTTTTGTTCCTATCACAGGCAAGCAAAACTCAAATCTTTGTGTTAGTTTAGCTTTAGTTTGCTTAATTTGTTTGGCAGAGACATAAATGTGTTTTGTTTCGGTTATTTTTTTATTACAGTACTTGAACAGGTATCATGGAGTACCATCTATACCCTCACACAAGAGGTCTGTTCATGGGATGTAGCAAAAAAATTTCTTTCGGCTGTCGAGTCAAAATTATTCTATGTGGCACATATTAATAAAGTTTTTCTTGTTTTCGAATTGGGTGGTAGCATCATCGCTAAAATACATCATTTTCTTGATTTAGAGTGAAACATTCTTCACTACATTGATAAGATGTTATTTAAAATGCAAAAACTCGATACTAATATAACACTTTTAACACAACTCGTTTAACTGGTTCACTCAGAAACAGACCAAGAAATAAAGGGCCCAATTTTAACGTAAATTAGAGGAGGAGTTGTTCAAGTCCTAGCTTGCAGGCTTCTTGTATCAGCAGGCAAAGAACAAGTATTGACATGAAACCTTAAGAATTTCAACCAATATGCATTAAAATGGAAGTTAACAAGTTTAATTTATTATTTATTACGATTAAAATAATAATTATTTTAAATTATTTTATACTTTATTTTCTTTCTGGTAACTGGTAAAAAAATTATGAAAATCAAAAATGTTGGGCAACATGGTCTGGGTGATTGCTAATGGATTGACTCGAAACACAACTTGGCATCTACAGTTTTATATTCTACAATAAATTCTAGACATTTTTTAAAAAATATGCCCGATAGGTACCTCTTCATCTGTTTAAGAAATATTTTCACTTTTGGTTTTTAAAACAAAATAAGCAAATGACAAACTACGAAAAAAAAACTCATTTATGAGAAGTTGAAAATGTCTTCCAGCAACTATCTTGCAGTAGATCAGTCGATCTAAAAATCCTTTTTGTGCACTTGGTGTTACTTGTAGTTAATTTTGCCCTATTTCTATTAGACTCGAACCAAGTCAGCTTTAGACTTATAAACTAACGCGGCCCATAAAAAAGTTCAGCGGAATAAAATAGAGCGATCTGGAAAACTTGTATTTAAGTACTCCCTTATTAAATGGACTGTATAATGCGGAGGAGCACCATCCTGTTGAAATCATAAGGTTAACTTGATAAATCAGGATCATTATCATGTGGAAATTTTCATTATATTGGGTGTGATTTTCTTCGATCTAGTTTGGATATTTCTGCGCCCAATACCTTTTGTTGTTTGATTGTTTCTGGTGACTTGATCATTTAAAGAAACGGTAGTTTCGTCTGAAAAATAAATTTTTTGGAAACATCTTGCGTTATTATCTGTAAGCTCCATTATTATATAGTCGAGATCGTTTTCAAATAACTTGTGAAGGAAGAATTAGCACTTTATAGGAATGCCACTTGTCTTTTTTTTTTTTAATTTAGTGACGATGGTGCGATGAATATCGTTATCACAGCCAACTTGGGTGCTAATATTATGTTTTTTCTCCAGAGTGATCTTTTTTCACATTCTCTTTAACAAAACGGAAATTTGTTCCCTTCATTGCAACTCTAGACACTGTTGATGATTGAGTAATGTGACTGTGACTTCTAATTTTATCTTCACAATCTAACAATTAAAATTTCTATGCGTTCATCTTCAACATTTGGATGTATGTAGTAACAATACTTGATTTGACATTAACTGGGCGATAATTCCACTATCAACTTTCACTTGCAATTGAAATGATACATTTTACTTTCATCTGTTCATAGTTCCAACTAAAACTTGACAATGATCAATTATCAGCTATGAAGTTGGTCAACTTTTTAAAGTCGGCATAATTCGTGTCGGCTTTCAGATGTTATCGACTGCAGGAAAATTGACAAGAACATCAAAATATACAAAATACCTTTATAAATAAATAAAACTTTGTAAAAATGTGTTATAAAATAATCGAGACACTTTAGAATAAAATTAGTTCAACAACCACAATTGAGCAGCAAAAAATTAACGTTTTACTTTTAGGTTATAATATTTATGGAGGATTTTGATTGGTAACCTTTAATTTTTACCAATTGTTAAATTCTGAAGTATGAACCACGCATTTTTATTTCGTAGTGCAAATGTTAGCTTAGTGGAAATTCTAGTGGTAGTTGATAATTTTTAGAGTATGAACCAACCATTAACCGACGATAAATATAGATAAATTAGTAAAAGATATGATAAAAGCTAAAAATATATAGGGCATATTTTATAAAAAATTTCTAGAATTTATTGTAAAACCTTAGAATGTAAATTAGGGTGCAATGGGTGTCATTTAATAAATTTGAGTTAATATGTGTAGCATTATTTTGAGATACACTGTATAATATTTTCTCTTCTAAAATAATACATTTCAAAGAAATGAAATTAACGGATTCAAACGATTTTTCATCAAACTAGTGATGTTCCATTTAAAAGACTGATCCGTTTCTTCATCACAACTGCATATTTCAAAACTTGTTACTAAAAAATCTGTTAAGTAATTTCAAAACTAAGCAAACTGGCAGTTCCCGAAAAAGAAATATTTATTTTGTACATGCTCAATCGTCAAAACTATAACAACGTTATTTGGTTTGTCATAACATTGAAATTATTTTCTTACTTATGCTTTGCTATCCATTAACTAAAACTACTTGTAATTTATTTTTGCTTGTTATTTCATGAAAATGAATCATTCTGTCCGATACGTCTCAAATATGTTCAATCGGATTGAGATTGGGACTCTAATTAAGTAGCCATTCACGAATTATGAAAGCGGTGTGCTTATCTTGTTGTAGTTTGTTCTAAGTTCTCTGCAATCTGTTCTAGATTTTCCTTTTAAATATTAATGCTGACAGTTTTATCCACGAGTCCTTAAATTATTACCAAATTTCCAATATCTAATGCCCCATATAACGCCATACTATTAGACCTCCACCACCATGCGTAATAGTTTTGAAAGTGTTCTTAGAATCTAGTGCTTGTCCAGTTTCTCTCTATACTTTTTTGATGCTGTCGGATCTAAATATGTAAAATTTATTCTCATTAGTAAATTTAATATCTTTGGATAGGACGGCATCTAAAAACTATGGAGAAAAATGAGGGAAGCACTTCATTCTAAAAACGCTATCAAAATTATTAAAGATTAAGAGGTTACCCCTGGTGGTAATTAGTTGATTTAAATTAATATCTCATTTCATTTAAAATGTCTACTATATATTTAAAATGCGAACTTTTATTATATGCCTAGACTTGTGCAAGTCAAAGAATGTATAATTTCTCCTTATGAGTTGTAATAATTCTAAAATAGTTTTTGAAAAAATGATTTGTGTTTGCTGTTAATTAAACTGTAACACTGAACCTTTGGTATATTTGTTTTCTTGATTTTGTTTGGGATTCATATTATTTACACTTTTTAACAAAAAAAAAATAATAATGTGTCTAGATTTTTGCTAGCTACGGTATATGTTTACTCCATTACAGAAAATAACCCTAAAACTGGTCTTTTCATATTGTCGTTAAGTACTGTTGTGGAAGTATGTTCTCATTTTTTCTTGACAATATCAAATTTTGAATGTCTTGCGTCATTATAAATTCCTTATATCATTTATCAGGAAATTGAATTGTAAAATTCTTAAAAAACTCATTTTTTATCAAATATATAGCTCAAATAACCATATTTGGAATTTGAATAGCAAAGCACTGAAATTCATTTCTAAAAAGTAGAGGAGATGATTATGTTAATGCAAACATTTCGTCGTTCGAGAGTGCCGTAATGAATTTTCATCTGATATATTGATGATATTTTTATCACGTGTTACCAGGTTTTCAGTCTCATCTGGAACTAATCTTGACTCATATTGCCACTATTTTCTCTTGACATCGTATTGGTCTACCTCATCTTTATCCAATTTTGTTCCCTAGTCCGAAACCCTATTAAATTACTTTTCGGTAGTACACAATAAGGGTTTGGATCGAATGGCGCGGCTGGTCTCATCTTAATAATCTCATACAGAATGCCTTTCATATTTTTGCCCCGCCATCTTAAGCGAAAATAAAAAATTTTAAATTTAAAATAACTAGAATGAATTAAATATTGTAGGGTGGCAATGCGACTGTTGCATACAAATTATTAAGTTCTGGAAATATCCAGCTATATATCCATTTCAAAAAAAATTTTGCATTATGAAACGTAACAATACTAGCTTCGTAAAGACATGCTAATATTTAGAGTAGCTTACGTTAAGAAAAGAACACTTCAGTGTCCACAATAGTTTTTATGGAAATTTTCTGTCTCCAGAATAGCGTTAACGAAAACATTAACTATTTGTTTAAACCGTAACTGATCGATTAAGGGTAATAAAAAAGAAATATGAGCCTTTATTAGCAAAGTTGTAAACGGCTTTTACTCGGGATTAGCGGGATTTTTCAAACTCAAAAGTTTCAGGACTGATGCTTCATAAGCAATTATTTGGCGATTACAAAAATGTTGAGAATTAAACCATACTGAGTGAGATCATTGCATTTTAAGGACCTTCATTTTTTTTAAAGTGCACCAAGATTTAGAGTAATGTAATTTTAATATATTATTAACATGCAACATGAATTAATTTCACACAATAACAATATAATGACGTTAAATATTAATTAACCTTCATATTTGTGGACATATTTTTGACCACCTTCAAGAAAATATTTTTTCTGTTCTTATGTCGCGAGGAGATTTTTCGTAGTAAGATAAACCTGTAATCGTGCTTGGTTGTCGTCTCGTCTTACGGCATTGCTGACACCGAATCATCACATATCAAGAAATTACAAAATTGCCATAGAAAACAGTTTTTCGATTTTGTCATTCTTAATCAAAAACACCTATATCAAAAACAATTAATAAACTATTCAAAGTAATCTCGTTTTAACCTATTGCCATATTGTAAATAGATAATCATAATGAGTATTCTATCATACATAATAGGTTCCTGTATTGGAGCAATTATTGCTTCCTTGCAGTTTTAATAACACCTGTATGTTTGATATAATTACCTATTCTTCTTTGGATACACTTCTTAAGGTTAGCATAGTTAATTAAGTGATCTACTTTGTAGGGCTTTTCACACGGAGGCAGTTGTTTAATTAGATTCTACGTATTTTTTTTAACTATATTGAATAGTGAGAACTGTATCTTCTTGTCATCTAACCAACATTGCAATTCTGCTTTAGTTTTTTAGCACATCCGTCATCATGGGCCATAATAAAATTAATGAACCGTACAACGGCTTATTTAGCAAATTAAAAATTGATGCTTCATGCTTGGATAAACGTTAAAAACAATATATGAAAAATATTAAAATATTGGTGCTAGAAAAAGTTTACATCTAGTTCAACGATTGAACCACGAAATCCAAGGACAGCAGGATAATCGTTTTATTATTTAGACCGGTTGTTTCTTCAGAACGAGTGTGAAATGAGTGACATAATATAAATTGATTCGGTAAAATAACGTGGCAGCGGTTCCGTAGACACATTCTAAAAAGGAACAACAGTAGAGGTTCTCTATACACTATTTATTACATTGATTCCCCAAGTGGTCCATACGGATACTCAAGTGTCGACTGCGACCTGCAAGAAATCAACGGGAGAAAGAATGAGGAAAAATTGGATCCTATTTTGGCAGTTCACCAAAAAAATTTAGGCCTTCTGTAAATTTTACAATATATCTAACAAATATTTCATTGATGTAATTACATAATACTTCAATACTTCAACAATCTATTTAGGAACGACTTATCATTAAATGTAGAAGCGTGTAGAGGCGTGAATTTACCGATAAACAGGGTCGCCTCGGGGCATTTAATCTTTCGCAAAGTCGATTTTCCTTAGCTCTATGAGCTAATATTACAAACTCACTGGTCCCGAATTATTGAATCTTTGGACGCTGTGACTGCTTGCGAAACGCTTTACAATATCTTAAATAATTACTTTGCTATCTGTTTTCGCCAGTTATTAAATAACAGATCTCCTATTTATCTAGAAAGGTATAAGACCTTTCATAGTTTGATTAAAACTCAAACCCAACGGGCATACACAGATTTGATTAGGACTGCTGAGTCAGATATAAATTCCTTCTTGCCCATTTTATATCCTCTTCTCGCGGTTGTTACTTCTGTGATGATCTGATCCATAAGGACATTAAAGAGGATTGGACTGAGACTATCCCCTTGTTTGATTTCTGTTGAGACTGGTATTTGGTTGGAAAGCTTGTTTGCTCTTATGAAAGTCTTGTTTCCGATGTTGATGTTTCGAATATTTTCGGGTTCTTTTCTTTAATAATTTCAGGACATCGTCAAATCTTACCGTAACAAAGGCTCGCGTAAAGTCAATAAAGCACATAAAGGCAGTTTTATTACACTCAATAGCCTTTTCACTTATTTGCCTTAAAATAAATATCGCGGCTATGGTGGATCTGTTTTGTCAGAACCCCTGTTGTTCTTCACTGATACCACTCTGTGAAACTTCTTCTGCAAAAATTTTTGTAAACAACTTTGGAACTGTGCTTAATAAACTGATTCCTCTATAATTTTATGGGTTCGTTTTTTCGACTTTTTTGGAAACTGGGATAGTTATACTTTGTTTTCATTGTTCTGGCATCTTTGTCTTATCATATATCTTGTTATACAGATTTTCAGCTTGCCTATTGCTAGTTTCATTTTCTTCTCCGGTATTATTTGTTTTCGAAACTTTGTCTTTAGTGTAATCGGTTTCGCTTTCCAGTCTTACACAATCATCTGTGTGTGTGTGTGTGTTTCTATAGAGTGTCTGTAAGTAACTCTCTCATGCTTCTACTGTTATTGTTTTTGTATGTGCATATTCGTTAACTGTTTTTTTACGGTTTCATAACGTATCCCATGTCTTTTTTTGACCTTCGTATAGATCATGTCCCATATCTCTTGAGAATTTCTCCCAAAATGGTCTTTTAATTGCCAGAATTTGTGTATTCACTCCATTTCTCACAGTTTTGTATTCGTCATAGGTGAGAGTTTAACTTCTTAGTTGAAGGTAAGCTTTTCTTTTCTCTGTTGAAAACGTTTTAATTTCTTCGGTGAACCATGGTTTCGTGTTGGACTTTCCATTTTTGTTCACTTTTCGTTTACCTAGTGCCTCCTCCACAGCTACTGTTATATTGTTACTAAGTTTCATCCACGCAGTCTCAACATCATCTTCCAAAATTTTATTTCCATTAATTTTCTTTTTTAGTCTTTGTTGGTACAAATATTCCGTCGAATCATCGCTGATGGACTCTATATTAAATTTTTCCATTATGACGTGCTTATCTTTTGTTTTTCTTTGTACACAACTCCATCCTTCAGCTAATACCAAGTTGGTTCCTGGGTCTGCCGAGTTTAGAATCCTTTCATCTAATATTATTGATGGGTGAATAATTCGGTTTGTAATGATGTAATCGATGGTTGATTTTTGCCTTCTGGTGTTCTCAAAGGTTATGTTGTTGTTTATAGTGATAGAATGTATTATTAATATGCAGCTCGTTATCTGCGTAGAACTGGATTAGTTGTTCCCCGCTATTGTTTAAAGTTTCTTCATTGAATCGATTTTTGATACTTTCGAGAATTTCATCACCAATCCTTGCATTAAAATCTCTGACACTCATAATTTCCTCTGAATTCAGTATCCTGTTACGAGTGCTCTTTAGTTGGTCGTAGAATGAGCCTCTCTTGGGGTTTGCTTGTATCAGGAGTATATATACTTTTAATATGGGTCCTAGTTGTTTCCGTGAATTCCATCGCAGTTAACAGCAGTCTATCGCTAACATAGGTGATTAGATATTTTATATTTTTCTGGTATTTCTCGTATATAGACCTACTCCTGAAGCTGGTCTGTCTGCTCTTCCACTGTATATCATTATATATACTTTGCCATTTGTAAATTCCCCTTGCCCTTCTTTTTCGTCTTCGACAATGCACATATGTCTATGTTATGGTTCTTCATCTTACTTATTATTTCCTGTTCTTTATTGGTTAGTGATGTAACATTCCAAGTGGCTATTCGTAGTTGTTCTTGTTTCAAGAATCATTTTTTCCTTAATCTCGCCGGGTCATCATAGGTTTTATCAGTCCTATTTGAGGCTACTATTTTCGTTCCGTGAGCGCTTTGATGTTCTTACTCGAAACAGGTTGCTGGCCTTACCTCGGAATCACCCTCCTTTATCCGGGCTTGTGACCGGCAACATAGCTGCTCGATCCACCCAGCAACTATGCAGGCAGAGTTTGTAAAAACATAACCCACAATATCTTGCTCGTTGTATATTTTACTTACCATCTCTTCCAAAAAGCTCACAGAAGCTTATAAAATATGTGCAAGTTTACAATTAAAATGGCGAAACTGTTACATACCACACAAATTATTCGTTTGCTAATTACGCCTCGTTGTAAAATGGGAAATGTGTTTTTGATGCTTAAAATTATAAACGTCACCTTAATAGAAAATCCCGGTTTTAGTTTTGTTTTGTAAGTTATATTCAAAATTTCGTGCGCAAAATTTCTTGCTGAATTATATTCAAATTTAAATATTCGACTATAATAATTGATCTTTTCCATGTGTTAAAAATAAATTTTATATACGAATAGCATATCCACATTATATTTATAAATATCCCAACCTATTCATAATTAGAGATTAAATCAAGCATCCAAAACATTCAAAACTCTCAATATTGTATTTTTCTCATGAATAATTGAGATTTTATATTTAAACATAAAAGTCAATTAATTCTAAATATCTTTTCTCTATATTTTTCCATATTTTTAAAGTTGAACAAAAATTAAGTTTTTGACACTACTTTGTTTAAGATTTTTTTTTCTAGATGTATTTTGGTGTCAAATTGTGCAAATACTATTATTATTTTCTTAAAATTTTTTTCTTATGGAGCGATATTACTTAATGAGAAAATCCGAATTTCTTATACAATTGTCTGTAGTAAGTGTCAGCCGTCACGCGAAAATATTTCATAAGACAAAATGAATAACACAATTTTTTGCATATTTATAAATCAGGGAGCAAAATTACTTTTCTGAATAATCAGAAGTGTTCACACACCCATAAACGTTTGAAACCCCGAAAAAATGGGATTACTGGGCAAAATATCAACAAAATTTGTTTGAAGAAAGTGTGTAGAATCCAGTCCAAAGCTTTTTTCCAGAGATTAACGAAAAATTAAAAAAAAAAAACAAGCAAAAAATTTTTAATTTTTTTTTATTCATTTGGGAATTAAATTTTTGTTATTCGTTCTTATGCTCGGTAGCGGTGAGGTTGATTAGCTTGAATGAGCTTAAGCTTACGAATTCTTGTAACATTTTTAATAATACTTCTGTTACAAAAGTTTTAGCAGCAGTATGTGCAAAACGTAATACTATTACAATTATTTCTTTATTAATTTTTTAATGTTTATTCTCGCGCCGGTGAGACTATTTCAAAAATACGGTAATTATTTTGTTAAAATTAATAACTGCTTTTTGTAATATATTGAATAGAGATGAAAAGGAAAATAAAAATTTGTTATTTAATATAGATAACCATTTCATTTCTTTCAGAATTAATTGGGTTGAGACCTTCTTGTTACAGAAAACCCAATCACTTCACTCGTCTTTTTTTCAGTATTAAATATGATCTTATTTTCTTTGGTTGGATTTAGTAATTCATTTCCAATTCTATCTACTTAACTAATTTCGTCATACCACCACATCTCGAGTCCCTCTAGGTGTCGTATGTCTTATTTTCCCAGTGTCTACGATTCACGCATATGTAGAGGAAATCTTTAAACATATGCTTTCAGAAAGCGCTTCCTAACACCTATATCTAGATCACTTACTAGCAAATGTCTTTTTTTCATGAAGGATTGTTTACATTGCGGTATTCTGCTCATTATGTCGCGCTTGCTTCCACTTTCTTTTAGTATAATATTTAGTGCATAAGGACAAAATTCCTATACCTTTATTAGTCTGCCCCAAGTTTGATATTGTCTCTAATTTTGATTTTCCTATTTTTTATTTTTATTGGCAATTATTCGAGATATTGGAACAGCCGATTTTTTCGTTAATTTTTGCAGTCTCTGTATTTTTGGTCGAACCTGAAGTTATTTTTTTCAAAAAAAAAAATGCACACGTATAAATTGCATTTTCCGTTCTTTCTGTAATTTTACACCTCCTTGTACAATACAGTATTTTACTGCCCTAGCAAAGTTTTCTCCGTAACAGTGAAACAAAAGACTTTTTTGATAATTTGATGTTCCAAAATAAACTACCTTTTTTTTTAACACACTTCCGCTATCTGTCGTGTATTGGCTTTAATTTACCAGGAAAAAATTATTTCTGTCGATCTTCAAAATTAAGCACCAATATTCTTTTTTAACTGATTATCTTATGAAGTAGCGTTCTTTGAAGCGCTTTTTTAAAGGTCGACAAAAAAAGTCAGATGGAGCTAAATCTGGATCATATAGCTGATGATCAAGATTAAAGAAGTTACACTTGAAGAGGATGGGTTAAACTTTGGCTGCCTTTTGTCTAGCGCATTATCAAAAAGAAGGAAGACATTATTGTGACACAAGCCATGACGTTTTTGATCAATTGCTGTACGTAATTTTGTAAATATATTATAAAAAGGAACTACTGCTATTGCAGCATCCTTCGGCATATATTCTACAAAAAAAACTTTGGCTCGGTTCTAAAGGATTAGATAAATATGGTGTATTTGAACCTTTTGGGCCCATTCGATGGACTTTACTTTTATTTCTGGAACGAAATCTCATTGCTTGTTATTAGCTTAGAGAAAAAGTCAGGGTTTGCACCCAAACATTCCAAATGATTTTGCTAAAATTTTACTTGTGTCGAGATTAAACTTGTCAGAACGGTTAGTTCATATATATTTAATGCTTTAGGAGTAGTAAACACTTTTAAACGAAAATCTTAGAAAATCAGTTCCACCACTTTCCTACAAACATCGGGACTGGTTGTATCTAAAGGCTTCCCACATATTTTATAGATTCACGATACCATTGAAACCGTTTTGATCAAAGATTTTTAGGTTAAAATAGAGACCCAGACAAAAAAGTGTTAAAAATTTTTATTCCGTGTAAATATTTAGTATCTAATGAGTACTCGTGCAGCCATGACAACCACTAGGCCTTATTGCTAAGTCGTAGCTATGTAAGAAAATATGAAATTTTTAAGATTAAAGAAATTTAGTTTCTTATTACCATTTTTTAATTACCTAAATATCATAAGATATTTTCGCGAATGTACAGGTGTGGAATTTTTCGACCTGTAAACAAATGCGTTTACCTAAAAATCGTTAGCTTCTACCTAAAACGTTTTTTCAATAAATAGCGACAACTTCTCCAATGCATGCACTGCTCGGCAATGTTGTTCGTTATTAGTCATTGTATTGTAATTTGTAACAATTGACACTTCTTTTTTCTTTCACTCATGATTTCATTTTGATTTTAATCGATTTTTTGTGCTATTTTACATATATTGGTTTCTCGTTGTGAGACATTGTGAATTGAATTGTAAACAATGGGGAAATACTATGTAATTTTCAAGAATAAATAACTAAATAAATGGGTGGAATACCAGACTTTGTTGTGACGCATAAAACGTCATAGCTTTTTCTTCACGTATTCACAGTAATTTTGACTGTAAACAGTTGTATGGTTTGGAATAGGCTTAACGGTCTCTATTTTAATCTAATATACTTTTGGTCTTGACCAATATTTTACTATATATTAGGATATATTCTCGTCTTCATATACGACAATCATTCGTTCGTGAATATTTCTAGGACAGTTGTGTTACTTTGTCTTTCCAAATCCACAAAACTATTTTTTGCTACAAAACACTCCACAAAACAAGTTAATGGGCGAATTTGAATCAGATTTAGTACATATACAAATTACTATCCAAGAAAGTGTTGTGAATTACTCATAGCTGCAGGGACGGACTAGCTGTGATAGTCGTGACCCCATTTTTTTACGCCCTGTATGATAAGAACTTTACACAACGTTTTTTACATACATTTAACTATTGACTAAAAATTAAGTACTCTTCATTCATGTCGCTAATCCGAACCGCTTTCGAAAAAACGTCATTTTATTTTTACATCATGTATTTGGCATATTTCGATGAAAGATAAATATTTATTCCTGTCAAATATTTAGCCTTCAACCTTATAATAAAAAAAATCTATTCAAAATTAGAGTTTACCTCTTTAGTGAAGAACATCTAATTCTGTGAATTACAGTTCGACCTAGGTTTGCAAAAAACAAAATATTGTTGTTGCTAGTGGCTAGATACGAAAGAAATAAATATTCTGCATTCTAGAACGTGTCAACTTTCACATCGATGACACACTGATTCTTTACTTGGAGATTAATTTACTGATTTTTGGATTTCGTGTTGAAATTAATTGTGAAATAATTCGAAATATGGAATACACATTTATTGAGTATGCAGATATGCATCTGATGTACGGTCTTGAATCTTGCAATATTTTGGAAGCCAGGAGGTTATATCACGACAGATATCCTAATCGTACTGTTCCAAATCAGACAACATTTCAACGAGTTGACCAATGTTTAAGAGAAAATGGTAGGCGATTCCATTTAATAAGGTAATATTATAAAATTTCTTCATAATTTTGGAAATTTTGGGAAAAGAATTATTGATGCTGGTCGGGGAAGAACAGTACATACGCCGCAATTAGAGGAAAATATTTTAAATACTGTAGATGACATTCCTTCAATGATTACTCGCAGTCTAATATGTCGAAAACAATCATAATTAAAAAAAGTGCATGAACTGATTCCTGAAGATTTTCCCCGTAGAATGCAGTTTACAAACTGGCTATTGGACCATCAACGAAATAATGTAAACTTCATTAGCACTACTCTCTTCACGTATGAAGCAGGGTTTACCAAAAATGATATCATAAATTTACATAACTCGCATGTATGAACTGATGAAAATCCTCATGCAACTATTGTTTCGCATCATCAATATCAGTGTCAATCAATTAATGTCTGGGCAGGAATTATTGGCAATTTTTTCGTATTGCTGGCCCGACTGAATGGAGAACTTTATTTGGAGTTCTTCCAGAATGCTTTTCATGATTTAGAAGAGCACTTACCACTTGGAACTCACCGAAACATGTACTACGTGCACGATGGGGCAACATCTCATTTCAGCGTGGCTGTGCTAGAGCACCTGAATAACGTCTATACAAACTGTTGGATAGGTAGAGGAGGATCTATTGCCTGACCTCCTCGATCTCCCAACCTAACGCCGTTGGATTTTTACCTGTGGGGACACCTTGAAACCTTGGTGTATTTCACTCTCGTCGATAGTAGGGAGGAACTTCTACGGGGAATTATATTTCGTTGTGATTAAATGAGGAACAATGCTGAGTTAATGTGGCGGGTATAGCAGTCCTCAATTCGTCGTGCCCGCGAATGTATTAGACTTTACAGAGCCGATGTTGAAACCAATTACGAAGTTTTTAATTAAGCAGTTAATCTTACTTTTTATTGAAACTATGGTGACATGGGAATTTTTTTTTCATATTCAACCGTACAGAAGTTAGGGGACTAACAGTATATAAAATGACTTTTTTCGAAAACGGTTAGGATTAGCGACATGAATGAAGAGTACTCAGTTTTTAGTCAATAGTTAAAGGTATGTAAAAAACGTTGTGCAAATTTCTTAACGTACAGGGCGTAAAAAAATGGGGTCATGAGTGTCACAACTAGTCCATCCCTGCTGCGGTGAGTAATTCACAACATTTTCTTGAACAGTAATTTGAAGGGTTTTACTTGGTATACATCATATTTTAAAATAACTTGATTCCATTGCAGCTCTTTGGGAGCTTCGAAGAGGAGGCCTATACAAAAAAGGTTTATATGTACTTGTAGTACCCTTTTAACTTGTTTTTTTATTTTCGGGAGATTTTCCACATCTTTCCGAACACCCTATATAAACAGAAGAGGGTTGTCATTATTGAATGTTACTAAACAATGCCCATTAAGTTGTTTCTGGTAGATATTTATTCTAGTATTGCTGGTAGTTTCGGAACAATGTGAATTTTCAAAAAAATGTAGTTAGTTTTATTAAGTTTAATATTGTATCATAAAAATATGACAAGTAAACTTCATAGGGGCATCTGACATTATCAGAGAAGCACCTATACAATATTTAGCCGTTTTTATTAAATTTATAGACCACTACATTTTACCCATCCTGAGCAACAACGCTTTCTAACAATAATATTATTGCATTGTCACCATGTCTGTAAGATCCATGTTATTATTCTGTAATGTTTTTATATTATTTTTGTTGGTCATCCTTATCGTTTGGTGAGGTCCAACACTGAATCGCATTTATGTTTTTTGTTACTTTTTCTCAGGACATTATTTTCTTAAAGGGACTGTAGCAGCTAGTGGTAGCAATCTCGTATCTTCAAATAATTTACCAATAGTTTGTAAGGCCAAATTTATTTCTTCTGGAGATAATTTATACTTTTATTCTTGGGGATTAAACATATAAGTTACAATTAATGCTTGGTCATATCATCGATAAAGTGCTTGATTTTTTGAAATAGAAAACTCTAGTCTTTCTTCTAAAATATGCTATGAGTGTTTCCGTTGTTCGACAGCATCTGAAAGAGTTGCATCTTTTCTTTGCAAAATATCATGAGTCACTTCTATAGGTTTTAAAATATTTAGATATTCTTAGATATTCTTTGCTGTACGTTTAATTCCAATATTGGATACATTTAGTATATGGCAGAATCCGTCTCTTTTTCCATTTCCTCACAGATTTTAATAGTATGTCCCACTGAGAGACATATTTCTAAACAGTGTGCAACGCTATTCGAACTTACATCGCCTGGAACAGCTAATGCTTTGCATTTTAGTTGTTTGAATTTCGCTCGGGTTAGAAATTGTTACGGAAATATTTGGTTATTTGAACAATCTGTTCTTTAATGTCTGTTATGTTTCCTGGCACAGCAAATTTAAAAGATGCGCTAAGCAATCATAGGTTATATCTTTGGAACTGGTTTTTTCATCAATACTTTTTCTCATTGTCTGTTACGAAACATTTTACATAACATATTTAGTTCACATGTAGAAATTAGATCACAACAAAATTCCGTTAAATATTCCGAAGGATGAGACTTCCCAGAGGTATCAATAGTTTCATAGAGAAATGCTCGTCCACCTTCTGTTGTTATAGTTGAACATATTAAAGGTTTGTTGTAGACATTTGACCACCCGTGCATCGACATATTTACGCATTATCCTGAGAGAGGAGAAAAAAAAATTTCTCTTCCTTCATAAATTTTTATCTAAAAGAGTGGAATCAACAAAATATTTAGAAGAGAAACATCGTCATTTTGTTTAGTAATTTTTATTAAAGTTATAGCCCACAGAAGTTGATGCAGATGTCATGGATGGGAGGTGTATAATCAGGTTTTAACTTTTGAATCGCTTTTCGTACTAGCCATTATTCAATATACCTAAAGCTCAAGTTGGTAGCGAATATTGCTTCTGTTATTTGCATACAATATTATGTTTTTCAGCGGTTGATGAACGAGATACAAAACTGCTAATAGATGTTTCGGTTCTTTTCTTGAGTTGATTCGGAAATGGTTGGTGGAAATTTATCAATGCTAGATATAAAGCTAGAAGTTGACAAAGGCGATGAAGTTGAATTTGTATTCTTTTGAGCTTGTCGTAATTTTGATTACCCCCGTATAAAATTGAAAAATGTCTTTTTGGCAAAAAATAGCAGATGCGATATCATTAATTGTCAAGAAATAAGTTAGCACTGTATCAAAATTCATTTGCATCTATTGCAGGTTTTGAAAAAAAAATAATACCATGAAAATAACGTGTAAGCTTTAAAGTCGTGTATTAATTTCGTACGAAAATTTTTTACTTAGCTAAATACTAACATTACTTACCTGCGTAGATTTCACGGTGCTTTCTTAGTACAAAACTCGTGATGTATTTTTTTTACACCATCACTTCATTAATAATCTTGAAAATATACACTTAGGTATAGTCGAATGCACCTACCTCCTTTCATAATTCCGAACAACAAAAAAATTATCGACTCTTCAAACGAATTTTTTTTCCAAAGGTGGCTCAACAACTTGCATTTTTTATTATCCCAAAAACCAGCTTCTTAATAAGGTGTCGTTAAATTTTATATAAAAGGTAAAGAATGCCGCTTTTTTTTGGACTGGTATTTAAGTTTTTGTTTGGGGACGACGAAGTCTTTATGACTTCCTTTGTTATTCTAAAATGCGAACAAGGTTAGTACACTCGACCATTAGCATGGTAAAAGTATTCCTTGGCGTGGCGATGTGAAAATCCACATCATTTAAAACTTTAAATTTAAATTAACATTTAAATGATTTAAAATAACATTTAGTGGTAATTCAATGTAAAAAAAGGTCACATTTTGCAGTATATGTAACATCAAGAACAGACCATATACAAGTAAAATCATTTGGGTATTGTAACATCATTAAAAATTTTATTGAAAATTGTTCACTAAAATAAATTGTTCTTCTGGTTCTTCATACATGAAAGACTAATAGATACATTATTGTTACGGAGATTTAAAATTATTATCCAAATGCACCTTGGTGTTTAATTCCTTGTTTAATATGGATGTAAGATATCTTTCCCTGGTTGAATATTCCTGTTTAATATATTTATTTTATCCTAACTAATTGATAAGTTAATGCACAAATGTGTTATATAGAAATTAATTTGTTAATGAAATATGCACACACTATAGTAAGTTTCTATAAGAGAACCCAAACGGAAAAATAAAGAAACATAACATTTTTTAAATATAAAGATACCTTCTAAGTAGGGACAAGAAGTTTAACATAAAAAGACTTTATAAAATTTCGTAGAATTTGGCTTATGGATGTATTAAATCAAAGAGATTTTAAAATAGAAACAGAGACCGAGCAATCTATTCAAATCATAAAATTGTTTCTAGCCAAAACTGCTTTAAATATGTTCTATGCGTCACAACAAAAACTGATACTTCATACATATATGTACGCATGTGAAGATGGGAATCAATACACTGTGACCTAAAAAATTTGTTATGTTCACCTTCTGCTGCCAAGTCGTTAGATATGCTTTGTCGCCTAGAGCAAGTTCTTCTGTCCTATTTATTTTAGGAACTTTGGAATGTTGGACGGCTTTAGAGTGGGTAGCTATTCTTCTTCTATTTGGTGTGCTCACAAGAATCGCATTCTACCGTTTTCCTAAGCGCTGCACCTTGAAAGGTTGTGGGTAGCGGTTTCGTCCCCTTCCTCACAAAATCTGCACTCTTCTCTCTCTGCCAATCCGAGTTTCTTGAGGTGTCACTTCAGTTCTTAATGCTTCATCAGGATTCCTGATGCACACTTTGAATCTCTTCTGGTTGTAGTTTCCAAGAAGTAAGTCCAGTAATTGGATCTCCTGCTTTCTTCCTCTCTTTTTAGTTCTTCCAGCTACTGATTCCACAGAAAGGTTCGGACCCCAGAAATGGTCTATCAGCTCCTTTTCTCGCGTGCTTGTCAGCTATTTAATTTCCTTCTACCCTTCTTCAGGTTGGATATAATTAAATGTTTTGAAGACTATAGTGGCTGGTATTTTATGTTTTTTTCTACTTTAGTTGAATATAATAATAGTTTGTTAGATTTAAGAGATCAAAATTATTTTTTAATTTCACGTGGACTTTAATGTGAAGATGAAAAAAAGTCTTTGATTTAAGAAAACCTTAAATACCTATATGTTATATAAAAAAGTAAGTTTAATCAATTTGAAGCATTAAAAGGAAAGGAAGAGAGGAAATAAAATTGTATATTGGTTGTACACCCGAGTGGCAAGACCCATAATAACCTATAGCTCCATTAGATAAAATCACTCAGAGGCGAGCCACTCTAGAGTTCTTTACTCCAGAGAGTTACCGGCCTTTGCATCACAGGAGCCGTGAGAAGCATCCTGACAACAACCGTGGAAACCCTACTAATTCTCCCCCCTCCCCCCTTTGAAATAATAATCAAGGCTAAGACAAAAGTAGAGGTATACGGGTTCGAATAATACAAGGTTTAGTAAACTGAACCTGCCCTCAGACAATCAGCATCAAGCGGCATGGTGATGAATTGATTATTGGAGATAAGCAGTGACACCATGCCAGGAGTTATAACTTTGACAGGCCTTACAGCATTCGGATGGACTTGAAGGTAGGATTTGATTGATCATTAAGTCAGCCAGGAAGCGAGTCCGAAATTGTCCAGAATACACGGAGCCACCCTCAGACTCATCATGCAATTGATACCGGTCTTCGAGAAAATCTGTCTAGAGATTAAAAGGGTAGGACTATTCCAATCTTATCCGATAGTTGGGCAGCGCTTGCTTATCATCAGATAACATCAAGACAAGTCTGGGATTTTCTTTAAAACCTTATGGCTGTGGCAAAGCACAATAAGGTTAGTCTTGCGTGAGTACCAATATACATGGGTTTCTTAAGCAATGAAAAAGCGGACCAACATTTATGGTCATTTATTGGACGGAAAGCAGTATTTAGCATTACTAAGGCATTCGTGGGTGGATATTCTGGTGAAGGAAACCACTAATACCAGACCAGAACTATAGGCTGTTGCTGGGCAAACTATGCCGCGATATCCTACGTTGAAGCAGAGAACACATTGGGCTAGCTATATCAGTCAATCAATCAAATCAATCTCACATTAAAAATTGTTTACTTTCATTCCTATTTTCAAAATTACTTTCAACAACAGAATATTGACAGTGTTGCTAGTTGCACCAGTTCACTCTTACTCCAACTGTTATTCTAAGTTGAAACTTTATATACCGTAGTTAAAAAAACCTATGCAAAATATCATTTATGCTCTATATAGTTATTAGTGATAAATAACATGTTTTTAACGCAGTACTGATGAATTTATATACAATTAAAAAACTAAAAGTGAGTAAAAAATCAAAAGTATCTATTTATCTATATGCAAAAAATATAGTCAAGTATACAAATATCCCACAAGGTGAAATGGGTGGACTTTTATTTGCAAAAGGTGATCCTTGAATCTTTGAGACAACCTAATTTTAAGTTATGATACAACATTTAACAAACTTTCTCTCCTGTTAATATTTATTTTATAAAATGGCACCTTATTACTTCAATCGTTAAATAATAAATCGTACAGACACAAGTTTCTCAGTTTATTTTCATAAGAATCGAATTGTTTTTGTATTTTACTACCAATACCAAACTTAGGCAACCTTTAAAAATGTCTAATTGCGGAGTGTTTATAAATAAATTTACTGGTACTAGAAATTAAAAAGAATACTGTCTTTTGATTAACAAATCCATTAAAATTCGGACCAGCATAAAACAGTGCTTATTAGGTATTATTACTTAATTAGAATTTCGAAAAACAAACTAGAACATTCCAAGAAATAATAAATTAAAACTAAGCTTAATTAAAGTTTTTCTATTTTATAATAACATTAGAAAAAAGACTTTGAGTGTTATTTTGGCATTTTCTTACATTAATAGGGTTCGTCCACAGAGTGGCGCCTCTGAAACTGTTAAACCCTTAAATTTTATTTTTTGTCTCGTTTTAATCTTTTTCTTGCAAATTACACAGTATTTCATCATTGTTTACAATTAAATTCATTTTTTCCACACACTGTAAAAGGGAAATGCATTAAATTTAATGTAAATATGCGGGAAGCAAATTTCACAAACGTTTATTAAATGCATTTAGTGTAACGCACTACATTTAATAATTTACATTAATTAATATAAATTAATTTGTTCCATTAAATCTAACGTAATTATACATTCAATTTAAAGTTTGATCATTACTTTTTAAGGTGACTATGTACATTAAATATACAGCCAATGCTCGTTGAATTTGAGATGTTGTATCACATGTTTAATGCACCAACATTAATATGAGTTCAAAAAATTCTGAAATTACAGAAAAAGGTGAAAATTTTTCCCGTAGGTAGTGTACCGCCATCAGTGGACCTGTTTCGAACTCATTGGTTCCCGTTAGTACGGGGCAGATATTGCAGCAGAAAATTGAGTCTTTAAACAACTTATGTCATACTAATAAAAAAGTTCAATACAAGTTGCGCCATCTCCCGGAATTTCATGCAATATAGGTTATCGAATTTTGAATAATAATGTAAATTCTTTTAGTATTTGGGTTTATGTGAATTAATTTTAATGTACAGAAGTTGAAATATCTTTCCAATTACTTACTAAAATTTAAGATACCTTTTAATCAAATTTTATGTACAACGAACTGATATTGAATGAATTGCTTTAAATTCAAAGTAGATGTAAATTATTCACGATTTTTGATACAAAATCATTAAATTTAATGCAGAATGGATATTAAATTTATGGTTATTTTTAAAGATACACCAATATCTTTTAAACGGCACTTAAATTCGATTCAGATCGAAATGAAATTACGACTAGAAGACAAAAATTAAGAAATGCCACTTGTCACAAGTGACAGCATAACGACTGATATAAGTAACATTGCTGGATTGTGCAGGTAATTTGGAGAAATTATAATATCACTATGGATTATAGCTATTTGTTGAAAAAAAAATGTATCGGCTGAAGCCAAGGATTTTAAGGTAAAAGGATGTGTTTGTAGATTCAAAAATTCGATGCATTGAAGAAATTACGTTATTTATTATCCTAAGATACTTAAATAATTATTAAATGCTAGCAACAAGTAAAATTTGCTTAAATCTTGAGAACTTCATATTTTCTTACAGACAGCATGGGCTTAGCAACAAGGCAAGCATTCCATCACCTAGCAGTTGCCATGGCCACAATAGGCTCTAAATATTATTTATAAATGTGGGAATTTTGGTCAGGGTTTTTATTTTCTGTCTCTATTCTCATTGAAAATCTCTTTTTGTTAAACATATCCCTGTTTTTCACTGCAATCTGATAATATCCTGTTCACAGGACAACTTCTAAGATCACTTGTAAATAAATCATACTCTCTAAGCTTTAAGTTAATTATAGATATATTAACATTTATTAAAAAAGAATATTTGTATTTTATGTTGTTTAGAATAAAATAAATAAACAATAATGATTGCATTGTAACCTTCGCATGTGTAAATATTTAAGTTAAGTCAAATTTTTATATATCAAAAGCATGATAGTAAAAATATAAAAATTTTAATTATTGCTATTAAACTTCTCCTGTTAAATCACTCTTGCTTTTCATTGTGGCATATTTGAAGTGAGACCTGACTAGTGCATAATGTAATTTTATTAATGAGGTGACATTTCAAAACTCTTCACTATTCCTAGTTAAGACACTTTTTTAAGCTTTTTTACGATTTCATCGTAAAGTAGATTAAAAACAAAATTAGATCGTAGCATAACTCCAAAATCCTTACATCAGTTTTCAATGTTTTGCTGTTTATGTTGTAATTAAATTCAACTAAGTTTCGACGTTTAGAAAATTTACAGTAGAGCATTTGTCAATATTTTAGAACATTTTGTTTTTCGTAATAATTCTGTAGTTTGATATCGTCTAATATAGAAGAAATTACTCTAAAAATCATCGTAGTCACAAGCAAATACTAGATATTCGGAGTCATTGCCTAGGCATTTCGATATACCATTTATAAACATTGATAAAAACAATGGTAAAATTCCCACACGAACATCACATGACCTAAAAGAATGATAAGCTCTCACTAATTTATAAGAACATTCTGGAAAACTATGGTTGAAAAGTTCTTCCAAGAAAATGGTCGACCTTATCGAGAACTTTTTAACTTCCGTAAATGTGGCTTTCATTTGTACCACGTTGTCAATGGCCAGTCAGATGGAATGCTCAGCGATATGTGAGCTTAGCTGACTGAAAATACATGCACAAAAAATGTATTTTCTTTGGTTTATATTTTCTATATTTGATGTTTCGATAATTTAGTTTACCTTTATTAGAATAGTACACTAGCGTGAAGAAAACATCACGGGTAATACTGCAAGTATATTGTTCATGTCTTCACATGACATTTATATTCTGTGCCAAATGAGATTTTCCTGTTTCCACAAGAAACCCACCTAAAAAAATATGTTCTCTGTTTAATGCAAAATCAGCCTAGTTCTTCTCCTTGAAACGCTACGTTGAACGGAGTATATATTATCAGTTACGCCACTCTTCTTAGGCTTTAAATTCTTGAAACTATCTCTTACATTTCAGAAGTCATTAGCCTTTATCCCCGAAAACACTAATTTCTTAGGTTGGATCAATATTAGCATTTTGCTTTACTTCACTGTTTGTTTTTATTAAGAGTTCTCAAGTTCTTAAACTCTCGATAGTGCACTCCAGATTTTTTTTCTGTAGATTGTGTCTTCTTTTCCTGAGAAGATCTATTCTTGTGCCAGTGTGAATATTTTAACCTTGTCATCCCCGTACAAATTTTCTTGTGAATGCTTTCATTTAAATATATCGTTGTAAAAAATTATATTACTTAATTTCGATCTGACAGAAGCTCTATATCACACGGTCAGTGTTGGTTTACTTATTATATTGTTATAATTTCCGTTATGCATATGTCCATAAATAGCATTTGAATAGGAAAGTTAAGGATAAAATCCTAGAAATAAAACCTTAGAATTAATAGGAAGAATAAGTTTTCTTTTAAGAATAAACAAAATTACCTATTTTTGTCTTTACGGGCATAAAATTTCTTTTCTACCATGTTTAAGATTCTAAACTAGATTATGACTTATTGAAGCTTTTGTTAATTTAAACCCTAGATCAGTTTTAAGACTACTTACAGTCTTAAATAATTAATTATAATAATTATATTATTAAATACGTTATGCTTTTTGGGGGCTATATTAAAGAAAAGTTTAAGAAATAGTGCCACTTGTTACGAAAACATTTACTGGTAATCTCCATGGCGCTTAAATTATTTCCGAACTTTGTTTTGAGAGTTTAGAAAATTATTCTGAGTAGATGACGAAGAATAATTTCTAGTGTAGCTTTTGCGGAAAACAAAAATGCGTCTAATTTCTGATTCATAGAAACACAACAATGGCTAGTTTTCGGTAAGCTGCGGAGAAAAAAATGCAGTGGGCGTCTAATCCTAAGCCAGAGGTTTCCAAATTTTTTGTCCCGCAAACCATTTTTTTCTGTTTTCCGTAGACCTTCCTAATATTGAATTTTTACAATTTTATCAATTTAAACGCGTTTTTCACAGCTGAAACCTTTGTCTGGTAATTGAATGCACAAAATACTTTTAATGGAAGGGTTGGGTTGATGCTTTGATAGTAAATTTTCAATATTTGACTTCAAATTACTCAGGTTTAATCTTAAATCCTCTCGACCAGTTATTGCTAATTGTTTTTTTTGCAAGGAGATTGAGAGCTGCGCTAGAACCCCTTTCCACAAGGCATAAGGATAGAAAACCTATCAAAAACTTTCTGGCGACCGTTCATAATGTGGGATAAATAACAGGTCTGCCTCTACTTTTTCAAATGCTGTACCCTTCGGAGAAGGGTGTTCGCGATCATTAGCCGGGACACTGCTCGTCGAAATAGTTGTTGGGTTAACATTAATCTACACCAATCTTTACACGATTTTTCAGCCAGGAGATGCGTCTACGGCCTGGTGGACGACGTCTTCTGTTTTCTATACAGCACCAATTGCAGCAAGTAATATTTAGAGTTTCTCATGATATGCCTGAAGTACACCAATATACGTATTTTTATGGTGTCGTTCAAAACATTCTTAAATAAGATCTAGGTACAGAGCATTTAAATATTAAACGTTTTGAAAGCATGTCTTTGACTAGTTGCGGATCTAAACGAATTCTCGCCGACATTTGCTTCATAGGGTTAGTTTTTTTTTAAATGAGCTATTTAGCATCCAAAAAGTCTAGGACTGCCTCAGACACTGAAACAATCGTGCCAAATATAAACCTTTTTGACGATGAAGTGAACACACTTTCCACTGTAGGATTCTTCTGAAATTTATCCTTCAGTAGCTGAAAGTATTTCAAGTATATACCAGTTTTATTAGGATACCACCTTGTTAGATGATCCTCCAACTTAGATGGTTTCATAGCGTCATTGCTTAAAACTCTGTTGCATTTAAGGTTCGTTCATAGGCAGGTATTTGTCCGACAATGAGGGAATAAAACTGAGCTTCAATTATTCAACGCTATACTGCATATATTTCCTTATAGATTTGGCCTTGTTTAGTAGCAGTTATCTGTGAAAAAAAATGCTTTTCAAATATAAGGCTTAGCATTTCGAAATTGATTTCCCATTTAACACCTTATTTTAATCTTTGTGACGGCCGTTGGCCTTTTATAATTAGGTACAAACGAATCATCTGCCATTAATTTTTGTCCGTAAAGATTCAGCCAGAAAGAAAGCAGAAAAGACAGGAAATAAATAATACAAGCGCAAAAGTTACAAAATAATTAAAAAATTAAAAAAGTGAATACTGGAAGCGGTTAATTAGAATATCGAATGACTTTACCTCAAATCATGTATTTGTTTAACTTCAGACTCCCAAACAAGACAATCTTTATTTACTTTAACTTGTTTATTCAGTTTATTTTCATTTTTTAATAATTTTTTTTTCAAAGTTGTAACGAAGTTACTATATTTTTGGGCATGAGTATATTCGCCGAGATTTAATTAATTTATTTAACATCCGAAAAATCTGATTCTTGCGGGAAAAGATTCCTTAAAGTTTCAATATTACCGGAATATAATTAGTTTTACTGCGCTATGCCGGGAAATACCATTTTCCGAGATTTTCAGAGCGTCCGACCATAGTAATCGCGCACCGCATACTGCAGTATTGTATGCGCGATCACCACACGCCGTCACACGTCAGCGTAGTGGGAGCTCGGGCCGACTACTTGGGCTCAAGCAGACCATTATTTCGCTGAGAACTGCACGTTCTCCACCCGGGTCAACAGTCCATACGGACTGGGTCGCCTGCCGGACCACGCCTTCCTAGCAATGTAGTTGAGGCTAGGCTTGTGTGTATATGGTGTTTCACCATACACTTCCTTTCTTACGTCCTACCCCTCTAATGGCCAGCATTGCCGAGGACCCTTATAAGAACGGCCAATGTTGTGTTATCCTACCGTCACTGCCGAGGACCCTTATAAGAACGGGCAGTGTCGGTTCTTTTCCTAATTTCCTACCGCTATTGGTCGACATTGTCGAGGACCCTTATAAGAACGGGCAATGTCGTTCCATCCTGCTGACGCTGTCAAGGACCATTATAAGAACGGGCAGCGTCAGTTCCTTTCGTTCCTTCCTACCGTCACCGATACACACACGCACTAAAGGCCGTCAATATTATCTTTGTTTCCATATTGACTAAGAATGTGTTTTACCGCCAGGTGCCCTCCAATGTCCGTTGACAAGGGCGCTAAACAACTGCCGCCCCGACGCTTGTCGCCGCCGCCGCGTATAGAGATCACCGTCGCCGTGTAGAGACGCCGCTATCGCCGAACGATGCCGAGTTATTGTTACATACCGTGTATGCCGCCGTCGGTCGAATTTTAATACGAAGCGCCGTGAACCGTGAACGAGGATTTTAGATACGAGGCGCGATAATTTGCGTACGAGCCGTAGTGAATAGCATCGCAACCGTATAGTACGAGGTACGTGAATAGCGTCGTGAATGATACCGCCGGTTACCGTTAGGCCATGTCTTTCTATAAAAGGATGGAATACAGGATGCAGGATGTTTTATAACCGTTTATTTTCATTACCTAGTCCCATTTTTACCATTACATGTAACAATTGGCAGCCGGCAGCCAGAACTAATACGCACAATTGACCCCTGGCTAGCCGTTTCTCCACTGTAACAAGCTGCCCAGTGCACAAGTGGGCCCTCGACCACATTAATCCCGAGGGTGGCGCCCGAGAACCGACCACCGAGTGGATGTTTTGACCTTCAAGCAGTCAAACCGTTGATCAGTTGAGAGAGCAGGGATATCCCGAATATACGTAGATACCGCCGACCCGATACCCTTGCGCTGAGCATTTGACCGATGACTGTCTGCACGAGAAATTTCCGCTGCCGTGAACAAAGCAGAGCCGAAGAGCACGGCCTGCTCCCTGCCTACGAAAAACGCGTCATAAAGTTTAGAAAGCAAATGAACAGTATTTGCCTCTGGCACTCATCTTAATAATAAACGAATTAAACAAGTCTCTGAAAACCTCAACCGTCTGTCTTGTAGCTCTAGTTCAAGTCTAGACATGTTTGCTATTGCGCATATGAGCGCAATGCGTTGTGCAACTGTTTACGACTTGTACACAATAACTTATTGTAATTTAGTTAATTAATATATAAATAGATAGTTTCTATGTCTATTCCAAGTATTGTACAAGTAAAAAGATATATTATGACATTTACGGAACGCCTAAATTTTGGTGATGATCTGACGAAATAGGATTCCCTTAACATGTTATGCACCTCCAATTTTTTTCACGTTGAGATGGAACCTGTGCAGATCGCAGTCGAACCCTGGGGATCCAAATTCACCAGTTTGGGAACCAGTACCTTAGGCTAAACAAATGAAAAATGCATGTTATGAAATTTTAATATTATTCTTTTGACCATATTGAACGTTTTTCCTTTTTTATTTGCTTTTTCTTGGCTGTAATACAAGCATGTAGTAGCTCCACGACCGCCTTATTTAAATACGAAAACTGAATGAGAACTAATAGAAAAGACTAAATTGTTATCAGAGTATTTCGATTTTAGATCTTATTATTTAAGTTTTGTGTCAACAAATACACAATAAAGAGCGTTCTCTATAAAATAGGCAGAACATTTAGTATATTTTGAAAATATTTTTATCATTTTACCATGTAAAATATTTATTTAGAATAGGATAGGACCTATTATTATCAATTGAAAAATTGTTACCATATTGAGAAATACAAAATCATTTTTTAATAATAAAATCAAAGAAAAAATAACATATGTTTTATATTTTCCAGCAGTTACGCGTTCATTCTAAACTATTAGCAGCATTGAAATAATTACCTATTGCGATCGTAAAATTAAAACCTGTTTTTTGTCAATGTTTATTCAGTAAAAATAGCAAAGTCAATATTTTTAGCATATTTTATTAAATACATATACCTGTACAATTTGTTCCATCAGCTTTTATTCTGAACAGCTTGTAACTACAAGTGCAAAGAACCCTGCAAAAAATTACTAACAAACTTAGAAATGATATTATTTAGTTCCTTGTCTCTTTTAAATGGCTGAACTCCTTTTTTTTTTTTTTGAACCACAATCTCCTATAGAAGGTTGGAATCATCATTACTTTGTTGGCAGCTTCGCAGAATAATTGGTTGGAGCTTAGAATAGAACATTCACTTTGACTTTTGGGTCGGGATATTTTTGTTTCCGATACTTTGTTTAACTAAATATTCAATAATTATGATTAATCTGGTTTATTTATGTACACTCCAGCTCTTTTTACTCAGTTCACCTGAACTACGGAGTAGCCAAACACTTAAGTGATTATTTTAATCAGCTCCGTAGTTTAAAACCTGATACCGGGAAGGGTTTACTTCAAGTTCTACCCCGGAGAGTTTTCTTGAGCTTGACAGTTCCAATCCTGGGATAGATAATTCGAAAGATTTTTTTTGTTGTTCAGAACTTCTTAACTATTTCTATTCAGATGAACGCTTTTGTATGATTTTCTGGGAGCTGCATATTTCTTCCAGTTTTCTATGCACTAGGTCTTTTTACTGGATAACAATACAACTCCGGTAGTAAGCCGAGACGTATCGCTAGTATATCTATAACCAGGTGGCGTTTACTCTTTTCATTAATTATATATAATGACATTTGATTTATTTATTATCACCATATTAAATTGTATTCTTCATAGGTAATTTTAAACATATCTTGCCAGCAACACTTTATTATTAAAAATTTGATCTTGTCCAATAAAAAAGTAGATCTACAGTAGAACTATAATGACCAGTAGGCTAACTGGTGTTGGCACTATCCAAATCCTTCGATGAACTCTAAAAGGATTAATCCTTAATCTATCCCGAAAACAGTTCAGTGTTGTAGTGAAAACCACAGCGACAGATTGAAGCTTTACGCGATCATATTATTGGTCTTGTTCTCTGCAGATCTCCATTCTATTAGTTTTTTATAACATCGATTATAATCCTTTCGGACTGAAACCTGCCATTCTCCAGTTTTTTTTGATAATACTTCTGATCGTTGTCTGAGGTTATGTTTTTTATTCTATCTTTACTTTCAGTACCCGGAATGACTCTTGCCAAAAATACTTCGTAATTATGATTTTGCTCTAATTCGCTCTCATGATTCGTAACTAAACTACCTAAACTGGATTTTCTGAAAATTTATATTTAGACCAATGTTTGCCGATGTTATTTTCAGTTCGTTAAACATTTGTTGAGCATAACCTAGATCGATCAGCATCAACGAGGCGCGATTTGGATATTCGCGGTCAATATTAAAGCCTTTTCTATCACAATTAGGTTCTTTTAAAGCGTATTCCAACATCGGCGTAAAAAGTTTAACAGAGATTGTCTAATTCAACACTTTACTCGATATTCACCCGTGGATACAGTTGTTGTTGTCTTATAAATGTGTTAGTTACATAATTACGAGTATATTAATATTATTCAACAAGTAGTAGAAATTGTTGTTGAAAAGCGTTCATCACAGAGTCAGCCGTAATCACAGAAAGTCTAGTAACCTTATGAACAATTTTTACTTAAGCTAGTTTACTCGTTTTTTTCGTCATATTTTGGTGGAACATTATATCTTTTATTAAATGAGCATTAGAGTGTTTTTTTTATCAACACACAACCTATAACCTGACAGTTTATAGTTATGTCAAAATGGCATTTTTCATAAATACAGTAATGTGTTATTTTGACATACAACTTTAGAAGCAATGTGATTCTTATTACTACGTCATAATTTAGACCTAGGTCCGCGGAAGATTTTGGTATATAACACATCGATATGTAACGGAAAATAGCTGGACAATAACGCTGGCTTCACATTGAGTTCGAGACAATGTATGATGAGATTGCAAATTTGAAAAAGTTTTATAGATAGGTTTGCGGCAGCAAGATCTGTCTTGTAAGGATGGTCTACAAAAACTGTATTTGTATTTTATTTTATAAAAAAAAACAGTTAATAAAATTTTTATAAAAAAAAATTGAACCGACTTCTAAAAGTGCGCTAAAAAGTGAAAAATATAAATTTCTATATGAAATTGAAATTTTTGAAGTCGACGCCAAACGAATACCTGACAAAATGGGATTCGCATAAACATATTAACAATACTTTGTTTGTAATTGTTTTCTTACCATAATTTGTATATATTGGTAGTTATTTGTTTCATTTAGAAATAACTTAGCACCGACTTCAAAAATTTCAATTTCATATAGAAATTTATAGTTATTTTTCACTTTTTAGCGCACTTTTAGAAGTCGGTTCAATTTTTCTTATAAAAATTTTATTTTTCGATTTTTAGTTTTGAGTCATTATGATATCCATAGATTATTTGAACTAAGTACTAATCGAGTGTATCTCGCAATGACTCCAAGGTGGCAAAAAAGGACCTATTTTATCCAAAGTTGTTAACCTTAAAATGAACCACTAAAAATTAGTTGATTCTTAAAGTTCTACAAAAACCCGTCAAATTGTATCAAACAAATATTTAGTCTGTCATAGTAAATCCACTATCTTAAATTTTAAATTAATCTTAGATTAGAGACCTTCCAATATCGATATTTAAAGAACTTGAGAAATTTCTTAGCTCGATGTATTTTATAGTGCATATTGAGCTTGTATACGCTCGAAGATCCCCGCAATATCAATTTTAGGCAAAATCGGAAAACTTAAAATTTTCACGCCCTCACTCCCTCTTCAACCTAATATTGTAAAAAAATTAACTTCATATTCGTAATACACGACCCCGAAAATACTCTAATATCAAATCTGATAAAATGCGAATAATGTAAAATTTTCAACTCACTCTATTGCATCCGTCATATTGAATTTCAAAAAAATAATTTTAACGTCTTAATGTAATCTAAATTTAAACCCTACAAAGCCCCCTAGTACCAATTGTAGATGAAATCCAGAAATTCAAAATTTCTAGACCGTCATATTGCTTCTGACATATTAGATTTCCTTAAAATAATTTTATATTCGCTATTTACATCCTTAAAAACGATTCAGTCCCACATTTGAACAAAATCGAAAAATGTAAAATTTTTAGTCCGCCTTATTGAATCCTGAAAAATATACTATTAAATTCGTAACTTACACCCTCAAAAATCCCCTATATCAGTTTTGGAGAAAATCGAAAAATTTTTAGGAAGCCATGTTGAATTCGCCAGATTGAGTTCTTCAAAAAATATTTTAAATTCTTAATTAACGCTAAGAAAAATCCCCCAATTCTGATTTTAGACACAATCGAGAGATGTATTATAACCTTTAATCCGCCTCTTGGATCCGCCATCTTGGATCCGCCATATTTAATTTTTTTTCCAATAATGTCAGATTCATAATGTGCGATTCCAAAAACTCCCCCATATCAATTTTGGAAGAAATCGGACAAAATTTATTTTTTATCCCCTATATTGGATAGGCCATATTGAATTTTCTAAAAATTATTTCAGATTCGTCCTGTACGACCCCGAAAACTCCCCCATACCAATTTTGGAGAAAATCGAACAAAATTGATGTTTTTGTCCGTCATATTGAATTTTTTAAAAATGATTTTAGATTTGTCATGTTGGACCCCGAAAACTCCCCAGAACCAATTGTGGAGAAAATCGGACAAAGTTGGTTCTTTGTCCGCCATATTGAATTTTTTAAAAATAATTTTAAATTCGTTGGGTACAACCCCGAAAATTTCCTCATACCAATTTTGGGGAAAATTCGTCAAAATTAATTTTTTTGGCCGCCATATTGTCAGTGCCATTTTGGATTTTACTTCACCAATTTCGTCCAAAAAAATATGGGACCACCACAGCAACTTACATTTAAAAAAAACATACATAGTCGACGAATTGAGAACCTCCTTCTTTTAGAAGTCGGTTAAAAATTATACCCGTGCAATGCCGGACAAACAGGCCTACAGACCTCCATAACGGACTGTTTAAACCAAAAACTGCGAAGCATGAACGAAAAAGGATTTTTTGCACGTCGGGTGCTAGTCATTTTTTTGCAAACGCTACCCTTATCGGTATACGCAGGGATTGTTATCAATCGCTTGATTTTTTAATATCACTGGTAATCGAACAGTACCCATTTTTAAATTTTTGTAGTTTTTGTCTTATGGGTATTGTGCGATCTTAACTGATTTATATTATTATAAGTAACTTATTTATTTTTGTTTTGTCTGTTTCATTTAGTATATTGAGTTTCACAAAATATATATTTATGTTTTGCGGCAAATAAATTTTTGAAGTTCGATCCAGTCGATGATTTTATAGCACACATGCCTTAAAAAGGTATTATTTTTAACATAATAAATTTGCCCCTTTTGACACTGTAGAGATATAATAAATAACAAATAATAAAGTTTTACTGTTTTTACCTAATTACGATTTGTGTGTGTTAAACATCTATATATTATTTTTCATTTAATGTGGGAGGAAATCAGAGTTATTTGCATACTAGATAGTTGGCAGCAAATTATGTATTAAGGTTAATTATAAACTCAAACTTGATAATTAAACAGTTAAAGAACTTATTGTCATAGTTATAACAAGCCGGTAAACTTGTTAATCAACTTAAAGTAAACATAGTTGCAAATTATTTTATTAATTCAAAAAGAAATACCAAAGGAGAACTAACAAAACAAAATATCATATGGGATTTTTTTTATTAATAGCTTTATTCGAAATTTTACGTTGGCAACAATTTTTGCTTCTATCGTGATGAAAATTAACCAAAAAAAATAGTTGTCATGTGATTGGCATTATCTGTCAAATTTTAATTTTTTTCTGAAAAAAAAATCAAAAGTGGGGTTATATCTCACAATATCGAAAAAAGTTATTAGAAAAAGAATTTTTAAATGCAATTTTTGGCCCATATTCAAAATTTCAGCTGTATAAGATAATTTAGATTTTTTGCCCATTTTTTGTAAATTGCACCACTGTTGCAAAATAAGATTCGCAATCTACATAATACTTCCTAGTTTTGACAATGCTTCATTCCAGACATATTTTGTTTAAAGTAGCGCCATACTAAATGTGTGTTTTTCTACAAAATCCAAATACAGCTATTAAAATTTGATCACAAGTAATGCAAAGTTTATTTGTTTTTAAACTTGTATAAGATAACGTCATAAAATAACTATTTTTGAAAACTTAGCTTGTGTCTAAAAGTAATAAACATCAATATTAAGAAAAAAGATGAATTGAAAAGACTCAAATTTTCTAATAAAAAAGTCATAATATAAAAATTACACGCATTTAAAAATTTATTTTCCACCTAATGCAGACTTTACTGATAACACTGTGTACTTGTTTGCCTTAATTATATCCCAACTTGACGTCTCCGATCTTAATAATTTTTTGATATGATGTAGACGACGATGAAATAAGAGACAAGAGATTTTCTTATCTGCGGAAATATACTTTAATGGGGTGAAATCCGCTCCCAAATTTCACCCTTAAAAATGGATTTTCCAATATATCTCAGGTTCTAATTGGAATTTAGCAATGAAACAAATTGCGTATTACTTCTGATGTTAATGTGCAACTAACTGATTCAGTTTCAACCACAAATGTTGCAGCCCCTATTTTTTACATGGAAAAGTCTATTTTCTTGTGTATATTTGGATTAAAAAAATTTTAAATGAGCTAAAGAAAATTAGAAAAAATATATTCGTTAATTGAATACAAAATTAAAGGTGATCACTTCTATATTATTTTCTTAAATCACCCTTAAACAAAAAATTACACCCCAAAAAACATTCTTCAATATGCTTCAGTTTCTAACTGATGTTTTGCAAATAATCAAATTGCATGTTACTTCTAACGCAAAACTAAACTCTCTAATTCAATTTCAACCATAAGGGTTGCAACCCTTCATTTTTATTTAAGAATTCCAATTCATGTGTGTTTATTTCTATAAAAAAAAATCAAAATTACCTCTAAATGGTTCGAATAAGTATGTTAACTGAATAAATATTTAAATGAAGTTGATCTTTTCAAAATAATTTTTTGAACCAGTCGTGAACGGAAATTTCATTCCCCAAAAAAGATTCCTTAATATGCTTCAAGTTATAATTGATATTTTGCCAATAACCAAATAGTATATTACTTTAAATGCGAAAAGTAAACTTAACGAAGCAATTTTGACCGTAAGGGTTGCAACCCTTACGGTTAAAATTGCATCAATAGTGTAGTTATACGTTAAAAGCAACATGCAATTTGATTATTTGCATGCACTATTTTTAAACATATTGATAAGCCTTTTTTTGGGGTTATTTTTTCGTTTAATGATGGTTTAAGAAAATAATCTAGAAAGTGGTGTGTATTTAATTAACGAATATAATTTTTCCAATCTTTCTTTATTTAGCTTTGATCTTTTTTATCCAAATAAAGACAAAAAAAAGTAGATTTTTCAATGTAAAAAAGGGATTGCAACCCTTATGTCGAAGCTGCATCAGTTAGTTGCACATTTTCATCAGAAGTAATACGAAATTTGTTTCATTGCAAAATTCCAATTAGAACCTGAAATATATTGGAAAATCCATTTTCAACGGTGACCTTTGTTGCAGATTTCACCTCCTTAAAGTGTTTTTCAGCAGGTAAAAAAAATCCATTGTCTCTTATTTCATTATTGAAATCGGAGGCGTCGAGTTGGGATACCTTCCTTGTAAGTCTTAAACCTTCATAGTGAATCTGGCTGTTATTGTTTAAGCAGGCCCAATGTGAGGGGTTTGAAGGCTGGGCTAATTACTGGGGCCCGGGAAAGTTCCCAGATACTACCACTGGAAAAATCTCACCCGGAAATATTATGACAGTAGCCAATACAATAACCAAACCAAATCAGTTGTGGGCAAAAACATAATCAGATTTTGATCTTGAATTATTTAGAAAACCAGACCAATCTCTCGTGTTATTAAAATGTTATAAAAAAATTTTTAAGTAGACGACTTTAGTAAATAAACTTTTTAGCGAGGCGTTACATATAGTTGTCTAATGTTGCATATTAACATTTCTTCGCAATGAAATATAAACATAGAGCTTATTTCATTAAGAAATCAAGTTATCTTAAGGCAAATATGGAATAATCAAATAACTATACATATCTACACACGATATTAAATTTTCGTCAAACTAATATAAAAATAAAAATATATACTAAATAGGAGTCATTGTTGATTACTGTATATTGGTTTCATATTGATTCCTGTACATTATGTAAGTTTACTGATAAGTATGTAGAACGTGAAGTAAAATTTGGACCTGGATAACTGCATTATCCTAATTTAACGTTAATAATGTGTGCTCTTAGGATATTACATTCCAAGCAACCTAACCTTCATATCGAGGAGCCTCTAATGTTTGTAGGTGTGGAAGATTTTGTGATCTTTTTCCCATCACATCAAAGATATGTTTGACTGAAGAAAAATCAGGAGATCAAGGAAGCCACGTACAATATGGCGGAACCTTGAAAGAAGTATATAGTAAGTAACACGGCATGTGGATGTGTGTTATCATGTTCAAAAATTAACTGTAACATTTTGTGGATATAGCGTTGTGCTGCTATGCTTCCTGAAATAAAGACTAAACGTGGTTTGCTAGGTAAATAATTGTACCCACACCATAAAACCTGACAGTTTTTATGAAATATGTATGAAAAATTTCACAATCCGTCTCTCACCGCCTTCTTCTTATCCTTGTGCGGCCATCGTATCGATGGTGGCTACGAAGAAAATCACTCGTGTAAAAAATTACATTACAGTAAGATTCACCACTCATTGTCCTCATTGTCTGGGAGAGATTATTTTCCGTCACCTATTAAGGGAGGGTTTTCTTTGCGGCATAATTTTTTAGAGGGATTTTTACCTTGATACAGTAAGCGCTTATAGTGAAAAAACTCCTCTAAAAAATTGTGCGGCGAAGAAAATCCTCCCTCTATAGGTGTCGTGAAAGTAATCTCTCCCAGACAATGAGCTACAAATCTTACTGTGGCGTGTTTACACAGCACTGAGAAGAAGGTTTTTTTTGGCCACAATTTTAACGAAAGGATTTTCTTCGTCGTACTTCGGTTGAGTGATTCTCTTTGTAGTCATCATCGATATGTCCCTAAACACCACCTGGTTTCATCCACTTCACTCCAGTCGTTGCCAAGATGAAGACGGTATAAGAAAAATTCGAAATACCTCATCAGTCATCCCGGCTTCCTCGTGATCCGATTATTACAACTAAAAGAGTTGCGAGAAATTTGCATTTCTTTGACCTCTAGGCATTTTAACTTTTCGAAAGTTTGTCAAGTATTATCAACATATTGGTATTGTTATCACTGCACTGAAACCAAAAAGCCTGTGGAAAAAACTACTTCTTGGAAGCCTTCATTAGCTATATCACATAATAACTATCATTATAGGTTTACAGAGAAGACAGTATAAGCGAAAGAACTTTTTCAACTCCCTAAGAAAGGGCTTAGACTATTAACTTCACGGGACTTGATCCTCTGAAATAATATTTCAGCGAGATTTACTTACTGCCCCCTCGTACGGTCGAATATACTTCTCATTGCTTACTTCTGTAATATAAAAACTCTTTGAAAAGTGCGTAAGTTCATATCGTAGATGAATAGACAAAAAAATTCGAAGATCATAGAACATAATTGCTACACTTTTTGGAGGATTTAAGGACAAGCAGAGGTTTACAAATGCAAATTTAGTTGTCTCGAATCATTTTTTAAAGACCAGAGTCATTCTTTATGTATTTTGGTGCGCTTTATCAAAATTTGTGTACTAAAACTTACAATTAGGATTTTGAGGTATTCTAATATAAAAGTGTAAAAATGACCATTGTACTGTAGGTTTGGGCTTGAATATCCTAAAAACCAGAGGTATAGTATTCTATGGTATATCTTAAAACCTAAGGATTTAGGCTATGGAAAATTTGGAATAATAGAAAATGTAATTCATCTGACCTTGTTCTTAAATATTTTATTACCTTGCAAAATAATTTTTTTATAGTAAAAGTGTGTGAAGGTATGTTGAATAGGATGAATTAGAGGTAACTTTCCGTAAGAAATTTATAATTTAATACCTTATAAAGTAGTTTTGAAGATTAGAGAAACATGGTTATAGACGAACATTATTTAATTCTAGAACTCTTTGATGGTAATGAAATAGGTTGATGTTGATTTATTACCTATTATGCCAACAACTAATGAATACGTTCCTTTGACCTACTATGCTCCTTTGATTCTCTCTTTTCTTCCAATATGCACTGTTAAAATGTTAAGTGGCTCAAAATACTAAAAAAATGATTTTTTCCCATAATTTACTAATATGTTTAAAATTCAAAAGTAATATTTTTTATACAACTCTAATTAATTAAAAATAATTTAACATGTGAACTTTAGACTCCTATATACTACTTATTTTTATGTGTTATGCGTAAATTAACGTTGCCAAACTTGTGATTCACCCTGGCTAGGTGGTATACTTCGAAGCACATACATGGATTTAATAAAATCTTGTTTTAAAGCTACAATTTCACCAATATCATCTTTCATGTCTTACTTTACGAGGTCAATATGTACAATGAAAAAATACATTGGTATTTTAATGCGAGTAGTTTGAAAAATTCTCGTCCTCATAATGGAAAAACGAATCTATAATTTCAAAATTCTTTTTATTTTCTTTTTTAAGGCTAATATACCTACTTAAGCGATATGCCTGTTGATAAAATCTTCTTTCTACAGCTGCAATCACCTCTCGATTTGTAGGATAGTCCCCCAATTCATATTGCAGATCTCTTAATTTTCCCATTGCCAACATAATTTTATAGGCAGGTGCATTGTCCTGCTGTGAGCAAATAAGACCCATTTTGCATATTGCTTTGTGTAACTATGCGTGCAAAATATTCTTTTAAAATACCTATATTCTCAATAATTTCACGCACACTATTAAAAATATTCTTAAATTTCATGAAAATTTGATGTACATTCTACATTAAATTTAATGATTTTGTACCTTAAATGGTGAATTATTTACATTTACTTTGAATTTAAAGCAAATTCAATAGAATGTCGGTTCGTTGTACATTCAATTTGATAAAATGATATCTTAAATTTCAATAAACTGACTGAAAAGATATTTCAACTTTATGTACATTAAAATTAATTCACATATACCTTAACATTAAAGCAATTTACATTAATATTCATGGTACATTACATGAGATTCCGGGAGATGGCGCAACTTATATTGAACTTTTGATTTAGTATGATATAAATTGCTTAAAGGATTCAATTTTCTTTTGATAAGGTATACATGTCTGCCGACGGAAACCAATGAGTTCGAAACCGATGTACAGATGACGGCACGCTACCTATGGGAAAAATTTCCTCCTTTTCTTAGTGACAGAATTTTTTAACTTCATTCATATTAATGTTGGTGCATTAAATATGGAATAACATATCTTAAATTCGCTGAACACTGGCTGTATATTTAATGTACATAGTCATCTTTAAAAGTAATGATCAAACTTTAAATTTAATGTATGTTAACATTAAATTTAATAGAGTTCATTAATTTAGATTAATGTCAAAATTTGTAAATTTTATGCATAACATGCATTGAATTTAAAAACGGTTTATGAAATTTTCTTCCAGCACATTTATCTTAAATTTAATGCAGTTCCTCTTTACGGTGCACATTAAGCTCGCCGATCATCCAGTATATTATATCATGTAGCTGTTTAATGATTTCGGTAATGCTAATCCTCTTTCACTTGGATGATCTACAAAGTTAATGCGGTCACGTTCAAAATGGGGCTTTCTTAATTCTTTTCTTAAACGAAAGAGAAGGGTCCACATAAATACTAAAAAATTAAAATAAATTTTACGTTTGCGCATTCTCAGATTTATCAATTTTAAGAAATAACTACTGCAGAGATCTGTATAAAACAAGTTACTTGAAATTTCTGGTCGAGGCCGAGAACTTTTCAAACAATCCTCGTACATATAGCGTTTTTCACTGCGTTGGTTCAATACAAAAAGCAAATGAATGTTCAGTTAACTATCTGAGCATATTTAAATAAAATTATTAGTAATTCCAATAAACAAACTTTTTAGTTTAGTTTCAAAGTTGATACTGCGCAGTTGGTGAAATGAGCGGGCCTCTTTTTTTCCGTAAGTTACTGGAATATTTTGAGATATTATAAAAAGGAGCTGGAAATACCCCGCACCATAAAAACGTTATGTAAAATTTGATAGAAGACGTCATATGTACAATAAAGAGTAACATATTCTATAATAACCAAGAAAATATCTATTGTTAAAAACATTATTGAATTATCTAAAAACAGAAAAATTGGAGTCGAGGTTGACTATAATTTAATGCAAATTTGGTATATCAGCTTAAATAAAGAACCTAAGAAGTACTCTTAATTGTACTCGAGGTTAAATTAAAGTTCAATATACTTACAAGCATAAACAATTTTGAAGGTTAACATAATTATTAACCTTCGAATATATAGTAGAAATAGATACTGCATTAAATCGTGTATAATAACGTACAACGTTAAAAACTACAGCAAAAAATTTAAATCAACAATCCCATAATTTTTTCTTGGGTTTTAGTCATTTGCCGTGTAAAATTAGTTCTTGCTTGTACCCTTGCTTTGATGTACTTACACATCACTGGATAATTTTCCTCATCTTGAAGTTAGCTTTAAATGGGAATTTATTTCGTTTAAGTATTATTTAAATCCATTTCTTTAATACATTTTATCAAAAGATCTGCAGTAGCTTTATTGGCAATGATACCCAATCTGTTAGGATTTCAGCAGTTACCCTAACAATTTTCTCAGCATTTGATGTCGCACATGAAGGGAAATTGTTTTTAAATCCGAAAACATTGCCACCAGTATACTACTTTATACTGTAAAATTGTTATTTAGAAAATTGATTATAGGCTATTGATCAGTGACGGCTTGTCTTTAGGTTTGTAGATTTGCGCAACCCCTAAAAAATTGCAAATAAAAATAACCCATACTGATAAATCTAAGTACAAATATATATATATATATATATATATATATATATATATATATATATATATATATATATATATATATATATATATATATAATCTAAGCTAATCCATTGAAGCATATATGGAGTTACTTATCTAAGACGTGGAGATTAGTTTCGTCTCATAAGCTTCATGTAGGTTGCAATTCGACTTGCAAACCTGTGTTTAGTTTGTCCCACAAAATATCCCTCTACTAAAAAAAATTCTCCTATGCAACTCACTGGACGAGAATTTGAAGTTTTGCTTTTAGTCGCGCGTGGCGCTGGCAGTATCAAGTAAAGGTTTCTTCTTCAAGCAGCAATTAAACCATTCCTTTAGTTCAGATTAGAATACGACCGTGGTGTCTACTGTGCCGGTATTTTCATGCATGATGTCTATTGTGCCGATATTTTAATTGTTTTATTGTTTGGCGAGAAAAAAAAAACATCCAAAATTAAGTGCTATATCCCAAACTGTGAAGACCAATAGAGTGGCTAATTTCGATTTCCGAATTCAAAGGAGTCCGAGTTACGAAGGAAATTTTTAAAAACCATCGTGTATGTGTTAGATATTTTTAAAAATTTCTTTTAAGAGATTCTGTATGTGTAAGTAAAACCAAGTGAGCGCTTTTTTATTTTCTAAAAAATATGAACGGCTCATCGAATGGGGTGCAATTTTTAATAAAAAATAAACTATGAACATGCTGCTTACGTGCATTGTTACACATCAATTAAATTTGGTAATGTGAAACGCTGAATCCGCCAATAAAAATGTCCACATATTTTTTTCCAATTTACAAGGGATTTGTTCTTTTTTTTTCAAATGATCCTTAAAGAACCGCAATACAAGATCAAATTGTTAACAAAGGCTTACCTCGTTCGGCCCCAACAAGAGGAAATTTTATATTTGTACTATATTGGAATAAAAAGAGAACATTCTAGAGACAATGGAAAAAATCTTAGATGACAATAGAAACGTTAGTACTACGAAGCAATTATCAAGGTATGTCAAAATTCTCAAAAGTAAGAGTTTTCTTTCATGGTTAAAAATATTTTACAAAATAATGCCTAAAGTTGATTTGTTATTTGGTAAGTTTTAAACGACTCTGTTATCGGAACTAAAAATAAATTATCATTTAAATCAAGATTAACAGAAATTAGAAATAATATTACCTCAAACGATGTTGAGCCATCTCCATTTACTTCAGAATGGTATAACCTCGATGATTCCGCTGTTTCTCTGTAAGCAAAAGAAGTTTGTGATATAATTATTTGCCGACCAAAAGAACGATTTAGCTTTCTAGGTCACTTGGTAGCAGCCAGTCTTTTTTTTTTTTTTGGAACAGTATGTCGAATGTTATGAATAAGTTTGCTAATGCCAAAGATCGTCGTATGGATTTTCTTTATAAATAATTCACACAGTAAGTCATGTGCATTTTGTTTTGACTGCTACATTTTTAAAATTTACTGCTTTCTTTATGTTTAGTTGTTTAAAATACATTGCTTTGTTTCATACTAACTCAATTTTTAAATACTTTTATTTTTCATCCACCGATGCCATTGACAGTTTTATACATATGTATGGTTTTAATATACCATTGAAATTGCAACTCCTACTTTTTTAATACACCATCCTCCACTGCTATTGACTACAATTTTTTGTAAAGAAAAATTAGTAACAGCACTTTGATGAATAAATACGTTCCTCTGGCACTCAAATATGATAAAATCACACAGTGCTACCAAATTCAGGGGCGCGTTTTTGAGAACGGGGTGAAAATGGCACATTTTCATTTTTTAAGAAATAACTCAAAAACTAAGCATTTTCAGTATATATATATATATATATATATATATATATATATATATATATATATATTGTGACGATTTATATATGATAATATAATAATATATAATAAACCCACAAAGATACCCGTAAATTTAAAATATTAATATTTATTTGTTGAGCGCCAGGTAAAAAATAATTATAATAAATTATAACTATTCTTTACCAATTTGAAGTATTTTCAATTTTTAAATTTTCTATATAGATATAGATGTGTACCTACCTGTAAATTGACTCCTCGGGTGAGTGGTTTATAAGATATCAATCACATAATCAATACATGGAATGATTAAAACACAAAATATAAATTTTATTTAACAATAAAAAAATATTATTAATTATTACTAGATGGAATTTAATGGTCAATACTTTTATCTTTCTTTCATCCAACTCTATTTCTAATCAGTATTACTTATTAGTTACTTTTATCTACCATGCATTGACTTTCAACAACCTGGATCACAAATTGGCAACGTTTAATTTCATAATCGACTACTAGATGGCTATAGTGCAGTTTTATATGGAAACCGTCGTCTATTTCTTAGAAATAATAATATTTTAAACAAATTATCTTGTGCTGTGTTGTGATACAAGTACACAGTTACAGGTTAGTATAGCAAACTATAATCTATTGATTTTATTATTTTTATTTTTAAGAAAAGCTAGGTTAATATTGGATGCTAATCTTCAATGTCTACGAGAAATTAAAGCTTTCTACTTCCTTATCTAATATAAATACCTTGTTATGTTTTTTTTTATTTGGTCCCAATATATTATAAAACACAATTCCACTAATTTTATTTATTTTCTTTATTGAAAATTCTCCAAATTTCCAAAAATATTTTTGTTGTCGTTTCCTATAAAGAGGAATTGACAAAAATATTATCCAAAGTCACGTTCAGCTATGTTCTTCTTTGTTTAATTCAAATTAATTTTTCTATATTCTTATCACAATATTATCGTATTTGTTGTTGTCTGCGAGTGGCACAATTATTTTACAGCACAAACCTTATAAACTTTTACAAATTATTTGAAATAAATTATTAAATTTTTTTACTTGACAACATCAAAAACACATAATCTCATGTAAAATCAAAATATTTAACTTTTGTTTTCTTGTGACGTAGGAAAACTTATTTTTTTTTAACAGTTGAAAATTTGAGGTTATGTAAATTTTCGGGACCTCGAAAAACGCAGTGCTTCCAGCAAACTGATAAATTCAACTCTCGAAATTCCTACGTCTTGGCTTTTTATAATCGGCGAAAACATACGAAATTTCTTCATTATGATTGGTCAGATTTTTTAGCACCTGGCAACTTGATAAATCTTACTACCTTAAAAAATTGAATTTTATGATGGCTTTTTAATTTTACTAATTTGGACTGGAATTTTAATGTTTTTATTAATATATTGACATAAATCTTGATCTTTGATATATGTAAAAGCCACTTTGGCAAATTATTTATATATTAAAATAGATAAAAATTAACAATTTGTATCTTAAAATTTATGACAATTTTTATCAAATTTTGTTCATAACAACTCTAAAATGTTTATTGTTGCTTTAATATTATTCCCCTTTTATTTAGCAAAATTTTCCTAATTTATTAGTGCTAAAATTCACTCCAATATATATATATATATATATATATATATATATATATATATATATATATATATATATATATGTATATGTATACCGGGTGTCAACGAATCTATTAGACAAGTCATAATTTCTAGAGTATTATGTGTATCAAAATGAGAATTGGTACAGGTAAATGGTATGTGAAGAGGAGAGTTTTCACATATTTTCCACTTTCCGGTTACTTCCGGTTTCACCGGAAATGGCCCCGGTTTTGAATTCTTAAATAGAACACCCTGTATATTTTAACATCTTTGGATTTCTGAGACAATTCTAGATCAGATACTGACATTTTAAAAACTTTTTACGTCTACTTCATTTTTTTAGAGCCACTTTTAAAATTGCATCTCGGTGGCCATGATCGGACGCAAACTAATCTAACGGCCATAGGTGATGTCAAAAAAATACCATCGCAAAGTTTTAGTTACTAGTATGAAAGACAGGAATTGGATTAAAAATTTAACAAAATTAACAAAAAACTAACAAAATAAACTAATAACTTAGACGACGCACTTAAAATATTTGAAAGTACAGTAGCTGAATTTGTTAAAAAGTTTAGTGTAGTAAATGTTCAAAGTACATTCCTTCTTTTTCACGACACATTTCAGCTCGTTCAATTGTTTCTATCAACACATTTTGTAGCATTTGGGGTGTTATACTTCTAAATGCCCATAAAATTCTTTCTTCTAATATTTCAAGAGTAGCTGGGGCTGCTTCATAGTAAACCCTTTCTTTAACATATCCCCAGACAAAGAAATCGAGCACAGTAAGATCCGGTGAGCGGGCTGATCACCGTACCGGACCATTGGTTGCAATAATTCGATTATTAAAATGCTCTATCAAATAATTAAGAACTTCTCTGGTATTGTGAGGCGGTGCTCCATCTTGTTAATAGTAAATTCGCCGTAAAACTGCTAAAGGTATATCATTGAGATGATTTTCGATTTCATTTTGAAGAAAACCTAAGTATCTCATCAACCCCTGTTAACTGACCTTGAATCAATATTGGCCCAATTATTCTGTTCCCAACGATACCAGCCCAGACATTGACGCCAAATCTTTCTTGAAAATTGCCCTCTCTCATTTCATGTTGATTTTGTTGGGCCCAGTACCGAGTATTTTGCTTATTGAACATTGAACCATTATTTGTAAATCGGGATTCGTCGGAAAATAGAATAAAATCGATAAAATTTGGGTTAACTCTATGATTTTGAAGCAGCCAATCACAAAACACTACCCGTCTATCGCCATCCTCAGTATACAAATGTTGATGTAACTGATATTTAAATGCTCGATATCCATGCTTTTTCAGTATTTTTCTTGCTGATTCATAACTTATCTGCAGTTCTTGACTAATTTTTCTTAACGAAACTGTTTTATCAACCTCAACCATAGAAAGTACGTTAATCTCAGTATCTTTATTTATGATAAACCTCTGTTCCGCCTCTTGATTTCCTATTTGTCTAAAACGAGTCTCGACATACGGAAAATACTGATGGGCTGGATGTTGCCGATTCGGATATCTATGAGCATACAACTCGGCAGCATTCCTTGAATTTCTATGACACTCTCCAAATATTAATAACATATCCAATTTTTCACTTTGAATATACATTATTTTAACGAAAATTTAAACTAAACTTAACGAAAATTAAGAAACTTTTACGTCTGTTCTTAGAGCGTATGTCACTGTCATTATCTACTTAAGTGAGTGCTTTGTTTTCCAAAGAAGACTTGATAAAAACAGTTGCAAATTATTATGCATCATGGCTGTCCATGGCGCACTTGTCATAAGTAAATAAATTATCCAGTATTTTGCTTAATAATATTTAATTTCTATTCTTATGTCTAATCCAATCGCAAATAAATTAGTACCGTTAGATTAGTCAAAGAATGCTTTTTTCGAAAAGTAGTTGTCAAAAAGGGGCCACCATTTGAAAGTTAATAATTAGAAATGAAAACGTAATTTTGTCAACTTGTCTTATTCCTGTCTTTCATACTAGTAACTAAAACTTTGCGATGGTATTTTTTTGACATCACCTATGGCCCTTAGATTAGTTTGCGTCCGATCATGGCCACCTAGATGCAATTTTAAAAGTGGCTCTAAAAAAATGAAGTAGACGTAAAAAGTTTTTAAAATGTCACATTTTGATCTAGAATTGTCTCAGAAATCCAAAAATGTTAAAATATGCAGGGTGTTTTTAATTAAAAATTCAAAACCGGGGCCATTTCCGGTGAAACCGGAAGTGGCCGGAAAGTGGAAAATATGCGAAAACTCTCCCCTTCACATACCATTTACCTGTACCAATTCTCATTTTGATACACATAATACTCTAGAAATTATGACTTGTCTAATAGATTCGTTGACACCCGGTATATACCTACTAGGAAGATAAAAATAAATCACATTACATACCTGCAATTAAATCAACTTCTTCGTTAATTACTTCAGCTACTTCTGTATGAACACTTAACGTTTTGTACTTTCCATGATGATCTTTTAATCTTTTAACAACACCTTAAATTTCGACCAATTGCTCTACTACCAGTCTTTCCTTTTTTTGTTTTTTCTACATTATAATTCCAAATATTATCTTTTTTCCTTCTAGTCATTTTTATTTTAAACTTATTTACTTTCAATGAATCTGGGACGCACTTGCTTACCTCATACAATTTGATTGTTAAAATATGCTTTGATGACCTGGGTTTCCCACACGCTCGACGAGGGACTTCCCCGGTTTTTGGCTAATATGAAGGGTCTCGAATCATGGAGTCTATTTACTTATGCGCGGGTACTCACTGCAAAATAATTGATTTTCTGTCCATCATTAGAAGGATTGCCATTTTATCATATTTGAATGCCAGAGGAACGTATTTTAACATCAAAATGTTGTTACTAATTTGTTCCGTATTACCTCGTTTTTCCTTATAGTCAATAGCCTATTAAGAACTAACTGCTAATTATTAAATATATTACAAGTGTTTCGCTGGCAAACAAACTTACTGTTTGTTCAGTGCCAAATCTTTAATCAAAATAGTTAATTAGTTAGTTTCTGGGAAACCAACACAGGAAACAACTTTGACTATACTTGGAAAAAGTAGGCCTATTGATTTTTTTATCAACATTTTTAGCTCGCTACCAAAATGACATAAAAATAAGTTGTCTTGTGGAATCGCTAGTCCCAATCTCAAAAGTTGACATTCTACAAAAAATATCTAATTTTGGGCAAAATTTTTCAACAATGTATTATTAATAAAGGTAAATGTGATTAAATAAATGAATATATCAAAGTTATTTATTTATCATAATAAGGACTGCTTTTAAGTGTTAGGAATTTAAAATTTCTTTCTTTGAAACACAAGATTTTTGATTAAACCTTTTTATCTTTACACCTATATATGAGGTTTCTAATGAACATTAAACAGCTTTTTCAACACATCGAGTGCAGATTGATTCGATGTGGCATATATTTGTTATGCGAATAAAAAACAAATGCCGTAATGTTTTACAATGGCGTTATAAATCGCTTATAGATTGTATTGTAGCGTTATCCAATACTATATCCGTATTTATTGCTTCAGTGGTAAAAAAAGTAACAACACCGTAACTGACCATCTGTTGCACTCTTTTGTTTTTAATAAAATTTCTCTAAGTAAAATTTATTAGTAAAATATTCTCATCAACACTTTAAAAACAGTTTATCTACTGTTCAAGATCTTCGCATTTTTGTTTCTCTCCTGGTGATGCTTGCTGACTTCTTCCAGGTATTCTTTATTTTTTTCTTCCATCAACTTATGAGTTTTAAATAGTTTTGATAAGGCAAGTTGTCTTTAAAAGCTTGCGGTTGAAAGACACGTCTATATCTTACGTACTCGTTAGCAAACTAATGAGAATTGTGATAAGCGACATCTACAATTCTTTTTAGAAAAATATTAAGAAGGGTAAAAAACCAGAACGGCTTTAGGAAGAAAATTAAGCTTTTTTAACTCTGGGCTTTAAGACACCCTCCATGACAGATCGAGGGATATATATATATATATATATATATATATATATATATATATATATATATATATATATATATATATATATATATATATATAGTGACGATTTATGGATGGTATCGCGCACCCGCACAAAATATTTGCCCGGTTAATAAAATTTAGGAAACTTTGTTATTATTTATCTCTGAATTTATATTTTTGAATTTTCAAAATATCATAAATTGGCAACGTTTTTAGTTTCGCAATCGTCTACTAGATGGTTCTAGTGCAGTTTTAGATGGAAAGCGTCGTTATTTCTTAAAAATTATATTATTTTAAACAAATTATCGTGTGATGTGTTGTGATTCAAGTAGTTAATATAGTTTCACACCTAATATTGATGATAAATATTATTATTGTTCTAACAGGTTCGTATAGCAAAATATAATTTATTAATTCAATTATTTTTATTTTAAGAAAAACTGGATTATTATTGGCTGCTAGTTTAAAATGTCGAGAAAACTCTAAAGTTTATTTATTGCAACCTCAATGGTCAGATTTAGGTCAATATATTAAAAAAACCAAAAATTCCGGTCAAAATTGGTAAAATTAAAAATCCAATTTTTCAAGGTATTAAGATTTACCAAGTTGCCTGGTGTCAAAAATCTGACTAGTCATATTGCAGAAATTTCTTATGCTTTGACCGAATATAAAAAGCCAAGACGTAGGAATTTCGAAAGAGTTGAATTTATCAGTTTGCTGAAAGCACTTCGTTTCTCAAGCTCCCGAAAATTTACATAACCTTAAATTTTCAATTGTTTAAAAAAAAGGAAACGGAAATTTTCCTACGTCACCAGAAAACAAAAATAAAATATTTTGTTTTTTTTTTTAAGAGAGGTTATGTGTTTTGTTGTTGTCAATTAAAAAGAATTTCATAATTTAATTAAAGTAATTAGCTAAAGTTTCCAAGTTTTGTCCTGTAAAGTAATTGTTCAACTCACCGACAACAACAAATACGATAAATTGTGATAAGAAGAATATAAGAAAAATTAATTGGTATTGAACTAAGAAGAAAATAGTGAAACGAGACTTTGGATAATATTTTATCAATTCGTTACTTAATAGGAAACGACAACAAAAAAATATTTATGGAGATTTGGAAGTTTTTCAAAGAAGAAAATGAATAGAAAAAAACTGGAATTGTGTATTATAATATTTTGGAATCAAGTAAAAGAAAACATAACAAGGTATTTATATTAGATAAGGCAGTAAAAAAGCTTTAAATTTTACGTAGACATTGAAAACTAGCAGCCAATAATAACCTAACTTTTCTTGAAATAAAAATAATTAAATTAATAAATAATATTTTGCTATGCTAACCTGTTAGAACAATTATAATATTTATCATCATCAATATTAGGTGTGAAACTATATTAACTACTTGAATCACAAAACAGCACATTAAAATAATATAATTTTTAAGAAATAACGACGCTTTCCATCTAAAACTGCACTAGAGCCATCTAGTAGACGATTGCGAAACTAAAAACGTTGCCAATTTGTGATACAGGTTGTTAAAAGACAATGCGTGGTAGATAAAAGTAAATAATAAGTAATATTGATTGAAATAGTATTGATTGAAAGATAAAAGTATTGACCATTTAATTTCATTTAATATTTATTAATAATATTGTGCCATTTGTTTCCATTGTTAAATAAAATTTATATTTTGTGTTTTAATCATTCTGTGTATCGATTATCTGATTGATATCTGATAAACAACTGAACTCACCTGAGAAGGAGTCAATTAACAGGTAGGAAGACATCTATAGCTATATAGATAATTTGAAAACTGAAAATATTTAAAAGTGGTAAAGAATACTTATAATTTACTATAATAATTTTTTTCCTGGCGCTCAACAAAAATAATCAAGTTCCCTAGATTTTATTTTAGTCGGGCAAATATTTTGTGCCGGTGCACGATACCACCCATATTCGTCACAATATATATATATATATATATATATATATATATATATATATATATATATATATATATGTATATATATAAAATAATAAGGTTTTCTCGAATAATATATTTTGAGATTGTGTTTTATTAATAAATGTGTTAATGGATTTTAATAGACATTATATATCTTGTCTTAAAAATTGCGCATTTTTTACATCTTTGATCCTGTCCCGACTTATAGTGACATTTGAGATCTATATAGTATATAGTAAAATATTTAGCCAAGGTCATTATATGAGGCTAAGTTGTTCTGTTCAGTTCCGATTGATATGCTGTTTGAAAATTTAGAAATTTTCGAATAGGTACTTGAAAATATTTGTTAGTTTGTTAATTCGGTATTTTCGTATTTTTTAACTTTGTAATATTGCATCAATTTTGCAGATCCATTGCTTTTCAGACTAAATCCAATATTCTTGTCGTATTCTGCCTATCGTACTAGCAAATCAACATGTAGAGCAACTTTTCACTAATTCTACCTATTCCAAGTTCTGTACTGTTCAAAATCACGAGGGCAAACATATAACGTGCAATATTTTCTATTTTAAAAATGTTGTGTTTCTCTCCCGTTATTTTTTTTATAAAATTTATAATTTTTTGGCATTTTGCCATGTTATAAGAAAGTATAAAAATTAATTTCATCTAAGAATAGCTTTTTATTCTGCTAGTCGGCATTTATGGTTATCGTTTTATAAAAACAAATTAGCTGATTGTTAGTTATTTAATTTACATAATTAAAAAAGTTGAAACAAACTTCTTAAAAATTTGAAATATATATTCTATGTGCTTTCATGAATTTTATTATTCCAGTGTTGGCCATACTACTCTTTTCTGTTTTAATTTTTTTTACTCCTTAGAGCTTTTTCGAAAATTTCATTGAATTCAAATATGAATTTAGTTTGGACTAGCAGCTACCAATTCCCAGAAAGCAAAGCAAAACCGCTTTTAAACTTTTGAGAAGAATTAATAAACTCTCTTTCCAGATGGATGATTTTGATCCAGAATAGTGAAATCCAATCGAAATATTTCATTTCAGTTTGTGTAGTTGTTCCATATTCTTCCTCGCAGTCGCATTAATTTCATAATTCTTGGAAATTATGGGAATTGTGAATAATCGTAGTGAATAATTTGAATTATATATATTGAATTACCATAAAAAATAATGTATTAAATCTTTATGAGTACTTTTACAAATATTTCTTTCTAATTGATTTTTTATTACAGAGTTTGTCTAAAAAAGTGAATCTTGCCTAATTTTTAATTTATTCATGTTAGGAAGAAATAGTAATAGTTAAATCAACAGAACTATAGAACTTAATTCAACGTTCATTTTAATTAGGACCGATTTTATTCAAAATCATGTAGTGAAAATAGTTAAAAAAATTACAAAAACGATAATTATATATTGAAGCATGTAACAGGCAACCGTACAAAAGTTTCTCGAATTTGTATCGAGAACCGGCTGCCATTTTGTTAATTTTGAAAATTTTTCTTTCAAATTTTTTTCTTGAAGTTCATGTCACTTATATGACCTCACTCAAAAGAGAAAATTAAATTACGTGGATTAGTCATAAAAGTATAACATTTTGAATAAAACAATGGCTGAATTTTTCTTCATTCCACAACCCTTAATCTCAACTTTAAAGTCTTGGTAACTTCATTGAAAATGATTTTTTTGCAAAACAGCAAAATAAGTGTTCACTCCTTTGGTTTCTATAATAATATATTTCACAGAGAAAGCATTTTATTGGACAAAATCTCACTGCATGATAGGAAATGGAATCGGTCGTTGAAAAAAGAAAAAATATATTGTCTCCCTCACTGCATTTTAGCACCCATAAAAACAATTTTATTTGAAGAAGCATGTAACAACGAACCCTAAAAAAAATCAACAAAGTAAAAAATGTAGTTTTTGAGAAATTCGCTTTTGTTTTTTTTTTTCGATAAACCGTCGTCATTTTGTTAAATTGGAAAATTGTCTTGAGACGATATATTTTCTTTATCACACACCGTATAACAACGAAAGCCAATGGTTTTATAAAGTTATGTTGCCCACGGTGAATAGATAAACAACTGAAAATAGTTTCGACAATACCAATCTTCTTCTCATGGTAATTATTGCATTATATCATTCTTATGGGCAATTTTAATTTGTTACGCCTCTAAGCCAACCAGATGTAAAGAAAGCTTCAAATTACATTGACATTATTCCGATAAATTCCAGCTCGACAAATTAAGATCCATTAGAGTGTTTGTGTGTAACATTTCTTTCTTTATATCGGCTGGGTGTGTAATGATGGTTCAATTTTTTAAGAATTATGTGAATAAATTAATACTTTAAAAACAGCAGTGTTTTCAGTTTTATTAGCTTCTAAAAGCTGTAGGTACGGTCAGCAAAAAAAATCAGCGGTTATCTCTGATTCATAACTAAAAAAATATTTCTTTTTGGTGACAATATTTACTAAGGTTGTACTAAACGTCATGAAACCATAACTAAATGGCTTCATTTTTAGATCCGGAAACAATAATCCTAAATGTTGGCAAGTACATTAGTATTTACGGAATTATTTATGTTATTTTGGTAGTTAAATTCCGCACTAAAAAATGTATATAATTAAAAAATCAAGGCCATTAAGATAAACTACAACAAAATAATAATTATCCATTGGGAAATCCACTTTTGTAGGGTATTCAGAAGATACATATTCGTAAGGTTTTTTAATTTGAAAAAGCATACCGTAATAATTTCAGCTTATAATTTCCCTTTTCCCGCGAACTTTTGACACAGCTACACCTTTTTATTCAGACACACAAAACACTCATTACTAATTCCGAGAATCGAACACGGGTTGTAGCGGTGCGAGGCCATTTCCATTTTAAAATCTCTCTATTCATTATATACGCAATGATAGATAAGTACATATTTTACAATATATATATATATATATATATATATATATATATATATATATATATATATATATACACAGGGGCGGATCCAGCCTTTCTCTTTGAGGGGGGGGGGGCGGTGATATCACAAAAGTACAGTATGGCAAGCGAAAGCAAGTTGTCGACGGGAGGGAGAGATGCCAACAGCATTCCCATTTCTAGTGTAAAAGTCAAGGTCAGGTCTATTTTTCTGAATTCGCAGCTCTTGAGGGGGGTGATCGCAGGAATTGTCGACGGGGGGTGGAAGCCAGCAGCATACACATTCCTAGTATAAGAGCCAGAATCGGGTTTGTTTTGCTACACTCAGAGGTCTTGGAGGGGGCAATCGTAAGAAAAAACAAGGTGTCGACGGGAAGGTGGAAGCCAACAGCATACACATTCCTAGTGTAAGAGCCAGAATCGGGTCTATTTTCCTAAACATATGGCTCTTAGGGGGGCGATCGCAAGAAAAAACAAGTTGTCGACGGGGGGGGGGGGGGGAGCCAACAGCATACACATTCTTAGTGTAATCGACACAATCGGGTTTATTTTCCTGAAATCCAAGCTCTTGCGGGGGGCGATCGCCCCCCGTTAATCCGCGCCTGTATACATATATATATATATATATATATATATATATATATATAATGTTTAAAATCAACTTCATTTTCACGGAATGTTGTTCAATGCAATTTACTATGTATATTAAGGCGACTCAATCTGCTCATAAAATTGATTAACCGTGTTTCATCTCTTTCCACTGTATTAGCATTGTATTTTTCATATCATTTTACAGTATCTATTTTCAGTGGGATCAAGCATTTCTAACATATAACGTAGCCACCTAGTAATTCCGATGTCAGTTAATTTTAATACACGAAGAAAATGAGTTAATTTGACTTGAGAGTTTTGGGCTGATGTTTTGAAAGAAAGAACGGTCACACCATATTTTTAAAAAAATACTAGAACAGATGTCTAAAACGAGATAATATTTTTAAGTAATTGGAAAGTGTTTTTAAAGGAATTATCAGAATTGTATAAAAAATGTGTCAACGCCATTACTAAAAGTCCTAAAATTAGATACAAGACAGACGTTAGTCTACAACTACGAAAATATTAAAAATTGTTTTTTAAATTGTTGAATTGAAAACTCACGATTTCAAATCAGAATATGTGTAGCATGGAGCATGGTTTAAACTCTTAATGATCGTTTTCGTCAGTGTGACATAGTGGCCGCACAATATCGTATAGATTTATCACTTATTTAACAACATAAGCATGTAGATCTATTAAACAACAGAAAAAGAAAACATTTTATTTTTACAAAGTTTTAAAAATACCATATTATTTTTCCTTTTCCATAAGGGATAGGGATCTAATATAGTAAAATGATTTTTTTTTCATTTCTTGTTTCGTACATACACATATATTACAAATATTTTGGTACAATGTGGAAGTTTCATATAAACAATTTTGGCATTTAATTTAACGAATCAATTCCACATTTTTTTTACATATCCTTCAGAGCTTTTTACATAATAACAAATTGTATTCTCGCACCAATCTCCTGGCCTATCCTGGCTTGAGTTGCTTCCGTTTTTATTCCGTCTTCCCTTCTTTGCTTCTTTTTTCTCTGTCTTTAAATTCTTAGTCGATTTTAGCGATATATTTCTCTGTGTTAAGTTTTATCTTTTTGGGTAAAGATCCTTTCTCTTATTATTGTCTAGCTTTGTACTGATCTTTTTAACTGGAGGTTTTTCATTGCTTTCGTTGCTGCCTTTCTTGTAGGAAATTTTTTTAGATAACGTTGCTTGTTGTCTTTTCTTTTTAGGGAATTGCGCTTTCTTTATCTCCTTGCTACCTCAAAAATATGTTTTCCTAGTAAGATATCACTCAGGTAATTTTTTCAAATTGAAACTGTAACTAAAACTAGTGTTTCCGAGACATCTCTCCCACCCTAGGTTGTTCCCTTTCGATGGAAAGAGATCTGCATTGTTTAAATATAAATATTCGTCATTTTTTGAAAAGATTAATTCTAACAGTTAAATAATAAGTTAAACCAAAGATTATTATCGCTAACGCTAATAATAATCTTTGGTTAAACATATATTGTTGTATAGTTGAAAATTTATACTGATATATACCTAAGTATTTTTATATGTTTTTCTAAATGGTAGGTTAAATTTTGTGAAAAAACAATAAGTCGACTGAGAGATCATCTAACAAATAAACTTCTCGCTAGCTTGATATTTGTCAATTCGATCTCTTTACAACATTAAATTTTTTAAAAACTCAATACTCTTAGCATATAAACTGTCTTAAATTAATTAGGAAAAAATACTCATTGGTTTAAAATTTTTGTTGGTGATATAATAGTAGAGGAATGGTTGAATAGCTCAAAAACACAGGGTTATGGAGAAAAGGTCTTAGGAAATCCAACGGCGCGTTTTATGGCGATTTGACCTTGACGATGGCATTCATAATTATTTGAAGGTCAAGTTAACTTTTTTAAATGGAAACACCATTTTTATTACAAAAATGGATAACGGGGGAAATTTCCTGTCCAATGGTTTTAATAACATATGGTCAAATCACATCAAAAGGTCGTTTAATGGTCAAATGCCTTTTTTTTTTGTGAATTGGTGTAAAATCAGCTGAAAACGTGAAAGCAGAAGGTACTTTTTTTAAGTTGATTTTAAATTCGGATGGGCATTTTGAACCTTTGAGCTCTAAAAGTCATTTTAAAGTCAAATACTAGAATAACAGAACAATTCGACAGTAGTAAATTTTCGAGGAAAATGTTTCAGTCAAAAGTGCTAGGATTGCTCTCTGGATATCTGGTGGTAACCTTAAATTTATCCTTGACCATGATCTTTAGGGCCATTTTTTTTAAAATGGGAACACATACTTTTGACCCCGGAAACGTGGCAAATTTTACCTTCTTATATGACAATGATATCTTTGACCTTCGAAGGTCACATCAAGATCAAACATTAGAAAGGAAATAAAGCGTAAACATCAAACCTTATCGGAAAATATACAGAGCAAAAGTTGTTGTATAAAACACGAATCTTGACCAGCAATCCGATATTGTTTTTGAGAAGTTGTAAGTATTGTTGACTATCCAAATTTCCATCAACATATAAAGGTCAAACACTCGGTCGTGCCTATGCATTTCAATTCTAAGGCGTTTGTGTATGTGCGTCACGCAACAAGTGACAATTTTCATTGCTCCAGTATCGAAAATTGTGATGGTTTACCTTACTTTTAAGTTCGAAATAAAAAATATTACCTTAAAAAATCATGATTCTTGGGTTTAGACCGTGTCAAATTGGAATTATTATCTGACGTTTCGCCTACGATTGCACGACACATCTTCAGGGATCTTTACTCTATGAGATTAGAATACTGAATGACTATTGAGCAACAGCCCGGTATCTATACCCGACTGGTGCTTAGCGAACCGTGATCAAGCGTTACAATCGATTTCCACGTTTGATGTAAACTGTAACCCGTATCTTTATAAATATTATTTAGATATATACAAATTTCGAATGATTCTCTAATTTTACGTTTAAAGAAACCAGACACTGTTGATAGCACCTTAGTTTCTTTTACATTAAAAGTGTGACCTGAGCAATGCGGGTGTTTAGCTACTGTAAATTGTACAATTTATTTCTTGCTTAAGCATTTTTCATGTTCCATAAGCCTAGTGGATATAGACCGTCCTGTTTCACCTACATATACTTTACCGTAAGATCAAGGTATTTTGTAAATGCCTTCTGTTTGAAATGGAATTGTGTCCTTTGCTGAGGAGTTGAATTTTTATATTTAGTAATAGAACGTCTTATATCTTCAGCGCAATATCCCTTGCCTCTCAGAGGATTAGTCAGTTTTTCTGTTTCTCATTTTAGTGATTGTTTGTCACATATTGAAAGTGCTCTATATACCAAAGAGTTTATGAGGGATTGTCTTTGAGGATGATAGTGTGACGTTGCATTGAGATATCGATTTGTATGTGTTGGTTTTCTATATCTCAATGCAACCAAACACCATCATTTAATTAGTCTATCTACAAGTTTTGATGAATCCAGTTACCTATTACTAAACTCTGCAGTATGCACTTCGACTATTTGAATCATATGAATCTGTTATGTTTTTTTTTCAATTTCCGAGTTTTTCAAAAATTCGAGTTTGTTTGAAAACTCGAAAAATCCAATATTCGACACGAACTCGACAAAAAAACTTGACCCGACTTGAACTCGAACTTTCGAACATTTGCACACCCCTACTGTATTTCTTTTCACGTATTTCGCTGATAAGTTTTCTAAAATCCAAGGTCAAGTTTTGTCAAAAATAACGGATCAAATGAATGATGTTAGAGACTTGTCAATTGGATTTATTTCTATTTAAAAATATACTTAACCAGTCAGCGTAAATGATTAAGGATTGGTCTCACAGGATCGGACCTTGCTTTTGAAGGAACGCCACATAATGCATATTTTAACTTTTATTTCGTAAATAACATATAATAAATGCAACTCATCATGTTATGCTAAACATTGATTTGAATTTATTCTGATTTACATACTATTATTCAGTTTTTTTACGATTGGTCTCAGAAAAGAACGGTCTATTCGTTTTTGCTTACCTCTACGTTAAATAAATTGTTTGATGGTTATAGATGACATTCCCTCGTTTAAACTTTCCTGTATTTATAAATAGCACTGCTAAATAGCAGTTTACATGCAGAGGAGCACTAGGATAATGGGATTAGTCTTAATTTATGTGCGATTTGTTGAAATTGAGATGTTTCTCTGTAAAAGATGAACGATAGTTAAGATGGTTATGTTTGACATGATACTATAGTTCCTATAAGAAGTAATGATTATCTTGGGGATCTAAAGATATATTTATGTACATAAAAAATTAACTATAGTTTGAATAGCTCAACTTGAAAAAATAAAAAAATTTGATGAATGTCTAAATATAAAAAAGTTTTGATCACTCTTTCAATCTTAAAGGGGGCACAATAAATTTTAACTGTCTAAGTAACTGTTTAAGGGAGATATATAAGTAGGAAGATGTTTATGGCTTATATTGTAGAGAGTAGTGGTTTGTCGTTCTTGAATGACTCATACAAAATAAAGATATGTGAAAGAAAATAATTATTTTTTAATCTGTAAAGGATTTATTTCCTTTTAATTATCAATTCTCACTATTTATAAGAGCCAACTCTTAAATCTTGTTCGTAGTTGATCCATTAATTCACCAATTCACGAATGTAATTCAACTATAGAAGGTGACATCGGCATGTGCTTCAATATCAATTTCATCACGTCATTCTGTTGCATGAGCGAATGTTTGCTAACAAACGATTGTTTTCCTTCTAATTTTTTTTTGATGTTAATATGTTCACTTAAATTTTGTTGTACGAGAGCAAGGTGAAAAGTCCTCGACCTGACAATGAAAGACTGTAATTTTCAGGTAAAAAAAGATTTTGTTTTTGTACATAATCTTCCTTGACTTCAACACACTTGGTCCACTGTTTCTCCAACGTCAACATGTCTTCCCGGAAGTGAGTCTGGAAGGTTGTTAAAATATTCATCTACGGCCCTTTTAACTTTTTCATTGGACGGGACGCGCTTTCCAGAAACAAATTTATTCAGGTGTGGAAAGAGTTGGAAGTCTGAGTGTGCCAAATCAGGAGAATAGGAGGGATGGCCGAGCAAATCGTACCTCAGATCCCCCAGTTTTCCCATTACCAATACACTTTTGTGAGCAGGTGCGTTGCCTTGGAAAAAAATGATTTTTTTCTTCTTCAAGCCAGGCCTCTTCTCGCGAATTTTGATATCCAGCTGGTCAAGAAGGTTAAAGTAACATTCCTCTGTAATTGTTTGCCTTTTTCAAGGTAATCAATTAACAGGATCCCTTTGGCATTCCAAAATACACTGGCCATGACCTTTCCGGTAGATGCGATTAACTTCGCTTTCTTTGGCTCTGAACCATCGGCTTCTACCGACTACTTCGACTGCTGCCTAATTTCTGGCGTGTAGTAGTGGACCCATGTCTCATCCTTGGTGACAAATCGCCGCACAAAATTGGTCGGATCCCTCTTGAATCGATCCAAATATTGTTGCGAATGTCGTTTGCGCATTTGCTTTTGATCCTCATTCAGCAAATGCGGCACCCACCTTGCGCAGAGCTTTCGCATCCCTAATTCTTCGTGCAAGATGATTCGCACTCTTTCTTCCGATATGCACATAGCCTCGGCTATTTCACACACCTTTATTCCTCTATCGTCCAATACAATATTGTGCAGCTTTTCGATAGTTTCCGGTGTGGTTGCAGTTTTTGGCCGTCTTTCACGTGGGTCATCTTCGAGCGACCTGCGACCATATTTAAATTCAGCTGCGCGCTTTCTAACGGTTGACATTGAAGAAGCAGAGTTCTCGTAAATTTTGTCAACTTCGAATGAACTTCCTTAGGAGTTAATCCATCCAAAACAAAGAATTTTATGACCGCACGATATTCAAGTTTATCCATTTTAACGAAACATACGCAAGACGTGTACTGCCAAGACTTGTTTACACAAACTACTTGAGCGAACAAGCTGAAGCTTGTCAATGACATGTGCGCGGGCAGGAAGCATACACTTTCGCCTATTGGAATGCCATCTCTTGGTCAGACCGAGTACTTTTCACCCTACCCTAGTAGAATAGGAAAATAAATCGTAAAAGAACGAGTTTTAAAGAATGAATCATTTTTCACTAAACTAAATCGAAGTTTCTACCTCTATCAGATAGAAACTATTAGACTTAGAATCGAGGATTTTTTTAAATCATAATTTGTCTCTTACTTTTAACAACAAGAAACTAACTAGCATTAGAATAATCAACGGTATATTACTTCTTATATTTTTATGACGGATTATTCTTAATATAAAAAAGTGGATTATTTTTGACATGGTGAAGGTAAAATGACAATTCGTCATAAATAGCGAAGCTAACATGTTTTGTGTTTTTTAATTGGCGTTCATTAATTAGCATGAATATCTTCCAGATAGTTTTTTTTTTAATTCAAACGGACAGCTGAAAGCTTTCTAATGCATTATTTCAAACCGAATCTGAGAGTGGAAGTTTTTGGTCAAGATTTGTTTTAATAATAGAGTATAATTAATTAAGGGAACTAATTATTTTGTTTCGTACTTTTTTGTTTTAAAAATATGTTATTTTGCCCTAAATATGGAATAAAATTACTAAAAGGATATTTTTCATGATTGATATTCACGTTTTAGTTTATTATAGACTTTGCGTAATTTATATTAATATCTATAAAATTTATGACGATCCTTTTTCTAATTTTTATATTTTTGCAGTCATATTACTCCGTTTTTCCCTGTATTAAACATGCGGGATCAAGACCTATTTTTTAGCAGCATCATATGAACATAACAAAAGCATTATAGTTCACCAAAATATGATTTTATGGTTTCAGAAATATAAAGAGTTTTAAGTAGAATAAATTACCATTTTTTTCAATGACAACAATGCATAAAATTCGAGTTGAAATTGAGGACTTTTTCAATTTTAATAAATAATTTATGAAATAATGTGTTAAAAATGCCTAACCTGTACAATTTTTTTCTAGGTAATTTCATTTCTACTCGTACATTGGGATAGAGTAGTGAGAAAACATAAAACGAATTACAGTACAGTTGCGGTTTGGTAAGTACAATTACAAATTATAATAATATATCAATAAAAACTCTTTATATTAAGAAAATTGAGAATAAAGACCTTGGAATTAGTAAGAGGAATAATTAAAATTATCCATTTTAATTGGCCTCAATAAAACACACTGATTTTTATAATTTTAAGACTCAAAATTTGATTGATTGCACAGCGCGACATGAAATTTGTACATTGAATAAGAATAGTAATTTCTTGTAGATTTTGAATCGATGAATTCTAATCCGGCCTCAAAATTGCTCCATCACACGGGTTTTTAAAATATCCTAACCTAAAAGTTCCAAAAAGGCAATTTTTATCTATATTTGAGGTTATATATCATTGCGACATTTTTTTTCCTCAAAAAACTATATATAATTCTTACCCTTTCAAATGCCGTTGAGTTTGCTCAGATATATTTCTTTTTCTTCGAGATATTCAATTTTGAAAATTTCAAATTGCATGAATTTTTCAAGTTTTGAAAACCTTTACTTTTAGTAACCGATAAAGTTTTAAGCGAAAATTCTGATAAACTATGGATGTTTCAAGACTATTAAAGCATTGTTCAGTGCAAATTTATTATTAGTTTTACAAAATAAATTTGTTTAAATAAATTTTTGCAAAATTAATAATTTTTTAAATAAATGCTTCCATTACATTTTACAAAAATTGACGTTCAAAAGAGTCGTTGTCGTTATTACGATATATTTTGCTATAAGTAAAATATTAAATAACAAATTTTACAATTACAAATTAAATTCTTTAACGATATACATTTGTTTGTAGACTTTGTATTTGTAAAATATGGTTTTGCGAGTTCTGGATATACATTCTTAATTATTTTCTAATGACCGTTTAGTTTTTTTTTTATTTGAAAAATTAATTGTTTATGATTTTGTTTACAACGACTCCTTTAAATGTATTTTTTTTTGGAAAATTTAATGAAAGCATTTATTTAAAAAGTAATGAATTTTGCAATAATTTGTCCAAACAAATTGTTTAAAGAAATTTATTTTGCAAAACTAATTATAAATTTGTATTGAGCGATGCTTTGACAGCTTTAAAACATCCATGGTTTGTCAGAATTGTGACTTAAAAGGTGAAAGTTTCCAGAAGTTGAAAAGTTCATGCAATTTGAAATTTTGATAAATATCCCTAATAAAGAGAAACATATTTATATAAACTCAACGGCATATAAAAAAGTAAAATTTATGCTTTAAGATGCTATGTATAGTTTTTTGAGAAAAAAATGTCGCGATGATACATTACCTCAAATAGAGGTCAAAATTGCCTTTTATTGTACTTTTAGGTTAGAATATTTAAAAAAAACCCGATGTGACGGAGCAATTCAACGACCCTACAAGAAATAATTATTCCTATTTCATGTACAAATTTCACGTCGTTCTGTGTTATTGTTGCACTTGATAATTAAAAGCTTATGTTGTCAATTTAGACTAGTTCTAAAATTTAAACTTACAATTCAAACAGTTCTAATTTAACAAGATCATACAAAGTACTGAACTATACAGTACTTAATTGAAAAATCATTTCATTTCGTTATCAGATACTAAAAATATAAAATTTTGGTTAATTTCAGAGGAAAACTATACCTATTCCTATACAAAGGTTTCTTTACAAGCGTATTTATTATCTATTTTTTACTCTTTTGAGTGAATTTTTACCTTGCGTTATTGGGAACCATTATTAAAAGAAATACCCACGGGGCATTTCGCCTGAAACGTCCCAACGCGGCGAACGAGAGAAAAATCACAGTATTTTAAACTCGTGTTTTCGATACTGAAATTAATCTGAAAATCTATTCCAATTGGCGTTTTCGAAGTATATTTTCCTCAACTTTCTATTGGTGTAGTTAGATTCTTGAAAATTTGGCGTTTTGATCTTGAAAAAAATACAAAACGTATTATATCTCGAAAAAGGCATTTTTATTTTTATTTTTTTATAGTCTAGACGGAAAACTAAGGAGTTTTTATCTCGATATATGTATTTTTTGGAATGAGTTTTTTCGATATTTTCGAGAAATCAAGTGACGAAAATAATGCGAGCCACCGACGCGATACACACCAACCAAGCTTCTATATTTACAGTTATAATATATTTTAAAGAAAATAATGAACTCAAACACAAAAGTATGGCTGTAATATCTGACAATCTAAATCACGATACAGTGTTATTATATCGATATCAAGAAATTATAATAAATTATATGAAAAGCAACTTTACACCTATAAAAACTTATTATTACAATGTTGGTGCAGGCCAACATAAATTTTTATAGTGTCCTTTTTCGCAAAAAAGATTTTAATATCACAGTCCGGCTAACGTGCTTATAACGATGTAATTACGAATATTAAAAATGGAGTAAAACGATCAATTTTCTTTCAACAGATGATTTTTCAACTGGACCCAAAAGTACTGCAAGGAAATGAAAATATTTTGTTGTAGTAAAGCAGATTGTAAACCTTGTTTAGAGCTCAAACTTAAATTAGACAAGACTAAAGCAATACCAGGTACCTTGTAATACCATGCCATTATTTCATTTGATGAAAATTCCGTCTAATTTAAAAAATCGTCATTATTTTCACAGTATATAAACAGGGCGTCCAGGAAAATGTGAAAAATCTCCCGGATATGAAAAAAACACGTGAAAGAAATACTACAAGTTCATATAAACTTTTTTCGTTTAAGTTTCCTCTTCGGAGATATGAGCTCCCAAAGAGCTACATTGGAATAAAGTTTTTTACCCATAAGTACTGAACCGTCAGGTATATTTCAATTTTTTTTTTTGAATATGATGTATACCAGTTAAGACCATTTAAATTACTATCCAAGACAGTATTGTGAATTACTCACAGCTGCAGGGACGGACTAGCTATGGCACTCATGACCCCATTTTTTTTACGCCCTGTATGATAAGAACTTTGGACAACAATTTTTTCATACCTTTAACTATTGACTAAACATTAAGTTCATGTCACTAATCCTAACCGTTTTCGAAAAACCATCTTTGTTCCTATCAAATGTTCAGCCTTCAACTTTATGATAAAAAAAATCGATCCAAAATTAGAGTTTACCTCTTTAGTTAAAAACGTCTAATTCTGTGAATTGCAGTTCGACCTAGGTTCGCAAAAAATGTACGTTTTATTTTATCGGCACCAAAACCAACGTCTAAGGGAGAATGGTAGGTGATTCCATTTAATAAGGTAATATTAAATTAATTCATAATTTTAAGAAATTTTTGGGAAAAGTAGTACTGATCCTGGTCGGGGAAGGACAGTACGTATGTCGCAATTAGGGGAAAATATTTTAAATGCTGTAGGTGACACTCCTTCCACGAGCACTCGAAAATTATTAGCACAGTTTAATACGTCGAAAACAATAGTACATGAAGTTGTTCAAGAACAGCTGTTATATCCAGATCATTTGAAAAAGATACATGAACTGAATCCTGAAGATTTTCTCCTTAGAATGCAATTTGTAAACTGGCTGATGGAACAGCAACGAAATAATGTAAACTTCATTAGCACTATTCTCTTCACGGATGAAGCAGGGTTTACCAAAAATGATATCATAAATTTACACAACTCACATGTATGGGTTGATGAAAATCCTCATGCAACTATTGTTTCGCATAATCATCATCATCAGTTCCAATCAATTAATATCTGGGCAGGAATAATTGGCAATTTTTTTGATTGGACCATTCGTATTGCCGACATGACTGAAAGGAGAACTTTATTTGGAGTTCCGTCAGAACGCTTTTCACTATTTAGTAGAGTACTTACCACTTGAAACCTGCTGAAACATGTACTACATGCACGATAGGACACCACCTCATTTCAGCGTTGCTGTGCGGAAACACCTGAATAAGGTCTATGTAACCTGTTGGATAGGTAGAGGAGGATCTATTGCCTGTCCTCCTCGATCTCCCCTCTGTACAACCTTTCCAAAACTTAAAAAACAAGTAAAGTGAAAAAATTTAAGGAAACTTCTGCAAGAGATAAAATCGATTCAAAAACAAAAAGCACTTATGAGATGTAAGAAGAAAACCAAAGTGTAAAAAAATTGTTTTTAAAATCATTGACTATATTAATTATGTTCTGCGTACATGTGGCTCCGCCCACAAAATCAACGTCTGATGTTTGTCGCTTCATATCTGGAAAATATCAAAAAATCCCGTTCTGGACAATACCGATAGCGGTGTAAAACGTCCTTAGAAAACAACCTAACCAACGGTGGAAACCGGATCAAAATTAAATTAGTAGTTTTAGACATTTACCCGGATATACAGACGAGTACAATCGGGAACTTTCTTGTACGAGTATACTACGTAGTTGTTTTACATATGGATAATAATAAAGATCAAACTCTAAATATTTTAAACCTTTGTCAAATGATTATATTAGATTAAGATACATTTCCCAGAAAAGCTTTTAACTTAATTGTAAGTATAAAAATAATAGCGTGCATCCTTGACTCCCAATTATGTTTTCTCAATTTAAACAACAACAATAATAAATTATCGGTTTGTTACCTCCGTTCGCCATCTTAATTACGTCGTCTCGAGGACAGTGTTATTGGCGCTAAGCGGTCTTGTTGCAGAGCGAGTTTTTCGAATTATTACCTCAGGCTATGTTGTTATAATAGCAATATAATATGACGTGTTCTGTATTTAACATAAAATACCGGCCGGCATGTTACGTCGTAGATATTTTACTAGAAACCAAAACCCATTGTCAAGAGAAGTCATTAATTGTGTTATAAAAATTATATTACAGTTTTTACTTTGTGGGTTCAATGTTGAATTATAGGTGTGACCGTATTTATGTTTTCATACTAGTTTTAAGTTGATTAACATTTGGAATTGATTTATATAATCCCTTTATTTTATTGAAATTGAAAACTGCATGTCCTTATTTATACAACAATGGTTTAGAAAGAAAAACCTCATAACTATTATAAAGTATAGATATACAGATGTGGAAAATCGAAAACACAATCTTTTAAAAAAAGGGAACGTAATAAAAAGCGACGGACAACCCGTTTAGCCATGTTGAAGGAGTGAAATAAAGCATACTGTTGTAGCTTGCTTCCTGGTTTTCAGCAAAAATGGCGTCGGGCAAGGACCTTTCGCTGGTTTCGGGTCGTCAAAACACAGTGGGTCAAAAGCACGGTTTAACTAAAATAAAAAGAATAATTGCATTTCCATGAATAAAATATTGCGCTTGACTTCAAGGTACATTTTAAATATAATACTATAATAGTAAATACATGGATATCAATAATCTTTAAAAATGCGAAAGTACTTTTTCCTGTATGCTTAGGACTTCTTAACAAATACCAATGCAAATAATTTGTAAGTAATATAATATTTATTGATTAACATAAATTAATAAATCATACGACTGTAATAAAAATAATAAAAAGAACATTTTAATCATTGGCTTTTTTATTAACAACTCTTTTCTCATGTCCCAATACGTACGAATTATTATCCGAAACATTACGATGTCAAAAAACAGTGTAAGGATCCGTCGACGCCAAAAGTTTTGGAACAGATCTTCCATATTTTTTTCTCGAGAAGATTTTCGGGCAAAGTCTAGGTGATAGTTTCTTCTCAACTTGTCCGTTGATTTTTGTGCATCTTTCGACTGTTTAGCTATCGGTAATATTACAAATGCTATGATGTCGGGTCAATGAAGTAAGTAATTTGTAGATTTCTGTTGGCATGTTGTACTAATATTATTCTTTGAAGAACAATCTTGTTGTTTGAAGTGTGTATGCCCTAATCTTCTCTATTGCAGTTTAATGTCCGCTTCCAATAGTTTACAAAATGATGAGAAACCGGAGGATCAGTTTTCGCTTTACTCTTGTTATAATAGCTGACTCATCACTGTTCTCGAAGAAACGTCGAACCGTGTTGTCATCTTTATTGCTTCCTAACCCTTTATTTGGCATGTTAACGAGAAGTCCTAATCTCTCTCCTTAAAGGCTTATTGGATGGTAGCCTTTGTCTGTGCTTTCACCTCTTTGTCTTTCTGCTTACGGGCTTGCCACTTCTGTGTGTCACGTTGATACGATAAATACAAGCAGCACTCGAAGAATCGAATACATGCTAAGCCTTTTAGGTTAGTTCGGGACTGACGTTGTCGGGGAACGCCTACACGACATATAACGCCCTCTAACTTCCGTGCGACACGAAAAATGAACAGTCAACCATCAGTAGCTGGAAACGAATGGGAGGGTATATTGCTTTTGTCTAAACTTATAACGCGATCGACGGAATTTGGAATATTTAATGACTATTTAATACATTTATTATTTTAAATGCATCGAATAGTCGAAATACAAAAAAAATCTTTTTTGCTGGCCGTTGGGTGTAAATAAAACTGGTATTTCTGTTACAAAATAAACATTGATTCTAATAAAAATAACGGAAGTTTCTAAGTAAATAAGTTAATAAACCACATTAAAAAAATCATTCTCAAAAATAAACTTTGATTCGGGTAAAAAATAAAAGTAATATATTCAGTAGTTATAAATAAATAAACAAATAATTAAATTCTATTTAAGTAAATAAAAACATCTAAAATTCTAGAAGAGGTGTTCAAACAGGCCTCCACTTTGAACGAGATAGTAACCCAATCTATTGTAAAATCCGGTTCGAGTATTTGCGAAAACTTCAGGTGGTATATTTATAATAACTTCAATAATTTTTTGTCTCAATTTATCCAAATTTATAGCACGATCATATATGTGTCGATAGATTTTTTGGGAAACATGACTCCAAAGAAAAAAATCGTTTGGGGCCAAATCGGGAGACCTGGGTATATAGTTTGCAAAAACTGTTGCACTTCTCGCGCATTATGAGCAGGGCAACCATCCTGCTGAAACCAAATTTCCTCAAAATTAATATTCAATGCTCGAACAGCTGGAATGACGTGATTTCGCAAAAGGTCCGAGTATTTATTGGCAGTTAGGTTCCCATTAATATAAAAGGGTCCAATGATAAAATTCCCTAACATACCCGCCCATACATTAACCTTTTGCGGGTATTGTGTTATCTGAGGAATATTGAGATGTTGATTCTCTCTAGAGTATCCTACAGCAATAGAAGGATTGTGACGGCCGTGCAAGGAGAATGAAGATTCATCCGTAAACAAAACGTTGCTGATGAATCTGTCGTCCTTATTAGCCCTTTCCATCATGTCCTCACAAAACACCATACGTTTTTCCTGGTCTCCGGAAAAATTTCTTGAGTTGTTCGGAATTTGTAACAGCGATATTTGTTACGCTTTAAAATATTTCGAACCGTTTGAGCGTTCATATCAAGTTCTTCTGCAATTGCAGTACTACTGCAAGGAAAATTAATTTCCGCTAAACTACATACGTCAGTCTCCCGATTTGCTCGTTCTTCAGTAATTTGAGGAGCCGGTTGCTCCTCATTGTTATCAGTGCATTTTTTACAAATTTTTAGATAACCGGTTGTCTCAAATTTTTTAATAATTTCTGAAATTCTAGATTTTGAAGGAATAGGATGATTTTCGTACGTAAATGCAAATCTGCCGATTATCGCATGTATACTTTTACCAAAATAATATCACTTAATAATCTGTACTTTTTGTTCCGTGGAATAAACTACCATTTTAAATAAAAAAAATTGACTCGAAACACGGAAATACCAACACTCGATATTTACGCTTCGACGGCCGAATGCAAGCGAATAACTTGGAATCCTCTTATTGTGCTAGGGCGTGGCGTATGCTGCCGCCCGCTCTCACCGCGCCAGCATTATATTACCCCTCATCCGAGGGCCAAACTGGTAATTTACACGTATGTCGATGCTTACGATGAATTATCTTCTGTCTCATTCTGATTTGATGAATAATATAGTATTTTCTTTATCATACGTAAGAAACATCGAGTTTCTGTTCTTGATTTTCCAGACCTGTATATTTATTCCTAAAAAAATGTATTAAAGTGGAGTATGATTAAATCGTTTTAATTTTAAATTAGTTTTTGGGGTTCTTTAGGATCTTTCTAGTTTCGGAATGTCTGTCTGTCCGTATGTCATACACTTATAACTTAGTTTCTAATCATTTGCAATGCACACACATGCATTCCAATAATGCAAAATAGATCTGAGGCGAGATTGGGAGAAAAAAAGACATGGAGAATTTTTTTCGTTTACTCCAACCATTTGACAATATTATATTTTTTTTGTCAAAAAAAGCGTCCTGCCGAGTACTTTCAAACCATGTTTTGCGATAAAAATTCGCGTAGGTATTCAGTTTGTGTATAAGCAAGAAATTTAACAATAATCAAACAATTCCTGAGCGAGGTCTAATTATTCGATTTTAATTTTTAAAAAACGGTTTGAAAGTTTGAGATCTCTAGTATATGTGAAAAAAATTTCAAGTATGTGATTTTCCGATTTAAACCTCAATCAAATTTGAAAATTTTTCCATGCAAAATTATTATGCAAAAACTGTCGAACTGATTTTAACGATATTTAACACGTTGTTTTATTATAACATAAGGTTTTTTCCCAAAATATAAAGGTCCTCAGAGAAACGTGGGTGGTCGACAAATATCGTTTAAAGAACTACTTTTTTTGCTTTTTTTTGATTATTACTATTTTGCAAGAAGGGTAATACATTTTGAAATTTCTGACTAACTCTATCTTGTAGGAAATTTAATAACAAAACTTTTGTTCTCTTTAATTCTTTTCCAAAGTGAATATTTCCAAAGTTACAAGGAAGAAAAGGAGAAAAAAACGCGTTTTTAATTTTTTTTAGACTTTTTGTTAAATAAGTAAATGTAGTGATATTTTTTGAGAGGTATCATATCTCAAATGATGATACTACACAACTGACTAAGGATGCATTCTACGACCAACTAAACGAAACTATCTCAAGAATAGGAAACCAAAGAGAAACAATAGTGATTGGCGATCTAAATGCTAGAGTAGGATCAAAAACGAACAGTAATATAGTTGGAAGGTACGGTGAAAATACGCTTAACAACAACCGACAAAGGCTGATCGAGCTTTACGCAGAAAATAAACTAAAAATTCTGAATGAATTCTTTCAATATAAAGATATCCACAAATATACTTGGCACCAAGAAAGTAGACAACTGAAATCGATTATAGATTATATAATTGTTAAACAGGAATCCTTTCTGAAAGTTCAAGACACTAGGATATACAGAGGAATAGAATACAGATCTGACCACTTTTTCTTGGGTGCAAAGATACCAATTCCCTTCAAGACAAAAGACAATGAAACAGACAATACAAACACCTCAACAATAGAACGAATATCCCACAATTGGGAAGGACTTCATGAATCTAGTACAAAATATCTATTTAAGACTCGATTAGATAACAAACTTCAAACTGAATTGCTGTCAGGGCGCACTGATGAACTGTATGAACACATCGTATCCTCTCTACACTCCGCAGCACAAAAAGCTCTAGGAATTAGGACGAAAGACATGAACAGACGAAACAACAATGATACATGGGACAAGACACTGGAAGAACAAAAACAGATAAAACAAAAAGTTTTCAACAAACGGCTAAATTCAAAAGATCCACAAGATAAAAACATACAAAAATGAACAATCCAAATTAAAAACATGATTAACAAAAACAAAAACGACACATGGGACAGGAAATGCACTGAACTAAATACACATGTAGGAGGTACAAGATCATGAGAAGCATGGAAATTAATAAAGACACTAAGATCAGACACCACAAACAAGATTAACTTACAACCAATCCCAATCAAAAAGTGGATAACCCATTATCAAATGCAGCTTACCGAAGACCGACAAGAGTACCTCCCCAAGACGGTACAACGTACAAGGCCACTATATAGAGGTAACAAAGGAGATGGTATGTAGGTACTGAAGAACTAACGACCTTTCTTCAAGAACTATTTAACAGACTCCTAAATAATGATGATCCTATCCCAACTATATGTAAAGAAGGCTGGATAACACCAATCCACAAAAAGGAAGACGCGACGAATGCTTAAACTATAGATGTATAACTGTAACCAGCACAATGAGTAGATTATACGGAAAACTGCTTAGAAACATCGTAGAAACAGAATATGGCCCCAAGAAATTGAAGAACATGCAGGTTTTAGAGCTGGCCGATCGTGCGTAGATCATATATTTAGTTTAACTCAACTTAATGAAAAGAAGATGGCAAGAAATAGAGAGGTTTATCTGCTTTTTGTTGACCTATGATACGATGCCAATCCAAAAATTATGGCACGTGATGGAGAAGTCTCCAATTAACAATACAGCGATCCAAGCCATCATACAGCTATACGACCAAGCATTCTCCAGAATTAAGATCGGCAATAACTTATCAGAAAGCTTTCATGTGACCAAAGGCCGTCGCCAGGGATGTTGTCTATCACCAACTCTCATTAAAATCTACCTCATGAAGCTTTAAAGAATTGGAGAAGATCATGCAGTAGAATGGGAATAGAATTAAATAATGACACCGATTTATATACGCTTCATTTTGCAGATGACCAAGTGGTAGTGACCCAAGATGAAGAAGACGTCGAATTTATGACGAGGAAACTATTTAAAGACTACGGGGATTAACTGTCAACTGCAGTAATACTAAATATATGTGTATCGGTGGAGAAGAAACAGATTTTGAAGTGGATGACAATATCATAGTAAAATCTTGTTCTGATTATACCTACCTTGGAACAAAGATCAATCAAAGTGGACGAACTGAAGAAGAAATATTGGGGCGAATATCTAAAGGAAAAAAAGCTATCGGATGCCTAAACTCACTATTATGGTCAACAAACATCTCCAGGGAAAGAAAACATCTTTTATACAATGCAATATTTAAAAGCCTTGTATTGTATGGATGTGAAACATGGCAGATAAATAAAACTTTAGAACGTAAACTGCTGGCTCTTGAAATGGACTTTTGTCGAAGATCTGCCGCAAAGTCAAGGATCAAACGGATAACCAACGAGAGAATTAGAGAGATTATGGGGGTAAAGAAAACTATTCTCGATGAAATCGAACAACGTCAGCTGGTGTGGTATGGACATGTGGAGAGAATGACGGACGAACGTCTACCAAAGCAAATCCTAAAATGGACATTAAATGAAAAAATAAAAAGAGGAAGACTAAAAGTTACCTGAATTAAGGGCATTAACCGAGCCATGTCTGAAAGAAACTTACTTCCAGGGGAATGGGAAGACCGAAAACAATGGAGACTGGGAACCGGAAGACCTAGAACGCTATGAAACCGGATATATATTTTATATATATATCAAATCTCAGTTATTGCTATGGGCATTATTCTCGAGCGTTTAGAGCAAAAATTAGCGGGCCCCCTCTAACAGTCAAAGCATGATAGAGTTTTAGAGATCAGCGATGGTCTACACACTGAATGCATTAAATTTAGTGCAAATGTGCTGAAAGCAAACTTTTACAAATGTTTATTAAATGCATTTGATGTAATGTATTAAATTACATTAGTCTAAATTGATTTATTCCAATAAATTTAATGTAATCGCACATTAACTTTAAACTTTTATCATTACTTTTTAAGGTGACAGTACATTAAATATACAGCCAGTGATCATTGAATTTGAGATATGTTATTTAATGTACCAACATTAATATCGATTCAAAAAATTTTGAAACTACCAGGAAAAGGTGGACATTTTTCCCATAGGTAGTGTCCGCCATCTAAGCCGGTTTTGAACCCCTAACACCTTAGAAAATTGAGTCCTTTAAGCAACTTATATTATACTAAACAAAAAGTTCAATACAAGTTGCGCGATCTCCCGGAATCTCATGCAATGCATAGTGAATAATAATGTAAATTCCTTTAGTCTTAGGGTATATATGAATTAATTTTAATGTACAAAGTTGAAATATCTTTTCAGTTTCTCCATTGAAATAAAAGATACCATTTGTACAGCGAACTGATATTGGAACGAATTGCTTTAAATTCAAAGTAAATGTAAATTACTCATGATTTTTGGAACAAAAGCATTAAACTTAATGTATAGTGGACATTAAATTTCCATTCAATTTAAGGTTATTTTTAACAGTGTACCCAAACACAGGCGAATCGTGATCAGTCCTAAGCTTTAGCAAAGCGATGTATTCTGAACCGTAACTTGTAATATCAGGTGTGCTATGCATACAAAAAAGGTTCATTGTCAATATTTCAGGTTCCCAACTAAGTTGGTCGACCCGAAACTATTTTGTACACCGATATCGTCTCTCCTCTACATCAACACTCATCTACTTCATTGTTGAGACATGTTTTTAAAAGGAAATGTATGCTGCAGTTTAGCAAAACTTAGCTTGTATTTTCGGATAACGTACATTTTGTTTTTGTCGGTTAATTTAATTGACCTTGTATTCAGATTAGATATTATTTATAATTTATTTAAAGCTTAATATTGTTACAATATTTTTAGCCTCGTAGTATAAAAATAAAATAGACCGCCACTGGATACAGACCTTTTTTTTCGGGGGAAACAAATGGTGTCGTTTTGCAGGGTTGATAATAAAGTATCCCTATAAGCAAATTGGACATGTTTATACGACCGTATCGGAGATAAGAGCGTTTTGAATATTTAACAATTGGTAAAATACACTTGTATTTTTTAGAGTAGGAGAAAAATCATGGATTGTTTCGTAGTGGTTCTAAAAGACCTTAGCAGAGAAATCACCATTAACAATAGAGGCTATTATGGATTTTATTTTTAAGGAAGAAAAAATCTTTAAGATGAGAAGTTATCAATAGACTCATCTCTCTCACCTATATACTAAAATATTTGTATAGAATGATTGTAAATCCTAATAATACAATTTTACGGTAGATATAAAACTATCTTTTTATTTGAGATGTAAACTAAAAAGAACTGGAGCACTTTTCCCAACATCTTGACCTTAGACCTTCTATTAAATTTGATTGGGAAAAGCAATTAAGTCGTAATTTTTAAATGCGATGGTTGAGAAAATTAAAGATTAATGTTTACATATTAGGCAGATCCTTTGGGGTAGTAATCAAACATTACACAAAGAAATCAGAAGCTTACTAACTAATGATTCTCCAGAAAATTTGGTAGCTCTAATTTTGGAATAGGGCAGATATGTAATAAAATAGTTTCTCAGAAAACTAGGAGATGCAATTTCGTGCAATATTCAGTTCAAATAATTATTTTGAAAGTCACCTAACTAAACTAGCAAGTCAAAGATATCTGAACTCTGTCGAAACACTATGTGCTTTGTCAACTGTTAGGTGGAATATTTGGCAGCATTTTGAATCTCGGTCCATTCCCTGGTTTTTCTTTTTGTCCAGAAAGCATACTTTCTGCCAACTACCCTTCGACCTTTTTCTTTCCAGTCAATCGAATAGCAAGTCTCTTTTCACCTGAGCCCTTCACAAAACTTGTTCATTTGTTTTTCTAACTAACCAGTGTATTTGTAGCATACTCCTATAGATTTACATTTATAGTGCTTCGATTTTATTTATTGTCGTTATGATTAAGGTTCAAGCTGCTACGCCATAAAGGAAGATTGACTATTCTCGGTAAAAATTTTAAGTTGAGGCTGTCATCACCCCATTGGCCAGTGCTATCCTACGTTTTAACTCAATATCGGGATCAAGTTGATCTGTGATAATACTGCCCTGATATTTGTTTCTTACGACTCTTGCAATTGGTTCTCCATTTAAAGGTCTTTTGGTATCAGGTTGATCACTAAAACCCATTCATTTTGTCTTCATGGATTCGATCCAGTAATACTTGAAAGCCCTCAATATTATCTTACTCCCCTTGTAATGAATGCCAGTTTATTTTCAACTTCAACCTTGGGCTTTGGATTCCAGTATAAGTTCTCAATGATACAGAGATCCTTTCCGTTGAAGTCCGAATTATTAAAAATATTGATTAATTTAGTATGTTGTACCCGGTTCAATGTCTTTTCGAAATTCACAACTCAAGTAAATACATCCTCCCTCTGGTCTCTGCACTTCTGCAATATTGTCTTGTTCCAAACGACTACCTAGACGCAAACCATGTCTCTTCAAGGTCTTGTTCACATTTGCCCCGTATTATATTCTGTATATTGTTAAAAATATTTTTAAGATATGGCTCAGTTGACTTATTAGTCGATAAGCGAAGCATATTTTGGTTTTGGGCTTTTATAGGATAGGAATAAATGTGAATTCTAACCAATTTGACGATGTTACACCCAGTATTAAACAGTTTTACTAACAGTTGGACATTGTTTTCGTTAGTGGTTTTTATGAGATCTGCTGGTATTTTATCTGCGCTAGAAGCATTTCTTGTTTTGGAGTTCCCAATTGAATATTCGACTTCAGTGTGAGTAGTAACTATTTTGAGAGGCTAATATATTATGCAGCAATAATTAATTTACTTTTTTTTTCCATATCATTCTGCTTCTATTTACGATATCGATGTGAAATAAATTTTATAATTTTCTTGCAAATTGCCGCTCGGTATTAACTGAACTTTGATCAAAATCAATGCAATGGTCTTAGCGTTAATTTGCAAAATAGTAAAAACACATTGTAACTCTTTTCAGTCTTATGAAAAAGAATTTTGAAAATGCAGAAATTACTTTTTAGATAATAGTATGCAGAATATGTGAAGCCAAAAATTATGTTCGTATCGTGATTTTTCGCAATCGTAAAATCAACGTCTTACCCCTTTTTCCTCTTTTAAAATACGAAAAATTAAGAAATCATTTTTAGACATTAGGCTAGCTGTTGAAACCAAAATCGAGAAAGGCCTTCTTCGTGTTTCTATTGAGATAGTCATCAGCCCAGATTTGGATTGGATGCTTTGTGCTTGGAAGATGGTGAGGCTGTCTCCTAGGGAGTTGGCAAGCTCAAAACTTGGACCTAATACTCCGACTCCAACTCCTTCTTTTATCTTGGATCCGTCAGTAAACTATACCATTGAATCCTTTTCTAATCGAGGTAGTTACCACTTCATCTTACCTAAGTAAGATGATATATGTTGGTTTCGATATGGATTATGTTGGAATTGTATTCAGGATCTTTACATCGTCAATAAACTTTCCAGGTTTGAGAACTCCGTTGATAACTATAGATAATTTTGTCATGAAGAAACGTACTTAGTATTCACTGGTCAAAATAGTTATCAGTTAAAATATCATGATTAATGTAAAAACAGTTGAAGACTAAACATACGTCCTTGGTATTATCTCCAATCACTCAATATAATGCAGTTTAGAAGATATAATTTAGACTATATTGACGAATATATGTCAAACAATTTAGAATTGTAACAATTCTGACATTGAGTAGTTTAACCAATAAACTTTGAAAGCCAAATTCACTAACAAGGGGAGGTCGCGACCTTGTCGTCACCGACTTTGATGAGACTTAAGAATTATACCGACTAAGGTCATTTAAAGAAATCCCCAAAAGCGTTCGGGCCATCGCTTTATTTGATTGTTGTGAAAAATTATTTAAAGTTGAGTGCGTTATACGCTGACAAGTACGACACTCTTTTAGAAACTCTCTCACATCAGCCGCAGTAGCGCAACTGGTTAAGCGCTCTACCGTTGCTCCGAGAGTTGAGGGTTCGATCCCCGCTCGATGCAAAAACTTTTTTTATCATTTTGTAAAATAATTATCATAGGTTTTTCCAATTATTAATTATTGTATGTAGCTTTTACACATGAATATTTAAATACATACTTAACGTGCTTTTTTTTTAAATAGTTCCCTCATTAGTTCCATTTTCAATTTCACAGTTGTGGTAAAATTTTTTAAAACAGATTGTGGCAATTTTTGAGGAACAAACAATGAAAAATGAAACTATACAAAAAGTAGTAACCGAAAAACCTGAAAATCAATTATTTTTAATCGAAAAACAAAACCATTCAAAAGTGTAGAGAAATGTTTTTTCGTTACTTATTATTATTAAATATGTATGTATTTAAATGTGTGTAAAAACTACATGGAATAATTAATAATTGCAAAAACCGATGATAATTATTTTTTGAAAAATTTTGCATGAGGCGGGGATCGAACCCTCAGCTCTCGAAGCACTGGTAAAGTGTTTACCCAGTTGCGCCACCGCGCGTGAAAAACTTTCTAAAAAAGTATCCCACTTGTCAGCGTATAACGGGTTCTATTTTAAAATTTTTTTCACAACATTCAAATGAATGATGGCACGAACGCTTTTGGGGATTTCTTTAAATGACCTTACACAGTATAATTCTTAAGTTTCATTAAAATCGGTGATGATAAGGTCGCAACCTCCCCTTTTAAGAAGGTTAAAACTTAGATGCTATCTCGTTGCCATGAAACTTAGATCTTGTACTTAGCCAGTTTTGTTTCGCTTGATATTGTTATAATTTGTATCAAATATATCTGGACATAAATACATGCTTTTATAGAAAAATTAAGAAGGAAAACTTAAAAAGGACTTTAGTCTTGGGATCAGTAGGATAAATTGTCTCTAGAAAATAAATAAAAGTTTAAATTTTTGACGGTTCGACAAACGATGTTTTATTCTTATGTTTTTAAGATTCAAAGCTTGTTTGGCTTTTTGTCGTACTTGTCAGTTTCAAGCCCCTGTCAGTTTAGGCCGATTTTAAAGTTAGACCATGCTAACGAATTAGGGGGTGAATGGCTTCTAAAGGGAAAAGAAATTTTTACCTATAATTTCAACGTTTTGTTTTTGGTTCCATTTGATAGAAGATCTAGTGTAGAAATATAATCTCAAGAAAATACAGTAAGGAACTGCAAAAGTTTTATTCTTACATTTTCTCAATACGCAGTATGAACTCAGGCTATTTGTTATAACGGTAAACGGCAGTGAACCTTCTGACAAATCGATATTCATTAATCATGTGTACTTTTTTTTTTAAATAGTTTGAGTAATCGACCGGCTCTTCCTATTAATTTAGAATACAATTCTCGAAAATAATATGAAATCATCGCTTAATGCTAATAAATTAAATACTGAAATATAAAAGAGGTTTTAGGAGAGACGGCTTATCGAAAATGTCACGACATGTAAGACGATTATAATTAGTATGAGGGATAAGATTATTTGAATTTTAAATTATAACCTAGTGAAAATAGCAAATTGCAAACGCAGTTTATACGTTTTAAAACCTTTACTACGGACGTATTTATTTTACCTAGGTAACCGTAAATAATTTCTTTAACAACTATAATTTTCTAAAGTTTTATAATCCTTAATTATAGCTCTATTTTTTATGGTTGTGAAAATTGGTTTCCGGGGCTAATAAATGAATTCAGTTTTAGTATTGAGTAAGGTTGATATAAAAGAGTGATTTTGAACGGAAAATAGATTGAAAAGATTTACCAATTTTTGTTGTTTTAGGTAAAGATTATTTTAGAATTTGTGTAGAATATTTTGCTTTTCTGGTTATCTTTCTAATTTAGTTTTATATTTATGACAACAAAGAATTAAACTCTTTGTGTGGTTTTTAATGGATTTTTCTTATTATTCTACAGTCCTTATAAGTGGTATTATTTTTTTGGATGAGATGTGTCCAGCATAATGGCTACTTTTCTAGCAAGTATCACTTTTTAAACCAAAAAATTAGTAACTTCTTTGATTCAGTCCAACATCTATTGTTGAAGAATTATAGAAAGGCCAGAAGAAAAGCGTCGTCCATGTGTAAATACTACAATATTTATTATAATAGTCAACAGTATAGAAGCAAATAAAATATAACAAAAAGAAAAATGATAGAAAATAGAATAAGATAATAACACAATAGTCATTAAAACCGTAATAATATTGGACAAAAATATTACAAATGCGAGCATAAAAAATCATCATTTGAAAACATTATGAAAAGAATATTTAGTAAAAAGCCTTGTCAACTTATAAAGATTCCAGAGCTTTTTAAATGATTTAATCGGCTGTATTACCCTTATTCGTCTAAGCAAGAGGTTTTTAACCTTCCTTTGGTTTTAATATACACAATTTTTTATTAGGGAAGAACGTTGTATTGGTATTGTTATTCCTGTTTGTCTAGTATCATGGTAAAATTTCCGATTTATTAACAAAATAAACAAAGATAGAAGATTAACTATTTCATATTTAATAAGCACGTTTCTGTAACACAAAAAACACAAATACAGAGTTTCTCAAATATTGACAGGAGTTTCCCCAGAAAGTGATGCCATTTCTAAGTTGGGACTTTACAAGTTCAGTTCATTTGGCATAACTTTAATGATATGACAACCAAAAGGTATTTTTTACAAAGCTTATAAATTTTAATGTCTGCTATTAGTCCGTAAAAATATGTTAAGTTGTTAAGTTTTAAGATCACAATATATATATATATATATATATATATATATATATATATATATATATTAGCAACAAGATAGGTCCCAATAAGGAACCACCTGGTGGAACACCAGATGTTACAACCATCAGATTTAAGACACCTAGTATGAACTGTTTGTCCTTCAAAACTATATAATACTTCCAGTTTTTGCAGCAGAATTCTGGGATCGACATAGTCGAAGGTTTTTGACAGGTCACACAAGACAGCCGCAGCCTTCTCTTTTTCATCAAGATGTAGATATAAATTATTAAAAAAAGTCTTGACTAAATTTCAATATTATATGTATATATATATATATATATATATATATATATATATATATATATATATATATATATATATATATAATATATTTTCCTATAAAGGAGTTTATTCCTTTCTTCACCAATTTCTCAGCTATCTTTGCCAGCGAGGAAATAAAAAGATAAACCGGAAATTACATGGGCAACCTGAGCCTCCATTTCACTTTTAGGTATTGGAATGGCTCCTGAAAATTTTAAGTAGTTGGGAAAAATCCTTCTTTAAAGGAACAGTGTCCAGTCTCAGCCAATGAATCTAAGGCAGAATCAAGAATATTCTGAAAAAGTTTTACTAATATTTTATAAAACATTTGTTTCAGTTCCTGAGCATCAGTTGGTATTAAATAAAGTGACAGCTACAGAAATATTTGTTGAGTGTTTTAGTGGATCACTTACGGGAGACAAGTCCTTAGCCTAAGATTGGGCTATAGTACAAAAGAACTCTTGTTAAACTCGCTGAGATGTAGTAAAGCAGTTTAATCTTTCACTTGGCTAGCTTTGCCTCTCCTTCTTATACAATGTTGCAGCCTTCTTTTAGTTTATTATGTGGCTTCATTTATTTATTTATATTGATGTTGTTTCTACTTATGATAAAATAAGTTTCTTTAATAAAACAGTTATTGCTTAGAGAGTGCTCATTACCTACATATTGCGGCAGTTTTATTAAGTGCTTTAGTATTTCATGAGGACGCTTTTTGTTTTGCTTTTATGTTTTATTTAAATATAAATTAAGGTGCACTATGTAAACATAAAAGTTATTTTAATAATAACTGTTTTAAAAAGGTGTCTGACAATAATATACATACGTGTCCTATTCTTGCGGTTTAAAGATTATCATAACTAGTAAGAAAGAAATCGTAGTAATTACCTACAATAACAATTACTCTAAATGTTTTCTTTTTAGACAAAGTGGTTTCAAATTATTTAAAATTAACGTTTAGTTATAATGGTGATCCAAAATAAAAAAAAAGTTTTCTTTATCAGGTGTGTTTATGGGAAAAATAATAGTTCTCACGTCCCCACTTAATTCTAGCTAGGTTTAAATAATAACGAAAAACTATTCTTGTCTGTCCTTTATTTATTTTTTTACCATGGATCCTAAATAATGTGCTTTTATTATCGACAGTTGGTGGACAAGTGCCTGTGATTTCCGCTCTTGTTTGTTGTAATTTTAGTATTTCCTGCGAATCGAGGTTAGTTACCCATATTTTTCTATTCCGTGATATTTACAATATTGGACAAAAGTAGATTAGGGTAACAAATAGGTATAATTACAAAAATCGTCGAAAACAATGTGACGAAAGTTTATATGTGTCCATGTCAAACAGTATTTAAAAGTTTCAGTAGCTAGAAGTATTATATTAATAGGTAATAAAATAGCCATTATTATTTATTACTTGATGACACCCTCAGCATTGAGGAAATAAAATTTTGAAGAATATGGGGAAGATTTGTCCAAACTTCATTGATTTTATTTAGCAACGATTATTTGATAACATTTGTATACAAATTTCAAGTTCTACTTCTTCCCACCAGTTTTTCAAGATGGTTAAGGTCTGAGGATTGTAACGGTCACTATAAAATACGAGCGTTATTTTCCTAAAACCACTCGACCCACTCGTCAAAAGTACTGTAGATCGTTATGCTTTTGGAAAATAAAACGCAATGTCATTGCCCAGTCTTCATAAAGCAGCATTACATTTTGCGTTATATCCTTATAGTTAGATCTTTATATGAGAAACAACCTTGGAGAAAAAAACGGCCTCCTTAGTTTTCACTATTTTGTGTGTTCTTCTCTATTTCTTAAAAACGTTTCCTTATTGTAGTCAAGTTGAAACAAAAATTAAATGAAATTCGCAAATCTGAACCTGCATTCATTTAGCCGAATTTAAACAACTTATTCTGCACAATGATTATAGCATTGTTGGTGTCCCATAGTCGTAACTTAATGAAGATTTTGAGGATATTGCTGTGGAGATTCCGAATTTTCAGCTTTTCAAAAAAAGTTCAGCGACTCGAAAGAGGTGTGAGGAAGTCTGTCCGTTTGTATATTTTTATCCATTATTTATTTGAACGTCTCTGTCTCAAAATTTTTTATCAAACCCGAAAGCTTCCTGTTGTTCTGATTTACCGCCCACCTGATAACAATTTAAATAGCTGCTTGGAACAGTTAGTGTCTCACTGGTAGATCATATAATAATTTTGGAAGTCGTTAATGTTAATTTTTTTAACCTTAATAATTCGCTGATGCAATGTTTAGATTCTTATAATTTTTTTCAGGTTATTAATGAACCCACCCAAATAACATGCTTTTCCAACACTTTAATAGACCCAATATTTGTTAGCAATTTTGATCTAGTTTTTGATTGTGGTACGGAGAATGCAGACTTGATTTCAGATTATAGACTGTTATGTTAATCACCTGGTACCGATCAAATTACGAATGAGATGCTGAAGTACGGAGGCCCCAGCCTTGTCACAGAGCTCACTGTTCTATTTCAAAAAATACTCCGTACGTCAGTACCCAAAGAATGGCGGAAAAGCATCACAATTCCGATCCACAAAAGAGGATCAAAGAAACAACCCGAAAACTACAGGGGAATCAGCCTACTGAACAGTTCAGCCAATTTATTAACCGAAATACTGTCACAATGGATCGTAGACAAGTTAGGGGCGTGCGAAGAACAGCAGGGCTTCCGGAATAACCGCTCTACTATCGACGGTATATTTATTATCAGACAGCTGGTTGAAAAATCTATCGAATACGATAAACCGCTTTTCATTTGTTTTGTGGACTTTACACAAGCGTTCGACCGAGTCACACTGGAACACATAACAGAACTACTGCGAAGAAAACAAGTAGACGAAGCAATCATACGCACAATATACGAACTGAATTCCAAAAACACCATGGTAATTAAAACAAATAACACTCTAACAGAGGAAATCCCACTATCCATAGGAATAAAACAGGGTGATAGCCTAAGTCCAACACTTTTCAATGTAATCATGGACGAAATCATTGATGAGGTAAAAAGCACAAATATTGGGTACCCAATGGGACACAACACCGTTCAGATTATATGCTCTGCAGACGATGTTGCCTTGACAGCAGATAGCGAGGACAAATTACAAAGAATGCTTTTTCATCTCAATCGAACAGCCAAAAAGTATAATATGAATCTGTGGAGAAAACCAAAGCAATCGTAATAGCAAAAGAACCAGTAAGATGCCAACTAATGGTTGATGACAAACATATCGAACAGGTTGGGAAGTTTAAATACCTGGGAGCACATATAACAAGTAACAGGGTAGTAACGGAAGAAGTACGCACACAAGCCAACAAAGAGGCCATGATATCAGGCCAACTAAGAGACATAATCTGAAACAATAAACATATGACGGTTGAGAGCAAAGCAAGAATTTACAAGGTCTGTGTAAGACCGATACTGACCTACGGCGCAGAAACAAGAAATGAAACAACAAAGACAAAACAAATTATGAGAACCACAGAAATGAAAACGCTGAGAATGATCACGGGAACAAGTTTAAGAGATAGAATAAGAAACGCAAAAATACGCGAGGACAGCGGAGTGGGGGATGTTGTGAAGTGGGTTCGAAACCGTCGTGGGCAGTGGAGAGATCACGTGGAATGAATGGACGATGACAGACTAGCACAAACCGTGATGAGAGAGAAACCAAACACCAAATGGCCAACTGGACGGCCCCCCAAAAGATGGAGAGAGCTGGATTTCGACGTCAAACGAGGATCGATGAGGCATTGTGTAGATAACAGAACTTGGTTCTACCTAGAAGAAGAAGAAGAAGAAGAAGAGACTGTTATATTGTAAATTAAAATTGCAAAAACACCGGAATCTACCAAAAATTATTGGAAGTATACGATTTAAAAATTTTAGATATATTATTACTCATCTTCAGTAGATAACCTGGAATAACATTATTAACATTTCCCAATATTGATAAGGCTAATTTTCTAAATAATAATATTTTACATTTGCTCAATATTTACGCACCTATTCGGGTAATTACAGTGAGTAAATTGAAAATGCCATGGATACTGGATATTATTTAAAAAATAATAAAACAAAGAGATAAGGCCCACACAAAATTTAAAATGTCTAATTCTGAAGAGGACTGGTCACAATACAAACAGCTCACAAACTTTACGTTGTCATCCATACGTTGGGAAAAATAAGAATAAATTGAATTGCCCTGTCTAAATACGGAAAATAATGGCTGGTGGTCTCTTAATGCTTTAAGTATAAGAAATAAAAGAAAAACAAGTGGCATCCGTTCAGATATTGGAGATCCTAATGAAATTAATGATTGTTTTGTTCAATTTTTAAACACCAATCATAACTGTCGAGATCAAATTAATTTTTATAAATATAATATACATATTTCTAATAAAATATCTAAATTTACGCTGGGATCGCCTTTAGATATTGAAAATGGAAAATAATTGCTGTTACTTTGTTTTCAACCCTATTTTTTATGGACCATTCAAACTTCTAAAAATTAACAACTGACCCTAAGAATTTTTATTAAATTAACTCTTTTATTACAAAATAAAAATACGTTGTCCGTAGTTCAAGATTTGTTTCTTACGTCGCATTCGGATCCGATCGGATTGATCCAAAATTCACGTAATAAATGGTCCTAGTTTTGATCGGATGTCACATTTCCACATACAACGAGAGAAAAATGTTCTTGCATGTTTAAAACGAAATCTAATTGAACTGACAAATACATCAATAGTTTTTTTTTTGATAATACTTAACCTGTCATTTTTATGACACAGATAATTAGAAAGAGTTTTATTTATCAATTTTTTTATTAAAATGTCACAAACAGAAGCACAAAGAAAAGGAAAAAGTTAGAAAATAAATATGTGGAAATAAAGTGAAATAAAATATATTTTAACTCTTGTAAAAAGAAATTTTTTGCTTTTCAATTGTGGTTGATTAATTTTATTTTAAATTGTTTCGACTATTTTATGACACATTTTCATTAACCTTTATCTGTTAATTGTTAATTTTTAGTTGTGACTGTGAACATATAAAGTAAAGTGTTATTTCTTATTTGAAAGTTTCCGTGTAATATTAGTTCATTTGTTTTAATTATTGAAAAATTGTCATCTTGGATAACAGCAGGGTACTTTGATACTTTAAAACACAAAATATTTAAATGCGATATTGTCGCGTTGTAGTTTTTCAATGTGCGACTAGTCGCATTCTAGTTTTCAGATTGCGACTCATCGGGATCTTATTGGTAAGGGGGTAAAAATAATAAAAAAACTTAATTGAATTTCGTAACAAATTGGAGTGTATTCAAAAGAAAACAAGAATAAATTTAATTACAGAATAAAGACATTAGCCGAAACATTAGAACAGTTTACATTATATTAAATTTAAGAATTGAAGATCATTACTTACATAAATTTTAGGAACAGCTTCTTGATTTGGGGGAACACTCTTTAAGCTCAGGATGTCATTGTTAGGAGAGACTCAACTAGACTGATCTTTGATTATTTTCCAATCAATTACCATGTATAATAGTGCATAGTCAGCAAAAACAAACCATACGGTTAACTATTATACAGGGTGTTGGACAATTAAAGTTTTGTCAATCCTTGCTCGTGACAATATTATACCTTTAGTATATTATAATATCGGCATTTGTACATATTTCGAAAGTGTTGCTCCACTTTTGTTCTATAGTGTATATTATATACTTAAAGAGAGAGTGTGTGTTATTATATTCAGAAAATAATATTGTTGGAAATTTTTAAAACATGGAAATAAATTAATTTTGACTTTTAACGACTCCTTATTTTGACCATAAGAATATATCTTCAATAAAAACATAAACAAGAGAGGTCATAAAAGCCTTGGCTAACGAATTTTGAGGATCAAAAAAAAGGAAGACAAATTACAGAAAAGAGTTTGGCTAGTAGGGATTATAGAACACAAATGACACATATATGTTTCGATTCTCTAACATAAATGACAATACGATTCAATTAATATGACTTTAACTACCGAAAATATTAATGAGTAAAATTTCCTATATATTTTCGTTGGACCAGTTCGCAATGGCCCTCTTTATGACGACATGTTTTCATATTCCTACCATCATTAGTCCAATCAGTAGGTCCAGAAAATGTATTTTTATGACATTAATCCAGAAATGGATCAGATATACTCTAGGATATAAAAGGAAATGAAAGAAGACTCTCTTCCCTGTTAAGCGACGAGCGTCCAAAGACGCCAAAATTCCGATTTTTAAAGTTAGAGGTGAATATAATAATTTTAAACCGAAACTATGTATAACTAAAAGACCTTTCATTTGAGGACTCATAGATTTAATTTCATTTATTAGTTACTGCAAAAAAAGCTTAAGCTCTTTTAATGAGTATCAAATAATTATTGCAAAAATTACTTTTTCTTATTTTTTTGTAACTTAGAAAAGAAAACTTTAAATTTAGAGTAAAACCTTTTTTTATAATCTCGAAATTATTAGTTACTCCTCTCACATGTAATTATCTCGGTTTTTATGAGATATAACAAATAAATAAATAAAATCAAATATCTTAACTTATTTTCCTGAAGATATTTATCACAAAATGCAACGTGCTATTTGTTAACATGCGACTCTTCAAGGATTCTCCTTTCGTATGATAATAAGAATAAATAGTAAGTAACCCCTCATTTCTAATTTAAAAAAATAGGCTACTTTTTTTTATAAACAAATAGAGCTACTGTATGTCCCGTCGGTTGTACGGATTTCTGTGTTCAGTATATCAAAAGCTGGTTTCATTACAAAGATTTTTAAAGAAGAAATATTTCCCTATAACAAATAAAAGCTGAGTGAGAATTCATAATATAGAGCGTCTTCATAAAAAGAGAGCAGAATGGGGCTTTAACTCTTTTTTCCTTTCTTGTACTCTTGAAATGGTCGATTTTGGGGATGCGCACTCTATTATATACTGTCTATGACTTAAACTCTCTAATTAACCAACATAGTCTAACTTAAAAATCGGTCTAAATTGTTTAAATTGACTAGTGCAGTAAGCAAGTCAAGCCGATTTGGAACCAGAAAAATACAAGGATAAAAAATCTTTTTTTATTACCAAACTGGCAAAAATGGAAAATTTTGTTCATTTTCTGTAGACAATTATTCCTTTCACCGAGTTCCAGGCTTTATCTCTAAATTGTTCACCTTAATATTCATATAAAATCCTTTGTTTACATACATATATAAAATAAATTGTAAAAAAGCTCTGATTTTTTCAAAAAGAAATCCTAACTCGGCTTTTGTTGGTCACAGGGTACTGTTTTTTCTTTTAAAATCCTTTTACTGAAGTCAGCTTCTAATAGACTAAATTCAGAAAGTTCTAATTGTTTATAAAAAAATATACCCCATTTTTTATTTTAATTTTAAATTAAGCTGTAAATAAATGATTAATTATTAAATTTTCGATTTATTTCTATTATCATATGAAAGAAAATTTTGTTAACAAATATTATGTTTCAATAACGTTTTGGAAATAGTCTGAAAAGAGTTTTATTCCGAATTTCAAGGGCAACAAAAAATAAGAAAAATTAATTTTTGTAATATTAATTTGACAAGCAAAAAAAAGCAACTTTCTGGTATCTATTTTACCTTTTTGCAATAACCAATGGATAAAATATAATTCATGTGCTAAATTAAAGCTCTTTTTATTATCTTCAACTTTGTACATAAATATTTTCTTTCTGCTTTTTGGTAAATTTAAGCGCTCGTGGCCAGTTCCTTTATATTACAGAGTTGGTCTCATCCATTCCTAATTTAACTCCTGTTTTTCACCTATTGATTGGCTTACATTCATATTTCTACACTGTTAAAAATAACTCTAAATTTAATGCAAATTTAATGTCCATTCTATATTAAATTTAATGATTTTGTACTTTAAATCGTGAATAATTTACATTTATTTTGAATTTAAAGCAAAGTCATTAAAATATCAGTTCATTGTACGTTAAATTTGATTAAACGGTATCTTTTATTTCAATAAAGTAACTGAAAAGATATTTGAACTTCTGTGCATTAAAATTATTTCACATATACCCTAATACTAAAGGAATTTATATTATTATTCAATATACATGGCATGAGATTCCGGGAGATGGCGCAACTTATATTGAACTTCTTGTTTAGTATGATATAAGTTGCTTAAAGGACTCAATTTTGGTGAGGTGTACATGTCTGCCCCATACTGAAACCAATGAGTTCGAAACTGGTCTAGATGAGGGACACTACCTATGGGAATAATGTCCACCTTTTCCTGGTAGTTCTTGAACTCGTATAAATGTTAGTACATTAAATATGTGATAACATATCTCAAATTCAATTGTACATAGTCATCTTAAAAAGTAATGATCAAACTTTTAATTTAATTTAGGATTACATTAAATTTAATGGAATAACTTAATTTAGATTAATGTAAAAATTATTAAATTTAATGCATTACATAAAATGCATTTAACAAACGTTTATGAAATTTGCTTCCAGCACATTTACCTTAAATTTAAAGTATTTTCTTTTTATAGTGTGCATAAGATTCAAAATTAATTTCCTTGGCACATTGTTATTTGAATGACATTGTTTTAACCCTAATATCTTTCGCTCTTGCCCAATTTTTTCCTATTCTAATCGTACTGGTGAATAAATTTCTTTAAATAATTTTTTAATCGTTACAGGACTTCAAAATATCGTAAAATTTTCGATCGCCAATTTTCGTATCTTTTAAATATGTATGATCACCTACCGCGTGCGTAATTTTTGAATTTAATTGGCTGCAATAATTATAATTATAGATTCCTACTGGCCGTTGGACCAAATTTATATCAACGATGCAGCAAATATTATAAATACAAAATATCGTTCGAAAATAATTTAGACGACGTAACTTAACATAACGAAAAATAAATATAGCAGTCTGGATCTATTAATAATTTAGTTCGGTGTGTTAAAACTATCATCAATTAATATTTACCTGTCAGCAACTTTCAGAAAAAGCAAACTTCTACAAACCTTATTTTTTTAGCACTTTACCCGATGTTACAAAAATACTTGTGGGTCCATATTTCATTATTTTGATTGACAGAACTGGTATTTCCTGGAAAAATTTTAATTAAATGTTGCTATTTTTACTTCTGAGTGAAAACCGAGGATATATCGATATTGATTAAACATAAGTATACGGATTATAAAATACAGGCCGATTTATTTTTTATTTTTCGTCAGGTTTTTTTTATAATACAGGGTGTCTCTAAAAAGTCTGTATTAAATATTGGCGCAAATTCCTGAGGTAAGAATATGAGGATCTAGGCCAATTCACCTTATTCCAAAAGATTCCGAACTTTTTTGTAAATATTCATCTTAACACTAGCTTGAATTGCATTAAATTTAGTATTTTGAAGTTTCTTAGGATTAGAAATCAAGATTTGATTACAGTTTCGATGTTCATTGCAAAGAGCGCCATCAGCAGCACTTTACTTACATCTCAAGCTTCATAAGTTTTTTGTGCTTTGGTATATTAAAATTCTAATTAGAAATTCTTATTACTTGACAAATTTTATCCAAAAAACTTTATAGTTAGTAGATGTTGCTTCAAGCAGCCGTTTCCCAGATAATCGAATTTAAATGTTTTATTGCGTAGTAAGACTCGTCGAGGCTTCGCTTCACGCTATCCAGACTTAGAACTGGTTTAAGAAATTAAGAGGGTATATAAAAATTTACATAGGAAGCAGCTAACAATGATAATAATGTAAGAATAAAGTGGCAAAGAACAATAATAATTACACATAAAGTCGGTAACATACCAAAACAGGAAAGTTTTATTTATTTAATTGTTTAAAATTTAAGTAGATGTTCAAAATAACCTCCGTTTTCATATATACAAAGATTAATTCTAGTGCTTACTGAGTTTTGTGGTCGTGTCCATAATTCTTCTTCGTTGCTTACAGGTCTACAGTATTTAAGAGTTCCTCATAAAAAGTTATCCATAGGCGTTCTTCTTCTCTTAACCTTCTTTCTTCCTCTTCCTTTCTTCGTTTCTCTCTTTCGATTTCCTCCTGAATCTTTCATAACCTAAAAAAAAATCAAGTTAAACTTTTCCCTTTAACTTGTTATAAAAATTATTTTTGGAAACGAAGGATACACACCTTTCTTGTTCTTCCAAGTTTTCCTGTTCTTGAACTTTCTTCTCTAGGGTTGACATATGTTGATTAATTTTGACAACCAAACCACTATACAGGCTTTCGGCAGTCTTAATATCAATTTTGTCATCTTTCTAAAAGGCAAATCAAAAAACTCGTATATTGCCTATGGAGGTGTATATGTGGGAATAAAATCCGAGTAACGTCGTCCCCCTCACTCTAAGACAGTTTCCGATCAACCTAAGCATATATTTTCCCTGTTTACATAATGTGTCCTGCCGTTTTAAAGTCACACTACATTTGTTTCCTGAGAAAATTCGGGTTTTCATGTCGGCCTCATAACGAGTGAGTGCTACTTATTTTTTTGCGCATATGGTGTCGAACTAATCCACTACGCGGCTGGAGTACATCTTTAAGCAATAAAATCGATCAGTTGCCTATTTAATTAATCAATATATTATGAGTATGTACTATAAAATAATTATTATATATTTTTCATGGTGTTCTATATTTTATCATCACTTCCGAAACAGAATATATTTTGATACCTGCAATTCTTTTAGGGTCGTTTTTGTCCCGTAAAACTTTTTAACATCCTCCTTTGGTAAAAATTTACTAGGTGTTCTTGGTAATTCAAATCATTTGAACGAGGTGATAAAATGACAGGACCAATAATAAATCTGTCAATGATCCCTACCCATACGTTGATTTCAAATTCATGTTGATAATGCGCAACCTTTAATGTATAGATATTTTTGTTTTAAATATGTTCATTATGTTAATTTGTCATACCCCCTTATAGATTAATACAATTTTTTTTATGAAAATTTACATTATATGATCTTCGCTCATTATTTCTCAAACGAAGTCGAGAGGTAAAAACTCTTGTACTGTCTGGAGGGGGGATGGATGTTACAACTGTTTTTTTAAAGTCCTACTTACTGTATTTTTAAAAGTTCTGAAACTAAGTGTGAGGTGCTCAGACTCAGATGTTCTTCAATTCAGGTGTTTTAGTCGTAAGATTTCGTCCATAACCAATCGATTCAAGAGCAAAACTATTGGTTTCTCGAAGAAGCCTTTCCACAGCGCCAAATGTTTGGTGGTTGGGTACGCGTCTATTTAAAAATTCTTTTCAGTATACTCTTACCAACCCTCGACCATTTCCTTGGAAATAACCGTAAACTAATATCATATCGGTCATTTTTGTTTTAGCGTGATGAACTCCATAGCGAAAAATTTAAGAATTAAATGATAAATTTTAAAAATCATGTGACAACACTCGTGTAACTAATGTTGTGAATACACGCTTATTTTAGGACAAAATATTAAATTTCAGATTTAATATACACCAAGCTACCTAAATAAATAAATAAAATTGTAAGGTATACAGTGCCAAAACTACAATTCTTCGATTGCGGTGAAACCCATACATTAAACGGCACGGTGGCGGCACTTTGACTCGGTGCTTCCTCAGATGTCGGAACGTGACGTCACCACTGCTATCAAAAGAGAAGGCAGCGGCGTAATTAAGGATATTACGGGTTAGTCTTTTAGAGTCAACTTGTCCTTTTTCCGATTAAGCTTATCTCTTGGGGGCCACGTTGACTGTTCTATTTTTTAGACAGCTCGTGGTTCTTAAAGTAGGTTGTCTTTGACATAATATATTACAGAAAATAAAGATCGTACACGTATCTTAATTCCTGAAAATGACACCGTCGTTCAGAAAGCTCCAAAACTCGGTCCTCAACGGACAGATAAAGTTGCGAAAAACTTTGAAAAATTGAATTAATTTCAAATTTAAATGTTTTTCATATCTCGAGATTTAGAGCTTTTTAGGCGTTAAAAAAAGAAATTTTGCATATTTTTAAAACGCGTAATTCCTTTTTTTTTAAACTTCTAAAAAACTCTAAGTCTCGAGATTTGACAATCATTTAAAGTTGAAATAAGCGCAGTTACCATTTAGATTTTTTATACTTTATTTGTTTGTAGGATCGCGAGTACTAGAGCTTTTCGGACGTTTAAAAAATAGAAAGTAACATCTACAAGAGACGCACAATTTTTTTGAACGTCTAAAAACCTCTAAAACTCGCGATTTTAAAGGCGATTGAAGTAAGAGTAGTTGCTCGCCCTTGCATTACAATGCTTTTTAAATTGAGAAAGCACCACAATAACGCAAGTAAGCAGCTTTAGCTGCATTATCTCTAGAATGCGAAAGAACTAAAAAACTTGATATAATTCTACTCACAGAAGAGTTGGCAAATAAAAAGGCCAAACCTTTGGAACGATTTTTTAATAACACATAAAACTGAATATTTTATGATGTATTTGATGCTTGTTTTAATGTGTATGAATAAAATTACTTTCATTCAAATCAATGTAGAACTGTTTTCTTTTATCAAATGCCATTATTTTTATATGTGCCCTTAGAAAGTTAACGTATTATCTTTATTAAAACTCAAGTTGTTAAGAACACACCCCAGGCACCACACGCGAGCGCGTGGGGATGGGAATCTAGGAGCTTGGGTTTTGGTTTAAAATCTTGCTTTACTCGCCTATCTGTTGTGTAATGGATATCGATCTAGCTGCGTGTAGGGTATGTGGTTTTGAGAGCTTGGGTTTTGGCTTAAAATCTTGCTTCGCTCGCCTGTCTGCTATGTAACGATTATCGATCTCGCAGCGTGTAGAGTGTGTGAGTTTGGAAGCTCGGGTTTTGGTTTAAAATCTTGCTTCTTTCGCCTGGCTGCTATGTAACGATTACTGATCTCGCTGTTCGAGGAGTATGTGGATTTGGGAGCTTGAGTTTTGGCTACACACTTTTAAAAACTCGCTCCGCTTGCCTGTCTGCTGTGTAACAAACGTCGATCTCGCCACGCGTGGAGTATGTGAGATTGGAAGCTTGACATCTAAAAATCGATATTATGATTAATATATGTCAAAAACAACCTGCATTATATATTGTTAAATTAAAAAGGGGGCCCCATGGAGATTTCGCGCCACTGATGGCGCCGTCTGTAATATATATCGAAACTGTAATCAAGTCTTCATCCTAAAAAACACAAAAGTACAAAACTTAGCGCAAATCAAGCTAGTATTAAGATAAATATTTACAAAACAGTTTTAAAAATTTTGACTGTGACATTTTCTATTTCGGAAACTATCAACTTTTGGTTTAAGGTAAATTGCAGTGTTTTGCACAAACCTTTTAGATATACCCTGCATATAAACACGTCTATTAATTTAAATTAAAGTCAGTTGGTGATTGAGAACATCAAATATAATAAAAGTAAGGTATCTTGTAAAAACAGAAATCTAGTACGTGGAACTTTGCAATATGAGCCGAAGGCGAGTGTTGAAATTCATCCTAGTGACTAATAACCATTAAGCATACAAATAAAATATTATACGTTTTCTATGACAAAAATTTTATTTAGTGTAATTTTATAAACGAAACATTAGAAATATTTAAAATTTAAGTGTACTATGAAAACCGCATTATCCAAAATAATAGTAAAAATGTATATGTAATATCAAAAGAAACATTTTATTTACAAAACTGATAATTCATATTTTCGTTCTCATTAGCATGAAAATTAATTGTCATGTTAGAACAATTGTTGAAATTTAAAATCGGCCTAGTGTTAATATTTACATATAAAATTTAATACAATATGTATTTATTTGTTTGTTTCTTATTGCACACAGACGACTCTAGAGTGCTGGCTACAACAGTTATGAATCTATTAATTTTATTAGTGGTATCTAATTTATTTTTGTAAATTCATTTACATATGTATCTGCTGCAGTTATAGATTTCCACTCCCGATGTCTCTTTAGAGTTATGTTGCCAGTTACAATCTCTAGCAAGATTATGGTCTATAGAAAGTATGCCCTTTATACATCTGGATTTGGAAAACTTACATGACATTATCTCCAATTTTTCATAATATGCCAGTAAAACGTTTCCCAAAAATATTGACTTCAGAAGTTCATTATTATTCAGGCAAGAGATTTACTACTCTTATAGCATGAAAGATTGTACCAGGGTTTCAGCAAGCTTTCGAGAAAGTTTTGAAACCTTACGAAAATCTTTCGTGGAATCTTTCGGTAATTACCAAATGTCCGCAACAAATACTAACGTAAATATTACGTCTAAGCTTACTATAACCATTTCGGAAAGCATGACGTAAGATATTTTGTAAGCTCACTTCAAGATCCACGTCAGTTTCTGGACGTTTCTACTTCGCCTTACACGAAAGCTTCTTATAATCTTTCAACCAATAATTCTGAAAGCTTTCGTGGAATCTTTCAGTAATTACCAATATCCGTGACAAATACTAACGGAAAGATTACGTCTAAACTTACGATAACCTTCCAGGAAAGCATAACGTAGAACTCTTTGTAAGCGTAAGACATTCATATAAGATTCTGAAAGTTTCTACTTGGTATTTATTACCTTACACGAAAGTATTCTGGAATCTTACAAGAATATTTGTAAAAGCTTTCATAGAAGCTTCCAGTAATTACCTAAAGTCTATGACAAATATTATAGGAAAGGTTCCATCTAAACTTAACTGTAAGCTTACAAATAAACTTACAGTTAGTTTGCAAACTAACTGTAAGCTTACAGAGAAACTTACATTAGGCTTGACTGAAAGGATATTGTAAGCTTAGACGGAACCTTTCCCATAATATTTGTCACCGCCAGGTAATTACTGAAAGCTTCTATGAAAACTTGTATAGCGCTGTTTCGTCCTAGCATGGACTTATCACTCCATTACGTTCGGTACAAACCATCATTTCGCAACTGTGTACAGACAGATTTTAAAATTAAAAGCAGTAAACAAGATACAGAGGCAACATTTCGATGGATCACTCAATAGCATTTTCAAGAAAAATATACTATATAAGAGGCTTAGACGATAATTTGACAAATTTTCATTGGAAGCTTCTATTCGAGTTTGCAGCAAAGTATCTGTCAATATTCTAAGAAGGTTATAGAATAATTACAGAAAGCTTTCTTGAAAGAATCGATTTGAAATGACGAAAACTTTCCATGAAACGTTACTGCACAGTTACACTAAACTTCAAAGTTCGATTATTTGATAGATTGCTACTTTTTTCTTTGTAGGAAGGTTTCACAACACTTTCTGAAAATATGGAAATACATCTTAGATGTTAGCATCTATAACCTTTACAGTAAGGAAAATATACACGTTGCTTTCATGAATTCTTAATAGAAGCTCATATTCGAGTTTGTAGCAAATTACACATCAAGATTACTGCACGATTACAGAAAGTTTTCTTGGAAGGATCAATTTAGAATAACAAACTTTTTTTGAAATCTTGCTGGAGAGTTACACTAAGATTCTCAGTTTGCTTACTTGTTAGATTATATACTTTTTTCTAAGAAGATTGCATGTTATCTGTCAGCAAATTGCTAGAAGTTTTCACGAATCTTCCATTCAAGTTTGCAGCAAATTATCCGTAAAGGTTCTAAGAAGGTTGATGGATGATTACAGAAAGCTTTAAAATATCAATATGGAGTAACAACTCTTTTCTTGAGATCTTACTGAAAAGTTATGATCAGGTACTCACTTTGCTGACTTGGTAAATTACAATATCTTTTCTTGGAAGACTGCACGTTATTTTTCAGAAACTTGTGAGAAGGTTTTACAAAACTTTCACAGTTAGTTTCACGTTAATCTTGCATATAACATTTTTCTATGTTTCTCGGAATCTTTCATGAAAGATTACTTGGGTCCTTTACTAAATTTATTCATAAGTTTCCTGGAAAGCTCTTGGAAGGTTACTTAGGAAATTTACACGAAACTTGTATCGGAAAGCCTTCATGCGACGTGTGGGAGCTTTCATGCTATTTGGGTAATGTCTCTTCGGAGTGTTTATTAATATTTTTGTTTAATTTTATGAAAAAGAAACGAAAAACTGGAAAAGTCGATACAAATAGCTAATCTTGATTTTATGATACAATGACTGTTTTAGTCAACTGTTTATTCAATATGGCGTTGTTAATGGCAAACACGAAAATGCGATGCATGTAGTCTATTACGAATATGCATCTTATCAACATGATTAAGAGTCGAATATGATCTGTTGTTAATAATTTATAAGCCTTGGGTAATATCTACTTATAAATAATAATAATATTACTTCTTTATTGCAAATTTCATACATCATTCACACAATATATGTATAAAATGAAATGACGTCTTAAAATTAAAAGTAATTTTACAACCCAGAGAAAGTAAAGAATGACAAATAACAGAGAAAACCCTGGCCTAAAATATATTTTAACGATTGCGATGAGAGTCAAGGTGATTTTTTTTTAATGAATTTATATAATGACTATGATGATTATTTAGATTTCAATTCGTTTTAGCCAAATGTAAAAAAAAATATTTTCGAACACTGTTAAGACTGAAGCAAAAAAAAACTGTTTAAAGTGTTGCTCTGAATTTCTCGGAGCTAGATCTCTTAAAACCGGCTCTCTCAGACATAAGTTCCTCTAACCTCAAAACTTTAAAATCCATATTCTCCTAAATCTATCAGATAACCTAATTAGGGTCGTTCATTTAAGCTCAGCTACCTTTAATATTGAGTCGCTCAGATCCAAGTTAAACCACCAATCATTAAAGCTTTACTGGTAGTTTAACAACTGTTTTCTCTGATAGTGCTAACTACACTAACTACATGATATACGAGTACATATGCTAAGTACCTTTGTTTATTTTTCATATCTTTAAACGGATGTTAAAAAAATGTACAGGGTGTCTCATTTTTGACACTTTTAGGGGATATTGGAGGTATTATCAAAGATAGATTGTTGCGGTTTTCACTTTCTACTTTTAACGAAACGAAAGATTTCGGTGTCAAATTTGTTATGACTCTCTTAGTTTTTAATCTACAGTGTGATTTTGAAAATCTTCGTTTTTTTAGGCACATCTAGTATTTTTGTTATGCATTAATTTATGAACAAGGTAAAAACTCATTCTTGTAGAATTTTTTACGTAGAGTTCAGTGGCGTAGTCAGTTTTTTTCTAAATAGTTTAGTTTTTGAGATATTAACCAAACTTATGATTTTTTTTAAATAGGACACCCTGTATATTATTTTAGATATTGATTAAGTATAATTTGGACTTTTCAAAAATATATTATGTGTTTATTTTAATTTGAAAAACAATGTCAGAATTCGATAGTTTCCATAATTTACTTTATTTGTGGGAGTAGGCCATGGTTAATTCATAAGAATTTTGACAATAATATTTCTACCAAAGATTAGACACTTTGAAAGTTAATTTTAATGTTTTTCTATATCTTCAATTGTAGACGCTTGATTATTATTACATTTTTTACTTTAAACAACGCTGTTGTTATAAAACTATAATATTGAAATTTGATTCGAAAGAAACAAGAAGAACATTATTTCATAAAACTAAAGTAACAGAAACAAAAAATTAAAAACAACCAAGAGCTTTTTAAAGATGGTTTTCAAAAGTGCGGCAGTTTTCTCGCATGCAATATCAGCACAGTTTTGCGCCATTTAAAACAATTGTGAAGAGATTGGAAGGCCAAAACAATTGCCTCACGAAGTTCCGCTATAGGTGCATGTCTTGTTTTATACACTTGACTTTGCATAAAACCCAAACGGAAAGATCGGGAGATCATGGGGGCCATCTCACTGGCTCATTGGTACCTACCCATCTTTGAAGAAAGTTATTGTCCAGAAATTGTCTTAACAGTCCAGAGTTGTGGCTCGAGGGACCGTCTTATTGAATATAAATGGAAGTGAAATAGGCTAATGAAATTCAAGCAATTTTAAAATAATTTCCTCAAAGATTTTTAGGTGTCCACCTGCTGTGAGATCCCCTTTATGTATCCCGTAGGCTGTGCGTTGGTCCAAAATAAAACACGAGACACCAACCCCTTAAGCCCCCTTTTTGTGCCATTTCGAAAATTAAATGGTGATTTTCTGCAGACCAATGCCTCCTGTTGTGACGATTAAAATTTCCCGCACTTGAAAAATAACAGTCCTCAGACCAGATGACAAATCTGCCAAACGATTCGTCGGTGCGGATTTGTTCTAAATACCTTTGACAAAACGCTACTCGGCGTTCGTCAACTTCGGGGTATAATTGTTGCACTATTTTACATTTACATGAATGGTATTTATACTTTTTCAAAATTCTTTCAGCGTCAGGTTTTGCTACACCAACTTTTTCTTCTATTTTTCTACAAGATGATGAAGTTGTTGCTGCTGCGGAAAATAACACATTTCTTTTCTTTCCCTGTCTTCTTTGACGTATGTTTTGGGACGCGGATGAATAAAAGATCCGTGTTCAACTAGATTTATTATTCGACGAGCAAATATGTCTGGAGGGGGTTACCTAACATGAATAAAAACAATTACCAGATATGAGAAGTTATCCTAATGAAAATAAATATATTACCTATTGAAATATAATACAGAAGCTTCTTGGGGAGTTTCACTGCTTTGTATAAAACATACTAACCTATCAACAATCAAAATTTCAGTAAGAAATAAAGAAATCGTTCTGCCGTATTTAAATAGTTTGTTATATATGTAATTCTCCTTTCAGGCAGAGAATATGAAAAACATATGTACAAACAGTTTTTTTTCCTGCAAATATCGCTCTGGTCCTCTCTCCATACGTGTTTCGATCACCTCATGATCTCGTCAGTGGAGCTGTATCGGACCGAGAGCAACATTAGCAGGAAATAACTGATATATGAACCATAAATTTCAAGGTATGTCGGCAGGATATTACACCTGCCGTCTACCAACTTCGATGACAGACTGAAAAATATCGCCAGTCGAACGACATCTATTAATCAACGGAATAACGTGAAATTTTTAAACAATCAAAATTTCAGTAAGAAATAAAGAAATCTTTCTGCCGTATTTAAATAGTTTGTTTTATATGTAATTCTCCTTTCAGGCTGAGAATATGAAAAATATATGTACAAACAGTTTATTTCCTGCAAATATCGCTCTGGTCCTCTCTCCATACGCGTTTCGATCACCTCATGATCTCGTTAGTGGAGCTGTATCGGACCGAGAGCAACATTAGCAGGAAATAACTGATATATGAACCATAAATTTCAAGGTATGTCGGCAGGATATTACACCTGCCGTCTACCAACTTCGATGTCAGACTGAAAAATATCGCCAGTCGAACGACATCTATGAATCAACGGAGTAACGTGAAATTTTTAAACAATCAATATTTCAGTAAGAAATAAAGAAATATTTCTGCCGTATTTAAATAGTTTGAAATTTATGGTTCATATATCAGTTATTTCCTGCCAATGTTGCTCTCGGTCCGATACAGCTCCACTGACAAGGTCATGAGGTGATCGAAACGCGTATGGAGTGAGGACCAGAGCGATATTTGCAGGAAATAAACTCTTTGTACATATATTTTTCATATTCTCTGCCTGAAAGAAGAATTACATATATATAACAAACTATCATACTTTTCATAATTATCATAAACGCCTCTTTTAAATGCAAAATAAATAATAAGCACTATAAAAACACCTACATAACAAAAATATTCCATAAATAAAAACAATCTGACAAAACTGTGAAATTTTCGACATCTTACTTTGTTTTGGTATAAAATGACCATGGCTTACTGTTACAAATAAAGTAAATTATTGAAAATACCGAATTCTGACCTTGTTTTTCAAAAAAAAATAAACACGCCATATATTTTTAAAAAGCCTAAATGATATTTAATCAATATCTAAAATAATATACAAGGTGCTCTATTTAAAAAATCATAAGTTTTTTTAATATCTCAAGAACTAAACTTTTTAGAAAAAAAAAACTGACTGTGCCACTCATAAAAAACTATAAAAATCAAATTTTACCTTTTTGATAAATTAACGCATTAAGAAAATATGAGGTGTGCCTAAAAAACGAAGATTTTCAAATTCACCCTGTAGAATAAAAACCAAGAGAGCCGTGACAAATTTGACACCGGAATCTCTTGTTTCGTTAGAAAGTAGGAAACTAAAGTAAAAACCTCAACACTCTATCTTTGATAATAACTCTATTACCTCCTAAAAGTGTCGAAAATGGGACACCCTATACAAGGATAATTTTAGGTTCCTGATTAACAAACATATGGGTTATTATTGCAGGCCAGAAGAAATATTATTCTGATCTAGTTTTTCCCTGCACCTTTTTTTCTCGAAAATCTCGAAATTTTTACCTTAATTCTTTTTATTAATTTTACTAATGAATTGCGGAAAGTATTTAACAATGTAGTTTTATTATTTTATTTAAAGTTATTTTTTCCTAAAAAAATAGCAACAATAAACCGACATTAATTTATATATAAAAATGTTTCGTGTATCTTGATGTACGTGAACATTTGAACAAAAGCAAATTTGCTTGAAATAATTACGACCTTCAACCCAAAAATATTTTTTACTTTTATACAAAGGTACCAGCAGCGGTTAATTTTCAAATGTCATTGTATTTTTATGACCTCGACAGCGGTCTTGGTCTTCGTAGTCCAATGTCAGCAGATCATGTTTTATATTCTTGATACCATTTTTGGAAAACTGCTGTTTGTTACGTTTTTATGGAGTTTTATATTGATATGGTAAAAGAATATGTTTTACGTTGCTAATTGCTATTTATTATGAAATTAAAATAGAAATGTTTTAAAATGAATATTCGCTGCTATATATATATATATATATATATATATATATATATATATATATATATATATATATATATATATATATAATACACTTGGATTTGTTCAGATTACTGTTATACAGAATTTCCCATAAGTAATGGTGTACAGGACAGCAGCCCATCATTTGCGTAAACCTATCCTCATTGATTGAGTAAATGATAAAGTAGAACCAGGGTTGAGAGGCCCTTATACTGCAGCCTAGTGACTTATTGTGTCGCTTGTTATATTTGTTCTTTATGAACAAGTTGATTGCCTTAATCAGGTTTAACAGTGTGTTCACTAGTTCATCCTCTGGGCATAAATAAACCTCCCAGATTGATCGACTCTTAAAGGTGTCTTCAGCAAGTTAGAGCTTCGTATTCTAAGATGATGTCTGATGCTGTTTTGTCCTTTTCGTCGCATAGTCTAATTTTTATAGATTTTAGTTCGCTCAACTGGAATACTGCTTAAGAATTTCTCTATCGCATCAGGTTTTTTAAATATCCTAACCTAAAAGTGAAAAAATATGATTTTGGCGTATATATATATATATATATATATATATATATATATATATATATATATATATATATATATATATGTATATATATATATATATATATATATATATATATATATATATATATATATATATATATATATATATATACAGGGTGATTCAAAAATCGATCACGAAACTTAAGGGGGTGATTCTACTTGACAAAATAAGGGTAGAGCTTCATATAATTTTTTTTCAAAATGTCATTCGTTTTCGAGTTACAAGCCGTCCAAGTTCAAGTTTTTATTTTTTGTTTTTTGAATTACTCGCTTACAGGAAAACCGATTTGACTAATATTTGAAAGATAGGCTAAGTCTTCTGCGCTTCATCATTTTAGTAACAATTCACATTGATTGTTTGCCGCTAGAGGGCACTTTACCTACATTGAAAATTGTTTTTTTGTCATAATTTTTTAGTGTTGACAGCTACAGTAGTTTTTGGCATAATTTCTGAAAGACTGATGCCAGGCCTTTAAAAAAGGTGCTCCTTATTTACATCGCTAAACCCAACGGTTTAGACGTAAATCACCCTTAAAAATTAAGTGGTAAATTTACTTTTCTCATTTCATTACCACCAGCTACCAGGTAAATAGCTATCAAAGTATACTAGAGCTGTCAGTTTAACATCAAATAAATTCGCTTTTTAAACTATTTAATTTATAATCTTAAAATAACTAATAATGGCTAATCACCAATATTCAAATATCGAATATTGTGATATCCATTTTTGTTATGGAAAAGCAAATGGTAATGCAGAGTTGGCAAGAAGATATTATATGGAGAGTTATCCGGAAAGAAATATCCCTCATGCTCAAACATTTTCCAGTGTGCACAGGAGGCTTGCGGGATGTGGTTCCTTTAAAAGTTATAATGGAAATAGGGGAAGACCTAGAACTGCTAGAAACGTGCAACAAGAAGAAAGAGTGCTTGAAATTATTGAAGATAATCCAGGTATTAGTACTAGAAAAATTGGGAATGAAGTGCGGCTCTGTCAGGCTAGTTCATGGAGGATACTAAGAGAAGAACAACTCTACCCGTTTCATTCAAAAAAGGTGCAGGCTCTTTATGACGATGATCGGCCGAGACGGTTGGAAATGTGCAATCAGATCCTAGCTAAGTATGAACACGATAATCGATTAATTGGCGTCATATTATTCACTGACGAAGCTGGTTTCACTCGTGATGGCATAACAAATCTACACAACATCCACACATATGCTTACGAGAACCCAAACAATGTGGTAGAAACGAAACATCAGCGTAGATTTTCACTAAATGTGTGGGCAGGGATAATAAGAGATTACCTTATTGGTCCTCATTTCTTTGATGGCCCATTAACTGGTGACGTATACTTAGATTTTATCCAAAATCGTCTCCCATTGTATCTGGAAGATGTGCCATTGGAAGTAAGGGCCAACATGTGGATCCTCCAAGACGGAGCTCCGCCCCACTTTAGTATACGTGTCCGACAGTATTTGAATGCAACGTATCCTGAGCGATGGATAGGACGAAGTGGACCATTGGCATGGGCAGCGAGGTCACCAGACCTTAATCCTATGGATTTTTTCTTTTGGGGTCATTTGAAACAATTGGTGTACGATATTCCAGTAATCAACGTCGAGGATCTTCGCTTCAGGATAATCGAAAAGTGCCAAATTATTAAAGAAACACCAGGAATTTTTCATCGAGTTAGGCGACATTTTTTGAAGAGTGTTAGGAAATGTATGGAAGAAAATGGGGGACATTTTGAGAATCTTTTTTAGTTTGTTTAGTACTGTTTCATTAATTTTTATCAATTAAATGTATATCGCAATAATCCATAATATGAATATTTACTGATTAGCCATTATTAGTTATTTTAAGATTATAAATTAAATAGTTTAAAAAGCGAATTTATTTGATGTTAAACTGACAGCTCTAGTATACTTTGATAGCTATTTACCTGGTAGCTGGTGGTAATGAAATGAGAAAAGTAAATTTACCACTTAATTTTTAAGGGTGATTTACGTCTAAACCGTTGGGTTTAGCGATGTAAATAAAGAGCACCTTTTTTAAAGGCTTGGCATCAGTCTTTCAGAAATTATGCCAAAAACTACTGTAGCTGTCAACACTAAAAAATTATGACAAAAAAAAATTTTCAATGTAGGTAAAGTGCCCTCTAGCGGCAAACAATCAATGTGAATTGTTACTAAAATGATGAAGCGCAGAAGACTTAGCCTATCTTTCAAATATTAGTCAAATCGGTTTTCCTGTAAGCGAGTAATTCAAAAAACAAAAAATAAAAACTTGAACTTGGACGGCTTGTAACTCGAAAACGAATGACATTTTGAAAAAAAATTATATGAAGCTCTACCCTTATTTTGTCAAGTAGAATCACCCCCTTAAGTTTCGTGATCGATTTTTGAATCACCCTGTATATATATATATATATATATATATATATATATATATATATATATATATATATATATATATATATATATATATATATATATATATATAATTCTTTTAAAATGAGAATATGAAAAATCAACCAATTAATTTTTAGTTATTGTTATGAGCTACCTTTTGGTATTAATATCTCCATTGGATCAAGACATATCGATAAATTTATCGAATGACAATTTACCCCTTTTCACCGTTTTAGAATGAGAATTGTGAAAAATGCTTTCTTACGTGGTGTTGCCATGTTTTCCCGAAATTTCTTGATTCTAGTTTTAATAGTTTGGACTATGCGTTCATATGTCAGCCAGGACAATGCCTCTTATTAATCTAGATTATTTATTTTTAAGGATTCTTTTTATTCGGAGGTGACCTATTTGAATCAATATAAACTTAAATCTTCAAAGTTAAAAGGGACATTTTGTAGAAAATGCTGAAAATATTCATGCTTTTTCTTAATGGCTCGGTTTAAAAGTATCACAAAGTAAATGATCCAGCTGACCTATATTTTTCAAAAGTTTATGTACGTAGCTAAAGAATGTAATATAAATTAATTGCTACCGAGTGCGATCTTTTTGATTTTATCGACCAATTTGCCGACGGTCCTAAATCGTTTGTATTTCATTTTACTTCCATATTGCTTCGAAAGTTTTTATTCCTTAAATTCATTTAAACTTTTTTATTAAATAATGTCTCAGAAAAAGTATGTCTTTTGGTTAAGTTGTTACTGTATTAACCAGTGATTTTTAAAAACTACCCCAATTTCATAAAAGATTGCATGGCTCACACAGGTCACTGAATATACAGTAGGACATCTTTTAAAAACTGTCCGGGATCCAGAAAAGAGCCGTTCGAACCTACACAAAGCATTATTTACTAATTTTCAAAAACATAACTTTTTTAAGAAAATTGTCTCTGAACAGTGTATCCAAACCTTTCTTACACTACAAGCCATATTCGACAAATCAATGGTGAGTGACCTTTTGTAAGCAAAGAATATGGCGGATTCAATATGATGCCAAAAACTGAGAGATTCCGAAAAAAAAACTCAAATTTTTTATTTTGAATTGGCGGCTAAAACGTAAAAAATTAGAAATTTTCCCTGAAACAGGGTAAAAATTCTTTTGAATTAATCTTTTGTTTCACCGAAAATGAGCATTCTTTTATATATGCTCAGACATACATTATGCGTGGCAAAATTTAGTATGGTGAATACAATATGGTGGCTAAACTATCAAATATCCAACATTTTTTCTCGAAAAAGTTGGAAATTGTTTCGAACCAAAATTTTTATTCACCCAAGCCTCGTTTTCATTCATAATGTCCTACATTGGGCGTCTCAAAATTTCGGATGGTGTATGAAATACGGCGGATAAAATATAAGAATTTTTTTTTGCCGAAATAAGTTCGAAAAAAAAACAACTATTATATATATATATATATATATATATATATATATATATATATATATATATAGGGGAAAATTGAGAAAACCCTACACGACATAGTCCAGAGAGGACTTGAACACAGTAAAGAATGGTGTCAGATGATGAGTCTAATAAGTAACCAACAAAGCTAGAAAAACCTTGATGATTTGTAGAAACATGACAATAAATATGTATGTATATATATATATATATATATATATATATATATATATATATATATATATATATATATATATATATATATATATATATACATACACACATACATATATACATACATACATGTTTCTGCAAACTATAGAGGCTTTATTTTTTTTTTCTGGAATACTAAAAAATTGAATTTACTTTTAAGTGCCATATTGTTTTCTTACAAAAGACAAAAGACAATTCGACTAAAAAAAATAGACTATGAGATAAAATTGGAGCACTGACAGAACCTTGAGTTTTGGATATCTATGCGAAAACAAGTAGAACTTTAAAGTTCTGCATTTCAGTAAGGAATCATCGCATGACAATTCTGAAAAAAGCATTTAAAATCCCTTGCGAGTACTTGTAGATGACATAAAGTGTAAATCGATTTTTAATTTTTTAAAGGTTTTAATCGAAAAAAAAAATCGACTTTATTAAATTCAGTGCCATTTTTGTAGAAAAATTTGTGAGAAAATTCTGATCATACAATTTTTTAGAGTTTTCCAAGAGGTTTACAAAAAAAGACCTTTTTTCAATGTTTTTTTTTTATTCTTAACTGAACTAGATAGACAAAAACTTTAAAGAGAAAAAATGCCTGTTTTTATCTGCAGAATCACCTTTATTAGTTCCGAAATGTTTTCCGCGAATTTCATTTTTTTAATTTTTCAATTTTTTTGAAAATAAAAACTATAATATGCTATTTACGACTGTTCACTAAGTATGATACCAACGCGTAGTTTTCAGACAGTTTATCAAATCTTTTTACATTGGTTTCTTTACGTGATTTCCAATTTTTAATTATTTATGATAGAATTAACTGTTTACAACTAAAATACACATAAAAAAAGGAATAAATTGAATATTTTTTCATGTAAAAACATTTGAAAAATTGTCCGAAAATTACGCATTGGTATTATACTAAGTGAACAGTCGTAAACAGCATATTATCGTTATTTTCAAAAAAATTGAAAAATCAAAAAATATTAAAAAATAAAAAAATTAAATTCGCGGAAAACATTTCGGAACTAATAAAGGTCATTCTGCATGTAAAAACAGGCATTTTTTCTCTTTGAAGTTTTTCTCTATCGAGGTCAGTTAATAATACACAAAACACTGAAAAAAGTCTTTTTTTCGTAAGAAAGGCCGTATTTTGGTCAAAAATACACTTAGATCAAACTTTAAAAAGTAATTTAAACCTCTTAGTAAACTCTAAAAAACTGTCTGCTCAGAATTTTCTCACAAACTTTTGTACAAAAATGGCGCTGAATTTAATAGAGTCCACAATTTTTTTTATTCTCGATTAAAACCTTTAAAAAATTAAAAATCTACTTACACATTATGTCATCTGCAAGTACTCGCAATGAGCTTTTAAATGCTTTTTTCAGAATTGTCATGCGATGATTCCTTTCTGAAATACAGAACTTTGAAGTTCTACTTGTTTTCGCGTAGGTATGGCAAAAGTGATTGACGGGCAGCGTATATATATATATATATATATATATATATATATATATATATATATATATATATATATAATTAATTAATTAATTAATTAATTAATACTCTCCTTTTCTTTAAGTCGGTTAAAAATAATTTAATGGTCCAAGAAAGTACAGATTTATTTGCGAAACCCGGTAAATTATTATTTCGAAGTATCTGTTTAAAAATACTGTAACATTTCTCCGTCTATCGTTTTAAAATTTTATCCTAACTACGTATGCTCTATCCGCCTGCCGATCCTACGAAAGCTCTTAAATAATTTAATTCAATTGAACCTGAATATCAAATGTTGTTCGCCTTCAGCAATTTTTCCAGTACAGACATTTTTCTCGCCCCTTAAGCAGTCCGAGCAATCAGGATGAGATTCCTTAATGGTCTTCTTTCATTGAAATCTTTGTTAGAAATAAATTGATATCTCATCAGTAAGGTCGTCGGTAAAGGGAGCAATACAATACGCTTTGATTTGTAGCCAATAAAGGGCCAACCGTGGGCAGTGTTGAAGGGATAACGTTATCGATATCTTTAGTGTCTTGTCATCTGAAGGTTTTTGTCTCAAATTAGACCAATTAGATATTTTATCGGCACTTTAATTTGAATTTGTACCGATGTTTACAGGGTTACAAATATACTTTATCCTACTTTAAACAACGATTTAAAATACCATGTATGTATGTATGTATGGATGTGAAGATGTACATGTGCGCATTCCAGATGTGGCTGGGAAATTATTTAATATAACAGAGCGGACCACATATAGAGAGATGTGTGAGTGTGTTGTATATGAGGGTTTACCATCTTTACATATTTAAATATAGATGCAAATGTTCATATGTTAATACATATGCTTCCAAATTATGCTCCGAAAATTTTACCATTGGTTTTTCAGTGATTACTTCCTTAATTTTTAAGTTATTTAATCGTTCCAAAACAATTTTATAGTAAGTTTCTAAAGCTGGAAGTCGTGTAAAGTTGAATTTTCTCGAATCCTTTGTTTTTTAAAATTTGTAAGTTAAAGGGCTCGAGGAACGTGGTCCTCGCACTCCAATGCAAACTACTAGCAGTGATATCTCAATTTTCGTCCTGGAGAAATAAAAAAGACAAAATATTTATTTAAAAAAAAAATAATAATTTTTTGTACCCTAGATCATATTACAAACACTTAAATGAAGTAAATTATAAAAAGATTACTTTTAATTCCAAACCTTGTGATAAAGCCATTGGTTTCACTAAGGATTTTTTTCTCCGAAAAAGCTAGTAAACAATTTTATTTTCATCATAACTCCGTTAGTTTTTATGCTAATAACTTCATTTTAAAAGTTTTTTCACGTACTTTGAAAAATATTCTATACGTTTTCCCCAAAAAATTTACCACTTTTCTGTTATTTAGCGTTGAATTCTTTGCATCCATAAGTCGGTACGTATTGTATTTACAGAAATGAAAAATGCAATATTTTTTTTTTATAAATTTCATTTTCGTTTGTTGTTTTTTGATAAAATATAAAGTTTTCGAGTCATTTGTAAGAAACCTTTCAAAAACATGCTTTTTTTAATGAAAAATTAACATTTTCGAACACCAACAACTCAATAAGTGTTTATTTATCAAAATGCCTTTTTGCTTAAAATTTATTATTCCTTTGTGTTTTCTGCGGTTATTTTTAATGTCATAATTTTCACCCTCCGCGAAGGATGACATCCACCCAGGCGCGGATCCAAGGGTGGGGGCGATCCTCCCTCTCCCCTAAGAGCTTAGAGTTCAGGACAATACAACCGACTGTGCCTCTTACACTAGTAATGTGTATGTTGCTGGCTTCCACCCCCTCGTCGACAACTGATTTTTTCTTGCCGTCGCCCCCTTCAAATTTACTAAAAATAATCATCATTATTTTTCAGATAGAACTAAATTGTTGCAGGGGGTACCTCAGGGCTTCATTTTGGAACCCATAATATTTTTAATATATGTAAACAATCTGGGAGATGGACTGGCCGCGGATAGCGTTTGCCAGTTTGCTGATGACACATCAGTGATTCTGACGGACACTTCTATGGCGGGACTGTCTCAAAAGTGCTCAAACTCTGCATTAAAAATGTAGCAGTGGTGTTCTGATAACAGCCTCACTCTATACGTAATAAGACCGGCCTCATTCTTTTTTCAAAGCATGCAACAAGGTCTGACTCACTGTTTGTGTGGCTTGGAAGTGGATATATACCCACTTTGGAACACGTTAGGTTCTTGGGTGTTCATTTGGACCCCTCTTTAAACTGGGGACATCATATCTCAGCTCTTGGAGCTAGGCTTGGCAGTTTGTGTAGTCCGAAGGCTTCGTGACGTCATCACTGCAGAGACTGTTAGACTTTTCTACCTTGGGCAAATACAATCTCTTGTCTCTTATGGTATTTCCTTCTGGAAATCATCAAGAAAGGCTATTAATATATTTAAAATTCAAAAGCCCATAATAAGATGCATCTTCCACCTACATCCAAGAGCTTCATGTCGTCCATTTTGTACTCAGTTTAAGTTGCTTACTGTTCCCACATTATACTTTAGATCTTGTCATGCTTGCCAGAAGGAATACGGAATTATTTCCGCTAAACAGACAGCTTTATGGAGGAAACATGGTTATACCAGAGGGGCGAATGACCTAAGGATACATTTACATAACTCCACCTTCTATGAGAGAGGACCACACTATATGGCGATTAAAGTCGTAAGAATGTTACCAAGAGAAATCTGGCTTATCAAGTCGATTAACGGCTTTAAGAGACGCTTAAATGAATGGCTGTGATGGGTGCTTTTACTCTTTCAATTTTAATGAATAATTTTTGTAATATCAATATTTTTAACTTAATATTTTTTGTTTAGTGGGGTTTTCTCATGCTTTTGTATTTTGTGTAAAAATTTCATTCCTTTTTAATTTGTAATATCTCATTTTACAAGCTGTAAAACTTTCTTCAGTTCAAACTGACTCTTTTATTACTATTTTTTTTTTTAATTATTTTGTATCTGTCTTTTTCTCCTTTTCTTTTCCTTTGTGTAAAGTTCCTATTGAAATGTCGATAAGTTTTTATCTTAATTGTAATTAGATCAATATATTTATAATTCTTAACGTTAAACATTTCTTTCTCTGACGTTGCTTTGTTATGTGATCATAATTTTATTGGCAAATAAAGGATATTTTTATTAAGAGCTCTGAGTTCAGGAAAATAGATTCTGGCTCTTATACTAGGAATGTGTATGCAACTGGCTTCCACCTCCCCGTCGACGACTTGTTTTTTCTTGCGATCGCCCCATCCCCCCCAAGAGCTTTGAGTTTAGGAAAATAGACCCGATTCTGGCTTTTAGACTAGGAATATGTATGCTGCTGGCTCCCCCCTCCCGTCGAAAACTTTTTTTGCGGTCGCCCCCCCCCCCCCTCCGTCGGCAACTTGTTTTACACTATAAATGGGAATGTTGCTGATGTCTCTTTCCCCGCTTTCGCTTGCCATACTGTACTTTTGTGATATCACCCCCCCCCCTTCAAAGAGAGAAGCTGGATCCGCCCCTGCATCTACCTTCAGGGCAAAACTGGACTATATAACTTTTGTTCCTTGAACTATTTCGTAATTACTCTCCAAATGTCATATCAATCGTTTTTTTCCGAAAAAATTCAGGACGGAAAACCATCTATAACTGGACTATTAGGCTAATACATTTCTTGAATTTCTCCATGTTATAGGTCCCCAAAAGTATCTTCGATTATCTCATTTCTTGGAGATTTGTCTCATCATTTGGTCATTTATTTTCTGCCTCTCTTTTCAGTTATTTCAGTGTTGCGTTGTTGCTAAAATTGAAAAAGTCCAGGCTTCAAAACGGATATTCAGCCTCGTTTTTTGCGAGTTTGTCTACTATTTCAACCGTGTTGTTCTTGCCTAGTTCGTTGATTTCCTCTAGACATTCCCAAACCATATTGTAGCTGATTACATGATAACACAACGCATTGATGGCTGTTTGATCCAATAAGATGATCTCTTGTTTGTAATAATGTTTTCTTTATTGAACTGATCGCCTTTCCAAATAGGGTAAACTTCTGCTTAGAAAATATTTGGTTGTTTGCCCCCAAGCTTTCGAAGTGTCTGGTTTCTGGTCCAAGTTCCTCAGTTGTTTTAGAAACGTCTGTATACCATTTAGTGAAGTTTCTGTTAAGTTTCTCAATGGTATCTCTGTCCCATTCACTTTTTCCGATCAATCCTTTTTCATTTCATCTTGAGGTATGTCCTAGGTTTGCTGATATCTAGATGAGATGTAAGACCGTCATTTAATGACGCTATCCCGTCTCATTATATTGCATAATAAATAAAAATTTCACATTGAAAATTTAAGCAGTAATGGCTCATGATTCTTTCGATAGTTGGTACAAATACATGGAAGAAAATGTAGGATTATTATAGGTGAAATAATTTCCTTACCTATGGTCACGGTAAGAAGAATTTAACTGTGTTTTAGGTTTGTTATCAAGCATAGGAAAGGTAAAAACATTATTTGTATTAACCTTAGATAGTTCATAAGCCCTTATTTTATTCCATATATTTACGGTTAAGTGTCGTCACCTTCAAACAACTTGCATACAAAATAAAACCGTTTAAATGTTTTCTCACAGCCATACGCCTAATTATTTTTATCATACCTATATATTTTTACTAAACTATCCACACACGGACTTTTCTCTATTTCTACTTGTGTTCAATTTTTAAATCAAGCAATAAATTGTTCTTCGGCACAATGGCAAATAAAATGACTTTTAATAACAAAACAAAAACACACTTCTACGCAAAAAAATAAATATTATGTAAATACCTCAGTAAATTTCCAATAAATGTCTAAAACTAAATTTAAAATAATTTTTTAGAACCGCCAAGTGCAAAGGAACGTCACTGGTAACAAATATTTTCTTTATTCGATTTATTTAATAACATTCCAGTCATTTAGCGCTTGGTACAAATTTGGTTTAAGTTTAAACATATCTGTACAAGAATTATTATTATTAATACCTAGTTGCACCTTTCTATAACTCACCCATAAGCTCCTTTAGATTTTCATCTTTCCACTGTGCCGTTTCAATAAATAACACTATCCTATATTGCCGATTATAGAAAATCGACCCGTGATAAGCTGTTGCTCTTTTGTCAGCTGTTCAAAATTAATATGGAGAAAAACTTTTTAAACGAAATGAAGTAGTGCTATGGCACTGTGGCTCTGCCCCATGAATCGTCACTGCTTCTAAGCAATGTTTTTGGATACATTTTCAAAGTATCATCTTTGAAATTTTGCACATATCTGAAGCATTCGCGATGTACTGATACTTGGCACAGTGTCATAGTTTAAACCAATACTTTTGCTACAAAAGTCAAGGTTAACTTCTTAAACATTTAAATCTGTTGCATTTTTTTTTATTCTCCTTCAGGGCTATGCTTATCTATCCCCATTTAAAAAAGGAAGCGGGAAAACAAACTTTTTGGTTAAGTCTCCAAGACTTTTTGTAAAATATATATTAAATTTCAAAGTTTTAGGATAACAAGAAAATAAATTGAATTTTGCCCTTTTTTTAGATAGCACGGCAAGGTCCTTCTATTTTTGTATTTTTGAACAATTTTCTAAAATGCAATTTCACTTTGGAAAAAGATTTTCTTATCAATCGATAAAACACATTTTTTAGGTGCCTTAAGAAAGATAAATTTTTAAAAAGTCTAATTACCACGATTTTATTAGCTCACTTTTTTGTCTGTCTGTTTTGTTTGTTTGTCTGCTCGGCGCAAATTTTTCACGTGATTTTAAGCTACCTTCCTGATGAGATAGACTTGAAACTTTAAACAAAGCTCAGAACTGGGTGATAATGCAATATTAATTTACTTTCTTGTCTGTCTGTTTCTTTATTTATTTGTTCGGTAAAAATATTGTAATCGATTTTTATCTGTGCGGTACAAATTTTGTAATCAATTTTAAACCAAAGACTAGAAAGTGGAAAGAAATTATTGAAATAAAAAAAAATATTATTCCATGTTTTTTAAACGGACTAAAAAATATATTAAAATTTCTCCCATAAGCCGGTGGAATTAGCATCTGGAAAAAAAATTGATGTTCGTAGACATAAGTACATATAAACCTTCAGAATGCTATTAGTAATTATGTAGTATCTTATGTCTCATTTTCTTTTTTGGGGAAAATTTTTTATGTAACAATTAAGTTGCGAAAAAAGCTCTTGTTTTTCAGTAAAAAAGTTTCAAACAGAAGTTCTTGAATGACCGAAGTTATACGGACATCAAAATTGGTTTCAGCGATCCCGAAGACATGAAGATAAGGTGGTTAGACTATATTATTCATTGCAGAATAGTATTGGTTCAACGATCTGAAGTATTTTTTTTAGGTTATAGACAAATACTGACCTCATTGGGTGTAATAAATATTGGATTCTAATTCAGCGACCTCGAAAACATATAGATACGGTTACTTCATATAATACTGACTTTATGTTTTTTATTTTTCAATAATGCTCATTATATAGAATTTTCCATAATTGCGAACGTCGATAGTCAATAGTTTAAATTTTTATTTTATAAATTCATGCCCTACCGTTGACTCTCGATGTCATAGTTCACAAATTGAAGGGAGTAAGCTAAAAAATGCCCATATGAGTGCAGTCTATAAGAAAGGAGAGAAATCTAAAGAAAAGAATTATAGACCAATCTCGCTATTGCTAAGCAAGGTTTTTGAAAAAAAATTATATCAGAACATTGTAACATTTGTGGATAAGCCAAAATCGCTTTAGAAAAGGGGAATCCTCAGTAAGAGCTTTGTATCACACTTACCCAAATTCTAGAATCACTAAATAAAAAAAGCAAACATTTGCCATGTGCCTGGATCTGTCTAAAGCCTTTGATGCTGTGGATCATAAAACATTATTGTTAAAGTTGGAAATGTATGGTATAAGGGATAATGCTCTGGAATTAATAAGATCGTTTTTGACGGACAGGACTCGGTGTGTGGTGGAGTCTGATCTCCATGGTAGGGCTATAGTGTCGCAGAGGATTAAAATAAAAAGGGGCGTTCCTCAGAGTTCAATACTTGGACCTCTTTTGTATATTCTTTATACAAAATGATTTACCCGAAATCTCTGGAGAGCAGGCTGTACTATATGCTGATGCTACATCGCTTATATTCAGTGAAAGCACGGCGGAGTTGTTATCGATGAAGGTTCAATCTGTGATAGACATTCTCGATGGGTACGTAATCAATTTACATTAACATTTGAGGATACACCGATAACATCAGTTGAGAGCGCTGTTGCTTTGGGACTAAACATCGATAGAAGGTTGGATTGGGGGGCGCACATCAGGAAAGTTGCCATTAAAATATCTCAGCATTGTTTGGCAAGAATTATTTTGGAGAGTGTTGGAATCGATGCAACTCTGTCAGCTTACCATGCATTTGTACCGTCCAGACTGATATGGTTTGATATTTTGAGATAATTCCTGTGATATTAATAGAGTTTTGATTCTGCAAAAAAAATATGTTGCTGGTGTATTTTTGCAATGAAACAATAAGAAATATCTTTATTAGTAACAATATTTTGACGGTTATAGGTATGTATATTTTGGATTCGGTGATGTTTATTATTGATAACAGGGATCTTTTTGTGCGTGCATCTATTAAACATAACTACAATACCAGAAATAAAACAAATCTGCTTTCTGATTAATATAACTTTAGTTATTTGCAGAAAAATGTCGAGTTTTTTATAATAAAAATTTTTAATTCCTTACCTGAAAATGTACATTTACTACCGAGAAATAGATTAAAATGTGTCCTAAAAATATTTTTGTGTAAAAAAGCCATCTATGCATTGGAAGAGTTTTATGCGTGTGATAAAGGCAGCATTGTCTCGAAGTAGAATTTTTGTTATTGGCTGTATCATTAAATTTTAAATGTGTGTAACTTGTTATTTAATTTTTTTTCATTTATAATATTGCCCTTTATCTTAAGTTTTAATTGTTTTGTTTTTACTACATTAATTTGATAGAATTATTCAAGAAAGATATTTAAAACTGTATAATTATTGTTGAGGTGTTTTTCTTTTTAATTTTTTTATCTACAGCTGAGAATGAACTATAAATTTAAGTATGATGTTTATTACAGTAATGGTATTTTTTTTGACATTGTTCCATGCCCTTATGAGTTTTTTTGTAAGTGATATTAATTGGAATAAATAAAGACTAATCTATCCATCTATCCGTATTATTAAAAAAGCTATATCCACTTCAAAACGCATTTCTGCAGGCTGTTGGACTTTATTATTTTTTAATTTAGTTGCTAAAGTGCAGCAATTTAAATATTCTTACTTATTGTAAGAAGTTTTTGAAAAATCTATTATTTTACCGAAATTCTCTTTAAAAATTCCAAATATGTGAAATAGGATATAGTAAATACAATTCGCAAAACTCCAACTTCGCAAGCCTCAAAACTTTTTCCATAAAAAAAATCAAAGGGCAGACAAGTCTGTTGGCAACGCTCAAATAATTCAAGTAAAGTACGTTGTTATATAAAAATAAAATACTTCAAAGAGGCTAGAAATTTTAAGTATTCTTGAAGTGTTTACGTTTGTGTGTTAGCTTCCTACACGTTTTCCCTTAAATAACCAACAGTAAATCGATGCGAAATATATATTGTTTATTTTATATAGGGAGTCGTAATTAACTTTATAGTGTTAAGAGCCAGTACCGTTAAAGAATTTTCTGGGATTTACCAGAAATATATCAAAAATTATACAAATATTTTAGACTGATCAAAGGTACAGCGACCATTCTTACTACTGCTCGTTAAAAATCTATTTTCCTTTGATTGTATAAAATTTTAAAAAATCTGTTGTTTTTGATTATAACGATTATTAACTAACATGTCATAAAAAAGTCATATTTTCAAATAAAAAAGACTTCTTAGGATATCGACGTAATAAGTTGCAACCTAGCGATACATTTTCAAGTTATTCTTAGAATCAAACAAGTATTGCTCTGTACAATAAAGACAAGAATAACCGATCCTGATACCGCACTATTGTGCTATTTAACACAACACTTAAATAACAAACTAAAATTTTCACCGACAAAGTAGACCAGAAGCACATCATCAGCGATAAATAATACGAGTTTCGTCATACCGATCAACCATGGTACCATATGTATCTTAAAATCGATAGCTGAAAAAGCCATGCAATTTAATATCCAGCGTATATGTGCTTCATGAACCTTACATAGGCTTTTAACGATATAAAATTAAGAGATGTGTTCACTGTACACAAGATATCGTTAAATAGGACCAAAGAAGATGAAGAAAATGGAATGAACATGCGAGTAGGATGGGCAAAACAAGAATTGCCAATAAGATGGCATAATAGTTGGAAATCGATATCACAAGGACAGTAGTACAATGGATACCGAAAAGCAGGCCATCAAGACTTAATATATGCATCACATGACAAAGAATATTGACTATAATTACGCTTTTATTGGAAATCATTTTGACTATCATATGTAGAATATTTTAAAGGTAAGTCAGATACATGACGACATTAAACACGTTTCTGCCAACGCATCACTAGAATTATAATTAAATATCCTGCGTGCTACAATAGACAAGCATCTGGATGAAAAAAGAAGTGAGTATAGATTAAATTTAGACATTTTTGAAAATTGTTATAATTTATATACTGTATGGAAAGTTGATAAAAAATATTTATTTATACTTTCTCGGTTTCATGCTCTTATTGTTTAATTTGTAGATCATTTTAGTATAAACATAATTTATAGCAAGATTATGTATGATAATAAAGTTAATCAATTATTTCGTAAATTAAAAATCATCACATATATTTATGATGTCCATCGTCGGACATAGACCTCCTCCTGTCTTATGCATCCCATCGTCTTGAGCCTTCCTCATCCAGTCATATCTAGCTAATCTCTTTATGTCATATTATCATTTTGCTTGTGGATTGCATTTATTTCTTTCATTATTTCTTGATCTTCATCATTACTAGTCGTGTCCATCTGCTTTCTAACAGTGTGGCCTCGCCCAGTGATATCGCAATTTGCATCATTCGATCTACAATGTTCGATAATTTACTTTTGTTTCTCTTCGTTATATATGTGAATCAGCACTAGCATGTTAAGTATGCTTCTTTAAATTGCTCTCTAAACATCTTGTAACTTTTTCATTATTTCTGTATTAAATGCCCAAGTTTTTGTTCCATTTTAGCAATAGTCGTATGCATCGATCTAACGTTGGTGCTTTTAGTGTGTTCGGTAAGTGTGAAGAGAATAAATGTTGGACTCTACCAAATGACGTCCATGCTTAAGGTAATTGTTTCAGCAAACTTGACTTTAAATTATATTATTTTTTAATAGTTTTGTTTTTCATCCAAACATGTATAAACTTCCGTTTTTTTTTGTTAACTTTAATCTCCTTGTATTTCTTAGTTAATTCAGATAAGATATTTTGTAGATCATGTTGATTTTCTGATATCAGCATCGTCAGTAAATCTCAAAATATATTCTCCATAAATTTTTATTCTGCTCTCATCTTATTTTAAAAGAAACATAACTCCCATGTGCGTACTACAATTAACAAAGTTAACAAAATTTTATTTGTCTATTCTAATTAATCTCTACCAATACAATAAATAGTTTGTTCGTTTTGTTCCTTGAGGTAATTTTCTGAACTTCTGAAGGTATTTTCAAAGTTTGTTCACTATTAGAAAGATAACATCAGGTTTTATAAAAAGAGGCTGGCACAAATAGGTCAGAAAACGAAGAAAGTTGGAGAGGACGTTCATAATTCTGGGCTCCCACCCATATTATTAGAGACCGTGCGAGAAATAAGGTAAAGTTTTGACATAGTTGGAATTTTTCAAAGTTAGAAAAATAAAATATGTGATTCTCAACTCGTAATATTACAAGATCAAATCAATTTCAATTTTTTTTTGTTTGTTTGTCAAAGTATCAAATGCGTAGATAACAGAATACTCTTTTGTTGCGTTGCTTTTGATTCACCGATGCCATTAAGGGAGAGGAAGAATAATAAGTAGATGATTGACATCACCACACTTAGTACCTGCTGGACTTCAAAATAGGCATTAATATCTTCTTTCATTGGTTACTGGAGATGAAAAACTCTCATGAATCCGTTGCACGGAGAAAAAGTCAGACGTTGAGAAATTTGCAGCCGTGTAGAATACACCTTGCTGAACCTTTACTCCAGTGTAGTTTATTATGCTGAAAAAATGTTTGATTCAGATATATATTCTAGAATCAGTTTCCACTATAATGCAAACATCAAAATTAGTAAACAGAAAAAAAAGTTTACTCAAAGCAAATACACTCATTTTGAGAATATCTTAGCTATGTAGATACGCAAGTAAATATATTTTCTAACTTGAAATATATTTTCGTCCATTTGAAAATTAGAGCTACTCAACTGAATATAATATTCATCATTCTGAGATTAGAAATTCCCAAATTGAATATTCTTTCTCCTCCAAACAAAAGTTATTTTATTCCGATGTATATTATGGAATGATTATATTGAATTATGCGCCGTTTCAGATTAAGATTACATAGTTCAAAATTTAACATTTTGGTACTTGAAGGGAATTTACACTTCTAGTTCTTTTGAGATTTGCCGATCTCAAAGTAAATAATTTGATAAATTGCAGATGAAAATTAGATCACTCCATTGAAAAATAAGAAATTATTGTAATAAATATAGATCATTTTAGACTAAGATTACATATTCTAAAATCAAACAAAACGAAACTTGGAGTAAATATAATCACATTTAATTTGATTTAAATTATATAAGAATGTGTGGTGTAAAAATGAAAAATATATTTTCTAAAAAAATCACAAAAATATTAAGTTCAATATGAATATTTCATAATGTTACCAGATTCTTATTATATTAAAGATATTTATTATATGTTATACAACACATTTTCATCCGTTAATTCAGAATGTTACAAGAAAAAGTTAATTTAAATTCAATTTTAAATTAAAGATATAATAATAAAATATTCAGATATTATCGAAAAATTATTATTTTTTCTTAAACTAACAGGTTCATTTAGATGGAATTATAAATATCAGTTAGGTATAGGTAAAATAAAAAACGGATTACCACAATTATGTAGATTTTTTATTGAACAAAGATATAAATAAATAAGTGGCTAACGACACAAAAAATACAAACAACTTACAACAGAATTTTTTATAACAATTGTCATTGTCATGTCAGATTTTATTTGTCGTATTAAAAGATTTTATTTATACTATCAATCAACTAATGTCATTGTCATATACAAAATTAAATATTATGAAAAAAAATTATGGACTACCCTAAGGAATTTATAGGGTTGTTTTATTTTCTTTTTTGGTTTGGAAATCTTTAGAAAGCACACAGAGCATTTAAAAGCCTAAAAATTATAAAATATGTAAAACCCGATATTTCCCAAAAATTCTTGTAACGAAGTTACTCCTGAAAATACAGCTTAAAACTAATATTTATTATAAAAAATAGCTAATAAGTTTGAACGAATGTAATTTTTAAAATAACAAAATATAGGATCACATACATATACATTTTTTGTAGAAATAAGTATACCAGAATTCTTTTGATTAGATTCCTTGTTTAAAAAAGTCCTTATAACTAATCAAATATAGTAAAAATGAAAATTATATATCCAACAATATCACATACAGGGTGTGTGGTAACGAAGTTGTTATACGTTAATAGAATCCAAAATTAATTTACTCAACTAAAGGATAAATCAATATATTTACCTATTCATTGGATATATACATGTCGTCTTTAATAATTCGACCAGCTGTTGGCATGTCAGACTCAACGTCATACAAATTTAACAATTTAAATTCGTTACTTTTATTCACTTTATACGAATGAAAATGCTTTCTAATAAAAGATCGCGCTTACAATAATTTTATTGTTTTACCTATATACCTGTACCAAGATCCATAAAATTTTAATGTAGATATATACCGAGAATCTTCTTTCGCGATTTTATGATTCTTAAATGTAAACCACTAAGCGACCAAATGTAGCAAACATTACTTTACTGGATTTCTATTATTTAAGTTAATTAAATATTTTTTCAAAATATTTACCTTGAAATCGCTTTATAATTTCTTGGGATAAGCCCCAAGATGTTAATGTCGCCTCCAGATTATCATTCCTTACGCTTCCAACAAAAAAAGTTTCAAAATATTGACAATCAAAACGGTTAAATTTGCACCGACACAAGTCAGGGTCATCCATCCATTTTCGATTGTCGTGTGCTCTGCGGGTGGCAGGCGGTGATCTATAGGCATCGGATCGGTAATTATCGGTTGCTTCTGAATGTAATGAGAACTTGAAATTCTTAATTAGAATTAGTATATTATACTTAAAGTGATCCTCAAAATTTTTTAACTGAAAAGTATTTTTTTTCTAAATTGACACAAAAATCTTCTTTATATTCTACGAAATACTTCTTACAAGCAGAATATTCTTTTGGAAAAATAATTTCGTGCTATTAAAGTAATATTAGCATATTATCAGGCTAATTTTGTTTACTCAATTAGAATTTTTTTTTCAAGAATTTATATTTTTTATAGTATTTGGCATACTTCGTATTAAATATATTTGCTTACATTAAATAGCTGCAGTTTCAAATTTAATATATATTTATGAGAAAATCTGTAAATTCATTTTGAGTATTCTTTTTTTGCGTGTGTAGCGTTTGAAAGCCTTCCACTTCGTGGGCCATCCTCATGAATTTACGATCTCATCGAAAGTGTTTTGAAATATATTTTATTGTAATTTGTTATATAATATAATATGATTAAGCCTGTTTTCTATATACGGTATTCAACGCAGAATCATGTTTTTATTATACATAGATAGACATTTTTTCTAGAATTCCTTGTAAAAGTAAAGTTGTATAAGAAAAATAATGAAACTGTGCTATCTTAGAAAAATGTATATAACGTAATCTAACGAGTAATAATTTTCATTTATCAGTTCAAGAGGACCTAATTACTGAATAAAGTCCAAGCATCTGACCCTAAATCCGTATAATCTACTTCGTATTAGCTAAGCGTTCCCTTTGTGTAAAAGTAATTTTCATAACTTGGGTTTTAGATATCCATAATCTCAGCTTCCAAACTTTCCTTCAACAAGTGTACGCCTACATATTACAAAGTTACAGACGCCTAAATACTAACCCAAGACCAGCCGGTTAAATAAAACCGAGCTTTTGAAAACATAGAAACTTTGACGTACATATGTCACTGGTGGTATCATTCCCAAGAAACTTAAATAAATAATGTAGGTAAATTTTTTATTAAATCAGTTTTATAAATAAAAAAGTTACATTTTTCTAGCACTTAATAATAATATGTAGAAATTAACCCCTTAATTCATTGACATGGTCGAATTTTAAAAGTAGTCTAAATTGACAGAAATGGGTTTAAATTGACAAGTGCAACAAATCAAATTTGTAACCTTTAAAACACCGGATTTCAAAAAAACATTTTCCTTTATTATTTAACCAGTAAAAATGGAAAATTATGTTCATTTTAGGAACACAACTTTTCCTTTTACTGACCCCGAGGCTCTATCCCTTCGAACATACCCCTATAGAATTAGCATAACGTCAGAAATAGGGTCCGGTTCTTTGAACGCTGAATAACGTAATAATATTTTTATTTATATTTGAAAAAGTGATGATAAACAGTAGATATTTAATTTCTTGGTACACACACCGATTTTATGCTATCCTTTTCTAATTGTATTATTTAAATGAATATCATACGATAATCGGTACGTCAATTCTGAATACATAAAAGTATAAATATATGGCTGCATAAATAATTATTATTGTTATTTTCAATATAACAATATTTACCAATAAAAATATTTTTAAATCCTCTTTTTGTTAATATTAATTGTAAATTTCGCATTTATAGTAATTTCTAACACTTAAAAACATTGAAAAGAGTCACGACAAGCAATTAAACTGAAAGAAAAGATAAGTAAACATGTTTATGTCTTTCAAACACCAAGAAAGCCTCTCCCCCACCGACCATAAACACCCTTCAAACAAATCTATTGTTGTTTAAATCTATAGAGTATGATCGAAGCCCTATCCTGACGTTATTATCCTTAATTTTAATACATATAGGTTTATTTCTTGACTTACTAGTATATTATATAAATTATAACAATATAAGAGGCAGAAAAATACTGTTCAACTAGAAGATATAACTTCCACGGCAACTAGATCGGGTGTAAGTCTTAAACCTTCCTGATGAATCTGGTGTAATATTTCTAGGAAATCTCGGTTTTAATATCATATCAAAATTTAGGAAAGACCTCGTTTGAAATTCTAGTATGTTAGAAATGAGTGACGACAGCATTGCAATCTCGAAAACTGTAAGAGATAGAAAGGCGGTTAAATGGAGAAAGTTTTAGGAAATTAAGTAAGTGGGTTGGTATTGGTACTTGTAAATCGGTTCTGGTTGGTGGCGTTTTAAAAATATAAGAAAAGTAAAATTTTGCATTTTCTTAGATCGGGTATAACTTTTTTATTTTCCAATATTTTTAAATCTGTAAACACTTTTTACGCAGAATATATCTATTTAGTCAAATTTTAGTTACAACGTTTCAGTTTTCTGGAACCTTCATCAACTTTGTTTTTCCTTATTGTTGGATTTTTACTCATCGCAAGGTACTTAATTTTTCTATAATATTATTGTGAAACACTAATGCAAAAAACAACGTTATAAACTAAAAATAACTAAAAACACTTTATTAATGAAAATTAAAATATTTGCACAACCCCGTACAATGGGCAGTTGGAAATAAAGAAACTCAACAGTTTGCAGATTAAGTTAACATTAAAATAAACGTTTTTACTGAATCCAAGTTATCTGTGGCTCTTAAAATTTACTTCTGGGATTCTTGAAGAGCAAAAAATTCATAAAACATCCCAAAATTTCCAGGTCTGCTGGATTTACGAATATTTTGTGAAGACAATTTGAATAAAATCTGTATCCGTACTAGATTTAATGCATCTAAAATCACTAACTAAAAGTAACAAACCTCGCCAGAACCTTATCTAGCGTCGTTAAACTATCCTTCTTTAGTTAAACTTTAACCAGAAAAGCTTTTTTTTAAATGTTTTTAACTATTTTCCTCTTTGTTAAAGTTTTCCTTCCGCCTAATTACATCTTTCACTAAATTAACTTAAAACGACAAAAAGGTTTTTTAAGGTAAAGGATTTTCAGAGGGTTTGTGAAACTACAATTTATAATTATAACAATTGCTATGTTCGTTTAGATACATCCATTTAACTACCACCTCTTTGACACACTTGTTTGCAAATTAGCAGTAATTTAATAGTTCCCGGTTAATTTAATTGACTGAAGACCAATTTGCTCTTAATGAGAAAGCTTTTATAGAAAGATCTTTCAGTCAACAAAAGTCCCATTTCATCGGTATACTCTTGTAAAATTTACCAGGTTTATATGGATGATTTCATATTTGCTCAAAGCTAAAACCTTCTAAAAGTCACGCTTGAATCTCCTTACTTACTGAAAATTACAATGAAGACGTAAAGCCTGAAATAAATTTTCTATTTAAAAAACGCTGGGTTTAAAAATCACTCAGGTATGTCGACTTTGTTTTTGGGTACGAATTTTTTCCAGTATATTAAATTTTAGGAGGAGACTCGAAATCAGCTGTACTATAATAAATTTTGTTTTTTTTTTAATGGTGACCCTCAATTTTTTGGTCACTTTTAGATACCCTGGGAAATTCTGAACATTTTTTAAAAGCCATGTCAAGTGATGTTGAAAATTTCACCAAATCACGGATTTTGGAAAAAGATATTTCATTGTGAAATAAATGAAATGCTTAAGCCGCTGTATTAACAATTGAAGTTTTGAACACGATTAAAATGAAAAATTATTTTCTCTTCAACTACAATAGATAATTACATGAAATTTTGTACACTTATTAAGTAGTGTTTTCACTATCTTTTTCATAAAAAAAAAAGATTGAACTGTTATAAATAATTGATTTTGTAATATTTTTTTTAAACAATTCCAATTGCAACCAAATTTACAATATTATTGAAACCGCGACAGCAAGCAGTCAAGCGGAGAGCGCATTGAGTGACAAAAAAATTAATATCTCCGGAATGGAGTAAAAGTACAAAATTCTATTTACAGGTTATTGAAGGTGAACGTTTTCCTCAGTTCTGCTTAAGTTTTATTCTCTTACAGCGTGAAGAAAGCATAAAAAATAAGAATTGTTTAAAAAAAAATATTTCAAAATCAATTATTTACAATCCAACCTTTTTTTTATGAAAAAATTGTGAATACACTACTTAAGAAGTGTACAAAATTTCACGTCATTATCTATTGTAGTTTGAGAGAAAATAATTTTTTGATTTAAATGTGCTCAAAACCTCAATGGTTAATAACATTAACAATAATTAGAATTTTCGCGAAATATTAACATGACGGCATGAGCATTTCATTTAGATACTTCACATTCTTTTTCCAAAAATCCGTGGTTTAGTAGAATTTTCAAGGATCACTTGACATGGCGTTACTTTTCTATTTATCGACAGTTATAACTCGAAATAAAATACAATAATTATTTACTAGAATAACTGATTTATTTAATTATCTGTTCCTTTGTCGCATTTTGTCAAATCGTCACTTTGGGTCAATTTTAACTGATAATGAAACTTACTGAGGCACAGAGGATAGAAATTCCTATAATGATAGGATATGGCGATAGGGTTAGAATCCAAGAAGAAGTGGCCGCCGAGATCTGCAGACTTACACACCCTTGACTTCTTTTTGTGGAATACATTAAGGTAAATTTTTCAAACAATGCCAGTCGACATAGAAAACTTAAAGAATTGGATTATTTAAGAAATGCGGGTAATTACTACAGAAGTAGTCAGAAATGTCCAGAATGAATTTATAAATGGCTTAGGTTACTGCCATTTAACCAATGGCATGCATTTTCAACATTTAATAAAATTATAAAATTAACTATTGTTGCTATTTCCCTGCGAGTTGTTACTGTTGTTAAATCAATAAAACAGTTAAATTGAGGTATATAATAGAATATATAATATAAATTTTGCAGGGGGTCTTAAAGTTGATTAAAACACAGCTTCTTTCTATATGGTTTATTAATAGGCGTTTCGGTTAATAATGCCGTTTTTATTAAGACGTGGCATCACTAATACCTTTGTTGGTATATACTAATGACATTTATGGCATTTCAAAAGGTAAACATACGCCATTAAAAGTTAGTTTGTTACCAGTTATCATTGTGCAATGAACCTAGTTCTTTATAGGATAGAAAATGTCGAACTTTGTACGAGAAAAAGATGTTTGGCGGGGAAGTTTATTAACCTTCCTTTTGATCGATCTGATGTAAAAGAAGCGTCCAGGTCAGCCGAACAAGTTTGAAGAAGTAGATTTGCAAAAATTATAATTGGATGAAAGCTTAACTCAAAGGCTACAACAATTGGTAACAGGTTGAGTATTTCTGTTCACTATTCACCAATGTCTATCAGGGTTGATGAAAATCCAGAAAGAAGAAAAATGGGTTCCGTATGAATTGAAGGAAAGAGACATTGAAGGCGAAAAACTACTTGTAAAATTTTGCTTACCACACTGAAAAGGGTTTTTTTCATCGAGTTGACAACCCAAAACACAAAAAAATCCAAGCCAGCCGTCAACATCACAACTTCTGCGCAGTATACAAGGCTTTGCTGTATATTTGGGGAATGCTAAGGGAAGCTGTGTATGACGAACTGCTAAAACTTGGTAAAACAATTATCAGCGATCGATACCGACAACTGATAAAATTAAACCGAGCATTGAAGGAAAAACAACTAATGCACGCCAACAGATACGTTAAAGTCATTTTCAACATGATAATGTGCGGCCCTACGTAAAATATTTGGAAAATGGCAAATGAGACGTTCTACCTCTCCCACCTTTACTTAATCCCTTCAGACTACCATTAATTAGGATTAGTGCAGTCCGGACTTTCAGAACAAGACTTATATTCTTACGAAGAAGTGAAAATTTGGCTGATGAATGATTAACCTCAAAAAAAGAAGAGTTTTTTTGGCGCGGAATCAATTCTTTGACAGAAAGGTGGGAAAAAGTCATAGTTGACGATGTCCAATACTTTGATTATTGAGGTAATTCATTTTCTTCTGGAAACAAATTTTGCGTAAAAATCAACATTATTAACCGAAACAAAGAAAAATTCGTACCAAAAAAAGAAAGTCGACCTGTCCAAACGATTTTTCAAAAAACTCATATATATATATATATATATATATATATATATATATATATATATATATATATATATATGAGAGTAAAATTGCAAGCCTACATTGATTAGTGTAGTGGTGTGTCCTCCAAAAGTTTCAATTTAAATACAAAAATATTTTTTGCTATAATAATGTAAATTCTGAAGTAAGTTGTAAGTGTTTTTATAATAAAACTGAAGCGGCTTTCTCAAATCAACCCTAAAATATTTCAGAGTTAATTTCCAATTTTCAAGAGTATACTTAAAGTGTGTTGATATCATTAAATTTCAGGAACTTTTTGAGTTCAAATAAGCTATCGTTTTCAAATAGGGTCGGGAGTTGTATGTAAGGCAAAGTACAACAATAATTGTGTAATTTGAGGAACAGACGTCATTTGGAGTTCCTTAGTTTTTTTTATTGGTAATCGGAAAGGGTTCAACGGGTAAATATAGACTACAGAACTACTTAAATTAAAATCAGTAAACCGAGATAACACTAACTTGATTGCATTTATTTAGCGACTTTTTAAACTTACATCTAGCTTATAGCGATTTCCATATATAGTTCTAAAGTCTGTATAGCTTGGAAACTAGCGACAGTATCATCACAGTACTTTCTAAGCTATTAGGATGATGTTTAACACGAAAAATCAGTGCTGTCAACGCACATCCAGTTTAACGACGAACAATGATGCCTGAAATAAGTAAAGAACATGTCAAAATGTTCACCTGCGTCCGCATGTTTATCAGGCTATTTATTTGGATTATTTATATCAAAAAATTGAGTGCGGCTAATTTATTGAGGGTCCAATGGACGCTAAACATCTCGACATGTAAAAAAAAGTTTAACATTTGACTCATTTACATGATTATTAAATTTATACTGGGCTAAAAAATAAATACGTCATAAATACTTTTACTGCCATCAGAATGGCTGTCCAAAAGCCTTGGTAGCAGTTGCCAAAGTCACGAGCGGAACTCGCGGTGGCCGCTCGACGTCATAACTCTGCTTGTGCAGTCCGCATAATGACATAATTTATACTAAATGAAGGACAATAATTAGATAGGTAATGTAAACTTGGCAGCAGTTGCCAAAGTAGCAATTGGAGGTTTCAGTATTAGAAATGAACAGTAATGAAATATGCTATTTTTTCTCTAAGAGCAGTTCAAATATATGAAAATCACGATTTTAGTAATTTACCAAATTTTTTGATGGCAGTAACATATTTTATTCATCAAGTTAAATTTCATTGCATATATTTTTTATAGTTATTAATTGTACAGGTCATTGCCCAGTTTTCATAGTTCTTTCTGTACTAGATCCCTTATTACAAAACATGGAAAAATGCGGTCTGCAGCTTAGTTTATTTTTTTGTGACACTTTCTTTGTTGCAAATTAAATTTTTATTACCCTTATAATTTCTGATATACAGAGCGAAATTGAAAATCGATCTTTTTTACTTTTCCCAGTATTGCGATTATATAAGAACTTATCCAAAAGGTGAACACGGAGTATAATAGATTTTTTTTGTCAGATTCAATGACATTCATTTTTTCCCAAGCCCTACAGATTTTTTGATGTCGCAGTAAATAAGGGTTTTTTTTATGCTATTTTCTTATTTTATTCGTCTCTCCATATATATATATATATATATATATATATATATATATATATATATATATATATATATATATATATATATATATATATATATGTATAATGTTGTATAGTTGGGACAGGGGATATAAAGCAAAATTTATAGTAGGCCACTGAAAGCTCCACGCGCGACATCAGCAACTGCTGCCAAGACTTTTGGACCGCCCTTTTGATAGCAGTACAAGTTTTAATGACTTATTAAATTATTATCATTTGCTTAGTATAAATTTTATAACAGTACATTAGGCCATTAACGGTAGTTCTATCCTAATACCGACATATATTTTTTCATATTCCAGGTAGCGCTGTTCGTGTGAGACTAGATGTGCTCTGACAGCACTCACTTTTCGTGTTAAGCGTTGTTCTAAAATTGTAGCGTTGATGCAATTTGTCCAAATAAAACTGCCTCTAGATGTTGAGGTAACAGAAGGTTTTGTGAACATATTTGGTTTTAAAAAATTTTCTCCTTAAGACTGCTAAAGAAAAGCATACACGCATTTTCATCACATACCTATTTAAAATCTCCGCCCGTCATTTGTGCTAGAAGATGAAAGGACACCAGTTGAACCGTTGGCGCGCAGTTGCCTTTAAAGACTCAAATATTCAGAATAACTTGCAAAAAAATATGATTTTGTTTCTTACAACTTTGGTTTTGTAGCCTCCTTTAGCTTCTTTTAAAATAATTTTTCTCGAACAAAAAAAACTTACAGTACACTCTCGATTAACCTTACCAAGTCAACTAATGAGACGATCCTATAAATAAAAAAAATATTTAGTGTCAAATTGATGAATATTTATAACATTCAAATCAAAACAAGTTTTTCTTTAAAGTGTGTTTGTAACAAAGCTGGTAACTGAGACCATTAATTAAATAGCTTTTCAAGCAATTTAATGTTTCAGTTGCTTTCAGCCTCTTTTTCATTACGAGTTTTTGTCGCAGGAAAAGTAATTTGGAGTGGACCCAATCTTGTTTCAGTAATGGTCTTTTTTATTGATGCATCTTTGTTGGGGGAAATTGGCTGTCTATTAGTAAAATGGGAAGCAATAGAAACCGTTAACTTGCCGCTGATTTGCCCTAAGGTTGTATCAATTAAATTTTAAAAATTTTGTTCCTTTTTATATAAAACGCAAATTATTTCTAGGAATCTTTAAAATTAAAAATTCATAAAGTATTTTAAAATTTCAAAAAATTCACTAAAGATTAGTATTAGACTTACAACAAGACAAAGTTACTAAAAGGAATGAAAGACACCAAAACCTTATTTAGCCTGATCTATACTGAACTAATCTAAACTAACTTGAGCTTCGCTAAGCTATCCTTGCCTAGTTAATTTTTAACCAGGAATCAGACGCGGATCCAAGGGGGGCGGTGGGGGCGATCGCCCCCCCCCCCCCCCCAAGAACTTGGAGTTCAGGAAAATAGACCCGATTTTGCCTCTTATACTATAGTTTATTCAAGAACTAGGGAGAGTTTTTCATTTTTTACCTTTTTTTTCTTCGCAAACTACCTGTGTTCTTTAGACCGGTGTCTTTGGCAAAATCTGTTAGACACATATATTTTTCATAGGAATGGGTTAGAAATTTTATAATCAAAAATACTGGCCTATAATAATGGATTATTTGGGTTGGATAGCAATAGATATTTGGATGTGTGAAGTGTTAAAAAGGATTTTAATCCTTGTCATAGGCATCGGAAGGCGTCAAAAGGAGGTCTATTTTATCACTAAATATTTATGGCATAGAGTATTATTTCAGTAATAAACGTAAAATAAAAAGTTTTTATGATATTATTTTATTTCTTATCATTTTTTAATAACTCACATATATTAGAAATTATAGATAATTTTGACATATTTAACACAAATCACAACTGTAGTTTTATTATTTTTAATTTTGGCATAGAAACCGTTTTAGGCACATTCAGACTAAAACGTAGCCTTTTTCTCTCAAAAAATTCTAAGTTATAATTTAAATACTTACAAAATACCCATTATCAAAAATACAAGAACTTAAACATATATAAAAAAAATAAATTCGTCAATATAATATTAAAATTTTGTTAGGGCTATCGGTCATTTTATTACTAATTAAAAACATTTTTGGGATATTTGACATTCCAGTTCATTTATTTCTTAAACCATCTGCAGAATTACAATTTAAACACTAAAAATGGATTCAAATGTCATTAATTTTTATATGTTACAGAAAATTTAAAAAATAATAAATTGTGTTAACGCTGGTAAACATTACGTATCTTATTCGTCATCAAAGTCAGTGAAGCTATCTTCGCTCAAATTAATTATAATTGATTCCTCTCTCACCGATCATGAGATCGAGTTTCCACATTTTCTTTTATTCTTTTATTATATGGATTTTTCGCAATTATCTGCAGTAACTTTATTCAAAAAAATCTTTCAAAAGTCCAGTTAAATTATTAATTTTGTAAGTTGTGTTATTTCCAGCAACTCTACCTTTTATTTGAGAGAGATATTTCCTTCACCAACGGACATTTTCCGGACGATCTATAAGAACAGATTTCCTATCTGATTTTTCCCAACAAAAATTAAGTTCTCTGAGCAATTTCCAGAGCTCAGTTTTTTTAATTTCAGGCAAATCCCGATCTTCATTGATTTTAGTTAGAATTTTGTCGACGGTTAAGATCTGCTTCTCATAATAAAATGTATGTACAACTCCTTTTATTACAGTTTACATCTCTTCTTCCAACGAGGTTTTTCGTCTGCCTGTGATCGAATATAGCTTGGAATTACTAACAATTCCAGTCATTTTTTTCTCCGTCAGTTCGGTACATGATACATTTTCGAACTCCTGTTATATTGGAATACATCTAAACAGAACTTTTAACATTATTATCTAGATATTAATATCTTAAGGCATCATAAACATTCATAGTAATAAGTTTTTCGTTGAGGAAAAAATGCCTTTCATCTTTTGGTTTAACGATTTTGGAATAAATATAGAGGTAGAAGCCATATCTTTTGGGTATCTCACTAATCTCAAATAATATATAAAAACAAGCACAAACAAAATAAATCACTAAGGACACACTGTAAGGTGTACTTTGCTCACTGACAGAAATTAAATTGAATTATCAGAAATTTTATTGTTGCAGTGAATTTATAAAAGCTTATAATATTTAAATATAATTAGATTTACGGCAGTTCTCAGTTACCGGGGGCACTGAAGCAGGTACGTTGGAGGTTTCGGTAACAGTTTTATTACTCTCTCTGGTTCTTGAATAGAGTATAGGAATGTGTATGCTTGCGATCGCTCCTCCCCTTCCCAAGGGCTTTAAGTTCAGGAACATAGAACCGATTCTGCCTTTTATATTAGGAATGTGTATGCTGCTGCCCCTCCCCCTTTGACAACTTGTTTTTTTGCGATAGCACTGCCCCCCCCCCCAGAAGCTTTGAACTCAGGAAAATAGACCTGATTCTGCCTCTTATACGAGGAATGTGTATGTTGATCGCATCTTCCCACCCCCTGTCGGAAACTTGTTTTTTCTTGTGATCGCCCCCCCCCCTCTCCAAGAGTTTCAAATTCAAAAAAATAGCCCCGTCCCTGCCTTTTACACTAGAAATGGAAATGCTGCTGGTTACGGAAAATTTGAGTATCTTGTTATTACGGTATCTATTGTAAAAGAAAAATCTTTCATTGTTGAAAAAATAGTGGTAAAAAGAGTTTATATATTATTTTCTTTCATTATTTGTTTATTATGGAACGCTTATGTACGAAAATGTTCTATTTTCATTTTTCTACTGTTTTTGTCCCATAAAAATCTTTCTGGAATGTTGAATCTTCGAAGACCAATAAAAATTTTATCTGAAGATTCTACATCAGTTTTATTAATTGGCTAAATGCCAAAGCTTTTCAAGTATGTTTAAGTTGTTGATGAAGGCTATTTTAAAGGTTATTTTTATGGTTACCAAAAATATACAAGGCTAACCGGGACAATTAATAATATCAGAAACGTTATACAATCCAACGGTAGTTAGAAGAAAAGTACGGCGTCTACGAGCGAACTGACGCCCGCGACTCGGGAGCTGTTGGTCCCATGTGTACATCGGGCGCGTTCATTTTCCGAATGGTTCTGGCCAATCAGGTTGCGAGACCTGCTGCGCGTCATCAGCCCTGTTGCCAGTGTTTGAGGTGCGTTGCCGAGTTGTAATCTGTTTCGTTACTGGTGCTGTTTGGTAAGCAGATTTTTCCAAGTATTAAGCACTCGCTGGCTATCATCTCTGCTATTTAAGTTGTTGGGCCTCTCTGTAATTTCAATGGCTTCCCATATAACTCTTGTAGACAGGTTTTCACATCTCGATAGCATTTTTGTTCCTGAGAAATTTATCTTATATCCTGTATTTAACCAGTGTTGGGCCAGTGCAGAAAAAGTTATTTTTTGCTCGAAAGCGTTTATATGTTCGTCTCTTCTGGCGTCTATTTTACAGTTGGTTTGGCCTACGTAAAAGCTGCATTTTCCGCATGGAATTTCGTACACTCCCTGGTTTACTAGAGGGATTCTTTCTTTAGGTGTTGGCAATAATTTCTAGTTAGTTTCGACGTAACATCACTTTTTACGCAAATACCAGTCAAAAGAAGTCCTTTCTATAATACCAAACAAATACAGTCTGCCAAAATATATCATCGAATTAGCTAGACACTGACTTGATAACACCTATTTTACTTATGAAGGCCGACGATATAAACAAGTCAAGGGGGCCCCTATGTGATCGCCGCTATCTCCTGCCGTTATTTATGGAAGACTTCGAATCAAAGGCTTTAGAGACCTCTTTACACAAACCACGACTGTGGCTGCATTAGGTAGATGACACATTCGTTATCTGGCAATATGGCGAAGAAAAATTCAAAAAATTCCTAAATCACACAAATAGCATACACCCAAAAATCAAAATCAGACAGAACAGGAAAGAAAACTACCATTTTTAGATATCCTACTGAAAAGAACAGAAGATAGACTTGCTTTCGCACACTATCTACAGAAAGCGCACTCATACCAACAGATACCAGAACGCCGATTCACATCTCCACCCCGCCAATTAGTTGCAGTAGTGAAATCACTTACGTTTCGATCGCAGTCCCTTACAGATCAAGAAGATTACCAAAAAGAGATAAACATATTGCCAGACGCCCTAACGAAAAACGGTTATAAAAAAGAACATATAGACAAGGCTCTAAAAAATAAACGCTTGGCCCCGAAAAGTCGCGAAAACCTAGAGAATAGCTCCAAAGCTTTTGTTCCTTATGTCAGAGGCACCAGAGACAAAATCGCAAAAATTCTCAGGAGACACAACATTGAAACCATTTTCACACACACCGCAAAGTAAAAAATCTCTTGCCAACACCCAAAGAAAGAATCACTCTAGAAAACCAGGGAGTCTACGAAATTCCATGCAGAGAATGCAGCTCATCTTACGTAGGCCAAACCAACCGTTAAATAAGCGCCAGAAGAGACAACATATAAACGCTGTCAAGTAAAAAACAACTTCTTCTGCACTGGCCCAATACTGGTTAAACACGGGACATAAGATAAATTTCTTAGGAACAAAAATGTTCTCAAGATGTGAAAACCTGTCTACAAGAGTTATAAGGGAAGCCATCGAAATTGCAAAGAGGCCCAGTAACTTAAATACCAGAGATGATAGCCAGCGAGTGTCTAATACTTGGAAAAATCTGCTTACAAAACACCAACCAGTAGCACTTAGTAACGAAACAGATTACAATTCGGCAACGCAACCCCAAATACTAGCAATAAGGTCGATGACGCACAGCAGGTCTCGCAACCTGATTGGCCGAAACGATTCGAAAAACGAATGTACACACGTGACCGACAGCGCTCGAGTCGCGGGCGTCAGTTCGCTCGTAGACGCCGTATGGTGAGCTTTGAAAATGGTGAATGAGATTTCACTGAAACGTCAGCTGCCTTACAGCCCTGAGAGGGATTTAGCACATACACGGGATGCCCGAAAACCTTCGATTACACATCACACTCGTGAGAATATATATATATATATATATATATATATATATATATATATATATATATATATATATATATATATATATATATATATATATATATATATATGTTTATTAATGTAACGATCAGCGAAAGCTATAATGTATTATGTGCACTAGCACTTGATCGTGTGTAAGTTCCACTGCGCCGAACGTTATAACTGATGAATAATTATTTGCTCATAGCGTTAAAAGACAATAAAAACATTACATTTTCGCATTAACCCGAGTTGTAGTTCTTGACTCTCAACAGCTAGGCGTCCAATTTGAAAATATTTATTTAATCAAAAGTTATTCATGTTGAAAAGTGGCGAAAATGCCTTTTTCAAATGTTTAACGATTTTATATTCAATAACTATGCGTTGGACGGAAATATCACAACTTTAGTGGAGCCATGTCTCTTCATCGGCCACAAAAACCGACAGGGCTCCTGGACTAGTTGTCATGATTTAAAGTTACTATGCAGCGCACAATCGGATCCTTCTATCTTTGCTAAGTGGATATTTTTTGTGGTATCCCTCATAGGATGGATTAAATTGAGTTTAATCATTATGATGTAGAGTATACCATTGATAACTAACAAAATGCTTAGATTATGACAAAAATGCCAATATCTATTACACTATTTAATGCTTTGTGTAACCTACTGGTAAAATTTCTTTCGATTTTAAAGTATTTTTATGTTTTAACGTAAATCCGCCGAAGCTTTGCATGAGCCATTTTAAATAAATCAAAAGCCGACTTTCTCTCAGCCATCAAAAGAGCTTTGTCAGTTGAAAAGTTATTGGATCCCAAAATTTTATTTCCCTAATGGCTTGTTTTTATTGGCGTCTTTTTGGGGGATCAATAATTCAATTCCAATTAGTGAAATGGCTAAAAGTTTTTAAATTAAAATTTAACTGGAAGGATGCATTTTAGAAATCTGTTCGACTTAGGCGAAAATGTGCAACATCATTTTGTAGCATATACAGGGTATCCGAGAAAATGTGAGAAATTTCCCGGATATGAAAACAAGGTGTGAAAGGAATACCACAAGTTCATATAAACTTTTTTCGTATAGGTCTCCTCTTCAGAGATATGGGCTTTTAAAAAGCTGCAATGAAATCAAGTTTTTTACACATAATTATTAAACCGCCAGGTATATTTAATTTTTTTTTTTAATATGATGTATACCAGGTAAGACACTTCAAATTGCTATCCAAGAACGTATTGTGCACTACTCACAGCTCTAGGACGGACTAGCTGTGACACTCGTGACTCCATTTTTTGCGCCCTGTATGGTAAGAACTTTGGACCACGTTTTTTACATACCTTTAACTATTGACTCAAAATTGAGTCCTCCACATTCATGTCTCTAATCCTAACGGTTTTCGAAAAAACGTCATTTTATTTACATCATGTATTTGGCGTATTTCGATAAAAGATACATTTTTGCTCCTATCAAAAAAATAAAAAAAAAATCCGATCCAAAATTAGAACTTACATCTATAGTTAAAAACGCCTAATTCTTTGAATTGCAGTTCGACCTAGGTTCGCAAAAAACGTGCGTTTTATTTTATCGACACCAAAAACAAAGTGTTGTTGCAAACGCTGTTAGGTACGAAAGAAATAAATATCCTGTATTTTAGTATTTCGAAATATGGAATACGCGTTCACTGAGTATGCAGATATGCATCTGATGTGCGGTCTTGCATCTTGTAATATTTTGGAGGCCAGGAGGTTACATCACGACAGATATCCTAATCGCACTCTTCCAAATCAGAAAACATTTCAACGTGTTGACCTACGTCTAAGGGGGAACGGTAGGCCCGTAATAAAGTAATGTTATTAAATATCTTCATAATTTTAGGAAATTTTGGGAAAAAAAGTACTGCTACTGCTCGGGAAAAAAAGTTCTGCTACTGCTCGGGAAAAAAACAGTACGTAGGCCGCAATTAGAGGAAAGTATTTTAAATGCTGTAGATGACATTCCTTCAACGAACACTCGAAAATTATCAGCGCAATTTAATACGTCGAAAATAATAGTACATGAAGTTCTTCGAGAACAGCTGTTATATCCATATCATTTGGAAAAAATGCATAAACTGATTCCTGAAGATTTCCCCCGTAGGATGCAGTTTGCCAACTGGCTATTGGATCAGCAACGAAATAATGTAACTTCATTAGCACTCTTCACGGATCAAGCAGGGTTTACCAAAAATTGTATCATGTATGGGCTGATAAAAATCCTCATGCAGCATCAGTTCCAATCATCCAAAAAATTTTCAATGATTCCTGCACAGACATTAGTACAGGAATCATTGAAAATTTTTTGATTAGACCATTCGTATTGGCGGCACGACTGAATGGAGAACTTTATTTGGATTTCCTCCAAAATGCTTTTCACGATTTAGTAGAGCACTTACCACTTAAAACTCGCCGAGCCATGTACTACATGCACGATGGGGCACCACTTTATTTCAGCATTTCTGTGCGGGAGCCCCTGAATAACGTCTATACACACCGTTGGATAGGTAGAGGAAGACCTATTGCCTGGCCTCCTGAATCTCCCGACATAACGCCGTTGGATTTTTAGCTGTGGGAATACCTCAAAACCTTGGTGTATTCCACTCTGATCGATGATAGAGAGGCACTTCTGCGGAAAATCACGTTTCATTATGATTAAATAAGGAACAATGCTGAGTTAATGTGGTAGGTGCAACAGTCCTTGGTTCATCGTGCCTGCGAGGTTATCAGACTTCACGAAGCCCATGTTGAACCCTCTTATGACGTTTTTGACTAAGCAGTTACTTTAACTTTTTATTGAAAATTTGGTGACGGGAAAATTCATCTTTTTCACATTCAACCCGACAGAAGTTAGGGGACTAACAGTGTAAATAAAATGATGTTTTTTAAAAAACGGTTAGTATTAGCAACCTGAATGGAGTACTTAATTTTTAGAGGTATGTAAAAAAACGTTGTCCAAAATTCTTATCATACAGGGCGTAAAAAATGGAGTCATGAGTGTCATAACTAGTCCCTCCCTGCAGCTGTGAGTAATTCACAACACTTTCTTGGATAGTAATTTGAAGGCTCTTACCTGGTATACATCATATTAAAAAAATTGAAATATACCTGGTGGTTCAATAATTATGCGTAAAAAACTTGATTCCATTGCAGCTCTTTGGGTGTCCATATCTCCGAAAAGGAGGCCTTTCGAAAAAAGTTTATATGAAATTGTAGTCTTCCTTTCAAGTGCTTTTTTATATCCAGGAGATTTCCCACATTTTCTCGGACACCCTGTATACTTTTAATAAATACTTATGTATTTTGTTAGACAGTGCTAGTTATCCCTATAATTAAAAATCAGGCTTACACAAGCTAGAATATGTAAAGGGTGTCAAATTTAAGATAAAAACTCACGATACAAAGCAAGACGAAACGAGACCATTATCTCGTTTTGACAAATCACTGCAAGGGTTTGGCAGGCCCGCCACTAGCTGCTTCAGCGCCCGCGTGTGAAACTAACAATGGCGTCTTCTCCTCCATCCTGTTTTTCCTGATTAGGCTTCTGGAAAAGAATTTAAGTTTGGTTAAGTAGTTCTGGGAATATTTAAAAAAAAACTTTATTATTCAAGCAAGTTGTAAAGTCTATAGTAAAATTACTACATGCACCTACAAAAATTGACTTTTTTTTGTTTGTATACTGGTAAAATCAGCTATTATTTGTCTACTATTTAATATCTCAGATTTTGTCGAAATAATGGATAAAGTCTCAGTCTTGGTTGATATATAGTTGATGTTAAATAATTCTTAATCAGTTTTAACTTAGAACAAAATCTTTCTTCGGATGCAACAAGTAGAGTAAGAAATATTCTTATTGCTATTGATGTGTTAAGAAAAGTTGATATTAAATTATTTGTATAAAGAGATTGCAAAAGTGTATGTGGATCACTAGACTGAATTTCTACAAAATACAGCTTCAAGGCGTTAATTTTATTGTACAAATCAATAACGTCAATATAAGCTACATTTCTTGAATCGTCTGCGAGTTTCAAATGTAAATTTTTACACTTTCATCAATTCTTCTTTGAGATTACTAAATAATGCACTACTGAAGAAGCCAAATATATGATATAAAGTCTTTAACTCTTCAAATCTATTTTTTATGAAAGTTAATGTCTGATCTAGAATTCTAAAAAAACTCTACTTTGTAATTGATTTTACGGTTTAATATAACTTCATCGCATTGTTCATACTGAATTGTGTTGGTTTTCTTTTTGGACGAAGTGTATTTATTGTTTGAAAGTTTGTTTCAGCATTTAGTTTGTTTGCGTGCCATCGAGGTAGTATCTTGTAAAATTAATTCATTCTTCATGCGTGCGATTATTTGTGAACTTATCGATCAAATTATTTAGCAAATTTGAGTGTTCCTTATGGGACTTTTCATCATTTTAATTAAACAATTAATCTCGTTCAAAATGTCGTACCATATTACAACAGAGCAAATAAATTTGTAATTTCAAACCTTTAAAGCGAGCGAATGTGGTTTGTGAGTTATGACACAAAACCACTGAGACGTATTTTCAGATATCTCCAACAGAGCAACAAATATTTTATCTATGTGATACCGTAACGGTTTGACTCCGTCAATTCTGCTGGACCATCGTATAGCACTCAAAGCTCCTAATTTTATATTTGGTAAATGTTTGCAAATAATTGACCACCTTTTTGTAGACGAAGAAAATAAAACATAGAGTTCTTGAATTATGTCGAGAAAATTGATAGTTTGTGCGTAATTTGTTGCATCATTGACTACCAAGTTTAGATTATGAGCTGAGCATGGAACGTAAAATACACGATTATTTTTTTCTGCAATACATGTTGGAACCATTATTATAATCTTTCCCGCGCAAATCTAGAATGTCGTAATTTAATTATGAAAATAAATTCAAAATAAAAATTAATAAACCCTCGCCAGTTGAACTGGTAATTCGACAAAAACCAATGAAATATTCGCATACCTCCACTTTTTTATTTGTATTGTTTGAATAAACATGTATTACTGTTATTTGTTCTGTATGGCTTGCATCCAGTATGCAGTCTAATATGACAAAAAAATATTTCGATTCTTTAACTTTGTCCAAAATATAACTTTTTATCGCTGTGCCGAGTAATTCAATAATTTGATTTTAAATTTGATCTCCTAAATAGTGGGTCATACCTATCCAACTAGAATCAGATTTCAAGTCAATTCTGCGAATATGCTCCTGCACAACTGAGTCAAAAAAAGCTACCAATTTTATTACTTTTAGTAAATTGCCATTATCATGTTTAAAAGCTAGACATTGATGTGATAAAAACTTTATAACAGCAATAATTCTTTCTAATATACACACCAATTCTTTTTTTCTGATTCTAATAGTATCAATTTCATCTGATTTACAATAGCCGTAGTTTTGAGCATAATATTTAATAGCATCTATGATTTCACCTTTTTATTGTGAAAATGGCTCGTTTCATGTATTTTCAAAGTTAATGATAAATGTTGCCAATCCGAAAAACCGTTCAAATCAGACAGAAAAAAAGTTTATAACGACAATAATTATTTTTAATACATACACCAATTCTTTCTTTCCCATTCTAATAGTCTTAATTGCATCTGATTTACAATAGCCTTAGTTTTGAGCATAACCTTTAATTGTACCCATGATTTCCCTTTTTATTGTAAAATCGCTCATTTCATGTCTTTTCAAAGTTAATGATAAATGTTGCCAGTCCGAAAAACCATTCAAATCAGGGGGATAAAAACTTTATAACGGCAATAGTTCTTTCTAATACACACATCAATTCTTTTTTTCTGGTTCTAATAGTCTCAGTTGCATCTGATTTACAATAGTTTTGAGCATAATATTTAATTGCACCTATGATTTCACCTTTTTATTGTGAAAATTGCTCGTTTTATGTCTTTTCAAAGTTAATGAAAAATGTTGCCAATCCGAAAAACCGTTCAAATCAGACAGAAAAAACTTTATAACGGCAATAATTATTTCTAGTACACACACCAATTCTTTTTTTCTCATTCTAATAGTCTTAATTGCATTTGATTTACAATAGCCTTAGTTTTAAGCATAATCTTTAATTGTACCCATGATTTCCCTTTTTATTGTAAAATCGCTCGTTTCATGTCTTTTCAAAGTTAATGATAAATGTTGCCAATTCGAAAAACCATTCAAAAAATCAGGCGGATAAAAACTTTATAACGGCAATAATTCTTTCTAATACACATACCAATTCTTTTTTTCTGATTCTAATAGTTTCAATTGCATCTGATTTTCAATAGCCTTAGTTTTGAGCATAATATTTAATTGCACTCATGATTTCACCTTTTTATTGTGAAAATTGCTCGTTTCATGTCTTTTCAAACATAATGATAAATGTTACTCGAAAAACCGTTCAAATCAGACAGACTACTTGCAGTTTTAACAAACATTTTGCAACGAAAACAATAAACGGAATCTTCTGAAATAGAGTAAACAAGCCAGTCAATTTCTTTGCCATTAGAAAAATTTCCGTGATAATAATTTTCATCCATTGTCATTAACGGGATAACTGCAGCTACGCACCTATACGTGACCATGTCTTATTAAAATATCAACAAGATCACTATTAATACTAGCAGGCCACAGGGGTCATCACTACATGTCAAACTGCTGATAATGACGGACTGGTTATATTTTTTTCATTTGTATCACTTTCATTGTCACTTTCTGAAGGACTAGGACTGCAACATATTATTTTCTTTTCTCTTTAGATTCTTCCATAGGTTCTGGAGCCGACGTCGATGCTGTGGTAGTTTCAATAATTTCTCGACAATTCCTATTTTCAGGTTTGTTTAAAAATTTCATCATGTAACCTGTAAACTTTTCTTTGTATATCTCTTTTTCTCGTTTTTGAATTCGAATTTTTTGAGCCCCAGAAAGCTTTTCCTCTTGGGTGGTTTTTGAAACATTTTTTGAATGTATTAGAATACAAATAGCTGTTGTCCGTGCTTGCACTCGCACAAAATATTTCCGCAAGGTCCTACCAAAACAGCTTTGTGGTAAATACGACAATATTTACCCCACATTATTGTCTAGTCGTGGAAAAGTAGCAAACACACGCACAATAGACACACTTTTAGAAAGCTTTTTAATATTTTGAGTCGTAATTGGTATTAATTATTCACTTTGAAATATTAACAGTAATATTACAATTCACTAGCCATCAATCATCAGCCGAATTATTCAAATGTCATTTCTTTAAAATCTAGTATCGGAGATTCCCCTTCTAAATTGGTTCGAACCTGCAGACCTTTCCATTTATTTTCGATATAGATCAATAGATGTCGTTGTTATGACATAAAAAGAATATAGGTGCAAATTATGTGAATGAGCTCGATAAGGCTATTCCTGTTTTCCACCCCCTTAAAAGTGCCGCCCATGTGCGCTGCACGCCCCCGGCGGGCCTGAGTTTCGAACAAGTTGAGCTGTAAAATTGTATCTCGACTCGCGTAACATTAATAATAACCACTACTCTGACGTACTGTCTTTCTGCGTCGTGAACTATTGTGCTGCAACTTTCGCAATTTCACATTAATAGTTTTAGGTATAAATAATGAATGCATTTAGTTACGTAATAAATTTAATTTGCTATTCATTCTGCTTCGAACAAAGCATTCCATTATCTAACTATTGATTAATTGGGTTGAATAAACCACCGTAAATACAGTTAATATAAATAAAGGTGTTTTTAGCTCAAAGTAATTCATGTAAACAAAATTTATTCTATTGCTTTAATGAGAGTAACCCATATCTAAGAAATACGACTTGACAATGGCAGACGAAACGTCGGGGTTAAAATTTATTAACACCACCTTGCAATGGCAAAGATGTTATTATATATGTAACGTTAATTAACTTCTTTCCTCAAAAAGGAAGTGAAAAATAAATAAATATTTTCTACCAAAACGGATCCAAGAAGAAGCCATTGGAGCAAACCCCCCCCCCCCCAAAAAAAAATGTACATGCGCTAAAAAAAATGGAAGCCTTATACCCTAAGCATCCTACATCAAGATATAGGATGTCTGGAAATTCCATTCGTACATATGAAAACGTCAATAAAATTTCACATGAATATAGGTCCGCATATGCGTCATAAGAAAGCTGTGGCCGTATCACAGATGCCGTACAGGGAGCTTTAAAAATGGTGAATTAGATTTCACCGAAAGGTCAGCTGCTTTACAGTCCCGCGAATGATTCGGCACACACACGGGATACCGAAACTTTGCTTTGCCGCCACAAATATAGCATCCTTAATTTCTTTTCTTTTCTATGTGGTTCAAACTTTGCCGGTTTTTCATCGTTTACGAATTTCACTGGTTATCGTGTGTTTGTACCACCCTGTATAGGAACTTATTTGGTTCGGATCATTAACTTTTTTTTTTTGAGTTTCGCCTAGTTACACAATTAACAGGACTGAGAACAACCCACCAGCAGTTTTAATGGAGAGTGGGCTAATGTAACATAAACTTCTGTCACGGTACTTTATGTGATTTTTGATAAAAAAATAATACATTTAAATTGTATGTGTCATTTCGAATATTAAAACGTAATCTTAGCTTTCTAATTTATGACCTGAAAAATTCCTAGAAGCCAATTTTGGTCATGATATGAAAAATTATGGCTAGTAACTTAAATTGTAAAGTATTGTTTTTTTTTAAACGATTAAAATTTTTTTCGGTATCTGCTTATCATTCTGAGATATCATGGTTTGGTGAGGAATCGTTTAAAACTAAAAGTTAATACTATTATGAGAATTTTACATTGGACGAAAGTGAATAAAAGAAAAAATAGTTTATAGTAATTTTCTCTTAATGAACATACTAGAAAAAACTTCAGTAACACTAAAAAAAAATTAATTGAGGAGTATTTTTTATTTTTCGGTTAACTTAATAATTGTTGATTAACTTGTTATTTACTTATCACTTTTTTAAGTTCGGTTTTGTAGTAGTTAGCCGATTTTTATGGAGGATCATATAATATTGCATCGCAGCTGTTTGTTTGCCCTAAATATTTTTTTCGGATCTCTTACGAGTACCGCCTGTAATATCTCTTAAAACATGGTAACCACTGTATCAAAATATCTTCCCCAATCAAATGTAATCTATGAACAAACTATTTAAAAAATATCGACGCGTCGACTTGAGAACCCCCTCTTTTTTATATCGTCTCTCTTATTCTACGTGCCGTTCTTTTCAGTTTTGATGAGTTCACGAATCAATCTTGCCTTGTAGTGTTCTATTAGCAACTTGCTGGCAGGTGTGAAAACAGTTTTATTTCCTGTTTCGTGCTTGTGTTAAAAAAGTGCCGATGTTGTCTGTTTGTTTCTTATACTGAGTTTATGTTCTTTTAGTCTCGCTGATATTCTTCTGTTGGTCTGGCCTATGTATGTTTTATTGCAGGTGCCACATGCTATTTTATATACGCCTTTTGGATTTCTTAAAGGAGAGCCTATTGTTGGTTTGTAGGCTGTAGATATGTTATGTTTTCGGAGCAATCTGCCGATTCTGTCTGTTGTGCCTTTTATGTAAGGAAGTATGGTGATTTGTTTATACTCGGCAGGTAGCCTTGTTTCTTGTGTTGGTTTTTGTTGTAATTTTAATGCCCTATTTGTGGTTGGTGTCTTGTAGCTTTTTTGTTTGAGGGCCCTTTTTATGTGTGACAGTTACTTTTTTTTCCTGGCAATCAGTTAGGCGAAGGGATCTTGATATCAGGGTATTGGCTACGCCCTGTATTTGTGAGGGGTGATGGTGAGAATCAGCATTCAGGTATCTGTCCGTGTGAGTTGGTTTTCGATATATTATATGTCGCAGATCTCCTTTCATTGTTTTGGTTACGAGGACTTCACGAAAATGGAAGCTGATATTTTCCTCAATTTCCAGAGTAAACTGTATCTTTGTGTGGATACAATTAAGAAACTCATGGAAGCAGTTGAGCTGTTGTTTGCCATAAGGCCATATCACAAATACAACATCAACCTAGCGAAACCAATGTTTGGGTTTGAGATGGAATTTTTCAAGAGCTTTCGTTTCGAAACAAGTCATGAATAGATTTATCACAGTTGGAAATAGTGAAGAGCCCATGGCAGTGCCATCTATCTGCTTATATATCTGACCTACAATATATATATATATATATATATATATATATATATATATATATATATATATATATATATATATGATAAAGTCCGGTTTTGCAGGGTTGATATACCATGCTGGGTCAATACTCATTCTGCATAACCTGAACTAACCTGAGTTAGTTTTTTAGAGATATGTGGATTAGTTGCTTGCTTTTATAATGACTTTTAGAGCATTCACTTGCCGCCAGTGAGCTTTTCTATTCCAAGGGAATTTCAGTTTTGCACCCCCCTTTTTTTCGAAAAGTGTCCATTTTTCGGGTTGTGCCCATGAGAGTTTTTGTTCAGCATTAAATAGACTGCTTTCTAGAATTTGAACGGATTTGGTGTTGTGCGGGGTCCTTTAACGAGTACTGACCAAGGTAGGTGTCGAATACTCGACGCTGTCGATTTTCATCGGGACATTGTGTTTTGTCGCTTGGATGTAACAACCACAGAAGGTAAAATTGATTTATAACAAACTCTATGAATATAATTGTAGACTTCAACTTTCAAACAACGTTAAGTAAACAATAATTCAAACAATTGTATGCGATTGGTGCAATTTTGGATTTGTTCAAGTACCTCAAGACTATTAAAAATATACACAAAGAAACTTTAGATAGTTTAAAAGTTAGAAATGAAAATCAAAAAAGAGAAAATAGTAATCGAGGCGCTGTAAGAGTTATGTGATAGATACTAACAAATGTATTCCGTTGCAGAATCCAAATTTGGTTCATTTAAAAAGGTATTAAAAATAAACCAAAACTACTTCAAATTGCGAATACATGTTAAAAATTTTTCTAATAACCTTTAAAAATGATTCCTGATTTGTTAATTTTATTCGGCATCATATTTAAACTATAACTAAAAAATTATTGATGACGTACAAACGATATAAAGCTTATGACATGTCGGGCAAACCAGAAGGTCGCAGTTCTAGTTCTAAGTTAGAGTATCTTATTTTTTAGTTTTTAGAAGGTACCGTTTAGTTTTTTAAAAGAAAATCTTACTGAGAACAATTTTGATTAGTAAACCTTAATAACACAAAACCGTAATGCTACACAATCAATAAACTACGTTAAAATATATGCATTGTTGAATACAGGTCTAGTACTGAATCTGTATTCTGCTCGAAACTTTTGCCGCTCTAGACTCCAGATCAGCCCTAATTATGTTCTAGATTAATGATAGGACGATGTCTGTTTCACAATATTCAAAAGCAGAAAGTTACAAAAAACCATAATGTATTAAAAAAGTCCAAGGCAATGCTAGAACCATAAAAAAAACTTGCAACAAGCCATATATTGCATAAAATAATATATATTCTCATTCACAAAAGTTCATCTTTAAAAGAGCGTTGGTTTCCCTGAAGAAAAAACTTCAAAAGATAGAATGGACCACTCTAAATAAAGCGTTTGAAGAATAAGATTTTCTTATATCAAAGCGAAATTACATATAAAGACATAAACATTTTTTAATATTTTCTATCATTTTGTAAAAATTTTAGTAAAACATCCCTTTTTAACTGTCCTGCCCTTTTCATGTTTTTTCTTTTTGTATCATTTACCCATCTCTCGTATACGGACCCTTTTGATTAATTTACAGAAATTTATAGCCTGGGCAAAAAATTTACTTCCCTTCGAATTTTTTTTATTTAGGAAGTTTTATCGTTCAAAAATGTAATTTGGATTGGACAGAATTTTCTTTCCTTAATAGGTTTTTTAAGGGCTTCATGGTTGGTAATAAACATGGGAAAAAGGACTTTTACGTACTAACGTAATTTTGTCACGTTGGGCTTACACTGAAAACTTTTTTTGCGTATAAAGGTAGATTTGAAAATTACATTCCACCATAAACATAAATTTAAACAATGAGTTTAGGCAGTCAATTAATTTAAAGGTCCTAATGGTCAGCGTTTCTCAACCTTTTGTCATTCGAATTTCCTTACCAGTTTTGACCTCGCCTCCTTTTTAACGGTGTTTTGTAATTTTACCTAAATGTATGTTATTCATTTTTTTTCTTTGATTTCAATACATTACAAATTCAATATCTCTCTACAACTAACATCCTTATATCTCCTCTTTTGGAACAAAGCGCTCTACAGATTAAGAAGCGCTGGTCTAGTACGATAAATGTATAAATTGCACCTCTTAAAGCAAATATGATAACCACTATTATATTGTATACATTATTACTTACTTAATTTTTCTTCACCTGTTTCTCATTGTTGAGGAACGATAGTGAAAAGTGTGCTTTTTAAGACGTGTTTTTATAATCTAACAAAGATAGAGTGTGGAGATAAATACCGGCACCAAAATTGTAAGAAACTGGCTTCCCCTGTCTCGGCTTCGCCCGAGTGAATAATTAAGCGAATCCATTTTTAAACAGTATTTAATTCGCACTAGCAAACTACGTACGACCATGTATACTACGTATTAAAGTGTTATCTTTTTAACTTTACTTTTTTTTTGGTTTATATTCCAAGAACAAATATAGGTATAAACTAACCTGGGTAAAAGACAAAGTAGTTTTTTATTTATTCCCCACAAACAAAAACCTATAGCGTGTCCACCATTCTCTTGCGATAAATGGAACATATTTTGCAACTTAAATGTCCACAATTCAGTGTTATGAGGTTAAAAAAACACAAAAACAGTAAATAAATTTAAAAACAAACCATCTGTCGCGGATGAAATTCCTGATGTCTCAAATATAATTTCAGAATCGATTTCCTATATTATGAGCCTGTGTCTTATCACTAGAAAATATCAAGAAATTAATTACAAGCCTATTTCTATATTATCAATAATAACAAAATTTTTAAAAACTGATTGTCTTCCTGGAGAAGAGCTCTTTATTGTCGAATAAACAGAATGAATTTCGGAGACCAAGAGCACATTTTTCGCAGTTTATCAGAAAAGTTCTAGATTCTTTTAACAATAAAGAATTGCTGCGTAGTGTCTTAACCTTTCAAAGGCATTCGGTAGTGTTAACAATGATATCTTGTGCCGCAAATTCAACTTGTATGGAGTTAGCAGCTTGGCACTAAAATTAACCAAATCACGTTTGACAGATAGATCTCAGCAGGTTGTTGAGTGTGCCAGGTAATCTGATAACATCTGAAAACATTTTCTTAGAAAAAAGTGTTCCGCAGGACTGCATGTTGGGACCGCTCCTGTATATTTAATACACAAACAAACTGCCAGGAGTGTCGCTTGAGCATATGTTACTGTATGCGGATGGCAACACCTTTTTAGTAATTCTAGTGAGGAACTTTTGTTGACAAATATTACTAATTCCATGGAACACCTAAATGAGTATTTTACAGAAAATGACTTATTATTAAACATATCAAAAAATAAATGGTTTATTTTTTTAAACATAATGGAAAACACAATAAGAACTGACTGTGGAGGTGGTGTTATCTGATACGGTGCTCTTTTTGGGAGTACACTGGGATTACAGACTAGATTGGGAGGCTCATATTAACGAGATTGCTTTGAGGGTTGTCAGATTTGCTTATGTTCTTCGGGTTATCTCCAGGAATGTTGGTGTGGGTGCTGCTACTACAGCAGAGCATACATATATTCAGTCTCAACTGATGTTTTTTTTTGGGGAAATTCTTCAAAAATTGATAGAATTATGATGTTACAGAAGCGTTATGTTCGAAATATGTACGGAATAAATCAGAAAGCTGTCGGCAAGTGTTTAGTGATAAAAATAATTTAACTCTAATGAATCTTTACATTTTGGATTCAGTCGTATTTGTCAAAGATAACATAGATTTGTTTGCTGAATGTAATCTTAGTCATGGCCATCATACTAGAAATAAGAGCAAACTCTGTTTAGTTTAGTCTTATCTTGTGGACAGGTTTTTACATCTGTGTTGAACAAGTGTTGAGCTAGTGCAGAAGAAATTGTTTTTTGCTTGACAACGTTTATAAGTTCATGTCCTCGGGTGCTTATTTTACGGTTGGTTTGTCCTACGTAAGGTGAGCTGAATGCTCCGTATGGAATTTTGTACACTCCCTGGTTTTGGAAGATCCTTTATTTTACGGTCTGTGGTGAAAATGGTGTAAATGTTGTGTCTCTTTTGCGATTTTGTCTGTGGTGCTTCTGACATAAGGATCAAAAACTATGGCCCTCTTCTCGATTTTTTGAGGCCAAGCGTTTGTTTTTTAGAGTCCAGATATGTTCTTTTTTATAACCATTTTTTGTTAGGACGTCTTGTAGTATGTTCATTTCTGTGTGGAAATTTTCTTGATCTGTAAGAGTGCGATCGAAACGCAAGTGATTTCACTACGGCAAATAATTGGGCGGGAAGGTGATCTAAATTGACGTTGAGGTATCTGTTGGTGGGTAGATAGTGTGTGAAAGCAAGCCATCTTTTCTTTCCAGTAGGATACCTAGAAAAGCGTGTGTATCGTTTATATAATTTAGGAAATTTTTTTCTCCATGTTGCCAAATAACGAATGTGCTGTTTGTGTAACGCAGCCACATGGTTTGTGTGAGGAAGCTTCTAAAGCTTTTGATTCGAAGTCGGCGATCCCATAGGGGCTCTCTCGACTTATTTAAATCGCTGGCCTTCATAAGTAACATAGGTGTTATCGAGGCAGTGTCTAGCTAGACGATATATTTTGGCAAACTGTATTTGTTTTTTATTGCAGAAAGTGCTTCTTTGACAGACATTTGCGTAAAAAATGATGTTACGTCGAAACTAATTAGAAAATCTTTTTCTTGTAGACGTATGTTTTTGGTTATTTCTGCCAACTTCTAAAGAAAAAATCGCTCTAGAAAACCAGTGAGTCTACGAAATTTCATGCGGAGAATGCAGCTCATCTTACATACTCCAAACCAACCATAAAATAAGCGCCAGAAGAGACGAACATATGAACTCTGTCAAGCAAAAAACAATATCTTCTGCACTGACGCAACACTTGTTAAACACGGGACATAAGACAAACTTTTCAGCAACAAAAATGTTATCGAAATGAAACATGTTCACAAGAGTTATAAGGGAAGCCATCGAGATTGCAAAAAGACCCAACAACTTAAATAGCAGAGATGATAGCCAGCGATTGCCTAATACTTAAAAAAAAAAGAAACAGGTCACAACTCGGCAACATGACCTCAAACACTGGCAACAGGGCCGATGACTCGCAACCTGATTGGCCAGAACCGTCCAGCTAACGAACGCACCCCACATACACACAGAATCGACAGCCTCCGAGTCGCAAGCGTCAGTTCGTCCACAGACGCCGTACATTGAGCTTTTAAAATGGTGAATGAGATTTCACCGAAACGTCAGCGCCTTAGAGTCCGAAGGACTCGGTACATACACGGGTTATCCGAAAACCTTCGATTACAAAGTATATATATATATATATATATATATATATATATATATATATATATATCGAAGCAAATTCAAATTTTAAAAAAGCTTTTTTCTTAGTCGAAAATTATAGCATATTTTAGGCTGTTTATAAATTTAAAGTAATTTCTAATCTCCAGCTATATTCAAAATGCCTTATTGATAAACAGCTCCTTTCTAAATATTACCCATTTGCAAAAATATTTTAACCGCGAGTTTATTTATCTAATTTTCTTCGATTTAATTATTCGGTAAATTAATGAATGATTAGCTAACGAAATAGTAAACATGATTGGCTAAGAAAGCAGCATTTTGTTTTTGATGAATTGGTAAAGGTATAACAATTAATTATCTTTTTAATGACACTTTGAATAACAAGAAGTGTCCGTTTTCGCCAAATCTTTACTCAATATCTAAAATTTTGTTTTAAAAGTGATTGAATTTTAATTATTCTGGTACAAAAAGAAAAATATGATCATTGAAGTGAAATAAAGTAAAAAATGTAATATCAAGAAAGTCAATTCTTTGGTGTGCAAATGATCAGTGCTCGGGTTGCACGGTTTATATAGATATAAAGACCACTTAAAAGGTTTAGAAACAAATTTTTCCGGGGGGGGGGGAGGGGGGTTGTTGGCGACCAAGATGTTTCATCACATTAATTTTTTTCAGATTTTGTTAACAATTTAAATGTTTATAATGTCATAAAATTGTTAACATTTATGCTACGGAATTAAAAACCCTGTCACTGTATTTCAAATTTAATGACAAAGACGCCGAATATTTCAAAATTGATAAAGGGTATTTATTAGCCGAGATATTGTGAAATTAGTGCCAAATTACAGCATCCACTCGGACTGCGCTAAGTTGAGCACATATCTGGGTAACTAAATCGAACTTTCTATTAACCATTGTGCTCATTTTGAAATACTATCATTTGATATTAGTTAAAGTTATATGGAACGAAGTTAATTATTCCATTTGAAGTCCCATTAAAAGACTTATAAACAAATGGCTTTCCCTTCTTTTTTTTTAAAAAAAAATTCAGTTTAGTTGTCTAGTTATGAGAGATACCGTACTCTTACCTTCATGCAACCCACGTGGATGCTATAATTTTTGCACTTATTTTGCAATATATCGGTTTCTAATTGACATTTCTCATTAAAAATGGAATGTTTGAAGTTATTAAAAATATAATTATACTAAAAACATTTGATTTATAAATTTCTTGATAATTTCTCTGGAATAAATTCCCAATATTCATAATCAGAGAGTCAGAATTTTCATAAAAAACGTTGTGTTTAAAATTTTGATCAGCTTTGTGTCCGGAGCATTTAGGTAGTCGCCTAGTCAAATGATCTAGGATTGTAAAGATGGTGAATACAAGTTCCAATAGCAAAGATGAATAAGTGGATAAAATTTTATTATGTTTTACGAAAAATTATATTAATTTATCCTGCTGTAAGCAGTAGCACTCAACCTAATAAAAAAAAGATTAGTTTATCTTTAAAATATTAGAAGAAATTTTTTTAGAAATAATAAATTAAATATTATGTATGTGTTACAAGTGAGAATGAACATCAAACGGCAGACTTACTTTCTTCATTGCTCACTAAGCGGAACAATTAAAAGGATAAATACCACTGGCTTTTTATTATTCCAAATAACACAATCACCGAATTTGCTAGAGAATTTTATTTACAACTTTTTCTTTTATCTCAACAGCCTTATCCTTCTATTTGAGTTCTGAGATGACAGCTTCTCTTTAGCGCTATATTTACTACCTATTAGAATTTAATATCCCGAATGATCTAGGGGAAATTATTATAATTCATGACAAATAGTGATTTCTAATTCTGTAACGTTCATTTAAATTAGAATATGACAATTTTAAGAATAATAATATATGTATGAAATGACGGGTTACTTTTATAAAAAATAAGGAATAATATCCTTGGGAGTGAAAATATCATTGTTTAATATCATTTCGAATAACAAGTAATTTTAATTTTATTTTTTGGAGATATCTTGATTAGAACTGGAGATATTAAAACAAGTATTTGATGGTGGCTCACTTTCTTTTACTAGTTTATTTTCGAAAACCCCGAAACACGTCAACTTCAGTTAGTTATTGAATTCGTAAAAAATATTATCAACAAGTTTGGTTTAATTTCGTAAGTCCAGAATTAAATTATGTAAATGAATTATACTCATAAAGAGTAAGTGGTAATTTCTATGGGATTAAAACAACATGGTATAACCTCACTTCAACTAACAAGTTTTTTAAAGGTGTCTCCATTAACATTTGTGATTTGAAAAATACATATTTGGGGATGACTTACCCTCTTTTACTACTTCATTTTTTGAAACCATAAAAACATGTCAACTTGGGTTAAATATGGTATTCGTGAAAAAAATACTTTGAAACATTTTCATTAAATTTCGCAATTTTTAGAATTAAATTATTTGCGCTAATAGATGGTATACTGCTACAAGAAATAAGCGATCATATCTTTGAGGGTGAAAATACCATAATTCAACATCATTTCAAACAAGTAATTTCCATTTTGTTTTGTAAAGATATCTTAATTAGAACTTGAAATTTAAAAAACTTATTTGGGAGTTACTTATGGTATTCAAATAATCCCATTAACTTTCGTAATTTTCAGAATTAAATTACGTGGGTAAATATATGGTTTACCCTAATAAAAATTAAGGGATGTTATCCTTTGGGTGAAAATACTATAGTTTAACATCATTTCGAATAATAAATAACTTCCATTTTGTTTTCTAAAAATATCTCACTTAGAACCTGAGATATTTCAAAAATACTGTTTTTAGGGGTGAACTTTAGAGGCGGTTTTCACCCCGTTATAATGAATCTCCGCAGATAAAAAAAATCCACTACAACATATTGAAGTTTTATTAAAATCGGAGCCTGACACTTGAGGTATCTTCCTTGTGGGTATCCTAAGTCATATCTACAATTTCCTAAAATTTAAAACCGATGTATTTACACCAAAATAACTGAGTTGGTTAGTATATTAATAAATGGTATAAAATTTAGATTGATCTCGCATGCATTCACTTTTCTGTTAAAATAATTTTTGAAATTATAACACATGTTTTGGACTAGTTTGTTAAAATCATAAAACAGTAAAATTTAGTAAATAAAACCTAATAATTTTTAAAAGCAATCCGTGTGTAAAAATATTGTAATTAGATTACTAGAGCATGTAATAATGAAGTATCGTAAACCTGGTTATGTTCTACATACCCAAGAGGTGATACTATTAGCATAATGGTAATTAGCTCCTGGTAGTTTATTATAAATTAAAATTCTACTTCTTGTATTTAAACCCACGCAGTTTGTTTCTTTTCCGAAAGACATTCAGAGCCGGACTAAAACAAGCATGTACCCGGGAATAAACTTACAATAATACCAGATCGGCAAGAAGAAAACTTTTTTATACAAAGAATAAACTTTAATCAATTATATATTTTCCATTTTCTTTTTCAAAGACCTTTTTCAATCTTTTTTACAGCTTAATGATTGCCTCGCTCATATAAATTTTGCTTTTTACCTGCAAAAAAACTGAACCAAGTGCGATTTAAGGTCATCATCATTTGTGAAAGTTTACAAACTTCGAGATAAATGTTAACCAGATAAGAACTGTACGGAGGACGTGACGTCACTTCCCAATCAAGCTCCAGTGATTTTCCACAAGTTACTAAAGATGAGTGAATTTTTGTATTATCATGATGGAACATAATTCCTTTGCGATGTTAAAACCTAAATTGATCCTTGAGCCTCTTGGACGCAACTTAAAATACCCAGTGATGATTATTTTCAAAAAATGGCCAGTTTAGTTGCGAGTGAGATGTAGATGGCAAATATTAATTCGTTGTGTTATGTGAATCTCTGTAAATTCATGCGAAACCCAAGTACTGAACGTCTTAGGGAGTCCAAGACATTTTAAGTAGTTTTCAATTGTTTTGTGCGATACATTTAACCTCTCTGCATTCTCTCGAATAGTTACATTATTTGGTCATTATCAGTTTCAGTAGGTCGACTGGAACGTTGGTCATCTGTCACGTGCGTTCTGTTATGAAATCGACACCATAAACTTCACATATCTCTTTGTGAGCTTCAACAGCTTTTTTCCTTTACGGAAATAAAAAAAAATATACCGAAAGTGTTCGTTTCTGCACTCCATATGACAATTGGCGCTATACAAACAGCTACAAATAAAATTAACGCATAAGTTGGTTCTGAAGTAATCTAAATTGATATGATATCTGATGATGTTTCTAACAAGAGTTTGCCAGCGTTAAAATGTTCCACTTTTTCTAGTATATCTTTTCCATTTCTGTAATTCTTTGACGAAATCGCTTACCTCATTTATCATTTACAGCTCCGCAGTTGTCTGGGAAAAAATCTAGGTAGATTGAAGAAAATGGGCCTTCAAAGATATGTTGCATCCGATCTTTAAGTTCAACTTGTTTTCCACATATGCATTGTAATTATCTGAGTGCTTATTTCGTAGGAAGTTAATTGTTTCTAACCGAAAATTGTTCCAGGCTGTTTTTTCATCATATTATATTATATCTGGCTTGGGAAATTTTTGCCTAAGAGACTGAAATACGGGGTCATTTTTTTTCCACCGCCTTCGTTAGGCTTAGTTTTATAGGCATAGGTGGCAACAAAATTTTGGAATCAACTAATGGCCTGTGGTATATATTCTTCTGTTCTGATTCCAGCAATTACCTAATAAATCAGGCCCTTGCATAAGAAGTAGCAAAACTTTGTGTAAGTTTACTGTAGTCCGTGTAATAGTAGAATATCCTTCAAAAAATTCAAGAACTCCAAATAACTACCACTAATATTCCTGATATGCTATACAAATCAAAATAAACTTCATGTATTTATAAGTTTTCTTCATGTGAATGGAATGATCAAAAGGAATTGAAGTTATGTCCAATGTGAAGCAATACAGCTTCTGAACTTATCTTTGAAGTATCTGTAAATCTCTTTTAGTTTAAGGTTTATGTAGAGATCTGCCAATAAACCATTTACATTCCTGCAAAATAATAAATTTCCATCCGTTGTGAAGAGCAGGTTCAGCTCTTTTTGACTACTATGGAAAGTTATCACCACATTATGTTCTAGATTTCAGCGCTTAAACCTTGATCTTGATAACTCCGTTTTACTCTTGGGCAGATCAAGATATCTAACCAAATCATTTAATTCGGTTTATGTTGATGATTAATCTATATTATGAACAATTTCTTTATCTTTAGAACCTGAATCATAGGAATATGTTTTTGGGGTATTGGAATCAGATCATCACTATGTGGGTTATTTCGGATTAAGGATTATATTATTATAATTGATTACTGATTTCTTCTTTTTAGAGATGCTGGTTTCTTGTCTTACCGGAGGTTGAACGCAGTCTAGCCAGTTTGATGGCTCCATATCGGTTTCATTAGTTTCAGAGACCTTAAACGCAGGTATTGCAACATAGATATTGAGCCCAAGACTAGTTCTGATTTCTTACTTTGCATCCGAATATAGCTTTTCAAACATCATAGTGAAGGGTTGACCTCGCAGTGCAAAAGTTACAAATATATCAAAAGCTATCCGTATTATTAACACACTTGCAAGATATCTTATTCAATCATTGTTCTGCATCTAAAGACCTTAGATCGGACACCTGCGTGCCGATAACCTCATCTCATAACGTCAAATATTCGTTACAGGCGCAGAGTCATTTTCATGGTCAGCGCATCAAAATTTATAACTTGGTTGTTCTTATATTGAATATATTTCTGCTGTTCTTCAGGGAGTTGTAGTATCAATATAAAAGCAAGTACTGATAGCTAGTCCTATAGCAAAATTACTAATACTCTGAGTTTTCGAAAAGAGCATAACTATTTTTCCCAGAGTTCTATAATCCTGTTTTTAATTAATATAGTGACATTATATTAGAAGAGGCAGTGATAACATTCAGATAAATTGTATTTACTGGTTATGGTTGCCCAGGAAACCTGGTGGAAAGTAATTATAACCCCTAGAGGCGTAGAAGGCATTCAGATAAATTGTATTTACTTGTTATGGTTGCCCGGGAAACCTGGTGGAAAGTAGTTATAACCCCTAGTAGCGTAGAAGGTCTCGAGAGTGACCAAACTAAATGTAAACAAATCAAAAAGCAGGATGATTCTGAGCAGGCTAAAAAAACTTTGAAGAAAAAAGTGTTTACCTTCAATTTTGTTTGTTTTTAATCAGGACGCCTTACCCTTTTTATCTCCGCTCTCATCTTACCATGCCATTTGTTTCTCCTAATCCAACACTGGCCATATAATAATAATGGGCGAAAATAAATTTAATGCAAAATAATTTTAATAAGATGAGCTTTTGTTAATTAAATTTCAGCTAACATAAGCAACTAAGTAAACTTTCATTAGGTAAAAAGGGAGCTTATTTATTTTAACTTTGTGGAAAGAAACGCTGCGACTACAGTTGCCACCTTTTCTAAAGAGCAGACCTGTTTAAAACTTTTTAACTTGCTTTTAATTAAAAATGTCTTTGACAATATTGACTTTTTAAATACCTTTGAGAACAGTTCTATCAAAGGACATTCATTTTAATTAATACTCAAACCTAATTAAAAATAATAAGGTTGTGTGACAAGTATGACTTGAAAAGAAGAGAATGAACGTGATAGAATTTCCACTCAAGGTTCTTACATCTGAACATCAAATGAGCTTGCTTATAGGTTAACTGGAAAGTGTGATCCAAAGCGTTCGATTATTCCTGAAATAGTGCATATTTATATAAATGGCTGATATGCGCTACTCGCTCGAGGGAGATGACTCTTCATCTTACTTCTTGTTCTAGAGTATCTCTGTACTCTTGTCTATGTTTCTCAGAGTAACGCGGTCAGACTCAATGGGCGAAAAGACATTACCGACAGTAGTCGTACCATTGACTTACTTTCGGGAGAGACATTTGATTTTTTAAACCCTCTGAATTCTGAGCTTCTATAAAGATAAGCAGGGGATTCTCTCATTAATTTAGACGATGAAGCAAGTCATTAAGAGGAAATTCAGTGGATCTGCTTAGCACTAAAACCTTTTCACTAACGAGTTCAGAACGGTATTGAAAGATTTTTACTTTCTAAATAACTTTCAATATAATGTTGTCAAAGAACTTTCATTTTGACAGATACTAATAATTAATTTTACGTCAAATTTTTCGTTCTTAATGCGGCATATGTCAGCACTTACTCAGAACTAAGTAACTACAAAGTAAGAAATAAAGAGAAAAAATACCCTTATGGTTTTTTAAGTAATAACACGTAGTGTTCCATAAACAATGGTGTACAGGGTGAGTCAACGATTGGATGAAGTAGGTTTGTGCCTTTTCGGTGAAATTAACAAAGAAACTATATTTATTGTTTGATACAGTTTATTTTTACGCAGATTTTTAAAATATTTAGGACTCTACAGGGTGAGCCAAAAAACTAGGACAGCATAAAGTTGTATTTTTTTTTAAATAGAACACCCTATATATGAATCGTATTTTCGATTTAGCTTATAATTTTAAATCTTTTTTATTAAGGGTTTACTATAACAAAACTTTATAGTTTCTGAGATAATTAAGTTTAAAGAAAAAAAGTCACATTTTTAAGCATCAATTCAATCCTAAATAACGTTTTCAATTTTGTGACAAATATATTCAAATTTGGAATTTAGCAAAGCCAAGGACAAGTTAACATAATTTTTACCTAATATTTGCAATAAAAGCTACAGGGTGTTGAACACATCGGCTCAAATTTGAACAAGTTTAAATGAATAAATATCTTCTTTTTTTTTTAAATGGTACACCCTGTATATTTTCATATTATTTAATAGAATAATAAAAACCCTAAAAGTTGTGTTCAATATATCCTATACCTATTTATAATAGTTTTTGAGATATTTCAGTTTTTCTTATTTTCCATACTTTTTTACAGAAATAGTCTTCATTATCATAGTAGCCATGTAAAATAATAAAAAGAAACTACATAAACAAACAGAATGTGGTTAAATATGATGAAATACATTATTCGTTATATTACAACGGCAATAGTTTAATTGAACATAATGTGAAAAAATTAACACAACAATAACGACAAGGCAAATACATATTTACTTTTATACTAAATTGAAACAAAAAAATTACCTATTAAATACTGAGATTAATTATTTCTTTTTAATAAGTGTTCGAATAAACGACCCTCTTGTGCAATGCACAAATTTAGTCTTTTTTGTAGATTTTCTCGGACCCTGGACAAAATTAGTGGCGTTATTGTTCTATAGGTATCCCTAATCCTGTTTCGCATATCTTCCACTGTTGTTGGTGGATTAACGTACACCTTATTTTTAATATAACCCCATAGGAAGAAATCTAATGGGGTGATGTCGCAAGACCTTGGTGGCCACTCAATGAAACCCCCACGTCCAATCCATTTTTGCGGATATCGTTGGTCCAAAAACGCACGAACTTCACGATGGTAATGCGGAGGCGCACCATCTTGCTGGAACCACATACTGTCAAGCTCATCCCTATCGAGACCTTGAAGCAGTTGGGGTAGTTCTTCTTGTAGAAAGTTCAGGTAACTATGGCCATTTAGTGGTTCATTAAAAAAGTGGGGTCCAATAATTCGATTATGATGAATACCACACCAAACATTTAATGACCAGTGGTTTTGATGTTGCACCTCTCTAATCCAAAATGGGTTTTCTGTGGCATAATAATGCATGTTGCGTCTATTTACGGCACCGTTACTTCTAAAAGTAGCTTCATCACTAAACATTACCTTGCATAATAAATTTGGATTTAATTGAATCTCCGCATTTATTGTACGACAAAAGTTTTCACGACTTTCAAAATCCTGTCCATGCAATTCTTGGTGTAATTCCATGTGATATGGATGATACCTATATTTCTTGGTAGTACGATTAGCGGTGGATTGTGATGTTTCACATAATGCTGCTAACTGACGGCTACCAATATAAGGATTTTCCTGAACATTTAACAATACTTGTAGTTTTTTTTCTTCATTAGTTACTGGTTTGTTGACCACTTTACGTTTTGGATAATCAACAGTACCAGAAGAATCAAATCTTTGCATTAAGTTTTGAAAAGTATGGGTATTAGGCTGGCGTCGATCAGGATACTTCATTTTGTAAATTCTTTGAGCAAGAAGGCAATTTTTTTTAGCCTCTCCTATTGTATAAATCATATCTATTAACTCATTCTTTGGAAAATTCATTTTACAATATAAGATGAATGCAAAAAAAAACAAACTACACTACATAAAAACCAAAAGAAGCGATTACGGTTATAAATTTGACACACAGAAAAATGTTCTTTTACATTGTTTTTGCCATGGCTACTATGATAATGAAGGCTATTTCTGTAAAAATGTATGGAAAATAAGAAAAACTGAAATATCTCAAAAACTATTATAAATAGGTACAGGATATATTGAACAAAACTTTTAGGGTTTTTATTACTCTATTAAATAACATGAAAATATACAGGGTGTACTATTTAAAAAAAAAAGATATTTATTCATTTAAACTTGTTCAAATTTGAGCCGATGTGTTCAACACCCTGTAGCTTTTATTGCAAATATTAGGTAAAAATTATTTTAACTTGTCCTTGGCCTTGCTATATTCCAAATTTGAATATATTTGTCACAAAATTGAAAACGTTATTTAGGATTGAATTGATGCTTGAAAATGTGACTTTTTTTCTTTAAACTTAATTATCTCAGAAACTATAAAGTTTTGTTATAGTAAACCCTTAATAAAAAAGATTTAAAATTATAAGCTAAATCGAAAATACGATTCGTATATAGGGTGTTCTATTTAAAAAAATACAACTTTATGCTGTCCTAGTTTTTTGGCTCACCCTGTAGAGTCCTAAATATTTTTAAAATCTGCGTAAAAATAAACTAAATCAAACAATAAATATAGTTTCTTTGTTAATTTCACCGAAAAGGCACAAACCTACTTCATCCAATCGTTGACTCACCCTGTACAATGCAACAGAAGATTCCGTATGTAAAAACATTACAATTTTGTAAAACTTACTAGTTACCAAGATACAGGGTAACAAATTTGAAATTTTATTCTCGATTTTTTTTAATTAACTTATTATAATTTCGAATATATATACAAAATGTGGTTATCCGAGATATTTTAGAGACGAGATTTTCAATTTTATCCATATTTTGGGGTTACTTGTAGAAAGCGCAACCTGTACTATTGTGCATGACTCTAAAACGTCATAAGATTTTTTGCGCCCAACCCTGTGTCACACGTGAACGGCGTACAACGGCTGGTACGACCGATGCGGTGTTCTCTCACCTAGAACATAGCATGAACCTCGCCAAGGTTGTCTGTGGTACATGTAGAATACTCTTGCTGCAAAGCGCCAGAGCTTCATTTACCACGCCCAACGTCTTTGCAGCCTCAACTGCGTTAGATCATTCATCTAGGAGACAGTTTTTGAAAAGTCAATATTTCAGTAAGAAATAAAAAGATTTATCGGCCGTATTTAAATGGTTGTCAAGTCATGTACGATCCTTTCGGGCAGAAAAAAGAAAAAAATATAAACAAACAGTTTATTTCCTGCAAATACCACTCTGGCACTCTTTCCATACGCGTTTTGAATACGTTATGGTCTCGTTAGTGGAGCAGTATCGAACCGAGAACAACATTCGCTGTAACGTAAAGAAATCTATTTGTCGTGTTTAAGTGGTTGTTTACATATATTATCCTTTCAGATAGAGAAAAGGAAAGAATATATACAAACAGTTTATTTCCTGCAAATACTAATCTGGTCCCCTCTCTATACGCATTTCGACCACCTTATTCTCCTCAGTGGAACTGTAACAGTTTACTCCTGCAAATGCCACTCTGGTAGCTCCACAGACGAGACCATAAGGTGGTCGAAACGCGTATAGAAAGAGGACTAGAGTGATCTTTGCAGGAAATAAACTATTTGTATATATTCTTTCCTTTTTTGTGCATGAAAAGATAAACATATAAACAACCATTTAAATACGGCAGATAAATTTCTCTATTTCTTACTGAAATTTTGAGTTTTTAAAAATTTCACACTACTCTGGTGATTCATAGATGTCGTTCGACTAGCGATATTGTTCAGTGTAGCATCGAAGGCGGCAGATGGCAGGTTTTTAATATCATATCGACATACATTTGAATTTATATATTATATAGCAGTTGTTTCCTGCGAATATTGCTCTCGGTTCTATACAGCTCCACTGATGAGACCATAAGGTGGTCAAAACCCGTATGGAGAGAGGACCAGAGTGATATTTTTTCTCTGCCGGAAAGGATAATACATATAAACAACCACTAGAAGACAGTGTTAGCGTAACTTTTTTTGAAATAAAAAAAATTGTGTTTTATCTGTTCTATATAAAAATGCTATACTTTGTAAATGTCGCCACAAATAACGGTCTTGAATATCTTTCCTTTCAAAATTTCCCATACAGCCTATTTTAAATATTTACGAGATGTTTCGGGAAGAAAGGAAAATATTTTTAGAATGTGTTTTTCAGGTGAAAATAAAAAAGGCGTATAAATATGTGTCAAAATTTTTTTGCAGGATACAGTGTCAAAAACTAAAGTACACTTTTCTTTAGTTGATCAATTCAATCGGTCAGTTTTAAAGAAAAGTTTTTTTTGGCTTTCTAATTACAAATTGAGACGATGCTTGAATTTACAGACGGTTTGAAATTGGACTAACATGTCGGGCAAGAAATATTTTAATTTATCACTTGAAAAATTATATTGGACAAAAGATCTCAAGAAGCTTGTTTTCTCATAATGGGGATTATACTACCTTACAAACACTTTTCTTACAGTTTATTTTCTTTAACAAGAGTTTAATTTATTTGATTTGAAAATAGCCGTCTTTCTGCTATTCTAGCATTCACCACAAATTATGTCTTCTTTACAAACACCCACGAAAGGCGTTTCCACCAAAACCAAATTTAATGACCTTGCCTGCCTCGCGATCCGCTATATTACCCTGGGAGAAATTGTTAAAGTTAGAAAGAGTACCGCTACATCTTAAGCAGATTCTACAAAATGCGTTCCCGTGAAAAGCAAATGTTTATAACGCTTTCAGTTAGTTGGAACCTAACTTTACTATGTATGTTTTGTCGTATTGTTTTATATTCGTATTTTATACAGGGTATTCTCAAATTTAAGTCATTTTAAAAGCTTATGGAACTCGTAAGAGGCGCGGATCCAGGGGGGAGGCGATTGCCCCCCCCCCCCCCAAGAGCTTTGAGTTTAGGAAAAGAAACTCGATTTTTCCTCTTATACTACAGTTTATTTAAGAACTAGAGAGAGTAATAAATCATTTTTTACCCTTTTTCTCTTCGCAAACTCTTAGTCCGGTGTCTTTAGCAAAATCTGTTAGACACATATGTTTTTCATAGTAATGGGTTAGAAATTTTATAATGAAAAATACCGATCTATAATAATGGACTAAAACGTAGCCTTATTCTCTCAAAAAATTCGAAGTTATAATTTAAATACCTACAAAATATCCATTGTCAAAAATACAAAAAGTTAAACATATATAAAAAAATAAATTCGTCCATATAATATTAAAATATTTTTGGGGCTATTGGTCATTTTATTATTAATTAAAAACATTTTTAGGGTATTTGATGTTTCAGTGCAGAATTACAATGAAACACTAAAAAGAGATTCAAATGTAATTACTTTTTTTATGTTGTAATTAAAATTAGACCTACTTATTTTTATTTCTATTGTACTGATATCTTAATTTAATTTACTTTATTATATGGAAATGCGATAGCCTCAAAAAAATAAGATAAACATGTTAATTCTACACGCTTAAGAAAAAGACACAAATACAATAATAAAATAATAAAAAACTTATGGCTAATTAGAATTAAATATATATAAAATTAAAGACTGGGACACCCTAATATAAAAATATATAAAAAAATTAAAAACATATAAACAACATTAAACAATAAAATACAACAAAAACAAAAATTTAAATAATAAATTGTGTTTGCACCAGTAAATATTACGTATCTAATTCCTAATCAAAGTCAGTAAAACTATCTTCGCTCAAATTTATTAAAATTGGTTCCTCTATCTCACCGATCATGAGATCGAGTTCTCATATTTTGTTTTATTCTTTTATTATATTGATTTTCCCAATTTTCCGCAGTAATTTTATTCAAAAAAGTCTTTCAAAAGTTTAGTTAATTACTAATTTTGTTAATTATGTGATTTCTAGCAACTCTACCTTTTACTTGAGAGAGATATTTACTTCTCCAACGGACAGTTTCCGGACGATCTATAGGAACAGATTTTCTATCTGGTTTTTCCCAGCAAAAATTAAGTTCTCTGAGCAATTTCTAGAGATCAGTTCTTTTAATTTCAGGTAAATCGCGATCTTTATTGATTTAAGTTAGAATTTTGTAGACGGTTGGGATCTGCTTCTCATAATAAAGTGTACATACAACCCCTTTAATTGCAGTTTTCATCTCTTCTTCCAACGAGGTTTTTCATCTGCCTGTAATCGAATGTGGCTTGGGAATACTAACAATTCTAGTGGTTTTTTCTCCTTCAGTATTCGGTACATAGATTTTCCAACTCCTGTCATGTTGGACAACATCTCAATAGAGCTTTTAACATTATTATCTAGATATTGATATCTTAAGGCATCATAAACATTCATCGTAATAAGTTTTTCGTTGAAAAAAATGCCCTGGTTTAACGATTTTGGAATAAATATAACTAATCTCAAATAATATATAAAAACAAGCTCAAACAAGATAAATCACTAAGAACAAGCTGTAAGGTGTACTTTGCTCACTGACAGAAATTAAATTAACCTATCAGAATTTTTATGTTGCAGTAAATTTATAAAATATATTTAAATATAATGAAATATAATTAGATTTACAGCAGTTCTCAGTTACCTGCGGCACTGGAACAGGTACGTTGGAGGTTTCGGTAACAGTTTTATTACTCTCTCTAGTTCTTGAATAGAGTATAGGAATGTGTATACTTACGATCGCCCTCCCCCCTTCCAAGAGCTTTGAGTTCAGGAAAATAGAACCCATTCTGCTTTTATATTAGGAATGAGTATGCTGCTTGCATCCACTCCCCCCCCCTCGTTGACAACTTGTTTTTCTTGCCATACTGTACTTTTGTGATATCACCGCCTCCCCCCTCAAAGAGAGAGACTTGATCCGCCCCTGACTCGTAAAGAGGAATCGATTTACCAAAAATCATTTCTATGAAAGTTGGCAAATAAAGAAATTATTAACAAGTATTTAGAAAATTTAAAAACTGTAATACAAACCTTATTTCATGATATTGCTTTGTAAAAACTGTGTTTACTACACTGAATAGATTACATCTTGTTCCACAAAAAGTGCTTCAAATTGTCACCATCTGCTCGATGTATCTATGAGTGACTACCCGCATCAAAAATAAAATCTCTGTCTCCACGGATAACATCACAAGTATTTTCAATGCGCTGTTGTAGTTTTTCCACAGTATTCACTTCCCTATCGTGATAAACTAACTGTTTTAAATAGTCCTGCAGGAAAAAAACGAATGGATTTAAATCCGTGGAACGTGCAGGCCAAAAAATGGGTTCATTTCGTCCTATCCATTTATTAAAAAACACATTATTTAAATGTTCATGAACTTCTGGTCTGAAATGTGGCGGAGCTTCATCATCAAGAAACCACATGTTCTGTCTCACATTTAAAGAAACATCTTGTAATAATGGTGACAGATTGTTTTGAAGAAAGTCTAAATAATTTTCACGTGTCAGTCGATTAGGAAAAAAGTAAAGCCCTATTAGCATGCCATTTACTACGCCCGCAGACTTCTTTAAACTACATATGGATTTTCTACTGTCCAAACATGGTTATTGTGGAAATTATTTACTCCATTTCTTGTAAACGTGGCCTCATTGGTAGCCAAAATAAATTTGATAATATTGTCATTTATGTTGTACTAATGTAAGAGGCAATGACAAAATTCAACTCTTCTACGATACTCTTCTGGCTGCAATGCTTGTACCCTTTGATAGTGGTACGGATAAAGTTGTTCTTGACCTAACGTTTTCCACATTCTACTATGAGCAACTTTTACTTGACCTGCTATGGATCTAGTGCTCGTTGCTGGGTTGTTTTCTATAATTTCTCAAATTTCTTCCTAGATCTCCACCATTTCGCGTAGAGAAGATCTTCCAGCGTGGCCTTGTCGTTTTTCCTTTAAATGCCCGGTATCGCGAAGTCTTATAACTAAATTTACAAACATCCACGGAAACGGATGGTTTCGTAAAAGAAATATCTCCGCTTACAATGACATACTGCGGCTGCATTTTGTTGGCACTCCCCGTACGTTAATATTATGTCCACTAGTTCATTGTTTTCATAAACGTGTACCATTTTTATTGTATAAAACACCCAAAAATGAAAAATAATATCACGCACTACTGTATGAAGCACTGATTAAATTGAAAATCGCACTCAAAATCGTGTAACAATTACATACAAAAAATAGGCATACCCAGTATCTGTAGCAAACAAAGTGTTTACAATGCAATGGCAGGAAATATGAAAAAAGGTTTATATTACTGTTTTTAAATAATTGTTAATAATTTCTTTATTTCTCAACTTTTATATAAACCATTTTTAGTAAATTAATTTCTCTTTATGAGTTTTACAAGCTGTTAAAGTAAATGATTAAACTTTGAGAAGACCCTGTATATCTTATGCGGAATTATCATATGTAAAATATTTTCGTTTAAAAATGGTTTAAAGAATCACCTGTGACTGCGCGGCGAAAACTGGAAAAAATATGGCTCTGTTTAAATTCCCGTAAAATCCCTTAAGGTAAACATTTGAATATTATGAGAAATGATAAGAACAAAAATGTAATATAGCGCGTCGCGAGGCATCTAAAATCAAGAAAATTAGACCTATCAGTTTTGTATACTAGAGTTCAATCTTGTGTCTTTTCCGAGATAATTAACAAAAACTGAGTTAAATTTTTTTGGCATCCTGTAGCTCGCAGGAAAAGCGTTTTGGGTGCGCATAACTATATGAATTTTTTCTGAATTTAAAATATTTGAATTTCCTCCCGAAGCACGCTGTACAATTTAGAGGTATTAAAATTTTTAAAGTAGGCATTGATTGAAACAAAAAAATAAAATAAAAGGCGCTTCCGTGCTAATAATTCATTATTATGTCTTTTTAAAATGAAATTTGTATTTAAATAATTCATAATTTTTTGGCAATGCTGTCATGTAACAATAAAAATGTATATAAAAATATTATATATTTTGTATTGCCTTTGATCTAAGTTATTCTGTAAATCAAGAATTAATTAATGCGATTTTTTATACTTATTTTAAATTGGTTGCATTAGCAATTTTAAAAGCAAATATCTCTTGAACAAATAATCTTTTCCAGCGGTATACCTTAGGAGAAAAATTGTTTTTTTTTTATTTATACATTAATGCAAGTTATGACGTTTTATCACATTTTGTTCAAATATTTGAATTTAAATAAAAGTTTAACTTCGACACCATGTTGCAGGTACGTTTAGCTAAATCACAAGGTTTTGATACTGTTACTCTATGTACCATTACTTATGAAGCATCCTATATATACGATATTATTACTATTCTTGTTAGACTTTGTCTACATAAAATTCAAATACAATTGTTATAAACAATAAATAATTAAAAAGCAGCCTGTATCGCTCCTGACAACCTCCTTTTCATGTCTGTAAAGTTTCTTTGAAATCAGTTTAGTCGTTTCGAAGATCAGACTGTGCAGATACATAGAAAAAAAAACAATCTATATTCCGCTTGACAACCTCCTTTTCATCTCTAATGTTTTATTGAAATCAGTTCAATCGTACGAAAATTAGCCGTACAAACAGACATACAAATAAAAAAAAGCAGCCTATATCGTTGACAACCTTCTCTTTATGTATTTAAAGTTTCATGGAAATCGGTTCAGCCATTTCTAAGATTAGCCCGTACAGACAGACAGAAACTTTAATTTTATATATTAATATTATTTTTCCTTATTCTTTTTTATTGCTACTTTGTGAATAAAAAATGTTTATTAACTAATAGGTTTATTATATATAGCTGCTATCAAAAGTCTAGGCACACCACTATTTAAAAAACAGTGCATATATCAGCCATAGACAAAAAGAACAAAATAAATATACTCCAGTCTTCCTATTGAATTTGTAGCGATTTCATGTAAAAATTTATTCCAGATATCTGAAAGTTTCAGGTCGTAAGGGACACCCAGTAGATGATAAATACGTAAAAAAATACAGCTAGACCAGCCTTGTTGTTTTATAAATAACATCCAAAGTAGGAAAATTCGACTTTCTGTCCGTAGAATTATCCGGTAACATTTTAGAGAAAACTTGTCCAAATGAAAGTCGTGGGTATTGCAAAGACCTTTAATTTCATTTTTTACACGTCAAAATCGATAAATAATTTATCGAGATAATGGCGAAAAACCACCTTTTCTCCACTATTTTATAAATGTTAATAACTTTTGCAAGAAAAGTCAGAAGTGATGTATAACCCCTTGATGTTAAGGCTATTATGCGCCTTTATAAATGTGCGAATGCTGTACCAAATCGGTTTGGTAGTTTATGAATAAATAATATTAATTGTTTATCCCAGACACTAAATGTTCAAACAATTGTCCTTGGCCAGAGGATGATTTTACAGATATTTGCAAAAGCGGAATGGATTCTTTCAAGTTGAAACTACAAGCAAATATGAAAAAGCGATGGATTTTTAAAAAAATTGTTGTTAAAAAAACCGTTTTAAGAAGGGGTACCTTTTTTACGTATAAACAATTGGAATAACTATGTTAATTTTAATGATAAGTTTGTGAATAGGTGGACCTGAAAGCTGGTGAAAAAACACGAATTTAAAAAAAGTCTCCTACTACCAATAGGAGCTAAGATGACATTTCTTTTAAAATCATATTTATTTTGTTTATAAACATTAGGAGTCGAGATTTTCAAAGATTTTAAATGAAGACCTATATTTTATGATGCAAATATGAAATTTATGTCAGTAAAGTTATAGCCTTTCGAAGTGAAGGTACTTTTGCAAGTGCGTTGTACCGAGTGGTGGGGGAAGCTCGGCTTTCTCATGGTGTGCTTTTGAAATTCAAACTTCAAATTGAAGTGCGCAACAAAATAATATTATATCTCGGTTTCCAGATAACGTCTTCACTGTTTTAAAACCCAGATAACTCGACGAAATATGACGAACTGACTTATTTTTATTACCATAGGAAATCGAGAAATACCGGAAAATTGCCATTTCATCGGAAAACACATTTTTTGGCAATATTAACACTAATATTGTTTCAAAAAACTTTACTACTAGTTTATAACTACATGAATTTCATACTTATCAATTTCATCATAAAATATAGGTCTTCGTTTCAAATCTGTGAAAATTTCGACTCTTAATGTTTATAAATAAAAGAGATATGATTTTTTAAAAAAATGCTCTTATTGGTCGGAGGAGACTTTTTTTTTTTAAATTCGTGTTTTTTTCACCAGCTTTCAGGTCCACTTATTAACAAACTTGTATCATTAAAATTTACAAAGTTATTCCAATTGTTTATACCTAAAAAAGGTACCTCTTCTTTAGACGGTTTTTTTAACAACAGTTTTTTTTTAAATCCATCGTTTTTTTATCTTTGCTTGTAGGTTCAACTTCACAGGATCCATTCCGCTTTTGAAAATATCTGTAGAATCATCCTCTGGGCAAAATTATTATTTATAAAATAGTGCAAAAAAGGTGGTTTTTCGCCATTATCTCGATAAATTATTTATCGATTTTGACGCATAAAATTAAAGGTCTTTTCAATACCCATAACTTTCATTTGGACAAGTTTTCTCTAAAATGTAACCGGAAAATTCTACGGATAGAAAATCGAATTTTCCTGCTTTGGATGTTGTTTATAAAAAAAAAACAGGGCTGATTTAACTGTACTTTTTTACGTATTTATCATCTACTGGGTGCCCTCTATGACTTGAAACTTTCTGCAAAAAATTTTTTCACCTTCTTTCATAGGAAGACTGGAGTAATATACCAAAAGGTTTATTGTTACATGTTTTAAAACAGCAAACCAAAAATATTTTTTCGGTAAAATCGTCACAGAATTATTACAAATTATAAGGAAAAACTATACATTCTTTAACACGCAAAATTCTAAGCCCATAATAAAAATTTCAGAAGCATTTAATCCTAAGAACGTTATCAAAACTAATAAGGATGGAGCTGATTTAATAATACGAGCCTGTGTGGTGGTGAGTAATAATATAAGGAACCATGTCTCCTCAAAAATTTTTAAAGGAAAATCTGCAGAGAGAGTGCAGAAAAGTGACTACTATTTCAAACAAGATACCGATTTCAAGCATGCCGCTTTCATTGTTCGTGAATGGCTACTATATAACACCCCTCATGCATTAAAATACCATTGGCAACGTTGCATGAGCGCGCATTTCAGATCTTTGAATACATTCAATTAAAAAATACCATATCCATTGATATTTTCAAAAAATACAAATTAATTAATTAGTACTATATATATATATATATATATATATATATATATATATATATATATATATATATGGATAAAATAATATTTTTTGACTCCATTGTTTACTTTTGAGACTTACCACCGCCTTTGCTATGAAACAGTCGAATATTATCAGTAGACATTTAGCTATTTTGTAGACTTACTTATTATAAAAGAGCACGGTTAGGCTGTCTTGGCTCTGATATAAAGATAAACAGTAAGAAAATATTGTTGCCAAATCACACACCAGTTATGACCAGCTGGTTTGAATAAGTGTTTGAAAACGCTTTGCAAACTATTTATTTTTAAATTATATTATTTCTTATTAGCATTTTAATATGTAAAATATTGGGTACAAATGGCCTCCTTAAGAGGTTACCCTGATCATTATTAATTTTTTAATTTAAACTAATACCTTACTTCATTTAAAATGCCCCTAGGCCTTTTAGAAGCAAATTTTGTTTTGATCTTAAACTCTTGAGAATTAAAGCATGTTTTCCCTTATAGTTTGTAATAATATTCAAAAAAATGTTTTTAGTGTGCTGTTATTAATCCTTTGGTATTTTTCTGAAGTACTGTATGTACACCTAAAACTTTTCATTGTCACTATCATTAAATAGCTTTTCCAAAATTCACCATCAAATAATATAAATAAATATAAAAAAAAAGTTTTATATGAACGTTTCCAATTATTCTGGGAACATATAATTGGTTTCCATAACAGAAGTTATCAAAAATATGTATTCTAGCTTTCAGTATTGAATAAAACGGACTAAGAAGGTAAATAAGCTGAAAGAACAGAAAAAAATAAAACTTTTTTCATTATATTGATTTAAGTTACTATAAGAAAAGCAATTATTTAAAAGTGCCTTAACTCTGTCTGTCAGGAATGGTAAGAGCTTCAGATAAAACTTTTTTTTCGTGACGATTATAAGCTGATGAAGTTTGGAGTATCTGTTTACTGATATCTTGCAGCATATATTTAAGTAAAATTATATTTTTTTCCCCAAAGCATCATATTTTTTCATAATGATAATATTATTTATTTCTTTAGACTCTGCATTCTATGCAAAAACCATTTAAGAAGCGGTTAAGAAAAATTGAAATTCTGGATACTAAAGTCCAAGTTTTTTTTATAGAAATTTCGGAAACTAGTTTTTTATACAGGGTAGGAATAATTGAAATGTGCTTAAGAAAAAATTACCCTCACTTTTTAATAGAGAAAATATATTGGAAAAATCAACACTAAAATAATTGATAATTGTTGCCTTCTAGCCGGGTTTTAATACCTTCTTGTTTGTTTAATATTCAACATAATTCCTAATAGCCTAAGCAAATAAAATACATGTGTTAATGAAATGAATATTGAGTTGATTATCGACATATATATATATATATATATATATATATATATATATATATATGTATATATATATATATATATATATATATATATATATATATATATATATATATATATATATATATATATTCTTGATTCTTGAACCATAGATTATATTTTTCTTTATTTTGTCTTTTCTTGGGTTTAGGTTCTATATTTAATAAATACACAAAACGATTGACGTTTCTCCCTTTATTCAAGGCATTTGCAAAATTCTTGCCTCCTTGACATTTGGCTGTTCTGTTACTGTTTTTTTTTTTTTTTTTAGTAACAGAACAGCAAAATGTCAAGGAGGCAAGAATTTTAAAAATTCCTTGAATAAAGGGCGAAACGTCAATCGTTTTATGTATTTATTAAATATAGAACCTAAATCCAAGAAAAGACAAAATAAAGAAAAATGGTATATATATATATATATATATATATATATATATCTATATATATATATATATATCTATATATATATATATATATATATATATATATATATATATATATATATATATATATATATATCTAGTTTATTATATATATAATTCTCCTTTTAGGCAGAGAATATGAAAAATATATACACAAACAGTTTATATCCTGCAAATATCGCTCTGGTCCTCTCTCCATACGCGTATCGATCACCTCATGATCTCGTCAGTGGAGCTGTATCGGACCGAGAGCAACATTAGCAGGAAACAACTGATATATGAACCATAAATTTCAATGTATGTCGGCAGGATATTGCACCTGCCATCTGCCAACTTGGATGTCAGACTGAAATATATCGCCAGTCGAACGACATCTATGAATCATAGGAGTAACGTGAAATTTTTAAAAAATCGAAGTTTCAGTAAGAAATAAAGAAATCTTTCTGCCGTATTTGAGTGGTTTGTTATATATGTAATTCTCCTTTCAGGCAGAGAATATGAAATATATATATATATACAAACAGTTTATTTTCTGCAAATATCGCTCTGGTCCTCTCTCCATACGCGTTTCGATCACCTCATGATCTCGTCAGTGGAGCTATATCGGATCGAGAGCAACATAAGCTGGAAATAACTGATATGGGAACCAAAATTTCAAGGTATGTCGGCAGGATATTGCACCTGCCATCTACCAACTTCAATGTCAGACTGAAAAAAATCGCCAGTTGAACATCTATGAATCATCGGAGTAACGTGAAATTTTTTAAAATCAAAATTTCAGTAAAAAATAAGGAAATCTTTCTGCCGTATTTAAATTGCAGAGGTCTCTCACACGAAGAATGGGCATCTATGTACCAAGACGACGATTTTTGCAATGAATTACCTCATCAGAATGTTAACAATAAACCAAAAAATGCTTAACAAGCAACAGTAGAGAACAGAGAGGACATTATAGGGCAGATTTTGGATGCCGATCAGAGTGGCGAAGAAGAGGTAGATCAAGAAATTTTTTACGACCATAACACAGCCAGCGAATTTTTGGAAGATTCAGGTGACGAGTGGAAGCCTAGTGACGAAAAAAATAGTCAAAAACTTAAAAAAAAGCCAAAGAGATGACAGCGATACAGAAAAAGAAGTAAAGGAAGAAACTGAAAAGGGTTATTGTTACGGAAAAGATGCAATAAAATGATCCAAAAATGGATTTATGGAACGTAGAACCCCGGCAGGAAATATAATAAATTTTTTGCCGGAACTTCCTGGTCCAGCTAAAGACGGACAGATGCAGATACATTGGAATCCTGGAGTATTTTGGTGTGTGGCCAGATATTAGAACAAATTATTGTCTATACCAATTAAAAAATTGCTAAAGTAAGAACCAGTGATGCAGCATTTAAATGTCGCTTTCAGTCACGTTAAAGATATCTTCTTTCGTATATTAATGGCACAAATTTACACAAAATTGAAACTTTTATTGGATTATTATATCTTCAAGGTATTTTTAAGTCTAACCATAAAGATCTCAGACCTATGTGGAGTAGTGATAGTACTGGACGAGATATTTCTAGATTTACGATGACTTTGGCTCAATTTAGTTTTTTGCTCAGCTGTCTAAGGTTTGGTGATATTGATTCCAGGTAAGAAAGAGCCTTAGTAAATAATTTAGGACGTATTTCGGACTTGTTTCAAGAATTTATTTTATGTGCATTTCGCATGTATATACCGAACAAATTGGCCAAGTACGGGATAAAGATCAAAATTTTAGCCGATGCTAAAACCCATTACATTTGTAGTGCAGAAGGATAATTGGGCACTAAAAATGGACAAGAAAATAGGAGCCCATTGCCGAATCCTACCCAGGTTGTACTTCGCTTAGTTAATTATCTATCCATTAGGTCCAACAGAAATTAGTATTCTTTTATAGAAAGAAACTACAAATGAAGTATTGAAGCGAAACTTTACTTTACTTTACATACACTGAAAACAAAGGCGAATTCCACTCGGATTTCAGGATAACTCGCCGCTGACCGATGACAATTTACTGGAGTTAACAGTAGAATAATTTATCAGTATTCAAGTAACGGGCATGAGATATATCGTCATGCTCTCGTCATATAACTTGGACCTTCCCTGTGTGAGCCATATATTCGAGATAATATCCAGCAAAAACATTGCTCGCCAGATTCGTGAATGCATAACGAAAATGGTTGCAACTTTTTTACGAGTTGAGAAAGTACCCCAAGAAACCGTTTCTAGGTCAAAGAGGAAGTGATGTGCTTTTTGCCCCAGCGGAAGTGACAGGAAGATCAACGTGCACTGCGTCAGCTGCAAACAGCCTGTTTAGTTACAGTGTGCAAAAAAAATATGTCCTATCTGTATAAAAAAAATGTGTCCCTGGGACTCTGGCAGAGTACAAGTGTACTAATAAAAAATATTATAATAAGGCAATTTTCGTCCACCTGTTTAATAAAAATATCCTGTAGTCGCTTTTATATTCTTAAGGAGCATTAAGTACCTCCAAACAAGGAGGTAAAAATGTGAAGAAAAATAAAATTAATTTAGCGGAACTTTTGTCGTAAATGACCGTGGTAACCTCGTCGTCAAGTAATTTATATTTTTATGAGTCAGCACGGACCAGTTTCTTCTTATTATCGTCAAAAATATTTTTATCTCATTATTTTTAAAACATCAAGATGTGACTTTTATCACGCATTTACGTACATTTTACCCTAAAAAAATAAAATATCGGCTTAAGAAAATTATTGAAAGGAAAGCATCGATGTTAGATTATTAAAAGTCAATTAAACTTGAAAAGTTGCAAATCTGGGAGACCTGTATATAAGCTTTGTTTTTTTTTTAATTCTACGTGAAAAATATACTATAAAAATAAAGAGAAAAGAAAAAATAATTTTTTTAATCTACGTTTTATTTGAACTGTCATGTTATTTGGAGGCACAAAACTTAAGAAGTAGTTGCAATTGCCAAACTCCTTTTTAAATTTCCTGGTTTATAGTTTTTAGTCATGTTTTTTTTTTCAAAATATTCGTTCGCGATACTTTCAGAAAAAAACAAATTCGAAGTTTTAATAGGAATGGATTTTAATTTTGCCTCCATTCTTTACCATAAATGTTTGCAAATTATTAATTTATGTATAATAATACAAATGCATAAAATTTCTCCAGATAGGTTTTGGACTAAAACTGAAAAGAGACATGTTGTACATGAATAGAAAATATGCCAAAAGACAGGATTGTCTATACAGAACCGCTTGGAGAAACGCAAATGGCGCGGGTAACTGGGGGATGTCCTCAAAGGGGAGTTCTATCTCCACTGCTTTGGAATCTGGTAATGGATGGGCTTTTGCAAATTCTGATCAGGGAGGGTCACTCAGTATTAGGATATGCTGATGACTTGGTAATCTTAACCCAAGGTAAATTTAATTCAGCTGTAAGGGAAAAACTGCAACAGGCTCAGGATTGTGGAAAAATGGATTGGTTAGAAAGGACTAAATATAAGTTCCCAAAAGACTGTCCTAATCCACTTCACAAAATGGAGGAAACTAGAGGACCTTGGTCCCATTATCCTATAAGGAAACACAATACCACTTTCCCAGGAAGTAAAATATCTTGTGGCAATATTGGACTCCAAACTAACCTGGAATAAGCATGTGGAAAACATAATGAAAAAATCGGAATCAACCCTTATGATTGTTAGAAGGCTGCGTGAGAAAACATGTGGCATCTCACCAAAGATGATGCATTGGTTATACACGAATGTGGTGAAACCAGCGATTACATATGCACTATGGTGACCCAAAGTAATGCAAAGAACAGCTATGACCAAGCTAAGGGACATACAGTGGGCCGTCTGTTTGGACATGAGGGGGGTCTATGAAGTCGACCCCAATCTTAGTAATTGCGTGCATTCCAGACCTCTTTCCAATATATTTAGTGATTCAAGGAGAGGCTACAATAACGCTTCACCGGCTTACACCACTCAATGCCAATAGTACAAATGCTGATGACAGGACACAAAACTATATGTAATAAAATCAGGGGCCCTGGATTGGACATAGACACAGACCATATAATCTCGGGCTACCTCTACAATATACCGTTCGGAGTTTCTATAGAAGTTCGAAGGGTAAATAAGCTAAACCGAGCCATCTTCTGGGATACTTCTGTGGTACACTAACGGTTCAAAAACCAAACAAGGTATCGGAGCTGGGATATATGGGCTAGGAAAATACCCAACAGTATTCCAGGCAGAAATATATATAATTTTACAATATGCAGATGAAATAAAACGGAAAGCTTACAAAGGGAAGCGGATCTACATTCATTCTGACAGCCAAGCAGCCCTAAATGCTCTTAGGGATCAAAAAATATCATCTAAATTGATTTGAGAATGTGAGTGAACTGATAATTCTGGCAAGGGATTACAGAGTTATGTTAAAGTGGGTACCAGGACACGAAGGCAGCATGGAAATGAGAAAGCTGATGAGCTGGCGAGAGCTGGTTCATCATCATAGTATATTGCTCCCGAACTGGCTCTTGAGGTGCCACGATGTGCGGCGCAAGAAGCTGTTAAACAATGGATCAAAAAAGAGCACAAAAATCACTGAAAAGCCAGACAGGGATTGAATCATAGTAAGCTATTTATTGGGAATTCTGACCCAAAATTAGCGAGGAAACTACTGCAAATGAGGAGGAACTGATTAAGAGTAATCACAGGCATAATGACGGGACACATAGCCATCAAAGTTTACCTGAATAAAATGAACCTTTACAACGGCGACCTCAGCTGTAGACTATGTAGTCAAGCCGATGAAACGGTAAAGCATATCATGTGATTGTGAGTCACTAAATCAGAAAAGACAACAAACCTTCGGTAACTGAATGAAGAAATAGTGACTCACTCCATAGCAGACTTATATAAATTGGTTCAGAAGGCTAAGTTAACAGAATGGCTGTAAATCAAGGGTGAGCACAATGAGCTTATACTGGCCTCAGTGCATTCGGCGTCATGAAGGAAGAAAAAAAAACTAAAGAACATTGAAAGGTAGTTTTATAAATCCATAAATTTTAAATATACTAGTAGTACAGATATTTTGAACTGAATTCTGCTTGTATTAAATTAAATAAAAAATGTAATTTTATATTGCGTTTCTTAAATAATCTCTTATCCTCTGTTTATACTTTTGTGTATTTGAAATCATCTGGCAAACTTCTTTTTAAAGTTTTTAAATTTTAATTTAATTTAAATTAAGTATTAATCTGAAACCTTAAACCCTGAAATCACCGCAAATCTAAATATTTAAAACTGAAAATTTGGAATATAGGAGAAAAGTTGTGGCTCTAAGTTTTAACATAAAAGATGTTCAATTAACCTATCTTTCTTAATTCTTCATACAATTTGTCTAGACCGATGCATACTATATGAATAAACAAATCTATATAACTCGTCCGTAAGAGGTTTTTGTTAGTAAAATTACATAACATTATTGCAGAACAGTTACATCTATTATCATTCTTTCTTAAAGCTGTGTTTTCGGGCGAGTCCAGTTTCTAACGTTTTGAGCTTATCATAAATTGTCATGGTTCCTATAACGCTTTAAGAAATTTCCTATAGTACCTAGAAAACACGACAGGACTCTTTGTCATTTGTAAGTTAAAAACTACCCAGATTCTCTCGAATTCCAACGCGCTACATGAGAGGCGTTATATAATTTCAATAGTGTTTTATGAAATAACATATGTTAATCCTAATACTAATAAATTTTAATTAAAACTGTACAGTATTTTATGCCTATACTTCCAAAACCAATAAGCAGCCTATATACCGTTGCCAAATATTCACCGTCTTCAAAGTAATTTAATTAATATAACGTAAATCAAGTGTTATATGCTGCTTCGGTATAAAGTGTTGTAATATATTACACATGTAGAGTGGAACAAATTTGCGAATCATTAGTAGGATCTCGCAAAAGCTAAAATACAGTTCAGATTATGTGAAATTTATGCATTTTTGAGCTCTTGATCGAAAATTTCCAAATACTTCTTTAGATATTGTCGTATTAACGGAATATGAGTATTTTTTTTTAAATTTTGGCCACGTCAATAACAGTCATGTCCCTTTTCAGATTCCATGTTGTATTAACGACGCGTCGTTAAAGTAACTCGTACGCGCCGCTAACCTCGTCTTTTTATCGACGGTATCAATTTCAGAAATTAAGACACGCGGACGATCTTTATTATCTGTAGAATGTTATGTTGTCAAAGACAACCTAGTTTAAGAACCACGAGCTGTGTAAAAAATAGAACAATCAACGTGACCCCCTAGAGCTAAACTCAATCGGAAAAAGGACAAGTTGACTCCAAAAGAGCAACCCGGAATGTCTTTGACTACGTTTTTATAGCCAGTGTGACGTCGCGCTCTGAATTCGGGGAAGCACCTAGTCAAAGGCCGCCACCGCGCCATTTAATATCTGGAGTTTCCCGCGTCGGCAATCGAAGAATTGTAGTTTTAGCACTGTACGCCGTATTATTTAAATTATTTCATTTATTTATGGAGTTTGCGGACATATTAAATCTGAAATTTAATATTTTGTTATAAAACAAGCGTATATTCACAACAATATCCTTATAGAAATACCATTTCGGTTTTTAATTTTCTATGCTAAAATAATAAAAAGAAAAAAATTCTTTGTCTCTTTACTTGAAGTAATCTCCGGAACTACCGAACTGATTTTAAAAATGCTTTCGTTGTTGAAGATATAATATTTTCCTTTTGAATATTAGCTACCTTTTGGCAGGCCCAAAAGGGGCTAGAAATGAAAGTTGTTGGCAAAAACGTTAGTATCGATGTATTACACGAAATTCTTAGGAGTGATTTTGGAAGCAAAATTTTGTTCTTATGTGGTTTCAAATGAAGGTTTATAAAATGGATAATCAAAATGTCAAAGTAAAAATATCCGTATTTTTCATCATTTGATAATAGATATACGACGTGACAACGCCACAAACGCAGATAACAGAGAGAGACAGCACCACAATGAAGGTAACACACAGAGCGACTCCCGTCGGTACTAATAACACAGATGTTCAAGGTTCAGCTGTGAGGGTAACAGACATAACGACTCCTGTCGGTACTAATAACACAGATCTGCAAGGTTTAGCTATTTACAAAGTAAAATAAAAGGTATTTTTCAGCTCTATCTCAGAGAGGTAAAAGGAAATTATATTTTTACATAGAACTTTCATATCTGTGTTTTGGGTTAAAACATTCAATTTTGGATTTTCATTTTATTCTTTCTTATAAAAGAGATCAAATCGTTAGAAGATTTAAAATTCATCTGCCTGTCCTTGTCATCAAGTATAAATTTTTATAAAAGCTCTAAAAGCCTCGAATATTACCATATATAAAATTTGTTATAAAAGAGATCAAGTCGTTAGAAGATTCAAAATTCATCTGTCTGTCCTTGTCATCAAGTATAAGTTTTTATAAAAGCTCTAAAAGCCTCGAATATTACCATATATAAAATTTGTTATGAAGGAAAAGAATGGAAATTTCTTCTAACAGTTATTTAATCAAATACGTAGAGTATAAAAAGTTTTTTGTTAAATATAATATATGAGTGTAGCCAGAACTGAATCCTCTAATTCACTAACATGGTCTAACTTTAAAACCGACCTAAGTTAACAGTTAAGCAAGGTTTGAACCTTATAAAAACAAGGTTAAAAAAAATTTTCCTTTATAACTAAACCGGTAAAAATAGAAAATTTTTTTTATTGTCGGAATGCAACTAATTCTATTACCGATGTCAAGGCTTTATCTCTAGGTTTATATCCTTAATATACTTGTTTCTTTGTTGACATCTATACATGTAAATAAAATTGCTGTCTGTCTGCTGTCTGTCTCTCTGTGTATATGGATTAATTGTCGAAACGGTTGAATCGATTTCGATGAAACTTTATAGACATGAAAAGGAGATGATCAGGAGTGATATAGGCTGCTTTTTCCTGTGTGTCTGTCCGCTTGTATGAGCTAATCTTCGAAACGGCTGAACCGATTTGGATAAAACTTTACAGACATAAAGAGATTGTGAGGAGTGATATAGGCTGCCTTTTCTTGTTTGCTTTTATGTCCGTCTGTCTGTCCGAACCGATTTCGATGATTTTTTAGAGACGTAAAAAGGAGGTTGTCAGGAGTGATATAGGTTGATTTTTTCTGTCCGTCTGTATGCCTGCACGGGATAATCTTCGAAACTGCTAAACCGATTTCGATTAAAGTTTACAGAAATGAAGAGGAGGTTGTCAGAGGTGATATAGGCTCCTATTTTCTGTCTGCACATGCTAACCTTTGAAGAGGCCTAACTGATTTCGATGAAACTTTTCATACATAAAGAGGAGATTGTCAGAAATGATGTAGGTTATTTTTTTTTTGCCCGATCTAGTTGGCATGGAAGCTAGTCGTTCTAATTGATCTGTTTTGTTTACTTTAAGATGCTGCTAAAATTTGTATTATATATGTTGTCAAACAGACCTTCGTGTAAGAAAATTTGGCATAGAATTCTAGCCGGGAATTGGTGAGGAACAGTCATTAGATAAAAATAAACAAAATTTTGTTAATAGATAAAGAAAATTTTTTTATTCTTACATATTTAAATTTCAAAACTTAGTTAAATACGCAATTTTGCCAACATTTAAATTTAACTATATCCCTTATCATATAGGAGCTCAAAATCTTGAGGATTAAATTCCGTCCATCCTGTAAATTGAGCAGAAAACCAATTCTAAATCAAAATGATATATGTTACAATCCAGTAATTTGGCTTGCATAGTATTCAAATTATTATTGTAATTTATTGTCAAGCTTCCTTGTATTGGAAAGTCATTATTTTAGTTTTAAGTTGGAACGAGTTTTTCATTGAAGTTAATTAATTGCATTTTCTGATTGAAGATTTACATGTCTGCCGTTTAACAAATAGCAGTAATTAAATTTCTGTTTTTCAATCATTGCAATTCTAATAAATCTTTTTTTATTGATTAAGCAATTGATATAATGGTGATACAATATATATATATATATATATATATATATATATATATATATATATATATATATATATATTAAATCTTAGTGTTTGTTAAATAATGTATAACATCAGAAAAATACGCACTGAGAAACCTGTGTATTCGGTGTTTGCCGTGATAACTTTGTTATTATATAATATGTTAAGTCAGGGTCTCCAATTAGGTGGTAGGGCCACATTTAAGATATTTTTTTACAAAACGAGCTGACTCTGCATGTCCTTAGCGACCTGCCTCTGCTACCCACAATTACAATTCGGAAACTAAATTAGAGCTATATTAAATAACTGTGTTGCATTATTTGTAGGATTTTTTTGAGCTCTAGCGTAAGCCAAGAATTGATCTAATTTATATTATAGTTGTATCAATGTTTCCATTGACTTTCAAAATTATTTCGGACATACACGCAAAAAAACAGACCGGGAAAATGTCTTTTATAACGGATAGTGATTAGAGAAAATCAAATGTTTCTTTAAATTTAACCTGTTAGAGCCAAATTCACTAAAATGGACGCTTTGGTTACCATTGAATTTGGACCTTTTCGCTATTCAGTTTTGTTTTGCTTATTTATGTTATTATTATTTATACGGAGAAAGAAACTTTTATATAGAATATAAGGTTATAAGGATATAATCCTTAGAATTGAAAGAGGAATAGTTGTCTTCCGAAAAAAAAAAACAAATTTTCCGTTTTTACCTAGAATAATTAATTTTTATATTTTTCGTTTCTAAAATAGAAATGAAAGTTCTCATTTGAAAAAAACTTGACCTTAAAACTACCTTAAAGGACAGTTTCAAAATAAAAGTCAAGATCACTGTCGAACCTAACAACTTTTTTATTTAACATTTTTCTCTATCGGATGAACTTTGGGACATATTTGGGTAGCTTTTTTAAAATGTAATACCCTGTATACATTAGTTCTCTTGTATTTACTATTCAATAAAATATCATGCCAATTACCTTTAAAATAAATAAAGAAAACGCTTTAATTTGGCTAAAGATGTATTTTTCGCCTTGTTCAATTATTGCTGACACATTTTTTGTAATAAAAATCCCTGTTATAGCGTCTTCCGAAAAAAAAAAACGAAATTTTCCGTTTTTACCTAGAATAATTATTTTTATATTTGTACGGTTCTGATTCACTTTAGCACTTGTCAGTTTAAACCCTTTATCGAGAATACAAATCATATATATATATATATATATATATATATATATATATATATATATATATATATATATATATATATATATATATATATATATATAATGTGAATTTTGGCCCTTTATTTTATACCTGATCATAATATTTAAAAAAAAAATTGCTCATCTTTAAATTCATATATAATAGCTAAGCATCATATATTTTTCAAAATAAAATTGTTCTTAGGACCAATATATTCAAATCGATTTTTCAAATCATTTGATGCTAATAGCTCTGTCTTGTTTAAAATACTAACCTGAACTTCACTATGATAAGAAACAACCAATATTATATAGGGTATCCCATTTTAAATATTCAGCCAAATATTTCCCAGAGATGCTCAACACAAAAGGTTCGAAGAGGGTATCCAACAGCGAGAGACTTTGAGACTGACCTTTAAAGATAAGTTTTTTTTTTCAAACGAGATCACCAATTTTTAACTTAGAAATAAAAATTCAAAAAGTTTTTGTTATGTTTTTACTCATGTCTGACCGTGCAGAAATAATTTTGAAAATACCCATTATTATACCAAAATTAGATTGATACTCAACTTTCACATACCATGCAAATTTCTACAATTTTTGTACTTAACATTTTTCTCAAACGCCGTTAGTTTCCGAGTTATCGGCTCATTTTAAACTGATATATGGAGAAAATGACAGTTGACCGTCAAATAATCTCCAGATGATTTAAACCCTCATATTTCTTTATATGATACGCGAAATTTTCCATATTTTCATGTCTGCAATAAAACCATTGCATTTGAAAAAAAAACAACTTGACCTTGAAAACCAACTTCAAGTTCTACTAAATTAAGCTTTTTCAAAAATAAGAGATTTTTCTTTATTGTCTTTTTTTTTACAAAAATGCTTAGTTTTCGATATATTTTAGGAGGAATATTTTATGTAAAAAAGACATAAAAAGCGGACGTTTTCAAAATCCTTCCTTTGTACTCGGAAACGAGTAAATATATGGTTGAAAGGGAGATTTTCCCTACTTTTCGTTTCTAAAATAGAAATGAAAGTTCTCATTTGAAAAAAACTTGACCTTAAAACTACCTTAAAGGACAGTTTCAAAATAAAAGTCAAGATTATTGTCGAACCTAACAACTTTTTATTAAACATTTTTCTCTATCGGATGAACTTTGGGACATATTTGGGTAGCTTTTTTAAAATGTAATACCCTGTATACATTAGTTCTCTTGTATTTACTATTCAATAAAATATCATGCCAATTACCTTTAAAATAAATAAAGAAAACGCTTTAATCTGGCTAAAGATGTATTTTTCGCCTTGTTCAATTATTGCTGACACATTTTTTGTAATAAAAATCCCTGTTATAGTGTTAAATCAAAAGCGATTTCTCATCTCTTGTGTGAGTGGAGCTCTGATTCTCAATTTACTTTTTTTGATTGATGACACTTTTCGCAGTATAATTTTCTGTCTTGTACATGTTAGAGACTTTGACTTCTGATTTTTAACTCTTGGCTTAAGGGAAGATTCCTGCCGCCTCTTGTCAGCTGTGTTCGATCTTTATTAATTAAATTTATATTATAATAGCTTATTTAAGTATACAGTTTTATTTTAGAATAACTGGTTTCTTAAAAACAACAGTTCGCAAATATTACCCCAGACCGTGTAAATTTTAGTTTCCAGTTTTTTATTTGCCTTATAGTAGAATGTCCCCAAAGTACCCCATATCTTACATATACCTTACAGATTATTGAAAGATGGAGGTTTAAAAATACTGACAAGCCTTTGTTTGCATTATCGAGTGGATTCAATAACATTATGTTACTATTTTGCGGAAGGTTATGTTGCTTATATAAAATATGAGATGTTTTAAAAATGAGTATTAATACACTATAATGATGCCAAGCTTAGGAGTGGAAAATGTAGGAGATTTCTGGAGGAACAGAAGATTGATAACATACAGGAACGGTTGAATAACTCAAAAACAAAGGGTTATGGAGAAAAGTATTCAATACAAAAGTTTTTGAAAATTGAACAGCACATTTTATTGTGACCTTCGCTTTGACCTGAACCGTGACCTTTAAGGTTATTCGAAGGTCAAGTTAATTGTTTAAATGGAATAATAATACAACTTGCCAGGAGTAAATTTTCGAGGAAAATGTTTCAAGCAAAAGTTGTGCGATTGCTCTAGGGCTATTTGGTGGTGACCTTGGATCATTTTTTAAAATGACTCCTGAAAGTCATTTAAGATCACACATTATAATGGAAATAAAACTTAAGCCAAACGTCAAGGCTTACTGGAAAATGTCCAGAACAAAGTTTGTAAAAAACAAAAATATTACTAGCAATCCGATACGGTCTGTGAGAAGTTGTAAAAAATTGTTACCATCTAAATTTCAATCAATAAGAAAAGCTTCAAACATCCGATCGCTGTAGGGTCTTGTGTCTGTGTATCTGCTTCTACTATTGCCCTGGCAAAACCTAAGGTTACTTTGGCATGGGTGCCAGGACACAAGGGTATCCCCCTAGCAATAAGAAATTATTGGGCGGAGCTACAAGGAGTGAGACAAGCAAAGATACTTATGGGAACCTACGACCAGAAGAGATTCAAAGATTGCTTAAGCTTAAATGAAAACCAGCTCAGGATTCTGACAGGGGTCCTGACAGGACCTTGCCACCTGAAAGGACACCTCGAGAAACTCGGACTGGTAGAAAGAGAAGAGTGCAGATTCTGTGAAGAGGAGGACGAAACTTCTATTAATATACTTTCAGAGTGCAACATTCTAGAAAATCCGAGGATGCGGTTCTTGGGAACACATCAAATCGAAGGAGAGAAGAACCCACCTTGAAGCTGCTCCAGCCGATAAGGTAATTCTTACGGTTGGACGGCAGTAGAGGGGCACAATAGATCGACCAGGTCGCATTGTACAGACCCCCCAACTCTACGCATATAAAAATGTCAACATTATGTTGCTTGAAATAAATAGAACTTCAATAATAAGTTAAGAATAAATATAAATCCTATCCGTACTGATTTAATGTAGTTGTTAAAAGATATATCATATTTTTGAAGCACTGCTATTATTTTCACCACGACTGTCTAACCGAATGTTACCAGCAACTACAAGACTATATTAAATAAATACCTAACTTACGAAAATAACATAAGAAAAAAAAACCCTTAAGAATCTTGATGTTGTATTATCATTTTGCAGTATTTTTACATACGTTTTTAAACTACGCGTTTTATAAGTTGTCATTTGATATCCCACCTAAACAAAAAAAAACTGAATTAAAAATTTGAAGTATGTTACTTCTTTGATTATATCAAATTTCTAACATTGTCTGGGAGAAACATCGAGGAAAACTTACAATTACGGGCTCTCTTCATTTTTAACTTTTTTGCGTCACCCCTTTTTTATAAAACGGATAAAATGTAATCTAGGTTTAAATGAATAATGTTATTTTTCAAACAAAGAAATAATTTTTAAAATCGTTTTAATAGTTGCGGAGATTACCTGGAGCAAAAAACAAATTTTACTTCTTTATTACGTTACTTTAGATAAAATGTACAGCATTTGTTACATTTACAACTTAGAATGTTTTTGTGTTTATTTTCTAAGCCTGTAAAAACTGTGTTGATCTTTTTTCAATTTTTGTTTGAATGATTTCTTTGTTATATTCGTTTTACTCTACTTTACTAAAAAATCCTATAGTTTATATAACACTGTAGAAAAAAAGACAAAAATTATGTTACAACCATTACGTTATAAATTAATTAACTTTTTGCATTAAATAAAATAATTTTTGAATTACCAACTTTAACCGCAAAAGCCATATTTAAAATGCATAAAATAAACGGTATAGTAAAAAGCTTGCTTTGAATAAAATATTTTACCGGTAACAATGAAATAGGACCGAACAATTGGTATTTATTAGTATTTACAATGGCAAAGCCTAATTCCGTATAAAAACCAATAATAAATTAATTTTACACTGTTCGGCGGAAATAACAAATATTTCATTCACACTTCTTAAGTTTTACACTTACTTGCCCAATTCATTTTTTCTTAGATTATCATCGATACGACGCAATTTTTATTTAGTGTATTATATTATAGTTATTATATTATACTTACAACAAAGTCTGAAACCTGACCAATCTCCCAAAAACTCCCGAAAAATATTAAATAATCGATCGAAAACCAGTGATAAGGATTGAAATTTTTAGGAATTATGTTTAAAAGCTTATTTGACAAATATTAGTGTTTAAGTTATTTAATAAATAAACTAATTAATATTGGCAATAATAATTTTTTAAAATAAAAAAACCTATATCGATCAAAAAGGATGTGACGACGTCCCAAAATGTTTAACTCTCATACTAAGGCCAGAAACGTTTTTCATCCTAAAAAAGCCATAAATCAAATACAATATAAAAGCGGGTTGTTTATACAAGTAAGACGCTGTGCAGTATTTAACTAGTGTAGTTTGTTAGTCTTCGCTTTCAGAAAAGTATTATGTGTTTTTTTGAAAACGAATGCATTGCCATTTTATAAATAAATATAGTTTCGATCAATGTGTACATTTAGTTTCCATTTAAAACTAAAAATATAATAAATTAAACAGCTTTTTTTCTTTGGGGTTAAATGGTTTATGCCTGTAAAATAGGGGAAAAATCATTTGTGGTATTAAATTTTTAGAGCTGTCGACTATATTAGAAATATACCAGAGGTTCTTCAACATATTCGGGGGACTGATTAAAACGCTGCCAGGCTTAGAGATTTCTACTATTTAAAGACATTTGAGCTTTTAATTTAATAAAAATAATGGTCATATGTTGCTTTATGTAACATAAATCGTTTGAAAAGTGACTCGTCTGTGAGCGAACGACAATGACGATTGAATTCACAAAACCGATACACAGTGGTTTCTATAGGTACTTCATTGCCATATAAGGAACTAAATTCATCGATACACTCTTCTTGAGGCAAACCACGCCCAAAGTTGCGAAAAAATAATTAGCATAAAAATATTTTTGTTTTTTGTCCTAGACAATATTTTAAAGTAACAAGTAAACACAAATAACGTCCACATGTCAAAACGTCTTAGGTACAAATACCATCTAAAGTGTGAAACTTCACAATGGATTTGTCAAATGACGGCAATGTTGCCAGTTCCGAAAATATTAATATCTACCCTTGTAATAAAAAAAAGATAGTGTCTCCAGCATTGTATCTTTTGTGGACAACTATCTAGTATCACATTAATATAGTTTTTATATCGTTTTAAAATGAAAATAGTTATACCTCAAGCCAGTCTTGATTTGTATACGGAATATCTGTTTCTTCCCCATTATCAGGTGTCTAAATTTCGTAACAAGCGGATATCAGAGGCTTAACAAAAAATAAGGTTTTGAGGGATTACGAGTAAAATAAAAGAACTTATGCTGAATCAGTACTGAAGTCAAGATTGAAAAAATAATAATTAAATTACTCTTAATAATGCTTACGGATTTCTTTATGTATTTCACAAACTTAACTTGTAGAGATTTTTAATGCGTGCGAGTACCTATCAAGGCTCACATTCGCCAAAATGAAAACTAATAGACTCCATCTTCCTCCTGAAATTGTAATAGCACAAGTCTTGAAGTTTCTGCACTACTCTGCGAGACTAATGTCTCATATGAGACAAGGCAAGAAATTACGTCGCGAGAAGTTTTTAAAAAAATCTCGATTTTTAAATGTTCAAGATTTTTCATTATGTAAAACACAATATAATATTACTGATTTAAATTTCAATCGTACGTTTAATAGATCTTCTTTTCTTTTCAGTTCCTAAGTTGTAAAAAGATTTGTCATAGAGTGCTTAAAAACATAAAGAACCAATTTTTCGCATCAGTTTGCATTTTTTTCGAAAATTTGTCACTTCAGTTGTATCAGAATACCCTGTACATCCAAAAATAATTAAATTATACAATCAACAATGATATAATAAGTGCTACATCGTAAAAAGCTTGTCAGCTTTGTTTTAAAAATCTTTCTCTTATGTAAGCGTCATTGATATGCAAACATGGGGTAACATAAATTGCTAATACGCAGTTTACCAATTGTTTTTAAATATACAGTTTAAAAGTAGTAACAACTATATATCGCAAATAAATTATGTGTTAAAAAAATGCAATGTGTATTTTATACATACCAATTCCGTTATTGTAAAATATGAATAGGTACGTAGCACCCCGCCTTACTTTTTAATAAGGTTGCAATATTTTTTTGAACTTTGAAGAATTTATGAAAAATAATGAAACCTCTCTTAGATCATGACGAGAAATTACAATTTTTAACCATATAAACATTTCCAATAAACTTTTATTTTAGGTAACCTGTCATATATTCATGGATTATATTGATATTTTGGCAAATATATTATTTTGGACCAACCTCTAACCCTTATATTTTTTCTCGTTATATGTAACTTGCCAATTATTGTTAACTTGATGTTTCTCCGAACAGAAGAAGAACCTAATATATTTAATTTTATTTTTGTTTATTTTTTGCAGGTAAGGCCTAGGTCATTTAACACGTTCGGACAGTTTTTTCTGGTAAGTTTTTCTAAAATTTAACGTTAATAAAAATAATAATGCCAATAAGGATTGTCCGTTATCTTCCAAGGTGTCATGGTTAATGAAATAGAAATTCGTTAAACTTTTATTACATATATATTAATAAATTCACCTTAATCCATATATCGTGATATTTATCTCAATATCAGATTTAAAAGCCAAACGGCTTCGGACTCCCTCCAAGGATTATTGACTCATACTAGGTATACAAAGACACCAAAAATATGAAGCTCTGTGGGGACTCTTTCCATGTTATCGAGTCCTAAGTGACATGGTCTTCTCTACTTCCTACATAATTTCGGACAGTCCGCGCGGTTGCAAGGAGACCTGCTTTCTGAATCGGTTTGTACATATGCTCACCAAGGTCCAGTCCTTTGATGTTCTGCAGGAGGTTCTTTAGTATCACTCCAGTTGCTGATAATATTATGGGAATCGTGTGGACGCTGTTCACTGCCCACTGTCTGAAAATTTGCACCTCCAAATCTCTGTATTTGGCGATCTTCTCATTGTATTTTGGTCTTAGGTTGTTGTTATTAGATAGAGCAATATCAATCAGTGTAGTTCGCCTTGAAATTTTATCTGTTCGGTCCTAATATAACTTGAACTCGTTGTTCTCAAGAATAGGCTCCGGATTGTATTTGTAGTAAGTCACTTTTCCTACCTGCAATAGTTTTAACTTATCTGCTAACTCCTGGTGGCGTATCTTAGCGGCTGATTTTTGCCTTTCCTATACTCGGTTGCGGCAAACGCTTAGCATCCTTATGTATATGCTGTATTGACCCTGATGTTCGACAGCTATATCTACATTGGTCGTTTTCTAGGGATCTCTGATGATGAACTTCCGATAGTTCTTCTACTTCCTCTTTCTCCTTGGTGTCTTGGAAGTATTATACGTTCAATAGCAATCCGAGGGTGGTGTTTGTGTGCTTTTGTTAAGAGTGTTCTTATTTTCCTTTTCAGGTTTTCGATGTCCGTCCTGCTCCGTTACTACAATTCCAAAAGAGTAGCTATGTGTAGAGCATGCGCCTTAAACATTTTTTACTATTTAGACTAGTTTGTAACACCCGTTTTACCCTCCTGATAATTTCGGTTGTCAATTCGGCGTTTATAGTGCAATGGTAAATTCGTTTAGCCTGTCTCGAACCTAGGTATTTGTATGTCTGTTCTGCTTCCATTGCAGCTATAGTTTCACCGTTCTGCACCTCAAATTCTCCCGGTTGTATATTTCGTTTAACGATGTTCAAAATACGGCACTTTTCAAGTCCAAACTGCATTCCGATATCCCCGGAAAACTCCTCCACAATTCTGAGCATTTGCTCCAGCTGGTTTTTGGTAGCAGCCATCAGTTTAAGATCGTCCATGTATAGAAGAGGATTCAATCTTACTACCTCTTCGTTGTTATTTCTAATACTAAAGCCGTATCTGGTGGTGTTCAAACGGCGTGACTGTGGGTTCATTACAAGGCAGAACCACAACGGGCTCAGTGAATCGCCTTGAATTCCGCTTCGTATTCGGTATTAGAATTGTATTATTTTCGACGGTATCGGTGAATTGCACTTGCAATTGGATCCTAGTTCTCCAGGTTGACATGATGCGTTTTAAAAAGGAAACAAAGTGATTATCGACTCTATACATTCTCAATATAGATTTGAGCCACTCATGTGGCACTGAGTCGATGGCTTTCTTATAATCCACGTATGCAGCAAAGAGGTTTCTTCAGTTGGTACAGGCTTGGTTACATATGACAGTGCCAACAATCAATTGATCATCCCATTGCTCCCCTGGTGCATCCTCTCTGTTGAGTTGCAATGATGTTATTTTGTTCACAATGTGCATAGATACGTTGGGTCAAGCAGGAGGTGGTTACCTTATATAGTGTGGGGGGCAGGTGATTGGCCTATACTTAGCTGGGTCATGTATGTTATGTTGGTCCTTTAGTAAGAGATACGTAATACCTTCTGTCAGAAACAATGACATTTTTGCTGGGTTTTGAAAAACATCATTAATAAGATTAGCCAGTTGATGGAGTCCACCCCAGAACTTCTTGAGCCAGTAGTTCTGGACCCAGTCGAGACCTGAAGATTTCCAGTAATGGAATTCTTGCATTATTCCTGATTATCTCAATATTATTATTATAATTGCGGTACCAAACTCCTTAAGTGATGTTACTATTACCCAATCAGTAATAATTAGATAATTATACCTTAACAATAACGTGTGTAAAGCATTCCCTTAAGCTCGAGAATCGTAGTTGGAGAACAGTCCTTCTTAATATTCCATGAATTTAAATCAACATTTCTGAATTAATTAATATATGGCAAATTTAAGATATAATATTTAGGTTTAAGTAACCCATATTTATAACGTAAAAGACAAATCGGAATACACTCTGAATTAATGGACCTGCCACAAAGATTTTCCCATCTTCATTAGAATCAAATTATATCAGTTAAATCTTTACAAAACTAATTAAGAAGCATTTCAATCCTTTCCTTAATTGGAAATGTTATTATAATTTCCCTAACGTGTCTGTATATAATTCGTAATTTTTATTCTTCTCTGGAATTAATGTTTGGATCTGGTAAAACAAATTCGATCGTAAGCCTTTTAGGAAACTTCAATTCCCAGACCTTAAAGGGTTTAATAAAAGAAAATGTGTAGTTGTTAAGTTTCATAAAGTAATAAAGTGCTAAAAGCTCTACAAAATTGAAGGAACGTGAGTGGAAAATTGAAGTAGTTTGCTGATTTTATCGGCCCGTAAAAAAATCTTTCTTTAAAATAAAGGGGGTCAAGTATGCATTTTCTTTCAAATTTCGTTTTTTGTACTATTATATTGAACTAATTTGTAAAGTATTTTTACCACTTTAAAGATCGTATCTTCAAAGATGTTTTTTGAACGCATCAACTGCTTCTTTTGGAATAAAAAATCTTTTATCGCGCAGTTTATTCTTCATGTATGGGAACAAATAGAAATCATTGAGTGTCAAATCAGGGCTGTAGGACGGATGATCCATCAGTTCTCCATTTATAGTACTTAAAAGTCGATTGTTTAAGCCAATGTGTGAGAGCTCGCATTGTTATGGTGGAGAACGATTTGTCGTATCTATGTTTTGTTCAACTCATCGAAGACTTCCAGCAAACAAATCGTTAGACTACTAATCTCTTTATTGACTTTTGAGATAAGTGACCCTTTCACTTCTTTTACATAACCTGAAGGTGTACTATTGTACACCGTTTTACAATTTTAATGTTACACATTCATAAAATGTGTATAATATACATAATATACAGGGTGTTCGTTAAGTATCTCTTATTTTCTCGGAAGCATACAGGGGAGGTCAAAATAACCCTCTTTGTAATGGAATTTATCTTATCGGCTCGAAGTTTTGAACTGACTTGTATAATTTAATGAAATTTTAATATTTTATAGAGGTTATAAAGACTCATTAAACCATAGTACAGTAGATGTTTTAGATCGCCAGAGAAGTCAGGAACGGACTTGCAGGTGTCATTTTACAGAGCTGAAAACTGACTTTTTAAATATTTTGGTGATTCTTCTTCAAGAAAGATAGTTTATTTCGATAAAATTGGCGGATTTCGAGATAAATCGGTTTTGATGCGAAAAACTCAAAGATACTAATGCTAAACACAAACAGGTAAAAATAATATTCGCAGGATGTGCTGATGTGCTTTAATTTATGGGGAAGCGCTCTCTCTCTCTTCGAAGGCAAATGTTCAATATAGGCTCCATATATTTCAATACATTTTCTTATTCTTCAAATATTTTCCCGCTGCACTGCCAATAATATTCCGGCATTATTACGGACTTCGTTAGAATGCTGTGCTATTCGCGCTAGTAGTTCTTATATAGTACTGGTGTTAAATAAATTAGTTCTTTTAGATGTTTCCAGAAATAAAAGTCAAAGGGATTTAGGTCTGGAGACCTTGGTGTCCACAAAACTGGCCCACCTTGACCTATCCATCGAGTACCAACATGTTAGTTTAGTGTTAACGTACTATACGGTTAAAATGAGGTGGAACACCATCATGCATGTACCACATTTGCATTCTTCTATCAAGAGGTACCTCTTCCACTAAATGATTTAAATTTTGCTGCAAAAATTGTAGATAAATCTCACCATTGAGTCTTTCTTCTAAAACAAATGGACCTATAAGGTTATTTCCAATAATGCCAGCCTACACATTTCCAATAAGCCTTTGTTGATATTGGTTTTGAATTATAGCAAGTTTCCATCAGCCCAAAAATGTAAATTGTATGTAATTATGTGTGTAATTATGTCGTTTCTTAAAACCGACCTCATCGGTAAACAAAATAAGGTTAGAAAAATTTAGATTTAGGTTATGTTGGTGTATAAACCAGTTGGATTATTGAGTCTTGCGGGATAATCATCCGGAGACATAGCGTGTACTTTTTCAACGCGGTACAGGTGAAGTAACTGTCCTGTTAGAGTTTCATATACAACCCATTTTGTAACATTCTTTTCTGTCGCGAGCTTTCTTATGTTGTTCGAAGGATCGTCAGCAATATATTGCAAAATTTGTTCCTCTACGTAAGTGTCTCGTGCTCTCCTGGAAGGATCCTCATCGCTATGTAGCGGCAAAAATGACATTCAATAAATAAAGCAAAAAGTTAATTCGTTAACTCTAATAATTATTTTCTAATCACCTTTTACCTATTTCCCTTGGACTTGGGTCAACCTTTTGAAAGGTTTTTTTGGACATAAAGCATAAAGTTTTTTTGCCTTCGAAGAATTTGGCAGCGCTTCACCATAAATTAAATGCATATTAGCATACTCTGCGTAAGAGTATTCTTCCATTTTTTAAAATTATTTTTACTTGAAAGCGGTTTTGACAAGTTCCGTCAATAGTAATTCATTATGTAGGTATTAACAAAACATCCTGATTTTTACCTGTTGGTGTTTAGCATTAGTAGCTTTTGAGTGCTTCGCATAAAAATCGATTAAAAGTACCTTTTTTGAAGAGGAATGATCAAAATTTGTAAAAAATTAGTTTTCTGCTCTATAAAGTGACACGTTACAAAAATTAGGCCCGACGAGTGTGGCTGCAAGTCCGTTCCTGACTTCTCTGATGATTTAAAACATCTACTGTAGTATGGTTTGTTGAGTCTTTATGACCTCTATAAAATATTAACATTTAATTAAATTATACAAATCTCTGTATCTCCATTAGGGAGCGCTTTAAAAAAAAATTTCTGTGACAAAGTAGGGTTATTTTAACCTCTTCGATAGGTTGCCGAGAAATTAGGAGGTACTTAGCGGACACCCTATATAAATGTAAAAGTAGATTCTGTTCTTGGCTCGAACTTACTGTTGGTTCTATGTGGGTAGTCTTCACAACAAACGTTTGTGTACCATTCAGAATTGATCGTTCTACGATTCTCAGTAGCTACGGTTGCAACATTATCAGTTTTTCTGAAAAATCTGGCCACCGTTAGCTTCGAAGTGCTTACGGCGTGACAACGCGTGTTGTTTTTGGCTCATTTTGTAAGACCTATACAATTGACCGCTGTTTAATTTCGTGCTCATAAGTATAGATCAAAGACTTGTCACCTGTTACGATTTGGTAAATGTTTTTTGAAGCACCGCCATCGTATTTTCTTGAGCGTTTACTTGCACCCATAGAAACGAGACTCTTTTTTTGCACGAGTAATAAATTATGTGGGATCCAACGCAAACAGAGGTTTTTCAAAACGAAATGTTCATCTAATATATTATATTCGCTGGTTTTACTAATATTCAGGGATTCCTCAATCTCACGACATATGACTAGACGATTTTGGATGACCTTCGCCGATATGTCCGCGAGGGAACGATGGTCATGACATAATTCACCAAATCAGTAATAAACGATGATTTTTGTAGATGCTTCATGGCCTTATAAAGAATTGAAGTCATATAAAAAAACACATATATACATCCACATGTGAGTACTTATACCGTCTAATGTGTCACACGATATAATGGATATTTCAGATGGCACCTAGCAACGCCAGTATTGCCAGTTCTCAAAAAATAATCCTCTACCCTCGTATACACGGACCGTCCTTATGTACTAGAATGACAAGTAAGTGGACCACCTCAATTTTTCCTTAATAGAATATACTTTCTTGTAATCTTGCTGGCGAAGATTAAGTATTTTGAAACATTTGTATCAACTTATTACATAGATGTGTTTTGTGTCATCTGACATGCCAAATTCTTTTTTTATTACTGAGTATAAAGAACTTTATTGTTTGTCTATAATCTTCGAGGTGTTCATAGATTTGCATTTTGGGTATTATACGAAGGACGTCAGACAACATTTTTTTTTCACCATAATGTCTTGAAACTTCAATTCCCTGGCACCATCTATCCTGCAACGAGTTGATTCCATTATAAAAAAAAGATTTCTATGAGCTTTCCAAATAGCTATTAATATCCTCTCAAATCAGAATCGTCTTAAAATGATATTCCGTGAAATGTTTCAAATTTCTAATAAAAGAAGTCAGATGGAGTGAAATTTTTGGCTTTTTTGTGAAGAAAATGGATATAAAATAGAACAGAATAGAATAGAATGATTTATTCATGTTAGTCATGTATCATACGTCAAAGGTAGCATAAAATAAGTATAATAAAAATCGATATAAAAAGAAAAAGTTAAACAAAGATATGCATTTTAAGGTAGATTAAAAATACAAATACAGTTTAAAGATTAAAATTACACAAATTACATACAAGATGCAAGTTACGAAATAAAAACGATAAAATATACACACTATAGCAAAGGCATCGTGGATTGAAAATAGTTTAGACAAAGTGGTAATTCAAAAATTCTTCTGCGCTATAAAACGCATTTTGAACTAAAATATTCTTTATGTTTTTTTATTCAAAGTCTGGTTCATCCATATATTTATATTCTACCGGTAATATATTGAAACATTTTATTGCCCAGTATCCTGCTCCAATTTGGCACCTCCTTAACCTCCAGTAGGTAGGCACAATGTTTTGTTTGTAACATAACAAGGACGTAATTTAGGTAATATATTACAATACATAATTGGAATTATAGTATCAGCCTGTATTTATTCAACAATTAATAACCTGGTTAGTCTCGAATGACTGTGGCCATAAGTTTCCTACATAAAGATTATGTGATATGTGCGTGCCTCTTTTAGAGGCGAAGAACTCGTAGGGATCCATTTCTTGAACTCCAGTCGTATTGCCTTTCACTCTCATAAAGAAAAAGTCAGGGTCTTTATCCAGAGATTCTAAACGATTTCGATACATTTTCTGTTTAAACAGTTTTTATTCAGGAGTCAACAATCTCCAAACCCAACTTACTGAAAGTTTACTGCAAACATCAGGATTGCTTGCGTGAAAAGGCCTTCCACATCTTCCAGACATTTTTACTATTATCCCTCGTAGTTTAGAAGATTTTAAAAATTGAGGGGTTTTTTGAACATGCTAGACCAGAATAGCACGCGATGAAAATAGAATTTAAAAACGTACTTTTTTAACCACTTCTTGTTGGACTTTCTAAGATTACTGAATAAATCATTTGGCATGTATCCCTGTTGTACAACAAAACTAGTTTGTGTGAAGGAAGTTCAGACGTAATCCGATTTAAAAAATTCAAACTTGTCTTGACTCGTTAACGACTTTAAGGACAGCGATATAGCGCTTGAGTTTTGTGGAGTTGCAAACTGCAACTTTTGCAGTATCGTCGGGACGTGAGTAGAAATCGACGGTAGTTTTTCTACAGACACGTTTATATTTATATAGTAGCAATGTTAATTACGATAAATTTTTTTTACATATATATTTGGGGTTATAGGATTGTTGCCATATACTTGGAATAAGCTTAAATATCTAATGCAAGTTTACTCTAACCAGTAGGTTTAGTCAGCTAGGCATAAGCTAAAGTTTTCGAGGATAGTATATGATAATATATATTATGTAAAAGTAAAATCCGAAACAGTAAATGCAAACTTCTCTCCATCATATCCTTTCTGTATTAGAGGTTGCACAGTTAGAATAAATTGTTATAAAACACAATTTATCCTATTCCACCACCATCGAGATGGTGGCCTACCTGTACCACCATACCGAGAAGAAAGTCAAAGCTTACCCTCTCCGCCACAGTGATACGGCAGAGGTTCCTCATCAGGGTACCGACATGCACCTGGTTATGCAAAGGACAGATCGGAAGTAACACTAAACGCGATTTCGCCGACTTCTCGCCGGATGGTGTATATATGTTTATACGGCTTTCACGGATTCCTCAATGTGAGATACGTTAGCAGTGGTTATATCCACATTATGCTGTTGTAGTGCTGAAATCACATTCAGCAAAACGTACAACTATATGCAACTTCGTATGTAAATGAAAGTAAAATGCGAAACAGTAAATGCAAACTTCTCTCCATCATATCCTTTCTGTGTTAGAGGTTGCACAGTTAGAATAAATTGTTATAAAACAAAATTTATCCCCACCATCGAGATGGTGCCGTATCACTGTGGCGGGGAGGGTAAGCTTTGATTTTCTTCTTGGTATGGTGGTACAGGTAGGTCACTTTTGGAGAAGTATATTTAGAGCAAATAACGCTTCTCTAATATCAAGGGCATTTCTAAACCCAAACTGGGTAGCATCTTGGCCGCTTTCGTATTTATCCCTTATTCTACAGTGAATAATACTCAGGAAAACCTTCAAGGTGTGATTCATGAGACCTATTAACCTGTATTCGTTACGTATTTTAGTACGTTCTTTTCTTATGCGGCTGAAGTTTGGAACGTTCACGAGACGAATTATACACTCAAAAAAATATTACCGAAAAATGAGAAACAAAATTTTATTTACAAAAGTATTTCATCCTATATTGTTGTAAAAAAAAACAAATTTTACTGGTTAGGACTGCCTTGGAAAATCTTATAGTAATTTAGGACACCTGACTGACACTATATAACAAAAAAAAAAAAGATTTTAAACACACCCTTAAATTCATTTAAAAAAATCGTCTATGGCGTTTCGCAAGTTAAAATCCGCACATATTTTATATTGACGCGCGAGGTATATTCATATTAAAGCCCTATATAAACAGATATTTTTAAAAATTGCGGACAGGACACTACCACCTTTAAATTCATTTTAAAAAAATCGTCTGTGGCGTTTCACAAGCTAAAATCCGCACATATTTCATATTGACGGGCTAGGTATCTTCATATTAAAAACCTGTATAAACAGATATTTCCAAAAATGCTTGCGGACAGGACACTACCACCCTTAAATTAATTTTAAAAAAAAATCGTCTATGGCGTCTCACAAGTTAAAATCCGCACATATTTTATATTGACGGGCTAGGTATGTTCATACTGAAGCCCTGTATAAACAAATATTTCTAAAAATGCTTGCGGACAGGACACTACCACTCTTAAATTCATTTTTAAAAAAATCGTCTATGGCGTCTCACGAGTTAAAATCCGCACACATTTTATATTGACGGGCTAGGTATGTTCATACTAAAGCCCTGTATAAACAAATATTTCGAAAAATGCTTGCGGACAAGACACTACCAACCTTAAATTCATTTTTAAAAAAATCGTCTATGGCGTCTCACAAGTTAAAATCCGCACATATTTTCTATTGACGGGCTAGGTATGTTCATACTAAAGCCCCGTATAAACAAATATTTCTAAAAATGCTTGCGGACAGGACACTACCACCCTTAAATTAATTTTTAAAAAAATCGTGTATGGCGTCTCACAAGTTAAAATCCGCCCATATTTCCTATCGACGGGCTAGGTATGTTCATACTAAAGCCCTGTATAAACAAATATTTCTAAAAATGCTTGCGGACAGGAAACTACCACCCTTAAATTAATTTAAAAAAAAAACCGTCTATGGCGTCTCACAAGTTAAAATCCGCACATATTTTCTATTGACGGGCTGGGTATGTTCATACTAAAGCCCTGTATAAACAAATATTTCTAAAAATGGTTGCGGACAGGACACTACCACTCTTAAATTAATTTTAAAAAAACCGTCTATGGCGTCTCACAAGTTAAAATCCGCACATATTTTCTATTGACGGGCTAGGTATGTTCATACTAAAGCCCTGGAAAAACAAATATTTCTAAAAATGCTTGCGGACAGGACACTACCACCCTTAAATTAATTTTTAAAAAAACCGTCTGTGGCTTCTCACAAGTTAAAATCCGCACATATTTTCTATTGACAGGCTAGATATGTTCATACTAAAGCCCTGTATAAACAAATATTTCTAAAAATGCTTGCGGACAAGACACTACCACCCTTATATTAATTTTTAAAAATATCGTCTGTGGCGTCTCACAAGTGAAAATCCGCACATATTTTATATTGACGGGCTAGGTATGTTCATACTAAAGCCCTGTAAAAACAAATATTTCTAAAAATGCTTGCGGACAGGACACTACCACTCTTAAATTAATTTTTAAAAAAACCGTCTGTGGCGTCTCACAAGTTAAAATCCGCACATATTTTATATTGACGGGCTAGGTATGTTCATACTAAAGCCCTATATAAACAAATATTTCGAAAAATGCTTGCGGACAAGACACTAAAACCCTTATATTAATTTTTAAAAATATCGTCTGTGGCGTCTCACAAGTTAAAATCCGCACATATTTTATATTGACGGGCTAGATATGTTCATACTAAAGCCCTGTATAAACAAATATTTCTAAAAATGCTTGCGGACAGGACACTACCACCCTTATATGAATTTTTAAAAAAATCGTCTGTGGCGTCTCACAAGTTAAAATCCGCACATATTTTCTATTGACGGGCTAGGTATGTTCATACTAAAGCCCTGTATAAACAAATATTTCTAAAAATGCTTGCGGACAGGACACTACCACCCTTATATGAATTTTTAAAAAAATCGTCTGTGGCGTCTCACAAGTTAAAATCCGCACATATTTTATATTGACGGGCTAGGTATGTTCATATTAAAGCCCTGTATAAACAAATATTTCTAAAAATGCTTGCGGACAGGACACTACCACCCTTATATTAATTTTTAAAAAAATCGTCCATGGCGTCTCACAAGTTAAAATCCGCACATATTTTCTATTGACAGGCTAGGTATGTTCATACTAAAGCCCTGTATAAACAAATATTTCTAAAAATGCTTGCGGACAGGACACTACCACCCTTAAATTAATTTTTAAAAAAATCGTCTATGGCGTCTCACAAGTTAAAATCCGCACATATTTTCTATTGACGGGCTAGGTTTGTTCATATTAAAGCCCTGTGTAAACAAATATTTTTAAAAATGCTTGCGGACAGGACACTACCACCCTTAAATTCATTTAAAAAAAAAAATCGTCTATGGCGTTTCACATATTAAAATCCGCATATATTTTCTATTGACGGGCTAGGTATGTTCATACTAAAGCCCCGTATAAACAAATATTTCTAAAAATGCTTGCGGACAGGACACTACCACCCTTAAATTAATTTTTAAAAAAATCGTCTATGGCGTCTCACAAGTTAAAATCCGCACATATTTCCTATTGACGGGCTAGGTATGTTCATACTAAAGCCCCGTATAAACAAATATTTCTAAAAATGCTTGCGGACAGGACACTACCACCCTTAAATTAATTTTTAAAAAAATCGTCTATGGCGTCTCATAAGTTAAAATCCGCACATATTTCCTATTGACGGGCTAGGTATGTTCATACAGAAGCCCTGTATAAACAAATATTTCTAAAAATGCTTGCGGACAGGACACTACCACCCTTAAATTAATTTTTAAAAAAATCGTCTATGGCGTCTCACAAGTTAAAATCCGCACATATTTTCTATTGACAGGCTAGGTATGTTCATACTAAAGCCCTGTATAAACAAATATTTCTAAAAATGCTTGCGGACAGGACACTACCACCCTTAAATTAATTTTTAAAAAAATCGTCTATGGCGTCTCACAAGTTAAAATCCGCACATATTTTCTATTGACGGGCTAGGTTTGTTCATATTAAAGCCCTGTGTAAACAAATATTTCTAAAAATGCTTGCGGACAGGACACTACCACCCTTAAATTCATTTAAAAAAAAAATCGTCTATGGCGTTTCACATATTAAAATCCGCATATATTTTCTATTGACGGGCTAGGTATGTTCATACTAAAGCCATGTATAAACAAATATTTCTAAAAATGCTTGCGGACAGGACACTACCACCCTTGAATTAATTAAAAAAAAAAAAACGTCTATGGCGTCTCACAAGTTAAAATCCGCACATATTTTATATTGACGGGCTAGGTATGTTCATACTAAAGCCCTGTATAAACAAATATTTCGAAAAATGCTTGCGGACAAGACACTAAAACCCTTATATTAATTTTTAAAAATATCGTCTGTGGCGTCTCACAAGTTAAAATCCGCACATATTTTATATTGACGGGCTAGGTATGTTCATACTAAAGCCCTGTATAATCAAATATTTCTAAAAATGCTTGCGGACAGGACACTACCACCCTTATATGAATTTTTAAAAAAATCGTCTGTGGCGTCTCACAAGTTAAAATCCGCACATATTTTATATTGACGGGCTAGGTATGTTCATACTAAAGCCCTGTATAAACAAATATTTCTAAAAATGCTTGCGGACAGGACACTACCACCCTTAAATTCATTTTTAAAAAAATCGTCTATGGCGTTTCACATATTAAAATCCGCAAATATTTTCTATTGACGGGCTAGGTATGTTCATACTAAAGCCCTGTATAAACAAATATTTCTAAAAATGCTTGCGGACAGGACACTACCACCCTTATATTAATTTTTAAAAAAATCGTCTGTGGCGTTTCACATATTAAAATCCGCACATATTTTCTATTGACGGGCTAGGCATGTTCATATTAAAGCTCTGTATAGAGAGAAATTTCTAAAAATGCTTGCGGACAGGACACTACCAACCTTAAATTCATTTAAAAAAAAATCGTCTATGGCGTCTCACAAGTTAAAATCCGCACATATTTTATATTGACGGGCTAGGTATGTTCATACTAAAGCCCTGTATAAACAAATATTTCTAAAAATGCTTGCGGACAGGACACTACCACCCTTAAATTCATTTTAAAAAAATCGTCTGTGGCGTCTCACAAGTTAAAATCCGCCCATATTTTATATTGACGGGCTAGGTATGTTCATACTAAAGCCCTGTATAAACAAATATTTCTAAAAATGCTTGCGGACAGGACACTACCACCCTTAAATTCATTTTTAAAAAAATCGTCTATGGCGTTTCACATATTAAAATCCGCAAATATTTTCTATTGACGGGCTAGGTATGTTCATACTAAAGCCCTGTATAAACAAATATTTCTAAAAATGCTTGCGGACAGGACACTACCACCCTTATATTAATTTTTAAAAAAATCGTCTGTGGCGTTTCACATATTAAAATCCGCACATATTTTCTATTGACGGCTAGGTATGTTCATATCAAAAGTTCTGTATAGAGAGAAATTTCTAAAAATGCTTGCGGACAGGACACTACCAACCTTAAATTCATTTAAAAAAAAATCGTCTATGGCGTCTCACAAGTTAAAATCCGCACATATTTTATATTGACGGGCTAGGTATGTTCATACTAAAGCCCTGTATAAACAAATATTTCTAAAAATGCTTGCGGACAGGACACTACCACCCTTAAATTAATTTTTAAAAAAATCGTCTATGGCGTCTCACAAGTTAAAATCCGCACATATTTTCTATTGACGGGCTAGGTTTGTTCATATTAAAGCCCTGTGTAAACAAATATTTTTAAAAATGCTTGCGGACAGGACACTACCACCCTTAAATTCATTTAAAAAAAAAAATCGTCTATGGCGTTTCACATATTAAAATCCGCATATATTTTCTATTGACGGGCTAGGTATGTTCATACTAAAGCCCCGTATAAACAAATATTTCTAAAAATGCTTGCGGACAGGACACTACCACCCTTAAATTAATTTTTAAAAAAATCGTCTATGGCGTCTCACAAGTTAAAATCCGCACATATTTTCTATTGACAGGCTAGGTATGTTCATACTAAAGCCCTGTATAAACAAATATTTCTAAAAATGCTTGCGGACAGGACACTACCACCCTTAAATTAATTTTTAAAAAAATCGTCTATGGCGTCTCACAAGTTAAAATCCGCACATATTTTCTATTGACGGGCTAGGTTTGTTCATATTAAAGCCCTGTGTAAACAAATATTTCTAAAAATGCTTGCGGACAGGACACTACCACCCTTAAATTCATTTAAAAAAAAAATCGTCTATGGCGTTTCACATATTAAAATCCGCATATATTTTCTATTGACGGGCTAGGTATGTTCATACTAAAGCCATGTATAAACAAATATTTCTAAAAATGCTTGCGGACAGGACACTACCACCCTTGAATTAATTAAAAAAAAAAAAACGTCTATGGCGTCTCACAAGTTAAAATCCGCACATATTTTATATTGACGGGCTAGGTATGTTCATACTAAAGCCCTGTATAAACAAATATTTCGAAAAATGCTTGCGGACAAGACACTAAAACCCTTATATTAATTTTTAAAAATATCGTCTGTGGCGTCTCACAAGTTAAAATCCGCACATATTTTATATTGACGGGCTAGGTATGTTCATACTAAAGCCCTGTATAATCAAATATTTCTAAAAATGCTTGCGGACAGGACACTACCACCCTTATATGAATTTTTAAAAAAATCGTCTGTGGCGTCTCACAAGTTAAAATCCGCACATATTTTATATTGACGGGCTAGGTATGTTCATACTAAAGCCCTGTATAAACAAATATTTCTAAAAATGCTTGCGGACAGGACACTACCACCCTTAAATTCATTTTTAAAAAAATCGTCTATGGCGTTTCACATATTAAAATCCGCAAATATTTTCTATTGACGGGCTAGGTATGTTCATACTAAAGCCCTGTATAAACAAATATTTCTAAAAATGCTTGCGGACAGGACACTACCACCCTTATATTAATTTTTAAAAAAATCGTCTGTGGCGTTTCACATATTAAAATCCGCACATATTTTCTATTGACGGGCTAGGCATGTTCATATTAAAGCTCTGTATAGAGAGAAATTTCTAAAAATGCTTGCGGACAGGACACTACCAACCTTAAATTCATTTAAAAAAAAATCGTCTATGGCGTCTCACAAGTTAAAATCCGCACATATTTTATATTGACGGGCTAGGTATGTTCATACTAAAGCCCTGTATAAACAAATATTTCTAAAAATGCTTGCGGACAGGACACTACCACCCTTAAATTCATTTTTAAAAAAATCGTCTGTGGCGTCTCACAAGTTAAAATCCGCCCATATTTTATATTGACGGGCTAGGTATGTTCATACTAAAGCCCTGTATAAACAAATATTTCTAAAAATGCTTGCGGACAGGACACTACCACCCTTAAATTCATTTTTAAAAAAATCGTCTATGGCGTTTCACATATTAAAATCCGCAAATATTTTCTATTGACGGGCTAGGTATGTTCATACTAAAGCCCTGTATAAACAAATATTTCTAAAAATGCTTGCGGACAGGACACTACCACCCTTATATTAATTTTTAAAAAAATCGTCTGTGGCGTTTCACATATTAAAATCCGCACATATTTTCTATTGACGGCTAGGTATGTTCATATCAAAAGTTCTGTATAGAGAGAAATTTCTAAAAATGCTTGCGGACAGGACACTACCAACCTTAAATTCATTTAAAAAAAAATCGTCTATGGCGTCTCACAAGTTAAAATCCGCACATATTTTATATTGACGGGCTAGGTATGTTCATACTAAAGCCCTGTATAAACAAATATTTCTAAAAATGCTTGCGGACAGGACACTACCACCCTTAAATTCATTTTTAAAAAAATCGTCTATGGCGTCTTACGAGTTAAAATCCGCACACGTTTTATATTGACGGGCTAGGTATGTTCATACTAAAGCCCTGTATAAACGAATATTTCTAAAAATGCTTGCGGACAGGACACTACCACCCTTAAATTAATTTTTAAAAAAACCGTCTATGGCGTCTCACAAGTTAAAATCCGCACATATTTTATATTAAGGGGCTAGGTATGTTCATACTAAAGCCCTGTATAAACAAATATTTCTAAAAATACTTGCGGACAAGACACTACCACCCTTAAATTAATTTTTAAAAAAATCGTCCATGGCGTCTCACAAGTTAAAATCCGCACATATTTTCTATTGACAGGCTAGGTATGTTCATACTAAAGCCCCGTATAAACAAATATTTCTAAAAATGCTTGCGGACAGGACACTACCACCCTTGAATTAATTTAAAAAAAAAAAACGTCTATGGCGTCTCACAAGTTAAAATCCGCACATATTTTATATTGACGGGCTAGGTATGTTCATACTAAAGCCCTGTATAAACAAATATTTCGAAAAATGCTTGCGGACAAGACACTAAAACCCTTATATTAATTTTTAAAAATATCGTCTGTGGCGTCTCACAAGTTATAATCCGCACATATTTTATATTGACGGGCTAGGTATGTTCATACTAAAGCCCTGTATAAACAAATATTTCGAAAAATGCTTGCGGACAAGACACTAAAACCCTTATATTAATTTTTAAAAATATCGTCTGTGGCGTCTCACAAGTTAAAATCCGCACATATTTTATATTGACGGGCTAGGTATGTTCATACTAAAGCCCTGTATAAACAAATATTTCGAAAAATGCTTGCGGACAAGACACTAAAACCCTTATATTAATTTTTAAAAATATCGTCTGTGGCGTCTCACAAGTTATAATCCGCACATATTTTATATTGACGGGCTAGGTATGTTCATACTAAAGCCCTGTATAAACAAATATTTCTAAAAATGCTTGCGGACAGGACACTACCACCCTTATATGAATTTTTAAAAAAATCGTCTGTGGCGTCTCACAAGTTAAAATCCGCACATATTTTATATTGACGGGCTAGGTATGTTCATACTAAAGCCCTGTATAAACAAATATTTCTAAAAATGCTTGCGGACAGGACACTACCACCCTTATATGAATTTTTAAAAAAATCGTCTGTGGCGTCTCACAAGTTAAAATCCGCACATATTTTATATTGACGGGCTAGGTATGTTCATATTAAAGCCCTGTATAAACAAATATTTCTAAAAATGCTTGCGGACAGGACACTACCACCCTTAAATTCATTTTTAAAAAAATCGTCTATGGCGTTTCACATATTAAAATCCGCAAATATTTTCTATTGACGGGCTAGGTATGTTCATACTAAAGCCCTGTATAAACAAATATTTCTAAAAATGCTTGCGGACAGGACACTACCACCCTTATATTAATTTTTAAAAAAATCGTCTGTGGCGTTTCACATATTAAAATCCGCACATATTTTCTATTGACGGGCTAGGTATGTTCATATTAAAGCTCTGTATAGAGAGAAATTTCTAAAAATGCTTGCGGACAGGACACTACCAACCTTAAATTCATTTAAAAAAAAATCGTCTATGGCGTCTCACAAGTTAAAATCCGCACATATTTTATATTGACGGGCTAGGTATGTTCATACTAAAGCCCTGTATAAACAAATATTTCTAGAAATGCTTGCGGACAGGACACTACCACCCTTAAATTAATTTTTAAAAAAACCGTCTATGGCGTCTCACAAGTTAAAATCCGCACATATTTTATATTAAGGAGCTAGGTATGTTCATACTAAAGCCCTGTATAAACAAATATTTCTAAAAATACTTGCGGACAAGACACTACCACCCTTAAATTAATTTTTAAAAAAATCGTCCATGGCGTCTCACAAGTTAAAATCCGCACATATTTTCTATTGACGGGCTAGGTATGTTCATACTAAAGCCCTGTATAAACAAATATTTCTAAAAATACTTGCGGACAGGACACTATCATTTTAAAATTAGTTTTTAAAAAAACCGTCTATGGCGTCTCACAAGTTAAAATCCGCACATATTGTCTATTAACGGGCTAGGTATGTTCATACTAAAGCCCTGTATAAACAAATATTTCTAAAAATGCTTGCGGACAGGACACTACCACCCTTATATTAATTTTTAAGGAAATCGTCTGTGGCGTCTCACAAGTTAAAATCCGCACATATTTTCTATTGACGGGCTAGGTATGTTCATATTAAAGCCCTGTAGTGTCTTATCCGCAAGCATTTTTAGAAATATCTGATTATACAAGGCTTTAATATGAACAAACCTAGCCCGTCAATAGAAAATATGTGCGGATTTTAATATGTGAAACGCCATAGACGATTTTTTTAAAAATGAATTTAAGGGTGGTAGTGTCCTGTCCGCAAGCATTTTTAGAAAAATTTGTTTATACAGGGCTTTAGTATGAACATACCTAGCCCGTTAATAGAAAATATGTGCGGATTTTAACTTGTAAGACGCCATAGAGGATTTTTTTAAAAATTAATTTAAGGGTGGTAGTGTCTTGTCCGCAAGCATTTTTAGAAATATTTGTTTATACAGGGCTTTAGTATGAAAATACCTAGCCCGTCAATAGAAAATATGTGCGGATTTTAACTTGTGAGACGCCATAGACGATTTTTTTAAAAATGAATTTAAGTGTGGTAGTCTCCTGTCCGCAAGCATTTTTAGAAATATTTGTTTATACAGGGCTTTAGTATGAACACACCTAGCCCGTCAATAGAAAATATGTGCGGATTTTAACTTGTGAGACGCCATAGACGATTTTTTTAAAATTAATTTAAGGGTGGTAGTGTCCTGTCCGCAAGTATTTTTAGAAATATTTGTTTATACAGGGCTTTAATATGAACATACCTAGCCCGTCAATATAAAATATGTCCGGATTTAAACTTGTGAGACGCCATAGACGATTTTTTTTAAAATGAATTTAAGGGTGGTAGTGTCCTGTACACAAGCATTTTTTGAGATTTCTCTCTATATAGGGCTTTAATATGATCATACCTAGCCCGTCAATATAAAATATGTGCGGATTTTAACTTGTGAGACGCCATAGACGATTTTTTTTTAAAATGAATTTAAGAGTGGTAGTGTCCTGTCTGCAAGCATTTTGGAAATATCTGTTTATACAGGGCTTTAATATGAATATATCTAGCCCGTCAATAGAAAATATGTGCGGATTTTAACTTGTGAAACGCCATAGACGATTTTTTTAAAAATGAATTTAAGGGTGGTAGTTTCCTGTCCGCAAGCATTTTTAGAAATATTTGTTTATACAGGGCTTTAGTATGAATATACCTAGCCCGTCAATAGAAAATATGTGCGGATTTTAACTTGTGAGACGCCACAGACGGTTTTTTTTTTAAATTAATTTAAGGGTGATAGTGTCCTGTCCGCAAGCATTTTTAGAAATATTTGTTTATACAGGGCTTTAGTATGAACATACCCAGTCCGTCAATAGAAAATATGTGCGGATTTTAACTTGTGAGACGCCATAGACGATTTTTTTAAAAATTAATTTAAGGGTGGTAGTGTCCTGTCCGCAAGCATTTTTAGAAATATTTGTTTATACAGGGCTTTAGTATGAACATACCCAGTCCGTCAATAGAAAATATGTGCGGATTTTAACTTGTGAGACGCCATAGACGATTTTTTTAAAAATTAATTTAAGGGTGGTAGTGTCTTGTCCGCAAGCATTTTTAGAAATATTTGTTTATACAGGGCTTTAGTATGAACATACCTAGCCCGTCAATAGAAAATATGTGCGGATTTTAACTTATGAGACGCCATAGACGGTTTTTTTTTTAAATTAATTTAAAAGTGGTAGTGTCCTGTCCGCAAGCATTTTTGAAATATTTGTTTATACAGGGCTTTAATATGAACATACCCAGCCCGTCAATAGAAAATATGTGCGGATTTTAACTTGTGAGACGCCATAGACGATTTTTTTAAAAATTAATTTAAGGGTGGTAGTGTCTTGTCCGCAAGCATTTTTAGAAATATTTGTTTATACAGGGCTTTAGTATGAACATACCTAGCCCGTCAATAGAAAATATGTGCGGATTTTAACTTGTGAGACGCCATAGACGATTTTTTTAAAAATTAATTTAAGGGTGACAGTGTCTTGTCCGCAAGCATTTTTAGAAATATTTGTTTATATAGGGCTTCAGTATGAACATACCTAGCCCGTCAATATAAAATATGTGCGGATTTTAACTTGTGAGACGCCATAGACGGTTTTTTAAAAATTAATTTAAGGGTGGTAGTGTCCTGTCCGCAAGCATTTTTAGAAATATTTGTTTATACAGGGCTTTAGTATGAACATACCCAGCCCGTCAATAGAAAATATGTGCGGATTTTAACTTGTGAGACGCCATAGACGATTTTTTTTAAAATTAATTTAAGGGTGGTAGTGTCTTGTCCGCAAGCATTTTTAGAAATATTTGTTTATACAGGGCTTTAGTATGCACATACCTAGCCCGTCAATATAAAATATGTGCGGATTTTAACTTCTGAGACGCCACAGACGATTATTTTTTAAATTAATTTAAGGGTGGTAGTGTCCTGTCCGCAAGCATTTTTAGAAATATTTGTTTATATAGGGCTTTAGTATGAACATACCTAGCCCGTCAATAGAAAATATGTGCGGATTTTAACTTGTGAGACTCCATAGACCATTTCTTTAAAAATGAATTTAAGGGTGGTAGTGTCTTGTCCGCATGCATTATTAAAAATATTTTTTTATACGGGGCTTTAGTATGAACATACCTAGCCCGTCAATAGAAAATATGTGCGGATTTTAACTTGTGAGACGCCATAGACGATTTTTTTAAAAATGAGTTTAAGGGTGGTAGTGTCCTGTCCGCAAGCATTTTTATAGAAATTTGTTTATACGGGGCTTTAGTATGAACATACTTAGCCCTTCAATATAAAATATGTGCGGATTTTAACTTGTGAAACGCCATAGACGATTTTTTTTTAAATTAATTTAATTATGGTAGTGTCCTGTCCGCAAGCATTTTTAGGAATATTTGTTTATACAGGGCTTTAGTATGAACATACCTAGCCCGTCAATAGAAAATATGTGCGGATTTTAACTTGTGAGACGCCATAGATGATTTTTTTAAAAATGAGTTTAAGGGTGCTAGTGTCCTGTCCGCAAGCATTTTTATAGAAATTTGTTTATACGGGGCTTTAGTATGAACATACTTAGCCCTTCAATATAAAATATGTGCGGATTTTAACTTGTGAAACGCCATAGACGATTTTTTTTTTAAATTAATTTAATTATGGTAGTGTCCTGTCCGCAAGCATTTTTAGGAATATTTGTTTATACAGGGCTTTAGTATGAACATACCTAGTCCGTCAATATAAAATATGTGCGGATTTTAACTTGTGAAACGCCATAGACGATTTTTTTTTAAATGAATTTAAGGGTGGTAGTTTCCTGTCCGCAAGCATTTTTAGAAATATCTGTTTATGCAGGGCTTTAATATGAACATAGCTAGTTCGTCAATATTTTTTAATATCAACCGATCCAGCCAGTCAAGAACAAATGTGCTTATATTTTTATTTGTAAACCCTCACGGGCAATATTTTTAAAATTATTTTAACCTTCAAGTGATACCAAATATAATTCCATTTATAAACATTTCAAGTAGAAAAAAGAAGAAGAATTCATTTTTTAAATATTTTACATTGTTTTGCTGTCTTAATATGAATTTAAAAAAAAATTTATAATTTTTGAAATTATTTTTTACTGTGTACAAAATTCGTTCGCGTGAACGTTCGAAATTTCAGCCGCATCTTTTCTTGGTAGCATTATAAAAACAGATTTTAGCCAATTTTCCTGTATTTCCCCAATGTTGTGCCCAGAAAAAAATTCTCTACGTTCCAAAAATTAAGCCATTCCTTAAACTCGTAAAAACTTTTCTTACAAACATAGCCTTGGACTCGGCAACAAGACAGATCATTACCTGGCGGTTACCATGGCCACACGAGTACTCTCGAGTCACTAAATGTTTACATAGGTCTGGAAGTTTGGACGAGTTTCCTGTCTGCACTATTCTCTATTTTAACTTAAAATCTATTTGATATTAGCGCTTCGTAGAGAAGCTCTGACAAGTGAAGCCACTATCCACTGAATACGACGTTAGGTCAAGAAGACAGTAAACTACATTGTCTTAAAATGTAAGCCACAATTGTCCCAAAATGCAAATTAATGTTTTTTTTTGCCTACATAAAAATATACTATATATTAATTTATTAAGTTGCAATCTTCTACCTTTAAAGTATGGCTAAATAAAAATTAAATACAATGTTACTTTTTAAGTATCATTGAAATTAATTGGTTTGGTCATCTCTTCACTGGGGTCCTTTCTAACAAGTTCACCCTACCAGTGTAAACCCTCTTTAGCCTAATTGTAGGAATTTACAAGACAAACCGTAATGAGGCGATTACAACGAATAAGTAGAAGTGGTAATTACTTGCGCCTAAAAGTGGTTAGAAAATGTGAACTTAAAGGGAATATTTCAGTAAAAGTAACAGTAGTGTGATGGATAATATGAGTTTTATATGAATTGTACTGATTGGATAGATTGTAATTTTCTATTAGCACTTCATAAATCTCCATCAATTGCACATCTACACAAATTTTTAAAGTGGTTTAGTCTACACTGTTAAAAATAACCTTCATTTTAATGTCCATTCTACATTAAATTTAATGACTGTTCTTGTATTAAACTTTTTGTTTAGCATGATGTAAGTTGCTTAAAGGACTCAATTTTCTGATGGTTAGGTGTTTATGTCTGCTCCGTACTGACGAGAACCAATGAGTTTGAAACTGATCTAGATGGTGGACACTACCTATGGGAAATAAGTGATAAATTCAATGAACATTGGCTGTATATTTAATATACATAGTCACCTAGTAATGATCAAACTTTAAATTTAATATAATGTATTACATCAAATTTAATGGAATAAATTAATTTAGATTAATGTAAAAATTATTAAATTTAATGCATTACATTAAATACATTTAATAAACGTTTATGAAATTTCCTTTTTACAGTGTAGGAAACTAACAGTTTCGTTAAGCACTTGAAATTTGCATTCTTTGATAATATCTGTCGTACGTGAAAATGTATTCTTTTCCGTAGCACCATGGAGGTTGAGACTAAGATCGCAGATAACAAAGTAAATTTCAACCGTTTTCTTTTACAAAAAAATCTGGATTATCTCGGCAAATATTGGTCGTAACTTCATTTTTTTTTATTTGTGGTATTTCGATGTAACAGGAACAATGGAATATATATTTTTCTAAAAAAATATATTTTTAAGCTTAACAAATTTCATATTTTATGCATAATAATAGTAATTAATCAATTAAGGATATTTTTATCACACTGAGTAACATTAGTCAATAATATACCACTGATTAAAAATATTGAAAATCAGATCAATTTTTAATATACCATTAATACTTATTGAGATCTAGCATGAAATAAATTGTGACAGTCATTTTCCTCCAAATAATTGATTTTACAAGAAAAACATGAATACTTTTTTGTGTATTTTATTGAAATGGACATTTTTGCACTTGCTGGAAAAATAGCTTACGTTGTTCATCGTTTTTGTTCCACTTAATAGGAAATTTGTTCGAAAGTCGAAGAAATTGGTGTGTAAATATCGATATATTTGGATATTTAATCTCTGACTATAACGTTGTCAGAGTCAGAATCCAATGTGATTGAAGGGTATCACAGTACTTCAAACGACGATGAAAATGATATCGAAAAAGATGATAATAATAATAATAACAACCGGGTGCATTTGAGATGCAGAAAGGTGAAACCATTGCTGCAATGGAAGCAGAACAAACATACAAATACCTAGGTATGAAACAAACTAAACGAATTGACCATCGCACTATGAAGGCCGAATTGACAACCGAATTTGTCAGGAGGGTAAGACGGGTGTTACGAACTAGTCTAAATAGTAGAAATTTGTTTAAGGCGCTCAACACGTACGCATGCTCTGCGCTTAGCTACTCTTTTGGAATAGTAAAATGGAGCAAGACGGACATCGAAGGCCTGCAAAGAAAAATAAGAACACTCCTAACAAAAGCACACAAACACCACCCTCGGAGTGCTATTGAACGTACAATGCTTCCAAGACACCAAGGAGGAAGAGGATTGGTCGATATTGGTAAGCAGCTCGATCAACAAATAATAAACTTACGTTCTTATTTCCATAGGTTAGCGGACTCTTCCACACTACATCGAGCAATATGCGAGGCAGACGATTCAACGCCGCTACAGCTGAGGGAACGGGATATTGCTTCTCATCACCGAACAGACCAAGAGAAGTTACAAGCTTGGCTACAGAAGCCACTTCATGGACGGCATCCAAATGAGGTCAACCAGGACAATGTCGACAACTTAGCGTCGAACTACTGGTTGATTTCAGGACAGATGTTTTCGGAAACGGAGGGCTTCTTGTTAGCTATCCAAGACCAGGTTATTCCGACGAAGAACTATCGAAAATTCATTATCAAAGATCCCTCAATAGAAAATGGCCAATGTAGATATGGCTGTCGAACATCAGAGACGATCCAGCACGTAACTGGAGGATGCCAAGCGTTTGCCGCAACCGAGTATAAGGAAAGACACGATTCAGCCGCTAAGATACTACACCAAGAGTTAGCAGATAAGTTAAAACTATTGCAGGTAGGAAAGGTGCCTTACTACAAATATAATCCAGAGCCTATTCTTGAAAACAACGAGTTCAAGTTATACTGGGATCGAACAGTCCTAACAGATCAAACAGTTGCTCATAACAGGCCAGACATTATACTAACAGATAAAATTTCCAGGCGAACTACACTAATCGATATCGCTGTACCTAACAACAACAACCTAAGGCCGAAATGCAACGAGAAGATCGCCAAGTACAGAGATCTGGAGGTGCAAATCCGAAGACAGTGGGCAATAAACAGCGTCCAAACGATTCCCATAATACTCTCAGCAACTGGAGTGATACCGAAGAACCTTCTGCAGAACATCAAGGGGCTGGGTCTTAGTGAGCATCTGTATAAACTGATGCAGAAAGCAACTCTCCTAGCAACCGCGCGAACCGTCCGAAAGTTCATGGGAAATACAGCAGACCACGTCACCTAGGATCCGATAACATGGACAGGGTTCCCACAGAGCTTCATACTTTTAGTATCTTTGAGTACCTGGTATGAGTGAATATTCCCTGGAGGGAGTGCGAAGCCGTTTGGCTTGTAAATCATAATATATATATATATATATATATATATATATATATATATATATATATATATATATATATATATATATTGTAATGATGATGCTGATGATTGTAGAGGAGTTCTCCGGAGATATCGGACTGCAATTTGGACTTGACAAGTGCCGTATTTTGAACATCGTTAAAGGGAAGATACAACCGGGGGCTTTTGAAATGCAGAACAGTGAAACTATAGCTGCAATGGAAGCAGATCAAACATACAAATATCTAGGTATGAAACAGGCTAAAAGAATTGACCATGGCACTATGAAGGCTGAATTGACAGCCGAATTTGTCAGGAGGATAAGGCGGGTATTACGAACTAATTTAAATAGTAGAAATTTGTTTAAGGCGCTCAACACGTATGCTTGCTTCGCGCTAAGCTACTCTTTTGGAATTGTATAATGGAGCAGGCAGACGATTCAACGTCGCTACAAATGAGGTTAATCAGGACAATGTCGACAACTCAGCGTCGAACTACTGGTCGATTTCAGGACGGATGTTTCCGGAAACGGAGGGCTTCTTGTTAGCTATCCAAGATCAGGTTATTCCGACGAAGAACTATCGGAAGTTCATTATTAGAGATCCCTCAATAGAAAATGACCAATGCAGTTATAGCTGTCGAACATCAGAGACAATCCAGCACATAACTGGAGGATGCCAAGCGTTTGCCACAACCGAGTATAAGGAAAGACACGACTCAGCCGCTAAGATACTCCACCAAGAGTTAGCAGAAAAGTTAAACCTATTACAGGTAGGAAAAGTGCCTTATTACAAATACAATTCAGAGCCTCTTCTTGAGAACAACCAGTTGAAGTTATATTGTGACCGAACGGTTCTGACGGATCAAACAGTTGCTCATAATAGACCAGATATTATACTAATAGATAAAATTTCTAGGCGAACTACACTAATCGACATCGTTGTACCTAACAACAACAACCTAAGGCCAAAATACAACGAGAATATCGCCAAATACAAAGATCGGGAAGTGCAAATCCGAAGACAATGGGCAATGAACAGCGTCCAAACGATTCCCATAATACTGTCAACAACTGGAGTGATACCAAAGAACCTCCTGCAGAACATCAAGGGGCTGGGTCTTAGTGAGCATCTGTATAAACCGATGCAAAAAGCAACTCTCCTAGCAACCGCACGAACCGTCCAAAAGTTCATGGGAAATACAGCAGACCACGTCACCTAGGACCCGATAACATGGAAAGGGTTCCCACAGAGCTTCATACTTTTGGTATCTTTGTGTACCTGATATGAGTCAATATTCCCTGGAGGGAGTGCGAAGCCGTTTGGCTTGTAAATCATAATAATGATGCTGCTATTGATGATGATGATAATAATAATAATGCTGATGATATTAGTAAAAACGATGAGTCTTTCGAAAATGAGGTTATCTTGATCTCCAAGAGACAGATCATCGAATAAATGTTATATATAGAATTACTCGAAAAATATTGATGTTTTTTCTTCTAAAATCAATTATTTGGCGGAAAATGACTGTCGCAATTTGTTTCATCCTACAGTTCGATAAGTATTAATGATAAATTAAAAGTAAATCTGATTTTCAATATTTCTAATCAATGGTGTAAACTTAACTAATGTCAATAAATTTTCGCAATTTAAAATGCACTAAGTATGTAAGAAATATTGTTAATCGATTAATGACTTATTATGTATGAAAATAGAACAATTTGTTTATTGCAAAGCTTAAAAATATTTTTTTCAGGAAAATATATATTTCATTATTTATGTTCGTGGGTCAGAATCGAATCGAAAACTTAAGCATAGGATAATTTAAGCGAAGCCTTGTGAATTCCTGCTAAAATAAAAAACGCCAAAGTGATTTAAAAAAAACTCAATCTCGGCTTCTATTGGACGTAGAGACTTTTTTTTTAATTCGCGCAAAAATATCAGCTATCACGTCCAGTTATCTGCGTTTCGATATCAGTATTTGTCGAAGCGGTATTCAATTTGTTTATAACAAAAAAATTGACCCTAACTTTGTTAATTTATTACAGCAATTTAAAATCAATCCTTCATTCTTCTTTTTTGATATTACTAGTATGTCTTGAAATTTCATTTGCGCACCCGCAGATCGCCGTAGGTCCTACCGATCGCTGAGAATAAACAATTAAATGCAACACCAAAAGTTATAAACATATTCACTGTGCAAAAACTACTTGAATGTTTTTACTTGAAATTTTGCATGCTTGCAAGAGGCTTCTTTTGCTGCAGTATGAAGCCATTTTAGCATTTTGCAATAACTAACGAACAAATAAGCCGATTTCGATGTTCTTTTTTTTTATTTTGTCAATATTTCTAAGGTGCATAACTTTTTTTTAAAGTCATAGTTTTTTCTACAATTGATAAAACGGTTTTTCCCGCCTTAATTGTTTAATAAAAAGTTATGCTAAAAAAAAAAAAAATTGATGTCTTAAGAAACCATAAATAACCACCATCGTTCGGAATATTCTCCCGCCGGATCATATCCAAAAACACTAAATTTTTATTCTGCTAGCCTATTGAGGCAGTGTCTTGCTACTCAACTTTTTACACAACGGGATAAATTTTAATCAGTGTGTATTATAAAATGTAGAAGAAAGATTATACTTTTTTTTTGTCACATATGTATAATCTTGTTTATATTACATTTAAAATGCAATATTGTCACAAAGAAACGGATAAATCCATCACTTTTTGTATTATAAAAGTTCAAAAATTCTGTAATTCATTTTCTCTCCGTCCAAAATCTTAAGCTACAGTTTCATATATATTCCTGGGAATAAATAAAACTTTTTTCCATCGTAAAGGTACAATAAAAACTCGGTAAGCTTCCAACTCGAAAGCGCTCGTTTTTAGGTCTTTTCTTTTTAGACTTGAGGTTCGAATGTAAAATCGTAATTCATATTAGGAAATATTGAACTTTTCGTGGAAAGTTGAAGAACTCTAAGTTTATTTTAAATTTTGCAGGATCCATGAATGTACAGAAAACCAAAGTAAAATATCTATTAGTCAATGGATCTTTAAGGAATAACAATCCTATTATGTCCGTATTTTAACAATTGATAATTAGTAGAGTGTTTCACTTCAAAGAAATTAGAAGGAATAATTCAATTCTATCTTACTTATTACTCTTAAAATTGAAGTAGCTGGCATATATATACATACATACTGTAAAAAAATAACTTATGAATTGATAGAATAGACTTTTGAAGCTTACATGAGAAAACAATACTGTATGATCTACAGAAATAAAAGTCCTCTAAGACCGCCAGATATCCCAGCAGGGATCTCCTTAATCCACAAACTGAACAATACGTGCTACGCCACAAGAGAAAGAAAATTAAAATGAAAATGAATGAAAATTAAATATTGAATGCTTCTGTACAGGTGGTTATTTTTTCGGTGTTGATCGCTCCTCCTTTTAGAGCAGTGCCTAGGCTAGCATGCTGGAGATTAGGGGGGTTATAGAAATTCAAAGCGCCACCTGTTTTAAGCCCGTCGGTAAGAAGAAGCGATGATCTTAACGAAAACAGGAAACAATTAGATCCAAAAATAAAACACTCCGATTTCAAGACAGTTAAAATCTATATTTAACAATAAAAAAAGAGATTCTGAATTACAGTCTGTGTGAATTTCATCTTAAACTAAAGAAATATGTGACTCTTTGCTAAATGGATTGGAACAAAAAAAAACAAAGAAACAAGGAACAACACTACTGCAGGTATGACGTCATCTGCACCATACGCTAAGTCGGTTTAGATGTAGGTCCAGATTTAGACAGACTGTCGGCTGATTTGCGTTGAATAACCTTACTTTTTATGTACAGTTGTATTTTGCACTAATAAATTATCTAGTACGCCGATTTAGGAACTAAATTAAAAGTGCTGGACTTCTAATAGGTGAAATAATGTTTTAAATTACCTAGTGTATACGTATAGCTTCGGTTTACAAGGTGGTTTAACTTAAATTAAATATAAAGTGTCCTGTGATCGCACGCAGAAAGTCTTATTAGTTCCCAATCACAGGGGAAAAATGAAAGTATACGATAAATTAGGTAATATTACAGTTTATTATATATAGTTCTAATACCTGAAGTGTGGTTTTATCATTGAGTCTAAGTACTTTCGGCAAGCAGGATCATCCGTAACTTCTTTGGGAGCAATGGATCCCGGTTTAATAAAATCTGATTGTGGCATATACCTGTTTGTCTTTACGGGTGTAACAAGTATCAAAAGGCACAAATATGGTGTTGACCTCTTAGAGGTAATAACTTTCACTACACGTTACTTAAGGGTAAACGATTACAGTTTTAACTTTCTTTATCCACCAAAATATGGCAAATGTTGCCCTAAAACACTAAATATGGTTTTAGCTATTTACTAGGTTAAATGTAGTGCTGTATAATTAGAAAAATCAGCCAAAATATTGCTTTCTGAGCTTATGCCAGTTTTTCCCACCAAGGCTTGGCCCAGAATCTCTCTACTGACGCTTTTAGAAATCTCAAGAGCACCAAGAAAAAAAAAACAAAAGATTAACTAACTACACCCTTGATGAAAGTGGAGTGTTTGATACATTTCTAGGCACACTTGATTTTTTTTACAAAACCGGTTTTTGATGTGACAGTGACAAAAACTTTTAGCCTTTATTTTATATGTATTTGTTAAAGAGACTACTTGATGGAAATAAGAGATTAATTTATGGTGAAGATTAGCTTGATTGTTGGTATTTTGGTAAAATTATTTATAGTTTTATTCATAAAGTAACAAAACTGTAACATACGGTCATGAAAATTGTGAAAGGTAATATGCGTTGATTTCGTAATGTGAAACCCACATTGTTTTCTATTAATTACGTTAAAATAAATTCAAGCTATCTTAAAAATAATAATTAAATATTTTAAAAAGTTGGAACCCGTAGCTATAATTTTCTTTTTTATCAACAGGAATAATATTCCCAATTTTCAGGATGTAACTTGAATAAGTCTTCGCCGATTAAAAGTCTTGGCACTGCATCCGGTCAAGAAGATCTTTTACTGTTCAGTTTATGTTTATTTAAAGTTCTTTCATTTTCAAAAAAAGTAAAGAATAATAACGTTTTTACCAACTGGAATTTTTTAATCAATTTATGATTGTTTACTATGCGAAGATATTTTTTGAATGGAAGCATCTCTAAAAAATTTAATGCAATTTAGCACTCTACAGGAGCTATTAATAAATTTATTTTGTCTCTTTAAGACCAATATATTTAGATACTGTATTTTTAACCCAAAAAGAAGAGAGAATATTTAAAATCTTATATTTTTCCTTTTAATTTTTACAACAAATCTTTTGGCTAAACGTAAAATAAGAAAAAACTACAGTAGTATATGTATGCGTACTTTCGTTTGCATTTAATAAAATTATTTTACCAAAATTTTAAGTGGTTAAATCACAAAATAAAGATAAAACAGATAGACAGACCATCAACTGTTAAACTTTCGAGCCTGCAAATGCATGGAGACAGATTTTTCCGCACCCTCTCGACCTTGACTGGATGAATTAGCATAACTTCAATAACGTACTTAAGAGAGGGGTCAGGTCCCTCGTACTAACAGCTGCCCTCTCTCAATGCAAATGTTTTATTATACATTTTTTGATTTAACAGAACTGTTAACATAACTAGCTCATCTAGTCTAGAACTTTCGAAATTCATTATTAATAAAGGTGCAATAGATAACCGGTTACGGACTATCTGGCCTTTCTTATTAGTAGCCGGTATCCGGCTGAATACTGGCTATTATCCGGCCGGATACCAGATACTTAATTATGCGATAAAATGACCTTAATAAATTTAATAATTAAAATGGGAAATTATGTTGAAAAAGGTTTTTCGCCGTTTATTGACAGTAAACGATTTTATTTTTATTCATAGCCCAGACCTGCTTCTGAGAACAGCCTCTTCTTACTGTATAACATATACATGTTTATATGTATTATTCTTTGAAACAGAGAAAAGGAAAGAATATATACAAACAGTTTGTTACCTGCAAATACAACTCTCTCTATACACGTTTCGTCCAGCTTATGGTGTCGTCAGTGGAGCAACATTCGCAGGAAACAAATTTTATATTAAATATAAATTCCAAAGTGTGTCAGTAGGACATTAAAGACCTGCTGATTTCGATGCCAAACTGAAAAATATCGACAGTTAAACGACATCTATACAATCGCTGGAGTAGTACGAAATTTTTAAAAATCAAAATTTCAGTAAAAATAAAGAAATCTGTCTGCCGTAATTAAATAGTTATTTATATGTATTATTCTTTCAAGCAGAGAAAAGGTAAGAATATATACAAACGCTTTGTTTCCTGTGATTGTATGGATGTCGTTTGACTGGCGCTATTTTTCAGTCTGGCATCGAAGTCGGCAGTTTTTTAATATCCTAGCTACATACTTTGGAATTTATATTTTATATAGCAGTTGTTTTTTTGCGAATGTTGCTCTTGGTTCGATGCAGCTCCACTGACAAGATCATAAAGTGGTCGCGTATGGAGAGAGGACTAGAGTTGTATTTGCAGGAAACAAACTGTTTGTATATATTCTTTCCTTTTTTCTGCTTGAAAGAATAATACAAATAAACTTCTATTTAAATACGGCAGATAGATGTCTTTGTTTTCTCCAGAAATTTTGATTTTTAAAAAGTCTGCCTTCTGATCTAGGAGAACAGTTTTAAAAAATCTCAATTTAGCTATTGCCTGTTGTGACTTTATTAAAACAGTTTCAACTATCGTGTATTTTACTGATAAAATTATTAATATAATATTTTGTATTTTTTTTTTGACACGTAAAGATTCATCATCGATGCTCGGTTCATCACAACTTATTTTCAGAGTTTCTAAAAGAATTGTATGTCCCGCTCGTTCTGCTTGAACTAAGGATTAAATACAGTTTCAACCAAGTATTTGTAATAACTGTCATTGTCTACAACGTCAAAGCGCTTTTCTAGTTCAGCTCTTAGTGAAGATCGCATGTTTAATAAGTGAAATGGTCTAGCAACAGTCTATTCATTCCCCAGTTTTGCCATCAGTGTGACATTACTTCAGAGGCGCATGAAAGCCAAGAGCAACTTATTTTAGTTATCTTTTCGAACGGTTTGATTATTACTCCATCACAATCAGTTGACAAACAAATTAAATACTGCGCGTCCCCAATGCTATGTCCCCACGCGTTGACCCCGCATGTTTCGCGTTGACAGGTTGTGACTTGCAAGACATACAACTTACGTCAGATATCCAACGCCGGATTTTCGGCCCTCCAGTCTTAAGCCTTGCCATTTTTCTGATATCCAGCGAAATCACCATCCGTTTCTTATTTAATTATTATTTTCCAATATGAAGGAAATATAAAAAGATATTTTTTCCTTAAAAAATTGTACCTCACTTGAAATATGATAACTTCTACGCAAATATTTAATATTACTTTTTCAGAACCTTCCATATTTCCATCTAATAAATACAAATTTCTTGCCAAATTTAATCGACCAAAAATTCCAAAAGTATTGATATGTTTGAAATCAAAGTATGGTATTGAATAATAATTTATTTAGGAATTTAAATTATTTTACATGAAAACGTGGCGGTGAGCAAAAGCTGGGTAAAATAATGATAGCGTTTGTTAATGAATTAAATCTCGGGAATTTTATATTTTTTTCGTCTGACTGTACGGGGGGAAAGTTTTCATACATGAAGCTATGATAAAACGGGCGTATTTCGTTATTAAAATTTTTTCAGCACGATGGGTACTGAACAGTTTTTTTAATATTTAACCTTGCTGTTTTAATTAATGGTGGACAAAAAGGATTATTTTTAAAAAATTCTGGTAATTTTTCCATTTAAATGTATGGAAATATTGCCACTATTTTGAAAATCTTTACTTATGAAAAACTATATTCTCCAAATAGCCAATATTTCCTGAAATACTCTTGAAGAATGAGTTGCTAGGCTGGATAAAAAGCGAAGAAATACATATGCAAGTCATTTTCCTTCTAAGTGAAGAGGCTAAAACATAATAAATTAAAACTGAGAGAAACCAGCCCGGTGTTATCCAGCCTGGTAATCTATACATATCTTTTTGGAAAATCATTTGACCAAATTTTAGCCGTAAGAGAATTTTACACGACCCATACGATATTTACAAATTTTATTTTGATGATAGACATTGGAGAACAGCTTAAACATGTCCTAAATAATAGCAATCAAGTCTTACAAATTGTGATGTAGTGAACATGAAAATTATAGTTAAATTTAATTCGTAATTCACGTTTAATATATATATATATATATATATATATATATATATATATATATATATATATATATATATATATATATATATATATATATATACTGCAGGTATTCACTAAAACAGAACCGCCTTCAAGTAAGAAATCTCGTAAGTGCTAACAATCAGATGGATTTTACTATATTTGACTTGAAATTGCTTTTGACTGCCGAAAAGTACCTTTCAGGTTGATAGTTAAAAAACCATATTATCTTCATTTCGGATGCAAAGTGAGATATCCTGGGCTCCACATATATGCTGCAATAAATGCGCTTCAGACCTCCAAAACTGGTTAAAAAGAAATCGATACGTTCTGCTGTTACAACGGTATGGAGATGTATAATTAGCCAAATGATTACTATATCTGCATTGTACCTCCACTGAGACAGAGAAACGATATACTTAACGAGAATAAATTAATCATCAACTACACTAATCTATCACCTGGAGTATGATCTGGTCTACATAGTGTTGACCTCCCGATTTTAAAGAACATTAAAAAACTGTTAGTTACCCAGATTCATCATGTACGTATCCTGATTTTATAATTTTATACAGAGTATTTCAAATTCTTAGCCACCAATGAGAACTCAACTCGAAATAAACTAATTGGTTAAATCTTTGATCTTCTAAAGAATAAAGTGGAATTATTAGGATTAAGTTTTAAGTAATGTATCTTTTAATATAGAATAAGGTGATAACAACGTTTCGTAGTTCTTAGAAAGGGCTGATTCTGTTCTTCGTAACTAGTCGAGATGCTCAGTTTGTCCGTTTTATGTCTACGTGCTCACATCAAGAAAACCTATAAAAATATGAGACATTCTCATTGCATTAGGTGTTAAATGCCCGGTATCGCGCAAAAGCAAAGTTTTTTGGCATATCTTTAGCGTCATTTGTTCTAATAAAGTCGCTCTAGAAACAGCCCTCCTTAGGATTAAAACAATAGTTCATAAACAATTTCGTTTTTTTGAAAAATCTGTTACGTTCCCAAAGTGATTTTGGCCAAAAATAGATAATATAATATAAAAGAAGAAAGTAAAATTAAAAATAAGGCATTGACAATTTTGTCTCTGAAGTTACATTGTAAAGTGGAATATCCAAATATTATTTGGAAAATGGTTATTTGCAGCGTAATTACTCAAGCTACTAAATATAGGTAAGTTGCGCACCTATAGTGTAGTAGTAATTCTCGTAAAATTCTTTCATAATAACGCCAGTTGCAGACATCTTAACAAAGGACCCCGCAGAAATTTTATGGGAAATTGCTTTCGGTAAAACTCTTTGAAACCACCTGGTTTTGATAGTTTTTTGGTTAGTTTATCAAAAGTGTCAATGGTCACTAAGTCCAAAAAACTCATAGTTCAAAGATATAGATCACACATAGATTTGTTTCTTAATTGTTATATACAAAAGCACTGCGATTTGAGAAAAAAAATTCCTAACTCAGCTTCTATTGGTCCAAAAAAGTTTTTTTTTTAAACCTTCGTCTTGAACCCAGCTATTCGAATTTTTAAATTATAAATATCTAACGTTTGAGGAGGAGGTTCCAGCTGTATCTCTTTATTAAAAAAAGACACTTTCTTTTTTAAGTCGATATTTAAAGGTTTAAAAATTAATTTTTTCATTTGCCCCTAATAAAATGAAAATTTAGGCCTTCAAGAAGAGATTGAACTTTTGTGGAGATCAAAATGTTCATCCAAAAAAAAGTTATAACAATCAACATTTTGTGTCTTGGGATAAACAATTAGCAATATCTCAGCAACAAATTATCCGATTAACTATAAAATATCGTTTTGTTCAGAAAGACCAGGACTTCCTTTTACGAGCAGGAAAAGTTAATTTTGCAATAAATAATTGATATGAAAGAAATGGCCAATTTTGAGGGAGGTTTTTAAAATCTCTACAAATTTTATTAGAAACTTTTTTTCTCCAAAATATGTTCCTTGACTTGTAGATTTAAAAACCTGTTTTAGTCAACTTTGACCCTCTCCCTTCTTGCCCCAACCTGTTTTTTGCTGTTACATTTTATGTAGGGTTTGTTCTTTCATTGCACCTAACACCCCTGGGTAGGTCTCATCCATCTAGGAATTTACGTCACTATATTTACCTATAGCTTGGACTACAAGTGGGTCACTTGAAACTACGAAATTGGTCACACGATGACCTGCGGGTCCTAGGTTACCGAGGCCTGATCTAGACTATCAAAAAAAAATATTAAAAATGATGTTTTGAAGAGTTAACACGTTTTGTATTTTTACCAGATCAAAACACTAACAGTCACTAAGAAGGTTTAGGGCAGACCCAATCTAATTCTCGTATAGGTTAGATCTTTTAGATGACCAGTTTTGTTTTGCTTATGATATTATAAATAATAATATACGTCTACATTGGATTATTAAGGATAAAAACCTAAAAGTAGAGCCTTGAAATTGGCAAGAGGAATAATTGCCTCCCCAAAGTTTTCCATTTTTGTATGTCGATTTAATAATAAAAGACAATAATTTGTTAGTCTTATATTTTTAAGGTTCAAAACTTGCTTATTATTGCAGTTGTTCATTTAGACCCTCTACTGTCAATTTACACTTTCTTTTAATTGAGACGATATTAATGAATTAGGGTGTCAATTTTAAAAAACCCTAATACAAAAGCTGAGAGTTAAAGCGAATCAAGGCTAGTTTTAAAAAAAGAGTTTACGAACTTCAGCGCTTCACTTTTAGGGTTCCGTAGTTCTTATAGTTACGCCATGTCTTTCCGTTTGTCTGTATGTCACAACCTTCTACGTAACTTCGTCAATTTTTAATTTTTTCAAACACCCAAAAATAAATTTGAGGATATGTTTGAAAAAAAATTAGAGCTTCGACCCCGGTGTGAAAAATAGAGATGAAAAAAAATTGTTTTTCTTCAACCCATGGACATTAGGAAAATATGAAATGCAATTGAAATAATCTGTTTTTCTACATGTCCCTCTGTTCTAGTCCTGTTTTTTGGAGTTTGTTGAAGATAGGAAGTTGAAATTTGACACAGTAATAATACTCAACCTGTAATATTTAGAACTTGAAGAGAATGTTTCTGTAAATTTCTAGGAATTCAAGTTTCATACTCAAGAAAAAATATTTCCAATTTATCATTAAAAAGGATTTCAAAACAGTTTTTTTTTTTAAATTTTATTTTAAATGGCTTAGAGATATTGTTGAAAATACGTCCTCTCTATTTTCAAAACTAGCGACTCTAAAATTTCCAAAAAAAAACGTCTGTCTTGCAATAACTCTAATCAATCAGAAAAAAAATGTCCCTTGTTAGCCAACAGAATACTCATCCAGATATTCTAGTTCTGTTGTCGTCTGAGAAGCTAGATAGGTCTAAATAAAAAGAAGTGAAATGGTGTCAACTCCGGAGTATATGGTCGGTGGCTCGCTTAAAGAAAGCACACTCGCGAAAGATCGGCTGGGTATTGGCTGCTGTGTGAAACAAACTAGAACTTTTTGTCCATTAATTGTACGCAATTTTGTTAATACATTATAATAATAGGTAACTGCTTTTACTCATGTGCATTTCGGCATGTTTTCAATAAAAATAACTTTAGCTTGATCCCAGAAAACGATGGACATAAGCTTCTCAGCCGGAAGTTTGAGTGCGGGTCTTTTTTGGAAACTTAGCATCCTTATCGACCCATTCCATGAACCTTATGTTTATTTCTGGATCCGAACCGTCACCTGTCGCTAGATTAGTAAAAAAGTTTAGCTCTGAATTCAAAGATTCCATTCTTTGTACATTCCTATGAACATCAGGATCGGTAGCTTCTAAAACTTCCACTTTTGGGTAATCTTACATGGATTCACGATTCCATTGAAAAGGTTTGGAAGAATCTTTTACTTTAAAAATTTACTCTCTCCACAACTATTCTTAAAACATTTCATAAAAAACAGAACAATCAACGAAATGAAATAAAATTACAGTTAAGACAGTGTTTCGATCATTGGCAAAGTTGTTTGCATCAACCCCCGTGTATTTTTATTATCATTCGGAAAATTAAGATGGGTTTATTATATTTAATACTAGTAACTAAATGTAGTTCATAATTTTGAATGGTACGGAATCCTCGACTCGCGAATCACACTAGCAAAGACCGGATTTTTATTTTATGTCGAATTTTTGCTATATTCTTTTCTCTACACATATTTATAAAAATTAGATATTAAAAGAAATCCTTCTGAATGAATGAAACACAAGGTGGTGATACTAGATCATTGATGTCTAGGCCTCTATTGGACCAGAAGCTTCCATAGCTGCAGGTCATTTGAGGTCGATTGGCTTTGCAAATCCAAGCAGCCTCGTTGAACTTGCCTAAATGCTTTCGGTAACAAAATTGTATCTCCGAACTATCTCTGTCTCAGTCCGTTGAGTTCTGGGCAGATACCATCTGCACGTCGGGTCGTCTTCGTTACCGATCTTATGAAGATGGCCCCTCAGGTAAGAAATGTCCTGTCAACAATCCCCCTACAATTCGTAGTTCTTTCCTTAGCCATGCGTTAGGTCCAGTTGTATGTTCCTTAGGACACCTCATTACAGGAGCTCCACTCTACGATTCAATAAATTTGCTTTAATTCCCTTTTGCCAACGGCAATTGGGACAGGTAGAATTGGTTGGGCTCCATATGATTCAGTTGCGGAACTCAGCTTTGCCTGACAGTCTGCTTCCTCATTCGCACGTATGCCCGAGTGACCCGGGATCCACATGAGTCTGATTCTGCAGCCGTTCCTTGTCATATTATTCAGTATGTCCTTGCACTCAGACACCAGTCGCGAAGTTATGACATGACTTCAGTGCCAATAGCGCAACCTTACTTTCTGAGCATATATTTATATCCCTCTCACAGAGTTAGGCACACTGCAGAATACCATAGATTTCCGCTGTGAAGATCGTTGCACGTTGTCCGAGAGGGTAGTACTCTCCTGTGCTTCTGCCGAACACTTGCTCTCCCTTCCAATCCTCTCTACTTGGCAGAAATATCTCCAGGCAGAGGTTTGGTTTTAAAAGCAGCGGCATGTAATCTGTCTGCATGGGGAGTGATGGACACCTCTCCACCACGCTTTCCCAGACACCTGAATTGCCTCTCGTTCCAATTCCAAGATCCCGTAGGCAACTGAGACGATAAACAGTCTTCACGGCCTCGTTCTCTTTGTATAAGTGAAGAGGAGACCCGTTCATGAGGACTTCAAGAGCCCTTATGGAAGCAGTTCTCATCGCTCCATCTCTCAAACTTCCATTAAGTTAATATCCTCGACCATAGTAATATACTTAAACGAGAATAGTTTTGTTTGGTCGTTGTTAACTCGCTGAGGAAGCGGCTTTTGTTTTCGATATTTGACACATATAAATATTCTTATTTAATAGTGCTTCAGTTTTTTTGTTGTCATGATTTTTTTAAGTATTTATAAAAAAAATATTACAAATGCGAATTATGTAATTAATTTCAACAATAAATTTTTTATAAAAAAATTGAACTGCCAAATCATTACTTAAAAAAATGTGATTATTATTAATTATTTTTCACTTTTTAGCGGTTTTTAGAAGGTGGTTCGTTTTTTTTTATAAAAATTTTATTTTTCGATTTTTAACCGAATTCCAAAGGAATTAGGTTCTAAATTCGACAGCTCTCTATTTTTTTCTCATATGAACATCGATTACTCCGGAACAGCGGCATCGATTTAAATGAAATTTTTTGCATTATATTCAGGAAGTTGTTGCGGTGGTTCATTATTATTTTATTCGAAATTGATTCAATAAAATCCTCAATGGCACAGATAATATGGCGCACAAAAAATTTAAGTTTATCCGATTTTCTCCAGAATTGGTACGGGGAAGTTTTCGGGATCGTACACAACGAATCTCAAATAATTTTTAAAAAATTCAATATGGCGAATCCAATACGACCTATGCATCGTTGGATAGGTCTTTAGAAATACAAATAAATGTTTTATACCACATTTATTGGCTTCATTCGCGGAATATTTGCTTCCAAAGTGTCCTTTTAAATCCCCTTCCTCATATTTGTTAACGAAAAATTTCAAAAACCGAAAAAAAAAATTAAAATATTAGCTTTTACTAAATAAATGAATAAAAAGACTGTTAAATCTTTAATTTCGTCTTCTCTATTTACCTGAATGGCCATAATCGGATAGATCTTCAAAAAGGAATTAAATGTAACCTATAATACTTTTTATTTAGTCATCTATTTACAAAATAAAAGCCTGTTGAGGTTGCTTATAATTGTCTGCCTATTTTAAGGGCGCGAGTTTTGGTGAATGCGATGGGAAGGAAAGTAGGTAAAAACAACGCCAATAACTGCTACGGAACTCTAACATTATAATGCATGTCCAACACGCACTTGGAAAAATTTTTAGCTTCATATTTAGTGAAGGTTAATAATGGTGAACAATTCAAGTTATAGCCATTTTTCTTAGCTATCAACTAATTTTTCAAAAAAATTGACTTCAATTCTCAACACTTCAAATATCACTGAGCTTTAAGATTCAATAATCATCATTTGTTTCAATTCCTAAGTATTTATTATTATTAACGCAATTAAAAGTGCTCCAGTAAATATTATGTTGATAGCTTAGTAGGTATATTTAATGTAAACTGTGAACAAGACGCTTACGAAGCAGGTTTTTATGATGTAAATAAATTCGTTGATTATTAACAAAACACAGTTATGAAAAAATGATGAATACGCGGTAATAAAAGAAAATTTCTATTGTTTGTTCCCTATAATAAGCATAATAATACCTATGTTAACCGTTTAAAATAACTGGTTGAGATAAAAACCATTGCATTGTTAAGAATTTTACAATTACATCAAATAGAAAAGAAATCCGCTTTCTTAAAATTTGCACCGATTTGGTTTAATTAGATTTAATTAGTAATTAATTAGATATTGATAGGCTTTTATTTTGAAATCTAGATTCTATTATATTTGCAATGTTTATAATTCAATATTAAATGGTTGAAATGGCAACTTTTTATATTTCTCAGACAATAAGCTTGCGAACATAGGTTAAGCTTAGAACTAGAACTTTACTAGCCCAATAATTAAGTTTAGGAATATCCAGTATAATGCGAATTATTTATTAAGGTTTAGTCGTAATTGTATTATAGTGTTTTTATGCCGTGGGACGGTAGTTATAACGGTTTTGCTCTTGGCCTTCTTTGTTCAGGGTCATTAAATACGATAGTTTCAACTCACCAGAAATGTTGAATATTTTCTGCTGATATTCCTCAATACTTAATTATTAATGCGATATTTATTCAGTTAAAAAACAAATATAATAGTAAAATTGGTCTTTGGCACGAATTACTTTAGGGTTATGGTAGCCAATGGCGTTGTTATTTTTTTTCTTGCAGCATTATGCTTTTTTTATCACAAAGAATGGACTTTTTGTCGCTATGCATTAAATTTAAAACATTTCTTTTTAGTATTTCATAAATTATTAAAAGTAACAAATTTTCGTAAAAAATATTATATTAAGTACTGCTATGTAGAATTTTTTCTGGTTTTAAAAAATTTTAAAAGCCATTTCTGGAAAATTCAACGGGAAACGCAGTAAAATTTCATATTTACAAATCTAGACAAAATTTTATTAAACGAAAATCATAAGTGTAAATATGAACCAATATAAATTTTAAACTGACAAAAGTCAGATACAAAAAAACTGGAAATAAACGGTGTAAAACATAGTGAAATATATAATTAGTACGAGTCAAATGAGTGGGACGAGTAAAAATGAAATCAAAAGAAAAACTAATTTGGACTTTAAAAATATTTGACGCCGTTTCATAAAGATGTGGATATAAACTCTAAACCCCGCGTTTCTATATCAGAATGCTCCCGTACGATCTGTATCCCGTTACAGAAGAAAGTATATTTATACTTGATACTATCTTGCCCGGCGCATTCATCAATAGTCGCCAGTGTCGTCTCAGTTTTGCTTTTAAGTTATTTAGGCATGTGCTGGCAAAACTTTATTGCAATAGATAAACATCAAGCACAAACGGATGGACGGACATGAGGAAACTATACAGTAACCCAACCTCACGCAGCAGTAACTAGCCTCAAGGTACAGTATGTACTGGTGACTAAACAAATAAAGACGCAGGAAATGCATTAAATTTAAGGTAAAAGTGCTGAAAGCAAATTTCGAAAAGGTTTATTAAATTCGTTTAATGTAATGCATTAAATTTAATAATTTACATTAATCTAAATGAATTTATTCGATTAAATTTCATGTAATCATACATTAAATTTAAAGTTTTGATCATTACTTTTTAAGATGACTATGTACATTATATATACAGCCGGTGTTCATTGAATACAAAATATATTATCACATATTTAATGCACCAACATTAATATGAGGTTAAAAAATTCTGCTACCTGGAAAAGCTGGAAATTTTTCCCATAGAGTACCGTCATCTGTAGACCGGTTTTGAACTCTTTGGTTTCCGTTAGTACCGGCAGACAAGTACACCTCGTCATAAGAAAAATGAGTCCTTTAAGTAACTTATATCATACTAAACAAAAATTTCAATACAAGTTGCGCCGTCTCCCGGAATGTCATGCAGTGTACCTTGAATAATAATGTAAATTCCAGAAAGTTGAAATATCTTTTCAGTTACTTTATTGACATTTAAGATACCGTTTAATCCCCTCTTGACCTAATAATTAAGTCTGAGGCGAGAGTAGGCGCATAGAGGCGGGAACAAAACAAGATCTGGTGGACTGAATTTATCCTCAGTCACACCGGCGTCGAAGGCATAGTGATGAACTTATTATTGGCGATGAGCAGTGACACGCTGCCAAAAACTTATAATTTTGACACACATTACCTCACTCAGACTGAATGAAACACAGTATCTGATCGATCACCAAGTCAACCAGGCAACCTCGTGTGGTTTACAAGAACCTCTCCCTGTAGCACACCACTGTATTCCAGGCAGAACAATATATAATTAATACCTATCTCGGAGAGAATCTGACTAGGGTTACAAAGGCAGAACCGTCCTACAGTCAGGTAACGCTGAAAGCAAACGCATGTCATCAAGCAACATCAAAACAAGGTTGAAATTATCTTCAAAATCATATCGAAACATCATGCAAAACAAAAAAAGTTTACTTTTACGTGGGCAAAAGACAAAATGGCATCCTAGGCAAAGAAAAAGTTGACCAACTTGCAAAACAAGGGTCTGCTTCCACATTTCTTAGACCAGAATTTGGCATTACTATTGGTGGGTGGATATTCTGGTGGACACCAGTCCCACAGGAACCACATTGCGGGCCACAGATAACAGTAAACAATTGCTGATAAAAACATCCTGCAAAATAAACCGTGATATCCTACGTTTAAGCAAACAATAGATGAGGCTAATAACCAGCAATTACAGCTTAAGGAAACATCTACACACATTGGACATTTTTAATGAAGGTAAAACATAGATTATGTGGCGGAGAGGACGAAACAGTCTCACACATCATCTTCGATTACGAAGCTAAAACCTACTAGATATATACCCTCAAGGATTGATCAGTCTTGAAAGTTTATACTTAGATGACAAACTAGTGAACTTTTAGGTATTACATGTATGCCCCGAGCACGGTCAATAAAGTTTATTATAATCTTTCCAAATTAGTTAATTATAATTTTTATATATGCTTTTTAGTACGGACAAAACAAATGTGTTTTTGGACTAACTGTTTTCCATATACTCAACTCGGAAAGTAAACTGAACGCAGGTATAAATCTTAATATTGTAATATTTTTGCTCTCATCACACTCATAAAAATAGTGTAGTTTTTTTTTTAATTATCAGAAATACTGCAATATATATATATATATATATATATATATATATATATATATATATATATATATATATATATATATATATATATATATAAAGCAAATCATTTTCTCATTACCAAAGTTGTTTAGATGGTTTCTCACCTTCAGTCTCTAGCTTTGAATCTTTGTTAAACCGAATTGTGATCTGTAGCAATCTGGTAATTTGTGAATGGGAAATGTTGGAATTTTGGTATTGCCAACAAGTTGTTGAAAGAATTGAAATCAGTATTTTATAGTTTGGTGTTTTTGATTACACAAAATGAGAAAAAATGCCTCTTTTCATGCTATGTACATTCAATATTTCTATCGTTTTCCTTATTCGAATTATATTTTGTGGTGCCCTATAAATATTTAACCTCGATAAAGATGGACCGAAACATTTTTTGTTATTTTTTACTATCAAAAATCGGAAATTAATCGGCCAAAACATTAATTGACTTTTGATATGTTTCTACTGATTATTGTATACTAAAAATAGTCAGATTTCCGTGTTATTACACCAACACTTACAACACTTCACAATTACAAATTCTATCAAAAATTTAAAACAATTAAAACTTTTTAACCGTCTTATTTCAACTTTTCCAAAGCATTTAAAAGTTTTTCAGAAATGGCTTTAAAATTTAATTGATCTAAAGAAAACTTTTTAAAATACCTTATATTTTAGAACATAATATTTACTTCATATAATATTTTTACTTGAATTTTATAGTTCTTTAGGAAATTAGAATAATTATGAAATAAAAATTAATTTAATCATAAGTATATTATTTTAAATCTTGGCTTATTAATTGAATTTTGTAATGTTTCTTTTCAAAATAACAAATATAAATTAAAATTTTTTGGAGCGATTCTTTTAAGCCGTTTTCCTCTGAATTTCCTAAAAAAACTAATTTGGACGTGGTCTAATTATTATGGAAGTTAGAACAATAACTTGGATTTTACTTAAATTAATAAACACATTATTTTATTTAATTTCCTATAGAGTTTTATCCATATGCACAAGTAATTATATATATTAAATGTTAAACAAAATGTCAGTGAAAGGCCACCGCGGCTCCGGTGAAAGATATGTCTTTTGATGAAGCTTTGGATTACGTTTAAGAGTAAGCGCAATCAATAACTCCTAGGTATAAGGACACTTTTAAACATAATTATGAAATTTAGGTGATCGTTATTCGAATATTTTAAACTTACATATAAATAAATTATGTGTTAACAAGAGTAAAAACCTACGTGAGAAAAACTATGACATAATGATTTCAATAAACACTAGTTTGTCTAAAACGTTTTATTGTAGTTTTTTTTTTAGATAAATGTGTTACAGTAAGTATTAATACAAATGATTTAGAATAATTCGCTTTTACCTGCGACTTCGTTAAGTTATCTATTTTTTTAAGCAGCCTGGATCAGTCCTGATAACCTTCTCTTCATGCCTGTAAAGTTCACTGAAATCAGTTCAGTTATTTCGAAAATTTACCCGCACAGACAGACGAACAGACGTCTCCATATCTGTAAAGTTTCCTCCAAATCAGTTCAGCCGTTTTGAAGATTAGCGCCTACAGAGAGACAGACATACATACAGACAAACAGAAAAGAAAAAATCAGGCTATATGACTTCTGATAACCGTTTCTTCACGTCTGTATAGGTTTATTGAAATCGTTTCAGCCGTTTCGAAGATTAGCCCGGACAATCGGACAGACAGTCAGACATAATTTTATATATATATATATATATATATATATATATATATATATATAGTATTAAACACAACACCCTAAAAATTTTATGTATCCTCAAATTTCAAAATTTTTCGAAGGTTTAGTTTCTCGAAGATATAAAGGGTGTTTTTTTTAGAGGTATAGAAATTTACTTTATTCGAAAGATAACCTTCTGGCATTATAATTTAAATATGACTTCTGGCATATGACCGCCACGGCTGGCTCGGACGTAGTCTAATCTGGAGGTCCAATTTTCGATAACTTTTTCTAACATTTGTGGCCGTATATCGGCAATAACGCGGCAAATGCTGTCCTCCAAGTGATCAATCGTTTCGGGCTTATCGGCGTAGACTAGCGACTTCACATATCCCCACAGAAAATAGTCTAGTGGCGTTAAGTCGCACGATCTTGGAGACCAATTCACGGGTCCGAAACGTGAAATTATGCGGTTACCAAACGTTTCCTTCAATAAATTAATTGTGGCACGAGCTGTGTGACATGTTGCGCCGTCTTGTTGAAACCACAGCTCCTGCACATCATGGTTGTTCAATTAATGAACGAAAAAGTCAGTAATCATGGCTCTATAGCGGTCACCATTGACTGTAACGTTTTGACCAGCATCGTTTTTAAAGAAGTACGGACCAATGATTCCACCAGCCCACCAAACAGTCAGTTTTTCTAGATGTAACGGTGTCTCAACATACACTTGAGGATTATCATCACTCTAAATACGGCAGTTTTGTTTATTGACGTATCCGTTCAAATAAAAGTGAGCTTCATCGCTAAACAACATTCGCTTATGAAAATCGGGATCAACGGCAATCTTGTTTTGGGCCCATTCACCGAATCTACGCCTTGTTAGGTGATCGTGTGGCTTCAATTCTTGCACGAGTTGGATTTTGTAAGCACGCAAACCAAGATCTTTTCGCAAAATCTTCCATAAAGTGAATGGACACATATCCAATTCCTGTGCACGATGGCGGATAGACTGATTCGGGTCTTCCTCTACGCTACGCTCTACAGCAGCACTGACGACATCTCTGTGGATGCATATTATCATTTAGGGTAAACGTGGTGCGAAAACGTTCCATAGTTAATCGAATTAATTGCTCTAATGGACGATTATGTTGACCGTAAAATGGACGTAGTGCGCGATACGTATTTCGAACAGAACCATGATTTTCAAAATAAATTTGCACAATTTGGAAGCGTTGTTCAGGCGTCAGTCTATTTATGTTGAAATGCCAAACCAAACTAAACATAAATCACTTGACAGCTGACAAAATGGCCGCCAGTTAAAAAAGTGTTGCCAACTTAAAGTTTTATACCGCTATAAAAAACACTCTTTACAAGTAACTAGGCACTGAGAATACTTTTTTGCATTTCATCATTTGTTTACCCCACGTTTTATTATAGTTATTTTACCCATGTTTTAATATCCTTTTATGACCTTTGTCCATTTGACTAGTTTTTCTGCCACAGTAATTTTTAATCAAAATATTGGTAATACTGCTATATTAACAAGTATTCTTGCTGAATGTGTAATGCAACCATCAATGTATATTAAAAAATTTTGTTTAAGGACATATTAAATATAAGAATAGTCAGAGATGATCTTTGATAAATTGAACCTCAAGTTAAAATATATGGAACAATAACTATTGCAACTACAGGACTCTAGGATATTGCAATGCACCTTTGCTTAATTTAGTAATAAAATTGAAATAATCTTCAACCATAAGTTACTTATCGTCAATCAAGTAATTTTTGCAATAATTGCATGTAAGTTTCTTTCAAGCAATGTGGCTTCAAGATCTTTCCAAATAAGTCAACATTGCACTCCTGGTTTCAAGTTGTCGATATCGTGTTCTTCAATACAAGTATTTTTTAGTATTTCCTTGATTTCACGAAGATTGTTCTTCAATGTTGCCCTGCTTGTTACATCTAGGTGATAGGGGATATATTTGTCAGAAATGTTCAGTGCCTGTTTTATATGTCGTCTTTCCGAGCTAAATTGATAAGTATTTTGGATATCTGAGAGATTTACTTTGCATACTGCATTCGTTTCCTTTTACACTCCCAAAACAAGAACATCAGATTACATTGACAAATTATTAGTTGGTACAAAACTTTTACGATTTTTTGCTATTTTAACCCTCCGACCGTTTGAGTAATTTCCTGTGCAACCGGGTACATAATATCTAGTCCTCATCCAAAAAGTAATTAAAACACCATTTAAACTTGTCTCGATTCAAATTTCCTTTTAAGAAGTTGTATTAATTTTACTTTATTTTTGCAAATACTCTCGTTGTGGACAAGACAATACCATTTTCCTTAAATATTTCCCATGGATTCTTTGAATAAAAGCATTTCATAAATTACAGTTTTAATTAATTTTATTTTTCAAGTTGACTATTGTTTTTGTCTTGTTTTGGTATTTCACTACACTGTGCTTAGGTATTTTCTTGTCGATGCTGGACTTACTGCTACCTTTTTCTTTCAGATAGATCTCGTTTTCTTCCTGTTCGCTAATATTTGAGTGAAATATTATGTATTTTGGGTTGCAGTAAATTAATTCCTTTATTCGAAACGTATTTCTTTAATTTGAAAAGATCTATCGGGAGACTTACTTGATTTCTTTTTTTTTTTTTTGAGCGGAAAATGCTATTTATTAACAAATTGCTGTAATTTTCTTTCAAATTGAACGAGTCCAACGGAACCAGCGTAGTACACAAGTAGGGTCATGGTTAGAAGTCCATTTTGCCTTGAATTTACCTTTTTTCTGGTTTGATTTGACCGAAGCAGCTGCAGACTTCCATTTTAATTTTTATTTGCCATTTTTTTGGAATTTTGAGATGGAAAGTTGTCTATTATCCTGGTAACTTTTTGACTTTTTGAAGTACCTTTTACCTTGCTGGAGGTTATGTTTTTTTAGTTGGGAGAAACCTGGATACAGGAATTTTAGGCAGTTTGCACGTGTTAAGGCCCCACCCACATCTGGTAAGATCAATTAATTATAGTTTATTAAAACAATCTTTCATATATGTTTGTGATTTAGTAAGATTTAAGCTCAAAATTGATCCTTACTACCGAGTAAATTTAATGTCTAATTTGAATCTGGCCATGGCATGCTGTTTTAAATTTCATTAAGATGTAAATTGACTGCATTAGACTATTATTAAGTTTTATATTGGGTTTTAAGGCTGATTGTTACTTGCTTTTTTTATGAATATTGAGTAATTTTCCATGAATTTTCTTCTTTGGATTGCTGTACTATATCAATGTCGTAATTATTTCTGTTATGTTTTTAGTGTATTTTTACTGTCGATTGTAAATTTACTACATTTTGTTATGTATTTGCTTCCTGGACGTATCACGATGTTCCCCGTTTATAGGTCAATTAATTTATTACTAGTAATTTTGTAGTAGTTCTGAATTGTATTTAATCTCTGGGCCCATTCTGGATTTAAATTTGGTTCACATAGTATTGTAATAATGATTATGATCATATTTTGTTTTATATTTTAGCCAGGTTTAAGCCAATTTATTTGATTTGATGTTTATACCAAACTTTGTAACGTCATCATACAATGGTCTCGAGTATTGAATATTATTTCCAGTTTTATGGTGCTGATTGAATTGAGTAACTAATCGTATTCTATAGTAAATCTTTTGTTTTATCTTATATGAAAGTAATTATTGCTGATCACCTGGAGGCGGACTGGTTTTTTATTGTACGTTTATTTACTATTATCAGTGTACGTATTTTTACTATTATCAATCTTGAGTTATTTGTTAAAACAGTTATTTACTTTAAATTAATTTAATTTTTTGTTAATTATCTCTAATTAATTCTTAATTAATATTTTGTTATCGTAACTTAAAAATCACCTTCGATTTCCTTTTTTTTATGTAGAAAGTTTTGGCGAAGGTTGATTAATAAATTGATTTGTCTTTTTTCAATTCAGGTTTGTAGTAGGCGTTTCTCTTTCTGTAAGGTCCACCCTACTGGTTATCTCATTACGGAATCCCCTACTATTAGAGACCATTCTTCTGGCATTAGACAAGCAACCGTATTAATTTCTTTAATATTCCTAAATTATAAGAGAACGACCTTTTTGGTTTAATGTTTTTTTATAAGGCGTTGCGCAGTAAAACTATGATCATAATATAACAAGATTACCTTATGTTTTGTCTTAACGCCAATATGTTGCGACGTTTCAGTGCCAAGGATGAAAAACCCTATTTCTTTTTTATGTAGGGAATTAGTAAGATTTAAATTCATTAATTATTTGTTTACCTATTGTAAATCTGTTGGAGTTTACCTTTTTTATTCATTGTTCATATAATAAGATATCTAGCTTACGCTACATTTTTATGATGATTATTTACATCCGAGTGTTATTTGTCCCACATGCTACTTGCGTTTGTATTTTTTTTATTGTGCTTGCTAATCTTTAGGAAGAAAATTTGAAAACATTGTGAAAGGTTTCTGTAATGAGCCTAGCTTTTCATGCAGTGGCGCCCTGAATAACCCACCCTACTCTCCGGCATAGCTTTCCACTATACTTTAGTGATTTAATATAATAAATTAACTTTTATTTCACTTTATTGTGAGGTATTACTCCCTTTAAAAACCAACGTAGCATACTTGTAAAGTGCGAGTAAATTTAAAAAAAAAAAAAAAAAATCAAATCATTGTCGACTAACCTAACGCCAACGCGAAAACCAAAAGTACTGCAAATCATATAAGACTATTGATATATTATTGTTATTATTGATATTATTTTTTTTTTTGAATATAGATATTTATGACTAATATTATTTAGGACGTTATATCGATAGTAAATTATAAGTATCGGGTTTAATATTTTTAAAAATAATTATTATCGTAAATTATTTAAACTATACTACCCTTTTTCCATTCTTTTTTTTTTATTTACCTATGCTGCATTCGATAATCCGAATTAGGCTTTCATTGTTTATGGTACGTTATCGAAGTTGAAACAAGAGGTATGTTAATTGAGGTCATTGTTATGAAAAGCACATGTTTATATTTAATTTAGTACAGTTATTTAATTAGTAAAAAATAGCAGCGTGTCGTAACATATTGTTTTCCGTAATTTCTTCAATTGTTTGGATCTATTTTAAGATGGTTGACTTGAAAAACATTTCATATAGTTTGTATGGCAAGGTAATGAAATTTTAATTTGTTCAATAAATTATAATCTGCGTAGCTCATTTTTGCACTGAATTTTTTTTAAACAGAGTCGATGTGTAATACTTATTTTGAATATATGGAATTCCGATAAGGATATATTTATCAACATCGATGTATCAAAAGTTCGATATTTTTATTAATAGCCCTAACCTAGTTGTTTTACAAAATACCTAATTAATAGTTGTTTTACAAAATCAATGGATGTCCAAACAACTTAAATCATAAATTCTTGGAGACTAGTTTTCGTTTCTAAAAAGAAAGATCTGGGAATTTTGTTTTTTACAACGTCGTTGTTTCGCCTGCGACATCACAAGTGGCGTAAGACAACATCTTAATCACGTCTAAGTCATCCAAATATTGCTAAAAAGAGTTGATAGTACGCCAATATATCCATCGCCATTCACCCAGGTACCTTCATTGTTTTCAAAAAAGTATGCTCCGTTGATCCCTTTTGCCCACATGGTATCGGAAATTCTTCCATGGAATGTAAATTTTCTGTTTCTCAGAGCCGAGAATTCTGCTTGCCAGTAAGACAAATGTGAACCTAAATATGATTTTTTGATGTAATGGATCGTCAGCTTTTAGTTGTTCTAAGATTCAGTTGGTAAAGTACCTGCGCTGTTAATAGGGTTCAGTGCTTAAGTTAGCTGAATCTGGTAAATATGGTGTGGCAAACCTTTTATTACATTTCGTGGAGAGTACTGCGGTTGAGGTTTTATTCCTGGAAACGATACAAAATAGAGCTGTTTGGTTGTTCTTCGACACTGACGCTCACAACCGAGATATTTTCAGACGATCTTTTAAGATGATGACAAGTAAAATGTCTCTGATCATTTAGTGAAACCGTTCGCTTAAATTTCTTAATTCAGTATTGGGCCGTGATAGTTGATTAGACACACCAAGAAATTTTTTGTTATGAGGATTCACTAGTAATAAAAGTTCTTCCATATTGTAACACTGCATTTTCGTAAATATTTATGTTTCAGTTAAAAACTACCAAATATGGTTAACAATGATTGTCAGACGAAAACGACGCTCGATTCGAAATTCAGGTTCTTGTTGAGACATCTTTTGGTTGGTTAAGATTTTTATAATTTCGTTTTATATGGTTTCAAAATTTCAACTACTAATTGCTGCACTTAACATTTTAAATGCTTAATTGTCATGTTAGTTCTGGTACAAATTTAAAACTTTTTGATGAATAAAGCGGCTTGTGTGAAAATTTAATAATCTTTATGATATTTAAAAAATATTATGTTGTACATTTTGTCAATGTTTATCTTAAAATTGTTTAACTAATTAAACGGCAGTAAAGATTTCTTAATTTTTTTATGAAATGTTAATTTCTAGGCTCCTCACTACTCCAGTGTATGTCTAGCTGTTGTTTGACTGTTGATATTGTACAGTCTGATATCGAAAATGTCTGGAGGTTTAATATCTTGGCTACATGTCTCGGAATTTATATTTTATATAGAGTAATGTTTCTTATGAATATTGCTCTTAGTTCGTAACAGCTTCTCTAATGAGAACCATTAGATGGTCGAAAAGCATATGGAGAGAGGACCTAATTTGTATTTGCTGTCTGTATATTTTTTCTTTAGCCGCCCGAAAGAAAAAACGACAACTTGTTAAGTGTTTATCTTATTATTCACATATTGCTCTGTAAGCTTATCATACTCTACAAATATCAATTTCTTGTAGAATAAAAAAGAAGGAAAAACCTTCAGATATCTTGTAAACTCGCAGTAAACTGGAATATGACACTTTAAATTAGAGTTTGAAAAACTGATTTTTAATGTAATCCTTGTCCACTGACCTCCTTGATGGATCTCGATTCTTGTAGGGTGTTGAACCAAAAACTGACGAAAAAGTATGTTTGTACACGTAGAACACTATTCATTTTTTTTTTAAATATTAGTTGTTATCGGTCGCGGGTAGTGCACAATGTGCTGAGCCAACTGAACGACTCTGGGTTCACAACGCACTGTCTGATGACCTACTTACCAGTACTACAGGCAATAATGAAGGAACTATTACAACCCTTATGCAAACTGCCTTAAAACAAATTGGTACCGGTGCACAAAGGAAGGACTACACCTTAATCCGAACATTGCAGTTTTCGTGTCATTTAAAGGAGACGAGAGTTAGAGCTCAATGATTCAACTTTAAGTGGAACAACACTAAGCTTTTCCCAAAAATTTTAAATATCTAGGAGTAGCAATAGATCAGAAACTGAACGGGAAGAGCCATATTGAACAGAAAAAGTAATAGCGGCAAACTGGATATGACGTATAATCTTTGCGAAAGCCTGGAGTTTGAGGCCAAAAATGATTTTATGGTCATATAAAACGATCATCAAATATATGGTTAAATATGCCTCCTTAGTATGGTGTCCTAAGATGCAATAAGTTGCAGTTCAAAAAAAGCTGCAAGAAATACAGATGTTAGACTGTACAGGAGTCACAGCAGCAAGGCTGAACCTCCCTTTACTGCATATACCTGTGATGATGACGGCAACCACAAATGCCCTTAAGTTGTTCCAATCTGAAAGCCTAAAACCTGGAAATTTTATGGGACATCAACATGTTTAGACCATAGATACATCTGGAGACACCAAAACAGGTCCTAGGCATGTAGTACAATATCATTATGCAAAGAGTACAAATTGGGATGGATACCAAACGTCCCTACTTAACACCTTACATATCCATCTTGTTACAATATTTATCGTAACCAAATCGATGTCGTGGTGGATAAAATAATAATCGCGTTAAAGTCAGTATATCACGAAAACTGTCAAAGGATTAAAAAATATAATAGAAACAGTATTCTGTATAAACAGCGTAAAGAAGAAAGAAGACTTTTCATTAGGGATAAAGAGGCAACTGAATTGGACAAACACAAAATTATTTTGATAAACTACAATAAAGCAAAAATATAGTAGTAGAAAAAAAAAAGGTTGTGCGGAGATAATTAGACATCTCTTTCAATTCCAGAGAAACTACGCAGGAGCTGAGATCGAGAAATTACAAAATAGGAATTTCACGGGCTCCAGAAGATAGACATTAACAGCCGGATGCACTAACATGATTTATATTTAAAATCGTTCCAAATTGATAGCAGCGGACTTAAACTGACAAGAGCAACAATAAGTCAAGCAAGTCTTAAATTCTAAAAATACTAGCATAAAGAAATCATTTTGTTTTATTACTGAACCGGCAAAAATGAAGAACTTGATTTATTTTCGGGATACAACTATTTCTCTTACACATTTCAAGGTTTATCGCAAAGTTCTTATCCTTAATATTCCTATATAAGCATTTATTTGTGTAATATAAATTATGACAAGATCATAAGCAAAACAAAACTGGCCGACTATAAGATTTAAATTTTGTGGCAACTAGTTCGGGTTTAAATCTTAAATCTTCTTAGTGAATCCAGCTGTAAAGGTTTTAGCATAAACACTAATGCAGCCGGATGACTGACAATACAACCGTCTTTGTCGAAGAACGATCTAAAAAACCTTAAAAAAATATTGCAGCCCTATAAATCCCCAGGGGAGGATACCATATTTCCAGTATTTCCTAGAAAGTGTCGGAACATTATGCGTCTTTTCCTGGTGAGACTATTCATAATTAGCTTAGCATGGAGCGATGTTATATGGGTGGTAGCAAGAATAATTTATATACCAAAGGAGCGGAAAAAAAAATTGCACCCAAATCGCTCAAATAAACACATTTCTGTTCTGTTCCAGAGAAGTTGAACTTATAATTGAAGACAAGGTAGAAGTAATGCTGAAACGAAATTATAGCTACCATATATACTTTTAGGGCCGCCAGAGGTGCTTTCTTCGCTCCTATAGTCTATGTTGTTAGGCAACCTGTTAGCTATAGTCCAATTATGGTTGGTGATCTTCAGGCATAGGCAGACAGGCTAGTCATTTAAATAAAAAAAATATCTACGTACCAAATTTAGAAACTCTACAAAAAATAGTAAACACAGTGCTAGCAAGATGTAGGAGTAACGAAATGTCAATAAATTCTTAGAAACTAACCATTTTAATGCCCTTCATAAGGAAAAGAATACTTAGTAGGCTGAGCTCTCTTGCTTTGAGGAGCGTCACAATTATTCTTATGTTGGTATCGAGCTAGAGGGGGATTATTAGGTTTATGTGCCAAAAGAGGGGCAGAGTTGGTCGTCTTAAGTGGTGGGATTTGCATATAGTGCTACTAAACACAGTGAATCGAACTGAGTCGAGGAAAAGGTGGGATATTACTTGAAATGCTTTAGTAGGAATGACGCACACTAAAACTTTTATCAATCTTTTGAGCAAAAAGAAAATTTATTAGAATTGAGCAGATAAAATCTTAAATCCATGATCGGACTGTAAATAAGATACTATACCCATCACATTTATAGGTTCGGACTATCAGAAGATGCAGTGTGCCGCTCTTGCACGAAGGGTGACGAAACGGTAAAACACGAGATCCACCATATTACCAGAAGATCTGAAAAACTGTTTCCCTGACACAATGCTAAACTTTCTGAGAAAAATTCCAAATAGATGTGAGATATAACAGACCTATGTCATAGTATAGGAGCAAGAGACCCACTAAACATTAACCCAGCGTGTGAACCAAAATTTTTTACCGTGTTGTGTCTTAGGACAGTCTCTTTAACAAAGCGAGGCTTTTGTTTTTCGACCAAACATCGCAGTAATACAATCTGGTTTTATCTCCCGTGTTTCTCCAGATTTAAACTTTTAATTCAACATTTTGCTTCAAATTTTTATTTTTCGCTCTCTTTGCTCACCCAGAAGTTGATGCAGTACCCAAAACGTACAAAGGTTTCTAACTAATAAATCGATCATTTAAAGTTTTATGTATGATCGGTGCAATAATTTTTAGTATGGATTCAATCTGCTTATAATTCGTCGATCTTGTTAGATGAGTCGCTATGTTTGTTGCGGTTACGTTCAAAGTGCTTATACCACCGAAATGCAGCGCCATGGCTGGGATGCTCTTAAGCAAATACACTTGACAATCTCTGCGAAAGAAAACATCTGTATTTAAATTACATTGAAAATTATAAATGATAATTACACGGTAATAACATTTAAATTCTGCCACATTACGAATTTTTCTACCTCTGCAATGATAACAACCTAGATTTGTGTACAATACTCTTTTTATCAACATTTTCTCTAAAACCTAGGATGCGTGGTCTCTGTTTATCCCAAAACTTTAGTAATGATACTTTTTTTAATATACCTTTGTTTTATTATAATCCTTTATTAGTTCCTATGCGAAGCTTCACAACTCTTTGCATCAAAGGATCGCCGAGAAAAGAGACTGTAGAAACAATATATTAATGAGAGTAAAATTGATAGACACTTAATTGCTTCTTCGGTTACACTAAAAATGAATATTCGTTTGCCATGTTTCCGGGTTGAATTAATTATTTTTGGTACAGTAGGAAATTTATATTGAAAATATAATTCCGTCAAAAAAATTTATCCTTTCATTTGCCAATTATCATTTTTTTTATCTGATCGTGCATTGTTAAATGAATATTTTTAACTCTTCACTATTCGTAAATATCATTTTTAAGTTCTCACTACCATTATTTAGCATTATTTGTACGCGTTCTGACCTTTTAAAGTGTTTCAATGATTTAGGTTAAAGCACCACCCAACGAATCCAATTATAACTGATGAACCGCACCCGTAACATACACTTTTCAATGAAATTCTTACTATAGCTCTCGGCAAATGTTAGCAAGTTATCCTTTTAGTCTATGAACCAATAACCTTTTTTCTGAGTTATAATAGAATTTCGCATATTTACTCAAAACATAAAAGTGAATATTTTTTTAAAAAAATAGCAATAAAATGAAACCATAAATTTACAACCATCTTATAGGACAATCGTAGATTCGCTTATAGAATAGAAGCTAGAGAGGTCCCAATTGTATCTTTAATTTAGATGGACCCACCAAAATTGTTTTATGTATTTTTAGCTGCTGAACACGATTTTTTAGGCTGAGAGTTCGCCCCGGAAATAGATTAATATAAACAAATAATTATGTAAACATTTGAAACTTTTATTTTTGGAAATCGTATAAGGGAGCTATAGCCGTTATATTCGAACTAACATCAATAAATGCTATTTCTTGATGCTAATAGGCGCGGCAAATTTTATCAGGGGCGTTTTGACGTTCTGACAGGGAGGGCGGTCTGATATACTTATCCCAAATTTTTTACATACCACTTTCAAAGATTCTCTATCTAAAACTTATGATTCCGCAAAACTATTTACGTGAAAAAGATATTCTTGTAAAAATTCACTGCAATGATAGTTTAGGAGAATACCCTCTTTAATTAAATCAATTTTGATTTATTCTTGTTGAAACTAAACATCAAAGTAGACTATAAATTTGAAGCGAGAATATCAAGTAGATTCTGGTTAATGTCAAAATAATAAAGAATCCCAATTGTCGGTCTTATTTGAGAAAATAGAATTTTTTGAAAATTTGTGTTTTAAGCTGTAAATTGAAATAAAATGTCTGCCACATGTTCTTTGCTAGAAATTATTTGTTAAATTACACCATCGCTTAAGAGAAAATGGTACTTTTATGCCAAGTAGAAATGACTGTTGAAGAAGTCGTACTACTCGAACCCAAAAATGGCGGAAACAGTTCTAGAAAAAAAATTACTTTACAAGAAGGTATTCCTTAGAGTGCTTTAGAGGAAATTTTAAGGGAACAACTTCTCCCGTACCATTTACAAAGGGTTCAAGTGCTTCAACCTCAAGATCTACTTCCTACATTCAGTTTTATAAATGGACGCAGGGGAAATGTCGCCAAGTTCGATTTTCTCTTAATAAAGTAGGGTTTATGCGTGAAGGTATTGTTAATTTTCATAATAACGACGTGTGGGCAAACGAAACTCCCCATGAAATTTTCGAAGTTCAATTTAAAAACAAATTTTCAATCAACGCTTGGTCAGGTATCCTGAGATATCGAATATTAGGGCCGCATATTACCTGCAGATTTAGACTTTTTGGAAAATGTCTTGCCAAACTTGCTTGAACATGTGCCTTAAAGTCAAAGACTGGAAAAATTCTTTATGCACGATGGGGCTCCGACCCATTTCAGTGTTTTGGTTGGAAATCCCTTAAATCCAACATAACCGGACCCATGGATAGGCAGAGGTGGGCCCATTGCTTGACCTCTCCGTCCACCGGATCTAAAGCCACTTGACTACTTTTTTTGGTGTTATTTAAAGTTCCTGGTTTATTCATTACCTATCAGAAATGTACCACGTGCCATGCATTGTTGCCAAGAAATGAGAAATCGTCTAGCTACCTGCATTGAGATGGACGGAAATCATTTTCAACATTAGATGTTGTTAGGGCACTTATTTTTCTCTTTGTTTTTATTTTTTGTTCAACCAACAATTAATGATTAAATAACAAAAGCAAAATACAATTTAGACTTATTATTGACTTTTTTTATTTTTTGAACTTCCTAATTTGTTCTGTATTTAAAGCTAATAAAAAACAAAAAAACTTGTTTTTATTGAAATATTATTTTGACATTAACTTGATGTTTTTCGCTTGAAATTTATAGTTGTCATAAGCCTACTTTGATATTTATCAGAGTTGATTTAACTAATGCAGATATTCTTCTAAACTATCAGTGTAGTGATTTTTACGAAAATATCTTTTTTATGTATGTATGCGGAAAATAAGGATAAATAAAACAGACCACCCCCTATCAGAAAGCCCCCTGACTAAATTTGCAGCTCACTCTTAATAACAAAAGATTTAATTTATTGATATTAGTTCGAATTCTAAAAACACATCGGTGCTTCAAGCACTTCCAAAGATATTAAACAAAAATCCGTGTTCTAGGGCTACCTTCAACGGCCATATAAATTTTTTTACCTATTATTGCTCTATATTTTTACTGTAATATAATCAGATAATATATTAAAGCGTAAAAGAATATTAAAATGAACCTAACTGAATAATTACATCTTGCGGATCATCGAAAAATTGTTGTCCTGCTAAATATTCAGGCCTTCATCAATATGTTCACTGAATTTTTTGTTGCGTTTCCAAACACTTTTCATCAATACAGTTTATCCTTCCTAAACCTCCAACAAAATTTACAACTTCTTCTACAAAATCGTTCACAAAATATAACCCCAAATCAAAGACCAAATACTAGAAAAAACTGGGTTAAAAATAAAGAAGCATATAATTAGTGCACACTCAAACCCATTGAAACCTAGTATTTCTATATCAAGTAAACCCATACGATTTGCATTCCTTATAAATTATAATTAAACCTGGTATTTTGACCTGCGCATTCACCAAAAGTCGCACTCCTAAAAATAGAGCGACAATTGTAAACAGTTTTGAGGGCTTATATTTCGTAAATGGAACGATTAAATAAAAGTATTATATGACCCAATTAATTGCATTTTGAAGACGGTCCGGCACACGAAATTAAATTTTTAACAGTTTTTTTATATCTCATAAATTAGTGGGCATGACTTCAACGAGATAATTTCCGTTATATATATTTAGTAAAAACTTGTATGACAAATTTTTTTCAGATTAGTTAAGGGTCGATCTCCTCAGTATAGGGTCCACTCGCTACTGACATTTAAAATTGCTCCTTCGCATAAATTTTTCCTTACTCTACATCTTTGTACACTTAATTGCTTTTGAGTGCATATATGTATGTTCTTTCACCAAGTTGAACCTTCATTAAACGCCATACATTTTCAGTAGGATTTGCATCAGGCGAAAAGCAGGGTAAACTGTTCGTCACCTGATATGTTGGATTTGTACCGGCTGTATAGTTTGGCACAATTTTCATTGCTACATCCTTCATATAAAGGGTGTTTTTTTATAGAGGTATAGAAATTTTAAATGGAATAAAACAAAGATGAATTTTTTAAATTGACATGAAATTTACTTTATTCGAAAGATAACCTTCTGGCATTATAATTTAAATATAACTTCGAAAGATAACCTTCTGGCATTATAATTTAAATATAACTTCTGGCATATGACCGCCACGACTGGCTCAGACGTAGTCTAATCTGGAGGTCCAATTTTCGATGACTTTTTCCAACATTTGTGGCCGTATATCGGCAATAACGCAGCGAATGTTGTCCTCCAAGTGATCAATCGTTTCGGGCTTATCGGCGTAGACTAGCGACTTCACATACCCCCACAGAAAATAGTCTAGCGGCGTTAAGTCGCACGATCTTGGAGGCCAATTCACGGGTCCGAAACGTGAAACTATGCGGTTACCAAAGTTTCCTTCAATAAATCAATTGTGGCACGAGCTGTGTGACATGTTGCGCCATCTTGTTGAAACCACAGCTCCTGCACATCATGGTTGTTCAATTGATGAACGAAAAAGTCAGTAATCATGGCTCTATAGCGGTCACCATTGACTGTAACGTTCTGACAGCATCGTTTTTAAAGAAGTACGGACCAATGATTCCACCAGCCCATAAAGCACACCAGTCAGTTTTTCTGGATGTAAGGGTGTCTCAACATACACTTGAGGATTATCATCACTCCAAATACGGCAGTTTTGTTTATTGACGTATCCATTCAAACAAAAATGAGCTTCATCGCTAAACAAAATTCGCCCATTCACCCAATCTACGCCTTGCTAGGTGATTGTGTGGCTTCAATTCTTGCACGAGTTGGATTTTGTAAGCACGCAAACCAAGATCTTTCCGCAAAATCTTGCATAAAGTAAATGGACACATATCTAACGCTGGCGGATAGACTGATTCGGGTCTTCCTCTACGCTACGCTCTACAGCAGCAATGACTTCTTCTGTACGCACTGTACGACGTCTCTGTGGATGCGTATTATCATTTAGAGTAAACGTGGTGCGAAAACGTTCCATAGTTAATCGAATTAATTGCTCTGATGGACGATTATGTTGAACGTAAAATGGACGTAGTGCGCGATACGTATTTGGAACAGAACGATGCTTTTCAAAATAAATTTGGAAGCGTTGTTCAGGTGTCAGTCTTTGGTATTTTTGTCAAACTGATACTCTGCGTACTGCAATTATTTGTGGAAAGTGCTAAAAGCATTCAGATAAATATATTTATTATTTGACCATTTAGTCTTCTGTAGTTGACAAGAATTAATTTATAATTGACTTAAAACCCGAAGAAAATAAAAGTTAAAATATGTGATTGCTCAAAAATTTTAACTAATAGCCAATCACATAATAAATATAACGATTCATTAAGTTACATAAGTTTCTTAGACATCTTAACAAATGGGTATTAACTACAGTTTTTAGCGACAACCCTCTTTAAAATTCTGCGTCATTTTGATGATGTAGTGTCGAAATGGCCTAATCAAACATATAATTTTAAATTGATGACGCAGGTTTGTAAAACGCTTTATTCATCAACAAGAGAACATATAATACTATATCTGGCAACATCGATAGCTGAAAACTGTCAACAAGCTATCAACAAAAAAACAATAAAATTGGGAAATTGTCTACTTTAAAATAAAATTAAAGGAGCATCACAAATTACTCGATCACTGTCCCCTTACAGTTCAACTTTATTTGAAATATACGTTATACTTTAGTTTAACTCAAGTCGAGAAACTTACAAAAAAAAATCAAATAGGCCTTATTTCATTCCCTGATGCGCCCTCATTTTTTATATTTTACAATAGGAACGCTGGATCCAGAGCCTTTGTTTTCGAGACAATGGTTGCAAAGTAGATGCAAATAATTGTGTGAGTTTTTTAAAGTGTAAATGAAATGGTTGTAACATTATTTTTAGTTACAACAAATCAATACAGCCAACAATTAAAAGTGAGCTTGCCTAAGTTTGTAAGTTAAAGCACTGGAAAGGGGGGTACGCTGATTGTAGGGTGATTCCTATTGTGTTCATAGGGAGAAGTTTATTCATGCCTACGTGTTTTATAAAGAGAAGAATGAAATTTGTCCCACAAATTAGACCTCTACGTATTGCGGTCAAATCTTCATTCGATTGCTTCATGCACTGCATTGATATATTTGTGTGTAAAAGTCTGGCATTTTTTGTGGAATTTTGACGGTACATACCGGATTATCCGAGATTCCTACAAATAGATTCCCGCACCGAAAACTGTGTAATTTATCCAGGAAGGCCTCTTTGGCTCTAAATAAGCACCAAACTTGGAACGAACTGACGAATTGCTCTATGAAGCAGAGTTGCCAAATCTGGAGGAAGGAAGTAAAGTGTATAGCGTGAATATATGATGACAGGATGCGAGCCTGGGAGCGAAGTTCCGCTCCCATATCTCTCCTCTGCACACTTCGCTGGGTAGCTGTATTGTCAACAATAGGGCTAGGTAATATGGAAAAATAAATATCAATAAATGAACATAAACATATCCACACGATTATCGATAAATATGACTATATCAAAAATAATTCCTTTTTATATTAAAGAAAGATGCAATAAAGAATGTCCGATTCAATAGATTTTTTTCCACTATATGGGACAAGGCGTTAAATTCCGGAACTTTCCTGTACTTCCCTTACATTTGGCGAGCCTATTATAATGCCCATTGGTTGGGACCAAGGTATCACAAAATCGTCAAGTACCGGTTATTTATAAAACTCCATAATCATCTTAACTTTGCCGTTATTTTAGATTATTATCTCTACTTACTTAAATTCCTGAAAATAAAAAATAAAAATTATTTATCTTTTTCTCGTTAATCTTAAACTTCTGCATATGCATAGCGTATAACTCTTATCATTTTTTAAATATTTTAAAGTTATAACAAGAAGCCGCTTCTCTAGTTAAGTATAATAATTATAAAAAATAATGGTTGTTTTATCACTATCAGTGTTAAGTATACAATACTTGCAGATTTTTATCACTGAGTAATTATTTATTTATGGTGAAGTAAATATTATACTAACTAAAAATAATTAAACTATGTGTACTGTGAAAATATTCAGTGGGATTGAAAAGCTGCCTGGCGGGTCGCATAAAACAACAAACACGTAAACAAGAAAGGTTAAATTGTAAGGGTGAGTGAATATTGGAAAATTCGATTTTGAAAAAAAATCGACTCTTCGAGTTCGAGTTTTTGTACAAACTACAATTTTTAAACATTCAAAGAAACTCAAATGGCACAGACTCATAAAAAAAAGTTATCCGTACTTTTGACGAGACAGGTCTATTATATTATGTATTTTTCATCGCTGATCCGAATCCGAAGTCAGATTAAAATGTCCCCCAGCTAGTTTTCGAGAAAAATGCATAAAATATGATTTTTATGGTTTTTTTGGATTTAAAAAAAATAGAAATATATATATATATATATATATATATATATATATATATATATATATATATATATATATAATTTATTTTTGGATCTTAAACCTTTTGTTAAATATTTTTTTCTAATATTTTCTTGAGTATAGAAATATTAGAAAAAAAATATTTAACAAAAGGTTTAAGATACAAAAATAAATTATATATATATATATATATATATATATATATATATATATATATATATATATATATATATATATATATAATTTACCATTTTTTTGTTGGCTTAAACACAAAGTGCTCTCAGAGGGAGATCGTTGGTGCGAAAAATCTCGTAACTAGTTTGGACGTCGGTGCCAAATAATGCGATCTATATTCTCTGAGGCGTCATGCTGCGTGCGTCCATGTTGATAAATTTCTATTTTTATTTTACCATCTCGCCACACTGTGGCGGTTTCCTACAACATTGTTAGTGCTCCTGTGTTATTAAGTGATCCGACTTGTGGCTATTCGTTTCATGTCTGCTGTTTAGAAATAATAGTTCACGACTACTAGATGACGGATTGTATTGGATTGAATAGCCTGATGAGTCCCAATGAGGACGAAACAGTATTCTTGTTTAGTTAAAGTGTAATTACGTTGTTTTTATTTAGAGATATCTTTTCTACTATGAAAATAAATAAATTTTATTTTTAATTTCTACCATCATAACTAAAACAAGTAATAAAAATTTTGCTTCCAAATATATATGCGTAATAAGCAGTTACGTACCATTCGCTATTCCGCATCGTATTGGGAGTAGAAATCACTGCGGCTATCTCACTATAGCGCCCAACTCCATTTCGGTCCATTAATCCGAATCGGAAATGCGCTAGGAAATTTTGGTTTTAGCGAAATCGCCTTTTGTAGTATCTGATTAACCTGTGTCCATGTACAATATTATTATGAAATCTTTAGTATTGAAAGTTCAGTTATCATTTTCATCGCAAAGTTGCTTGTTTCAGGAAATCATCATTGTGAATCGGCTTGGGGCTCTTAATGTGTCATAAGAAACAAAGAAAAAATAGAGTTTTGACAAAGGAGTAGTGCGAAAGATGCAATATTTGTAACTATCAATATTTATTGAATTTGTTTTCCTCTTCTTTCATTGTCTTTTTTGCTCACACATTAGCGCTTGTTGAATCAAGTAGGAACTAACAAAAACAAACCAAAAAATCGCAATAAGGAACATTTAATCTTGAATAATTTTGTAAACAATACCGGAGATATATTCTAGCACAATCAGTCGAAATTAAACTGAACTGAACTTTTGAACTTTAAAAAATATATAAAATAGTTTTTTATCGACCCCGATCGCACGATTTTTCTCCGAGAAAAGTCGAAAAAAACGTTTCACAACGTTTTTTTTAAATTGATATATTTGATAATTTAAAATATTAAACGAAGATTTGATAGTTTATTATATGCACTTTAAACAGGTAGGAGATGAAGTTTGTCACATTAATAGTTTTTGCCTAATTGTAATCTAAACAATTTAGATCATTCTTTTGTCATTACCAACATATTAACCTGATAGGTCCCATCTGAATATACCGAACGGATTCTGAAAGTAGAGATTATGATGTACATAGCGTGATTTGCTTGAACTCGCTTCCTAAACCAGGCGAAGCAGAGGTAGTGGGAGGTCACAAGCAGCGGAGGAGGAGAAAGTCGCGGGCTGTACTCGCCAGGCCCTACGACTTTATTTCATATGTGAACATGTATCTCATAATGGTCCTATAAGTAGATGAATAAGTAAATAAACGCATATATTTATTTATTTTTATTTCAAATAAATGACTGTGTAATATTTAGTAACATGTTATTTCAAAGTATTTATACGTTGCCACACAGCTTTCATAGTGTGTAGTGCTCTGTTGTCATAGAAATATACAAAAATTTATATGTTTATAATATTATATAATTATACAATATTTAGAGTTAATTAATAGTATAGTCATACTATAATTACTAGTAAAAGTAAGTGTCATATTTTTTCATCATTTTTCAACATTTGCTTTACATTATTTTATAAATTTAATAAATTTTTATTTCCTTATACCGTTTATGAAATTGTTTCAGCTACATTTTGAAATAATAGTTACACATATTTGTATACATAGTACCAGCTGCTCCAAAGAAATGCCTCGAAAAAAACAATAGGTTTTTTTTGTGTTGCATATATTTTTTTCATTAATTTTTTAAATTTATATATACTTTAGTCATTATGATATTGATAGTTAATAATTTATTTGCTATTACATTTACATGAGATAACATATTGTTCCCGACGGCCGATTTTTGAACACACACTGTATTACTGAACACACTTTGTTATTTCAAAATCTCTTTGTTGTCACAACTTTGACAAGGAGCTCTCAAACTATACGGTCCCCGAAAGCCGATCTGGAACCTTTATATACCCTTTTGGTCGATACCGGAAGATTCCTTAATTTTCTAGAAGGATTTCCATACTACATGTTGTAATAAAAATAAGAGAAAGGAATTATCCGGCGATTTCTAGACCTTCTATCATAGACGTTCCATGTTTACAATAAGGAAATATAACATATTTATATGAAAATCTAAGATAGACGAATTTTAGAATTTCAGAATCCGTTTAGGAAATTCAAATCGGACTTATCAGGTTAATACGGTGGCATTGACAAAAAAATTCTCTAAATTATATATATATTACAATTAGGCAAAAACTATTAATGCAACTAATTTCATCTCCCGCCTGTTTAAAGTACACGTAATAAGCTTTTCCGAAAAATCTTCGTTTATTGATCAGTGAAAAATGGTCGAATGGGAGTATCAAACAAACAATTTTGTAGGTTTTTTAATGATCTAAAAATGACCCATTGATAGTAATGTGATTCATTCAATACTTTCCATAATATAAGAATGAAACTAAAAAAGTCACAATTTTTACCTTTTTTATTGTTTTAATAAATCCATTTTGTGTTTTAGTCATGGTGCAGACAGTTTGCTGTTAATTTGTTTTGCAAAATTAGCATTTCTTATGCTTTATAAGGCTATTTCAGTTTTTATTAATAAATTTGTTATCCGAATTTTTCAGCCGGTTATGATTTGGAATATCGAATTTTGTTAAGATATATAATATTAGAAATTTGCGTGTGCCGGACCTAATAAATAATGATACGCTTTTTGTCGACTATTGTACTCAAGTATCCACCAAGGTGTATATTTAAATAGTGCGTGAGATAAAGTAATTTCCGGCTGCAAACAAGGAGAACTTAATTATATGAAAACAAGGTATAAATAAATTCCATAATACAGTTATATGATTGTGTGAATCTGGATCATTTTTTAAGCATTGATAGTAACTTATATACATGTACGTAACTTATTGGTCTAGCGTATAATAATTTAACGGAAAAAAATAATTATAACAATTTGGACGCAGGATAATTTTATGGATGAAATGATTTGCCGTAAGTGATGGAACTCGAAAAACAATTTAGCAGAAACTTGCCGAATACAGCTTAGGATTTTGTTACTGAAATTTTTTTATTTTCGATTATAAAATATCAGGTCGTTAAAATAGTAATTTCCGTTTTGTAGTGTGAAATGAAATTCGTTTTTTATATATTTTTTTCAATGACCTTTTGTCATCTTTCTGACCGTTTCGTGATTCTGCACTCATAGAAACTTAGGTCCCTTTTAGCAAAGAACTAAACTGAGTGCGATTTAAAATTATTATCATTTGTGAAAGTTTTACCATTCAAAGGGTTTTGGAAACCTAGAAATAACTGGTAATCAGATGGTACCAGAACAGGACTGTTTCGGGAATACGACATCACTTAACCAAGCTCCAATAATTCCCTACGAATTAGTAAAGATGAATGAGGCTTTGTAATATCATGATGGAACACATGAATGAATTGAAAGCAGCTCAAAATACACACCTTTATAGTCTCACCAAATTGACAAGATGATCTTTTTTGGATGAAGTTCAGCTATAGATGTGGTTTGTGCTGGTTCATCAGGCTAGGACCATGATCGCTTTTGAATGTTACTGTAGATAGCCCATTTTTCATTCCCAGTGATGATTCTTTTCAAAAAAGAGTCGGTTTCATTCATGTGAGGTACATGTGGCGAATATTGTTTGATTGTATTAAGTGAGTCTTTTTCAAATATCGAGCTTCTTAGCAAATCCAAGACATTCTAAGTGTTTTTCCATTATTATCTGCGATATATTTAACTTTTCTGCAATCTCTCGAATAGTTATTTGACGATTCTCTTCAGTTATGATTTTGATTTGGTCACCATTAGTTTCAGTAGGTCGACCAGAATGTTGGCCATTTTTGAATTATAAATCTCCAGAATGGAATATAACACTTTGACTACCGCGTATATACTTGACTAAACAAATGGCATGCGTCTAAATTGCCACGTGAATTTTTTAGTATACACTATCGGATCCGCATATTTCGCCGCGTATTTCCTAGTGTAGCACACTTTATGTGTATTTTTTATGGGATATTGGTTGATGTGGCCTGAAACAATACCAGAATTATTTTAACCATGCATCTCAATTTAAAAATTATTGTTCATTTCTTCGAATTATGATTTTTGTTAAAAACAAATAATCAAAAAAGTATTTTTCTACTAGTATTTATTTAAATAGGGCAAAACAGAGTTAATGTTTAGAAAAAAATACTGCATATTAAAAAAAAATAAAGTGCATATTTCTAATTTTTTTTGTGGGAACTACGCGTTGTTTTTCAAAAAAGCATTATCAGCAAAGAATTAATTCCAAACGCAATTGACATTTCGTGCTAACTTGCTTTGTCTTCCTTATTGCGTATTGTCGGTTGTAGATATTTTTATTGTGTTTGTAGCAGGCTACACATCGACTCTTTTTACTGGCTTAAATAAATTTGTGCTCTAGAGGAGGTACATCGTCAGTAGGAGTTGATTCATTTTTTATTTCTTTTGATAGGAGTCATATGCAGAGGCACTATTTATATTCTATTATGCTAATTTTATCTAAATAGTGTACGTTTACTATACTACCATCAATTATCAATTCTACAGCAACTTTTTTATTCCATTTTATGCTGCACCTAACTGATGTAGAGTAAGATGACAGCTGATCTGATACATCAATAAAACGTTTCGCATTATTATACGCAACTACAACTTTTGGATTTCTTTTATTTCCAGTTCGCCCAGGGACATCAATCATGCTATCTGTATGGTAAGCATTTGGACGTCGCGCTTGTCCTTCCACTTAAAAATAATTATTTCATTTTTCTCCCTTCCAATAATTTCTCCTCCTTTTAATTTTGCTACTAGCATATCTTTTGGTATATCTTTTCTATTTTTTCTGAGTGTTCCCACCAAATGTTAGTGTTTGTTTTGTAATTTTTCAGCTAGTTCTATCTATGCTTGTATATCAGTTATCTGCAAATAAAGTAAAGCCCCTATTGGGACATTCTTAAATTAACTCTAAAACAACTTTTGTGGAAACTGATATGCCTTCAGTTTTATCGATACCACAATAAATTTTTGTATAGTAAGTGTAACCCCGAGGAAGGCAAAGCTTCAAAAGTTTTATTCCAAATTTGTGTCGTTTCCCCTTTACATACTGTCGAAAATTAAAACGTCCTCGAAAGGGTACCATAGTTTCATCTATACATACATTTTCTTGAGGTAATATGACAAATAATTGAATTTGGTAAAGTCTGTCCTCTGGTGTACACAGTTGATTATTTGAGAAATGACACGTTCTTAGCAAAATTTAACAAAGGTTTCTTGACTTGTAAATAGCGACTTTTGACAAGTATAACTCAGAATTACGCCGATAATCGGTCATCTTGGGCTTTCTGCCCAGACCCATCCATAATAACACACCCAATAAACAGCACATCTCTTCAGGATCTGTATCTTTCCATTCGTTCAAACGAGAAGAAGGTCCAATTGTTTCATTTAAAATACCATTTACAATAGTTTTAATTACATACAAGTTTGTTCGACTACCAAATTTATTAATTATTTATCCAAAAACAATCTGTAATACTCAAGGTCGTTCCCATTCCTCAAGTCGATTTCTTCATGCGTCACGTCTGCATCTTCTTGAAAATTGAAATTTTTATATTTCCAACAGCTATTTCCCAGTCATTGTCTAGAACTTTGCCTTTAAGAATGGGTACTTCATTATCAGTTTCGGAAGAAGATGGAAAAAATTCACCTAAAAAAATATATAATTAAACTAATCAACCAAAAAACGAACGAACCTACTACACAACCCACCAACTAACTTAGTAACCAACTATCTAATCAGGCAACAAACAGACAAAATAAAATATGCTCTTAAATAGATAAATACCTTCAGCTGACTTCCGTACTCTCTTTGCAGGTATGGCCGTGCTGCTATTGCTGGAACTCTCTGTTTCGTAGGCCGGGTCCCCATCCAAAATATTTTGATATGGATCATCATCACTCATGTCTATTTCATCCAACAAAGCTTGTCACCTTGCTTGTTCTTTTTTATAATGTTACATATTGAATTCACAAATACAGTAATATATTTCCCCACTGTACTTACTATATCACCATACACATGACGCGGTAACAAATTTCAACAGTTTAGCACCACAAGTTTCAGCATTTTAGCATATTTTTTGTACACTAACCAAAAAGACCTAAAAAAATCAAATTAATAAAAAATACAAAAATTGCTATTCATAAAACCTATTTTAACACGCAGAATTGAGAAGAAAATGCGTGGCGTAAAAGGTAACTTTAAAAATATGACGGGTCAGTCAAACTGTTTAGGAAAAAATCGGTACATGCGTTCTGTTATGCAATCAACACCATAAACTTCACATATCTCGTTATTTAATTTACAGAAATAAAAAAGTAAAATATGGCGAAATTGTTCGTTTCTGCACTCAATTTTAAATCTGATTCTAAACTAACAACTATAATTAAAATTACGCACAGTTGACTGAAGTAACCTAAATGTGACAGATATTAAATATCAAAAGGAAAAAACCATAACATTGAAAGATGTCCTTGAAAACAATAACAACGCTTTTTATGTGTGACAACCAAGAATTCTTCCATGGCAACCCAATAATTCATGTAATTATTTCAGGTTATTATAATAAATTTCTATAGATTGATTTTACTTAAAAAATAAAAGATGAATAAATATCAAAAATTTACAATTTTGGACAGTAGGTATCGATGGTAGCCTCATTCACTCAGGATAATATTTGCTAGCAGAAAAATCCACTCCTCTAAATAATAAATTACACAACTTTGTAATTCCTATGTTAACCTTAAATAAAATTAAAAAAAAACTTTTTCTAGAAGCTCCCAAAAAAAATTTTAAAATGCGTTAACTAAAAAATTTAATTTTTCATCTTAAATAATAAGGAAGTCTTTTGTTCTTCAGTATGTTTTTTTTTTAATTTCAATAACTTTATATTACTAATAAAAAACTAAATATATTAGATTTTAATTAAAATTCATTATACTATTGTTAAATTACAAAGTTGTTCATTTTTATTTTGTTTTCACATGTCAAGCTATCAAAAAGTAATCTTTAAAATTAGAAGAATTATGAAGCATGGAGTGGGATTTACCAACTGAATTCTTTTGATGGTAATATTTTAATTATTCGTTTCTAAACCTGTCGTCGCCAGATGAAGAGAACAGAAAAATATTAAAAGATTTTGTTTGCTCTTTAAATTAGCCTAAGCCAGATGTTTTAGTTCCAATTTTATGTATAGTATATGAGTAATTCCCGCTGATTTTTAAAATTCAAGGCACTGATGCATTGCTCAGACAATTTAGACAGCACAATTAGTAATGTTCAAGAGGTTCCCAACTTTTTTATAAAACGATTTTTGAATACACTGACGTTAAATGCCGATTATTCACATTATCACAATGAGTATTCCATTCAAAAAAAAAATTTTTTACCTCATAAATTGAAAGATGATTGTTTTAGGAATATGAAACTCATATAGTACCTTTATTTTACTCTGTATTTCTGAAAAATTTTGTATATAGACGTGTGCCTTTAGTTCTTAAAATATTTCATGAGGATATTCGATGGGTACTCGATTTCCGTAAATTTATTTTTCTTATATAACTTATATAGCTCGTGCAAATGATTGATTAGCTACTGTGAATTCATTTATGTACTTTAAAATACTTGAAGTAACAGAAAAATCTAGCTAAACTGGAACAGTGTAACTATTTATTGAAAAATTCTGTGCTTGATTGAAAATAGCAATAAATAACGTAACTCATTTTCTGAAACACATTTTTTAAGATAGAAATCATGAAAAAATAAATTTTTATCTAATGTACAATACTGTAAATTGTTTAATTCATTGTTTTACAAATAATCATGTGAAAACCCCTGCTAAATTCGCGCTAAATTGCTTAATACTACGTTATTTTCCTTATTATTTATTAAATAATTTGTTCAAACAAGTTTTATATTATTTTAATGTAAATTTATGAACTCTTAATACCTACTAACCATTTCCAAATGCTTTCTCTTTAATTATGATCGACCTGTATTTTAAAAAAAGAAAAGTCGATTGTCAAAAAAGACTGAATAAAACGGCATTTTTTACAAACATTGCTATGGGAGGTTTCTTACTTTCATATCAAGGTCATTTTCACCTGTTTAAAAGACCTATTGAATAGTGTTCAAAAATAACGAAAATTCCGAGATTCAGATGGATCGTATACTGTCAAAATGTAGTTTGGAATTGAAAGCCGCCGCTATAAGTTAGAAACTGTTAATTCTTTTTGTTCTGTTTTTTAGTTTTTTTAACCCATTTTTTTACTGCTTATTTATCCGAAATGTAATTCCTTGTAGATTAAAAAAATAATTGTGTTCCAAGCTTTTTCAGTAGTTACGTATGCTTTTGGCGATTGAGGCTACTTTTCACCCTATTTTAAGGGTTTGATATAAATCTATTGCCTGCAAATTTATGATCAATCAACTCTGAGATAGAACAACAATTTTAGAAGCTCGATCTTATTTTCAAACTTTTTAGGTTTTTTGACTGTAGGGGATGATTTTGGGGATGTACTTGTCATTATGACCTCAGATTTGATTTCAGTTTGAAAAAATACTTGGCATTACATAAGTCTCTTTCATTAATGTAAGCTCTTTTCTTTTGCAAACCCCTATAACACAACAAAGAATAATTTTTTTGCCTATACTAGCAAAAAATAATAAAAATAGTTTACCGAAAAGACTCGATAAAAAAAAACGAGTAACGGCAATTTTTTCGAGCAGTGATATACGTTTACTAAAGAAAAGCTCTCTTCTGTTAGTGTGTCACTCAATATTTTTTTTTTTTTCATTTTTTCGGAACCCAAATTTTAAAAATTAGCAGGAGTTATTCATATATTAACCAAATATATAGTTTGAGAGCTCTTTCTCTTAATTTTTCCTTAAAAAAGTTTAAAAATAGTTGAGGCGATGCTTTTTTATAGTCCCAATTAATATGCTTTTCAAAATTAATTTCAGGTCACTTAAAAGTTCATTTGTCATGGTGATAATGTTATTTGAAACTAAAATGTATTAATCTCACAAGGTAACGTTCTCAGGAGTCCGCCTCCGATTTATCTCATTCTGTGATATGTTGAAGTATACTGTCAAATAACCAACATGTATTTTTTTACATCTTCAATTGCATTTCTAGGGTGTAAAAACTATCCCCAAAGTTTATCCCTAAAAACGGTTGAATTGGAAAATTACATGTTTAAAAAACCTTTTCGTAAACTTAATAATATGCAAGTAATTTTACACAAAAAGTTAATATTTTTTGTTATAATTTAAAATAAAGTTTTTTAGAATGAATTTACGGATAGTTTTCATCTCCTAGAAATGAAGTTCAGGGCGTAAAAAAGTACATGTTGGTTATTTCTTGATAACTCCAACATATCACAGAATGAGTCTTGAACTCAATAAATAAATAATTTACCTCGCTAAACATGGTCGTAAAACATGATTCTGGTATTGGTTTTCCAGTATTCTCCTGAAAACCCAAAAAGCACCTTAATTAGTTCAGATTTAGCATGGTTTTAGTTAGTTTGGAAACTGAAACTAACCTAGATAAGTTAATTAAATAATGTTGTTGTCCAGCAGAAACCTCGTAGAGGCGAGACAATCTTTGCCAGCGAAGAATATTGGGAAAATCCGAGTTAGAAGGTAAGCTAGTGGTTTATTATCTGCTACAAAAAAATATTAGTAAAATTATAAAACCTTGATTTATAAAAATGAATTAGGAGGAATTCGATGAAACAATGGTATTGTTTGGCACCAGAACAATAAAAGAAATAGGCGACATAAAATTAATGTTCTTCCTAATTCTTAATTAAAAAATAGGAGGTAAACTTGTCTCATGTATGTAAAAAATTCATGGTACATATTTTTGTGTTCGAAATATTTTTATTCCGGTCTTTCTTCTTGCATTTTATTTTCATACAACCCTTTCTGTTAACAGTGACAAAAGCAATATAATCCTCTTAAAATCGTTAATATTTGGAAGGAGAATCGTGCCTAATATAAACTTAAAGGAGAGGAACAGACAAGAGCAAATATGATCCTTAAAACCTTTAATATTTGGAGCTAAAATCATGCAAAATATAGGAATCAAAGAAGGGAAAATTGTCTTTCGGATTCTTTTCAGAAATCGTATTTATGCTCTGGTAACAGCGCCCTTTTCAAACTAGAGGCGTCACCATTAGATATAATAGGGCATTTAGATTTTTTTTTCGGTATTTTTTTTTTTTGATTTTTCGGATTAAAGAAGTGCATTTTTATGAAATTTTATATAATACAAGAAGCTATTAGTGTGAAATTTGCGGTTGTAACAAAATTTTAACGATTTAGTGCAATACATTGAACCTAAAGTAAAAAGTTTTTTTTTTCTACTTTTTGGGGAAGTAAAAGAAAATAGTGAAAAACTTATGTCAGAAGCGTGTTCTGCAACCTCGAAAAGAGGGTTATTTTTTCAGATTTTAATTAACTGAAATAATTGCCCAAAAAAATATTAAGAAAATAATTTTATACTAATACTCTTAAACTAAATTCAATAGTTAGTACATATTTTCTTCAGAATACTGAATACGTTGTAGTAACGAATATATCCCCTCTTTGAGTATTATTTCTTGACTTCAACTTCAAAATAGGTCGATTTAAGCCAACTTAGTTATATCCGATACTGTTTCGTTTAGACCCTAGAAGACGTCAAAGTTTTAGGAAAATTATGATTTTTCTTAAGTTTCTTGAAAACGTGTTAACTGAATATAATAATTTTTGGTGTATGGTCTAACACTATAAAATATTTTGGTGGTATAGTGATCAGCTATAAAGTAAGGTAAGTGTTATAAAAGTGACGCCACTTGTAAACATCGCTTCTGAGTTTTTATGTCATGGAGTGTTTCTGGCTCAAAAGAGAACCCTGAGGTTGATATTCGGTTTTAAGCCGACAGATTCGTGTAGATCCATTTTTAAAGAAAACAGCATTTTGACTTTTTATTCTATTTATATTCTAAAATATGTGAGTTTAAAACTCTTGGCCATGGTCACAGATATGATACATGAAATAGTGACATTCTTAAGCAGCGCGCCAACTGGTTCGGCTCGGTTCAGACCGCTCGGCTCCGCGCAATCGGCCCGTTTTGATTTACACGTAAATAAATGAAAGGCCGCTCACTGATTCCGACCGGCCAGAACGCTTCCTCGCTTTCGGCATCAGTGCCTTCGACTATTCTCAAGAGGGCAAAAATTGCCGAAAGGTCTGAAAACGTTGGACTATTTTAAGAATAGAAAGAGGTAGTATAATATGTGGTATAGACGTAGGATTTGTATTGTTACTATGTCGAACGAAGAATTGATAGAAAACGTGAGAGCATACAGAATACAGTATGATCCCCAAGAAAGCTGACATGTAAATGTCAAATTTAATTAATTCGACTATATAATATACTTACTTTAAAGTAACTGCTAAACGTTCCTCTGGTGGATTCGATTTTCGAAGGTTAGTTTTTGGTTTCCTAAGCGGCAACAAATTTAAAATTTCCTAAAATTTTATGCTAGACATTCTAAAATATTTGAAAAACGTTTCATTGTCGGTCAACAACTTTGGAAATAAATAATGAAATTCCCCGTGAAATTTTCTTTTAAGGTAAATATTGAATATATATATATATATATATATATATATATATATATATATATATATATATATATATATATATATATATATATATATATATAATATCTTCGTCTCCGCTTTTCTTCCTCCACTTCCGCTTCAACACAGGCTAGAGCAGCCACAACAATATCCTCCTCAGAGTCAGAAAAACTACTCATTTTATTCACTTTTCATCAAAAATAACAGCTCTATGAACTCTAATGGTTAAAGCAGTTTCAATCACTGTTTAGCCGGAATTGTGCGGAGCCAGTGAGCGGGGGCCATCGACGTTCTGATTGAAGCGGATGGAACGGACCGAACCGAGCCGATTCAGTGGGCGCGCTGCTTTAGTGTACCTAAACACAGAACGGCATTCTTTGAGAGATCCCCAATTTCAAGGACCATTTTATTCTTTTAATGAACACTTAAGTTTGTAGCGTATACTGACTCTTTTGCTGTGTATCGAGTGATTATCTCATTGCGTCCTTCACTGACCAGTGCGAGGGGTTATGCTCTTATCGTTTTTTTTCTTTCCCGTTTATTGCTTTAGGATTCTGATATGTCGCTTTAAATATTAAAATAGTAGATTAAGTTTATTTTACATATTATAAGGAGCAGTATCTTGTGATACCAACTAATATAACTGTTTTTTGTTTTTTCTAGATATATATATATATATATATATATATATATATATATATATATATATTATCTAATTGTATACTATTGACAAAACCAATGCTGAAGTATCAGCCTTATGGCCAATAAATTATTTCATTTCATTTTATCATTATTATGACAACCTAGATACTTTTTTTCGGATAACTTCATATATTTTGAAGGTTTTTTACATCTTGAAAAATTTTCATTGGATGTGCGGTTTTGCCAGGAAAAAAATATTTTCACTTACATGCATACACCAATTGGCTGTAATAATAAAACAGTTTTTAAAATAAATGTTGGAAATACATTTATGTATTTTAGAAAAATTGAAAAAATCAACTGAAAAGGACACATTAATTAAAAAAATGTGCAAAATAGCCCCGATTTTACTGAATATGCTTATTAACACTTTTTAAAGAATGAAATTGGGCCCTAATTCCTCAGGATTATTAAAAAGGTTGCCAGCGTTAAAAATGCGTTTCAAAAATTCCTCGCGGGTGTCCACCGCACTCTTGTGTATGTCTGTTTTAAGAAAACCCCACAAAAAGAAGTTACACGTATTTAAGTCTAAAGAATTTGCTGACCATCTTACTGGTACTTTGTTGCCTCTTCCAATCCATCGGTTGGGATATTTGTCATGTAAATATTGCCCAATAGCAACGGAAAAATGGGGTGCGGCACCTTCATGCATATATCATAGTTCTCGCCGAAGTAAAATAAGCAATTTTTCCAGAAGAACTGATGATGTTTTTCAAAAAATTTAGATTAATATTTCCATTTATCCTGTCTGGATTCACAACACGATCAATAAAGTAGCGACCAATAATACCTACCGAAATATTTATTTTAAAGTTATGCTGATGGTATGCAACTTTAATGGCATGTGGATTCTCATCCGCATAAACATGTTCGTTGTGCAGGTTGATGACTCCAGATCTTGTAAAGCATCCCTTGTCATTAAACAACCAAAATTTGGATCACGAATATTTTTGTTAATAAATTCACAAAATATAAGGCGGCGCGTGGAGGGATCAATCGGTGAAAGTTCTGAACCTTGTGGATGTGATATGGATGTAACAAATGTTCTTTTAAAATATCATTTATAGTAGTTTTAGGGATATCCAACTCACCTTTGAAGCAACGGATCTTAAGACTTGATCCTTCTTCAATTCTTTCCAAAATTTTGTCTTCTTTTTCTACTGTTGGAATTGTTCGAATTCGATCCCTACCTTCAATTTTTTTCTCAAAGCTGCCCGTTTCTCGAAAATAACACTCAGTGTTAGCAAATATTTGATAGTTGGGTATTCGACGGTTAGAAAATCTCTCCATATAAATGCTAACACTTCGACGCCCATTTCCTTCACAAAACTCATACACCAGGAGCATGTCAATCTTCTCGGAGTGTATATAATTGTCCATGTTTAATGTAGAATAAACTTAGAAATTTAGAATGTTAATCTTACTTTAGTCAACTTCTTAGACAATGATGGCAATTTGTCAATGGTCAAATTATTAAATGTCATTGCAACAAAGTCACTCAAAAAATTATTGTTATAGGTATTATTTATTATTAGAATTAATTGGTGTATGCATATAATTGAAAATATTTTTTTATCTGTGAAACCACTCATCCAACGAAAATTTTTAAAGAGATAAAAAAGCTTCCACATATATCCGATTATCCGAGAGAAATATGTAGGCTGATGACATAAAAAAATCAGAAGAGACGTTTACAAGTGACGTAACTTTTATAACACTTCCACTACCTTATAGCCGGTTACTATACCATTAGAAAACGTTATAGCATAGTGTTAGACCACAAATCAAAAATCATTAAATTCATTTACCACGTTTTCAAGAAATTTGGAAAAAATCAATATTTTCTTAAAACTTTGACGTCTTCTACCGTCTAAACGAAGCAGTATCGGATATAACTAAGTTGGCTTAAAGTGACTTTTTTTGACGTCAAGAGTCTGCCATCAAATATTGTACACGTTTTTTGGGAACACCCTCTATATTTTTTTCAACTGTACTAGTTTCAAAAATTTATAAAACTAAGCATTTCCACAATGTCTCTCATTATTAGTCATATTTTAAAAATAACAATCTTATGAAATTTTATTAAAAGGTCATGCCTTTAATAAATTTTACAATCTGCCAAGATAGATACATAATACATCCTTTGAAATCGAAACTAGCAAATGGGTTATTAAAATTCTGGAATTTGTAGTCGAAAATATATTCTAAGAAACATAGGAATTATCTTAAAGTGATAAAGGACATGATAGGCACTTTTTACATTCCTCAGTTAAGCTTTTATCTTTATAAAATCACCACATATTAGACTAATTGAAGCACAAGGACCTAATCTGAACGACTAAGAAGGGTAGTGATCTTGATGATGATGATGATTAAAATAAATTTAGTTAAATAAAATCAATGGTTCCAAAAATCCATAGAAATAAAAAATTAATTCTAAATGTGAATATAGGTTTAATCAAGGAAAGTAAATATAAATTTTTCTAGTAGAAGGTATATAGATATTAGCTCTAAAAATTGGTCTGGTCCTATGTATGATTAATCTTGTCACCCGCCATTGTGGTCTGTAGGTCAACAATGTTATCAGTGAAATTGTTCGGGTCAAAATGTTTACTACAGACATAAAGTGACTCAGGTAAGATTGTATCTTAGACTCCTAAGATGCTTGCGTAAAGGTCTTGCTGGTTACGATCATTGGGAAAACTATAATAAGAATCATTCATAACCAAATCTGAGAAACTTAAAGACATAGTCTGTGTGGCGCTATCTGTGATCTGATTTGGAACTAATTGTACATGCAGCTTAGCGTTCTTATATTACGTAACAAATTAATGCAAAAATCCAAATAATGACAAAACGTGGCCTAATATTTTGAAAATATTAGTGTAACCTTCGATCATACCCTATAGATTTAAACAACAATAGATTTGTTTGAAGGCTGTTTATGGTCAGTGGGGGAGAGGCTTTCTTGATGTTTGACAGACATAAACATGTTTGCTTATCTTTTCTTTCAGTTTAATTGCTTGTCGTGACTCTTCAGTGTTTTTAAGTGTTAGAAATTACTATAAATCCGAAGTTTGCAATTAATATTACCAAAAAGAGGATTTAAAAACTTATTTTTATTGGTAAATATTGTTAAATATTGTTTACATATTGAAAATAAAAATAAAAATAATTCAGGCAACCATATATTCATGCTTTTACGTAATCAGAATTGACGTACCGATTTTCATATGATACTCGTTTGAATAATGCAGTAAGAAAAGGATGGCATAAAATCGATATGTGTGTACCAAAAAATTAAACATATACTGTTTATCAACACTTTTTCAAATATAAATAAAAATATTATTACGTTATTTAACGTTCAAACAACCGGGTCCTAGTTCTGATGTTATGCTAATTCTACAGGCGTATGTATGTAGCAGTAAGTTGTTTCTAAATATATATAATATAAAATATATCACTATAATAAAAAATTCGTGTTTGGTAATTGGATATAAACAAAGTGTAGAACTGATATACTCCTTTTCCTTATTGTTTGCTAAATCATTTTCAAATATATACTGACTGTGACTCATTGTTGGCGTTTTGTTTTTGTAAACAAATAATATCCACTTCTACGTCCATACAGGTTACCATTCCTGTCCAGGCTAATACACTTGTTCGCAATAAAATGATACAAAATTTTTGCCAATGTAGCCTTGTAAGTTTTGGTATCCTTGTTGACCGTTTAGATCTAGGTTGACCTAGATCTGTCCCATCTCCATCCTTCCATCTAGTAATTTCCAGCTAAAATTAAATTTGATTCCTTAGCGTAGTTTAGACGATAATATATAAAAAAAAACGGTGAATTTAAAAAGTCAACAAAATTTCTTGGCTATAGAAAAAAACCCGAGCTAAAAATATTTACTATACAGAGTGTCTGGTAAGTACTTCATAATTTCTCGGAGGAGCACAAGACCCTCAGGTAGAGGAATAAATTTTGCAATATATTGCTGTCAACCCTTCAAACAGCCTAAGAAAGCTCGTGACACAGAGCAATGTTACAAAATAGATTTGTACATGAGACTCCAACAGAACAGTTATTTCACCCGTACTGCGTTGAAAGAGTACACACTATGTCTTCGGATAATTATCCCACAAGACTTCAAGATCGTCATAATTATAATCCTAACTGCCATAAATCCGTTTACACCACTCTCAATTCAGGGCCTTACTAAGTTATGGTCCCGGAATACTATATGGTCTAATAAGGCCTAACACCTTTTAACTTTATATACATAATTAGTACCTAGTAATATTGAACAAAATATGCAATATGGTTTCAAGGTATATGGAGCAAAAACTGATTTAAAAAATAAAAATTATCCATGCAGTTGATAAGCACGCTTAAAACAATTTTGTTCTAGAGTTGCTATCTGAGAGATTGCTACTGACTCATTTGTTGTTATTATAGAGCACATTCCATGGGAAAAATTCACAAAATTAGTAATTTGATCAATGTCTTAGTTGTGAAAATAGATAAGTTTGGCAATAATGTTGACTTAATTTGAAACAGACATATCTTTATTAAAACTGCATTACAACTTCACACGGTTGACAAATATGTATACCGAACTTGGCTTGTAGGTCACACAGCTTTTAGCAATGGCTCGGTTTACAATGGCATATTATTTATTTTTAAAAATGTATTATAGTTAAAATGATTGACATTTAAGTTCAAGAACAATTTCAATATATTTTTATAGATTCAAAAATGGTTTCTGTTTATCGCCTTGAAGTGTTGTTAAGTGCATTATTATGTATAGTTTTATAAGAATATACATTGGTGAACTAATCTAAACGACTTTAATATTTGGTTAAGGCAGAAAGAAACCATTCAATAAGTTGATTATAATTAGCTTTACAATACGTCATACACCGTGATGGGAAAAATAGTTTATTCCTACAACAAGAAGCTCGATTGTTTCCCTTCTTAATTAAAGTAAATTAATGGTAGATAATAACATTTAGTATCTTTCCATATTCGTACATAACCACAAAAAAATCATTTTGCGCATCTCATCTCATTAGCCTCAGAAGTTCATTCCAGATTGATGGCATCTCTCCTGCATTATGCTTCCCTAAACCACATTAATTCTATCGATCTCTTAATGTGTCTGTCCGTGTGATGGTTCGCCATCCCCCTTATTTTCTTTCAATATACAATCTCCGTTTCAAAATAGTATGTGACTATCTTCCTTTTTGGCCACATGATATGTGTCTAGCATAGTCTCATTTCAATTCGGCCACAGCTTCCCCCACATCTTGTGAGTTTTGTGACTTCTCCGATCCAATTGTTTATCTTTCGATCTCTTAGAGATGTTCCTGTATCTGTCGTTCCGTTGATTTTTGGGTAGTTCTGAATTTAATCCTGGATTTGCAAGGTCCATGGCTCAACTCCATATGTTACAACTGGAAGAACGCATTGATTGAAGAGTCTTGACAGTATGTTTATTGGTATATTTTTATGCTTTTTTATTTTCACTGTCGTAGTTGAATTACCATGATTTTTGTTTTGAGGACGATATCGTTGTCACATCTAAGATAGTTTAACGGTTTTCCATTAATTCCTTGATCGCGGCAGTTCATGTCTTTTAAGGCATCTTCCAAAGTTAAGGTAAATAATTTTGACGATAATGTGTCACCCAGTATTATGTTGGTCGCTTAATTTTAATAGTATTTTTTTTTCCATAATTATGCACAGTCGAAGTGGCGTTATCGTATAGTGTCCCAAGGCGTTCCACTGTAGTTAAACGCTTTACGAAAATCGACAAAGGCTAAGCACATATCAAAATTGTCTTCCATTGACTTTTCAATTAGGACCATCATCGTCAGAAGATGTTCACAAATGCTGTAGTTTTTCCTGTAGGTTGATATTCATCTAATTTTCGTGTTATTCTGTTCGTTAATATTTTTGTGAAAAGTTTGTACATCTTTTAAGGTTAATCTGTCTGTAGTGTCTAAGTTGGTTTTATCTTCCTTCTTATGTAAAAGTAAAATAATTGCGTTATTCCAGCCATGTGGCATGTTTTCCTTATATAAATATTAATTAGACAATTCGTAAAATTTTATCAGTACGTCGTTATCTGCAAGCTTCAAAATTTCTACAGTTATTCCATCTTGCCCTAGTGCATAGTGATTTTTCATGTTATGTGTCTATATCTTTGCTACAGTTATATTTGGTATTTGCTCAGAGCCCGCATTCACTATAGTCGGTTTTTGTGTACTATCCTGTTCACTGTTTTGTAGCTGCGCTTCATCGAGTTTTTCGTAAAACTTCTCTTGCGTTTGTTCTTTCGTTTCTATATCTCGTTTCTTCTACATTTCTATTTTGGGGATTATTTGTTGTATTAAATCTGAGACTCGTTAATCTTTTTTTTTTGTTTTTAATATATCATTTGGCACGACAATGCTGAAATTTGATATATTAGTTTGCATTTATTTTGTTTTATTTCCTGTGTCCAAAATTTCATTTATTATAGATTATACACTATGGTGCAATACTGAACCATTGCTTAGTAATATTACTTGTTCTAAGAAAGTAATACTTGCGTTGAAAAATTAAATAATATTGAAAATTAATCATCATATAGCAAGTATTTAGAGACAATAAATTTTGAATTCCAAATATGAAAATCTGAAAATTGTTGAATAGCTTTTGTACCAGACTAAATATCTTAATTATTACTATTTGTAATAATTTATCTATACGCTTTTAACTTTTTTATGGGTTTCTAATCGTTTTGTCAGGCTTTTTACAACATTCTCACATTAGTATAGTGAAACTTTTTCCCATTCTTCTGGTCCTCGACTCCATTATACTTTTAAGGAAGATAACGGAGAATCATAGTTATTTATTAGAACATACTGTAATTGTGACCACAAATTTTTGATTTTCGATTTTTTGGATCATTGTTATGCTGGAAGGTAACTTCATTTATCAGATGAGGCATCTTATCCACAGTTTCAATCAAATTGTGTTTTAGTATATCAAGACACATTTCTTTATTCATATTTCTTACTACTCAGCCAATAGGGCTCCTATTGCCCAATAAGAACCAACTTATAAGCCGTAATATATCCCCAAAACTTAATATTACCGCCTCCCGTGCTTTATAGTCTGAATGACTTTATAAAAAATTATGATAGCTGGACACAAGAAGATTGGATAAAAGTAATTTGGTTAGATGAGACAAAGATCAATCAATAGCCAACTGATAGTTGCCAGTGGAAATGTAAAAGGGAAAGTGAACCAATAAGTCAAACAGATTTTATTCAGATTATAAAGCGTAGGGAGGTAATATTAAACTTTGGGAATATATGGAGGCTTATGGGCCGGGTTTTATTCACATAATAGTCGAAGTGATATTTTATAACACTTTGATTGAAACTGTTAATAATGTGCCTCATCCGATAAATGCAGTTACCTGCCAGCAGGACAATTATCCAAAGCATATAGCTAAAATAGTAAAGAACTAGCTTATTTCTTGGGATTTTTAAATATTACAGTGGTAGGCGCTAAGTCCTGACCAAAAGCCAATTGAAAATTTCTTCACTTTTAATTAACTGTGATTCTCCATCGTCTTCACTAAAGGTATTATGGGATAGAATCTGAGAAGACTGGGAAAAATTTCACCAGACTACTATGAGAAACTCGTAAAAAGAATGATTAAACGATTACAAACCCTTAAGAGAGTTAATGGCCTATCGATAAATTATTAGAAAGTGTAGCAATTAAAATATTTAGCCTGGTGCAAAAGTCATTCAATAATTTTCCATATTTTCGTATTTCCAATTTATAAATTGTGTATAAATACTTGCAGTGAATACTATATGATGATTAATTTTAAAAATCATTATCATTTTCCACTACAAATATTACTTTCTTATAAAATCCCTGTAAATCAGAAACCATATTTTTAGCCTTGAAAAAGGAAAAAATTAACTTTACGAAAGCTACTTTTCATTAGAGGACTTGATCAGTTTTTCATTTCACCTAGAAAATGCTGAATATTAACGTCCCTTTTTCGGTACGCTCCTGTTTTTCATTCCGTTATATTATCACTACTTTATTTCCACCTCTAAATAGAATTTTTTCTTTAGCAGCTGAAATTCCTGCCTATCCAACGTTAACGTAGAAACTGTTTGCAGAAACTAATTTTCTAGCAAAATCTGCCTGCTTCCTGTTTTAGATAAGCGTCTCGCTACCAACACCATATAAACTCTAGGTAATTTAACTGAGTTCGTTTTTGTTGTAGATGATAGCACTACGTAAAGTTTAGTGTCTAAAGGTAAATTTTTTTATACTTCTGTAAAAAGTAAATAAGTAGAAATTAAGAGTGTTGTATAATAAAAAATAACTTCAAGGTATACTAAAAAAAATATCTACCTTCAATATAACTTTTTTTGTACTCGGGCGTCAAATTTCATTTCAACTGTTTTATTGTTATGTATTTTATGGAGTGTTTTGCAAAAAAAAATGTGAAATTACGCCGTCGGTGTCATTAAATTTTAAAGAAAAGAAACAATTGTTCAAAAATTAGATTTATGAACAAATGCTTGTATCGGAACGAGATTCCATCATATTTTAAGGTAAAATATTGGTGAAAGTGATTTCGATAGGATCATGAATTTATTGAAGATAACGCAGAAACTGGAATAGCTTCATTCAGACCTAAGTAAGATTAATATTAGCGTGAAAGAAAAAAAAAAAAAGATGATTTTCGACGATCATTGTTTCACATAGTCTACTATAAGTTAATCATTAAATATATCTGAACCAAGCATTGTTATTATTCTGTATGACGAAGCACGTCTGAATAAACTTACATTAATGTGTTTATCTTCGAACAAAAAAATGCTTTGAAAGTAAATGTTTTTAATTAATTTGGAAACTCTGGATGATAACAGGCGATGAGACTTGAGTACATCAATGAAATTCTGAAACAAAATCAAAGTCAATCCAATGAGAAGTTCTTGGCTACCGTCTTTGGAATCAAACAAAAGTTATTATCATTGAGTACATACCGAAGGGTCCTACAATAACAGCACTGTTAAAAATAACCTTAAATTTAATGTTCATTGTACATTAAATTTAATGACTTTGTACCTAAAATAATATACATTTACTTTAAATCTAAAGCAATTCATTCAAATATCAGTTCGTTGTACATTAAATTTGATTAAATGGTATCTTAAAATTCAGTAAAGTAACTGAAAAGAAATCTCAACTTTCTGTACATTAAAATTAATTCACATTTACCTTAACATTAAAGGAATTTACATTAATATTCATGGTACATTGCATGAGATTCCGGTAGATGGCGCAACTTGTATTGAACTTTTTGTTTAGTATGATACAAGTTGCTTAAAGTACTCAGTTTTCGGAAACCAATGAGTTCGAAACCGGCCTACAGATGACGGTATACCACCTATAGGAAAAATTTCCACCTTTTCTTGGTAGCAGAATTTTTTCACCTCATATTAATGTTGGTACATGAAATATGTGATAACATATCTCAAATTCAATGAAAACTGGCTGTATTATGTAATGTACATAGTCACCTTACAAAGTAATGATCGAAACTTTAAATTAATGTGTGATAACATTAGATTTAATGGAATAAATTGATTTAGATTAATGTAAATTTTATGAAATTTGGTTCCACCACATTTACCTACTGTTACCTACCGTAATATATTAACAGATTATCTACAGTTATTGATCAAAAACCTTCTGGTTTGCTTCATAGCAATGTTTATCCTACTCATGACAATGTGCGTCAAAGTTCAACCTTTCTTCCGCGAATATAATTTTTTGAAGCTGAAATCCAGTATGTATTTCAGATTTTTCTCCGTTTAATTTTTCTTTTATTCAGAAATTAGAAATAGCACCTAAGAGAACATTCTTTTCGCAGACGATGACCAATTGTGAAAGACGATATTGATTACTGTTTTCACGGCAAACATAACTATTTTCTGAATAAAGTCGTTGAAGGACAGGTGGCGTAAATGCATTGACGTTACGGAAGAGTATACTAAAAGATAAAATGATCAAAAAATCATTTTTCAGGTTTTTTTTTCTAAAGGAGAAAACACCTTTCGTATCTACATAATAAAATACTTTACGACATAAAATATCCCTTGAATTCTCCTTTAATAAAGACTATTTCTTTTTCAGCAAGAGCGAGGTGCCTTTGATAGGTAACAATGTCGTAAATTGTAGCGTTAAGCATTTAACATTCTTATTTGACTTAATAGAGATATCGATTCGTGGAAATAAATACTGGTGTTATTCCAAAATCTTATTATTTTGGAAAAGAGATACTGTTTATTCAGGATAAAAACACTAAATTCAGTTAAGACCAAGCGGTTTGATGTTGCTTATCCGAATACATACCGTAATACATTTTACCTACCCTTTTCGCTACTGCGCTGTTTGACAATGATTTACTGTCTTTTATTATGATTCTTTTTATCAGAAGCAAGACTATTCATTTCTCTACGTGGTATAACGGGAAGTTCCCCAGCTGCATTTGTCTATTTTTTTTTTTAATTTTGGAGGTCTAGTCGCTACCCAAGTTAAATAAAACATACAAATTTCTCTTTTACAATAAAATGTTTAGCTTACCGTAGAGTTTAGTGAGATATCAATTAAAAAAAAACGTAAAATTTAAGACTAACCTGTATTAAAATGAAATCGAAACGTTTAGCAACGTTGCACGAGCGCGCACTTCATATTTGTGAATATATTCGACACGAAAACTTTGACCTATTGATATTTTGAAATGAACCTAATTAATTATTATGATTATTTATATATATATATATATATATATATATATATATATATATATATATATATATATATATATATATATATATATATATGGGGCATTATTTCCCAACGTTACATCCCTGCTGCCCATTTTCTATTTGTTTAAAAAAAAATTCAAAAATTTATTAAAATTATCTGAAAAGTACAAGCTTTCGAATGGTTTATGACAAAATTACTGCATTAAATCAAGTCATCCTGAAAATTTCGAAAAACCAAAAATAAATAGTGAAAAAGTTATTATTAGTTAAATCCCTTTGAAGCGTTCTATTTGCAATTTTGCTTAAAATTGCTCACTCGGGGGGTTTTTGAGGTCGCAGCATGCGAACATGTAAAGAAAATTTTAATTTCCCAATATCCAAGACAGTCGATTCAATAAGTGGACCATAATTTTTTTAAAGCTAATATTTTGCTCTGAAAATACATACTCGCGGGATCTTGGGGTCACTAAGCACAAATCTGTAATGAGAATTTCAATTTTCCAATATCGAAGATGGCATATTCAACATGGCGCACCTTAATCTTTTTAAAGCTAATTATTAAGACCCTTTTGGGGTCGCTGAGAGCGAAACTTACTGACTGGGCTATGAAAAATTTCAAAACTGTTCGTTTACTATCTTATACCCATTAACAAAAAAGAAATAGTATCTAGTGTATAAATTTTGATCAAGAGTTTTTCAGATTAATAACTGAGCAATTCTTGATTCAATTATTTTATTTTGTTTGTTTGTTTAAATGTACTCTAAAAACAACTGCAGAAAAAATTTTAAAAAAAATACAAAAAACAACAAAAAACACGATAAAAACAAGAAATGAGATGCTAAATTCTTTTGATAACCACCTGACAACCCTAAAAACCCCCAAATAAGTATTTTTATAAAAAATTACTTAGCTTTTAAAAAAAAACTGATGTTCGCCATTTTGAATCCGTCATCTTGGATATTGAAAAATTGTAATTGCCATTACAAATTCGTGCTCACTCATTCAAAAAAAACCATCGAGCAAGTATTTTCAGAGCAAAATTTTAGCTTTTAAAAAGATTAAAGTCCACCATTTTGAATCCGCCATCTTGGATATTAAAAAATTGAAATTCTCATTACAGATTTATGCTCAGTGATCCCAAAACCCCTCGAATAAGTATTTTCAGAGCAAAATATTAACTTTTAAAATAATAAGGTTCGCCATTTTAAATCTGCCATCCTGGATATTGAAAAGTTGAAATTCTGAATACAGATTCATGCTCAGCGACCCCAAAACACCCCGAGAAAATATTATCAGAGCAAAATATTAGCTTTAGAAAAATGAAAATCATCAGTAATACACTTTATTTCTTTAACATACACATCTTCTGTAGTAAGATTTTCTTCTAATTTACATTTTTTTGCATTCACCATATTCTAATGCCATTGTTTACGTTTGAGATATACAAATTTACCTTCATCTTTTTTATGCGACGTACAAATATGAGTAATTATTTTACAATTTTATAAACTAATTTATTATAAAAGATTAATGTCAGACTACTGTCTCAGAGATAAACATAAACAGTAAAAACGCAACGTTGCCAAATTGTACACTAGTTAGGATCCCCTGTTTCAAAGGAATCAAATAAATTTCTGTATCTATTTTTTTTTAAATATTTTCTATTTCAATGAAGAATGTTTTGCAAACTATTTATTTTTAAAATATATTATTTTTCATTAGCATTTTAAGTGAATTTGTCAAACATTGGGTACTACACTTAATTTGACTCATGTATTAGCGAATGGACCTCCTTAATCCCGCTTTCACCGACGAAGATTTTGGATGTAAAACATCTGTAAATAATGTAGAGTGGCCGAGCAATGTCAATAGTTTCAAAGACAAAACAGAGCATTTCTTGGCTTACGATAACTTAACCTTGCAACATATGTCAAAAGCAGTATATAGTGAGATTAGGAATGTCAAAATTTTCCACAAATGGTTGACAATATCTTTATTTCCTGTTTAAAAAGTGATAAAAAATAAGAGTCAAACTTAATACAGTTATTTTCCAATCTTGTAATATTATCCAGTAGGTTCATGGAAATTTTGGATAAAAGAGAAAGAACATTATATTTAGATTTCCTTAAGAATGAAGAAAATATATTGTATTTGTAATTCTTATCAAGTATGAATTGAAGTATTTATTTTGTTATAGCTTATATATGAGGTGTGTAAATTTAAGAATGAGACTGGCAACGTAACATTTGATCTGGCAACACTTAACACATGGGATGTCTTCAGTACGAGTTTGAACTTGCTAGAAACATTTAGTTGACTGTAGCATTTTTTTTGTGAAACAGCTTTTTCTAGTGCGTTATAAAAATTGATACTATCAATTTCGAGCAACGGTGTTCTATTAGGTTTTGCCCCAGACTTCGGCAAATTGTAACGAAAACTTTTGCAGAACTTCTGCAAAACTACGGACAATATGTTTTGTCAAGGGCCCTGGTTTTCCGGTCGTTTAAGGCATTTTTAAATAGTTGAAAATCGACTTAAAATGAATCCCACAGCGGATGGCTTTCATATTCAAGAACCGATAAGAATGTCGACAGAATCGGGAAACTTGTGCGTTCAAATCGTCGGTTGACAGTGAGAATAATCGGGGAAGCGTTGAATTTGACTCACACCACCGTTTACCAGATTTTGACCAATGAATTGGGGATGAGAAAAATCTGCACAAATTTGATCTCAAAAAGTCCTTCGCAGAACCAAAGGGGCACCAGGAGGGAAAGACGCTGTGACTGTTTGGACTCGGTTAAAAATGATCCCCAGTTTTGCAAAAGTTTCCATTGCATTGTGCCCAAGTCTAAAGCAAAATCTACTAGATAAAACCGTGTCACCGAAAAATCGCTACGGATAATCAAATAACTCTAGCAAGTTCAAACTCGTACTAAAGCCATATCACATGTTCACCTGTCGCCCCTTTGCCTATCAAGTGTTCCAGTTATATTGCTTAATTTACACACCTGGTATGTGTTGTGTGATTTGATGTTTCAAGGCAACAGTTGCCTTATATTAGATATCCCAGCATTGGTATTACTGAAAATACAAATATTTATTTAATATCAGCTGCTTCTAAAAATTTTCTCATTATCATGTTTGGTTCCATATATGTTACTGGAGCTTCATACCACTTTATAAAGTGTTGATTGTTTTAAGTGTCTTCTATAATTCTAGATATCCAAATTGGATGTTTGGTTTCTTCAATATGCGTTTCACCACACTTGCATAGAACAATATGTTTTGTCAAGGGCCCAGGTTTTCCGGTCGTTTAAGGCATTTTTAAATAGTTGCAAATGGACTTGAGATGAATCCCACAGCGGATGGCTTTCATCTTCAAGAACCGATAAAAATGTCGACAGAATCGGGAAATTTGTGCGTTCAAATCATCGGTTGACAGTGAGAATAATCGGGGAAGCGTTGAATTTGACTCACACCACCGTTTATCAGATTTTGACCAATGAATTGGGGATGAGAAAAATCGGCACAAATTTGATCTCAAAAAATTCTTCGCAGAACCAAAGGGGCATCAGGAGAGAAAGACGCTTTGACTGTTTGGACTCGGTTAAAAATGATCCCCTTTGCCTATCAAGTGTTTCAGTTACATTGCTTAATTTACACACCTGGTATGTGTTGTGTGATTTGATGTTTCAAAGCAACGGTTGCCTTATATTAGATATTCCAGCACTGGTATTACTGAAAATACAAATATTTATTTAATATCAGCTGCTTCTACAAATTTTCTCATTATCATGTTTGGTTCCATATATGTTACTGGAGCTTCATACCACTTTATAAAGTGTTGATTGTTTTAAGTGTCTTCTATAATTCCAGATCTCCAAATTGGATATTTTGTTTTTGTTAAATACGCTTTAATTACTTTACTCTCTTATTTGCTTTTCTTTAAATTTATCCACCAACATAGTAAAAATTCAAAAAACCCTCCCACATAATTATATAGAAGTTAAATACCCAAATGTATTTTTCAATATTTGGATAGTATATTGCGCATTTTCAATCATTGTCCTGGCACTTCAGCTATAACGATGAAACCTGCCTACCTTCTCATCTCCTACCTGTTTTTGCGTTTTTAAAAACTTGATATTCTTTTAAAAAATACGATCTTCTACAAAAGTTCTAGATGGAAATCCGAAAAAATTTTATACATATATTCGAATAGAAAAAGTTAGAAAACATTTTCCAATTAATTTTTTTATGTATTTTTTCGTTACCTGTCTTTGGAGATAAGTTTTAATTTTGCACAATTTAAAATTTCTTTTGAATATTTGTTGAAGAAAGTATATTTTAACTATTTACGTTTTTTTTTTCTTGACTGAGACTTCTCTTTTATTTTTTCATTCAAATATATTATTTTTAAAGATAAGGTGTTAGCGTGTAATAATGACCCTTGATAAAAAATGTTTATTAGCTCTGCAAGTTTAAAAGAATTTTAACTGGTGCCATTATACGATTGTTAGTAAAAATCTATACTTTAAATAGTGCGTTATCATACAAATAAATAAGTCATTATAGTTTTTGTAATAAGTGGTTTCAATTCCCTGAAAAATTATCAAAACAGGGTCGGCTCTAGGAGTTTTTTAACAGTCAAAAAACCAAACATCGCGGGCTTTATATGTAACAGGAAAAGTCTATTTATAGCCCTTGAAATTTATTGTTGCGGAGAGGCCTCAAAGCTTCTTGAAAATTTATCTGACACATTGGGAAAAGTTTTATGAAAGTTATTCAGGGACTCTGATAAGTTGAAAGATTTGAAATCGTAAAAAAGATTTACGCAATTTAGAAAGTCTCAATGTATTTTTCAATGGACTTTTTTGATTAAAAATTGTGGAGACACATAAAAGTGGCGCATAATTGATGAAAAATAATTATCTTTTTATTGTTTTTTCGTAACGTATTGCATCAAAATACAGAAATTTAAATTTATTTTGTTTGGAAATACAGAAATTAAAATTTATTTTATGATCAAACCACAATTTGAATGAAACTATAAAATAAAATTTTGTTTGGGAATTTAATATTTCCCTAATACAATAAAGAGTAAAGTATCATTGATTTTTTAGAAAAAAATGTTTTCCCCATAAAATATTTAGTATCGGTCATTACGACTAATTTTCCTTTAAAATAGAAAAAATAGTAATAAAATATCCTTAGGTGTGATAGTTGACATGTAATAGGGATTTGGATATATGTAATATGGTAAAACAGCCTTCAGCTTTTTGACCTGCAAATATAAATTACACAAATTAAATTAATAAGTTTTATTAGTTATTGCTTAATATTTTTTTTCTAAGACTATTTAATATTCCTATAACTTATTCCCTTCTGATTTAATAATAACATTTATTACTAGCGACTCGTATGTAATGTTATTACTGTTTGGAAATCAATCAGTGATCAAGCATTAAAAGTACTTACAAAACAAATGTTCCGCAGGTAATAAGTACATACAACAAAACAGTAATAATAATTTGTTAACATTCTGCTGCTTATTTCAAATAGAAATGTTGTAGTTTTAAAGCTTTAAAATTTGAAAGTTAATCATGGCGAAAGTCAGAAGTTAAAAGTTTGTTCTTCAGTGAAAAATTGCTTGTCTTATCAAAACACTTAAAGTGAAATGGAAAAGTATTTCGATGAAAGAAAAAATTTATACTGTGCGAACAATACTATAGAAACATTTTGACCAACCTGTATATTTTCTAAATAGAAATAAATCATTAAAAAACTAGTTTTCTGTTAAGCTATTGAAGCCCCATACATATGTTGGGAGTGCGAAATAGCAGTTTTTTTTTAAATGACTATATTTACAAGTATTTTCCGTTTTTTTACATTAACCAGAGTTTGGAAACGTTTTTTTTTCATAAATAGAAAATTTTTGGCTTGAACATTTAAAAACAAATAGTTAAACTATAATCAGTACTTAGTTTGGTATCCTCTGGCATCAATAACAGCCTAGCACCTTTTGATCATGGTGTCCACAAACTTGGCACAATACTCAGCAGGATCCCATTCCTTCTAAATTATACTCCAAAAGTCATTGCTATTTCTAATATTTCCGCTAATGATTTGCTTATCTAGATGGTTTTTTTGGAAATTTTCTATGTAGTGATGATAAGGACCACTTCAAAACATTATCAGTGGTTCTAGAATATTCCTGGAGAATGATGGAATAGGTAAATAATTTGTTATATATGTTACTACCGCCCTTATGTGATCGGGTAATCCGCGCATGTTTCTAGCGACTGATTAAAAATAAGATGCAAAAGCGGCCAAATTGTGTTTTTACATTTCTTGATCAATAATGTAGGGTGACCATTAGACTCAGTTCCCTTGCTTATGACAAATTTATCTATCGTCTTCTTCTTCATGTGTAGTGTCAGGTCTCTCTGACGTTGGCAATTACAATGGCGAGTTGATCACGGTTCTCTGCTGTCCATTCTCGGATGTTCCTCAGCCGAAAGATCTACTTCCTTCCAGCACCTTTACGACCCTCGATCTTACTCTTCATAATCAGTTGAAAAATTCTATACTGATTTCCTCTGAGTCCATGGCCAAGATATGCTGGTTTTCTGCATTCTACAATTGTCAGCAATTCACGAGTGGAATCTGCCCGATCCAAAACTGCTATATTAGTCTGCATAGCTACCTACGGTATTTGAAGCATTCGCCTATGCAACTGTATCTGAAATGCTTTCAGTGTCCACACCTCCCCTCCATACAATAATACTGAGCAGATATAACATTTAATAATCCTATGGCGAAGTTTTAAATTTAGATTGTCATTTTTAGAAAAGGTGTGCGGACTCGTTCGATTCTGTATTTAACTTCTTTATCTGGGTCAAGCTGTTCAGTAATATAATTAACATCTAAGGTACTCGAAGTGGGAGACTCTTTCAACAGTTTGTCCATTTATTTGCAGCGAAGCATCTGGATATGATAGACGACTGAAAACTATAAATTTAGTTTTACCAACATTTACGTTGTGTCCCATTTCTTTCCCCACTATGTTGACAGAATCTAAGAGTTGTTGGAGACTCTGAAGGCTATCATTTATGATGGCCGTATCATCGGCATAACAAATCGTGTTAATTTGGTTTGCCGTTGATTTTAACCCCAAATATTTTGTTAGGTAGGGCTTCCTTAAAAACTCTGTCCGAATATAAATTACACAGCAGTGGAAAGAAAATACATTTCTGTCTGACACCTCGTTCAATTTGGCATTCTTTGATAAGCTTGGACCACTGCCGTATGGCGCCAATATAGATTTTCTATAATCCGCACATCTTTGCCATCCACATTAGCATTCTTCAATACATCTATGAGCTTCACATGCTGTACCCTGTCAAACGCTTTCTCGTAATCGACAAAGCATACGAAAATGTCTTTACGTTGATCTCTACGCTTTTGGAGAAGTATATTTAGAGCAAATAGCGCTTCTCTAGTACTAAGGGCATTCCTAAACTCAAACTGGGTCTCATCTAGGCAACTTTCGCCTTTATTCCTTATTCTACAGTGAAACCAGGAAAACCTTTAAGGTGTGACTTATGAGACTTATTAACCTATATTCGTTATATCTTTTGGCACATTGTTTTTGGTAGCGTTATAAAAACAGATTTCAGCCGTTCTGCCTTTATTTCTCCAGGGTGGTACACAGAATTAAAAACCAATATATCGATATTATCTTCATGAATCAGTTGCAGGAGTTCCACTGGAATATTATGTGGTCTGGTTGCTTTTCTGGATTTTGCACGTCTTATGCCATGAAGAACCACTGGCTTGAGAATTTCCGGTCCTTCAGCTCCATGCACATCGTCTGATATGTTTGGTTTTTAGTCTTCAAATAATTCAGTTATGTAGAAACTCCAGGCATTAAAGATTTCTAATCAATAAGAGGTTTGCCTGTTGTGTCTACTAATATATTAGTGGTCCTCCTGTTGAACAATCCAGAAACTTCTTCAGCCTTCTTATACATGTTGCAAGTATTATGTTTTCTCTCTAGTCCCTCCATTTCTTTACGTCTGTCTTCCATCCACTTCTCCTTTATCTATAAGTTTATTAAAAAAATGTGGCTCTAAGGATACAAAAGAAAGGGTACCGAAAGTTTCCAAAGTATTTAGAAAAACCATCTGCGAAGCTTGTCCAGTTAAAAAAAAATATTATTATCCTAGGTAATAGATCTAGAAATAATTTGAATATGGTTACAAAAGACCAAAAACTTCTACTATTTTTTGCTCATTTTCAGTGTATTCGACCTCTTTTTAACATTAATTTTCTCAATTGCACGTCTAAAGTATTTTCAATATAATCTGTCTCCAATCCTGATCAATGTGCTATGGTATTTTTCTTGAATAAGCGCCACGGCGTTGGATCAAAACCGTGAAAGAAATCTACTGTATATTTTAATGTGCACTTAATAATTATACTAATAAATTTGGTTTTAATAACCATGAAAACGTCTCGATCCTTTTTTACCTGCAAGTTCAAAGTCGGTATTTTTTTTGCGTCAATAAATGAGCTTAAGTCGAATAATTCTTATATGAACATATAACCAAACAATTCAGAGATGATGTAGCAAAGTCTTATATTTTAATCCACAAGTATTTTAATAGTCAAGGCCTATTATCTCACAGTAAACTACAAAGATTGAAAAATAGGTAATCTGTGATGCCTCATCAATAATTAAGAATTTTTGACATCTCTGGTATTTCATAAATGATATTTTAAATCCTACCTTTTTTAAAACAGTAAGGTTTTACTTAGAGGCTACCTATTGACATTAATTTATATCTCACCTTGCAAGCCGATATCACAGTCCTAGGTTCCTGTTTGTCCAATATTAAATAAAACTTTTTCTTTGTTAGTTTTATATTCTATTTTTATAATAATCCAGCAAGAGTTACAATAATCAGGGCTAATATGATCTGCACTAGGACAGAAACTCAGAGATGGATCCGATAAATAATGGGCTTTAGAAATGCTATCGTTACGGGCGATATACTTTCACCTGACTTTTCTCGTCCTGCTAAGCAGTTTAAGTTTACAATGAATTGAAATTGAATAGAAAAACTATCAACAAGAAAACATGTGTGTATGTGTATTCAACGTTTGTATGTTTTTCATTTCATTTATCATAAATTTTGTTTTTATTTCCAGGCGTACTTTTTTGCTTCTAAATTTATTCGTCCAAGCATCTTCCTTAAACATGGGTCACTTTGAACAAACGTAACAATGTCATCAGCAAATATTAGATTATTTAAGGTTTCTACAGATTCCTTATTTTTCTTGCGTCGATTTTTAAATATATCTTCCAGAATTAAGGTAAATAATTTAAGCCAGCATTTCTCAACCTTTCATTATTTGGGATCAGAATTCCCATATTAGTTTTAATCTCGAACTCTTTTTAGCGGTTTTTGAGAGTTTCAAGTAAATAAAGCATTTTAACTTTTCTTTACGCTCGATAAACCATAACAAGTTCAATATATCTCTAGAAGTAACATCTTCGCTTCCTCTTTTCATATCATGACGCCTCCCTAAGAGAACGCACCGCTGATTGGTTTAAGCGACATAATACTTACTTCTCTATTCACTTTTTCTGTGTCCATCCATGTCCATCTTTGATCACATGTTAATGTATCGTTAATCTACTGTGACATTTTTAATTGTCTTTATAATCACTCAGAATTCGGCTGTATCAGACTTTCCTTAAGTCTCTAATACGACCCATAATGCCGTATTGCCTTCTCGGTCAGTAATCTGATGTCCCCACCTACCGCTATGGGTTATAATGTAATATTCAGACAACAAACGAGGTGAAAACTATATTAAGAGCTGCTACTTGTTTTATTCATATGACCTATTGTCAAATACTCTGACTCACCCTCAAAAACCATCATCTGTCTCGCCGAAAGTGATACTTTCCGGACGTCCGATTTATCTCACGGGACATATCGATCTCTCATCTCGCAGCCGGAAGCTATAACAAGAGAAACGTTGAGCTCTCGAAGCTCTGCTCGGCAAAATCGTGACAGGGAAATGTGTGGTCTGGTGGTTATTGTGGCATAAAGTAAATATTATATTGGGGTATTTGAAACAGTGGCGTCTCTGAAGTTTAGAATTCGAAAGTAGGACAAATTTTTCTACACACCATTAAAAACAAAACATTTTCTTAAACTGAATTAAAATAATACGTAGTTAATTGCTTGGTATAAAGAAAATGAACCAAATTACCTTATTTAAAAGTAAAAAATGACAGTCAATATTTTTATACAAGTTATCAACACCTGTGAGTGATATTTTTGTAACGGTCCTTTTTCTAACAAAGAAGGTACCTGAAGTGTCTGGCTCCTGTTTTAATGAAACTTCAATATGTTGTAGAGGGTACAAAAATAAGAGAACGTATTTTTTTGTACCTGCGAAGATTCATTTTAACGGTGTTAAACCGCCCTTAAAAATTACCCCTGAAAACAGTATTTTTAACATATCTCAGGTTCTAAGTGAGATATCTTCACAAAACAAAATGAAAATTATTTGGTTTTCGAAATGATGTTGAACTATGGTATTATTCCTTATTTTTCATAAAAATGAACCGTCATATCAAACATATATTATTATTCTTAAAATTGTTAAATTTTGATTTAAATTAACGTTACACGATTAAAAATCACTATTTATCATGAATTATAATAATTTACAAACATGTAGGCTTAACCAATGAAATAAGTTGATATTTTTTTATTAATTAAAAGAAAAAATTTCAGTAAGTTCTGTAACGTTCATATCAACTGAAATTTGGCAATTTTAAGAATAATTATACATGTATGAAATGAGGTCCTTCGAATCATATCATTGAGAGTGAAAATACTATAATTAAACTTCATTTGAAATAACAAGTTATTTTCAATTTGTTTCGTAAAGTTACCTCAATTAGAACTTGAAATGTAAAAAAAAATATTTGGGGGTGGCTCACTCTCTTTTACTAGTTTATTTTTAGAAACCCCGAAACACGACAACTTAAGTGAGTTATGGTTTAGGTAAAAAAAATATTTTCAAACAATTTTATTAAATTTCGTAATTTTGACAGTTAAATTGCGTGCGGAAATAGATGGTTTATATAATAAAGCATTATAAAATATAAATAAGGAATGGTATTCTTGGGAATGAAAATACCTTAGTTCAACATCATTTTAAATAACAAGTAATTTCCAGTTTGTTTTGTAAAGACATCTCAATTAGAACTTAAGATTTAAGAAGAAAAAGTATTTGGGAGTAGCTCACCCTCTTTGACTAGTTATTTTTAGAAACCCTAAAGCCCTTAAAGTTAAATTACTTATGGTATTCGTGAAAAAAATATTTTCAAACAATTATATTAAATTTCGTAATTTTTAGAATTAAATTACGTACTCAAATATCTGGTTTGCCCGAATAAAAAATAAAGAATGATATTATTGTGGTGAAAATACCATGGTTTAATATCATTTCGAATAAGTACTTTTCTATTTGCTTTGTAAAAATATGTCACTTAGAACCTGAGATATTTCAAAAACACTGTTTTTAGGGGTGAACTTTAGGGGCGGTTTTCACCCCGTTATCTCCGCAGACAAAAAAAATACGTGTATCTTATTTTTGTACCGTCTACAACATATTAAACTTTCATTAAAATCGGAGTCAGACACTTCAGGTACTTTTCTTATTAGAAACCCTTATTATTATTTAATATTTCTTGGAGTCAATGGTTTATATTATTGAAATGAAACCCTCAGAATAAAAGGACCACTACAAAAACATCACCAATATTATGGACGTGTCGTAAACTTTGTGATAAAACATAGGAACTAAAATTCAAAATTGATCATTCAAAACCGTTGTGCTGATTTGGTGACCAGAAACAAACACAAGGTAATTTTCTTGAATTGTAAAGACATGCCGAACCGAAGCCCCGGAGACAATATCGGATCTACTTCTTTTGCACAAGTGCAAATTATACACAAAAACTTAGACTTATGATACCAATCAGAACCTTGACTTGAACTTGACCAAACCTATGGACCCAGTGTCGGTACTATATGATTCCCATTTTATTCAAATAGTTCTAAAAGATAGCCAAAATCAATAAATAAATGGCATCACTTGAATAAGAAACACAGGCTCCAAGAATGTAGGCGAGAAAAGAGCGGGTGTTCTTCAGACTTGAAAAGTTTAAAATATAAAAATTTATATTATATTAAATATATTATATTTATATTATAATTATATTATCTATCTATCTAATGAGCCTCAATCGTCCATCTTTGGACATACGCCTCCCCTTGTTTTCTCCATTGTTCTTTATCTTGAGCGGTTTGTACCCATCTTTGTCCGGCTTTTTTAAAGACATCCTCTAGAACTTGGTTGAATAGTTTCGGTGACACTGTATCTCTTTGCCTGAACCCTCGTCCTATTTTTATTGGTTCAGTGCTGCGTTCTTCCGTTATTCTGATAGTGATCTTTGCATTGTTATATATGTTTGTTATTAAATCTGTGTATCTATGGTGGATCCTGCTATTTTTCAACGAGTTCTTAACTGTCCTATGTTCAACGCTATCAAAGTCCTTTTCAAAATCTATGAATGCTATATATAGAGGAATCTGATATTCGTTGACCTTTTCAACTAGAATTTTTATTGTCAGTAGGTGGTCACATGTGCTGAAGTTTTTCCTAAATCCATCCTCTTCTCGTGTTTGGTAGCCAACGAATTTGAGGGTCAGTCTATTTGTCAGTATTTTAGTTAGCAGTTTATACATGATATTAAGTAGCGTTATTGGTCTGTAGTTTTTCAAATTCTTTCGATCTCATTTTTTAAATAGCAAAAGGGTCATTGCTTCGTTCCAACTGGTATCTGGTTCAGAAGGATATACAAAACGTTTCTTCTTGTTTTTCACCATTCTTCACCATTTCTGCTGGGATTCCATCTTTACCTGGCGATTTGTTATTTTTCATTTCTTTCAGGGCTTTTTTAATCTCATTTTTACTAATTTCGGGTTGAATGTTAGAGTTGACATTTTTATTTTAGTGTTCAATCGATTAAGGATTTCTTGTGGTGGTTTTTCCTTTGTATTATAGAGATTTGTGTAATATTCTTGCGTTATTTGTATAATTTGCTCCATGTCGCTAGTTTCTATCTCTTCATTGTTTTTTATACTATTTATCTGTATTTTTCCTAATTGTAGTTTCAGGCATTTCATGTTCTTGTTTTGTTAAATTACTCTTTCTATCTTTGTTTCTTGTTTCCTTCTTTTATTTTCCTTGATTTTTTTTTCTAGTTGTTTCGTTAGTCTCTGTATATTCTACTGTGTTAATTTGAATATTATTATATTACACTTAAAAAAAAAACATACTGTCGGCAGGGAGTTACATGCGACAAAAATGACAAATTGCTTAAATTCTCTGTTTACTGATACCATGAAAACTTGTCTAAATATACATTGTCATTTTTTCACTAATAGTATGCAAAAGTTGGAAGACAGTTTAATTGCATAATATTTTTTTTGTTTTTCAGAAGACTGCAAGTTTTTCCATAAAAATGGCTGTTACAATTTATCCAAATATGAAGCTTGATTGGTAAGTTTTAATTTTTACTTACAATTTAAAAGTAATATTAGCGGCTTTAAGATTTTAATATCACTGAAACTGTTTCAATATGTAACAGTATCACATGCAAAATAATAGCAGCTAAAAATTATTCGATGACTGAAACAAACTTCTCCATACATGTTCATGAGAACATAACAAACAAAGCGTTTTAATCATATTTAATGTAATGAAATATTCTGTCTAAACCAATTTTTATACCTTCAAACCAGAAGACATGCACGAAAATAATAACTAAGTATTCTTCATCCTTATTGTTCATGAAGCAAAAGTTACTTAACGTAAGCTGCTTTATAAAAGGAACCTAAAGTAGGATTAACTTCAAGTTTCCAAATTGCTTTGAAATAAATTTGTTTCACTTTTGGAACTTCCTTTTCGCTTGAAAATATCAAGATAGTACATGGTAATGTATAAATAAATACGAGCAATATAGCCAAAAGTAGATCTATTGTACATTTTGAAATACAAAACATACTTTTTTAGATTGCCGAAATAATTATTCATCTAGAAAATGACCACTTGTGAGTAATTTCAATAAACGTTTCAAATAAATATTGACTTTTTTTTTATTTAGAAACATTAAAATTTTTAAAAAAGGAGATGGACAAAAGAAGAGTTACTTTTGTCTTCAAAATTAATTTATTGTGGCATATGTGGTATAAATAATAATATTTAGTCAAACATCTATCTTCAGACAGCCGTTTTTCATAGACTTTAATAAATGACAGACTTCTGCAGGTTCCATGGTTCCATACTTTTTCCAAGGTCGTGAAAAGTCCATGCGTATTTTAAATAAAGTTCTTGCATCACCTTCTTGCCTAAGATTCCAACAAATTTTTGATAGGATTTGAATCGATTGATTAAGATGTGCTCTACAAAATACTGTTTTTTGTCAGAACCGCGCTTTGAGGAGGGTTAAGAGTCATTATCCTGCTGAGAATAATATGCTAAGGTAGAATACAGCCCTAAAATTTTTCTTCAAAATGTTATTAAACCCGAAAAGTAGGCCTATACCCTGATAAGTAGTTCTCCATGCTTTACAGTAAGAACAGTCTCTGTTTATTAACAGGACGCCTAACATGCAAATTTCCGTCCCTACTTAATAAATTATACTGGAAATTGTCACTCAAGTGACACGTTTCGAGTCATGTTCTGTCAAGTTCGCTTGAATTATTGCGGATTATAATCGGACACCAAAATTTATTTGGCCGGTCTTCTTGCATGTAATTTGGCATGTAATAATTTGTGGCTCACAATCTTGAAATTTCAATTCCCGCGTCTCCCCAATAATGACATTTAGTCTTATGGAACTTAAAAATAGATTCTTTTAAATACTCTCTAGTTTTAATTTGATTGTCTTGGTATTGGTTGCTTTTCCGGATTTTCTCTGCGATGCAGCACATGTTACAATTACAGTTTTTGAATTAAATTTTTGCTCAATATTAATTAGTGTGTTATCATGACCTTCCACTTCAAGAATAGATTTTTTTTTCAGTTGATAGGAATATTTCTTTAAATATTCTGATCAAATTGCGTACTATCGGCTTACCAAGGAAAACTAAACTCCCAAGAGTTTCATAAATTTGTATTTCTATAAAAAATCTTAGAAATAAACTTTTGAAACTTCGAAGTGCATAAAGAAAATTTCAGGTTTAGTTCTGGATTTAAATATTCCTAGGATAAAGAAAGAGCTTGTCAGTCTATTAGATCCTGTTTTATTATAGTCTTACAGCTTTAATTCCTAAATAAATACAGAAAAAATATTTTTGGCGAACAACATTTAGTTGCACCGAGAACAAACTGACCTGGACGCTTCAATTTAATTTTTTTGAAATGTATTTTTTTAAAGAAAGTATTATACATGTTAATTCAGAAAATTAGTACATGCATCAGCTTAAATTTGTTTAGTGAAACACATTGTATTATATTTTTGAGCATTTTTTGACTCTTCAATCACATCCTCATTTTTTTTTTAGTTATATTAAGGTGTTTGCCACAAAATGAACAAACTATGAAAAAAAAGTTTTAAGATGTTAAAACCACCTTCCAGCAACTGTCCTGTAGTAGATCAATCTATGTAAAAATCACTTATACATTTTTTATAATTTGTGGAAAAATTTCTCGTATTACTTTTCGGATGGATTTCTTAATCCAGTCAAGTTTAGATTTATAAACTAAATTTTTAGGAGGTCCCATAAAAAGAGTTCAGCGGGTTAAGGTCGGGTGATTTCGGTGGTCAGTGTATTGCTTTTCGTCTACCTATCTATCGCACCAGAAAAGTTGTATTTAAATACTTCCTTAAATGAGCGCAATACGCAGGAGCACCATAGAATTAAACTTGGTAAATCAGGGTCATTTTATTGCCTGAAAATAGAGTTACAAGAGCTGAAACCAGATCATTTTGATGAAAATATGGATATCTGTCTCCAGCGAGGCTTTCGTCAAAGAAGAATTGCTCCGATGACCCTATCTACAACAATACCTACTGAGATTAACCTTTTCATTATACTGGGTGTGATTTTTGCAATTCAATAAGGATTTTCTTTCACTCAGTATGTAGCTTGGTTTGTTGATCAGACCATTCAAAGGAAAAATAGCCTCATGTGAAAATCAAATTATTTATATGAATCTTGCGTTATTATTTGTTAGATCCATCATTGTTTCACCAAAGTACTTCCATCTGTCGGGATTATCTTCCAATAATTCTTGGGGAAATGGATGATGTAGTGAATATCATTGTCACGTCTAACTTGGGTGCTAAAGCTACGAGAATGTTCCAGACGAATACTTGTTATACTATCTTTAACAGAACGAGAAGCTCCACTTTATTGCTACCCCAAACTCGATTGACTAATAAGCGGACGATTTGGGTACTTTCTTTTCTACGACTTCTAACTATATCTTCATAATCTAACATAATTGCCTTTTGGGTGACTTGAGTGTAATTGAAGGGGATATTTTCGATCAGAATGTTGACTCTGGCTGACTCTCTCGGCATTTGCTTTCCATTTATCAAACGCTGTTCGGCAAGCATCTTCCTGTGAGAAGTTTCTTCACCAATCGGCCTCCTATTCGGTTGTTTAATGATATATTGAGGCAGATGCGGGATGAGCTTTCTGTGATGAAGCTTTTGAGCAATGCAGAAGAGATATAATGTTCGAAGATTTGTATAAATTGACTAATAAAAAATATAAACAGAAAATTCATTGCATTCTTTAGCCCTCTTACCTGTTACGGAGTGATGTTTGGAGTGCTAGACATACTCCCAAGAGGTTGAACCCTTTTGACATATATAATATGAGTAGCGCTGTTCTGCAGAAGATTAGTGTCTGTTTACTCAAGCCTTTGACGCACCTATTTAATTGTAGTCTGGCCCAAGGCAATTTTCCGGATCTAAGATCGTAAGAAGTAATGTAGATTCTATAGAAAATTATAGGCCCACATCCTTGATTTCGTTATTGGGGAAAATATTTGAACTAATATTAAAAAACAATTTAAGTCGTTATTTTGACCATCACAATTTTTTGCACCTTTCACAGTTTGGTTTCCGCCGGAATTTTTTGATTGTTCAGGTGGTTGCTGGGTTGTAGGGTTGGAGAGTGGGGAGTGCCTGAAGCTTACACTGTGTAACCTCAGTCATGCTTTTAATTGTGTCTCTCATAATCTTCTGATTAGAAAGCTATATTCCTTCTATTTAACAAGGATGATGAAAACAAATCGAGGGGAAGGTTTGTTGAGAGAAATATCTGCTATGGGAGAGCGTGGAAGCTGTTGCACAATAGTTCTCTAGTTAAATGATGAAAACACGTAAAATTTCCTCAAATGGACGTGGATTGGTTGATAGTTCTTCGATAATATTTTTGGGTATGTTTGAACGATGGTCTGAACTAGAATTCACCTATTACATATTAAAGACTAAGTAGGCATTCTCTATTTTTGCTTTTCAGGCAGTTTCATGGGTCTCATCACTGTGGCACCCTTCTCTCTGTGTATTACTTAATATTGCATTCTCACTTTTCATACCGTGTTCATCTTTGGGGTAGGTGTTCCGGTGCAATTCAGATTTTTAGAATGCGGAAGAAGGATATTCGATTTATTACTGGTATCGGCTATAGAAACCACTGTAGGCCACACTTTTTAAAATTTCGAGTTTATTTATCTTATATCAATTACTACAAATACATAAAAGCCATGGGAAATTCCACCAAAATTTCCATTTTCATTCTTATGGCACTACATCAACTAACTTAATTAGGCCTTCCAGGTATAAATTAGTGAGATCTAGAAAAAATACTGTGAATGTTCCATTATACAATTTGTTATCTGATGTGTTTAAGGGTTTAGATTTTATAAGATTTAAAAGTAATCTAAAGAAAATTTTTTTTGGAGCATGCGTTCTATTTGGCAGATGAATACGTGAAGGCTTCTTCTGGAGTGTATGGTTAGCAAGTTTGTTTTTTCATTTTTTTTTTGTATTTTGTTTTTGTATAATTCACTTATTTTATTTTTACTTTTATAATTTTATTATCGAAATGTGTCGTATTACAATTTTATATTTTATACAAAATGTAATGAATAAATTTATTTATCTACCTATCCATCTCATCAAAATTTCCATGCGTTCATCTTCAGGGAGGTACATTTTGGATGTAGTAATAGCACAGAAAAATTCTTTCAAATTTAAATGATAAGAATAACATTGATTTGACATTAACTAGTTGATAATGATAATTTCAAAATTATAAATACGTTAAGACCACGATAAATAAAGGCAAATCAGTAAATGATTTTTAAAACCAAAAGTGTAAATATTTCAAAAGAACATATTTTATGTAAAGACATACAAAGTGTTTAATAAAAAAAAATTGAACTCATGTACCTAGTGCTTTTCTGATTCATCCTGTATAATATTTTCTTTCTTAAAAAAAGCCTTTCGGTAAAAGAAAATTGACTGATTTGAGCAATTTCTCATCATATGCGCCCTTTTTCTTCACTATTAAAGGTTGATATCACAACCCTATATGTAATAATTTCTTTCACATTTAATACTTTATTTAACTAATAAAAAAAGATATATTATTCAAAAAAAAAAAGAATAAATAAGAACAATTATTCTTTATTAAGATATTGGTAGAATTTTTTATAAGCTTTCCATAAAATGGTTATCCATAATTTATATATTTTTCCTTTACAGACATCCAATTTTTACCATAAGAGATGGCGGCTTACAAATTATTTTCCTTATCACTTGAGATAACACAACAAGTTCCATATTTTAAAGTCATCATAAGTCATGTCTGAATAAGGAGGTCTTAAATTATTTTTTTGCACATTTTTTGCTGTCAACATAACAAATTGCACGATAGGCTAAATTATTCCATTACCAACTATCTGTTGTCTGTCGTCAATAATAAATTATAATAAAATAATTGTTTGTATTGCTAATAATATGCCACACACGTTAACGCTTATACTCATTAAATTCGTTACCTACTTGTAAACATAATTTTATTACCAGATACAAATGGAAAAGTTATAGACCGTGCGTCGACTGATTTTTAGCTGCTTATTTTTGCATTCTATTTTAAAAATGTTAATTGGTTTTTCGCATGCCACATTTATTAAACACACTTGTCACCTATTTAAACACCTCACATTTTAATATTGACTTTGTAGAATTCGTAGAGTGGTTTTTAACTAAAAAATTGGACTGGGCAAATTAAAAAAAAAAATAGAATTTGAATGTCTTTATTGGTTACATTTCTATACATATAAAATAAAATATGCAGGGTATCCAGAAATGATGACGACAAATTTAAAGGTGATTCTACATAAAAAATTATGAAAAAAACATCGATCCGCAACTGCTGCCATGGGGAGCTACAGGGCTTTGAAGACGGTGTCATAAAAGTGGTTTTTATTTAACCTCCTAGATTTATTTATAATACATAAATCAACTTTTAGGTATAAGTTACTGTTATTGGAGGTCACTTTTTAAAAATATCAGGTGACCCATATTTGGACTATGGTAGTGGGAACAAAGGAGTGGTTTATTTATGATCATATTTTTCGTCTAGTGTATTTTCGCTATTTTTTTCTACAAATTATATTTCTTTGAAGATTTTTGCCTAAAAAAAGGTCTGCTAGATATAATAAGGCCGTACAGTCGACCGTTTTCGAGACTTTAATGCTCAGAATTTTTTTTTTGATATTACTTTTATTATTAATAATATTTACAAATCAATAACAAAATATTAAAATACACAGTCTCTAAATTTTTAAATCCTTTTCTTTCTGATTTACACGCCAAACGGCTTCGCACTCCCTCCAGGGATTATTCACTCATACCAGGCATACAAAGACACCAAAAGTATGAAGCTCTGTGGGAACCCTTTCCATGTTATCGGGTTCTAGGTGACGTTGTCTGCTGTATTTCCCACGAACTTTCGGACGGTTCTCAGGGTTGCAAGGAGAACTGCTTTCTGCATAGGTTTATACAGATGCTCACTAAGGCCCAGTCCCTTGATGTTCTGCAGGAGGTTCTTTGGTATCACTCCAGTTGTTGACAGTTCATTGCTCATTGTCTTCGGATTTGGACCTCCAGATCTCTGTATTTGGCGATCTTCTCGTTGTATTTTGACCTTAGGTTGTTGTTGTTCGGTACAGCGATGTCGATTAGTGTAGTTCGCCTGGAAATTTTATCTGTTAGTATAATGTCTGGCCTGTTATGAGCAACTCTTTGATCTGTTAGGACCATTCGATCCCAGTATAACTTGAACTCGTTGTTTTCAAGAATAGGCTCTGGATTATATTTGTAGTAAGGCACCTTTCCTACCTGCAATAGTTTTAACTTATCTGCTAACTCTTGGTGGAGTATCTTAGCGGCTGAATCGTGTCTTTCCTTATACTCGGTTGCGGCAAACGCTTGGCATCCTCCAGTTATGTGCTGGATCGTCTCTGATGTTCGACAGCCATATCTACATTGGCCATTTTCTATTGAGGGATCTCTGATAATGAATTTCCGATAGTTCTTCGTCGGAATAACCTGGTTTTGGATAGCTAACAAGAAGCCCTCCGTTTCCGAAAACATCTGTCCTGAAATCAACCAGTAGTTCGACGCTAAGTTGTCGACATTGTCCTGGTTGACTTCATTTGGATGCCGTCCATGAAGTGGCTTCTATAGCCAGGCTTGTAACTTATCTGGGTCTGTTCGGTGGTGAGTAGCAATATCCCGTTTCCTCAGCTGTAGCGGCGTTGAATCGTCTGCCTCGCATATTGCTCGATGTAGTGTGGAAGAGTCCGCTAAATCCTTTTCTTTTATTGTTACAATTATTCTTTACCAGATTTACAAGCCAAACGGCTTCGCACTCCCTCCAGGGATTATTCACTCACATCAAGCATACAAAAACACCAAAAGTATGAAGCTTTGTGGGGACCCTTTCCATGTTATCGGGTCCTAGGTGGCGTGGTCTGCTGTATTTCCCATGAACTTTCGGACGGTTCGTGCGGTTGCTAGGAGAGTTGCCTTCTGCATCGGTTTATACAGATGCTCACAAAGACCCAGTCCCTTGATGTTCTGCAGGAGGTTCTTTGGAATCACTCCAGTTGTTGACAGTATTATAGGAATTGTGTGGACGCTGTTCATTGCCCACTGTCTGCGGATTTGCACCTCCAGATCTCTGTATTTGGCGATCTTCTCGTTGTTTTTTGACCCTAGGTTGTTGTTGTTTGGTACAGCGATGTCGATTAGTGTAGTTCGCCTGGAATTTTTATCTGTTAGTATAATGTCTGGCCTGTTATGAGCAACTGTTTGATCTGTTAGGACCGTTCGATCCCAGTATAACTTGAACTCGTTGTTTTAAAGAATAGGCTCTGGATTATATTTGTAGTAAGGCACCTTTCCTACCTGCAATAGTTTTAACTTATCTGCTAACTCTTGGTGGAGTATCTTAGCGGCTAAATCGTGTCTTTCCTTATACTCGGTTGCGGCAAACGCTTGGCATCCTCCAGTTATGTGCTGGATCGTCTCCGATGTTCGACAGCCGTATCTACATTGGTCATTTTCTATTGAGGGATCTCTGATAATGAATTTCCGATAGTTCCTCGTCGGAATAATCTGGTCTTGGATAGCTAACAAGAAGCCCTCCGTTTCCGAAAACATCTGTCCTGAAATCAACCAGTAGTTCGACGCTCAGTTGTCGACATTGTCCTGGTTGACTTCATTTGGATGCCGTCCATGAAGTGGCTTCTATAGCCAGGCTTGTAACTTATCTGGGTCTGTTCGGTGGTGAGTAGCAATATCCCGTTTCCTCAGCTGTAGCGGCGTTGAATCGTCTGCCTCGCATATTGCTCGATGTAGTGTGGAAGAGTCCGCTAAATCCTTTTCTTTTATTGTTACAATTATTCTTTACCAGATTTACAAGCCAAACGGCTTCGCACTCCCTCCAGGGATTATTCACTCACATCAGGCATACAAAAACACCAAAAGTATGAAGCTTTGTGGGGACCCTTTCCATGTTATCGGGTCCTAGGTGGCGTGGTCTGCTGTATTTCCCATGAACTTTCGGACGGTTCGTGCGGTTGCTAGGAGAGTTGCCTTCTGCATCGGTTTATACAGATGCTCACAAAGACCCAGTCCCTTGATGTTCTGCAGGAGGTTCTTTGGAATCACTCCAGTTGTTGACAGTATTATAGGAATTGTGTGGACGCTGTTCATTGCCCACTGTCTGCGGATTTGCACCTCCAGATCTCTGTATTTGGCGATCTTCTCGTTGTTTTTTGACCCTAGGTTGTTGTTGTTCGGTACAGCGATGTCGATTAGTGTAGTTCGCCGATGTTCGACAGCCGTATCTACATTGGTCATTTTCTATTGAGGGATCTCTGATAATGAATTTCCGATAGTTCCTCGTCGGAATAACCTGGTCTTGGATAGCTAACAAGAAGCCCTCCGTTTCCGAAAACATCCGTCCCGAAATCAACCAGTAGTTCGACGCTAAGTTGTCGACATTGTCCTGGTTGACCTCATTTGGATGCCGTCCATGAAGTGGCTTCTGTAGCTTCTCTTGGTCTGTTCGGTGGCGAGAAGCAATATCCCATTCCCTCAGCGGTAGCGGCGTTGAATCGTCTGCCTCGCATATTGCTCGATGTAGTGTGGAAGAGTCCGCTAACCTATGGAAATAAGAACGTAAGTTTATTATTTGTTGGTCGAGCTGCTTACCAATATCGACCAATCCTCTTCCTCCTTGGTGTCTTGGAAGCATTGTACGTTCAATAGCACTCCGAGGATGGTGTTTGTGTGCTTTTGTTAGGAGTGTTCTTATTTTTCTTTGCAAGCCTTCGATGTCCGTCCTGCTCCATTTTACTATTCTAAAAGAGTAGCTAAGCGCAGAGCATGCGTACGTGTTGAACGCCTTAAACAAATTTCTACTATTTAGACTAGTTCGTAACACCCGTCTTACCCTCCTGACAAATTCGGTTGTCAATTCGGCTTTCATAGTGCGATGGTCAATTCGTTTAGCTTGTTTCATACCTAGGTATTTGTATATTTGTTCTGCTTCGATTGCAGCAATGATTTCACCGTTCTGCATCTCAAATGCTCCCGGTTGTATCTTTCCTTTAACGATGTTCAAAATACGGCACTTGTCAAGTCCAAACTGCATTCCGATATCCCCGGAGAACTCCTCGACAATTTTGAGCATTTGCTCCAACTGGTTTTTGGTAGCAGCTATCAGTTTAAGATCATCCATGTATAGAAGATGATTCAATCTTGCTACCTCTTCGTTGTTTTTTCTAATACTAAAGCCGTATCTGGTGGAGTTCAAACGGCGTGACAGAGGGTTCATTGCAAGGCAGAACCACAATGGGCTTAGTGAATCGCCCTGAAATATTCTTTTATTATTACAATTATTATTATAGGTGTTAAAAATGATTTTCTTTCATTTTAATGCATCCTCGAATTCGTTTTCTCATAGATCTTCTAACTCTTCTAAAAATATTAGGTTTATTTCTTACAACTTCACAACTAGGAAATACTCGCTGCTCTAACTCTTCAAAACTGTGAACTGGTACTTCGTATACAAAGGCTTTTAAGTAACCTCATAAAAAATAATCTAATGGACTTAAATTTGGAGAACGAGGTGGTCAACTTACAGAACCCCCTCGTGCTATCCATTTATCTGAATAAACGCCATTTAAATGTGCCCTCACATTAACACTGAAATGTGGTGGAGCCCCGTCTTGCACGAAATACATATCTGTCCTTAGAGTACCAGACACGTCATCAAGAAGGTCTTGTAACACATTTTGTAGAAACTCCAAGTATGATTCTCGGTTTAATCTATTTGGAAAAATGTATGAGCCCTATTAAATAGTCTCCAATTATTCTCACCCAGACATCAATCAACAGTTTTTTTTGGGCCCTGATTCAAAAATTGCATACGAGTTTTCATCTCCCCGTATGTGATTGTTATGATAATTTATAATTTCTTCTTTAGAAAATTCGGCTTAATCATTGAAAAATATTTTACCTATAATGTTGGGATCTCGATGTCATTTTTGTCTTAGCCATCTACAAAATTGCATCCTGGATTCAAAATTTACTGTTTTAGAGCCTGGACTCTTTAAATATGTTAGGGCTAGAGGCATTGTTCATGCAAAATTTCCGAAATCGAGCTCTTTAAAATATCTTCTTGCTTAGTGAGCCTCCTGGTACTTATATATATTTATAAAGTAACTGAAATTTGAATGCATGGAACTTGCCTGTTAGAATATATATATATATATATATATATATATATAATATCCGCGCTTCGCGAGCGTTTCCATTTGCTTTTCCATACAAAAAATGCATTTGTGCCATTTGTTGAAATGAATAATTTTTCATTTTTCTGTTTTTTATTAAAATCTTTAAATAGTAAAAATATACAAATCACGGATATCTTAAAAGTAACAATATTTATTTTAAGAATGTACCAAATATGCTAAGTACCAGTAAGTTAGTTTTTTTAACAAGGGGTGTAAAAGCACATTTTAAAATAGCTCTCAAGCACCTTCTTGTTTTTCTTACATGGCCTGTTTACTGCATATACGAACTGCAATCATCCGTATTCGTCTCGAAAACGGTCGACTATACGACCTTGTACTTAGAGGATCTTTTTTACGTAAAAATGTTCAAGAAACCATAATTTATTTAAAAAATTGCTAAAATACACGAAAATAAATATGACCATCCCTTGATTCCCATGCCACTGGTTGCAATATGGGTCACCTGATATTTTTAAAAAGTTACCGAAAGTTTATGTCTGTAGTATAAGTAGATCGTAATAAATTAAATAATAACCACTTTCATCACCTTCGAAGGTCTGTAGCAACCTATGGAAGCATATGCGGACCTGTTTATATAAGCTTTTCTTTATTTTGTGTTATGTTGAGTTATATCTTAAAATTTGCACTCATCATTTCCGGACATCCTGTATAAGCTATTTTAAATATACTTGCAACATATACTTACTTATCAATAAATTACCTTAAAAAATACCATTATATTTTAGCTAATTTTTATTTAGCTTCAAAATAAGTATAATTAATATACTGAAAAATGATAAATATAAACAAACATTTTTGAAACTTTATCGTTTGAACTATCTTAGTTTATTATCAGAAAAAACAGGCAAAATAGTAAAGGTCTTATTTCAACTGAATTCATTTTTTCCAAAATAATCACCCTCTTACTATATTTTTAATCGTAACTTGAAATTAAATTCACACATGCACTATAAGCTAATAACAAATTTTTTAGACATCTAATCGCAAATTAGGGGTAAAATGATCATCACATTTTTCTTACCTTGGTGCTTTGCTTCATGTTCTACTTAATAACATCAACTCATGGTTTTCTCAATGTTCAAACTTAAACACAAAATTTTCTACTATGAGTCAGTTTCAGTTAAATCAGGATTAGACTGGAAATTAGCATTTTTTAAAGAAAATTTGTAAAACTAAAATATAAAGATAAAACAACCACCATTTATTTCTAGAGCTTGATAAACGTGATAAAAGATAACTTTTTGAAAATGATTTGCATCATGCTCTACTTAACAATATCAACTCATGGTGTCCTCCATGTTTAATCTTAGGCACAAAATCTTCTACTTTAGTCAGTTCCAGTTAAATCAGGATTAGACAGGAAATTAGCATTTTTTTAAATAAAATATGTAAAACTAAAATAGAACGAAGAACCACCATTTATTTCTAGAGCTTGATAAACGTGATAAAAAATACTTCTCAAAAATGAATATACCTCTAACATTATATTTGATGTTTATAACATAATTAAAAAATAGATTGATACCCTTAAAAAAAAACAACATTGATTAATTTTTCAGATACTGTTATTTTTTCTGAGAAGAAATAAAGATAGTTTAATTGACTTCTATTATTTTTAAATGGCTTTTAAAATAAATTATATATATATATATATATATATATATATATATATATATATATATATATATATATATATATATAATTTAAATCGCACTATTCAATTATTAATTCGTCCTATTTTTTTGTCTTTAAAAGTAGGATAAATATCAAAAAATTTGCTCCGGTATTATGGCTTGAGTCTAGAAATATATCATAGTGGTATGAACATGAAGAAATTACTTTATTTTATATTCATATCCATGGTACAGTAAAAGAAAGAGATTATTTCTAATTTTTTTGGATCTCACAAAATTCTTGTGGAAAATGACTAAACTAATCGTCAAAATTTTTTATACAATGTAGTTGATATTATCCTAAACAAAAGTGAGCTTTGTTACCACTCAATTCCATGACTATTTTTTTTTAATTAAATGTGATCAAAAATTTTTTTGTATCCATAGTGTCCGGAAATAAGTATGATAAATTTTAAGGTATGATTCTACAAAAGAAAAAAGGTGATGTAAACGTAGGTACGGAAATGCTCTCATGGGGAGCTATAAGCCCTTGAAAATGATGTCATAAAAGTACTTTTTATTTAATTTATTAAAATTTACTTACAGAAATAAACTAAAATATAAGTTAATGTTATTGGAGGTCACGGATTTGTAACCAGGGGCGTGAGAACACTGGGGTAGCTAGTAATTTATGATATTTTTTCTTCGCTGAGCGTATTTTAGCCATTTTCAAATAAATTACCGTATCTTTAATATTTCTACGCAAAAAGGGTCCTCTAGTACTCACCCACCAGGTAAGCGAACTTTAATACAGATATTTTTTTGAATAATAGTTTTGTTAATAAAATTAATACCATCAAACCAATAATGAAATACTACGCTACTGGATGAATCTACAGGTGAATTTAAGAGTAGAACTATATTTTAAAATAGCTTCCCAATATTCTTATTTTTATTACATATGGTGTTTACTGCATGTACGAACAGCAGTCTATCTCGAAAACGATGGACAATATGACCTTATATCCAGAAGTCCTTGTTATATGCGAAAATGTCCAAGAAACCAAAATTATTTAAAGCATAGCGAAATACACCCGGCGAAAAAAATATGACCATATATAATTAACCACTCTTTTTCCCCACGCCACTGGTTGCCATATGTATCAACTGATGTTTTTCAGAAATAACAGCCAAAATTTCATTTCTCTATTGTTAGTAGAATCTAAACCATTTTTATGACACCATCTTTAAGGGCCTATAACTCCTTGTAGAAGCAATAATGGAGCTATCTTGATATGTCCTTTTTTCATACTTTTTTACGTATAATCATACCTTAAAATGTACCATCATCTTTTCCGGATACCCTGTATAATTGCAATAATTAAAATTCAATAACAATTCTATATAGGTAACGCAAACTTATAAATCTACAGTGTTTGAGAAAATATAAGACAACAAATTATAGATAGTGGCTGGTAGAACTTTACATTATGAGAAAACGATTTGGTACTTGACAGATAAATAGAGATAATATATATCTTAACAATTGTTTAATATACACTGTTAAAAATAAACTTAAGCAAATTTAATGATTTTGTACCTTAAATCGTGAATAAGTTACATTTACTTTGAAATGAAAGCTTTGTACATTAGATTTAATTGAATGTTACCTTAAATTTCAATGAAGTAACTGACAACATACCAAATTTAATGTATAATTACATTAGATTTAATGTAAAAATTATTAAATTTAATGCATTAACATTAAATGAAGTTTTATTACAGTGTTTCCTACATCTTGTTGTACATATAAGAAAACTGAAAAAAAAACTATTTAAAAGCCAATTCATTTCCAAGTATTTTAAGTCGCTTTTTATTTGATCTTACTATTTAATGTCGGGCATTTTCAGCCAGATTTACTGCTGGATATTTCTTAAGTGCTTAACATTTGCAATTTTTTCAATAAAAATTGAATTTTAGTACACCTAAATACTATTATTCTGTGATGAATTTCTGGAAATATTAAGCTTTTTAGCAAATTTAAAACAAAAAATATGAGTCGTTGAAGTGAGTTGTGTCTATGCTAACTTTTGGTTGGGAAGCTACCAGCGACATATCACAAGTTGAATCGATTTGAACGATAGTCATATTCTATACGAATTTTGCGAGATCCTTTAATATCAACATTATTTAAATAAAATATTGCCCAGTCTATTATCTATTTTTATTGTTAATATTGGGATTCTTTAGACACCATATGGTATGACTAGACCTAGAGTTGCACAGAATTTGTCATAGGGATAGGAGAACTTTTGTATTTTTTAATGTATTTTTTAACAACATAGTTTATGTAACTAACTTTAATCGCCAGTAATTTGTATATCCTTTTTAGACTAAAATTACCTATTATAAAAATTTAGTTAGGTTTAGTACCAAAAAATTAGGAAAATATTAGTGCAAAAAACTGAAAGAAGTTCAGTTTTGGCTCAATGTTGTGGCATTTATGGATTTTGCTTATCTCCTTAATTAAATTATGAAAATGAAGTTTTAACTTTATTTACAATATATATTAAGATGAATTTTACTTTTCAAAAAGAAAAACAGTCTCAATTTAAAATAATTTCTCTTCATCTACAATTCACGTCAGATTAAATTAAAAGCGAAATTTCAAAAAGGTTTTGATCATTATTTTTGGATTAGACCTTGTCAACTTGCAATTATGTGGAAGGTTTTACCTACGTCCTTAGAGGTCTTTACCCTGCGAGATTCTATTGATTTAATGTTGTAATCTCGCGGAATGAAGAAAGCCGGAACTGTCTAAACTCACGACTGAATTTTTAAAAATAATTGAGTTCATAAAAATGTAAGTTGTATGTTAGTATTGAATATGCACTTTTCACAGCTACACTTTTGCAGCTCAGTAAAGCCAAGTAATTGTAGTCAATAGTGTTAATATACAAAAAATAAATCTTACTGGGTTCGTAGACATTGAGTGTTAAAAACGGATACCAATACTGGAAACAATATTAGGCATCTTTTGCAATTCTTTGTAATATGTATATATCAATTGAGATTTTAACTAGTCCCTATGCCCCACTCCAGATCTATTCAGAATCAAAATCGGACAAAATCTTTACCCTAATTTTCCACATAATTATCTCCAATCTACAGTGTGCCCACGGATGGGATACTGCACTAATAAACTTCAATATATTTAATCTTTCGAGGAAAAGTCACTCTTGTTAAAAAGTTTTGTTTGCCATTGGACTTTAAAAATAGTGATCAAAATCAGGATAGTTCGTATGGAAAATTTTTTACGAATTTTGTTATGACCGAACTAGACGATGAACATTTAGAATTCAGAAAAAATCTTATTTTTCAACTAGACGAATGTCCTGCTCACTCTACATTACGAGTGACAAACTGGTTAAACATTCACTTCCAGGATAAGTCGATTGGCCGTTTCGGACCAATGCCTTGGCCTGCACGGCCGCCTAATCTAATCCCATTAGATTATTTTCTATGGGATTACTTAAAGCAAAAGATTTACAATAATGATTTTAGAGACAATATTGACCTACGTGGAAGCTGTTGCAACTATAAATGCAAATATGATTACATCTGTCTAGAATAAAATTAGAAAAATGTGTACTAATAGAAGGTCACAACATATGGAATAATTATCTTTTTATTTCAAATTTATTGTTAAGATTTCACAACATTGCTTCAAAAAATACATTATTTTTTTTTCTTTTATTAGAGTACGTTTCTATTTTAGAAAACTTATTTAAATCAAATTTGTAAGAAATTACAAATAACACAATTTTACTTAACATTAATGCTACATTTGTGAATATTTTGAACACCCTCTATACCTTATAATGATTTTTATGACTTATTTTTAAACCCAAAAGTAAGCAAAACTTTTTATCGAGAATGAATTTTCTCCGAAAAATTACAAATAGTGAAGTTTAATGGAGTGCTGTTGGCCATCCGTGGATACACTTTTATTTACCTGTTCTACAATGTTTCTGTGGCTTCCTAGAAAAAAGTTGGTCCAACTATTCAAATCACTGATTTCCGATGGTGATGACTTTTTTCGTTTTATGTCACGATTATTTTCTTTTAGTTTTGGAAATACACTATATTCATTGCGGTCGACGTTGAAGGGATAAGATGAATGTTCAAATAATTCAAATTCTGCTTCTGTAGTAGCAATCATATCGATATAAGATGTGTGACTAGGCCCATGATCCTAATGGAAGAGCACACCTTTTCTTAACTTTCCTTTGATTAGGTCCTGCAGTTTCTGTATAAGTTGAGCATATAAGGTCCTGTAATTTTATAACAAAAAATTACCCCTCGAGCTTCTCAAAAAACTATAAATCATTCCAGAAGACTCCTGTACTCTGTGAGGAACCACAATATTTCTACTCCATACTGCAATTTTTAGTTTTAGAGCCATAGCCATGGACACATATTTTATCATTACGAATCTGTCAAGAAAGTTTATTTATTCTAAATCTAGCTCAAAATCGTTTTGAAATCACAACACGAGTAGGATCTTGGATATTGCTATTTGGATAAATAACTTATAAAGAGTTTGATACGTCAAGTGCGTTGCTCCAACTAATTATATCACTGAGTCATCTGTCTTGCAAAATAAGGTGTATTTTATCAATGCTTTCTTGAGTCGAATGAGATTCACCCCATGTTCACCGTCGCATGATGGTATTTTTTGTCTTGAGTTCGACTTGGCGTGATATCTTTTTTGGACATATTTTCTCTTTACTGGATACGTTTCATCTTTTCACTATGGTGTGACGCTTTGAAATCACTAAACGAGTCACTTTTGAGATATCGTTAAAATTCGAGGTACCCATCTTGCGGACAACTTCCTGATTACGATCATGTACCTTATCAATACTTTCTTGAATAGGAAGAGTTACCGAAGTTTCACATGCATGATCTTTTTTGCATGAAATACTACACTAATGCTCTTAAATTCGCAACACCATCATTTCACAATGTCATGAGAAACAGCATAGTCGCCTAAAATATTCCTCAAATCCACATACATATAATTTGATACGGGGTACTAGAAGTATGGGAGAGCACCAGCACCTAAATATAACTTTTTCTCGTGACTTTTATATGTCTATAAAATATGGTGATAATTTCACAACACACAATCATGTAAAATTAATTTTATATTATTTACCATTTTAATAATATCTGATATAGTAATGTATCTATAGTAATTTTCAATAAAAAATTTGTTTAGATATGATTTTCTTGAAAATTGATTTATTCTTAATAATAATATTCATTCTTCGGAAGTTCTTTAAATGCTATTTTAATTGTACGTATGCTATAAAACTAGAAAATTAGTGGCTGAGCTACAAAAAATGTTGTAATGAAAATGTGATGCATATGCTAATATTCTAAAAACATACAACTTTATTTAGTCATACCTTAAAAAGGACCCAAACCATTCGTTACTATTCGACAATATCTGCTGTTGTATACTGCTATTGAATCATCTCTTAACAGTAGCACAAATTTTATCAACTTACAGATGCCACAGCTATTTCGTGACATTTCTTGCCTTGCGACCCGCTATATTACACTGGGAGAAATGGTTAAATTTAGAAATAATACCGCGATAACAGTGATAGTAATGATTAAAGTGCACAAGAAATACTACACTATATACTTCTCCATTCACAATAAGTAAATAGGTGTAAATACGTACTTTTCTTGAAAGCACTACCATATTTCTTTAAATTCGAAGAGAAATAAATGATTCCATTCTAGTGAAACTAATATATTATTTATTTTTGTTTTCCTGTTATTTATACGTAACTTATGACTCCAGAGAATTGTATATGGAATGTATTTCTAGAAACAGTTTAAAAATACATTAAGCATTCTTTGTAAATATGTGTAGCAAAATTTTATAACATGACTTTTTTATTTTTTGCCATCTAGTCAAATATTTTACACTAAAGCTTAACGCATATAATGCTGCCGTCTGCGTAGTTACAGTGTGATAGCCACTGACCTGGCTACACTGAAGGAAAGTGATGTCACTGCGGGTTATGTTTCGTAGGCCCCTGCATAAATTCCGTTATGCATCATCTTTTATTTTTCGTGCTTGTTTCGCTAATGGAATTGAGCTGTAACCAAAAAGAAGTCTTGTCAGGCCAAGCGATTATCGATTAATTACGAGGGTTTCCCCATAAGGAATAATGTCTTGTGCTATTATTATTATTTCAAGATAATTTTTATTGAATCCACAATAATCCTCATAAATTTTTAAGTGTCCATTAATTCTTGTAAAACTTTGAAATTGATTTTAAATTTTAATACAGGATTCGCCACAAGTGTGTCTTCTTTTAGAAACTGCACAGTACAAGCCCAGTTCAGTAACTGTGAAGCCAACAACGCAAGGAATCTATCGCAACGTCCAAGATTACAGCTCGCTTAGAACAGCGAATATAAATATAAAATACTAATTAAAAACAATACCACGAAACCTATGCAGTAAAATTAGTTTTAGTCCATCTAATAAAATTCCTAACAGAAATTTGCTGTTGTCGAATCTGATTGAGATGAAATAAACTGTGGCGGTATTTTTTCTAATTTTACAATTTCTTCCAGTGTAATATAGTGGGTCGCGAAACAAGTAAGGTCACGAAGTTTTGTTTTGGCGATAATGCCTTTTGTCACATCTGTAAGATGAAATTATCTGTAGCAATTAATAGTAAAAAGCGAGCAACTCCATTGCCTTAATAAAATTTCTTTATCGATTGTACCGTGAGCCTTACCCAACATAAATATACAGGATGTTTTAACTGTCTAGCAAATATCTCGAAAATGGTAATTAAGATAAACATATTTTCAAGGCTTGAAAATGTACTGTTTACCAAAAGATATTTTAATATATAATTTATCTCAAAAGTATCAAATATTACATAGGCTGACACTTTGGACCCAGAAACGAGACAATACTTTTCCGAATGTTTTTGACGCGCAAAATCCGAACGAATTTAACTTCTGATTTGACCCATCAGCTCTGGTTTTCGAGATGTTCTAACTTTAAAGTGCAAAAAACAGCTGTTTTTTGAATAGACGCAAGAGAAACTAATATTACTTAATATAAACTGCGGAAGAAAGTTTATTCGCACTTAAAAATAGATAGAGCTTTTTCGGTGATTAGTACCTATCTTTCTAATAGTAGTGCTAAGCACAAGACTCCATCCCTATCACCTGAGGGAAATTGATAAGAGAGGTACTACTCATCGAAAATCCTCTATTTCTTTTTAAACGTGAGCCAATTTTCCTCTCTTAGAATCCGCAGTCTATATAAAGTAATATTAATTTTTCTTACGTCTATGGTTTTTTTGTTATTTTGCAAGTTGTATTTCAGGATAGTTTGAAATTTTTCGACATGACGCGATGGGGCATCTAAAAGTACCATTTGTTGCCTTCCAAACCCATTTTGAATCGTCTCAATATCTTTTTTCCTGTCTGAGATATCGCTTGTGGAAATTTGTGGCTTTGTCGACCATTTGCACCGCGAAATATATAAGAAGCAAAGTTGTCTGGTATCATCTACGGAAATCAGGGGTTTTGGGGATCGCTAATCATAAATCTGAGGTCAGATCCGAGATGGCGGATTTAATACAGCATATGTGAGAATCGCAAAAACTAAAAAAAATCGATGATTCCGGCCGAATCTTGTTCCTCGGGGTTTAAATAATAAGATTCTGCCAGAATCATCCATTTTTTTATTGTTCTTCGATTTTCACATACCCCACTTGGAACCCGTCATTTTGGATATCGAATTTATCAAATTTGTCAAATTCTGACCTTGTGATCAGCTTCCCCAAAACCCCCGACTTCCCAGGGTCACCCCAGATAACTTTTCATATCTCATATTTTTTGACAAATGACTATTTTTTTAGTATTTCGCGAGTTTTTTTGACTTACCCATATGAGGCACATGGACGGCAAAACTATAAATTTTCACAAGCGATATCTCAGAGAGGAAAAAAGATTTTGTGACGAATTAAGAGGGATTTTGGAGTCAATCAGTGTTACTTTCAGATGCCCCCCAATATTATGTCGAAAAGTTTCATGCTACAATGAAACATAACCTCCAATATAACAAAAACGGCGTTTTTTGCACTTTTAGGGTAGGATATCTCGAAAACCAGAGCTGATGAGTCACATCGGAAGTCAAACTCAGATTCAGAGCATCAAAACCTTCAAATATAGTCTTATTTCTGGGTCTGATGTTAGGGGCGATTTGGTCGGCCTGTGTTATGTAAAGTGTATTTTCTAAATTTCAATTCCCTATAATGTTTGTGTAAATTTTCATATGTTTAAATTTAATGTTTTTATGCTTGTTCATAATACAGTTACACAATCGTAAGACAGTTTTTCTGAGAATTTAAAAAGTATCATTAGTAAGTCCATAGAATGCTTCAAATATTATATTTCTGTTTAAATTGAAGTTAATAATATTGAACGTCTTGGGGTCGATTGATCTCGAGTTGTAACAATAGATAGTAGATAAAGAAATCATGAATATGAATGTTATAAGCCCACTAATAAATGCCAAAACCTAGCTTTTTTTAAATTTTGCTATGTGTAAAAAATTGGTTAATTTTCCTTTACTGTAGTAAGGTATTATTCATTAGAACTGTATCCAGTTTTGTAAATAAAACTGCTAAGTTTAAAAGATATAATTTTAGAAAAGCACTATTTAATTGTTTTTCCTATTCACTGTATTATCTGTAGTTAAAAGAGCTGAAGAAAACAATTACATTGGAAATATGCATTATAATATAATAACATAATACCGATTTTGGTAACTATCATTATGTAGCACCATTTTTTCGTATTATTATTTTGACGTCGCCTAGATATTTTAAGAATCACTAAATAATTCAAGCAAAAATTTCATCTACGATTTTTCTTCCATTACTTCTAATTTCTTATTACATTAAGAAACAAAAGTTTAATCGTTTGTTAGATCCAGACAAAAAGTATGATTTAGTTTTAATTTAATAGAATGTTGATAAGTATACTAATGATTTAGATTACCAAATATTTGTTATTATTATTATTAATAATAAACATTTTATACTAGCTACGTATTGCAAAGACATATAGTCTCATCGCAGTTTGTAAATACCGAAAGCAAGAGTACGCAGAAATATAAATCACGGCAGGCTCCATTACCAGACTGTAGAAAAATGTATTTTTGTGTACAGTACGAAAGTCAATTTTTCTAAAAAAATATTAATCCGTAAGTAGAGTAGGAGATGTAGCGGGTTCTACGAAAGCAATCAGTCTCAATTAAACTTCCAACACCGTACTGAACCTATCAAATATTATGTACACTGTTACTGAAACTGAAACGAGGTTAACGGTCAGAGTGGCCATTGAAGCGAACAGTGTGTATAGCAGCTTGTTTTTGCGTGGCTAAGGAGTGGCGAATGCAGTAAAAGTAATTCAAGCTGTCTTTCTATCGTTAATAGAGGGCGCCTTTCAGTTTTACTACGTTAAAAACTTACCGAACAGTCATATGTTGAAAGCTTCAATAAGACATTAGCCTTTCAGCTATTTAACTAAACTATATTGATTCTGGTTTTTTTAAGAATGTGATACATCAAGTACAAGTTTCTCTAGACAAATTACCAAAGTCATAGATCCAGACAGCCTCATATCTTTAAATACTGTTCGGCAAGGCAGGGGATGTAATCTTTGGTGTTAATTAAAAATATGTAGGTTACACAAGCTAACCACTGTGAGGGCTCGATACCAAATGTTGCCTCTATCAAGCCTGCTGCTACTAAAACCTTATTCCAGATTCATTATAACCGCATACATTAATTCCCACAATAATTGAAAAGGAGGTTATCCTAATTAAGCTCATCAAAAATTTCCTTTAATCAACCAATACCAACTTAACACGAATATCGATTAATAATAAAACTCAAAACTTGATAAACGGAAAGTAATGAAATTGGGAAGAAAAAGGAGGAGCCCTAAAATAAATTTTTAAAAAATTGTGTATGAAAATTACGCTCTCTCTCTTTAAATAACGACTCACCTCGAAAAGGGCGTTAGTTTTTCCAAAAGGAAAAAACTCGAAAGGACCTTATGGTTACTTTGAAGACGAAACCAAAAATAATATCGAAAAAGCTTTACAACTCTTCCCTCGCGAATTTATGACATTCGGCAAAAACTTTAGTTGCATTCTTTCGAACCTGCGTTTGTGGTCTTTCGGAGTAACGACGGAGCGGCGCCTCTACTATAAGGTAACATTCTTTCGCATTTGAACGAATCAGAGGAAGACAACAAGCTAGTGGTATTTTCTACACTTACTTACTACGTGACATTAAAAGATAATTTAAACAAGAAAAAAATAATTGTTGATTAAACAAAATTTCGTTACATTATTTTACAGGAATATGAAAATGCTACAAGAAAAGCAATTATTTTGACCATGTAGGTACATAACCCAAAATAAAATTAAATTTTCGGCATATCATATTTTATGTTATTTTTACTTAATAAATATTGATTGTAAATCTTTTCAACTAAAAATACACTTATATAAATCTAGATTAACGTGTTATTAGTGAGAAATATTACGTCAAGTACTTTATTAATTAAAAAATATGCCCAGACTACAAGAAATAATGCCCTATGAAAGGCCCTTTGACAAGCATCAGAATAAACTCGTTCATGTTAGTTCAGGTTATTAACTTTAAAATTATCTAATTTAGTTTTTTAAGATTACTTTAAAATATATTCTAATGAAAATTACTGTACAATGTTATGTTTATACGTATTTTTTAACTCATATAAATTTGCGCACGTTTCATGTCATTAAATTTCTAATACTGCGATTATATTAATCGTCTAGGATCAAAAACGCCGTTATGTATGTGCTCCTATTACCGATGAGTTAGCATTAATAAACAAAAATAACTTTCAGATAACGAATAAACTTTTAATATATATGTATATGTTTTTAAAATTAGTTTCAATATTTCATTCTACTTGTCAAATCTTATATTGTCTTTCAGTATTTTTTTTGTTTTTTGTTGTGTCATGTTACCCAATAAAGAATTCATACGCAACTGTTCTTCAATCGTACCTTTTTAATAATTTACACAAACAAGAAAAACTGAAGTTATTTATATGTAATATACTTTGAATTGATACTTTCTTATTTTTGTATGGAAATAAGATGAAATTAATTTTATTCAGTTTATTATGCAGAGAGTTTATTATTACTATGAAGAACCTGAAAAAGGGCAAAACATTCACTATAGATAGATACGAATATATTTGGTGATAATTATGTTAGGGATGTTGAGTAGAAAAATCTTATCTGGCTGAAATTTAAGACATGTGTATACAGAGCGTCCCATATACAGTCGTGGTCTTATAAATACCACATTATTTTTTTTTATGAAGAACATATATGCGAAAGTAAACTAATAAATTATTCTTTTTATATTAATGTTTTAGGTATTTAGTTGAATATTATATAAAAAATTAAAACGTGTTTCTTAATTATGACAAAATGTAACAAATTAAGAAATCGATTAAACTTATAATAACACTAATAAGGAAAAATGAAAATTCTAACAAACAACTAATATTTTGTTGGGTCATATTAGCTTAAAGAGTATTGACGCCATGAACGTTTGACAACTATTCGTAATGGGGGACTCTTTCTCTCTCTCTCCCTCTCTAGCAGTTCAATTTGGCCCACTCCTGGACATAGGCCTCCTCTAGGCTCTTCCATTACAACCTATTTTCTGCAATCTGGTGTCAGTTTCTACCTGCTTTATTTTTTATGTCGTCTCCATCTTTTTGGGGGTCTTTCGATACTTTTTTTTGACGACCTATGTCTCCATTGCAATATATGTTTTGTCCACCTTGTATAGTTTTGCCTAGTGACGTGTCCTACCCAGTCCATTTCAAAATAGCAATGCGTTTTATCCCATCCTCCACTTTCCTGCGTCTTCTTACTTCTTCGTTCCTTATTCGGTCACCTAGTGATATTCCCAACATGATTCTTTCTACTGCCCGTTGTGTAGTACGCAGTTTATTGGCTCCTTTAACTGTTAATGTGGTTGTCTCCATTCCATATGTCATTACTGGGAGAACGCATGAGTCAAATACTCTTCTTTTGTAATTAATGAGAATATCGGCGTTTTAAGAAAGTATCTCAATCTTCCAACGGCCGCCCATGACATCCTAACTCTTCTATTTATATCCGCTTCTCGTTTTTCTTTCCTAACTCTAATTTGATGGCCTAAATACACATATTCCTCGACTCTTTGTATTTCGTTTTCTCCTACATAAAGTTGCGTGTTTTCTGGAGAAATTATTTTGGTTTGTGACTTGCCTAAATCTTCACTTATTAATACCACGTCATCTACGAAACATAAATGATTGAGATACCTACCATCGATGCTAATGCCCTTATGTTCCCAGTCCAGTTGCTTAAAGACATCAGTCCATTGCTTGAAATATAGCCCATAGCTCGACATAGTCCCCCATTGTCGAGCTATGGGCAATAGGGGACTATGCTTCTTGAATAAGCAACAACCAATCTTTTAAATCCGATAAATTTTTACTCTGTAGATCCCATTTTAAATGTTCCCAAGGTCTCTCAATGAGTTCAGGTCTGGGCTTTTGATGCTTGTTATAGTGCATAAACTTGTATGTAACTGGAAGAAATTCTTCAGTTATGGTTTCATCATATTGTGAATAAAACTGATCCATTTTACCCCCAATTCGAAAAATTGACTCATCTCGTTTCCGACAAATTGTAACATATCCTTTATCGTACTTTACCTTTTTATGATAAAACGTAGATCGATAGTACTATTGGTTGAACAACAGTTTTCCTCGTTTTCAAATAAATTAATTAAGCTCTCATCAGTCCAAAGCATTTTTTTAAAAATATCAATTTTTTTTCCTTGGTTTTCTTTGCTTAAAAAGGTTTTCTCTTAGGGCGCGTCCAAATTAGTAAAAAAAATATTTTGAATGTAGGATTCACCACAAAAATTTGCGGCCCAAATTTTACATCTTTCCGACATAAATATTTATGTTATGAGCCGTTTGCCCGTGACCAATCCGTGTATGAACTTATGCGTTATTCGGTTTGGTTAATTATTTTTATTTATTTTGATTTCAAGTTGATTCTAGTCTATAAGAAATGAATTTAAATAAAGACGACGTTCTTTTGTTCATACAAGAAAATCAAAAACAAAAGATTTTATGGGACCCTAGTAATTAAGTGGCATTTTAATAAAAACGAAAAGCTAGTTACAATTTAACATCATTAATTTATTTTTTATGTTGATATAGAATCCAGTATAGCCTGTTTTTTTTCTTCCCCTTTTTTTTTGAATAAATTTTGGATAACAATAAAACCAGCAGATTTTCTTTCCATTATTACTAACATATCAGGCATGGTCGCAGATTAGTTCATTTAAAATCCGGTGGAAAAATTAGGGGAATTTTAAGTAACCTCAATTTGCAAAAAACACGTCCACACTAAAACGATGTTGCGACGCAAATCCCTTTGATGTTTGGAAAAAAAATACAAGCGACTGATCGGGTGCGTTGAATGTAGCGAAAACGTTTGCGTGGGTTTGTATACAGCGAACAGGTCTACAGTCGCATAAATTGCATATGAACGCACAAATTCTTGCCGCATGCCACACACAACGTAAATTTTTACTAATGTGAACGCGGCTTTAAGTTCGCTTCATTTAATATTTTTCTTTTGGTTCACCAGACAATTCCATGCCATTTTGTTCTAATATTTGCTTCATATATTGGGATTAATTTTGAAAAGGGCTGGTTTTGCTACTTCTTTGAATCATTCGTCGTGAAGATTTTTATTTTCTAGCAGTTCTAATTTAATTTTCTGTCGACTTAGTATAATTATGTGGAATTAGGGAACTGTAAATGAGCTTTCTCAACATTTTAAATTTTTTGCAATTGCTCATACGTTCAATCCATTATTTTTTAATTTAACAAGTGCTTGTTTTTCAGGAACACAATATTTGTTTCTACCTACTAAAATTCATACAATAAAATAATCATTAATTATAATTGGATGTAATACAAGAGTAACGCGTTTAAATAATTAATATTTACTTACTTTCGAAGAAAATTGAAAGGAATAAAATACAAAGATATATGGGAAACTATGCCATTTATGTGACCAGCAGCAAACAACATTTTGAAACTGATGTAGTAGGATATAAATTATCTGTGGAATTTTGCTTATTATCATTTTTACTGATATAAAATATCAGTTTATTTCTCTACAGTTCTCAATAAATCTCCTTTTATCGAAACAGAAAAGGAAAAATACAAAGTATGCTATTTATACCATGATTTTATACACAGATTAGCAGCATTTTCCTTACGTAAAAATATTGAAATATAGTCAAACTTGCCTTAGACCAAAAGTTAATAGTAACCGAAAGATACAGGGTGTCCGAGAATATGCGGAAATCTGCCGGATATGAAAAAACACATGAAAGGAATACTACAAGTTCATATAAACTTTTTTCGTATAGGCCTTCTCTTGGGAGATTTAGGCTTCGAAAGAGCTACAATGGTATCAAGTTTTTTACACATAATTATTGAACCACCAGGTATATTTCATTTTTTTTCAAATGTGACGTAAACCAAGTATGACCCTTTAAATTACTATCCAAGAAAGTGTCGTGAATTATTCACAGCTGCTGGGACGGACTAACTGTGACCCTCATGACTCCATTTTTTTACGCCCTGTATGATAAGAACTTTGGGCAACATTTTTTTTATACCTTTAACTATTGACTAAAAATTAAGTACTCTTTATTCATCCTAAAGGTTTTCGAAAAAACGTCATTTTATTTACATCATGTATTTGGCGTGTTTCGATAAAAGATACATCTTTATTCCTATCAAATGTAACCTTTAACCTTATGATAAAAAAAAATCGATCCAAAATTAGAGTTTACCCCTTTAGTTAAAAACGTCTAATTCTGTGGATTGTAGTTCGACCTAGGTTCGTAAGAAATATGCGTTTTATTTTAGCGGCACCAAGAATAAAATATTGTTATTACAAATGTGGCTAGGTGCGAAAGAAATGAATATCCTGCATTATAGAACTTGTCAAGGCTCTGACCGGTCGGCTCGTTACATGAATTTCGGGCCGTCGCTCTGCCACGTTTACTTCTAATTACTTTAACTTCGGAAATAATTTAAATTTTGAAAGCCAAAAAAACTTTTTTTTATCTCAAGGTGGTGAAAACCCATAAAACAAATTTTCTGCAGTAAATAATGAATTGGAAAATCTTCATTGGCTTTATCATATTTAACTGTAGGTGTAACATATTTTTAACTTACTTTTAACTGCAGTCAATATTTTGTAAGATTTCGGTGATCAAAAAAAAAAAAAATTAATAATTAATCAATTACCAAAAAACTGTTAATCAGCAATTTGAAATTATCAGTAACTCTATCAACAAATAATTTCGAAACTAATTAATGAAGTAATTGAAGATTTTTTCTTCAAATTATCAACTAACTAAGTAATTGGAGACTTTATTCCTAAAATTATCAATTATAAAGGGATTGGTAATTTTACTCCTACTATTGTCAATTAACTAAGTAACTGATTGATTTTGAAGATTATCAGTTGTCCAAATAATTGATCATTTTCGGGATAAAATTGGCCATTATCAGAGTAATTGAAAATCTACTTTTTGAAATTATCCATTACAATAGTAATTAAAAATTGAATTTTCGAAATTATTGGATTATTAATTGGTAATTTTTCCTGAACTAAATTAAAAAATAATTTAATAAGTTTTTTCGCAAATAATGCAGCAACGTATAAAGTAGCAACATAACTATGATTATTTATCCCGCTTGTGCAATTATGGTTATCATTCACTTTCAATAAAAGACAGAATATGTATGATGAAATCCACTTATATTATGAATCGTTCCGAGAACAAAATGGGCTTAGCTTGAACTACAATGCTTCGGGCTCAAAAAGATGTGAAAAAACATCAAATTAAAGTAAAAAGCTTACTTAAGCATGGGGTAAAAATTTTTGCTAGATACGAAAGAAATAAATATCTTGCATTTTAGAACTTGTCAACTTTGTCAGGGCTCTATCTGGTCGGCTCGCTACATGAGTTTCGTGTCGTCACTGCCACGTTCACTTCTAATTACTTTAACTTTGGAAATAATTTGAATTTAGAAACGGTTAAATGCTGAAAATATTCGCTAAAGTTTAAACAATTTACGAAGCCAAAAAACCCTTTTTTCTTAATCTCAAGGTGGTGTAAGCCCATAAAGCAAATTTTCTGCAGTGAATAATGAACTAGAAAATCTTCATTGCCTTTATCATATTTAACTGTAGGTGTAACATATTTTTAACATATTTTTAACTGTAGTCAATATTTCATGACATATAATTAATAATTAATCAGTTACCAGAAAACTGCTAATCAGCAATTTGAAATTATCAGTAACTCTATCAACAAATAATTTGAAAACTAATTAATGAAGTAATTGGAGATTTTTTCTTCAAATTATCAACTAACTAAGTAATTGGAGACTTTATTCCTAAAATTATCAATTAAAAAGTAATTGGTAATTTTATTCCTACAATTGTCAATTGACTAAGTAACTGATAATTTCATTTTGCAGATTATCAGTTGTCCAAATAATTGATCATGTTCGGGATAAAATTGGTCATTATCAGAGTAATTGAAAATCTATTTTTTGAAATTATCCATTACAAGAGTAATTAAAAATTGAATTTTCGAAATTATTGGATTATTAATTTGTAATTTTTCCTGAACTAGATTAAAAAATAATTTAATACGTTTTTTTCGCAAATAATGCAGCAAGATATAAAGTAGCAACATAACTATGATTATTTATCCCGCTTGTGCAATTATGGTTATCATTCACTTTCAATAAAGGACAGAATATGTATGATGAAATCCACTTATATTATGAATCGCTCCGAGAACAAAATGGGCTTAGCTTGAACTACAATGCTTCGGGCTCAAAAAGGTGTGAAAAAACATCAAATTACTGTAAAAAGCATGTGGTAAAAATTTTTCGTCACACTTTTTGGATGTTTTTTTTTGAATTTTTGAGTTAAACCAATAAATTTAAATTTAGACTCATATTGACGAGACTAAAGCATATCATCATGAACAGAAGCAGTGTTATTTTATTTTTATTATTCATTATTTATTTTAGCCTGAACAAAAAATGTTTCAGCGATGTAAAATACGTTATGGTTACAATTTTTCCAGTAGAATTAATAGATGATTTGACAAATTTTTCATAATGTTAATTTTCCATTACTTTATCTAAAAAGATGGAGTGTTTCAATAAAAAAAAATAATTTAACTTTGATAAATTACCAATTAATAATACAATAATTTTAAAAGATAGAAATATTATTATTATGATTTACAAGTCAAATGGCTTCGCACTCCCTCCAGGGATTATTCGCTCATACCAGGCATACAAAGACACCAAAAGTATGAAGCTCTGTGGAAACCCTTTCCATGTTATCGGATCCTAGGTGACGTTGTCTGCTGCACTTCCCACGAACTTTCGGACGGTTCTCGCGGTTGCAAGGAGAACTGCTTTCTGCATCGGTTTATACAGATGCTCATTAAGGCCCAGTCGCTTGATGTTCTGCAGGAGGTTCTTTGGTATCACTCCAGTTATTGACAATATTATGGGAATTGTTTTGACGCTATTCATTGCCCATTGTCTTCAGATTTGGACCTCCAGATCTCTGTATTTGGCGATCTTCTCGTTATATTTTGGCCTTAGCTTGTTGTTGTTAGGTACAGCAATGTCGATTAGTGTAGTTCACCTAGAAATTTTATCTATTAGTATAACGTCTGGTCTATTATGAGCTACTGTCTGATCCGTCAGAACCGTTCGGTCTCAATATACTTGAACTGATTGTTCTCAAGAATAGGCTTCGGCCAAGAATAGGCTCCGGATAAAAGAAATAAATTTGAAATTATTCTTGTTTAAGAATTTTCAGTTAGTCTGGTAATGGATAATTTTATTTCTAAAATTGTCAATTACTTCGCCAGGTGATAATTTCAAAAATGGTATTATCAATTACTTCGTTAATTGATAATTTTTGTAATAAATTTACTATTTACTTTACTAATTGATAATTTTAGGAATGAAATTACTAATTAATTCATTAAATGATAATATTATTTTTCTATTTTGTGAATTAACGATTTCATGATATTCCGATTTTTGAAATCGTCCATTAGAAAATTCATTGATAATATTACCCGCTAATATTATCAAAAAATATATTAAGAACGTTCTCTGATCTATGTATAATTTTTACAATATCAGGAATGAATTAATAATTATTTGGAAAGATATTAAATAAAATATATTTTTGTAGGTGTAATCCCGATTTTGAGTGAACACAGCTAAAATTTTCCCAGTATAAAGAATACATACATAATCGTTATTTTTTGTGTATATACGTATGCATATCAAATTTGTTGCTTTAAAAATGTTGTTTGAAGTTCTGCTTCTAGTTTTTTGTGTGTACTTCCTATTAAGCCGACTAGACAAATCAAATATTCTGTGTTCGTAATCTAAAACCGTTAACCAGATTGCTAAACGAAAGTAAAAACAACGAAAGAAAACTTATCAGCTGCTGAACAAACATATTTATATTGTAATTTTATTCATTCTCAAAACAAAACTAAATCACCTTGACATACCCATTTCGCTTATGTGTATTTAAATTTTTAATTATTATTCTTACATAAAATTTTGCGTGTGTGTTAAAAAACGATCTAATTATTACTTAAGGCGGACAAAATGCTCGCAACGAAAATATAGTATTAATTAGATCACCCAAGAATATCAATTAAAAAGTAAATCAATAAAATATTTAATTAATCAATAACAGCGCCATACCATCCTAGTATGGTTAAATGATTTTTAAACTCGTAAAATGTGCTTGTCTACTATTAATTATATGTTGCTTTAGATATTGAACTGGGAACATATATGTTATTGAAAAATTTACTAAAGTGATCAATTTTTCCCGCTTAAGGTTGTGGTGCCCTATAATAATTATATTGTCTAATTCGTAGATTTTTTTAGTTAAGATCTACCATTTCTAGTTGATTTTACACTTATAATTAGCAAAAAAACACTACCCTTATTTGCATCGACTTTGTTTCTTCCAGACTTCGCCACATTTGCTCGAATATATTTTAATCTATTTCCACCAGTAGTTCTTCTTAGCCTTCAATTTTATTATTAATATTGTGTATAATTCGAGGTCAACCTTTTTTTCTTCGGTCTATATAACGTTTGCATGAACAGTATCAAGCAGATTGTTTAAGTTTGTCTAAACTTCTTTCTCTAAACTTTTGCTCACTCTTGTATAATTCAGTTAAACCATGAAATCTGCTAAAAATTCTCTAATCTCTCAATACATTGTTTTTAAATATGCTAAATAGATAAATCTATGCCACCGCCAACAAACTTAAGAACAGCTACAGGTATAATTCAAACCCATATCTTACTACACCTAAAGTCCATAATTTCTGCCAGTGACTCATCGCTCCCATATAGAGTGTCCCCGGTTGCGCCTATCAGGGGAATCAATTTCAGTGGCGTTTGCATTTAAGAAAATAATACATGATGAAATTTCGTGGGAAAGTTGAATTTATTTCCTTACATTTATATCAATTCTTACAATTTTTTTTCCTGGATGGGAAAGCTTGCATAGGCACCCTCACAAAGTGTGAAAGGTAGTGTCGAATTCGTACCGACTGAAACCCACCCGTACTGAATATCCTACCGATTTTCCTTGGTCTGCCGTTAGCTATCACTGCTGGCAGTCCAAGATAATTCAGTGAGGCTTCCGATTTCCAGGCAATTAAGCCTTAACGAACCTTTGGTCTTCACTCAGTGTAGCTGCTCCAAGTGCCGGTTGAATTATTATAAGACGATGACTTTTTCCACTAGGATTGCATAGTCCTTGCGAAAATCCTTTCGTCAGTATAATACAATTTTTTCTCTTTACTGAAACTCCCTATGTTTTCCAAATATTTTCACCGCCATAAAACAATTTCATTCTTCTCAATTAGTGAGCTTTTTCGTTTCCTTGTAAGATTTCTAAAATTCATTTCTTTTAAAGTTCGTTTCAAAACTTTTAATGATATTTTAGGTAAAGACGTGTAGTTATAAATTTCTGTCTTATTTTTTTTAATGTTGATATTTAATTTTTGAAAAGGAAACAATGGACTTGCGACGAATGGCATATTTTGTGTCATCGTTCAGGATTATTTCTTTCCATACTCTTCTCGGCTTTACTTTTTTTTGTTTTTTTATAATGACCATTTAAAACCCTGAACACAGTGAGCGAAGAAGTTTTCGTGTGTCACATATTTCTGCAGCATTCAAAGTTATTACTTTAGAGTTTCGATCCCGAATACCATGGTAAACATTCTAAATCATTATTCGTTCTTTTAACGTCATTTGACTATTTTTTGTAGGCGCAGAACTAGTTGAAGATTCGTTAATATCCATTACATATTTGTGGTAAAAAATATATAAATTATAATACACTATAACTTTTTTTATATAATACAATAACTATATAAAATGAAAGTATAGTAATTAGAATGTGAACTCACAGAATCTATCCATGAATCAATAATAAATCAATAAAATATTTAAACAATGCGAAAACCCAGTCGGGACGCTTACTTTCAGATCCATTCAAGTTGGACATTCCTTATATGTGCGTTGCCACTTCCATTATCTTCGCGATAAGAAACCAAGTACATGTTGGTCGGCATCACCATGCTATTTTAAATGTCATCAGCTGATTGCTATTTAAGGCTCGCGAACTATAGCAACAATGCGTTTTAAACTTTTAGTCCCTGTCCCGTTAATAGAGCGGCAAAGTTTTAAATTATTTACAGTTGCATGAGATGTTTATTCCGCCGCTTCGTCGCCTTGGTGACCGGTACTAAATGAATCATTGACAGAAATTATGGACTTTAGGTTATAGAATGTTTTTTTCAAGAAAAAGAAACTGCTAGTCATAATATTTCGCCAGCGCCTAGATTCACGGGGTTTCACTAAGATTCTTAAGGAAATAATAACTTGAAACAAAAGTATGAAATGTACTCTCTACATTTTGTAAATCGTTATCATTTAGTTGCGGAGGATATTATTGAATGCCTGTATATATCGCTTCATTATATTATTAAAGCAGTCATTCCGGTTAGAAGCAATTCATTGAGTGGCAGATTATTTAGCTAACTATGTCGTGAAAATGATAAAAATTCCAATCTTTTGCTGCCTCATACAGAAGTTCATTGGTTTTCTAAAAGTATTATCTGTGTCTCTTTGCCTCAGTACTGGATTTCCTTGAAATCATGGACGAAGCACTGCGCTTCAGATGGATTGCTTTCAAAAATGGCATCCTTATTTGAAAGACCAGTATCAAATATTCAATGAAGTTAACTGACACAGCAAGGTGGTGACTTGAATATAATTTGAAACAAAAACTTTACAGCTGCTTTTGTGCTGAAGTTACTTCTGTTCAAGCTAAATTTCGGTAAAGATGGATATAACGACTTTCCTACATTCTCAGCAGTGTCTGCGCAACGAGCAGATTTGTTTACTCACTGTCAACACTTCATTCGACATTCTTCATGATTTCACGGAGAAGTTTCAGGATATTCTAAGCATGAACATACAGACTTGGGTAGAACTGGTAGTACTCGGAACTAACGAAGAACTTAGTAAAATTCAGAAATGGATATTAACAGTTCTTGCTTCAAAAATTAGTACCAACACTCTACTCTAGATTGTGGAAAATAGTTCAAAAAAGTTTAATTGTTCTCCCCTATATATATATATATATATATATATATATATATATATATATATATATATATATAATCCAATTTGACTATTACTTTATTACTTTTTTTTAGTAACTAAAAGTTGAAATCTTTTACTAGTTTTTGGACTGTTTCGAAATTTTCAAAAAAGAGTCTCATTTTTCTTCTAAAATAATGAAATATATTGCTGATGATTGGTGATGTAAAAATTGTGATTTATCAATATATTTGAGACATGTGGATTTAGTAAATATTTTTCATGTAAAATGCATAAAATATATAGTAATATCAATTTACTTTATACAAATAGTTATAAAAAAGATAATACACATCATAAACGTTACGACAATAACCTCCGATTAGGTTTTGGTAAGTATTAATTTGATATATATATATATATATATATATATATATATATATATATATATATATATATATATATATATCAATTTGTATAATTTCAAAATATCATTGGATCAAAGTTTTCATATAGAATGTATTCAGAGACCTGGAGTGCGTGCTCATGCAACATTGCCTAACGTTTCGATTCCATTTTAATGCAAGATAATCTTAAATTTTATGTCATTTCTTTTGATTGATATCTCAGTAAACCTAAATATTGTATTACCAAAAAAAGAAATCTGTGTGTTTCAGAAAGCTAATTTTTAATTTTTCAACCTCATCTAACCGCCAAATTGTAGTACAATCTAAGGGAAAATGCTAAGGTTCTGATTTCCCATAAAGCTCTGTAGAAACTTTTAAATCATAAAAAAAATGATTTTCAGTATGATTAAATAATTTTTTTTTAACCAGTTCAGCTATTGAATTTTCTTAACTTACCGAACACTTTGAATGCTCACAGATTATTTTACTGTTTAAGAATTTGGAACGTTTAAATTTTAATATTAATTTCTGAAGCATATGCAAATATAAAAATTATTACTTAACAAAACGTAACCTTCATCCCAGTTTTTCTCGTCACACTTTAATTTTTGTCGATGTGAAGTGTAAATATTTGACATTAAAATTAGATTTTCCAAGGCTGCAAACTACGGCAAAAAGTAAAGCGGTATGCACGATGATATTTTCATAAAAATATGTTAATTAAAATTCTCGCTCAATATGCACCACCTGAAGCATTAAAAGGTTACTTGATTTTTTTTAATTGTATAAACAGTTTTAAAAATACTTTCGTTCGAATTTAATACACTTGGTGTTAGATTTAAGGAATCATTGTTATTGTTGAAATGCTTAAACAAAAAAGTGCCTTTTTTATTATTTTTCTGCATTCATTTTTTTCCTCTTGGGTCCGTCCGGAAGCCGCATGCACTGCCACCAGTATAGGCCTATTGTGTTCACCCTTGACTTACAGCCACTCTGTTAACTTAGCCTCCTGAACCAGTTTGTGTAAGTCCGCTAAGGAGTCAATGTGTATTTCACTCGGTTCTAAGTTTGTTGACCCGAAGGTTTGTTGTCTTATCCGATCTAGTGACTCACAGTCACATATGATGTGTTTTACTGTTTCCTCAGCTTGACAACATGGCCTGCAGCTCAGGCCTCCGTTGTACGGGTTGATTCCATTCAGATGAAGTTTGGTGGTCTTATGTCCCGTCATTATGCCTGTAATTACCCTTAATTGGTTCCTACTCATTTGCAATAATTTCCTTGGTAATTTCGGGTCAGGATTCCCAATAAAAAGTCTTCTATGGTTCAATCCCTGTCTAGCAGTGTTTTTTGTGCTCTTTTTTGGTCCATTTATTTGACAGCTTCTCGTGCCGCACACCGTGGTACTTCAAAAGCCGTTGCTGGACCAATATATTGAGCTCTCGTGTCCTGGGACCCACTGTAATATAACTCTGTTGTCATTTGCAATAGCTGTAAGTTTGCTTTGACATTCCCAAACCAATCTAGATAATACTTTTTACCCTTGAGGGCCTTCAGGGCTGTTTGGCTGTCGGGATAAATGTAGATTTGCTTCCCTTTATAAGCCCTCCTGGAATACTGTTGGGTATTTTCCTTTCCTTCCTTGTAACTCATAAATCCCAGCTCCGGTACTCTCATTGGTTTTTGAACCGTCAGTGTATAAGATAAGTGTACCAGGAGATGTTTCCTATTTAACTTGTATACTTACCATTCGATTCTCTATTTTGACCTCGAAGGGTATATTGTAATGGTCCGTATCCATTTCCAACTCATGGCCCCTGATTTTGTTACATAAAGTTTTATGTCCTGTCATCAGCATTTGTGCTGTTGGCATTGAGTGGTGTAGCCAGTGGAACCCCCATTCTTGCCTCTCTTTCAATCATTTCATTAAGGCGACCCTCTGTGTACCGGGTAGCTTTGTCATAGTTGTCCTTTGCTTTACCTTGCGCCACTAAACCAAGGCAGCAATTATGTAATGACTGCTTTCGCTACACTGCACCATCTTGGGTGAAAAACCCCATGTTTTCCCACACATTCTTCTAACAATCATAAGGGTTGCTTCTAATTTTCTTGTTATATTTTCCCCGTACTTATTCCAGATCAGTTTAGAGTCCAAGATTACCCCTAAATATTTTACTTCCTGGGAAAGTAGGATAATAGGACCGAGGTCCTCTAGTTTCATCCGTTTTCTGAAGTATTAGGACAGTTTTTTTTTTGGAAACTTATATTGAGTCCTTCCTGTCCTACCCATCTTTCTATAACCCTGAGACCCTGTTGCATTCTTCCTCCCACAATGGTATTGAATTTATCTTGGGTTGATTACCAAGTCATCGCCAGAAAGGGCCATTAAAGACATGTACAAAATGTAGACAAGGTATCTGTTCTCAATACCGTATGTTTGTTTAGTATACTTTTGTTATAAGAAAACAACGGGTAAATTAAATTTTAAATTAAGTATATATTTACAAACATAAATCTATATTTCGTTTACAACTTTCCATACGTTTTATTGTCTAGTTACTGACATGATTATTGCGAACATATTTTAGCCATTATGGCTCAGAGACGTATTCTATTACATTTTGAAAATAAAAATTTATGAAATTCTGTGAGAAATAATCAAGGCAATGTTCTAAAAATATTAAAAATAACATCCCATGTCATGGTGTGCCTCTGGGTTTAATAAAATATGAACGTGAGTTAATCCATCCTTTCTGTTTCCAAAGCTTTAACAGGCGAAGGGTGTTACAAAATTGGTTGCACGTTTCTATCTTACAATTTATTCATGTATCATCCAAAATTTTAGTTAATTCGATGGACTTAGATAATGTCCAAAAATTTTGTAATATTAGAACTTGTAAACTGAAAGTTAACGAACATAGGAATGTAGAAATAATTTTTTTTCAACTGGAGCGTTAAGATGCTACATTTTTTCAAGAACTTTTTAACCGAGATATATGATTCTTTTGTAATTTATTACAAAATGTACAGAGTAAATGTCGTAGTTGGTCTTAGCAAGCTTTTTTGAACCACGTCGAAGAATGAAATAAGATAGGCAGATTTAAGAATCTTTAATAACGTTTAAAGAAAATTTATTATGTGTATCTTTCAAGTAACACTGCCCAAGTGTTAGTCTCCGAATTGTAGGTAACTTCGCTAGATGGTAGAACATAAAAAAATATTAGCCCCGTGTTTTTTATATCGGCTCAATCCGCTACTTAAGGGCAAAATCACCTCTGCAATATTTTTAGTATATGTCCAAGTGATAACCTTTTAAGGCAAATAAGTTAAAATAACATAAGAAGTTTTAAATAAGAATTGCAATATCGAATAACAAATCATTTATATAAATTTAAAAAATTATATGGTAATGGCAAATAAAGGTGGCGCTCTTATTCTACAAGAAATTTCTGATTATTAATACATGCATAAGAACTACTATACTAAGCTTTTCGTACCCAAGTTTTTGACAAGAAAAAAAGATAATACCTATCTCCAGGTTTTGACTTATTTGGGTCTAACTAAATTAAAATTTATTGTTAATTTTGAAATATTAATTTATTTAAACAAATTATAGCAGATTTATTTTCTTTGCAAAATCAATGTTAAAATTGGATTCTAAAGGAAAGAAATACATCAGAAATTATATTTATCGTCCCCAGTTTTATTTTGTTATTAATTAATTAACTCTAAAATTACAGAAAACCCATTAGCCCCCGCAGTAAACAATAAATAATATCTGTAGGGTCTATATAATGAAATAGGCTTAATTTAAATTTTTCAATTTTTTTTTCAAAATGTTTAAATAACTTCTTTAATATAAATTATTCCTATTTTTTGCAAAACAAATATAAAAATTTGATGCTGGTAGCCGTTACTATGTGGTAGTTAATCATCTTCGGGAAATGTTTAAAAAAGGAACTACTATGTTTTATACCACTAAATTTATCAAGAAAACAGTGACTGCAGTTTCAACTCACAGGGTCATTTTCAAACTGAATTACAAAGGTAGACTAAGTATTCAATACAGAAACAAGAGAAAATTTACCAATAAATAAAAACTACCTGAGATAATACATTATTACAAAGGGGAGGTACTAAATTTTGGGAACTAATTATTATTTGGCGACAACAAATAACGGGAAAAACCCAAGTTCTGTCTGGTAATTAAGCAAATTAACATTTTTATTTTTACTATGTTTATATATTTCTAAAGATTCAAGAATATTTAACTTTTGGCCTTTTGTTGAATAATGTAATATGTCAGTGTTGCCCAAATCAGGAAAACTGTGTCTGTGTTCTAAGCAATGGTTGGCAAAGCTCGAGTCTGTTTTTTGTAGTCTATGTGGCCGGTGGTGTTCTAAAAAGCGAGTTTTAAAGCTTCTACCCCTTTGTCCACCCCTTACAATACAAAATGGCTGCATACAATTCAATGATACATAGAGCATTATTCTCTTTGCCTCTCTCTGAAGAAGATCTTCAAGAGGAACTACATATCATTGAAAGGATTGCAATATCAAACAATTTCTCCCAACAAGCCATAAAGAAATTAATAACTAAAAAACAAAAACAACTAGCTTTTAATTCAATATATCCCAAAATAAAAAATGATAAAGATAGTTCATCTTATCTATCTTTGTCATACTGTGGTACCCTATCAGAAAACATAGCTAATACTCTTTCCAAACATAACATAAAAGTAGCCTTTAAATCTCAACACAATCTGTCCACTATCCTTTACAATGCTAAAGATAAAATTAATAAATTTGATAAATAAGGAGTTTATAAGTTAAAATATTCAGAGTGTGATAGCTTGTATATTGAACAAAGTGGTAGAAGCTTTAAAACCCGCTTTTCAGAACACCACCGATCATATAGACTACAAAAAACAGACTCGAGCTTTGCCAACCATTGCTTAGAACACAGCCACAGTTTTCCTGATTTGGGCAACACTGACATATTACATTATTCAACAAAGGGCCAAAAGTTAAATATTCTTGAATCTTTAGAAATATATAAACATAGTAAAAATAAAAATGTAAATTTGCTTAATTACCAGACAGAACTTGGGTTTTTCCCGTTATTTGTTGTCGCCAAATAATAATTAGTTCCCAAAATTTAGTACCTCCCTTTTGTAATAATGTAATATCTCAGGTAGTTTATATTTATTTTTAAATTTTCTCATGTTTCTGTATTGAATACTTAGTCTACCTTTGTAATTCAGTTTGAAAATGACTGTGAATTGAAACTGCAGTCACTGTTTTCTTTAAAAATTTAGTGGTATAAAATATAGTAGTTCCTTTTTTAAACATTTCCTGAAAATATAAAAATCGAGTTGTTTAAGAAATTAGACGTCTAAATTAATTATTTAATATATTAAAATATATTATTTTACGAAATAATTTTATATTACTTTTAGCACAATCCAGAAACAACTACGTTGACTTAGTAAGTTCTGTTTCCTTTAGAGTGCTGTGTGAGTATCTTTGCCTCTCATGTTTCGGGGTGCTTGATCAATGTGGCTCATAGCCTCTTACGTTTCGGGGTTCTTAATTAGCATGAGTGCTCTAGCCTCTTACATTACCACATTATATATTCAATTAAAGTCTTTAAAAGCTAACTGTTTTACGTACGTCTTGATGAGGTACATTTTTGTCGGTTATTACAAATAAATGTTGCGTACATACAGAATCAGCGCACCATGTGCATTTTATTACTGCAATAGCATTGCACACAATCAAATTCATTGTAATGATCTAAATAGTTATTAATTTCTGCAATAAATTGAAAAATGGGTGGCCTGGAAAACATAAGCTTTATTTTGTGACGTTTCATATGATTTGGAATACTTATTATATTGACTAATATATATTAATGCGCAAATTAAAATAAAGCGTGTGTTTTCCGGACTACCTTGTTTTTTATATGAATTTATTAATAATACATTTTTTAAATCAGAGAGAGATGTCATTCTATTAGGGAAAATACTGGGTATATCACTTAAAATTGCTTTTCTTTCTCAACTTTACGTCGTGCCGTCGCTTGGATCGGTAAAAAATCTTATATCTATATGATCCATAAGGTCATGAATAGTCTAAAAAAATATTATCAAGCTTTAACACAGGCAACTAAGTGAAACTGGTTTAAGTAAATATAATTATTGCCTTTTAGTACAAACTAAAAATTGTTACGTTTGAATAAAAAAATTAAATTTTAAGTACTTTAAAAATTTTATCAGAGAGTTCATAAAATCACTAAATAATTTAAATTTAAATACATTTAAAAAAATAATTAGATAATTTTTAATTGTTTCTTCAAGGTGATTAGAGAAAATAACTCTAATTGAAAATTATATAAATTTATGTTTTGTACAAAATTTATGAGTTATATTGTGAAGAACTAAAAAGTTTATGATTTACAAGTTATTGAATAAAATCTCTTAATGTTAGAATAGTTCTAATATATGTCAAAACTGTTACGAAATAATTAGTATAGCAATTATTTTACATGTCTTAATAATAATAAGAAATTTCTTGTGTAATGAGACCATCGCCTTCTTCTTCTTCTTCTTCCACACTTTCTGGAGTTGGCTACCACTTTTTACTTCCAGCGCCGTACTCCAGTTCAATGAGTTTCCCAGAATGTCGAGCTCGAAGCTTCCTGGGAGTAGCCGGTAAAAAAAAAAGTTGACTTAGGATCAAAATTGTATTATTTTGTAGATTGTATAGATGTATAGATTAAAGAATAAACGAACTTTGAAGTGAGCACAACAAAGAAAATTACTCTTCTCGCTCCCGGGCAACGGGGGAGCTCCCAAAGGAAAACTGCCTCGGATTCAAAAGGGATAGGTAAAGTTAAGAAGGAGATCTTTGAAAAAAATGTGCTTTATGTTATTAATATTTATAAATTAGTATGTAGTAAGTTAATGGTTTTATAGTTTTGGCTTAACAATATCATAGTTTTTGAGCTAAATTACATCTTTATTTTCCTTTAATCAGGTTTATTTAAGGTATATAATGTAGGTGTTATATTTATAGCAAGGATTACTTTAGGTCTCAATTACAGGGTTTTAAACTCTTTATGTACCATTGTATAGACTTAGTTATTAGACATCTTGAGGAATAAAAGTAATTTGAAACTGCTTATTAAGTTACCTAAATTGGGGTGAACGACTGATTTACTAATTTATTTAATTGGGATCTGAGTTGTTAGGTTAAGATAATGTTCTACTAAAAGTATTGGTGACATCGGTAGCTATCGGACTTAAATTAGGAATATATTAAGCTTCCTGATGAGCGGCTTTATCATAACTCTGAGAACTATTATCTACACTGTTAAAAATAACCTTCAATTTATTGTACGTTCCTTAATCAGATTTAATGCTTTTGTATCGTAAATCGTGAATAAGTTACATGTACTTTGAAATTAAAGCTTTGTACATTGAATTTAATTGAATGTTACTTTAAATTTCAATAAAGTACCTAAAAACATACCAAATTTAATATATAATTACGTTAGATTTAATGTAAAAATTGTTAAATTTAATGCATTGACATTAAATGCATTTAATAAACGGTTTATAAAATTTGCTTCCAGTAAATTACCTTAAAATTAATGTGCAGTTTTGTTACAGTGTAAGTTGTTAGGTTGAGATGTAGTAAAGAAGAGAAGGCATAGGACGCTATAGGTCTTGAATTAGGGGAATATAAGGCTTCGTGATTAGCGACTTTAATATAACCCTGGGATCCACACTGTAAGAAAATTTTACATTAAGTTTAAGGTAATGTGCTGGAAGCAAATTTCATAAACCATTTTTTAAATTCATTTAATATTTATGCATTAAATCTAATTATTTTTACATTAAATTTAACGTAATTATACTAATAATTTCAGTAACTTTATTGAAATTTAAGGTAACATTCAATTAAATTAAACGTGCAAAGCTTTAATTTCAAAGTACATGTAACTTATTCATGAATTAAGGTACAAAATCATTGAATTAAATTAATAAATGTACTTTAAATTTAAGGTGATTTTTAACAGTGCAGCTTTTCTTGGGGCTATTGATAACAATTTGAGTTGAAACTACGTTTTGTTTTTAGATTTTGCGATAGGAAAGAGCTTTTCCTTTGATTTAAAACAATACTATTATCATCCTTGTTGTTAATGGGGTTGGGCAAAGAGGAAACATCTCGAGAACGAAAGAGGATAAAGGTGGATTCATGATTTCTGTTCTTTTTCGTCCCTAGACGTTTTGTAGTTTTTAGGACATATTCCATTTGCATCATAAAATTTGATATTTTAGGTGGCCATTAAAAATTGGATAGATTGTTGTCTAATATGCTAAGGACAATTTTTATTTACTGAGTTGTGTGAGTTACTTTCACAACGGTAACATTATAACGAATAGACTTCATCCCATTCGGAGCCATTGTAGATTATGCTACAATTAAAACATTTTGAATTACTTTTGCAATATTTTTTTGTGTGCCCATAGATTAAGCGGCTATAACATTGAGTAACCAGAGGGAAATATATATATATATATATATATATATATATATATATATATATATATATATATATATATATATATATATATATATTTATAGGGGATGTAAATTTTATATCCCTTATTTCAGATAGTTTGGTTGTTTTTCAAGTTATTTGCTGCTTCAAAATTAGCGAATTCAACTCCCAATCTATTTTTCCCTTAATTGAGATTTTTTCATATCTTGAATTTTAAGTTTTAAATATCTTTAGCAATGTTATAAGTATTATTTCTATTTATTCTTTTTCAGTGTCAATGAATATCATAAAAGGCCCAATATTAGAGCGTTTGTATGAAAAATTTATTTTATCAGTTGAAAGTTTATTATTTTTGTCAACGGCATTTAACTTGACATTTTTTTTGTGATAAACTGATAATATCGGTTATACTTGTAGGATCTAAGGGCGGGTGGGGGTTATTCCCCCGAAGAAACATCCATTATAATTATCCTTTAGTTAATAAAATAGCCAACTTACCCAAAACAAAGGAAAAAAGTAAAACCTACAAAGGTAAGGTTAGTAAATCACCTATAGCGAAAGAGCTTTTTTTGACACCAAATTCAACCTGTTGGCTCTTTAAAGATCTAAAACCCGACCACCACCTCTATTTATAATTACCATATAATTCTTTAAAATTATATAAATCAGTTGTTACTCGATACTGCAATTATTATTTAAAACTTCTTTTGTTATTTTAACCTATTTGCCTTAAAAAGTTACCATATGAGCATATATTAAAATTTTTGCACCGGTGATTTTTACCTTTAAATAGGGAGTTGGACCGATATAAAAAAACACGTTCGTAATATTTTGCGATATTCTACCATCCTGTGTTACTTGTTAATGCACACTATTTACTACAAGTTCACCGATAGACAGATATAGGTTTAAATGATACTTAATGTACAAGTTAAATTGTTATACTTCCGTGATGAAATGAATATCCCTTACTTAATGTTATAGTCTAAGTCATCAGTCATTATTACAATATCTAAATAACATCTCGAACTGTATTAAAATATTTAACTAGTTTTGAATACCAATTTTATGCTCAAGTTCTTTGACCCATGCTAAACAGCATGTCTGTACCGATATACAAAGCACGACCGTTGCTAATCAATTGCAATTGAATTTGCTGAATATTGGCTAATGGGACCGTAAATCTTGTTTAAAAACACTTTAAATTCGACGAAAGAGAAGCAATTTTATTTCTTCGTTTATTTTTAAATACAACATGTTTTAAATACAATTAAATTGATATTTATATATAAAAAATCCAATCTTACGAATATTTTCATGAAAGGAAATTATTTCATATACTAGAAAACTTTCACGACTTAATACGTCGATGGTTAAAACTTTTTATAACTATAATAAATCCTTTGGTAATTTAGTGCTAAAGAAATTTTCCACTTTTACCTTGAAATATCCATTATTTTATCATTTTTATTTTCCAGAATAATCTAAGGAAAAATACAACGATAATGATATTCGTATATTGAATGCCGTTGTCGATTGTTGATAACATATCATATCGGCAGATACATTATCGATATTAGGATGGTCTAAAAAGTTCTTGACCTTGACTATAGATAGCAATACTCTCGGAAATTTTATTTTCTTAAATTGATACATGTGTCTTACGCGCCCATACTTTCTGAAGCAGGAATGTTGTCTGTACTTCTTAAAATGTATAAAATTAAGACTATAAAATTATTTATAAAATAAAGTTTGACACGAAATAAAATACATTAAAAGTTCATATAAAATAATATAGACATACAATAGGGTGCTAAGTTTAAATGTGGCTCTACCTGCTTTGAATATGTTCCACATGAAGAACGCCCAAAAACTGCAATAGCATCCAAAGCCATTGATCAAATATATATACAATATGATACTAGATGCCAGCTGATTAAAATACGTTGAAGTGGTGAGATTATCGGCGTTTTACAAGAATGTGTAGAATAGATTTTATATGAAAAATTTTAATGTTTTGCAAAGGTTGCCGCCTTTGCTCCCAGCTGCGCAATGCACCTACCCACAACAGCGTCGTCAATGAATTGTTGAAAAATCCAACCCATAACCTAGATTTTGATCCCTCTGATGTCTATCTCTCCCCAAAAACTCAAACTCATCCTTAGTGGTCGACGCTTTTTTTCGGATCAAAAGGTGATTTAAACTGTTTGAAACTACTTTATCTTACGACGAATCACATATATTTTTAATAAATATAGCTTTAAGCAGAATACAGATGCTGACTTCATATTTTAATTATATAACCACATTTTTCAAAACGGAGCCTCGTATTGCGCGACACACTCTATAATAAGCTTGGTTCAATGTTGTGTATTTCTTGAGGAATGTATTCTTTTAAGGCCACAACAGTTCGCGGATTATTCCCTTTCAGGTAGCCCCATAAAAAAAGTCTATCGAGGTCAAATCAGGCGACTTCGGTGGCCACGGGATCTTCCCAAATCAACTTATCAGCTTTTGAAGGAAAATTTCCCGAAGAAAAGTTATTGAAGCTCTGGTCATATGAGGGGTGGCTCCATCCTGTTGAAATCAGGTGTGTGATGAAAACGATAGATGAGCTCGCAGATTCGCCAAAAAAATCCTTAATCATCCTCCTATAATTATCTCCAGTCAGATTCGTCACCTGGCCCAGGACATATAAAAAAAGGGTCGAATAATTCCATCCGTGGACAAAGCGTACTAGATAGTTGTTACTCTGGGGCAACGTAATAATTTTTGTTGTTTGAATATTATGGATTCTTGAAGACAAGTTACGGTAGTTTCGTTTGCTAACAGGCCCGTTTAAGTAAGATTGAGCTTCATCACGTCAAAAAATGGAATTAACTATTCGGAACCTCTCTAACATCATTTCACAATACTGCGTAAAATGTCATATTCTTTTAATTTTTGAATAATCTGAATTTTGAAAGGATGGAACTTTAAATTCTTTTTCAAAATTTTATGGATGGTTACTCTTGGAAACCAGACTGAAGCTGCCCTGAGGTGCGGGGTCCTTGAAGATCGACTGGGCGCCGAGTGTGGGCTGTTCATAGCCGAAACTGTAGCGCGGAACCTCTCCACCAAGGAACAAATTAAATTCACACTGGGTACATCACTCAATCATCGGATATTAAACTTCGAACAAAATTGTCGATGAGCGAGTAAGAATCACCGCCTTTGAAAAATTCTTCCACAGCGAACGCGCTATGCTCTTTGCACCACTGCAGCATCGTGACAGAGAAATCCGCAGGATTCGTAATTGAAATGACCGCTTCCCCTTTCTTGCACCGTTTATTACTTTTCAAAATAATCGCATTTAAAAACATACATCTGTTTTTGAAATGAGATTTTTTTTTAAATATGGTTCACATATGCCATATAGTTTGCACCAAGTACTGGTTCTGGAAAGTAGAGAGGGTGGACTACACTTAGAGCTCATTAGAACCTTGGTATATCGTCTTATAGGGGTGTGCTTGACTCATCATGTAGGTGTCCCCCAGCCTAAAGATTTAAAACAGGCGACGACGTCGTCTACCAGCAATTCTCTTATGTCGATCAAAATGGGCCTTTACTAGCCTAATATTGGCCCCCTTTTTACTGAAAGAGCGAAATAGTCGATGGTTTCTACAGCGTAGAGAAGTATCTCATATCTTTATATTATTAGTGTTTTCTTAGTGTATTGTTACCTGTAAGAGTTCCTGTAAGTAATCGAAATCTTCCTCTGGTATCCTTTGTTTGTTTCCACCTTCTGGTAGTTTAATAACTGCCTGGATAGTTCCCATTATATTTGAAGCTATGATGGAAGCGATTTTAATTAGTTCTAACTCCAGCAGGTTTTGGCTTAACTGATTGACTAGCAAATCATTACTTTTACCTTCTTGCTAGTAATTTCGGTTGCTTTATAAAAATACCAGTGAACTCTCTTTGAGTTACACTGGCATATTTATTCGTTGTCCAGCTAATATTCGAGGATGAAATTTTTAAACAAATTCCAAATCCTGTTTCCCCTCTTTTAATTTCCATCCATTTGTATAAATATCAATTTCAGTTCCAACCACACTCTGGAACACTCTTTATAATATAGTTCTCTACGAGTGTAAATAGTTAGATTGCGTGAAATGCTGAGAGATGGCGCTTCGTGATTTCATAGTTCGTCTGATAAGTTGTTAAGGATTGGCTTTTCTTATGTTTAGGTGCACTTGTCTGCCGAGAACCATTGAATCGGAAATCGGTTTGCAGGTGGCGGTACACTGCCATGGGAAGGCTTCCATTCTTTCTTGGTATTTCTTTGCAATCTGTGTTAAATCTTGGTCTCTAACTATGTTAGTACAGAGTAGGCCTGTCCTTATAGGAGCGTCTACTCGCAGTGTTATCCAACGTTGCCAGATAGTCTGTATTCCGCACATTCATTGATTTCCGTATCCTTACCAACTTGGCTTGGCGCGAGATTTGAATCGTGAAATGTGCTTGCTAGGATGATTCAATTCCTACAGCACGTATTTTAGCAGCCAGATATTCTTTAAAAATCGATCAATATGTGGTAATAAATACTTTAATAAAGTTTCACAATGGCATCAACTAATTTTTGTTACGTTTTGTATTAATTTCCATTATATTTATCATTTGGAAATTTAACTTTTAATTTGAATACATAAATCAGTGAAGGATTTACGGGTAGGGGAGGTTCAGGTTCAACAGCATTTCATGAAGATTTGAGCTTGATACAAAACCCCCATAAAATCATTTTAATGTCCATACTCCTTCATGTGAAATTAATGAACGTTTCCTTGATACTACAGCTATATAAAGAATATTTGTCTATGAATTTTGTTTCCAGATTTTTGTATTTAATGCAAATATGTAATTTTGTATTTAATGCAAATATGTAATTACACAACAGACACTCTAGTGTTAGATAAAGGTAAACATAGAAACAAACTTTATAAAGTGTACTTAAACAAAATTTAATAAAACATATAAACCTACAGTGAATGTAATAAGCTTTTTATTAATTAAAAAACAAAAATTAAAAACACCTATTTATATTAATACCAACACCTCAATTTACAAATCTATTAAAAACAGATCTTCATATATCCTAAAATAAACAAATACACTCAAAACAATCAATATATTATCTATATGTATAATTTTAAAATTGCAGCCCAACAAGTTGGTTTTCTATACAGCAGAAAGATGAGGATAACTCTGAAAAAGAACAAACTGTCATATTATGTATAATTAATGTTAATAGTTTTAAGAAAAAAAGCTGTTTTTCCGTACTCTTTTATCTAGTTATTTCATTTTCTTTCTGTACCATATCCATTCTCTCAGATCTTGTAAATTCAGTCCCAAATTTCTGATTTTCATCCCAATAGTAGGTATAAATTATCTTTTCTTCTTGGTCAATCTATAATTTTACATTTCCTAATAAACTTCTACTTTTCTACACCCGATTCAAAACAAATCTACATACCTCACGTCTTCTTTCAAAATCTGTTGATTAATTAATAGCAGCATTAAGCTCCTCAATAAAATTACATAGTTTATTCTAGTAATGCAGTTTGATTAATATAAGCTGAATTCGAAAACTTCTGAATGTTGTTCAGCCATGTATAAAAATCTAAAAAAGAACAAGAACACTTCTTTGTAAATCTTCTTAGACTCTCCATATTAACACCTTATACAGGATTTTAATAATGTAAGTAATGCTTGCTTGTCTTAAATCTTATTACTTACCATCCAAAATGCTGAATTCTAAAAATTCTTTCCTAATTGCATGCCCATGAATATGATGCAAGTGATCTCTTAAATCTGTGGTTAGTCTAAAAGCTATAGCATATCCTTTGAGACACTCAAGATTGTTTATAACACTCTTTTCACTTACTGTATTATGAACTTCCTTTAAATGTCTCTTTAAATTACCTTGGGAGGAATGGGATTTGTTACAGAGAGAACAAATAAAAGCCATAATAGTATTATATCACAAAATAATGACATTAATAAACTATTATATCCACAAAATCAGAAAATGGAAATTATTAGAACAGCATGAAAAACAAGGGTTTATGAATCTGAGGCTTTAAAATAACAAGTTTAGGTTAGGAAACATTTATTGGCGGAAAAGATATGACGCCCATTTGAATAAATGCTCGAAATACAGACTATCTGGCAACGTTGGATAACACTGCAAGTAGGCGCTCCTTGTCCTTATAGTATAAGGTTTTTTCAATTGACTAAAAACTAAAATAGTTTCTCCAATATAATGGTAAAAACATATAACCTGAAATTTCAAAAAACATTAATTTAACTTTACTTGTTACCATGCACCGCCATTTTGCGATAGACTTTTGTAGTCTGGAGTTTCTCAATAAAATATTTGAACAAAATAGAAATAAACGCCTTTGGATCTCAAGGTCTCAATTAGCGATTGAAATGAAAAGCCATATTCATAAAGAAAAATTTTAAATTTCAGTTAAAGTTTTTTTATGTAGTCAAAGGACCATTTCCTTCGAAAAAACGATAAACACCTTTTTGACAACGGGCTCTGTTACTTTTATCCATTACTGATAGATCTCACAAACAAAAACTAAATATTCAGCAGTTAGTTTTTATTTTAAAAGCCTAATTTAGTCAACAATATTACAACTCACGTTTACTAAATCAGGGCCCAAAGTATAGTAATCCAGTAAGCTAATGCCGGATATAAAACGAATCAGTATAAATATTTATTGAAAAGGCCTATTGTGGTCGAGTGGTTTATCTATTTACCACTTCGATACATACCATTTAACTTTCATAATACCCACACAACAAATTTTACACACTGTACTCAAGCGATGACCCATTAGTTTTACCGAAGCGCTTTATTTAAGCTCTATTGACTATTCAATTTAAATTAGCACATCCACTGGACATCATCAATACTTCCATTGTTTAAAGTTTTTGCTTGGTTTTCTGTTATCCGAGTTTATATAGGCTTACATTTACTCAATAGGAATGGAAATTCTGTGGCACGGTAATCTGTGTTTTAGTGTCATGTGTCGTCAAAACTGTTTACTAAATAGAACACAAAAACAAGAGATAAAAAAAAAATTAAAGCATTAGACGGTATCGTCATTATTGTTCAGGTTTTTTGCTTAAAATTATCATCTCCGATATATGTGAACAATATATTCATTATATGCATGGCCTCTCGTATAATACAAATATGAGGTATATAGGAAAGTTTATTTTGACACATTTTGGGAATCCTATTAGTTTATTATTTCACAATAATTTTTTACAAAGAAAAAATATGAAAAAATTAAGAAATAAAAGTAACATAAAAGACATAACTGTGTATAAAGTTCCTGGACTAATTTTTTTACGAATGAAAACAAGAGTGTAGAAAAAAGATTTTATTTAGTTTTCAACATAATCCCCTCCTCCTTCAATACAAATTTTGCTGCGCTCATATAAACGCTGGAACGACCTGGAAGACTCCTCCTCTGGAATAGCTTTCAGAGCCCTGGTCACATTCCTTTAAATCCCCTAAATATCTTCAAAACGTTCTCCCTTCATCGTTATCTTTAATTTAATGGATAAAAAAAGTCTGCCGTGATGAATCATAAAGACCGACTTTTGGGCCAAAAATTGTGTGATGAATATTGAGGAATGAACTGGCACATTGTCGTGCAACAAAAACCACTCACCGGTGCGGTACAATTCCGGTCTCACGCGACGAATCCGTTTCAAAAGTCGATCCAGGACACTTTTGTAAAATGGTGCTTTTACTGTTTGACCCGGGGGCACGAATTCGTTTTGATTTTCTACTTTGTCGCTCGAACTTTGGTGGGCAGCCCTTCGCCCATTTTTCGCCACTTAACAGTTTGGCATTTGATCGATGGATCGTATTGAAAACACCATGATTCGTCGCTGGTTACAATTTTATTTAAAACATTTTCATGCGTGTCTGCCCATTTAACCAAATCGTGTGAAGCTTCAACACGGCGCTTTTTCAGCTCTTCCTGAACAAGTGAGAAACAAACTTCACACACACTAGTTTTTCCGGAAAACATCATGCAAAATGTGGTGCACGCTTTCTACACTGATGTTGAGCTCGCCTGACAACATTTCAACCGTAATTCGTCGATTACGAAACAATGCGACGCGCATACGATCGATATTCTCATCGGTAGTCCAGGTTAAAGGGCGTCCTTCCCGTGGATCATCTTTCAGCGACTGTCGACCATTCTTGAACGGCGCATACCACTCAAAAACCTGCGGCTCTAACAATCCTCACCATACCCGGTTTTCAATAATTCGAATATTTTCGAACGACTTATTCCCAATTTGAAACAAAATTTGATTGCGACACGTTACTCTATAGCGAAAATTGTGACGCAGTGGCAAAACATGTCTACTTCAAAAGAACATAGCTGGCCAATAAATGAAGTTACGGGGCTCACATCTTCATTGTGGGTAACTAAAGCGTGATATTACATAGTTCTGCCGTTGGGTAGCAGATAGCGCTAGTTGTAAATTTTATACAAAATTAATTCCGAAACTTTTTGAATGAACTGTGTAATTTGATAAACTGAATCTAGGATGGTATGTTAAGCTTTCCTTTTATTAGGAAGGAAAATGAATAAAAATGATTTTTTTTCAATATTTTTCGTCTTGTCAAACCAATACCTAAGGTTCTTAATTGTTCCAAAATATGTGCAATAACAGAAAATGTTACAGACAAATATTGTGTGGATCAAAAGGGTCCATCTAACTGTGATCTTTATTGTGACTTTCTGATCGAAGGTCAAGGCTGTTTTTCAAAAATTAAAACCTCTACTTTTCATTCTGGAAAAAAGGAAAAATTTACGGTAATTATTTTGATTAAGGGAAATCTAGGAAGACGTTTTTGTTGAAAAAATGTCGATATTTTTCCTCACTTTCTCGTAAAACCCAAGAAACATCACTGTTCATTTCAAAAGGCACTTTTATTTCTGAAAAAAAGAACACATTTATTTTGAATGGTACTATTTAAAATACATTTTATGTAATATATTTAAAACTATTTTAGCACAAATTTCAGCAGAAAAGATTTTGAAAAACTTGTATTTCCAACAATGCATACTAAAAACGACAAATGTTGATTGCGACGATGCCAGATGTAAAGTACTTTCGTGATATAAAATAAAAAAGCTCTCCATCTCAGTCAACAACATAGTTTAATTCATATATATATATATATATATATATATATATATATATATATATATATTAAAAAACTGGCGTTAAACTGTTGGTTAGTTCAGGTTGGTTATGGTTTAGCTTGGTTTTAGTTAGAAATTAACCTTATATATTAATTAAAATATTTTACTATACAGCCGAGATTACGTGAAAACGAGAAAATCTCGATGGAAAACGGTATTATTTGGCACTAACACACTAGAAGAAATAGGCAACTTAAAGAAATATCCCATAAAAACACATATTCTTCCTTCTTCCCATTAAAAGAGGGGGATAAACCTGTCCCATGAATTAAAAAAAAATGTGTTCGGAATATTTTAATTCCTGCTTTTCTTGTTGCAGTTTATTTTTACTCGACCCTATAAAAATAAAAGCAATATGATCCTTTTAAATCCGTTAATATTTGGAGGAAAAATCATTCTCAATATAAAATTAACAGAGGGAAACAGACTAAAGTAAATATGATCCTTAAAACCTTTAATATTTGGAAACAATATTGTGCATAATATGAAAATCAAAGAAGTGAGAAATCCTTTTGGGGTCCTTTTCAGAAATCCTATTTATGCTCTGGCAATAGCACCCTTTCCACACAAGTGCCACTATTAAATATGACAGGCCATTTTGTTTTGGTTTATTTTTTCGTTTTTTTTTTTACTTTTTCGATTAAAGAGGGCAAATTTATAAAATTTTATATAATACAGAAGTGAAATTTGTGGTTGTAACAAGGTTTTAACGATTTAGTGCAAAAAAATGCACCTTTAGTGAAAAGTGATTTTTCTCTAGTTTCCGCGAAAGTGAGGAAAAATGGTGGAAAATCAAGACCAGAATCCTATTCGACGACCTCGCAATAGGCGGAAAGGGTCAATTTTTTTTAAGCATCGTTTTCCTAGATTATACTTAATCGAAATAATTATTAAATTTACGTTCGAGTACGTACCTGGTCATGGGTCAAAAAGTCTCTTAAAAAATTTGAGACAAATGTTGTGTATGTCAGAGAGAGCCGCCATCCATTTGTAATTTTGGTTTTGATTAAAAATCATGGTTAATTGAAGATAAAATTCAAATAGTGATAATTACTTTTGACCCTGGAAAATGGAAAAAAAGTAAATTGCATGAGCGGAGATAAGCAAACCTTAGATGACATAACAATGCCAAATTTCGTTTGATTTTTGTTAAAAGTGTAACCATCACTCAATAAGTTTCCGATCTAACTAAGGAAAACAATTTTTTTTTTAGAAATTCGACTTTGTTCATCAACATACTCTCCTTCAAGAGTGATACATTCATCCCAAAACTGCTCTAACTTTTCGATGCTGTTTTTGTAGAACGATTTGTCTTTGTTCTCAAAATAGGCCTCAGTTACGGCAATCACTTCTTCATTTGAGCCCAGTTTTTTTCCCTAGAGCATCTTTTTGAGATCTTCAAAAAGCCAGTAATAGCTGGGATCATCTCTGGAGAGTACGATGAGTGAGGAATCAATTTGAAACGCAATTCATTCAATTTAATCATCGAGTTGTGACACGATGCATTGTCTTGGTGAAACAGCATTTTTTCTTTTATATGTGAAGCGTTTTTTTCTTGATTGCTACACTCAGTCAGTCAAATAATGCCATACAATATTCGATATTGATAATTATACCTTTCTCAAGATAATTAATAAACAAAATATCGTGTGCGTCCCAGAATTCAAATGCCAAAACCTTGCCAGCTGACTTTTGGGTTTTTAGTTGCTTTCGACTACTTTCAAGGGTTGCTGTCTACTCAGCGGACGATCTTTTTGATTCAGGTGTGTAGTATGTGGATCAACGTTTATTTATTGTTATAGGTCCAAACAGCGCTCTGAATCATCGACGCGTTGTTTTGGTGTGGTGTGAGCAAACGCGGCACCCACTTCGAAAACAACTTACACATGCTTAAATTTTCATGTATAAAACGCACTACCTTTTGATATCTTTAAGATGTCAGCTATTTCACGCAACTTTAGTTTACCACCAACCTAAACTAATTTGTGGATTTTTTAAAATATTTTCCGAAATAACTGCCGATTTTAGGCGACCAGAACGTTCAACATCATCAGTGTTTGTACTGCTGCGTTTAAATTCAGCATACCAGCCAATAATAGTTGATTTCCCTGGTACAGAGTCTCCAAAAGGTTTATCAAACTATTCTTCGTCTTAAACAGTATTTTTTCCCACCAAAAAACAATGTTTGACAAACATAAAATTTTTTTATCCATTGCTTTGAAAATAGCAAAAGTTGTTTCATTAAAACCACTATCACTTGTAAACTAATGATCGGAATGTCATGAAATTTTTGACACGTATCGTTTAAAGGTTAGTACTTTCCAGAAATCATATGAGTATGTCAACAGAGATGCTAAAACGACAAAGAGAAAAACTTCTATCTTCTATTTTAGTTCTACTTTTATTATAAATCCTGTCTAACCAGTGGCTTAACTAAGAGTATGTGCACCCCCCGCAGATTTTGAAACGTCCTTCTATTTTGCACCCGTCTTGATCCTTTCTTTGTGTTTGTCCATTTTCATCCGGGGACTTGAGGGCGCTCATGGATCGGCTGCATCCCATCGCGGGGACTACGGAATCGTTATTTACACCATCGGCTATATTCTTTTGAGTAATTATCAACTGATCAAAGTGAACTAAGTGAAACTGATAACTTCATGTTCTTTTGAATATGCCTTTACTTGTCATTGGGCTGAAGTGATCATGATTACTTCAAGTGATAGAAGTGAAAGTGATATGACTCAAAAGAATAGCCCTATCGTATGCAACCTATTTCTCTGAAACTGTCTCAGATTAGTTAAATTATGTTACATGGAAACTGAATCGCTCCATCTTACGATTTTTAGGGCCCATCTTTGAAACATAATGTTAAAATTTTAAAAGTTTTGAGAATTAATAACCTTAGAAGAGGTCATAAATAGGGTCAAGGAACTTCGTAAGCACCTTACAAAACTCGTCGAACATGATGGATATGTTTTTGAATAATTTGTTGATTTAACTGAAAAATTGCGAAATAAACTAGATATTTGTAGTAAGTTTGCCATATGGTTTTATTGAGTGTGTCAAAACTTTCTATATACTCCAACTGCTAGGTACTGATTTGTAGGCTGAGTCGACCTAGAGGTCTATTTTTGCCACTGAAAAATGGAATTTATGTTCGGCCGCGCCGGAAATTAAACCCGAGACCTTTCGATTGCTTAGCACATGCTTTATCAGAGTGCTATCGAGCCTCTTAAAAAAATACATACACAAAATAATTTATAAATTCTACGGGTACTGAGCAAAAATTTCGGAATCAAGATCTTGATTCCATTATAATAATTTTTTTATTGAATTTTTCTCCTAAATTAATACTTTTATGCTTTCTGATCACCCTGTGCAAAAATTATTTATGCCTGTCTTATCTATTTTACAAGCAAAGATTTTCCTAAATATATTTTTTCCGAAAATTCACAAATATTTTTTTTATCCTGTTAATCCACGGTTATACTGGATATAAGATATTTGATTATTTTGTAAAACTTTAATATTTTTTTCGATCCGAATTAAAACATGATTGTTATAGAGATAATTTTTTTAGATCATTCGAAATAGGGACTTTGAAAAAATATTTTTTGAGTGAAACGCTCCAATGTGTGTCGCCAAGATAACAATTATATACATATACCATATATAATTTGGCTTGTCCGGAATTAAAGTTAGAAGTGTATCCTTAAATCCTTAAACCGACTTTGCACTTGAAAGGGATTTTTCATTTTGTTCTCGACAATAAATTTAGAGAAAATTTCCTTGATTAGTCACTCTTAGCGATGTCAGAGCTTGACTTTAAGGGCTTAAACATTCTGCCGGGAGCATTCACTCAATCTCCAGAATTTAGCTCCTGATGTAAAAGTCGATTTCACGCTTCAATCTTGACCCTCACTTGAACCCATTTCGATAGAAAAATGTTTATCTGTAATACTTATCCGACAATCGGGTTAATTATAAAATCTATACACTTTTTCAGAAAAAAACAAATATTCAGATCATTCATTGCAAAAAGAAATATCACAAAATGATTGATGGATGCTATAAAACTAGCAGCGAGCAGCACAATACAATGAATCGGATGCCTCGCGTTCTAATGAAAAATATATCTTTTTTATGGCAGAATTTGCTTAGTGATTTATAGCTTGTTCAGAAATACAGCAAACATGGAAATGGACTATTTTTCATATACGAAATAATTTTTTGTAATGAATGTGGTTAAGTTTTTAAAAAATTGAACCAAATAATACAGTATAAGTCAGAAGAAGTTTAAATTCACTTCACTTATGCTTCAGCTAAATGCCCAATTAAATTAAACCTGGTAGCTAACTTTGCTTATTTAGTACCACTACCGTAGACGCCCTACTTTATTTAAGCGTCATTTTTAACGTTCCGTAGCCTATTTTTTTCCTGCAAATATTGCTCTTGGTTCGATATAGCTCCACTGACAAGACCGTAAGGTGGTCGAAACGCGTATAAAGGATCAGAGTGGTATTTGAAGGAAATAGACTCTTTGTGTATATTATTTCCGTTTCTCTTTACATATAAACTACTATTTATATACCGCAGATTTCTTTATTTCTTACTAAAAATTTGATTTAAAAAAAAATCTCATTTTGTGCTACAGCGAGTTTCACTCCTTTTCATCAATTTCACCGGTGAAAACATAAATCTATCTAAAAATCAATTGTATTGCTCCACTACTTTTGCTCAGTTTCCTATTTGGTAAATTTATATAGTATTTCTTCCTTAAATTTGCTTGTCTAATATTAATGTAATTTAATAATAAAATAATTTATAATAAATTAAAGTAATGGAAAAAGTACGTCTTTTTTGCGTCCCATCGAATTTCAGTTCATTTGAAAGCCTTTTTAAAATTTCGTTGCAAAATTTTAGGCAAACTACGTTGTATCCAATTTATGTTGCTTTTTCCTCTGGAAGAAGTCAAGCAGCTGCTTTCATGTTATTTTTATTAGGAAAGAAAATAATTAAAAACGGGTGAAATAAAACAAAACAATATATGACAACAACATAGAAAAAAGTTTTGAAAAATCTGAGAGTGGAAAACAGTGGCATAACACTTATTTTGTAATTAAATTATGAGGTTAACTTTAAGCGCAGTACAATCTGCTTTAGCCAAAAAATGCATCTCTGTATATTACTAGCACTTAACAACAACCAAAATGTATCTGAAATAAAATCAATTAAATCTTGCCATTTTTGGTGTGCTAAAACCGAAACTAAACTTATATTTTCAATATTAGTTCAAGTTTTAAAGATATGTGGTCATGTCTCCCTATATATTAACAATGTAACGGCAAGAATGCACGTGGTATATTTTTATGGTTACAATAATAAAGGGGAGCGACGTTGCCAAATCTACGTTTTCCACAAGTTAAGATAATTTTACACAACTTGACAACACTGCATGGGTATCTCCATATACGAAGTCCCAACCCCCAAGGCCTAAAATAAGGGAAATAGTCATTTAAATCCATGTAAATCAACTTTTATGTCTGCTTTGTACCGAACAGACTCTGTATACAAACAAGTGACAATTACCACTATTGAGAATATTATGGAATTGAATAAAAAATTCTCGAATACTATCAAAAAATGTAGAAACCGTATTTGGGTGTTAGTTAGTCGAAGTTAGAGAGTCGAATCGAATAGTTGAGATTGTAAGATGTCTCGAAAGTGTGTAAACACTTCTGTTATGTTTATGGTGAGGTAACTGTTGCGTCTCAGAAGTGCTCTATTACCCTATTGATAAAAAAGATATATTATCTTTATTTCGGTTGCAATATTGTATATGTGCTGTAACGATGCGGCTTGACGTCTGAGAAACTGGTTGAATAGTAAAACACGATCTATGCTGTTTGCTGTCCCAATGATCTGGAGAGAGCCTTCAAATCATATTAATGATTACTATTTCTCAGCACGTTATACCGCCAACCGCAAAAAATAAGCCAACCAGAATTATCTTATGACAGACTTAGAACTTCCAAAAAGTAAAGCAGAAGTACTAGGATCCAGATTGAAGCGGTGGAACTTATTAGAAGGCGATGTTTCAGTATGTGTTTTTCGTAAACGCTATAATGGCCTAGCACCATTTTTAACATGGAAAAGAACTTGGTTTCTGTAATAACATTAGCTACAAGCCTGAGGAATTGAGATTGTTTATAGACAGTTCAACATTGAGTTTAGAAGCGGTACTATTGCATATGCGAAATATTTTATCGTCTATTTTTGTTTGATATTCAGCTCACATGAAATAATCATACGACAATATGAGGTACCTATTGACAAGTATAAAATACGATGAGCAGCAATGGCAGATCTGTGGCGACTTAAAGGTGATGGCACTTTTACTTGGGTTTCAGTTAGGCTACACCAAGTTTTGCTGTTTTTTGTGTGAATGGGACAGTTAGGCAAAGGCACTTTATTACAAGAGAAAAGACTGGTCCGTTCGACAATCATGATGCCATTGGTAGACCTCAAAAAGATTTTGTTGCCATCACTGCATATCAAACTCGGCCTAATGAAAAACTTTATTAAGGCACTGAATACAGATAGACCAGGTTTTCAGTACCTGCCTCAAAAATTCTCAAGGCTAAGCGAAGCAAAAATTAAAGAAGGTTTTTTTGTTGGGCCACAGATTCGAAATATTCTGAAATACAAACATTTTCACAGCATTCTATAAGATATTGAAAAAAATGCTTGAAGTGACTTTCGCCTCGTGGTCACTAATTTCTTCGGAAATAAAAAAGCTGACAATTATGTTACTTTTGTTGAATATATGTTGTCATCGTATCAAAAAATGGGTTACAGTATGTCGCTAAAGATCAATTTCCTACACTCACATCTTAACCTTTTTTCTGATAACTGTGAAGCTGTTGGCGATGAGTAAGGCAAACGCTTCCATTAGGATATATCAGCAATGGAAAAAAGGTAGCAAGGAAAGTGGAACAATTCACAAAAGAAAAGCAAAAAGGCAGGATATTTAGTGTCTCTACAAGTTTAAAAGTATATATTTCTTTTATTTGTTAAAAATAAAACAAAAGAACTTGTTCTTGAAAATTACAACTAAGTTTTTAGTTTCATTGTTATTTTTGTATTTAGTACCAAAATTAACAAAAAAAAATGCACTTTTCACACAAGACATAACAAATAAACCAAAATTTGTGCGTAGTGCAATTTTAAACAATTTAATACGAGTATAAATGTCCACAGCCATTGTTCATATATCCAGTTTTTTTCTCTCCCTTTTATCACTCTAATATTGTTGGCAACACTCCCTCAAATTACTATTTTCAGTGGATATTTTTCATTGAATTTTCTTACAGATCATTTAGCAATCAACTCTCCATTTTTCATTATTAGATTATCCTTACTTTTGACTTGCCAAAACAAAAACTTGATAAAGTGACATCAAATAATGAAGGGCTTAATTTACTGGAATGCTGGAGATAAGAGCTTCTCTAAAGCGTTGGTAAATAGAAAATCTAACCCAAACACAAGCGCATAATTTGTGCTAGGCGACCTAGATATATTTTCTCTCTATTCAATAACAAAAGTAGGAAATTTAACAAGTAGGGGAAAAGAGTGTTAAGTGTGACATAATTAAAAGTTAAAGTCGATGTATTTTTTGAAGTAAAAAAGAATCATTGAAGAAAATCTAGAATGAAAGGCATGTTACTAAAGTGCTACTTTTCTGGAAGATATCCAAATAACTTTTTTATTATTTGAATGGATTTTAAGTACCAATACGGTCATGGCCCTTTTAAATAGTTTTTATTCCAAACCAACTTCAAAAATGTATTACTTAATTTATACGATAAAGTTGAAAATATGTCTTACTAAAAACTACACAAATTTCAAATAAAAAGGCACTGAACCAAATTTAATATTCAACTATTTTGATGATACCAATGTTTTCGATCTTATCTTACTTATTACTTTTCGTTTTATATTTATGGAATGAAAAATGTGGAAATGATATCTAACAATACAACATAGAATTGTACGAAATTAAGGCCAATTAATTAACTAAAAAGGAATGGAACTTTTTTCCAATAATACCTAATTGCTTATTCCATACAAAGGTAACAAATAACAATAGATTTTTTTTTTACTTTTTATTGGTTAACGGTTTTTTTAAACGTTAAATTTCAAATGCTTTGTCAGTTTTCTGAAAAATACATCTAGATATACAGGGCCTGTCCTAAACCCTTGGCCTCTACTTAAAAAAAAAACAACTTATGCTTAAACTTTTTAAATTAATTAATTACTATCGTATACACCTAACGTGTGCTACAAAACATTCGGGAAAGTTGTCTGTTTGTAGGTATTTACATCATTTGGATAAAAATAAAAGGGGGAATTATGAAAATATTGATTTACTTGCAATAATTACAAAAATCTATAAATATAATAAATAGATATAATTAGTAATAAAAAGATATTGATAAACATTAGCAGTAATGTCATTCGACAAATAAGAATATTTTTAATTTTTGTTTCTATTTATTAAATGCATCTTATATTTTTAAAATGACACAATAATTTTTTCCTATAATACTTGAAATGTATAGTGCTTCACATGTGTCACGTTTCGTAGAATTAACAGTCAAGATTTTGTTGTGAAATTGTTTTAAATAAATCTTGAAAAAATTTAATTTTTGAAGTTCTGCTTTGATCCGATGCTATATTGATTGGTATAGAAAAAAAAATTTTAAGTGCTATATAGAAAGTAGGGATGATTATTTGACTTCATTTTTGCTGCCCACGTACTGTGCCATCATCTGGTCCCCGACTAAGACAACCCCTGTAGACATTTTTAAATGCATCTAGATATTGTTGAAAAACTGATATAACAGTTATGTCAAAAGAGAAAATGATAATAGAAATTGTGTATCAAATATCCAGTCAGGCGCGGATCCAAAGGGGGGGCGGTGGGGGCGATCGCCCCCCCCCCTCCCAAGAGCTTTGAGTTCAGGAAAATAGACCCGATTCTGGCACTTATACTACAGTTTATTCAAGAACTAGAGAGAGTAATAAATCATTTTTTACCCTTTTTTTTTCTTCGAAAACTACCTGTGTTCTTTTGTCCTGAAAAAATACTTTTCATAGGAATGGGTTAGAAATTTTATTAGCAAAAATACCGATCTATAATAATGGACTATTTGGTTAGATAACAATAGATATTTGGATGTGTAAAGTGTTAAAAAGGATTTTAATACTTGTCATAGGCGTCGGAAGGAGGTTTATTTTATCACTAAGTATTTATGGCATAGAATATTATTTCGGTAATAAACTTAAAATAAAAGTTTTTATAATATTATTTAATTTCTTATGATTTCTTAATAATTCACATACATTAGAAAATATAGAAAATTTTGACATATTTCACACAAATCACAACTGTATTATTATTATTTTTAATTTTGGCAGAGAAACCGTTTTAGGCACATTCAGACTAAAACGTAGCCTTTTTCTCTAAAAAAATTCTAAGTTATAATTTAAATACTTACAAAATACCCATTGTCAAAAATACAAGAAGTTAAACATATATAAAAAAATAAATTCGTCCATATAATATTAAAAATTTTTTGGGGCTATTGGTCATTTTATTATTATTTAAAAACATTTTTAGGATATTTGACGTTTCAGTTTGTTTATTTCTGAAACTATCTGCAGAATTAATATTAAACGCTAAAAAGGGATTGAAATGTAATTAATTTTTAAATGTTACAGAAAATTTAAATTGTATTTGGTTTTTTTTTTTTATTTTATATTATTCAAAAACCTATTGATATTAATAGTAAAAAACAAATTTTTCACTAGGTTTTGAGATATTGAAAAAATGATTTAACATAGGTGTTTAACAGGGACACACACTTCACTCCGCTGGGATCTATAGGGGCGTGTGTTTACGTTGGTAAACATTACGTATCTAATTCATAATCAAAGTCAGTGAAGCTATCTTCGGTCAAATTAATTATAATTGGTTCCTCTATCTCACCGATCATGAGACTGAGTTTTCACATATTTTTTTATTGTATGGATTTTCCCCAATTTTCTGCATTAACTTTATTCAAAAAAATCTTTCAAAAGTTCAGTTAAATTACTAATTTTTTAAGTTGTGTTATTTCTAGCAATTCCACCTTTTAGTTGAGAGAGATGTTTCCTTCTCCAATGGACATTTTCTAGACAATCTATAAGAACAGATTTCCTATCTGGTTTTTTCCAGCAAAAATTAAGTTTTCTGAGCAATTTCCTGAGCTCAGTTCTTTTAATTGCAGGTAAATCCAGATCTTCATTGATTTTACTTAGCATTTTGTCGACGGTTAGTATCTGCTTCTCATAATAAAATATATGTACAACTTCTTTTATAGCAGTTTATATCCCTTCTTCCAACGATGTTTTTCGTGTGCCTGTGATCGAATGTAACTTGGGACTACTAACAATTCCTGTCGTTTTTTTCTCCTTCAGTATTCGGTACATAGTAGATTTTCCAACTCCTGTCATGTTGGAACACATCTCAACAGATTTTTTAACATTATTATCTAGATATTGATTTCGTAAGGCATCATAAACATTCATCATAAGTTTTTCGTTGAGGAAAAATGTCTTGGTTTAACGATTTTGGAATAAATATAAATGTGGGTATCTCACTATTCTCAGATAATATATAAAAACAAGCACAACAAGATAAATTACAAAGGACACACTGTAAGATATACTTTGCTCACTGACAGAAATTAAATTGAACTATCAGAAATTTTATTGTAGCAGTAAATTTATAAAAGCTTATAATATTTAAATATAATTAAATATAATTAGATTTACGGCAGTCCTCAGATATCTGCGGCACTGGAGCAGGTACGTTAGAGGTTTCGGCAACAGTTTTATTACTCTCTCTAGTTCTTGAATAGAGTATATGAATGTGTATGCTTGCGATCGCTCCTCCTCTTCCCAAAAGCTTTGAGTTCAAGAAAATAAAACCGATTCTGCATTTTATATTAGGAATATGTATGCTGGTGGCAGGCCCGTTGACAACTTATTTTTCTTGCGATAGCCTCCCCCCCTCCGGGGAGCTTCAAATTCATAAAAATAGCCTTTTACACTAGAAATCGGAATATTGCTATTGTCCCCTTCCTCCCCCATCGACAACTTGCTTTCGCTTGCTATACTGAACTATTGTGATATCACCGCCCCCCCCCCCCCCCAAGGAGAGAGGCTGGATCCGCCCCTGTATCCAGTCCACTATTAGTACCCCAGTAGAACTAAAATAACCTGTAGGTTTACTCGGTTTTAGGCTGGGCGAAGTTACTGTCACCTTCAAAAGGTATAACTCCAATCCTATCCAGAAAACAATGTGCGTTTTAGAGAAAGCCGTCACAACAGACTCGAATTTTGTTTAATTATAATGTTATCATTTTAAATTTCTTTTAATAACCTGAACTAAGCTAAAATTACCAATTTTTTTTTTCATAATACATGTATTTTGAGGAATGGTTGTGAAAATACAACTGAAATTTCACCTGAAAACATTTAGTTATTAAGATATCCCTTCTTAAAATATTTTCTTATTGGGGGTTGGGTTGTCAGTGTTTTTTTTACCAATTTCACATCCTTATTTATTCTTATAATTATCTCTACTTTTGGTAAAATAATTAAACGCCTCAGCAAAAAAGGGAAACAGGCAAATAAAGCATTGAAGAATAGAAGAAGTACACGTTCCCACGAAATATCATTTTCTCTTTCGCAATCTGCGCCCCAAAATATAAGGGTTATTTGTTAAATTAATGACTTTTGAATAAAATAAACAATTTTGTAATGACATATCTATTTATTTTTTTAATATAATCTTCTTTCAACTCTATACACTTATTGACACGATAGTCAAGTTTTTTATTCCTTTTTTAAAATAATCTTTATTAAATACCTCAAAATCTCATTCATCTGAGTAATAATCTGCTCGTGCAATATTTTTTTTCTCCAAGCCAATTACTCATATTGGGGAACAGAAAATAGTCAGTTGGTACTAAATCTTGCAAATAAGATGGATGATAAAGTGGTTCGTAATGAAATTCTTGCAATTGTACTTGAATGAACTGGTACATTATCGTGGTAAAATAGCCCTTTTTTGCCCAAGTCCACATTTTCATATCACTGATCACATATATCTTTAATCGGCGATCTCCAAACACAATATCATGGATTTTAACAATCATTTGCTGAGAACTGTCCTCTTTTTAGCGTCCAGGATGTTCAGCATTATATGTGCTCGTAGGGCCAAAACGTAATTCAGTAAAATACTTGTGAACCATTCCATGCAATGGAACACATTCCCTATAATACTTCTTAAATATTTCTTCAGTTCCTTTGATAGTTTTTCCTTACAAAAAGTAGTGATTAATAAGCTCATGAAACTCATCTTTCTCCATGATCTTGAACATACACTGAAACACTAACTTAAAAAGACCAAAAGTTTTCTATGCAACAAATGAAAAATAAAATAATTCTTAATCCACAGTCATGTTTCCCCTAAAAAATCTTATTCATGATTTACTGAAGAAAATTAACTCTGTGTTTCAAATTTTTCGCAACAGGTTATATAGAATACATACTGCAAATTAATCATGGAGCGTTACACTATCTAACAGGGCGTTTTTATTGTTAAAACTTTTGGTCAAAATAATTTGTCGTTTTGACCTAAGTGCCTGCGTTAATAAACAAAACTACCTCATTTGAGAAAGAGAGAAAGAAAGGCCTTATGTTTTTAATGAACGACCCTTCAATTTTATTTTCTCGAGCGTTATAATCGTAGCCTGGAAAACTTTTTGGTCGCTTAAATTAAAATACTAAACCAGAACATGAGGTTTCAAAAATACGAGGCTACTTGCTATATAATCCGGACAATAATGGATTTGTTAAGAAGAATGTCCCTCCCCCCTTCCCCACGCCAAAGTTTCCCGGATTTTTTCTACCGGATTCTCTTAAAAAGAAAATTTAAGCCACCGGAATGCAAGTCGGGAACTTAAAAAAAACATACTTGAAGCTGTTGCAAATATGCCTATCGAAAAGTGATGAAAAATGTCGTTTAACAAGTTCAAATCAATGCGGCATCCATATATATTGCCCACCCTGTAATTTTAGATTAATTGTAAACTGTTTTTTTGGTCTATAGTTAAATTTATTATATATATATATATATATATATATATATATATATATATATATATATATATATATATATATATATATATATATATATATATATATATATTTGTTTTCTTGGTTCTTGAACCATAGATTATATCATTTTTCCCTTATTTTGTCTTTTCTTGGGTTTAGGTAGAACCTAAACCCATGATGACTTTGTTGGCAGTTGACTCTTAAATAACCGGATAGATGATAGACCTCTGTTACTGTCTATCCTTTCCTGCACTGTAAGTTGCAGTAGACGATACTTTTGTATTTCACTATAAGACCAAAATAATTCAACTTAGATTTTTTAGTTGTAAATATGACTTTCTTTTCTTTTTCGATTCATTGCAACACTTTCACATTGGTGATATAGTCTTTCCAGAATAATGGAAGGATACAACCATACACTCACGGTTTAAACACTTCCAATTTATTCATTAAAGCAGCTGTTACTGTCCCATGCTACCACGCCAAAGGGCAAACAGTCGTTTTTCAAAGAAAGTAATGAGTTATTTGTTTACCTTCCTTACGATGCCCAAGCTATTTCGATTTTTGTCCTTAAAGCAGTAGACTGGTCCCAATTTTCATTAACAGTGGTTCCCGCCATTGTATATCGTTGAAGAGAGAACTAAGAGTTTTCAAAAACTAATGATCAGATTCACACGTGTGTTTTAGTACTTCTACATGAATTTTACGGAGTCCTGGACCTTTATATTTTTATGAGATATCTGTTCTACTTCAGGTCTCATAATTAACGGTCTTCTCTTCACCTTCAAATCAAAACAGTTGTGCCTCTCCGCCTATGGAAATCAATATCTTATGATCGGCTCTATTTTTCAAGTTTGGTGTAAAATGTAGCATTAACGAGAAAATAGCAGGACACTAAAACCAGGCTTATGTCGTTTTATCCAAGATCAAGTGTTACATATTACACCACCAATTTTTTATTATCTTTCGGCCTAAAAGCTTTTAAAGGTATTATTTTACTGGGGCACTTAATTGTGAAGCAGGTGTGTAGAAGTGGAAAATGGCGATAATAATAAAAATGTTTTTAAATAAAGTGGTCAGCGTTCGAAAGTTTGGTAAACATTATGGACCCTAATAAAAGTATTTTGCTACAACAGTTTATGTCAGCATCAGTGTTGAATTTGACTTCAAATGGGCCACGTTATATAAGTGTAGAGTTTTACTTTAAGTTTAAAAAACAGAAAAAAACTGTCTAGTGCATGTTAGGGTTCCGTAGTAGTTTTGGCGTTGTTAGTTTTTTCGGCAATTTCATTGCACGTCTATCTTTGAGTTAATTAAAATAAGTGCAAGATGTAATTTTTATGAGGAAGCGTTTTTTACTTAATGATATCAATTTTCTTAAGAAAGATTTACGTAGTACTGTCATGGCGAGTTTTAAAATCTACCGTTGAAAACTGAAGGAAAGCACAGTAAAATTTCAGATCTACGTCTACTACAAATCAAGACATAATTTGATGTTAAAAAGATCCAAAGTTTAAATATAAATCGACCAGAAAAAAACTTTGTAGTAAATACATATTAAAACTGGGCTAAAAAGTAATGATATGATAGTTATTAGTGCACAATCAAATGACTAGTGACGAAACCGTAACTACAAGTAAATCAAAATCAAAAAAAAAAACTACTAATTTTGACTCAAAATTATTTGACTATCGTTCGGCCATCTCATAGTAGTAAAAAAATAAACCCTCCACACCGTCTGCACCTTTTCTATATGAACAAAATTTATATTTAATTTACCCACTGCATTCACCAGAAGTCGCTCTCTTAAAAAACATTTTTTTGTGTTTCTAAGTAAATCTAAAAAAAGTCTATAAAATTGAGAAAATTTTTAAAATATAAACCGGGAAAACATTGACGCATAGTATATGGGTAACTGGTTTTGTTCAGTGAAAGTTTCTGGTAACAAATGTTTTAAAGAAGAAGTTTTTTTTTAACTTTAAAATTCTGCTACTACCGCGGATTACGAAATATGCAGATTAGTTATCTGTCAAAATTCCAGGCCTACACTGTTAAAAATGATCTTAAATTTAATGCAAATTTAATGTTCATTTTACATTAAATTTAATGATTTTGTACCGAAAATCGTCAATAATTAACATTTATTTTAAATCTAAAGCACTTCATTCAAATATCAGTTAGTTGTACGTTAAATTTGATTAAATGGTGTCTTAAATTTCAATAAAGTAACTGAAAAGATATTTCAACTTTTTGTGCATTAAAATTAATTCACATGTACCATAACATTAAAGAATTTACGTTAATATTTATGATACATTACATGAGATTCCGGGAGATGGCATAACTTGAATTGAACTTTTTGTTTGGTAATAAGGTGTACATGTGTGCCGGTACTGAAACCGATCTACAGATGACGACACAGTACCTACGGGAAAAATTTCCACCTTTTCCTAGTAGCAGAATTTTTTGACCTCATATTAATGTTGGTGCATTAAATATGTGATAACATATCTTAAATTCAATGAACACTGGCAGCATATTTAATGTAAAAGTAATGATCAAAACTTTAAATTTAATGTATTACATTAAACGCACTTAATAAACATTTATGAAATGTACTTTTACCTTAAATTTTATGCATTTCCTTTTTACGATGTACGAAGGTCACAAAAGAATTTACAAGTAGCTTAACTGTTACTATTTTAAAAGGTGGCTATTTTGGCTGAAGTATCCAGTCTTTTATAAAAATAAATTATTTTAAATCTAGGGTGCTCAAAGAACTTTCTTCATTACCATTTTTAGACCCAAAATTCTAGAATTAATGGTATATATGTATTTTCCTTGATTTGCGTCATAATTTATTTTGCGCATTCACCATTGTGTCGGATATCATTGACAAAATTTCCTGTTTGTTATTAATCGTCTCGAAAACAAGGTATCAAAAACACAACTATAAATTGGATGTCAAGGCCAAAATTTAGTAATTAACAAGTTTCTTAGTAAATTCGTACCAAAATTAATACGTTTTATTAAATTTGATTATCAGAGCTGCACGAAATCATATAAAAATGTAATTAAAATATCATAAGTTTGTTCTCCAGGCAGAAATTGCGATATTTTTTCGACGAACCAAGAAACATGATAAAAGTACTTATTTAATTGTTTGGACGAAGCACTACGGTAAATTCAAGGTAATTTTTTTTGATATAGTTTGTGATATCCGATCCTAACTAAAGTCAAAATTTAATTCACTGGCACATAAAAGAAAGTGGGTTGTCTGGTAGACTATACCCCCCTTTCCAAAATAATTTAATATGCTGAATCTAAATTTGCGATCCAAATATCCTATGTCATGAAATTTAGATTTAAAATCGACAGTTGTGCCCTATAGGTTCGTTACAGCTCCACTGATTAGACCATTAGGTAGTCGAAACCAGGGGCGTACTCAGGCTCTCTCTTAAGGGGAAGGGGACGATGTCACAAGAGTACAATATGACGAACGAAAGGGTTTTTATGCAGCGGGCAGGGTAAATCTTTTTTTGTGAGTTCGAATCTCATGGGAAGTGCGATCGCCCCACCCCTTGGATACGCGCCTGGTCGAAATAATATGGAGAGAGTAACAGAGTTGTATTTGCAAGAAAGAAACGGTCTGTTTAGAAGGAAAACGATAATTCGTTAAACTTTTTTTTATTATATACTAACAATGTTGTTGTTTGACTTTGGAAGAGTAAGGACGTGTTGGTCCGAGCGGTCAAGAGCAACAAATCTACTAAAATTTAAACCCGCAATAGTCACGTAAAAAAACATCTGTGCCCCAAGTGCAATACTGTAATAAAAAAAACAGTGATTGTGCAGCTGCAACCGATATCTCGGTACCTACGATAGCTATGAACATAATAGGTATATTCTTTTGAGTAATTATCACTTTCAGTTCTGTCACTTGAAGTAATCATGATCACTTCGATCCAATGGCAAGTAAATGCATATTCAAAAGAACATGAAGTTATCAGTTTCACTTTGTTCACTTTGATCAGTGATAATTTACTTAAATGAATACAGCCAATACAACACAAAATCATAAACTAGATACAAACTTGCTTCCTTCAACACCCGTTGAGGCATTATTAGTCCAGCAAAATCAAGCATTCTTGTTTGAGAAACAAGCAAAAAGCTAAAATGAACATGACTTTATAATGCTTGGATATACAAAAAACAAGAAAGAGAAAACTTACAAAAAGTAATAGTAGAATTGCATCAAATGAAGAAAATAGAGAACAATAATTTGACGGAACAAAATGAAAAAGATAAAGCAAGAGGAATACTTCACTGTTGAAGCAGAACTAAGAATATAAAAAGAGGCAGCACATCACTATATAAAAACGTGCAACCATCCGACTAGGGTAAAAGCAAATCTGATTCACAACTGGATACTCAAATAAGAAATAAAACGCCCCGATATAAATCTAAAGTGTCACTTTTTTGAAAATAAACAAACAAGCACAATCAAAGTAGTGGCCAAGAGGATACACTAAACCTGTAAATCAAAAAATATTCTAAGAATTCTTAAATCACAAAGACACAACATACTAGAAGTCCATCAGCTTCTAAGAATACGAAGTAAGACGCCGTATTAACCTTTAGTGGAAATAAAGATACTAAAAGGATTTATGCAATAAAAGAAATATTACACCTGAAAACAGAAACAGAGGCTTTTAAAAAACCAAGACTTATACCAGAATGTAAAAATTGTCAAGAATATGGACACTTCGGAATTATTGCAAAAGATCAAGATGTGTAAAATGTACAGGAAAAAATATGTGCACTCTGGAGAAGCATATCCTGCAAAATACAGAGAATCTAGCACAATAGCTTTACAGAAGGTATGGAGAAAAAACAATAAAAACTTACCTGAAACACGAAACTCTAACGTCTAAGGGAATAATAAGAGAATAAGAGAATATAGGCAAGTGGAAGACAACATATCATATGTAGAATGGGCAAAAAGTGAAATTCAACAAGAGATCCCACAACACGAATGCTACAAACACTGGTAAACCAAATGAGGCAGTAAGAAAAGAAACAGGAAGAGTTTAATAAAACAATTCTTAATAGACTAAACACACTTGAAAAACACTACAACCGTCGCTAGTCTGTAATAATTAGGGACCTTAAAATAATAGAATGAAACGCAAATGGGCTCCTAAATTGCCAGCGGGAGTTATTAGTAACATTACCAACAGCAAAATCTAAAGGATGTTTAATATCAAAAACACACTTCACGGACCTAATGTACATCAAACTTAAGGAATATGAGAAAAACCTATTACTCGTTCTTCCGTAAAATTTCGTTATTTTACTTCGGCGAGAACTATGTGTATGGAGGTTACTAACCAACCTCATTTTTACGTGGCTGTTTGACAATATTTTCATGACCAATATCCCAACCGATGGATTGGAAGAGGCAATGAGGCATTAGTAAGATGGCAACCACGTTCTCCAGAGTTAAATATGTCTGACTTCTTTTTGGGGCGCTTTTAAAACAGGAGTATGCAGGACTCCGATGAACACCGGCAAAGAAATATTAATGTGTATTTCAAACGGTGGCAATCTTTTCAATAATCCTTAGATATTAGATAAAGTCCAATTTCATTTATTAAAAAGTGTTAATAAGTTTATTCAGCAAAATGGCTTTAATTTTGCACATTTGCTTAATTAATGTTTTTTTTTTCAGTTAGTTTTTTAAATCTTCCTAAAATACATACATTTATTTATAACATTTGGGGTATACATATATTTAAAAATATTTTTTTTCCTGGCAAAACCGCTCATCCAATAAAAATTTTTCTATAGGTAAAAGAAATTCCAAATACATGCGATTTTCCGATAGAATTATCTAGGTTCTCCTTATGTCGGTGACATCAAAATCAGAAGCGATGTTTACTTATTGCCAGTCGCTATACCACCAGACAATGTTATATTATAATTACCACGTTTTCAAGATATTTGCGAAAAATCAATCTTTTTTTGAATTTTAGACGTCTTCTACCACCTAAACAAAGCACTATCAAATATAACTAAGTTGGGTTAAAGCAAGAAAGTTGGAAGGGGTAAAAGGAAGGAGAATACCCTAAACTAAATTTGATTCCGCATATAACTGTGTACTCCCCTCAATGTGGCTATGCTGCACTTGCGCAGTAGGTCAAGGGGCAGGACTGGATTTGAGAAGCCTCTTATTTATGTTGTTATATTGAAAAATTACAATTTAAAGTTCAGGTTATAAAACGACTAATGAAATAAACACTGCCTTAAAAGAAATTTAAACAATTCGAAATAAAATCTTATCTTATCTACAATGTTAAAAAGGATCTGACCATAGGGATTAACCATATGTTACTCTTCCTTTATGTTATTATTAAGTAAAGTGTTTTCCATGTACCTTCTAAACTTTAAAATAATTAATTTCTTATCAAAAAAAAAATGAAATGAAAAAAAATTATAAAAACTACAGACTAGCGCAAACAAAACTTTAAAATCGTCGATCTATTGAAAGATTTTCAGTATAATCGTGTCGCAAACCCTGCTCTGGTTTCCGGTTCTCACATTGCTAACTTCATGCAATAAATTTACTATGAAATTTCTTTTTGCGCTTGCTCCACATAGCCAGTCGATGTCAATTTATGAGATTTATTTTGTGCATGGTGGAACACTTTTTTAGGCATTTAGCCTATTTTTGTAGTTTTCCATATCCCTTCCAATTTCCTTGGCTTAAAGCGACCTATTTTGACGGATTATTATTTGATTTGTCTTTTATTAATTCAAGCTAGAAAAGCTTTAACTTTGTTAAAATACTCAGTCCTTTAAACTCTTACACAAAAAAATCTTATTTACGCATCGAAACAAACATTCTTATCAACGTAATATTTCATTTCATGAATATAATACCAGGTTTAAATCGAATATTTGCCTTGCGAAGCATTCCCTTGAGGGTTATAAAAAATATCCTACTTATTGCGGCAGTAAATCATCCAGTCTGCTGCTTTACACAACATCCTAATCCAAAATTTGAAAAACAAATTAAGAAGATACATCCAAAGCATTTTGTTCTGTAGAAGCATTTGCAGATCTTATTTTAAAAAATATAACGTAAATGTACTTAGTAGTTTATACCAGTAATTCAAAAAATGTTTTTAACATGTCTTACTTCATATTAAATAAAAAGCAAGCGTATGTTCGTAAAAATCTCAAGCACCATTAAATCAATCATCAACAAATTTTAACTGTAACTTTATTATGTAATTCGAAGCATCATAGGCTATGTAAGAGTGAAAAATTACTTTACATTCTGGCCGCCAGGTGGCGAGCCGCGAAGTTTCATTATAACAAGCCGCTCTCTCAGTTTAATTGGCTCTTATAGACTTTAAATATCAGTCAGTCAATTTCTTTAGCAGAACTAATTTTCAACTTACATTGAAAATATTTTATTCCAGAGTGATTTTATCTTTGCCATTGTTTAGTGCGGGTAAAGGCGCAACGGAGGATGCTAATTTCCCATTTTGTGTGCCTGTTTTTCAAAATATATGCTATATATTTTGGTTTACCGATAATGTTTTGGCAAATATTCGTCATTTTTTATAATAGGTTGGATTAAAGTTTTTAATGTCACCCGTTTCTGCCCAGAGTAATTGGAATTCTGGAACGTTAATCAAAGTATTTGACTATTTGAATTACTGAAATAAGTTAAACCATTAAAATAGAATTTGAGGTGGGACTAATTTTTTTTGTTATCGTTTAAGAGCAAACAATATGGTTGGTTGTACAAATCCCTCCATTTTTTTAAGGTTATAAAGTTAGATTCAGATATGCTTGTTTGTAATAAATTAAAATGAAAATTTTCTGTAAAAGCGCTAGTAGGTATGCATTAGGAAATCAAACGGCACATCTGATGGTGACCTTCACCTTGACCTTCAAAGCCATTTGATGGTTAAGTTGAGTTTTTTAAGTAGACACTCCCCTTTTTTATTGCAGACATGGAAAGCAGAGAAAATTTCTTATCTAACAGTATATACAACATAGGGGATCTAATGACATCTAGAGATCATTTCAAGGTCAAATATCCTGTGTGACTTGAGGGTCATTAGAAGGTTGATATCCGTACGCTACGTCTTTCGTCAGTAAGTGTAAAATAATTACTTAGAACAGTCAAGATTAAATTTGTCCACTTATAGAATCTACGCTTTCTCGAAAATACCATGAATGTCATTGGCAAAGTGAAATCCAAGGTCACAAACAGATAGCTGGAGTCAATACTAAAACTTTTGTCTGAAATACTTTCCGCCAAAAAATCACTCCTTGCGAAATGTTCTGCCATTCTGGTATTTGACCTAGATATGATCTTCAGGGGTGAAAAATTGAAATGACTCATGGCCATAGTTGAAAGTAAATTTTGTCGCTCGTTCCATTTTCCGGTACAAAAGTATGTGTTCTTATTAGAATAAATGACGTGAAAAAATATCCCTTTTTTTGCGAATTGATTTTACATCATTTTATGAAAAACCAGATATTTGACTTTGAAATGACCTCTAGATGTCATTAGCTCCCATATGTTATTTATATCGTTGGATAGAAAATTTTATCCGCTTTCCATTTCTGCATTAAAAAAATGGGAGTTTCTATTTGAAAAACTCAACTTAACCTTTATGGCACTTTGAAGGTCAAGGTCATCCTCAGATGCGCCGTTAGTTTTCCTACAACTTTCGTCTAAAACATTTTTTCTCTAAAATGCTTTGCTGAGAAAATATTCTGCTGTTCCAGTACTTTTGGGATACTCTGTATTTTTTAATATAAACTACGTAGTTAATAAAGTATTTATGTTTTCCGTTTTATTTTTCATCCTCCCGTAATGATTTCTTCATTCGATTCTGTAAACAACAGATTGGAATAAATATGACAGTTTATTTTAAAACGTCATTTAGAGTATGTATAATGAATCCGAACCGTGTTTGCTACGTTTGTGGCAAAATTATTCAGTTCAATAGAGACTATCCTATAATAAACTCAGTGCAAAATGTCTATTTCCGTTATGTTGAATTTCCGGTTGCACATCAAAATAAATCTTAGATTCTTAACTTGGTTTGCACAAACTGCAGACTGATTTTTATTTAAAGCGAGAAACTTCACAGATATATTGAAAAGTATTCCATTGCGCCAGAGTAGTGACAGTGAGAAATCTACATCTGATAACTTTGCGATGATGACAGTCCACATTTGATAACTCAATCTGAATTCAACCTTCTTATATTAGATTTGTAGTTGTCTAAGTCTAAAGCTGAATTACTTGCTTCAAGGTTGCAACAGTGAAAGTTGCCTTATTCTAGCACAAGAGTTTGTATTTATTGCTCAAGAGTAAGACCTAAGCTGATTTTTTTACAAAAAAAAGATTTTATGAGTCACGATATTAATGAAATTTTTGAAGAAATCATCCACATACCTAGAAAAATTATACCTTTTTATGATTCCTCCTAGACAAACTTCAAAGCTGGACTATTGCATAGCAGACACAAAAAAATCTTCTATTCCAATAGATCATGTAGTAAACTGTAAATAAATCTATGAAATAATGACCATATTATTTATATTAATTGAATACGAATCTCACAAGGCCTCTACATAAACTATTATTGCTTTTTGTGCTTATGGGACTTGAGGGTAAAAAAGAGCAACTACAAAAACAAATTATGGCCTGTTCGACCCTTAATGAAAAACTTTGTCAAAGGTTTGGATAAGTTGGGACTGGCGTTTCTGTACTTATGCATCGTTCTCACTCTAAACTAAAAGAAACAATATTTGTGGATTCTAAAATAGCGAACATTTTGGATGAGAAAATATTGGACAGCTATTTGACGAACTTTGAAAGGGATGCATGGAATTTCCTTATATTTCTGATTCGAAAATTTTTAGGAAATAAAAAAATAACCATTATAAAGAGATCTCTGCAAATTTATTACTGAATAACGAACGGCTGGCTATATACAGGGTGTCCAAGATAAGGATCCTAAGCATGGGGATCTCGGAAACAGTTGGAGATACGAGGTCGGTTAAATTAGAGAAAAGTTGCGCAATTTAGTGCTAAATTAAACGCAGTTAAAAAAATTTAAAAATTTCAAACACTTCCGGAGATTTCCGGAAAAAAACGAAATTTGGCAAAATCGTTTTTAATTTTTGCAGGCTTTATTTAAAGAGATATCAGGAAATAAAAGGTAGATTCTCATTGCCACTTTTTATTTTTTATAATATGGTCTAAACAAAATTTAAATCCGACGTTTCGTTTCTGAGATACCATCATGAACTTTCATTTTTTATATGGAACAAAAAAAAGTATCCCATGTATTTGATAGCATTTTTTATTACAAATTCAACGATGTATCACCCTTGCATATCGAATACGTAGTTCAAGTACTTTCCATAAGAGCTCCATGAGAGCGAGAGAGAAAGGTATATCAGTTTTATAAAAGCCAATGAACTACACACTTGATATGCAAGTGTGATACACCGTTGAATTTGTAATAAAAAATGCTATCAAATACATGGGATACTTTTTTTTGTTCCATATAAAAAATGAAAGTTCATGATGGTATCTCAGAAACGAAACGTCGGATTTAAATTTTGTTTAGACCATATTATAAAAAATAAAAAGTGGCAATGAGAATCTACCTTTTATTTTCTGATATCTCTTTAAATAAAGCCTGCAAAAATTAAAAACGATTTTGCCAAATTTCGTTTTTTTCCGGAAATCTCCGGAAGTGTTTGAAATTTTTAAATTTTTTTAACTGCGTTTAATTTAGCACTAAATTGCGCAACTTTTCTCTAATTTAACCGACCTCGTATCTCCAACTGTTTCCGAGATCCCCATGCTTAGGATCCTTATCTTGGACACCCTGTATAAGCATGTCCTTGAAAATTATTTTTTGTATTTTTATCCGGATTTTTTTTTGGATAACCTTGAAAGTATGAGTGATAAACATGGCGAACGGCGAAGATCTGAAAGTTTTTGAGCAAATTTATCAAGTTTTTGAGACCAGAACATGCTACGAGATGACTGTTGGTCTGTTGTAAGAGATACAGATACAAGCACATACAAGACAAGAGTTAAAACTATTCAATTTAATTTTTTTTTAATTTGACGAACTCATTTTTTAAAATTTTTCGCCAGTAGAAGAGATCTAATATAAAAAAAAGATTTATTTTATGTCAAAAACCTTATAAATTAATATTATTTTTAATTAAGCTCATTTTCATTGTAAACAATCTTGCATTTAATACAATGTAATATAATTCGTACATTTACTCTTGGTAATCGAAATATTTTTAATCAGTTTTAAACTGATCGAATTAATATGCGTTAAATCTTAAAACTCCTTTATATTTTTTAAATTAACACAATTCAGTGTTCCTAACCGCAGTAAGGAAAATAACTATGTCAACAGATTAATAAACAACTAATCTTTAGTTTTGGGATCTTAAACTCATACTATTCCTAAAATTGCAACTGTCATTATTGAAATGAAACCGCTGTATATACATATATATATATATATATATATATATATATTATATATATATATATATATATATATATATATGTCCTGAAAATAAATTATAATTTCATAAGGGTATTTTATTTCACCAGTCTTTTGTTTTGATGTTTAATTGTTTGTTAAAAAAAAAAAATAATTGATTTTATTGATTTGAAATTACTATTATACAATGATCTGAAACCATAAAATTAATTACAAGTTACAATTATTTAAAGTTCTAGATATTACAAATGGTTTGGTTTCAACCCATTCGTCCAAAAAATCGTTTTCACGACGTTTCTCCAAAATCTCATTTGGCATTTTCAAGTGTGGCTCATCTCGTTACTCGCTTAGAAATGATGGTGATCTCTGTTTTCCCGGAGTTTGGTTAAGTCTGCTCGCTTTCTGATTGGTCGGGCGGCTTCGCAAACTCCTCTCCTCTGTAAAAGGCAATATATTGGTTTCTTGTGTGCTGTTCTCTCGTGTGTTTTGTGTTTTATGTTGTTTTATTTTCTCATTGTTATTACTGTGTTCCAAGTATTTGACATATTTAAAGCATCATCCCATTTATTTAGCTCTCCCGCTTTTTCGATTTATAGGGCATCTCTTATGGCGCTTACTTTTCAATTTTGTATTGGTGCTATTTCTTTCACTTTTTTGAAATGTCCGGTTGTTTGATGGTGTTAAAATAAAGCTGAGGTAGTTTGTTTGTTTTTGAGACTCTTTTTATGTTCCTGAAGTCTTGCTGATATGGCATGTTTATTTGTCCTATGTAGGTTTGATCGCAATCTGCATATGGAATACTGTAAACGTCATGATTTTATTATTTTTAGGGTTTCCCAGGATGTTTGCTATTGTTTTTTGTGTTTTGTATATTGTGTTTTCTTAAGATTCTTCCAAATCTGTCCATTATTCCTTCTATGTAATGGATGATGCTTTGTTTGTTCCCTGTTTGATCTCGAACTTTGGTTTTTGTTTTGGCGTTCCCTTCTCTTTTTATGGTTTTCTTTATGTTTGATTGCAAGAAACCATTCCGTTCTAGAGCTGTTGAGATGTGTTTTATTTCTTTTTGTTTTGTGTCCAGTTCTGTTAAGCCAAGAGATCTTGATACTAGTGTGTTAATACTGCCTGTTTTTGTGAATGGTGGTAAATCTGCATTGAGATATCGGTCAGTATGAGTGAGTAGTAGCAAGTCCAAAAAAAGGAAGTATTTTTATCTTGCTTGATTTCTAGCGTTAATTGAACTCTATGGTGGATGTTGTTTAAGTATACGAAGAAACCGTCTAAGTGTTCTTTTCCGTGTAGCCATATTATAAACATGTCATCCATGTGGCATTTTCAAAATTTCGGTTTAAAAGGAGACTTTTGCAATGCCTCTTGTTCAAAATATATCATAAAAAGGTTTGTTATAACTGGTGAGAGTTAGGACCCATAGGTGCGTTATACGGCTTTCACGGATTCCTCCGTGTGAGATGCAATAGCAGTGGATATATCCACATTATGCCGTTGTAGTACTGAAATCACATTCAGCAAACGTACAACTATATGCAGCTCTGTATATGAATGAAGTAAAATGCGAACAGTAAATGCAAACTTCGTTCCAACCATATCCTTTCCGTGTTAGAGGTTGCACAGTTGGAACAAATTGCTAAGGAACACAATTCATCCTATTCCACCATCGAGATGATGGCCTACCTATACTACCATACTGAGAAGAAAGTCAAGACTTACCCTCCCCGCCACAGTGAACCATATAAACATATATACGCCATCCGGCGGGAGGTCGGCGAAGCCGCGTTCAGTATTTACATGCTTCCTTCTGATCTGTCCTTTGCACAGCTAGGTGCATGTCGGTACCCTGATAAGTCTAGTAGAGACGAAACATATACCTCTGCCATATCACTGTGGCGGGGAGGGTAAGTTTTGACTTTCTTCTCGGTATGGTGGTATAGGTAGGCCATCATCTCGATGGTGGTGGAATAGGATGAATTGTGTTTCTTAGCAATTTGTTCCAACTGTGCAACCTCTAACACGGAAAGGATATGGTTGGAACGAAGTTTGCATTTACTGTTCGCACGGGGGCTAAAATTTTCTTGATCTCGAAGGTCATTTGAAGCTCGATTTCAAAATTTGAAAAGGAAGCTCCCAATTTGAGCACAGGAAATGGGTAGCTCGACCAACTTCACAGTAATTTCTTCATCAGATATGACCTCGAACTCAAGATTAAGGTCTAATATGAAGTTCTTCAATATCGCTACTCATCATTGGGGTGCTTGTTTTCTATGAGTCCCCTCACCCCTCATCATTTTGTATGATCGTATTAAAGGTTTCATACGAATTTATTTCAATAAGTGCACAAAATGGTTATTTTCAACTTCAATACATTTATTGACTCGCACTTCACAAGATTGCCTTACAACTGCGGAGCCTTTCACACGTTTTTATAAACTTCGCTCTTTCAATAACCCCATAAACAAAAATCTGGTGACGTAAGATCTGGCAATATTGCGGACAAATTTACTGAACCTCCTCTACCAACCATTGAACTCGCGATCCATCACCTCACGAACTTACATCTAAGGGTACGTCTACGGTTCAAATTATCTTCAAGAAAGTATGAACCCATAAGCTTGTCATCAACTATTCCACACTAAATGACCTTAAAGTTCAAGCTCAAGGTTATTTTCAAGGTCACTACCATTCAACCCCCGTACCACCCAATAATTTTTGTACGAAACATTTTATGAAATACTGCGATGTTTTTGTTTTGGTGTTGAAATTGGCTTGATATTTGACCTTCACCTTAATGTCAAGGTTATATCCGAAGGTAAAAATTCCGGTCCTGTTCATTCCCGGTTCGAAATTCGAGGGTCCCTTTTAAAATTCTGAAGTTGGCCTTCAAATGATCTTCAAAAGGGCAGCATCAAGGTCATTTTAAAGGTCACTACTAGTTAGCCCGCTTGCCAGCCTATAATTTTTGTATAAAACATTTTTCGAAAAAATGTTATCCCACCGAGATACTCCTTTGTCTCAAGATAAATACCGTTATCATTACAAACAATAAAATTACCAATTATCTTCACACGTAAACTTTTTCCAGATATACCTATTGTTTATATATTAACGAACCTCTCGTTTTCTATAGTTATTTCTATCTAAACATGATATTTGTTCGGTGAAACCGCACGAAAATACCTTTCTTTATTTCAGGCACAAGCAAACGATTTATTATTTCAAAGAAAAGCTCCATAAAGGAAAACAAATACCCTATGATAATACGTTTCTTCTTTTAAAAGAGTAAAAAAATTGTGTAATGAAATACTTTGGATGGATACTTTCATAAAGGTTGTAAATAAAATAAACTGATTAACATGCTTACCAAAACTTTACGCCTAAATAACAAGATTAAAATTCAATTGCTTGACAAAATATTCAAGAGAAATAAAATGTGTTTCTTGAAGAGTTGAATTTTTTTAAGTGGAAAACAATCTTGTTGGGGTTCATTTAATATATGAAATAGATACCTCTGTGTTTGAGCTTTTTTGAGACTTATTGTTTATTAATTTCTATTCGAACTCAATATCCCTTCTATATAATCTCAAAATAATCCTTGACTTTATTTCAAGGACAAACAAGTTATTTATTGTTTCAAAGCAAAGCACCATAGAGGAACAGGAAAATAAATAACTCACGATAATATGTTTTCCCATTTAAGAGAGTAAAAGGACACCGTGTAATAAAATGTTTTCCATGGCTATTTCCATAGAGGTCGTAAATTCAACTGCTTGGCACGCTTACCGAAATGCCGACGCAAATCTGTGCCGGTGTTCGTTGGGGATAGCACTGCAATGTTCAGGAACACGATCTCGGTGCCGTCGCGACGAGACGCCATCGTCGCGCCGCCCTGTCACGGGAATGAGCATCGGTCACGCGAACTTCTTTTTCGTCATGAAAAGAGGAATCGTAGTCCAATAGCGAAAAAGAAATCTTATTTTTTAATCTTCACAAAAGGCTTTTGTTAGATAGTAGTAATTTCATATTTTGTCATTTACACATTTTTATCCTCCATGGAACCTTTTTGGTATTCTTACTTATTTAAATAATTTGAGTAAATTAAAGTGTTACATTAATCTTGTATTAGAATCCAGCAATCATTATACTCTATTTTCCGCTTTAACGTTTTTCAATTTGAGCAATATCTTAGTGAAATATTTCTCTTTGTTCATTTGACACTGCATTCAAAAATAACTTCATATAGTCCAAAATGCATTTCATTCCTTTCCTTCTGTATTGTTTAGGGTTATTCCCAAGTTAGCGTTTTTATAAAGTTATGTTATTTGTGGTTCAACGAAAATCCTTTCTTTTGTCATTCTTCTTCTTCTTCCTGTGCCCTATCCTCAGTGAACGTTGGCGATCATTCTGGCCCATATTCCTTTATTGACAACGGCTCTAAATAATTCAGCAGATGTCTTTCCGGTCCATTGTCGCAAATTATGTAGCCATGAAATTCGTCGTCTTCCGGGGCCTCTCTTACCATCCATCTTGCCTTGCATAACCAATTGTAGGAATTCGTATTTTTGGTTACGCATTATATGTTAAGAGTATGCTAACTTCCTTTCTTTAATGATCTTCATGATTGCTCTCTCCTTTCGCATGCTTTGCAGAACAGTTTCCTTGGTTACGTGATGTGTCCAAGATATTCTCATCATACGTTGATAACACCACATTTCTATAACCTCAAGTCGTTTACGTGCAACCTTCGTCAATGTCCAAGATTCTACACCGTACATCAGTATTGAGAATACGTAGCATTTTAGTAAGCGAGTTCTTAGTTATAGATTCAATTTCATATTACATAATAATGTTTTCATGCGATTGAAATAGACTCTGTCTTTCTCGATACGTATTTTTATTTCTTTTTTGCTCCCACTTATCATTTAGTTGTGCGCCCAGATATTTGATGGATGATACTGTTTCAATAAGAGAACCTCTGACGCGAAATTGTACATTTTGGAGTAAGTTTTTGCTTATTATCATAACCTTTGTTTTGCTTATATTTAATCGCATGTTGTATTTTTTACAGATCTCATCTACCCTTTCTATCAGTCTTTGAAATCCCTCAGCTGTGTCTTCAAGAAGAACAGTATCATCTGCATGTCTCAGATTACTGATCAAAACCCTATTTAGAGAGATACCGTCTTTTACCTCTTCAAGAACTTTCCGAAATAGTTTTTCTGAATAGATGTTAAAGAGTAATGGGGATAGCACACAACCCTGCCGAACACCCTGACGAATTTGGAATTTTTATGATTCGTTTTCCTTTACTTGAACAAATGATTCTTGTTTTCAATAAAGGTTGGAAATAATTCGTAAATCTATATCATCCATTTGATGCTCTTGTAATGTTTCTATTAGTTTTTGATGATTTACTGGGTCGAAAGCTTTTTCAAAATCAATAAAGCAGGTAAATACATCGCAATTTAGATCACGACTTCGCTGAATTAAAGCATTTAAACTAAATAGCGCCTCTCTTGTGCCTAAACCGTTTCTGAAGCCAAATTGCGTATCGCTAATGTTTTGTTCAAGTTTCAAGTATATTCGTCCAGATATTATTTTAAGCAATACTTTTAGAACATGACTCATAAGACTGATGAATCTATAATCCGCACATTTTTTGGCTGTGGGCTTTTTGGGGAAAGGAATAAAGGACGAAACTAGCCAGTCATTAAGAATATTTCCCTTGCCATAAACATGATTAAAAAGATCGGTTAAGATATCTAAATGGTCTTCTTGGATTAGTTTGAGCAAGTCACCACAAACTCCATCTAGTCCTATGGCCTTTTCTTCTTGAGATTTCTTATTGAATTTGTTACTTCTCCTTATGTGATAGGAGGCTCTCATATTATTTCTTTTTCTGCAAGTTCACCTCAGCTTTTGTCATTGAATAATGATTGCATATATTCTTTCCATTTCTCAACCTTATGCTCGGCTTCCACAGTCACTAGTCCATTTTTGATCGTAATAATCCCCCTATCCATTTTTCTTCCTACGCCAGCAGTTTCTTTCAGTTTTTTGTGTAGATTAAACAAATCATGCTGATGGTTTGGCAGTTCTGTTTCGTCGCATTTTTTATTCGTCCAATCTTCCTTTGCTAGTTTTATTTTATTTCTAATCTCGTTGTGGACATTCTTGTATTTTGTATGATCTTTATTCTTGTATTTTCTACGTTTTTCCATAAGCTCCAAAATTTCATCTGCCATCCATTTTTGTTTCTTTCTTTTCGTGTTTGTTACAAATTTTTCTTTAGTAGTTTCTTTAATTATACTCTTGTCAGCATTCCATTTCCTTTCTACATCAGTCATGTTCTTTTTTATTTCGTCGATCTCATTATGTAGATGTTTTGTCATTGCTTGTTTTGTCATTGCCTCACTTGAAAGTATAAATGTCTCTTTTAAATATAAATAAATATTTTCTTCTCTATTCGAAGCTTTAACGAAAATCTTCAGCGTTTTTGATTTGATTCAATATTGCCACGAAAATACCATTCTTTTACAATCTAATGTTTGGCCTTGACTCTACCATTTATATCAAAATCAAGAATATTTGGCATACCTCCTTATAGTTTTGTTAGTAATGCTACTACTGTTAAATCAGCGCAAGTCATCCATTTATGTTCTTGGGTTTTTATTTTTATCACAAGAATGTTTTTGTAAGTTTCTTTCATATTTACTGCATCAGCTAGAGGCACAGATGACAGTTTATTTCTGTTAAAAAGCAAAGTATTTTTAAACTTGTTTTAGAAGAACTAATAGAAAGTCTTATGTTCCGTCGCCCGGGGACATCATTACTCATAGCCAGTAGTATGGCTGAGTTTTATTTAAACAGTTTTAGGGTTAAGATTACACTACAAGAAATTAATCCGAGGCTACCCATGCTTCGTCTGTAAAAGTACAATTACATAGAATATTTTCTCGTTACTTTTATTAATAATGGCATATTGCTTATTTCTTATTGGCTCCTTTCTATGGGACTTTACTTCTGATTGAGGCCCAGTTTGGATTTTAAGATAGTTAATTGGCTAACTTTTCTATATATTTTCTTGAAACTTCGGATGTTCTTTGTTGATGTAGATATGTTCAGACATCATGCCCATTTCATACTCGAGAATTTATGATGAGTAACATTATAAGGCATGATATGCTAAAAGATAGTATCATTACATCCAATAAACTAACTTAATAGAGGAACGAATCTCCGGATTATCAAAAATTTCGACATTAATAGAATATTAATTGCTTTGAGTAAGCAACAATATTTTATCATATGCTTACACAAATGGTGTTTTAGGAATTTTAACCCAACATAAACGACTCCTTAATAGGCAGATGGAATTCTCTTCCGAAAATTACTACCCACACGCATTTCTCCGCCACTAGAAGCCCAATTACCGGAGCAATGTAAATGTGATAATTGCCAGAAGCAAACTCTCATTACTAATAATGGCAAGTTTAGTTTAACTAACCTTTAATAATAAGGTAATAATAAATAACACAAGTAATTTTATAAATTTATTGTAGCGTTTCTTTTCTGCAATCCAAAAAATTATAGAACCGAAACCAGGTGGAACAGGAATTGTTGACTATTTTTGGAAAAATGTTTAAAACAATTTAATATTATTTTTTTAATACAACTAGTACTTTAAAAATCATATATTTTAAATTCCGTCTCAAATTTCGCTAAAAAAAGTCAATACTTGTCACTTGACCGCTATGACGTCACATGCTGTCAAAGACTGTTTGTTGCGAAGAAACTGACCACCATAAAATAATCAATTTTCGGCAAATTCGAACTATTTGCTTTAATAAATCCACTTTCCATCATGGGAAAACTTCTTAGAATCGTTCAAAGGGAATAGTAAGCAAATTTCGAAGAAATTGCACGGAAATCACTATATAATAATGTTAACCTAACAACCTAGTCTTTGACAACAATGAACAAGTGACGTCATTACTATAAGATGAACCTTTTGGAAAACATGTCAATCAGTTAATGAGTATCTTCCAATTATACATACAAAAAATCCCCTTCACGCCTACTACGGGGATTTTTAGATAGGAGATAATTAATAATTAGCGAATGTCCTAATTTAATAGGTATGAATTAAAACAGACCACCACTCGTGGCCTTGTATTTGTCAATTTGAACCAATTTCAGGAGCCAAGATTCATTATAAATAAAAATAAGTTTTTAAATTTGTATCATATTTGATTGCTTTTGCTAAACATTAGCGGTTTCTCGTGACAATTCGAAGTAATGTTTCAAGTTTGAAGCGTCCATAATGAAGTGGATAATAATGTTCATTATTAACATTTCCACTGCTTAAAATTGTAAGTATATAAGAACTTTACCAGACGTTAAATGTCGAATTTTTTATTTTTCAAAAAAAAAAGATCCAGGAATCAGAATGCATCTAAGTTTTTTGAAATATGAAGGAAAAAAATGCGAAATAAAAATGATTATTTTTAATTGCTTTGTAATATATTCTCTATTATGTTCTAATATTGCTCCCTGTTTTTTTAACATTTACTACTACACCTATTTTCTTTTTTGCGTTAGTTCAATCCCCCTCATGGAATATTTCTGATATTTTATGAATTATTTTATTTTACCTTTCAACTCTTTAAATTTTATTATCTTTACTCTCATATAAATCGTAAAATTATATAAAATAAACCCATTATTTTTACAAGTCAATAAATAAAGAAAAAACTAGTATAATATGTAGTAGTAAATTCAAAAACTTTGTTGTTTATATTTCTGGTAAATATTTGAAATATTTTTCCGTTTGTTGAAGATAAAATATTGTAAAACTTGAATGAGTCTGCGTTACTAGTATATAAACATTTCGCGTATAAAATCCAGTAATAATTTAATTCGTATAATAGGTACATTAAAGCCTTGAATGTATTTTAAGTTACTTTTGATTATATCGGAATGAAATTGTTTCCCAATATTTCGTCCTCAGTTATCTGAAGCTTCTTCGAAAATTTTTGCAATATGACATTTACTTACAAATTGGACGTGCGTTTACATGAACCAAGTTAAAGCCTTCTTATGATTTCTGAAACTTCGTTTCCTTTAACTCAGATTCGAAATATTATATTAACCCAGGAGCTTAGTAACTTTTGGTAACCAATGAATAGACATGACTCCACCAACGTTTTTTACATGTATTTTGACCCCTAATTACCAATATTGAGGGTGGATTTCCGCAAAATGAGCAAATAATTTATTATAAACAAAAAAATTTGTTATTAACAAAGCCACACAATTTTTTTTTTGCCTGGGGTTCTAACTATGTCTACTATATATTTTTGGGGTCTCTCAATCTGAATCCGGGGTCCGTTAAACCCCATCACGTCAGGGTTTTGCTATAACTCAAAAAACCTCAAAATTAAGACAATTAAGCATTATTGAAAGTTTTTAACCTAAAACCAATGCTGTTAAATCCCTAATGATTCGTAAAGACTCCATGATCCGAAGATCCCATAACATAATAAGTCCATAACCCCATGATCCTATAACCGCATAATCATGATATTGAAATATATAATCATCTAATTATAAAATAAACAATATATAAAAATCTTCAATTATTATAACTATTTTTACATCTGTTGGTGCACCGCTTTAGTTTTGTTTTTTAATTTTAATACTTTCCATATATTTTTGTTCATTCGATATAAAGCATTCAACGTAACAGTTGATTTTCAAAGATAATAAAGTTTCTGATGAAGAAATTACTTTTGTTTTAAACGTGATCTTTAAAAAATCGAGAAACTGCATCTCATGTTGATGAAAATTTCCTTTGTACGAAGTTTGCTCACAAATAATACATTTGTTAGTATCTATAGCATAACTATTAGAGCGCCTCGTTGATAATTGCATAAATCTTGATCCTTGATTAAATTTAACTTTTTTTACCTTTCTCCATATCATATCTACTTAGATCACTATTTCATCTTCCTAGATTTTCTTTTTTAACTTTTAAACTATCTAAGATTTTTGTGTATATTTTTTATAACACTCATTGGTACTTGAACAAATCTAAAGATTACATCAATCGCATTCAATCAATCACATCTTATATTAAATTAATGTTTAGTTAAAGTTGCTTGAAACTAAGTAATATTATATAATTATATGTATAAAGTTTGTAATAAAGTAATTTTACCTTCTTTGGCGAAAGAGAAAACCAAATGGCCCGATACAAATCGGCACCGTTGCGTATTCGACACCTAGCATCAGTTAAATGTATCCCTTTTTATTTTTTGACAAATAATGCACAAATCAGTGTTAAAAAATTAACCTTTTTCGTCTTTATTCAACAACTTGTCTATTTCGAATATTAAACTCATCAGTGCGCGTGAATAAAAGTACAGGCAGTAGCGTCACTAACACATTGCAACTTGATTAGTTATTAACTCGCCAATATATTAATACGATCATAATTTTTCTAATCGTTAACCCTCAGCTTAAAAATACTGTATATCTGATGTACTATAATGTAAACAGTAATTGCAAGAGTGCGATATTATATTTTATTCATTATACCACATTTTAAACAGGAATTGTAATTATTATGCAGAACCGATATCGGTTACGAAAACTCACTAGGCTCCCCGAATATAGTTTTTACCGCGGATTTTCGGCTTTAGTTATCCGAAATTTATTCAGAAATTTTTACACTTTGAGATAAACTCTTCAATAAACAATTCATAACGATGTATGTTACGTGATCAATCTTCAAGCCTTTCTATCATATCCATAGCGTCGTTTCCCATTTAAGTGGGATTTTAAATATTACTAGGTTTTGCCCGAGGTTGCTTGACTCCCTCTTATTATAGCTTAATTATTCATATAAGAAAACCTTCCTCGGGAGACCCTCTAGGTAAGCGCAAAGACTGCCAAATTTGTTCTGGAATTATAAGCAGACAGAGAGATATGTTATAAATAGAGATACTAAATGTAAATCGATTAAAGTCATATAAAAATATTGAACTGTCATCACAAACCATCTGGAAGATAAGGATCCAGAAAATTACAGTTTTAAACACACTTTCATTGACCCAATAGAAGTTAGGAGCACAGGGAGAATGGTGGCCCCTTAGGCTTCATTTTCAATTAACGTTTTTTTGTTATTAACTCATTTTAGTAAATAAGAAAATATCCTAACTAGACACATCTTCCTCTGCCTAAGGCTTTACTCAAAATAAATGGAAAAGACGCTGATACGCCTGTTTTACAACAGAATAAAAAATAAGTTGTGCTGCCGTCAATACTCCAGATGGTGATATATGGCCACTTTTTCTCTCAAAAAATAAATGCAACTTAATATTTTTTATCACAGTAGTCGCAAATAAATACTTTTTTTAACGGTTGCAATGACCATTAAACAGCAAAGTACGAACTTCAGCTCATCTTATACATTGGCTAAGTTCGTAGTCCTAATCTTGCCTTTTCAAATACTTTTTTTAATTTTTGTAGAGAGGGCCCTTTTTCTTTATAAGGTTAAAATTGAGAGAACCTAACCGTAGAGTCTCTCCCGAATCATAAAAACAATTTACATTAATGTGCATATGATTGTGGAAACTCAAGGAACAACAAGACCCATACCAATAAAACGCGGAGCAAGACAAGGAGACTCAATAAACCCTAAATTGTTTAATGCTGCGCTAGGAGAAATATTTAATTAATTAAAATGAGAAAACAAAGGCATTAATATAAATCGACAAAGATTCACAACAGGTAGGCTTACAACTAACAAAGAAACCATGGCAAACGCAGAAAATCCGCAAAATTTAACCGTGACAAATAGAACGCTGGCATATGTCGGAGAATACATCTATCTAGGGCAAATGATAAAGTCGGGAAACCTAATCAAACTGCTAAAATTGAGCGGGATTAGTTTTGGTATTATAATTTAATATAAAGGAACATCATGGTCAGCCGTTTGGTATTTGCAGTTCAATTTTGGAAAGTTGGATTGAACTGTCGCTGTTTTGTGAACGCGCGCATTTTCATGAGGCAGGAGCAGGACGTTTTTGATCAATAGCTGAACATAGTTTTATTAATGTATTAGAGTAGGTCTCTGCTGTTACTTTAATGCTTTTTGGCATGTATTGAACTAAAATAATTCTTGGTTGATCCCAAACGCCGTTGGCCATACGCTTCCCCGCTTAAGATTGTGAGCGGGCCTTTTTTGAAGGTAAAGAACCTTTATGACCCATTATATAGACTCTAATTTTGTTTCTCTGTCCAAGTAATATACCAGAGTCAAAAATTTCAAATAACTTTGACACATTCGCTGTGTAATAAGTTTTTATTCGGGAATCAACAATCTGGGAACTTACCTTGCTGAATTGAACTCATGACTAGTTGGTTATTTCGAATTGTCAAGATGCAAATATAGTACCCAAGAAACAAATTTAAATACATATCTATAGGGGCGAACAGGTAATGTACGAAATATGATTTTTTTTATGTTTTCAACCGATTTTACCTCTACTCGTAAAACCTACAAAACTTTCTATTAGTCAGTGTTCACTTATCATTTAATGTAACATTTAGATTACCTGTTTTTAAATTATTGGTATTTATGTTGTAGAATATAAAAAGAATAAAATCCACGTTTTTCAAATTCAAACTTTAGCGCTTACGCGTACTTAAAACACTGATTTGACAGACCAATAACACCGATCATGGAATATAGGAAGTTTAAAATTTCCCCAGATCGGTAAATTATTGTTATGTGTCATATTAGCCCAAGGTCACTGAAATTATTATATTATTGTAGTGCTTTGAACTCATTTATAAGTTTTTATGTAAATAAATACATAAAGAATTGTTTTTCTGATACTTTAATCTTGTACGCTATCTATTTAATGTCTTTAGAGGTATATTTTAATATAAAAGGCGAAAAAAATTTAAAGTCCCTTCCAACACGATACCAACACATAAAAGTTATACAAAATCGGAATCACTCAGGCCTATCACTAATGTATGTGTTTTGATTATCCTATCAGGTCTATCATTAATATATGGGTTCTGATTATATATGATAACTATTCGGCTGTGGTCAAAATTCGTTACGTGACAAATTGAAAAATATCAGTTCCTTCGATCAAAAAAATAGCTGACGTCCTAGAAAAAACCAAGGTCATTTTTTGGCTTAGCTTGACAAAATACCCATAAAATGAGTTCAAGTTCGAAGAAGGGAAAATATAATTTAAATTTTGCACACGGCCGTCAAAGTGATGATTGTACAACATAATTTTAAACAACTATCGCTAGGTATTGTGAAAACCATATCTTGGTCAGATGATCGGATCTTACTTTATTTGCATCCTTGTGTCTTACTAGTACGTTTGTCATATTAAATTTGTTATTTCTCTGGCTACAAAGTTATCTCTTGAAAGTTCCTAAACAAATTTCTTTAAGCTCATTTTCAGATTTGTCACCGCAACCCAGTTCATATTGAATTAAATTTTTTAATACATAATCGATACTCGCAATCTGCTTTTTAAAATTAGCGCGGCAACCTTGCTAAATAAAGCTACTGAGTAGAATTGTGAGAACTAAAACATGTTGGTTAATCTTCACCATATTACAATTAAGAAGAAAATATATTTTACCTCATCTACACGCTGGATCACAATTTACCCGACAGTTTGGCGAAGGTATTGAAAATAGAATTTCTTACTTATTTGCTCCGCAAGTTTATTTTACCTTACGAGAAAAGATATATTAGCTTATTCAAAAAAGCGTTGTTTGAAAACGAAGATTTTTCAAAACAGTCTGGATAATCTTCAATTATTTGGAAACTTTCCTGCGACGTTGTGATAATATTTTCCTTTGACGAAATATTATGTAACTTGTGCTGTGTGGGTATAATTTCCTGTTAATTGCTACAAGAAAATATATTAAATTTTAATTGAATACTCTATTTTCCTATCACTTATAGCATAGCAGTACTTTACATTAATCAAAATATCTTTTGAATTGCCTGAAATTAGAATTTAGATAACTTATTTGTAAAAAATTTTCATATTTTAATTTAATTTTATATAATCCTCTATTTTGGAACTTCTAAAACTTTTTATTATTCGATTTTATCGCTCTCAAGTTTATTTATTGTTCTAGTGTTTACTCCCAAAACTATTAAAAATAATGTTTCCAAACACTTTATGAATAATAATAATGATTATTATTATATTGATTTCAAGCCAAACGGCTTCGCACTCCCTCCAGGGAATATTAACTCATACCAGATATACAAAGATACCAAAAGTATGAAGCTGTGTGGGAACCCTTTGTTCCCTCAGCTGTAGCGGCGTTGAATCGTCTGCCTCGCATATTGCTCTATGTAGTGTGGAAGAGTCCGCTGATCTGTGGAAATATGAACGTACGTTTATTACTTGTTGGTCGAGCTGCTTACCAATATCCACCAATCATCTTCCTCCTTGATGTCTTGGAAGCATTGCACGTTCAATAGCACTCCGAAGATGATGTTTTTGTGCTTTTGTTAGGAGTGTTCTTAGGTTTTTTTTGCAGGTTTTAGATGTCCATTTTACAATTCCAAAAGAGTAGCTAAGTGCAGAGCAAGCATACGTGTTGAGCGCACAACACAAATTTCTACCATTTAGGTTAGTTCTTAATATCCGCCTTACCCTCCTGATAAATTCGGCTGTCAATTCGGCTTTTATAGTGCGAGGATTAATTCTTTTAGCCTATTTCATACCTAGGTATTTGTATGTTTGTTCTGCTTCCATTGCAGCTATGGTTTCACCGGTCTGCATTTCAAATGCTCCGGGTTGTATCTTACCTTTAACGATGTTCAAAATACGGCACTTGTCACATTCAAATTACATTCCGATATCCCCGGAGAATTCCTCTTTAAGCATTTGTTCCAGCTGGTTTCTGGTAGCAGCCATCAGTTTAAGATCATCCATGTATAGAAGATGATTCGCTCTTACTACCTCTTCGTTGTTATTTCTAATACTAAAGCCGTATCTGGTGGAGTTCAAACGGCGTGATAGTGGGGTCATTGCAAGGCAGAACTACAAGGGGCTAAGTGAATCGCCCTGAAATATTCCCCTTCATATCGCTATTGTGTTTATTATTATAATTGGTATTATAATTAAATTCCACCAGATGCGGCTTCAGTATTAAGAACAGTCGTGAAGAGGTAGTAAGACTAAATCATCTTGTGTATACGGATGATCTTAAATTAGTGGCTGCCACCCGATGCTGTTCGACTTTAAAAATGCTGCATATTGGACATTTAGTTACTCTTAGAATTGTGAAATGGGGGGACGAACATGGAAAATCTACAGAAGAAAGTCGGAATACTCCTGACAGGGGCACACAAACATCATCCTGATCGAACAATGTTCCCATAATACCACGATACCACGGAGGGAGAAGATTGGTGAGTAGTTTGTGTCGCATCAGCACTCTGCGAGGCAGATAAATCAGCAGCGTGCGGTTGAGGACATTAACTGATTTTTCATCACCAACCTAACCAAGAGAAGCTACAGAAGCCCCTTCATGGATGACACCGAAATGAAACAGGAAAATGTCAGCAAATTAGCGTCGAACTACCCTTAACCCAGAACGACCAATGCCGCTATAGATGTTAAACATCAGCGTCAATCCAGATATATCAGGATCATGCCAAACATTTGCTGCATTGGAGTGCAAGGAAAAACACGATTCAGCCAACAAAATAAAAAAAAATCAAACTGCTGCAGATAGAGAAAGTGTTCTACTAGGAATACAAACAGACGCCTATACTGGGTAAGAACTTCAAGCTGTACTGAGATCGAACTGTGCTTACGGATCATATAGTTACCCATAACAGATGAGACCTCATTTTAGTAACGAGTTTAGGAGTCTCCACCACTAACAGCAACAATCTAAGCCCCAAGAATAATGAGAAGATCACCAACTACAGAGACCTGGAGGTACATACAGTTAGAAATGAGTAGCGTCTGCATAATCTCCATTATTTTACTAACAACCGGCGTAGTACCGAAGAGTCTTCTAATTAATATCAAAGGATTTGACCTTAACGAACACCTGTATAAAGCTGTGTAAGGGGCAGTGCCACTTGGAACTGCTCCAGCTGCTCGGAAGTGTATGGAAATGCAGAGAGCTATAACATCATCTAGAGCTCGACAATATGGAAAGGACCTCCACAGAGATTCATCCCCAGAAGTTGATCCAGCCTCTCTCTTGGGAGGGGGGATATCACAAGACTACAGTATGACAAGCAAAAGCGATTTGTCGACGGGGGAAGTGGAGCATCACCGACATTCACTTTCCGAATGCAGCCAGCAAGAGCGATTCTATTTTCTGAATTTGAAGCTCTGGTGGGGCAAATGCCTCTTGATATCTAGGCTGAGTGAATGTTTCTTGAAGGAAGTACCAGGGCCGTTTTGCTAAGTCTGTCAAAAATAAAACATTTATTTCCCCAAGAAATGTAATTATTACAAAAAAAAAGAAGATAGGAGAAAAATATTGAAAAAGCGAAAATTAATTAAATTGGAAAGAATACGGAGTAACACATGTGAGATCTTGTGGGTAATTTTTATGCCGCATATAGAACACAATGATAACGTATAGCTTTATTTTAAAATTATTGTTGACTAAAAACAATGGAATGCTCTATAGGATGCGGAAAAATCTGTTAACTTTAGAAAGTGAAATAACGGAAGCTATCTCCCATCCTTGAGGAAAGTAAGATTTCAATACATTTATTTATTATCTAAGTGAGTCAACAGGACAGCAAAGCAAAATTAATGTTATATTTAGTTCATATGGGTCAAAGTTTTAGTTTTAATATTTTTTGTATTTATAGTATTGTTTCTCTGAAGCAAGTGAAAAAAAATCATTGAGGATTAATTTATTATTGTTATAAAAAGATTTCCACAAAATATTTGTCGGCATCTTTTAGATGCACTTGATGGAATAACGTTAATTATTTTTAATTTCTTCAATTTTTGTTTTTGGGTAGAATTACAAATTTAAAATTTAAATATACCTTTTTTCTAACTTTATGGCAGAAGTTGTGAAATTTTGTACTTGTTTATAATATATCCAATCCTCCGACTTCTTGATTTGTTTAGTATATTATGTAGCTATTAGTAGGTAACGAATATTACCAACAATTAAGTTTTTGTTAAGTACAGCTGAACCCAAACATGCTCTTTATAGTATCTACGCTCTTGAACTTTTTTTACCCACTTTATTTTCGTAGAAATTTTACCATGAAATATTTTAATATTTATAGTAGAGAAAGTTATATCCGACTTTCTTGGAAATAGTAAAAATGTAAACCAAAGATAAAAATCAAATTTTTTATAAACTAATTTTCTTGTCAAACATGGTGCAATACAAGGTACACCTGCCAATTTACTCATAAACTTGAGATAATTTAAAAACGCTTGATGTAGGAAACATAAATTTAGTTCAAGTGTTATGATCTGTTTGGATGTCTATTTTTATAAACAGGACGTAGAAAAAGTAACCGTTTAAGACTTATTATTAGGCAAACTATCCTGAGATCCCAACCTCTTAAAATATTTGTTCGATTTTTTGAATTTATGCTCCCACGTTTCCTTTAAGTGAATATTGCAAGTTCACAATCAACGATCGTGGTAATGGTAAAATTTGACAGTCTCGTTATACCTATAAAGTTGTTAACCCTTTAATATTATTTGTATATATCAGACATAACGTCCATATAATAAGAGATTTTTTTCATCCATTGGTTTAGATAAATTTTAAAGTTACCAATAATTTTTGCCTAAAAAGTAATAACCAAATGGATATAATAATCACGTGGTCTTTTTAACTGTAAAATATAACCTTTTTTTTTTCAAAGAATTTCAAAAGAATAGTCAAATTGTTTTCATCGCATTTTTAGTTGTTTTGCAATTATTTTTGGAATTGTTTTTTTTTTAAAGTAGTATAATGTAAGATCAAAAACTCTGTTTTTTAATATTTTTTTTTTGTTGTAATTCAAATTATTTGATAAAAAATTGAATTAAGTTAAGTTTAGTAAGACTTTGCATCAAGTTGATAAAGTTTTATTACTGTGCTCATGAGTTTCCATAATTACAATTATTTAAACAAAATTTATTGACAAAAATACATTCGAAAAAAGATTTTAGTACAGGAAACTAATTTTCTTCAAGGTAAATTTGACTAACCCAGAAATGAACCAGACTAAAAAATGGAAAAATGTGAAAGTTTTGCTGGAGAGTTAAGAAATGGTATATACACATGAATAAAAAGTTATAAAAAGCAAGTGGCATTTTCGAAAATTTTGAGAAATTATGTGGTTTTGTATAGTTCCAATACCTATACATATCCAAAAATTTAAGAAATTGTGTTTAAAGATTACATCAAGCTATTATAGATGAAAAAATAATGGTATTTGCGTTTAGTAAATTTAGAGATGGCAAAGTATAATTTGGTTAAGTCTTACACAATTGATTTGAGAATGTGGCTAATGTAGCCTTACAATGTAGAATAAAATCTCAAAATAATAAAATACCCGTGAATTGCCTTGAAAATGTATCACTGGCGAATCTACTTGCAGTCCTGGAATGTCGTAATACTACACTCGTAGCGTAACTTAAAATTTTAACCTAAAAAAATAAAATATATCAAAATAGAAAAACATTTAACACTTGTCAACGTGCGTTAATAGGAGAATTGTACTAATCTGTCCTTCTATTTTTGAATGTCAACCAAGATTTTCCCAAAATTCGGTCGGTGACCAGCTGACTAAAACCAAAAAAGTACACGGTCCGGAGATATTAAGCTCCTAAACTATTGGGTCTAAAGAGAGAGTGAGTTTCAAATTATCAAGTCCAAATGGCTGGGAGCCGGTAAGCATTAAACCCCAAGTCTCCTTACTCCCATAATCGAAGGAAAGCGAATTGTACTTGACCAAGACCGCAGATAGACGAACGCAACGCACTCGGGACGAGCTGAACGTGTCCAATACTGCATTCATTTAATAGATCTCTGACCTTGGTGAACCCTTGTTTGAGGTTAGAAAACAGAAGGCCCGATTAGTTCAATGTTTCTCTCCTAATGAACGGTGACATAATTTTCGAGTATCAAATGAGTTTTTCTATTATTCAGACAGCCATTATGAGAATTTTTTTGAGGTTAGAATTTCAAGTGTAATGAAGTTTTGTAACACTGCTATAAGTTTAGTAACTCTAGTATAAATTTAGTCTTTAGATATTCCAGGACAGCGTGGTCGTTTTGCTGTACACTTTCAATGCAATTCACGGGAAGGTTACCAATCGGAATTTGATCCTGTTTTTTTGAACATTTAATCTTCAGTTATACAGCTACATTAGTCGCAGTCTCATATCTATGAATGTAAGGTCTAATAAAGCTATACCGCCACCGGCTTGTTTACGTAAGCACCTGTATTTTTCATCTTTAACAGCTCGTATGTATGGAAATGCGTAGAGTTGGGAGTCAGTACACTGCGACCTGGTAGATCTATTGTGCCCCCCTACTGCTGCCCTAAGAGTTACCTTATCGGCTAGAGCAGGTCCTCCAATCTTATTTCCCCCAGGAATCTCAGAATATTGGACGGCTTCAGGGTGGGTAGCTATCCTTCTTCGATTTGGTGTGCTCCCAAGAACCGATACTAAAAAAGGTATCTCAGCCCTTTTCCTCGCGAATTTGTCCACTATTTCATTTCCCTCTATCCCGATATGTCCCGGTACCCACATGAGAGTAATTTTATTATTCTTACTCAAATCACTCAGTTCCCCTAGGCATTCCCAGACCATCTTAGAACTGATAACTTGAGAACTCAACGCACTGATGGCTGCTTGACTATCCGTCATGATGATAATCTCTTGGCCGTGATAGTTTTTCTCCTTGTTAAATTGAATACACATTCTAATAGCATGTATGTGTGGAAAATGCTTCGTGACTTACACAAGCTTTCGCAGTGTCTGGTGCCGGGTCCATATACTCCTACTCCAGTTCCCTCCGTTGTTTTGGAGTTACAGCTTTTATAATCTTTAAATCTTCACTGATCTGAATTTCTGTTACAGCATTTTAATATACTTGTAACTTTTTGGAAGTGTGCTCCGACTTTATGTGCAGTAATTCTTTATCGTTACATACTAAACAATGGTTCAGCAAATCTACCTAATTCTAAACGTAAAAAGAAACTTATCCACTCTCCATATGTTGTATATCCACAATGGTTCAAATCACCCAAAATTTTGCAAAGAGAGAAAGAAAAAGTTTTGAACAGTATAGAAACCTCTACATTAAATAAGAGAAATGATGATAAGAAATGTTCGTTTGTCCTTGCAATGGCCTGGAAATAATTTTGATCATTTTTGCAGAAATGAGATGCCGTTTTTCAAAATTTCGAAACGCGTTGGCCTTGAATTAATAACTAAAATTTCTTGCAGGTGATATATAATTAGCATTTGATGAAATGTTCTAGTTGAAGTTACTTCAATTCTGACTATGATAATAGTATAAACAATACCATTTTTATATGATTCTTTACGTCCAGTCTAGGAGGTAACTCCAACCCAGAAATTATAATTATATTATAACAAACTAATCAGGCCTTATTATTCTATCATTATTGATAGTTACAACGTGGAGCTAATTCCTAACCCTCTCTTAGGTCAATAGGTAGTATTGGGTAAACAATTTACGTAAATTCTAGTTTTCTAATCCTATACCACAAATCTTACAAATTTTATTAAAATTAAATAAGCTAGGTAAAAATTAAAGATTAAATACATAGTTACTTTTAGAGCTATTATATTACAGATCTTTGGAGCATTACAATGAAAGAGTATAGAGAATCTCAAGCTGCTGAACCTGATATATCTAAAATATTTGTGATTGCTTGTAGACAGTACATGTTTTCACATTACAGAAAAAAAAACTAACCTGGAGGGATAGCAACTAAATAGATTTAAACGCTAACTACACCCAAGCGGCAGTTTTCTATAAAATAAGATGTACCAATACCTGGATACTTAGTTCCATTATAGGGCCCAAATTCGAGTAATATTGAAGTCTTACTTCTAAATTGGAGGGCCAGCCTCCAAAGATATTTCGAAATTACGATTTTAGTCACAAATTGACTTATTAAGGAACCTTTTTTACAGATTCTCTTATGTAATGCATTCCACCATAGAGGTTGCCCCACGACGAACTGCCGCGATCGATTCCTCGGACGAAGGGCAATATTTTCAAGATGGTGGCACTTCCGGTGATAACGGATATTGATGTCTTCTTGCTTATTTTAAATGCAATACCTTATCTGTTATTTCATTTTTAGATTCTACGTAAAATTGCATATTTCATGTATAATGCCCTATAGCTAAGTCTAACTGTTTTTGTCATATTTGAAGTTTTTGCAGGCCTAAATATAACTATCAATTTGTCCTACTTGAAAATCATTATTATTTAATTAGGGTTGGTTTATTTCTTGAAGGGAATCTACTTTAGTGCTCTTATATTTTGATAATAAATAAATACAGGATGATTAAAAACTAACAATAAATATTAACTTGAAAAAATTGTTAAAAATCAATATTTTTAAAGGTAAACCCTATATTTTTAAAATGTTATTTAGCATTAAAAATAAGGGTGACTTTGTATAAGGTTGTCTATTCCAAAAATTTGTAGTTTTTAACATTTTTATATTGTAAAAATACTAAACGACTTACTTATACGAGTTAATTCAGGTTGCCGCTCATGGGTGCCGCTCTAATTGGATCTAGAGATATACTTTCAAACGCGTCCCTTATCCTTGCCATGCAATTCTCGAACGTTGTTACTGGATTACAATTAATGATGTATGTTACCGTTCCCCATATAAAATAATATAAGACAGTCAAATCAGAGGAACGAGAAGGCCCGAGAAAAGGTCCATTCTTGGTAATCCACTTGTCATAAAATGTTGCTTCTAAGAAGTTACTGGAACCGTTCTGTGTAGTGGGGCGCCATCTCGTTGGTAAAATATTTGCCTGGGTTTCGCAAGAGGTAAAATGCTTAAATATTGATTATCTTACTCTTCTAGAATATTTAAATAGGTTTCTCTAACAAAAGTTGATACATAATTTAAAATAAGTATAAAATTTGCTTTGTATTATTAATGAATTACCATTTCAGTTTTCTTGATAGAAATGTAGTTTTACTATTCCATCATTTTTTACAGCATAAAATGTCAATTGCCAGGTTTCCGCAATCTTACTGCACGAGGATTTGAATCACTCTAAAAATGAGAATAGTGTCAATTAAAAAGGTAATTTTTCGTAAATTTTCCTTCGTCAGTCCCAATTGTGTTATTCAAAAATCGAGGGTTTTCTTGTATCATCGTTAATATAAATTCGCAAAATTTACTCTTTTCGGCAAATTAGTATTTGTTAGGTGTTGAACCAAAGATATTAAATACGGGTGGAAGTTATGTTTCAACAGAATTCTATATATTGAGCTATTTGAGATTCCTGTTGGTAGAGCCACTTGTCTTAATGATGTCATAGGATATGCAGCAGAATATCCCAGAATTACAATTACGACATTTTCATCACTGAGAATAGATTTCCTTTAATGCATTTTTGCCTTAACGGTGTCAAAATTTTCGAAATATTCCAATATTCATTTAACCCATGACAGTTTTTGTTTACCTGGATATCTATCGGCAAATGTGTGGCATGTTCTTGATAAAACTTTGTTACATTCCCCAAAGATAATAAACAAATTTAAATAATCTTCTTGTGTATAATTTAATCGCCGCGGCAGAAATAGTGACATTTCTATAGTGCTTTATTGTTTTCTTTCGTCCTGTTTCACCGTCATGACCAACTAATAACAAGACTAAAAAGCCGTTTTTACATTACAAAAATATTAAATTACCAATATTTCAAAAACTTTTAATTTTTCAAATAAAAAACCTCATTCCAAGTCACCCCTATTTTTAATACTAAATAAGATAACATTATAAAAATAGAGGTTTTACATTTAAAAAAAAATTTCAAGTTAATATTTAATATTAGTTTTTGATCACCCTGTATTTTAGCCGAATTGACCCCATGGACTTTAGTAAGCTGTCAAATTTTAAGAATTTTCCAAAGTAGATTTTCCGGGAAATCGATCGCGGCAGTTCGTCGTGGGACACCGTGTATATTGATCCAATAGTTTTAAGTGTATTACTTCTATTAATATAGAATTTGCATGAAAAACTTTTATACTCTGTAGTGACCTTTCTGAAATCATATTTCCTAATAATTTTCAGTGATTAAAAACCACTTTTATGATTGTCCTAACACACGTGTCGCACCTAAATCACCTTAAGCAGTTGCATTTTCTAATCAATAAAAAAAGAAGGCTTATGTATACTCCACATTAAGTTGATTTCCATTGTAACTTATGCTTGTTCATCTTTGATTAGGACAGGGATATAAAGCCATTCCTTATGGAATTGGTGACAAATTACGAACAACACATCAAATCGAATTGACCTTCTTAGACAATCATCCAGCCAACCAAACTCCAAATTTTACATCTTTGGGATTTCCCACAATTGAACATAAACAGGCTTAATAATGTCCCTTAGGTCGCAGTATAAAGAGGATTTAGGATGTTTCCCATTTGGGATTTAAAGATTTTATTTAAGACACTTGAAGAACCTCATGGAAATTCCTATAAAGGACTGTGATTTTTCACTTTTTAAGATTGGTTGTGAAGAACTTTTATTTATTTTGATTTCTTGTATTTTCTACGTGACAATAAAAAGTTATATCCTTTAAAAAGTGGACAGATATTGGTCAATATTTGTTAAGTAAAGAAAAATAGCTGGACTTTTGCTCACAAGTTCAAAAAACTTTTTATTTTTTCCTTATTTTATTTATCATAATGATAGAGGAACTTCGTGGTGTCATTGACTTTTGATTTTTTTTATTTTTACACTAAGATCTAACGTCATTAAAGAAAGGTGAATCCTTAAAAAAACTTTGAGCTGTTTATTTTGGATTTTATTTTTAAGAAACTCTGAACCATTGTTTTATATACTCTTTGCACGTATACTCTACATGTCCCTAGTTTTTTCATAATTATTGGGAATAAAAACACAAAAGGGCTAACGCTGTGTGGATTCCATTAAAACCTTTGGTCTGTCCTATATATGTTATGTCCACGAACTTTACATATAAAACTAGACTGCTCACGTAAATTATTTTTGGCCACCCCCCTACTGGTCGCCATTACGTGCCAATATTTGTATGGCAACATTGAATTCCCTGCTATTTTTTATATTTGCATGAATGTATCGTGTATAAATGTCAGTTCTATTATTCTAAATAATAACTATCTGTTTCTATAATATATTTAAGACAATAAATCACTTTTCGTTATTTTATGTGATTGGTTAATTAAGAATATTCAAGAAAAAGACCGGGAAAATTAAGTGTTTCTTAAACGGCCTGAAGGAAAACAATGATAACATGTTTAACTCAGTCTACGAACGTAAATATCTCCGCATTGGTGTTATTCTTTATCATCCGGTGAGTGACATCCTTCAAAGTAGTTCCCATTTAATTAAATAATACGTTCCCATCGGTATTTCCACTTCTTGAAGCATATATATGTACTGTTTCATATCCATAAAAACTCATCAATATAAATATAAAATGATTGTCTGATTCATGGCAATATTTTCTTTGTTAATTTAAATGAATTATAAACGGAGGAATTAAAAACTTATACCTGTATTTTAGAGTTACTACCCAACACGGCAACACTGCATCGTCTCATGTCTTGCTTTTTTGCTACTATTTACTATAACAAAATTTATTGAATGAGCTGGATTTAATACTCGGAATTTCTCATCTTGCGCTCTCGCCAAAAATAGCAAAATAGTTGCCAAGGTGTCCATAAATGGTGAAAATCTTATGTTTATTCAATGACCGACTATACCACATTAGATCGCTCACCTAGGATATAGAATAGATCTGGAAAAAATGCAATAACACTTCATAATTGGCGAATTTCCATTCGATGAAACAATGCTTATCTTTAAAGTTAAATACATTTCATTTCACAGACCATTTTGAAAATATTCATCTTAACTTTTTGATTTATGATATAACATCATATTCATAGAAAATCACTTTTATTAATTGTTATTTAATGAAACTATTTTTCTACGAGTATATTGCCTTGACTTTAAATAATTTAGTTTTTTTAAGGACTGGTAACTTAAAACGAATTATTGTTATTTTAAAAACCAAGGTTAAATATTTATAAAAACAAAACCAAGATAATCCTAATATATCATGCACACCACTTAAAAATTCAAAAGATTCTTTTCGTTTAATAAAATTTCTCACTAAAAGCTTATCCGCTTCCCTTGGGAGATATAAAATCCCTTAAATCCCAAAAAGATATAATCCCAGGTCTCGGGCAGACAGATGAAAACTTATAAAACATCCAAAATTTTACTAAGGCATCGGATTGTAAAAGTAAGTAATATTTATTATTTAATAATACATCTATGTAATTCCGAAAATTATTTTTTTAAAAATGTATCTCTTTAAAACCAAAATTCAATTTTAACACCATTATGCATTCTGGAAATGTGATTTATTCTCTGTGTTGTTGGAGACACAATAGGCCCTTTTATAGGAAATTCGATTTTGTATTTTATATTGAAAGGTAATATTTAAATAACAGCTTAAGGTATACAAAGAATTATTCAAATAGAAAAAAGCATGAATTACTAGAAATAATCAATTATTTATTTGTATTATCTGACATTTTTTTTTCGTAAATAACAGGAAATGTTATAAATAACTGACTCCATTTATCCTTTTAAATAATAATAATTTTTATTTTAAAAATATTCCATAAATATTTTCAATCATCTAATGCCGATGTTTAACCACTAACGATAATTTAGAACTTCTTTAGCTTTCGTTTGAAAATTTCTAAATGCAATCTTTGACGAATTCATATGTGCCACACCTGGCCTGTATAGTTTCATAACTAAAAAATCCATAAGAACTAAATTTACTTTCTAAAACTTTTCTATTACTAAAAATTAGCGTGACCACGGTTTCGTAACACTGTTACATTATCAAACGCAATGGTTTTAAGCTACGGATTCACATTATTTTATAGGTCTTTTTAACTCGCACATTTTTTACTATTATCTTGGTACGAAAGGCAGAACAAACAATGGGGAATTTCGTAGGTCTGTTTGATCGTTAAGGAAGCTAATTGTACTGGTTTTATGGCACTTACAAATTTCTATTGCCTCTAAGATATTAAGCTTTGACTTTTAGGTATGGTATGCAAAATTTGAATATTATTGGCATCTGGGAAACTAAGACCGGTTTTTATAAAATGGTTAGCGAAATTTGATTTATATTTTTTTTTTAAAAAATACAGCCTTGTATTCTTTAATCTTTGTGTGGAAATTTCTTCCCGTTTGTCCGATGTAACAGCTATTGCAATCCTAAAAATTTACTGTATAAAATTATCACTTTTTCAGAGAGGAAATTTTGTTTTTGTCATTAAACATGTTTGGCAGTTTTTGTGAAGATTTATATGCGATTTTTTAGTTATTTTGTGTTAGAACGTTAGCTCTTTTATCAGAAATGGGCCCAAAATATGTAAGAGTGTTATTTTTAGCGTTATTTTTATTTATGTTGAATGGATGTATTTGATTGAGTGTAGTTCATTTTTATTTATTAAGTGTCAATTTACTCTTTAACCATTGTTTATGCGATTTATTTTATTGTAATAAGTTATTTTTTCTTGTCTGCGTCTGTCAAAGGGATGACCAATGCTCTATGTATTATAGACTCATATGCTGCAAGTTTATAAGATAAGAGCATACTGAGTGTTGTGCGATAGTAGAGTCACTGAAAGTAGGTTTTTGTAAATGTCAAAGAAAACACTATTGTTTATTTTTGTAATGTTAAAAAAGATTGTTTTATTATCCACATCTTTTTCTGTTGTGAATTTTATTTTAGGGTGTGTGATGTTGAAGTAATTTACCGTGTCTTTTAATTCAGTTTCATTATCTGTAAAGGACAAGATGTTTTTTTTGAAAAGTTTATTCTGAGAAAATTTCCTTCAGAATTTCTCATAAAAGTTTCTGGTAGCAGGAAGCTTAATGGAGAGACAACGCTAGCTCATGTTTTTTAAGCTATTTTATGGTTTGGAATCTATTATTTCTCTGTACGTATTATTAAGTTGAACAGCTTTTTTATAGGCCTGTTGGTGTAAGAGGCAACTGATACTATGGAGTCGTCTTCTAAGAGGAGGAATTCATGTTAATTACTTTAAATTTTTCTATCTGAAAGTATGGCCTATATATTTTGTAATGAAGCTTTAAGTTTATTGTGTACTTTAAATGTTGAGTTTTATTGATTTTCTTTTTTAACAAATATATTGATTTTTTGCTGATAATCACCTTTAGGTACCACAACGATAAAATTTCCTTTATCGGCTCTAGTCATGATTAGATCATTTGGTTTTAATTTAGATTGAAATGATTTGACTGTAGAATTTTGTCTATGGTATTGTGGACGTTTCTCCTGGAGAATATTTTGATTTTTTCTTTGGCATAGTTGAAATTTGGGACATTATCTAAAACTAATTTAACTTCAGAAATAAGGTTTCAATTACATTGGGGTTGTGTTTTGGACCATATTCTAGTGTTTTAATTTAGTTATTTGTAAACTCAGTGTTTTATAATTTGATCTTCTACGGAAATTTATTATGTTTCTGAAAGTTCTTTATTTTGTTTGTATTTGGTTTCTGAGAATTTTTAGATCGGGTTTAGTATTTATAATGAATGATTTTGGAAAAAATATCCAATTCAATCAGGTGTTTATAGGCCAATTTGGAGTGCAGTACCTAAGTGTGTGAAAGTAAATTTTAATTTTATTAATTTTTTATAATGTACTATCACAAAGTAACAGACGACTCAGTCAAGTTTACATTAAACTTTTGAGTTTGATTTCAAAAAGATATAATTATTACCTCTTCCCCGAAATACTAGGTTTTATCGCCTCAAACCACAAATATTTCTTTTTAAATATCTCATGTATTTAAACAAATTTTCTTTATTTTTAGTGAAGTTGATTTTTCTTGTGTTTACTGGTTGTTGCACGAAAGACAAAACTCAAATTTGGCAAATGAAAATTTTTTTGATAAATTATTTGAGTGCATAAATAAAACTAAGAAGTAGTAAATTGGACGGAACATATAAATATCCTTTTATATACTTTAGGTATTCGGAATTTTACTTTATCTTTCTTTTTTATTTTAATTATTACAATATTAGAAAACATACATTTACAATTATTAATTTTTTCAATATATTTCTTCAGTTAATTTTTAAATTTCTTATTAAGTCATAAAATAAATAAAAAAATGGTTTTATGAATCAGATTTTTGGGTTTCTTAAAGTCAGTTGCCAAATTAATGAATGATTAGCTAGCGGAATAATAAATAAATTTTAAAAATTCAATTTTTGTTAGATTGTTAGGGTAAAACAATTCGTTATATTTGCAACGAAGCATTGAACAATTGACTGTTTCTGTAAGTCACAAAAAAGTGCCAGCCTGCAATGTAGCAGGCCTTTCAGAAGGTGGGAGTCATTTGATAATGACCTTCAACTTCACCAGATGCATTGGCCCGAGACCCGGTCCCAGAGTGCAGACGCCGAGAAACGAAAGTCTTTGTTTATGTTGATCCAAGAATTCGCATACAAGTCGCAGGTCATTGTATATTTCTGCAGCATACACATGTATTGGCAATGAAAAAGGCCTGTAAAATTAGCATATTGATGTATTTAATTGGATAAGTATAGTTGACATTGGCATAAAATCTATAAAAAGATGATTTTGAATTAAATTATTCAGCCCATGTTTATCAAAACCCTGTTTTGTGTCTCAAAGAATTTCAATATATTCTGAGGTAAAACAAACCTCTTTAGGTAGGACGGTTATAGTTTTGAATTTCTTACCAGAATTATCACTACCACGTCTGCCTTTAGGCTGAACTAATCACAGAAACTACCGAATAAATTTCAAATCAGGTTTTCACCAATGGTTAGGCGGTTTTCCAAGGATTTTAATATATAATACAATAATACACAATGTAAATTAAATCGGAATACAAAACAAAGGTCTGGGCGCTCTCTTGGCTTAGGCTGAGAAAAACCGTTTAAGATGGGCCTGTTTTTTAATAATCGCTTCCAATAACGGTAATTGACATTTCAAAAAAAAATAAGAGGCAGGAACTTGTACCCGTACTAAGCCGGGGCGGTTCGCTAACTAGTAATATATTCCACAAACTGTCCCAGTTTTAATCCTGAAGTCCTTTTAGTTGCGAAATAGTAACTCTTGCGAATGCACCTTCGAATCCCGTATTTAGTATGTGTATGTCAGAATAATAATTGCATCTTAAAATTTTCGAAAATCAAGAAGACTCGTCAAATAAGAAAGGCCACCAACCTTTCTGTAGGCTGTAGAAATTGTTTCCGGAATTTCAAGAAATAAATTTTTAATTTCGGATTCTGCGTCCTCGAAAACCCACTGATACCAATTATATTTTAGTCCGCTATATTGGATCCGTCATATGACTTTTGAGAAGATTATTTTAGATTCGTAATCTGTGCTCTCTAAAATTTTTAGTCTACCATATTGGATTCACCATATTTAATTTTCTAAAATCTATTATAATCCCGAAAATTTCCCTCTAGTAATTTTGAAGGAAATTATACAATATTAATTTTTAATGCCCCATATAAGCCCCATTTTATTTTATACGGTACTAATTTCAGTTAGAATTATATGGGACTTCCTCAGGAATTTCTTGAACGTAATGCAATTTTTTAAAAACATTTAAGCCATTCCGAAGTAATGTGTGCATATATGAACATATATATATATGTGTGTGTGTGTGTGTGTGTGTGTGTGTGTGTATATCGCTCGCATTGAGAACACCCTCCTTTTTTTAAGTCAGGTAAAGACAATTCAAATTTTCGTGGCGCATACAGATGTTAGGAAGGGCTCTATCAATCTTTAAGAAAGAAATGCGGAGATCAAGACAAATTTTTTAACCCTATTTACCCTTACAGAAAGTCTAAGGGTGTTATTAGGAAAAATCAAATAATCCTAAGTATTACTGCACTACTAACCTGTACATTGGTCTGCTCCTAATTTAAATTTTGAGAATACAAAATATTTAAACAAAAGGCACCCTGAGTTCAGTGTAAAGAAATGACAATACTACAAGGCGATATTGTACAAAAAAATTCCAGGAACACCAAATGCAATTTTCTTTCATTTATTTGCAACTATGTATACATTATTTATAAACGATAAACCAGATACAGAGTTGACTTTTATTTGAAGGTCTTTTAAACGTCCCTACTACCAAATGTTTTGGTAATAACCATTAAAACCTCTTATCCTATAAAACTCATACTCCTAAATCATTAGACCATGTTCTAACTTTAAAATCGATTTAACTTGATAGAAAAGGGTTTAAATTGGCATGGGTAACTATAAGTCAAGCAAAGTTTAACTCATAAAAATACCAGAATTAAAAAATTTTTTGTTTTTATTATCGAACCAGCAAAACTGAAAAATTTTGTTTATTTTCGGGAAACAACTATTCCACTTACCGATTCCGAGGTTTCATCTCTAGGTTTTAATCCTTAATTTTCCTATATAAGCCTTTATCTGTTGACATATACTTAAAATTAGAAAAAAGTCATTAAGAAAACAAAACAAGCAAACTTTTTGTTACATTTTTTTATTTTCTATAGTTCATCGCATGTTGTAAAATAACCAATTCAAGAATTATTTAGGTAGATATTTCTTTCTACCTAAATAAAGAAATTACAGAATACAGTGTCATTTTCATTCCGTGACTACCATTCTTATCGAATTGTTCTATTTCTACTCTTTTAAATGACATATTGATTACGAAATATCAACATATAAAATCCATTAAAACTGTAATTAATTTTTGGGTAAATATGCCTTGAGATATTTGTACTTATTGTTAAATTGTACATATAACAATATATTATAGAAATTTCTAAAAATAGATATCAAAATTATTTAAATGCCTTTTTATAAAGGGTGTTTTTTATAGAGGTATAGAACTTTTAAATGGAATAAAACAAAGATGATTTTTTTAAATTGATATGAAATTTACTTTATTCGAAAGATAACCTTCTGGTATTACAATTTCAATATGACTTCGGGCATATGACCGCTACGGCTGGCTCGGACGTAATCTAATCTGGAGGTCCAATTTTCGATGACTTTTTCCAACATTTGTGGCCGTATATCGGCAATAACGCAGCGAATGTTGTCCTCCAAGTGATCAATCGTTTCGGGTTTATCGGCGTAGACTAGCGACTTCACATATCCCCACAGAAAATAGTCCAGCGCCGTTAAGTCGCACGATCTTGGATGCCAATTCACGAGTCCGAAACGTGAAACTATGCGGTTACCAAACGTTTCCGTCAATAAATCAATTGTGGCACGAGCTGTGTGACATGTTGCGCCGTCTTGTTGAAACCACAGCTCCTGCACATCATGGTTGTTCAATTGATGAACGAAAAAGTCAGTAATCATGGCTCTATAGCGGTCACCATTGACTGTAACGTTCTGACCAGAATCGTTTTTAAAGAAGTACGGACCAATGATTCCACCAGCCCATAAAGCACACCGAACAGTCAGTTTTTCTGGATGTAATGGTGTCTCAACATACACTTGAGGATTATCATCACTCCAAATACGGCAGTTTTGTTTATTGACGTATCCATTCAAACAAAAGTGAGCTTCATCGCTAAACAAAATTCGCTTATAAAAATCGGGATCAACAGCAATTTTGTTTTGGGCCCATTCACCGAATCTACGCCTTGCTAGGTGATCGTGTGGTTTCAATTCTTGCATGAGTTGGATTTTGTAAGCACGCAAACCAAGATCTTTCCGCAAAATCTTCCATAAAGTGACTGGATACATCCAATTCCTGTGCACGATGGCGGATAGACTGATTCGGGTCTTCCTCTACTCTACGCTCTAAAGCAGCAATGACTTCTTCTGTACGCACTGTACGACGTCTCTGTGGATGCGTATTATCATTTAGAGTAAACGTGGTGCGAAAACGTTTCATAGTTAATCGAATTAATTGCTCTGATGGACGATTATGTTGACCGTAAAATGGAGGTAGTGCGCGATACGTATTTCGAACAGAACCATGATTTTCAAAATAAATTTGCACAATTTGGAAGCGTTGTTCAGGCGTCAGTCTATTCATGTTGAAATGCCAAACCAAACTAAACATAAATCACTTGACAGCTGACAAAATGGCCGCCTGTTAAAAAAGTGTTGCCAACTTAAAGTTCTATACCTCTATAAAAAAACACCCTTTAGTTTCTGTGTATGTAATAGCGGTACTATGTCATACAAAATTAGTTCAAGCCATAGGTAAATATAGTGACGTAAATACCGAGATAGATGAGATCTACCCAGGGGTGTTGGGGACAATGTAAGAACAAACCCTACATAAAACATAACAGCAGAAAATAGGTTGGTGCCAAGAGGGGGATGTCAAACTGGGCTAAAACAGGTTTTTGAATCTACAAGCCAAGCAACACATTTTGAAAAAAAAAGTTTCAAATAAAAGTTGTAGATATTTTAAAAACTTACAATTTGAGCTTTTGTGCGTTCATTTTCATTAATTTGTTATTGCAAAATTAACTTTTTGTGTACTTTTTTGCCTTGAAAGGGAAGCCCTCGTCTTTCTGAACAAAATAATATTTTATAATAGTAAATCGGATAATTTGTTGTTGAGATATTGCTAATTGTTTATTCTAAAACGCAAAACGTTGATTGCTATAACTTTTTTTGAGTGGACATTTTGACCTCCACAAAGGGCCAATCTCTTCGTGAAGGCCTAAACTTTCATATTGTTCGGGAAAAATGGAAAAATTAATTTTCAACCTTTAAAATATCGTAAAAAAATTAATTTTCAACCCCTAAAATATCGATTTAAAAAAGGTTTTTTATAAAGATATATAGCTTTCACGCGCGCGAGAAAACTGAACTGGTAGCTTCAAATCAGCTGCGCTCGGAAAAATTCGCCGTATTTCAGCAACGAATGGACCAATTTCGGGGTTTTTTTTAATCTGGGGTAGCCCGAAAAATTATAAATATCTCACATCTCCTTTTTTAAAACGATATTTAAGAGGTTGAAAATGAATTTTTTCATTTGCCCCTATCATGATATAAAAATTAAGGTCTTCACGGAGAGACTCAGTCTTTGTGGAGGTCAAAATGTTCACCAAAAAAAAAGTTATAGCAATCAACATTTTGCATCTTGGGATAAAAAAAAGCAATATCTCAGCAACAAATTATCTGATTTACTATTATAAAATATAATTGTATTCAAAATCCGATGGCTTTCCTTTAAAAGCAAAAAGTGCAAAAAAGTTAATTTGCAATAAATAATTGATACGAAAAAAATTACCGATTTTGAGGGTTTTTGGCCTTTTTGCAATAACAAGTTAACAAAAATGATCACACAAAAGTTTAAATTGTAGATTTTTAAAATATCTACAACTTTTATATGAAACTTTTTTTCCAAAATATGTTCCTTAGCTTGGAAATTTGAAAAATCTCTTTTAGCCAATTTTAACCCCCCTTTTGCCCCCACCTATTTTTTGCTGTGACATTTTATGTAGGGTTTGTTCTTACATTGCCTCCAATACCCCTGGATAGTTCTCATCCATCTCGGAGTTTACTAAATCTATAGTAACAGATATTATGAGAGTCTGCCAGTCACAAATTTATTTATATTTTTTTTGTATGATAATTTACTGTTGAAAAGAAAAGTATAAAACAATTACCGATTAATATTTTTAATTAAAATGCGCCTTGAATTTTATAAAATAAGGTTACTTTAAATCCATCCATATTTCTATGAAATCTATCAACCAGGCCTCTTGTAGAGTCCATGTTAGAAATACATGGGCAGTAAAATTGGATTTTAAAAAGTACAGACAAATTCTCATGTAAATTTAGTACTTCCAATACCAAACACCAACAACTGAAACCATGTTAACCAACCATTTCTAAAATTATGACCTGTTTCTGGAGTCCTTCGTATTGAAAGTAATACCCAGGCGGTAAATACTCAGAAAAGGTAATGAAATTAAAAACGTGACTTTTTGAAGTGTCAGTTTTAGAAATGGTCAAAATTTTAAAAGAGATGGATAAACAGTGAAAGCACAAAGCTCTTTATCTTTTCGGAATATATTTAAAAAGGCAGAAATTAAAGAACAAAATCAACAAAAGAGATACATGTAAAAAACGTATGCACAAAGTTCTTTGAATGTTTCTAACATTCTGTAATTTTAATATAAGCTTTATCTGGTTTCAAAACACTAATTATTAAGTGTTTAAAGTTCCTTAAGATAGTAATACTAAACTTTAATATTTGTAACTGTTGTGACAAAGGTTTAAAAACACTTGTAAGAGGCAATGTCGCTAAAATTTGACGAATCCAATAATCTATGAAATGTGTCTTCAAATGTGACTATACAGGTTTATAAACCCAATTATTATAATGCAACAAAAATACTCGTTGACTTTAAACATTTCAATTAAAGATAAACATTTTCAAAATAATTTTTTATTTCCTTGCACTTTTTTATTTTTTGATTTTTAGTTTAATTTAATTGACTAATGAAAAATTTTTGGATCCCGAAAACGTCCCATATATCAACATTAAAAGATATTGGACAAAACAAAAGTTATTCTGCATCAATGAATTTAGTGAAATTAATCTTATATTCGTAAATTGTTTCACCGAAAATCCCTATTACCGATCATGGAGAAAATGGGTAAATGTGAAATTTTTAGTGCGCCATAGCGAATTTTAAGGAAACGTCTATCAATTCGTAATTTGCGCCCTCAAAAACTCCCAATACTAATTTTGAACAAGATCAAGAAATTTAAAACTTCCCGTTTGTCATTTTAGATCCGCCATATTAAACTTTAAATAAATAATCCTGAATTTCTAATCAACATCTCCAAACCAATGTTTCACCGGTATTTAAAATGGTAAGGTTTTAGTCCGCCATATTGAATCAGTCGGTAGTCGTCCTCGAAAATCCTTCCATACAAATTTATACTGGACCACCACAAAAACAAATCAATAGGGCTTGTTCAGAAGTATTCAATGTACATACATTAAAAATAAACATATTGAGATCAAATTGAAAACCTACTTGTTTAAAAAATGTTTATTCGTTATGTCCGTGTTTGATTCAGTACCAAATGTAATTAGACGAAAAAAAGTCTTTTTACATTCAATATTTTTTGTATTACATAGAAGAGAGTCGATTCCATAAATGTTTTTTCTTTAAATTTTTCAACTAATTTTTTGTAATTATGCGACATTTCAAAAATACATTAATATAATGAAAATGAACGCTACAATTAAGATGAACCAAAACAGCAACCTAATTCGATTTTTAAAAAATCAAAATTTCAGTAAGAAATAAAGAAATCTTTCTGTCGTATTTAAATAGTTTGTCATATATGTAATTCTCCTTTTCAGACAGAGAATATGAAAAATATATATACAAACAGTTTATTTCCTGCAAATATCGCTCTGGTTATCTCTCCATACGCGTTTCGATCACCTCATGATCTCGTCAGTGGAGCTGTATCGGACCGAGAGCAACATTAGCAGGAAATAACTGATGTATATCAAAATATTTCGTAATATCATACTTTTTTGATGAAAATTTAAGTAGTAACAAGAAGCTCTTTCGACGCTGTTTTCTGAAGAAGAAAATCCAGATTTACCATAAAAATATCTGGTTTCAGCAAGACGGTGCTTCGTCACATTACGCGGAGAAGTTCATACCTTTCTTAGTGATGTCGCAAATAAGTGGATTGGAAGAAGGGGGCCTTCTAAATAACCACCGAGGTCTCCAGACTTAAACCTTCTTGACTTATTTTGGTGGGGTTACTTTAGGGCAAAGTTTTCCAAACTAAATTTACTGACGTAGAAGACTTAAAGGATCGGGTTATTCAAGAAATACGGTTAATTACTACATAAGTAGTCACTAATGTTTAGAGTGAATTTATAAATCGCTTAGGTTACTGTCAATCATTGGGAGGCATGTTCAACATTTAATATTTTGAAATGTCGATAAATCCAAAACAGTTACATCTAGTAATGTTCAAAATTTTGCAGGGAGTGTAAAAGTGTACAAAAATTTGGGAATCACTATTTAACAAATCAAATTTGATTATAGCACACCTTCTTTCGACTTACTTTGTATGATTTAATCTATTGGAAAAAATGAAAGTCGGCGTGTGCGAACGATTTTTCAGAAAACCTACTTATACAGGGTGTCCGGGAAAATGTTGGAAATCTCCCGGATATGGAAAAAAACACGTGAAAGGAATACTACAAGTTCATATACTTTTTTCGTATAGGCCTCCTCTTCAGAAATATGGATTCCCAAAGAGTTTCAATCGAATCAAGTTTTTTACACATAATTATTGAACTTAATTTTTTTATAATTGCTATCCAAGAAAGTGTTGTGAATTACTCACGGCGGCAGGGATAGACTAGCTGTGACACCCATGATCCCATTTTTTACCCCCTGTATGATAAGAACTTTAGACAACAAAAAATCGTCATTTTATTTACACTGTTAGTCCCCTAAGTTCTGTCGGGTTGAATATGAAAATGAGGAATTTTCACCAATGAAAAGTTAAAATAACTTCTTAGTTAAGAACTTCATACAAGGGTTCAACATGGGCTCCGTGAAGCCTGATACATTCGCGGGCACGACGAATTGAGGACTGCTGTACCCGCCACATTAACTCAGCATTGTTCCTTATTTGATCACAAAGAAACGTGATTTTCCGTAGAAGTTCCTCCCTACTATTGACCGGAGTAGAATACACCAAGGTTTTGAGGTGTCTCTACAGGTAAAAATCTAACGACGTTAGGTCGGGAGATCGAGGAGACCAGGCAATAGGTCCTCTTCTACCTATCCAACGGTTTGGATAGAAGTTATTCAGATGCTTCCGCACAGCAACGCTGAATTGAGATGGTGCCCTATCGTGCACGTAGTGCATATTTCGAAGCGTTTCAAGTGGTAAGTGCTCTACTAAATTGTAAAAAGCGTTCTGGAGGAACTTCAAATAAATTTCTCCATTCAGTCATGTCAGCAATACGAATGGTCCAATCAAAAAATTACCAATGGTTCCTGCCCAGACATTAATTGATTGGTAATTGGTAATTAATGATGCGTAACAATACTTGCATGTAGATTTTCATCAACTCATACATGTGAGTTGTGTAAATTTAATATATCATTTTTGGTAAACCTTGCTTTATCCGTGAAGACAATAGTGCTAATGAGGTTTACATTATTTCTTTGCTGATCCAGTTTGCAAACTGCATTCTACGGGGATAATCTTCAGGAATCAGTCCATGTCCTTTTTTCAAATGATATGGATATAACAGCTGTTCTTGAAGAACTTCATATACTATTGTTTTCGACGTATTAAACAGTGCTGATAATTTTCAAGTGCTCGTTGAAGGAGTGTCATCTTTTAATATTAAAATATTCTCCTCTAATTGCGGCGTACGTACTGTTCTTCCTCGACAAACATCAGTACTTCTTTTCCCAACATGTCCTAAAATTATGAAGAAATGTAATAATATTACCTTGTTAAATGGAATCGCCTACCATTCTCCCTTAGACCTTGGTCAGCTCGTTGAAATATTTTCTGATCTAGAAGAGTACAATTAGGATATCTGTCGTGATATAACCTCCTGGCTTCCAAAGCATTGTAAGATGCATATTTGAACGTGTATTCCATATTTCGAATTATTTCACAATTAATTTCACCACAAAACCCAAAAATCAGTAAATTGACATCTAAGCAAAGAATCAATGTGTCAACGATATGAAGGTTAAGAAGTTCTAAAATGCAGGATATTTATTTCTTTCGTACCTAGCAACGTTTGCAACAACAATTTTTTTTTTGGTACCGATAAAATAAAACGCACATTTTTTGCGAACCTAGGTCGAAATGCAGTTCACAGAATTAGACATTTTTAACTAAAAAAGTAAACTCTAATTTTGGATAGAAGATTGAAGGTTGAACATTTGATTAGAACAAATTTGCACCTTTTATCGAAATACGCCAAATAAATGATGTAAATAAAATGACGTTTTTCCGAAAATGGTTAAAATTAGCGAAGGTATGTAAAAAACGTTGTCCAAAGTTCTTATCATACATGACGTAAAAAAAAAATGGGATCATGAATGTCACAGATAGTCAGTTCCTGCAGATGTGAGTAACTCACAACACTTTCTTAGATAGTAATTGGAAGGGTATTACCTGATATACATCATATAAAAAAAAATTGAAGTACACCTGGTGGTTCCATAATTATGTGTATAAAAACCTTGATTCCATCGAGCTCTTTGAGAGCCCATATCTCCGAAGGGGAGGCCTATTCGAAAAAGGTTTATATGAACTTGTATTATTCCTTTTACGTATTTTTTTCATATCCGGGAGATTTCCCACATCGACATTCCAGCTCCTTGAAAATTTTATGGACCTCTCCAAAAAATTTTCTGAATCCGCCCTTGCTTTTTCGTATTCTGACTCACGCCTATTTTCAAGTCCTATTCGTCGTGCTTCTGGCCAAAACTTGGGCAGACTATCCTACGTCTCATTGTTATGCTAATATAATAATTATCTGATTTTTATCTGACTTAAGAAAATGTTGAAATTCATCATACAATTACCGGTGGTTCCACCACAGGAAAACAGTTCATAACAGATGCATTTACTAAATACGTGTATAATAAATAATGATGTTACAACTTTTTAGGCGAAAATTTTTTTACAGAAATTTTTTCGCTTTATATTAATCTTTCCCGATTTAAATTCCATATATTATTCATTTATTCATTCCCAAAGTTGTTCGTTTACCCAAGGATCTTTCTAATTATAAACGATCAAATTTTATACCCTTTTATACAAGCTTATGCTTTGAACTTATTATCTAGAGGCAGAGGTTAATTGCTATAGAATCTAAAAAATTAATTTCTCTAAAATGACGACACATTTTATGACTAGGTAGTGAGAAAAGACTATTGATGCAAACGTAATGTCGATTATTTTCTATAATCATTTTATAGATTATAGATCCCGTCGAGTTGGTTGGAATCAATTTTTTTCGATAGCTTTTGACGTCCTGATAAAAAGTTTTCATGAGCACAATGCCAAACACTGTATTTTTAAGGTGCCAAAAACTAGAGTGCGAAAGTAACAGTGACCTTGAATTTCATTCCAAGATCTAATTGATTTTTTTCAAAATGAAAAAAAAAATTAAATCCATGGTAAAAACTCGTGCAGGCTGACCAGTGAAGGTAAAGCTGAAGGCAAGTTTGGAAGGCAAGGCTAGAGCCCGGCAGTGTACTTTGATCACGTACTTGCGCCCTGTGACAAAGTTTCTATTTAAAAAAAAAAATCCATTTTACCTTGAAATGAAGTTCAAAGTAAATGCCAAAGTCTAAGTCAAGCTTTCCAGAAGATGGCTTTTTATTTATTACGACTTTTGTATTTAGAATTTTGCATTATCATTTTTAGTTTTCAAGTTATTAAGTCATTCCGCTACTTCTTGCACGCTGGTTTTTGGTACCATAGTACCTCCCTTAGTCTCTTAAAGATGTTTTTTTGGCCCTGCGCTCATGAGCCCTTTATATCAAGAGGTCTAAAGCTATTGAAAAAATTATTTCCATCCAGTTCGACGGAGAAGCAAATCCCACACTGCTAAAAATAACCTTAAATTTAATGCAAATTTAATATCTATTCTACATTAAATTTAATGATTTTGTACCTAAAATCGTGAATAATTTACATTTACTTTAAAACTAAAGCAATTCATTCAAATATCACTTCGTTGTACGTTAAATTTAATTTAATTGTATCTTAAATTTGAAGAAAGTAACTGAAAAGATATTTCAACTTTCTGTACATTAAAAAATTATTTCACATGTACCTTCCCATTAAAAGAATTGACATTATTATTCATAGCACATTGCATGAGATTCCTGGAGATGGCGCAACTGGTTTTGAACTTTTTATTTAGTATGATATAAGTTGCTTAAAGGACTCAATTTTCTTAGGATGAGGTATACATGTCTGTCCCGTACTGAAGGGAACCAATGAGTTCGAAGCTGGTCTAGATGGCGGACACTACCTATGGGAAAAACGTCCACCTTTTCTTGGTAGTTTCAGAATTTCTTGAACTCATATTAATGTTGGTGCATTAAATGTATGATAACATATCTTAAATTCAATGAACACTGGCTGTATATTTAACGTACATAGTCACCTTAAAAAGTAATGATTAAAACTTTAAATTTAATGTATGATTACATTAGATTTAATGGAATAAGTTAATTTAGATTAATGTAAATTATTAAATTTAATGCATTACATTAAATGCATTTAATAAACGTTTTATGAAATTTGCTTCCAGCACATTTACCTTAAATTTAATGCATTTCCTTTTTACAGTGTACTTACTGTGTGCGTAGTCCTTTATGTCCTTTTGATAAGTAACAGCTTCTAGCCATCTAGTATTTTATGATTTTTTTTTGGACACGAGATTATGCGACAATTTAAAACCATAATTAACTGAACATTGAACGCCATACGTGCCATGTCAAAAACTTATCGTTTCCATATAAAATACAAATAAATAAGAGCATACAGGAAATATAAAGTGCATTTACTAGTTACAATAAATACATTTTTCGATACTTTTTGAAACAAACAGCAAAATATATACCGATTAAATTAATAAATGTACGACCGATTTTCTAAAGTAGAAGTTTTTAACAAGATTTTTGAATATAATAATAAATTCCTGTAATTTGATGGTTAGAGAAATTCGCTTTCGGTTCAAACGATCATATTCTTCTTTTAAGGCTGTGTTTGTTTTGACGATTTTTACCTTGTTGATAGCAGCTCTGAATAATTCCCTTATTGTTTAGCCACACCATCACCTTAAATTTTTTAGCCAGGAAATGTGTCTTGTCCCTGGTCCTGGTTTTTCCATTCTTACCTTGTAATACCAGACGTAAAATGTTATATTTTTCTGGGTGCCTCATTACGTTGCCGAAATAGGAAAGTTTCTGATGTTCACAGTATTAATAATTTATTTGTCCTTTTTCATTTTATTCATTGCTTTGATATTAGTGACACGGTCTATCCAACTTATTCTTAACAGTCGCCTGTATATCCATAGTTCAAAACCTTCAAGCTGCTTTAAAGTGCTCTCTGCCAAAGTCCACCTATCAACCCCGTATAGAACAGAGAACACTTAACAGTGTACGTTTCCCATTCTCAACTTCAAGTTAAGATCTTGTCCAAACAAGACTTTTGTCTTGCATGTAAAGGCACTCCTTGCAGTTTCAATTGGTGCTTTTATTGCTCTTGAATGGTCCTAATACTCGCTAAGATATTTTATCTTCACTATAGTCCTAAATAATCGTCGTAAAATATACAAATATAATACAAAATTTTTATTTTTCAAATTTTTCATTCCGTAGTATATTCGACATTGATAAAAATGGTTTGAGATTTTAAACGATAAAATTACTCTTTTCGCAAGTTTGCTAACATACTCAAATATCGCTTTTTTTACCAAACTTGTAAGGAAATGTTTGTAATTTTATTAAATTAATGTCATCATAAGTAGATGTCGCCAAAAATAGCTCAAAATATTCAAAATCCGATGAGGATATGGACGATATGAGTGAATTATTTTAATAAAAGTGAACTTCTAAAAAAGTTGCATAGAGTTTATATTTTTAGAGGATATGTGATGATTAAAGAATGAAGAAACGCTAATATTGACAGGTTTTATACGAATAGTAATTTTTCCTTCTTGATTTTTTTAATTGCACTGAATGTATTTACAGCCAGATTCACTTAAAAGTTTTAATCAGAATCTAGTTGCGTTAGGATGATGGGATAAAAGAGCGTACTAATTACATCGTCGTAAATCAGGATCCCAAATTAGGCAGAGAATGATTGTTGAGCATGCCGAAACTCCAATATCTACCATGGAACCGCGCTTCCTAAAAACACTTAAAAATAGCCGTAAACCTAATGCAAATTTAATGTCCATTCTACATATTCATGTACCTAAAATCGTGAATAATTTACATTTACTTTAAATCTAAAGCAATTCATTCAAATACCAATTCGTTGTACATTAAATTTGATTAAATGGTATCTTAAATTTCAATAAAGTAACTGAAATATTTCAACTTTCTGTACATCAAAATTAATTCACATGTACCTTGGCATTAAAAGGGTTTACAGACTGGCCTATTGAAGAAAAAGGCGAGACATGCCTATTCGAAGTACGATTCTGCTCCATGACCTCGCTCGGCCACACCCAAGAAAAATTGGACAAAATTCATTGAAAAACACTGGAATATCCGCCCTACAGTCCTGATCTGTCGCCGCGTGACTACCACATGTTTGGACCACTCAAAGAAAAACAGGGAGATCATTACTTTGACGACGACGAAGGTGTAGAAACGTTCGTGTGCAGTTGGTTGCAGACGCGACCAGATTCATTCTTTGATGAAGGAATTAAAACACGTCCGATTTTATGGGAAAAATGTATAAATAAAAGAAATTATATAAAAAAATAAATGTTCTAAAACAAAAGTCCGGTTCATATGTGATTCGCCCTCTTATATCATTTTGACTGTTTCAATACTGGGTGGTTCGAAAAGCCCCGAGACTGGCACATAGATGGCAAATCTAATAACTTATCCATACGATTTTTAGTTATTACCAACCTTCCAACGATACGTCTCAAAATTTGGTGATATTTCGATTAATAGTTATCAAGATATTGAAGTTTTAGTGACGCACCTTTTGATATTTTCAAAACAGCGGAAAAAGAACGAATTTAATACGTTGATAAAACACTATTATTTGATGGTTAAAATACCGTTAAAAAAATCAAGAATGGCTTGAAGAGTCTTACAAGGAATCTGCTTCGTCGAAAACAACCATTTGTCGCTGGTTTGCTTAATTCAAACGCAGTCGTACAGATACCAATGATGCAGAACGCATCCAAATAGGCTGTTACACTGGAAAACATGAAAAAAAAAATGCACAAAATCGTTTTGAAGAACCGTAAAGTGAAAGTACGTGAGATGGCTCACAGTTAACCAAAAACAACAATGTTTTGATGATTCAGAGCGGTGTTTGGAGCTGCTTAAACGAAATACAGTGTACGTTTTGATGCGGTATGTGACAACAGATGAAGCATGAACCCAACTCCGGGGTCCAATCAGCAGCCAGCTGAGTGAACAGCGAAGGATGAAAGCCAACCAAAGTAACCAAAAACGCAACAGTCGGCTGGCAAGGTTATGGTATCCATATTTTGGGATGTGCATGGTATAATATTTATCCAGGGAAAGCCCATCAATAGTGAATATCATATGGCGTTGGTGCGTTTGAAGGAAGAAATCATGAAAAAAAGCTCCAGATGAAGAAGAAAAAAGTGCTCTTTCTCCAAGACAATACACCGTGCCACAAATATATCGCAACGATGGCGAAGCTGCGTAAATTGTACTTCGGATAGTAGTGAACCCTTTTCTACTTCGAATTCCTTCCGCGTCCAAAGAATTTTCCAGATTTGGCCTCCAGCGATCATTGCCTATTCGCAGACTTCAAAAAAATTCTCACCGGAAGAGATATGGCTCCCATGAAGAGGTGGTCACCGAAACTGAATTGTTTTTTGAAGGGTTGGACAAATCGTTCTATATGAAAGGCATAGAAATGTTAAAGCTGCGCTGGTAAGTTTTTGTCACTCTAGAAGGAGACTATATTGATGAATAAAGTTTAATTTTGCCAAAAAATTGTGTTTATATGTGTTAATCTCGGGACTTTTCGCACCTTATATAAAACTTAAAATAAACTATAAAGTTAATAAAAATAAAAAAATTTAACATGAAAAAAATATTTTAAAACGATGGATTTTACGTAATTCCAGGAAGCGTTTTTAAACCAAAAATGTGGAAAAAGGGTATTTTATTTAAAATGAAATTAAATAAGTTTTTTGCCAAATTCGAGCAAAACATTTTATTATAGCAAAACACCAACGCTAAATAATTTGTCTGATGATACCGACAGAAATGAAAAAAGGACAAGAGGATTTTCCTGGGGACAATTTATTACATATTTTTTCCAAGTGAAATCGTGTCGTTGTCATGTAAAATTTTCAATAAAAAAACTCATGGGCAAAAATATTCATCGAAATATAGGGGACCTGAGCCTTAAATAGCTTATCAGCTGAGATTATAGTACTTATTTGCGCTATAGACATTCTTAAAAATTCTTTATATATAAGTAGGAGATCTTATTGATGTAATATTCTAGAATGTTATAAAGCGACGAATCAGTTTGGTGAATCCAAAAATTCTGTTATGATTCGTATACCATCAAAAATCTTGATCCGCCTCTATCACATACATTTTGAAAAATTGCATATTCTTTTGCTCCAAGTAAAAGCTCTAATATTCCTTCCATAATAATCTTCGCTACACGACTCTGAAAGAAACCACGTGATGTTTCAAAAAACATGTATTGTTAAACTTCTCAATAATAGATCCAGTGGAGCGATGGGGTCGATCTTATCTAGAAATGTAAATGCGAGCTTCAAATTCAGAACTGCTAGTGTCTCCTCCCGTCAACAACTTGATTTCACTTGCTGTACTGTATTTTTGTGATATTACCCCCCCCCCCCTCCCCCCAAAGAGAGAGGCTGAATTCGCCCCTGATAAGAGACTAGTGATGCTTCGTTACAAAACAATTCATAACCTTTTTTTAATTAATATTTTTATCTTCTACTAATTTTATATAAACTTTTAACTAGGAACTTATTTGATTCGAAAAAAATATATACACGCAATTTACAAGTTTTTTTTTTGACATTTTACACAAATACTGTTGTTTGGCGATAGTTCGACAACGGTTTTCAAATGAAAGTTCTTTAATAAGATAATAAAAAAATGAGAATTTTTGTATGACCAGTCTCTGAAGGAAAAAGTGTTCTAAGAAAATTTTTAGTTCATTTTTTGCTAATTAAAAATGCCACATAAAATGGTATAAATCAGTGGCTTTTACACCAATTGAGAATACAAATTGTATGCAGCCTGTATCTCAGTAACAAAGCTCTAGTGGCCGAATGTTGAACAACACTTCCTGTATCATTTTTAAATGAGAAATTTTTGATAGGAAATGGCATATAAATAGTAGTAGACCGCGGTTAATTTGGGTTGAAACAGTTTGTTTCCAAAGCAAAATAAATAAATCATAACCTCCAATTATGTACACATAAAACAACAGTGAATGTACCCCCTATTCCGTAACGATTAGTTTTTTGACAGATAACACATACATCATATTGATCAGCTGTTTATTGCAGACCAGGTTCCGTTTTATTGATTTCATGTAGTGTCATATGATCTCTAATATTGGCTGTATTCTTTAGAGTAATTATCAAATGATCAAAGTGAAAAAAGTGAAACTGATAACTTCATGTTTTTTGAATATGTATTTACCTGTCATTAGGTCGAAGTGATCATGATTATTTCAAGTGATAGAACTGAAAATGATAATGACTCAAAAGAACAGCCCTATTGTTTGTTTTGCTATACAGGGTGTCCGGAAAATACGTGTACAACGTTTGATGACATACTCTTGACATCAAAATAGTTCCATTTAAGCCAACTCAGTTACGAGGACGGTTCGATAAGTTCTCGGCCTGAAACAAAGAGGGCGCTAGTAGGATCAAATAATTATAATATTTTGTAAGCATTACCCCTTGAAATGACGCTCTGCAAACTTTCAGATGTTTGCGTGCAGTTGCTTATTTGTGGCGATCGAGTGAACACATAAGGTTCGATATTTTGTGAAAGATGGATAAAATTGAAGTTCGAGCAGTTATAAAGTTTTTTGTTTTAAAGGGCTTAACTACTACGGACATTAAAAACGAGTTAGATTCTACTTTAAAGGATTATTCTCCTTCGTTTTTGACAGTAAAAAAATGGGCTGCTGAATTTAATAGTGGTCGTACATCAATTCAAGATGATGAGCACTCGGGACGCCCAAAAACCGCTAGAACTGACGAAATTGTCACAAAAATTCACAATGTCATACTTCATGACTGCTGACTGAAAGTACGAGAGCTTGCTGGTATAGCAGACATCTCGATAGATCGTGTCCACTACATTTTACATGATGTTCTTGGCATGAAAAAGCTTTCTGCGCGATGGGTGCCGCGTTTGTTAACAGTCGACCAAAAACGCCTTCGAATGAACACTTCGCAAGAGTGTTTAGACTTATTCAGAGGCAATCCTGCTGAGTTTCTTCGACGTTTTATAACTGTAGATGAAACATGGATTCAACATTACACGCCAGAGACAAAACAGCAGTCTAAACAGTGGGTGGGGGCAGGTGAAAGTGCGTCAGAAAAAGCAAAATCGGTTCCGTCTGCAGGAAAAGTATGGGCAACAGTTTTTTGGGATTCACATGGCGTGGTGCTTATAGACTATTTAGAACAAGAGAAGATCATCACCGGGGAGTATTACGCTTCACTACTGGACCGTTTGCAGCATGTGATTAAGGCTAAACATCCACATCTTGCCAAAAAAAGTGCTCTTTCATCAGGATAACGCGCCTGCACACAAATCTATGGTTGTTGCTGCAAAACTCCATGACCTACGTTTCAAAGTGCTTCCACATGCGCCATATTCGACGGATCTGGCTCCCAGCGATTAATTTATCTTCCCAAAATTAAAAAAATGGCTCGCTGAACGAAAATTCCCTTCAAATAACGAGGTCAGAGCAGCGACAACCGCTTATTTTACTGAGTTGGACAAATCGCATTATACTACGGGTATTAAAATGTTAGAAAATCGTTGGTCTAAATGTATTGAAGTACATGGGGACTATGTTGAAAAATAAATAAAAACATTTTCAAAAATCTTTTGTTTTCTTTATCAGGCCGAGAACTTATCTAACCATCCTCGTATATCCAATACTGCTTCGTTTAGGCGGTTGAAAACGTCAAAGTTTTAAGAAAATATTGAGCTTTTTCCAAATATCTTGGAAACGTAGTAACTAAATTTAATGATTTTTGGTTTGTAGCCTAACACTATAATATGGCATTTTTTAGTGTTATAAAAGTGACGTCATTTGTAAATATCGCTCCTGATTTTTTATATCATCAACCTTATGACGATCTAGTAATTTCTATCGGATAACCGCATGTATTTGGCAGCTGTTTTACCTTTTGAAAAATTTTCATTGTAATAATAGAACAATTTTTAAAATAAACATTTAAAGTACATGTATCTATTTTAAAAAGTTTTAAAAAACTGAAAATAAAGCATGAATTAAGCAAATGTGTAAAATGGTCACACACTTTTTAAAAAAATTAAATTCAACTCTATTTAATATCTCAGGATTATCAGAAAAGTTGCCAGCGTTTAAAAAGCCCATCAATAATCCTTCGTGGGTGTTCACCGGAGTTTTGTATACTTCAGCCCCACAAAAAGGAGGCACACATGTTTAACTCAGGAGAACGTAGTGGATATCTTACTGGTGCTTCATTGACTCTCCCAGTTCATCGGTTGAGATATTGGTCGTGTAAATATTGTCGAACAGCATGGGGCACCATCATGCATATAACATAGCTCTAGCCGAAGTAAAATAGGCAAATTTTTCGGAAGAACTGGTAATGTGTTTTGCAAAAAATTTGGTAAATAATCTGTTTAGCCTGTCTGGAATCACAACAAGAGCATTAAGGTAGCGATCAATAAGGTATTCCTACCCAAATATTTATTTTAAAGTTATGATGTTGATATGCACCTTTAATGGCATATGGATTTTCATCCGCATAAACATGTTCGTTGTGTAGGTTGGTAACTCCAGATCTTGTAAAACACGCCTCGTCAGTAAACAAAATTTTCTACTAAAATTTGAATCCCGCATTCTTTTGTTTCGAATAAATTTTTTGGACGTGATATGGATGTAGCAATTGTTCTTTTAAAATATCATTTACAATAGTTTTAGGGATATCACGTTCTAAGCGGCGGGTACTAACACATGGTTTTTCTTCAACTCTCTCTCTAAAATTTCATCTTCCCTTCAACTATTCGATTTGTTAGAATACTACCCCTACCTTCAAATTTTTTCTCAAGGCTGCACACTTTTCGGAGATGACTCTCAATATTGAAAAATGTTTTGTGGTTTGATATTCGGCAGTTAGGAAATCTCTCCATGTAAACCCTAACATTTTGACGCCCATTTCCTTCACAAAACCCATGCACCAGAAGCATGTCAATCTTCTCGGAGTGCATGTAGTTGTCCATGTTTCATAGTAAAATAGGCTTAGAAATTTAGAATGTTGATCTTACTGTAGTCGACTTCTTAGACAGAGATGGCAATTTGTCAATAGTCAAATTATTAAATGCCAGAGCAGCAAAGTAACTGGAAGAAAACCGCTCATCCAACGAAAATTTTTGAAAAGGTAAAAAGGCTTCCAAATAAAGGGTGTTTTTTATAGAGGTATAAAACTTTAAGTTGGCAATACTTTTTAACTGGCGGCCTTTTTGTCAGATGTCAAGTGATTTATGTTTATTTAGGTTTGGTATTTCAACATGAATAGACTGACGCCTGAACAACGCTTCCAAATTGTGCAAATTTATTTTGAAAATCATGGTTCTGTTGGAAATACGTATCGCGCACTACGTCCATTTTACGGTCAACATAATCGTCCATCAGAGCAATTGATTCGATTAACTATGGAACGTTTTCGCACCACGTCTACTCTAAAAGATAATACGCATCCACAGAGACGTCGTACAGTGCGTACAGAAGAAGTCATTGCTGCTATAGAGCATAGCGTAGAGGAAGACCCGAATCAGTCTATCCGCCATCGTGCACAGGAATTGGATATGTGTCCATTCACTTTATGGAAGATTTTGCGGAAAGATCTTGGTTTGCGTGCTTACAAAATCCAACTCGTGCAAGAATTGAAGCCATACGATCACCTAGCAAGGCGTAGATTCGGTGAATGTGCCTAAAACAAGATTGCCGTTGATCCCGATTTTCATAAGCGAATTTTGTTTAGCGATGAAGCTCACTTTTGTTTGAATGGATACGTCAATAAACAAAACTGCCGTATTTGGAGTGATGATAATCCTCAAGTGTATGTTGAGACACCGTTACATCCAGAAAAACTGACTGGTGTGCTTTATGGGCTGGTGGAATCATTGGTCCGTACTTCTTTAAAAACGATGCTGGTCAGAACGTTACAGTCAATGGTGACCGCTATAGAGCCATGATTACTGACTTTTTCGTTCATCAATTGAACAATCATGATGTGCAGGAGCTGTGGTTTCAACAAGACGGCGCAACATGTCACACAGCTCGTACCACAATTGATTTATTGAAGGAAACGTTTGGTAACCGCATAGTTTCACGTTTCGGACCCGTGAATTGGCCTCCAAGATCGTGCGACTTAACGCCGCTAGACTATTTTCTGTGGGGATATGTGAAGTCCCTAGTCTACGCCGATAAGCCCGAAACGATTGATCACTTGGAGGACAACATTCGCCGCGTTATTGCCGATATACGATCACAAATATTGGAAAAAGTCATCGAAAAGTGGACCTCCAGATTAGACTACGTCCGAGCCAGCCGTGGCGGTCATATGCCAGAAGTCATATTTAAATTATAATGCCAGAAGGTTATCTTTCGAATAAAGTAAATTTCATGTCAATTTAAAAAATTCATCTTTGTTTTATTCCATTTAAAAGTTCTATACCTCTAAAAAAACACCCTTTACATGCGATTATGCGATAGCAATATCTAGGTTGTCATAACGTTGACGGCATAAAAAATCAGGAGTGATGTTCACACGTGACGTCATTTTTATAACACTTATACTACTTTCTAGCCGGTCGCTACATAAATAGAAAACATCATATTATTGTGTTAGACCACACACCAAAAATCATCAAATTCGATTACCACATTTTCAAGAAATTTTGGGAAAAATCTTAAAACTTTGTCGTCTTCTACCGCCTAAATGAAGCAATAACGACCTATTTTGACGTCAAGAGTCTGTCATCAAACGTCGTTTCCGGACACCCCGTATAATGGATCTTTACAGAACAGTCGTCAGTATAGTAATAGAGCAGTACCATTTACCTATATCTCCTCTCGAGTTGAAGTTCAACCTATCAACCTAGGTTACAAACAATAATTACTAACAATAAACAAGAATGAATTTTATCTCAATCTCTTTTTTTCAGTTAGACGAATAATAATCTATTTATAGATATAAAACTGAATAAGTGACTAAAACACAATTTCTTATTTGGATTACTTTAGCATAGTATTAAATGATTTATGTCTTAAGTAGAGTTTCAAAAAAAATTTCATATTTATTCCGAGAAGAAAATTGTGCTAATTTTTCCGAAAATTGTCGATATATTGATTTAAAATGTGACCTATTTTACCTTCTACACATGTAAATCCTACACTGAACCTTCCCTGTTTAACAATTTTTGATATAATCTAATTTTACTACAAGTTATTCCTGAAATTGATTCATTAGTTCCTTGTGACCATTCGAACATTTAATATATGTTAATGTTTTTGAATTTGTTTACTAACGATCTGGCAATATCAACAGTTACTGTCTGCACTCATAAGAGCGTTTTGATCCTAGTCTTCGTATATCCAACGTGTACTATACAAATCTACCTACCTAAATCAACGTACTATACGTTTGAAGCCTCGGGCTGTAACTTTTGCTTTTCAGGGCAAAACCTATAAATGTTCGAGTAATCGGTGGTTGTTAACTGGACTTGTTTCCACTTGTGATTTGTACAGTGTTATGAAAATTTCGTAAATTAAAAAATGTAGTTGCTACAGAGTTAATCAAAGATTGGATATAGTCACCATAGAGAAACAGTTTTCATATTTATAACTTTTAACTTCGAAGGCATTGTGTTTATCTCTTTCTCTAACCTTTTATTTCAATAGTCATAAATATCGCGTTCTTTCTATTTTACCAAAGAAATAGGTATTTAGATAGGTGTCTCTTTGATTTGCCTTTTATGCTAAAAATAGAGATAAGCTGCTGATTTTGATGTTTTTTTTTTAAAGAAGAAAAACTGAACACGCATTAAGTTAGGGCTCCGTAACAGTTATAGGAGTTTGGTAATTGAAGATTAAACTTTAAACCACTTTTTTTCTGTTTCACAAATTGGTGAACGTAAATTAATCGTATCAGTTTTCGTTGAAAATATTTACCAAGTATTGTTATGAGGAATTTTTTTAGTTTTTTTATATCTGCCGTTAGAAAACTAAACATATAATTAATACACCATCAAACCTCATTACAAATTCAAGGAACCCCATACGATCTGCACCTCTCATAACATAAAATTATCTATCCTGGCACATTCACCAAAAGTCACACTTTTAAAATAAGGCGACAATTCTAGAGACTTTTATTTCGGGAATAAGACTGCTAAAAAAAATATTAAATATTAATTAAACTTTTGACGAAGAGACTCCCCTCGATCAGATAAAAAAAATCGGAATTAAATTTTCAGTTTTTTTTAAATATCTCAAATTAATGGAGTTAGCTTACCCGTAATAATTTTCGTTGCACATATAGTTATTATATCAAATTTTTTTCAGATTTTGGAGATTCATATTTCGCAAATGAAACGACTAAATAAAAATGTAATATAAAAGATACATTTGTATATTTAAAGACCTATCGAATGATGCCTCATTCGATGGAGTGAACAGAAAAAAAATTTTTTTCATCCTCAATTTTCACACTAAATATTTTTTTCCATTTTCGCCTCAAATCCGTCTTTGGATTACTGGAACTCATATGTCTGTAAAATTTCATTGCAAAAGATTAAAAACTGCCATAGTTGGCATGTTATATTCAGACGACTGTACTGATATGCTGAAACCCTTTTAAACGATTTGACTTTATTCCCTATATTTACTATGACATTTTCAATTGTAAGCTTTAAAATTACCCCATAATTAATAAAAATACAACTGAGGCAAGCAGAGTATTCCGAATATTTGATTTATAAAAGGAGATAACTATGAAATCAGAGATATGATCGGCCGTAATTAAAAGTTTAGCTGGTTCAAACTTTAGAATTTACAAATTAACCATATTTACTTTATCATAAAATTACCAATTACTGAAATTTAAAACAATATTGATAAATATACGAGCTTGTCAAACAGGCAGAACAGTTTTTTTTAAGTCTACTTGAAATAAGAGTCTAGGATATTGAAAACTAGGTAGGGAAAGATAAAAATTTATATTCAGGTTTATCGGTAAGAAAAATCACATTTATTGTTGTTAACACATTCAAATCGCAAATGCGGAAAGGTAAACAAAATACACGTGAACACTAAAGTAGGACCAGACCGCATTGAGAACTAGAAATTTTTTGTATAATATTAATTGTAAAATGAAAGTTTCATACGTTTATATTTATGACACAAAAATGGTTATGAACTTTTCATTATTACTAGTGTCAAACCATCTAGACAATAAACTCGAATTTAACCCAAAGCAAATCCAGGCAATATCACCAACCACTTAATTCGAACCTGTTATAGTTTCCTTCATAGCTGAATGCTCGTCGAACTATTTTTCCTCCAAATATGAAAGGATTCAGGAGGATCATATTGCTCTTGTGAAGGAAAAATTGTTGAAATAGATGAGTGCAAATCGGTCAAGAGAAAATACAGGATGGGTAGAATTAGGTCAGAGGAGGGGAAATGAAGAGGCTGTTTCTCGTTCCCGTCGCGGAACGAAGGCTTCCGACATTTCACTGTGAAGGAATTTCATAGATCCCTTTGAGGGAGTACACGCTCAAATCATTGAAAGTGCCTAGAAGTATTTAGGTCAAAATTTTACGCGATTTGGCCGAATAACACTTAAGCTACTTAGCGAAATATTTGTTTCGAAAAAAATATTCCGACCAGGGGAACATGTACCGTGAATTTTTTTAATCCGTGAGACATATATATTCTCCTCTTTGAATGAGAGTGATGAACATTAATAATTTGCTTTTATTAAATATTTCTTTGTGCCTCCTATTTCTTCTATCGTTCTACTGCCAAGAAGTTTATAATCCAAGTTCATTTTCATACATCTTAGGGTTATAAATTTATTAACTATATTATTTATTGTAGTAGTAGCAAAACTACCTTCTTTCCCATTAAATCGAACTTTTTACAACAATATCCTCCCTGGCAGAAATTGCCTCACCACAACATTTTCTAATCTAATCTAATATATCTACGTCGGTTAATTTAGTTTAGTTCAGATCAGTTTTTAATTAGTTCAATTTTCTGAAATAATTAAAACCAAGCCAAACCTGAACTAACCAAAAATTTTAGTTGGTTAAGAATAATTTCATACTTGTTTTTACATGGAATAGAATTTTTATAAAAAAAAATTGAACCGACTTCTAACAATGCGCTAAAAAGTGTAAAATAACTATAAATTTTTATATGAAATTGAAATTTTTGAAGTCGGCGCCAAACTAATATCTAATAAAATGTGAACTTTCTTACCATAATTTGTATATATTAGTAGTTATTTATTTCATTTAGAAATAATTTGGCGCCGACTTCAAAAATTTTAATTTCATACAAAAATTTATAGTTATTTTTCACTTTTTAGCGCACTTTTAGAAGTTGGTTCAATTTTTTTTATAAAAATTTTATTTTTCGATTTTTAGTTTTGAATTCATTATGATATCCATAAGTTATTTGAACTAAGTACTAATCGAGATTAGTTTACCTCGCATTGATTCCAAGGTGGCAAAAAATTACCCATTTTATCCAAAATTGTAAATCACCCTAAAATGAACCACTAAAAATTCTTTGATTCTTAGAGTTTTCCAAATACCAGTGAAATTGTGTCAAACTATTAGTCTGTCATAGTATATTCACTATCTTAAATTTCAAATTAATTTTAGATTGGTAATATAGACCCCAAAACCTTCCAATATCGATATTTAAAGTACTTAAGACGTAAATTTCTTAGCCCGATATATTTTCTATTGCATGTTGAATTTATATACGCCCCAAGAACTCCGCAATATCAATTTTAGACAAAATCGGAAAATGTAAAATTTACAGTCCTTCATATTGTATCTGATTAACTTATATTCGTAATACAATACCCCAAAAACCCCTGAAACAATTCAGTCCCACCTTTGAATAAAATCGGAAAATATAAAATATTTAGTCCGCTATATTGGATTCGTCATATTGAATCCTGAAAAAATTCCTTTAAATTCATAATTTACATCCTCAAGAATCAGTTTTGGAGAAAATCGAAAAATGTCAAATTTTCAGGATTGAATCCGCCAGATTGAGTTTTTCAAAAAATATTCTAAATTTGTAATTAGCACTAACAAAAACCCCCCAATACTGATTTTAGATAAAATCGAGAGGTGTGGAATTTTTAAACCGCCATCTTGGATCCGCCATATTTAATTTTTTTAAAAATAATATCAATTTTGACAAAAATCGGATAAAATGAATTTGTTATTCGCCATGTTGGATACGCCATATTGAATTTTTTAAAAATAATTTCAGATTCGTCAAGTGCGACCCCAAAAACTTCCCTATACCAATTTTGGAGAAAATCGGACAGAATTGATTTTTTGTCCGCCATATTGAATTTTTAATAAATATTTTGGATTCGTTATGTGCGCCCAAAAAATATGGGACTACCGCAGCAACTTCCTTAACATAACGTAAAAAATGTTATTCAAATCGGTGCCACCGTTCCGGAATAATCGGTGTACATACATTAAAAAAAAACATACATTGTCGACGAATTAAGAACCTCCTTCTTTGAGAAGTCGGTTAAAAAATGGAAATATGTCGCTGACTGAGGTGGAAAAAATTTATATATTTCTTTTAGAATTAAAGGTTATTATATGAAACTATTTGAGATCTGGAAACGTCACAACATATTAATCCTTTTAAGTAAATTTTTCATTCAAAGTACAAGCTTTTTTTTAATTTAGTTGCTATAATTAGTGCAAAAATAGTTTAAACATATTACGTACAATGTATTTTAACCAGTACTATCAATAATAAATATGAACGTCCGGTGTTTTTTTAAGAAATAAAAATGTCCTTGAATGACTTCGAAATAGGGGGTATTTAAAATAATTTTCAAGACATAATTTCTTAGAATTCTCTTTATCTAAAAAATCACCCAAAAATTATCTAAAAAAAAACAAAAAAAATTGTCTAGGACACGATCCATTTTTTTTTTAAATCCGTGCCTCAATACTTCCTGCACTAAGTATTATTGCCCTTCAACTGTCTAATTTAAGCAGTCCAATTAACTATCATCCATCCGATTCTTTGCAGGCAGCATGTGGTGCGGTGGGTCGGGTCGGAACAAAACAGCCGGCCGACAGGCAGAAGGGCCGCCTGCCTGCCTCGTTCGCTCGACTAACGACAACGTGCAGCTGCCTCGAACTTCGAACGCCGGTTGGCAAATCAGTCTCAGCGAGGGTATCAGAGGGTGAATGTGTACATTTCTACCACCTAACGCTCGTACAGTTCATTCTAATATTCTTAGTTCTTACCCCATCGTAGTTCAGTATCCGTGATAAATCGTTAGGAAAATGTTGTTTGAGAATCCACCGGCCGGCGCGACAAAGATGTTTCCTTATGCAGTGCCTCCCCCCGTTTTACCTCCTATGGTCGGGTAAGTCTAAAAAATGGATTTATTTTACTTACGTGCGAATTATTCGTCACATTATATGTCCAGCATGTTTTGATTATTATATCGGCCAAATTTTAGTTGCAGCAAATCCAGCTTACTTTTATTGTGGTAAACATACCTTGTGTATTATAGGATTTTTTGTTAAAACTTTATGTTAGTCGAGGCATTAGTGTAGGTATGTATCATACTTGTGTTTATCGTTAATTAACATAGAGCCTAAGTATTAGTTTAAAATTTGTTATGTCAAAATAATGTAAACAAACTCTGGTGTCAGGTCAGGTATACATATTGACGCTTAACATATGAGCCTTTACTCTTGTATAATATTTTTGAGGTTAGTTTACGGCCGGATTATTTGTTCCATTATTATTTTGAAATGATGCTTATTTAGATATTGGCCACAAACTCGTAATGATAATGAGATGATTAAGTACGTGTTTTGACTAACCTATAGTAACACTATATATGCAAGTATTTTTTTTTAAATCTATGCTACTTATATATTGCTAATAAAAATAAAAAACCTTAGGTTGGTTTATCCCTCTTATTACTTCATAAATGTAGAGCTTATACGTAACGATAAAGGTAATTTTATCGGCTCGAAATTTTAGATTAACCAATCACCATCGAAATTATTAAAGACAACGAGGAATGTTTTTAGAGCGGTGTAAACGCAGTTATTGTCTACCAACTAACTGGTAAATTTTTACCATGAATTATATTATAACAATAAGAAATAATGTAATAACCACCTATTGGATAGATTTACAGTGAAAAATTCAAGGTATCAATAAATAAGTGTTCTAAACTTCACACAGCTTACAAGATTCAACAAAACTAAGAAAAAAGTTTTGTATAAACATCTGGAAATAGGTACTTCGTGAAGTTAGCTGAAAAACCTATGGAATAGAAACTTCACTGGTTGTTTTCCTAATTTAATTTCATCATATGCATTTCCCCGATTCAAATTTTCGCATTGATTTAATATAGCGGAGTTTAGGGAAATTTAAATCAATATTATTTCTTTGCTAGACTTTCTAATAAATAGATAAGAAGGTTTTGATTTTGTGTTCGGCAAAAAAGAGACCATATAAAATATTATGACCAATGTGTCAAATATATTTATTTTAAATAGAGTGAATTATTAACATTCCACAAACATAGGCCACATAAATTAGCGGTCTTTCATACCTGCACTCCTAAATGAGACAATTTGAAACGGCTGGTTACCGGAAAACAATAATTTAACTTAAAATTAAATATAACAACAACAAAAAAATAAATAATAATAATTTAAACCATTTCTAGTTATGTTTATTTAGTTAGTTCTCGTAGTTTTTTATAATTTTTGGGGGAGAACTATTTATTACCTGACTCATGTCCATAGTATTTTTTTCTTATTCTTAGTAATAGTACGATTTGATGTACTACGAGACAACTATTTATAATGTTAATTAAACCCTATCATTTTCCATTATTACTCCGGTTTTCTTGAATTTCATCTGCTTTCCCTATGGTTTAATGGGACGGATTATTACAAGAAACTGCATCGACATGGATGCACATTCCTTTTAAAGTTATGAGAGAACACCTAAACAAACATACTTATGATCAGGTTCAAAACTCCTACAATATTTGAAGAAAGATCGCTCTCGGAAGACAACAGCCTAAGGAAAACCACGTACATTTATTTATTTAGTGTTTTAGAACTAAGACAGAACGTAATTGAAATAATTTTCTAAATATGTTTTTTTTTATTAATTGGTTCCATTTGTTATAAAGTTCCATTTGTTGAAAGCATGATGAGAAAAAACTTTTGGAATCTTCTCTGTTATAAGACAACAAAGTCAGGCCTCATTTCCTATCAAGGTAATTTTAGTATAAAATAATTGTATTGAAATAATTACTTCTTAAAATAATGATATGAAATTAATATTTATAATATTTCTTTGAACAACCAAACTTCGATGAAGAAAACTGTCTTGCATAATAAATGCTTTAGTCAAATTTTAAAATAGGTACCTTAAGGGCTTAAAATTCCTCCTAACGTTATGGGCAGATTGGCACAACTTGCTTTATTTCTAATTATAACTTCTTTTTTAGGTTCTTAAAATAATATTTGGATTAGAAAAAAAATCGTCTAAATTAAATGTAAAATAGTGTTATTGGCAATTATCATTTTTAAAAGATTTTTAAAGCCAGTGTTTAAATCAATTAATCCTGAAGATTCCAGAATATTAGATATTTTATCTCTACCACGACAAGTAATGAAAAATCAATATGTCCTCCTTAATACACAAATAATATTCATTGGTATAATATTGAAAAACAAAACCAAGCTCAGTTTGATTACCAACTTGTATTAAAATTTCTGAATGTAATATATAAATTTTAAGAAAGTTACTTAATTCCAATAACAACTAAATATTTTAACTCAACTAAAATATTAGGGGTTATTGGTTTATGGTATTGTGTATAACCATTCTTTTGTATACAGTAATATAATTGCCAGGGCATTTGCTGGAAGGATGTAGTAAAGTCTTTGTCCTTTCTATTTTTACCTGCTTCAAATAAAGAACTTTTAGTTCGGATTAGAAGACTCGGTTTAAAAGGTTCATCCGAATTCCTGTTAGCATAAAGGGACTACGGCCGCACTACCTTAGGTTTTAGTTTTGGTAACCTAAAGGTGCGTATAAATATGGCGAGTCGAGCTCGAGTCGAGCTTCCAACGAACTGATCTTTGTCGGTTCGAACCCTTTTTCGCCGCCCGGCGGCAAAAGAGATTTATTGCATCTGGACGTTGTAAACCAATAAAGGGTAAAGAAAAAAATATTTAAGTTTTGATTATTTTCTTTATATTCCGAAATGAAATGTAGTTAATTTTTTCTTATTTTCCAAATATTTAATAATGAATCCCGAAATCAGCTTATGTAGGGTTCAACATAACTGTGGTGCCGAGACATAAGAAATAAATCTCATTTTTTAAGTGATTTTATTTACATATTATCTCCTATATTTATAAATAAAAAAGATACCTTTTTGTTGTACTTTTACAAGATCTATTAATAAATCTTGGAAATCAGCCTTTACATGAGTTTGTTTTCCCGTTCACTGGCCATTATTACAATACCTCATGCTGTCAAATTGGCTGAAATTTTTTTAATATCATATTTTCCTTATATCATTATATTCCGAAATAAATAAGAGGTAGTTTTTCCTATTATCGAAATATTACTTAAGTAATCTCGAAATTAGCTTATACGTAGGTCGTCAGTAATCTGTTCATGGTTCAATATGGCGGTTTCAGGTTGCTAAAAAAGAACCTACTTTTTTCAGGAGTGTTATTTTCTAATTATCTTTAATATTTCAAAGTAAAAAACGAAATTTAACCGGTTTATTTACTAGTTTGTTTGGCGATGATTGTCGCGGCGAGTGTGGCTGCATCGATGCGAACTTCAATTAAGTTTTTCTTTAATAACATAGTTAATGCCGTTTCACCAGTCCTCGCTGATATTTTTTTTAATGTATGTAAGAAATTAACGTATTCCTTATAGTTTATATTTTGGGTTATCCCGAGTTACGAATTAGTTGTGCCCATATAAGTTTAATGGATTTTAATTAATGTGTTCGAAGCACAACATTTCCAAGTTCTTCAGCCCATTCGTCTATCATATGTTTCTTAAATTGTCTTTCTTTCTAATTTGCAATTTTTACAAGTTCCTTCTTTAGTAAACCGTTCATAAAGGAAATATATTTTTTTAATAACCAATTTGTAATATCGCTTTTTCAACTATGTTATTGGCAACTTTTCCACCAGTCTAGAATGATAACTGGCGTTATTCAAATCTACAACTGACCTCTCCTGAATCAATTGTATCATTTGATAAAAATATCTTTGAAAGATATCCGGCGTCATTTATTCACGTTAATCTTTGGTAGATTTCGATTCAAACTGCTGCAAAACTCCCATAAATTTCCTCCAATATGAGTTGTAATGAGTTGGTGGCCCTGAGTGGTTTTAAATCTGTCGATAAACTTTCTAAGAATGCTTCTCGAAAAATTGCTGTATTCTTATCTTCATACATTTCTTGTACTATGTGTCCTGTACTGAGACAAATTACATCCACATGCCTTCCCTGTGGTATTTTCTAATTTCCCGCAAATACCGTTTTCTCTAAAAGTATTTCCTCTGTATCACCTCTATTTTCACTTTCCCTACGAGAAATTCATTTTGTTAGCACTTTTTACAGATTGGTTTTTCACATTCTACTCTTGTTTCATAACTTTCAAAACTTTATCGAGACTTGCTTTTTATTTTCTAACTAAAAACTTTCTGATTCGTTAACGTGTCTTCTTAGTATGTTTTTGAAGCATTCTTATAATTTTTTCTTCTAGGGTACGGTTCAGGCTAGCACACAGTTCCACTTTTCCTTTCCTTAATTCACCTATAAGTTGTAGATTCGCTAAGTTTTGGAGTAAAAGTAGAAATTTTCAATAGCTAGCATTGAAAGTTGTAAGATAATAACATAGCAAGGCCTTACATTTATACACATCTGAAGTATACTTAAAAATGTCATTACTGTTAATTGCCCAATTGAGATGTATACTTCTAAATCTAATTATCTTTTAAGTATACAACTCTTTCGTCAAATACATACTTCAGACACATACAATATCTACCCCTTGCGTTATCCAGTCATTTCCAAAAGAAAAATATATTATCAGCGGCCCATTTCCATATGGCCGACGCACTCGAAATTTTCTTCTCGCTGGTCTCTGCGAATTTTCTGACGCAATTTCATTTCACACATTCACTTCTTTTCTTCTCTAAAATTTTTGTCCATAACTCACAAATTTTGGAATTATTTTCAGGTTCCTCTATTTTCTTCCGATCACTCCATGTTCACTTATGAACAACTTTTAATCAATTAATGCCAAGTGATAAATAAATTTCATTTCATTAACAAAAAAATAAGAAAATCTCGTCTCACTGCAAAGTAAATTTTTTCGAAAAAGCGTGTCATAAACCCGTCTCACTAGATTTAAAAAACCCTTTGAGTTCGCACCAAAAAACCGACAGAAAATGGATCGCTGCGAGTCTCGGTCGAGCTACTCGAAAACAATAGAACTATAAAAAAATTTACTTCTTGTGACCCAACTGCATTTATTACCTCATTTCAAATTTGCCGACGATGGCCCTCGATAACAATAGAAATCGGCAAAATTTCAAAAGAGTCTCGTTCGAAGCTCGAGGCATACTCGACTCGAGCTCGACTCGCCATATTTATACGCACCTTAATGAACACGTGGTGTCGCATCGTTTTAAACAGGTTACTGGTCAAGATACAGTTATAAGGTTTATTACCAAGTTATCTTTTCATGTATAATCTATTTGAAAATAATAACTGCCATAATTCTAGATATTTTTTTATCGGGGATAATCGTATAAATAAAAGCTGTACAAAATTCTGGAGATGCTCGATTAGGTATTGTCAAATATACTGAGTAAGTGATAAAAACCAATATACATTTTAAAAAATAGCCCATCCTATAGTTATTTATATACAATTCTCAACTAATTCTTCATATTGTGAGTCGGTTTTCTAAAAAATCTCGATTCTTAGGATTTTTTCTCGATGGTGATTCAATAAATAAGGTAAAAAAAAAAGAATAAGAACAACGATATTTCTTTTTTTTTTTTAATTTTCCAACATAGTCTCCTTGGAGCTCGGTACACTTGGCCCAGCGGTATTCCAATTTCTTTATGTTTTCTGAACAGTAGGAAGTATCCAAATCATCAACATAGTCTTTTACAGCTTTATTAACCTCTTCATCTGATGAAAAAAATTACTGTCCTCCGAGCCACTTTTATGTTAGGAAAGAGGAAAAAGTCACTAGATGCCAAATCTAGTGAATAAGGTAGATGGGTACTAACTCAAACCGTAATTTATTTAATTTTGATATTGCAACTGCACAAGTGTGAACTCGAGCATTGTCTTAATGAAAAAGAACTTTTTTGCGTTTTAGTCTTGGACGTTTTTTTTCATCCAAACGGCCAAGAAGTGTTGCATAGTAATCCCCCGTGATTGTTTGACCTTTTTTTAAATAATCAATATATATTAGGCCTCGGGAATCTCAATCTCATAACCTTTTCGGGCGAAAAACAAATTTCATTTTTTTTTTTGTCGTATTCTCATCGGACGCCCCTCGCTGTTTTGACAGCTGATTCAACTCGAGCATGTAATGATTGATCCAGCTCTCGTACAGTCACGTAACTACGCCAAAAATCTGCTGGATTAAATTGAATCATCGATAAACAGTGCTCAGAATGGGTGAATTGGGTGAGTCTATTTTCAGCCGTCAACAATCGTCGCATCTATCCGGCACACAATTTTTAAATACACAAATGTTGGTGCAACATATTTTCTACAGTACCAATTGATATGCATACACATTCAGCCATATGACGAACATCTTTAATTGATTTTCGACCACGTTTAAATTCGTTTATTCAAAATTAAATAGTGTCTAAAGTCGGTACAGAACTTCTGTGAAGAGCATCCAACTCAGTTTTAATCTGAGCAGCTGTCTACTGTTTCATAAAGAAACGTTTAATCACTGTTCGAAACTCGTGTTTTTCCATTATTTATAGCAGTGGTGTGACGACCTGCTTCAAATGACTGTCACATATAAACTAAGCACCTGATCATACCGAAATATTCTAGAGGTTGCTCCGAAGAGTACAGCTACATAATCGAAGCATTTAAAAATTATAGTGGCGCCATCTATGACTAACTACCTTACATATTGAACAACCCTCTTATCTTAAAATTTTTTCGATTTGACTCAAACTACTACTAGTCGTAGTTAATTTTCAGGTTTATCATTCATTAGTTATAAAATTTTATGACTGTTCGTTATTAGCTACGATGATTTATATATATTATCGATCACATAAACTCATTTTGTAGCACGAGTATACAATTCGATCTGACCTACGCAATAATTCCTTTATTTCAAGTTTACTTTATATTTAAAATAAATTGCAAATAATTTGTCAATTGGATGTGCCAAATAAAGTTAATTACTGTCGTGACTTGTAACAGCTGACCGCGTAGATTTTAGTGGAATTTCACATTTTTTTATTGATCGAGTTCAATGTCCTTTGCACTACAAAAGAATAAACGCGTAATCCTTAGGATGAATAGTTAAAAAAAAAAAGGATATTAAGAAATTGCACAATAGTTTTAAAACAATTTTTTTTAAATGAGACTATTCCTCCTCAGTTGAGGCAAAAATAAATTATTTCGATAGGACCAATTAATTATATGTTATTTATACGGATCCTTAAAAGTCGTTATAAATTAACATTATTTTTGGAAATAAATTATCAGTTATTTGAAATAAATATCTTATATTTCTAATTATTTAACCAACAAATAAAAAATAAAAATACGACTCTTACCTAGAAACATCAAATGTTTCCGGAAACCCCTTCTCTAACTTCGCCAAAACGAAATGTAGAAAAAAAAACTTTTAAGTAGAAAAGTTGTAGAAAATTAAATTGGGCATACCATTGAAGTTGATATATATATATATATATATATATATATATATATATATATATATATATATATATATATAGGTATTTACATTTTAAAAACAAAAGAAGCCTTAAAACTGAACAGCTACCTCAACAACCTAAAAAATATCTTTAAAAAAAGAATTTATAAATTTTGTAACGAAAACTCATTAAATAGTAAAATAAAACAGAAAAACCAAAAATTCATATTACTTCTATATATCGCGACACTCCGAGAAACTCCAAAATGCGTTCAAGAAACGTAACGTAACTGTCAGCCATAAGGGTCATAACTTCCCAAAAAATTGCTATAGTAAACTAAAATCGAAAATAAAAAAAAACACATGTCCTTTACTGTAAAAACTGCAAAGGCGAATACATAGGTCAAACAAGCCAATATTTAAAAAACCGATTAAACGGGCATAAATACAATATGAAAAAATATTAACAACATGTAGCATGGAACACCAACATTCCTTTGATTTTGAAAAAGTAAAAAATCTTAAAAACTAAAACCGCACACAAAAACGAGAATTTCTGAAAATAATACGTATACAAAAAAATAAACATGCGGTAAACGCTAAGACAGATACCAATCAACTAAGCAAATATATAACAGTGTTATAAAATAACAACAAAAATATAATTCTAAAACCAAAAACGCATTACACTTTTATAATTTATAATTAAACCGAATTTATTATGCTACTTTAAAGTTTGCCAATAATCTTCTCTGTATTATTTCATGCCGAGTTTTCACAGTATACTGACCGTAGTTCTTTCATCTTGTTCTCTCCCTTGCAGGTATAATTTTTGTTTCCTTGCGAGAGGCTAATGCTGTTGTCGTTCACAACTTCGAACATGAGAAGGAAGCTAAATTTTACGTATATAAAATTGTTATCCGATTTCGCCTTAATGTTGCTCTTTAATTTTTAATATATTTTTATTGATGTAGTTTTTTGAACATTTAATGAATTAGTTTTCTAGAAAAATTAAATCATTAATTATGTAGCTAAAAGTTACATTGATCATGTTTATTTCACTGTTATTAAGCTAGTTTTTAACTAAAACTAACAAAGCGCCAATAAATGCAAAAATATTAAAAACACAGACGACTTATTATTGAACGGCTCTCTCTTACTCCATGGAAATTAGATCAAAAAAGAGCTCTTTTGTTAACAAAAATATAGCATTGGTTTTTTTTTGCTGGAATTTGTTTATTTCGGCATCCTATCAAACATATCTCAATGGTAACTCTGAAAGACGTGCAAAAAAAATGGTGGACCAAAAATGGTCATGATTTTAGGTTTTTTGAGTTTATCTCGAAAAGTAAAAGTTGTATCGAAAAATATTTCAAACAAAAGTTGTAGAGAATTAGAAAACCTATCGATTCATATAATATAAGTTATAGGTGGCGCCACTAGTTATCGAGATATTTTTTTTTTTTCGACAAAATTTACGGTTTTTTTTTTTTTTTTTTTAAAGACATTTATTAACAAATTACCGATTTAAAATTTAACATAAATATAGGTATTATCATTATAAAAAAGTATGTCAAACCCGGAATCTGCGAGTTTTTTATTTTCCTAGAAATTCAATGTCAAAGTTGAAAATTAAACCTCAATTTTCCGCTTTCCTAAGAAAGATAGAATTTTAATGGAAATTGTTTCTATTTTGAAGATCTACTAAAAAAAACAATTTTTCTCAATCGGGAGCCGAGAAATTTTGCAAAAACCAATTTTTGCACAAAAAAAATAACGGCGATAACGGCCTGCAGCAGCTATTTTCGATTAGATTCGGCCAAATGTTTGAATGTTCACAGATCGTATGGCAGTGTATTTCGTAGATCCAAAAAATTCACAGGTAAAGTACAAGTATTAAAAAGCACCTTCTGGAAATTTGAGCCCTTAATATTCATTTGCCATGCCATTATGAATTTTTGAAAAAAAAAAACGTTTTTTTCATCCATAATTAATTTTTTTTTAGGATCGGAAATGATAAATCTAAATCCAATGCACGCATTAAAAAAATTTTTGCAAAATTTCTCGACCCAAGATTGAAAAAATATTTTTTTTTTTATTTTAAATATAAAACAAAACAAACAATTTCCATTAAAATTGAGCATTGTGTCTTAATTAGGAAAGCGGAACATTGAGGTTGAATTTTCAATTTTGACATCGAATTTCTCGGAAAATGAAAAACTCACAGATTCCGGGTTTGACATACTTTTTTAGAATAATAATACCTATATTTATATTAAATTTTAATCGGTAATTTGTTAATAAATGTTAAAAAAAAACCGTAAGTTTCGTCGAAAAAAAATTTATCTCTATAGCCAGTGGCGTCACCTATAATTTTATTATATGAAACATTTCTCAAAAAACCGAAAATCGTGATCATTTTTGGTCAGCCATTTTTTTTTGCACAGGTCTTTCAGAGTTACCATCGAGATATGTTTTATAGGGTGCCAAAATGAACACATTCCAGCAAGAAAAACACATTTTTGTTACTGACGAAAATCTATTTTCCATGGAGTATCGACTTTTTAGTTCCTTAATTTTATTTCGACGCATTATTATTAGATATTTTATTTATACTCTGAACCATAGAACAATGGAATCTACATTTTAGTTTTTAATTTCCCTCACTGTCCTTTTCATTTTGCTTACCGAAACTAGAATCATAAACTAAAGCAAAATTAGTAAGACAATAACTATAAAAATTGTACGTGACAATAATCGTTATCTTTTCTAGAAAGAGCAGCTCAAAATTATGTGGTCAAATAAAAGTTTGAATTATTAAAACGTTTGTTAGTAAAGCCTTTTACCAATGTGGAAACACGATTTTCTTAGTCTTATTATTAGTTTTTTAATAAAAATTTGGCATTAAAGGAATCAATTTACTTAGGCGATCATTTATTTATTTTTCATTGTTTATTTTATTTATATACTTTGCTGTTAAGCTTCGACTTTAACAAAAATAATAATCCTTTGTTAACCCGTATTTTACTCAAAAATAAATCTAAGTAATCACAAACGTATAGCTCTGTGATCACTCAAGCGGGTCTTGGGTGTTTAAATCAGTGAAGTTAAGCGGCTTTGCTAAGTCAACCCTAAAATACGTTGGGCTTGACCTCCAAACCCAGCTAAAGCGAGTTTATTTTAGTTATTTTGTTTACCAGCCTGAAAAACTTAATGAAAGCTTTGTTATTCTTTACAAAAAATATCAGTTTTTAATGAAACCGAAATTGATTTCAGCTTGAGACAATAAAAATGCTTAAATTTGCAAGATAAAAAGTTAGTAACATCTCTTAAAACTTAATTTAAATGCAAATGGGTAAATACCTTATATTATCACTTTTTCCTATTAAAAATTATTACGCGTTTAAGATTTCGAGCATTTGAGCTTAGTTTCTGGAAGATAATAGAACCTTTGAATTTGAAAGTATGATTGGCTTTTTAAGAACTCCCATTCAACGTGTTTTTAATATTTTGCCAAATAACACTTATATTGGACTATTGCATAGATTTTGTTCAAACTTTATGTCGTAAGTAAAGCAGAATAATGGCGAAAAAAGTAAATTAATTATTGCGACGTAAGGTATCAGGCTCTCAAAACCGTTTTTTACTACCCCCCCCCCTCCTTTGTTATTTTTTTTCTAGAAATCTTAAAGATCTCAGCCCAAGTATACAACATAAAGTTAATTATTATATGATTAATCAATAATGATAAAAACTAGAATAATTCATTATAATGCATGTACATTCTGTCAAGAAATACCGGTAATTAATCATTTAAAAAGGCCGCTTAAAGGTATTGTCTAAATTCTTTCTATCACTAAGTTGGCAGAACTGTCCTCTATACTAACGTGAAGTTGGAGCGCGATCTGTCATTTAGTTTGTTTACAGTGCTCAATTTGTCAGTTCATCTCAAGTGTGTCTTGCGATTTTTATGAATAAAAATATCGAACAAAGAGTTGATCTCAAATTTTGTATTTCAAATAGAATTTCGTGTGCCAAATCGCTGAAAATGTTACAGAGGACTTACGGTGAATCGACTGTATCAAAAAAACGTACATATGTGTTGTACAGTGCATTCAAAAGTGGTCGAGATGTGGAAGATTGGCCTCGCTTTTGTCAGTCATCAACGTCTGTAACTGCAGTTAACATCAATAAAGTGAAGGAAATGGTGACGGAGAATCGTTTGAGAGATAGCCGCTGAACCTTCTATCTCACGAATCAGTTCGTACCATTGCCGCTCGACTAATTCCGAAAGACCTCAATTTTCTTCAAAAAGGTCGCTGAAGATATGCTAGAATGAGTCAATTCATAAAACGCATTATAACGAGCGATAAGACATAAGTTTACGAGTTTGACATGCAAACCAATCAACAAGCTTCGGAATAACACCTTTCAACTGAGCCCAAACTGAAAAAAAAACAAGTCAAAGTGGAGCAAAAGGTCAAAGTAATGTTGACATTTTTCCTTGATTATCACGGTGTTGTGCACTCGGAATTCTTTCCAGAAGATTAGACGGTAAATAAAAAATATTAACTGAGCATTCTACGGCGTTCCAAAGAACAAATTCTTTGTGAACGAATTTCTGACCAAAAACTCCACAAATATCGAACAACCACCGTATTCACCTGATATGGCTCCGGCTGACTTTTTTCTCTTTGCAAAACTCAAATTACCATTTCAAGATACCCGTTTTCAGTCGATAGAAAACAAAAGACAATTTGCGGTGAAAACTGAAGTCAGTTCCGGAAAATACGTTTGAAAAATGTTTTTATGATTGGATTGTTCGTTGACACAAGTGTATTATTTCAGAAAGGGCCCACTTTGAAGGTGATATAATAAATCTGAATGAATAATAAGTATTTTGTTGTTTATTGATCAATTCCCAGTACTTTTTTGATAGAATGTATTTCAAAATCACATTAATTGAAAAAAAAAAACAATTGTAAAAATTAAACTACATTTAACTGTTTTTATTAAATTCGCAATTACGCTAGAATGATCCGATTTTTATGATTTAAGGTCATTTACGTCAATATAATGCTCTTTGAAATATTCGCACTGTAATGGATTACTTTGATTTTATTGCAATGTTGATAAATTGCATGAGGTATTTAACTGTATCTAAATTAATTACACAGGGGCTGTTAAAGTAAGGGTATTTTACGGAATTTGTACATGAAAAGCTACGTAAGAATGGAGTTCAATAAAATTTGATTGGCCTTCTTTCTTAAAATCCCCGGGGTTGTTGAGTGCAGGCCGTGCCACGACGGGTAACTGCTAGTATTAACATTAAAGTAAAAAAATAACAGGTGTTTCGCTAAATTGGAGGCTATTTCACAGTACGATGTATTATTTCTTCATAAAATCCACTTTAAATTAAAAATTGTTCGGATATCATTTTTCCTCTCCAAGAAATCGTCTCATGAAATTGGTTAGTTTTGCTTATTTAGACATACAAACAATTTCGCGGGTGAGCGGATTGAATCACTAGGCATGCGAGATGGAAGCAAAATTGATCATACGGCGACTACGCAAAAAGATCCATCTCCATGACACGTTTTCTTGGAGAGGAGAAAGATTTCCGAACGATTCACAGTGGATTCTAAAGAGGAAGAGTATTTCTTAGAAATGTTTTAATCAGTTGCATTAAGAAACATTACCTCGTGCCGTAAAATGACTTTAAATTTAGCCAAAAATCGTTGTTTTTCCCATTTTATATTATTATATCCCTGACATAATGGAGAAAAACGGAGGAAATGGGTGCGTCAAAAACTAACTTCGTTGGAAGTGGGTGTTTGGATTCTTGTTTCAAAATCTTGCAGACCTGTGAATTACTAGTGTTAACACTCAAAAAGTCTTGAAATTAATTATAATTTTTTTTGTGTATAAAATATTATTACACACTTCTCATTAAAATAATGTTTGCACTACGTGTGAAATGTTCTACAATTAAGCTACTACGTTTTTTTTATCAGCTAGCGTATTTCATATTTTCGATATTTTCAGTATAAAGCCGTTATCATGGTTATTATATATCCATCCCGTTCTCTTTCTTGTTAAGTTAATTTTTTCGGTAGGGCGCAAACGATTTCGTGCCCTTAACTTTTAGGAACTAACAAGCTATTATGTTTTACCTCTAATTTTTTTACCAAAATTACCAAAGGATAAAATCAAGTTATCGCAGGCCCGCTTCTTATTCAAGGCTCGTTGCACTTTAAATTTCGTATCGGTTCTTATGTCGAGATGTTTCTTTTTTGTCTGCCGTCGCGCCAACTAAAACAAGGCGAGAATACTGTAGCATTGGCGGAACTAGACGGTAGATGATATTGACATCATTCAGTGTCGTTGACATAATATAATTCTTCAAATAAAACTAATGATGCTACATATCAAGGCGTATTTAAGAATGAGAAGCCTTTCTGGCTGCAACCCTCGCACAAAAAGGGTTTTTTACTAATCATATAAAATTATTTATGATATTTTTTGGAAAAATAGATATTTTCAGTTGTAGTACCGACTATTTTAATAACATTTTTTGTAGTTTTTTTAACTATACCAGAATTTAGACCGGCGCAAATAGTTCTTGTTCTGATAACTTTAAAAATTTTTTATTGATAACAAAGACACATAAAAAAAGGTGATCCGTTTACTTTGCTTGCTCTATCACTCACAGTTTTTGTATAAATGCCAAGAACAACACCAGAAACTCTAAAATCCGATAAAATTTTCTAATACATTGTTCCAACTCCCCCAGTTTTAATTTAATTCAAAAGTTTTAGCGAATATTGTACGGTAGTTATTTCCTCAAAAAAGCCATAGAGCAATTCCAGATTCTGCCTTTGGGGGCCAAAATATATACATGTACGGGGTGTCTAAATTTCGACACTTTAGCAGGGTATCCTTATTATTATTAAAGATAAAGACTTGTGATTTTTACCAACCCATGCTACTTTTTTTATTAAACAAAAGATTCAACGAATAAAATTTTCCTAGCCTTTGCTATTTTTAAAATACAGGACGAAATTTAAAATATTTCATTTACAAGCTCTTGTTTTTTAGTTAATATGTAAATTAATGAAAAAGTAAAAACGGTGTATTGTAGAGTTTTTTACGTAAAATCCGCTGACATGCAGTTTTTTTTTTCTAAAAGAATCAGATGTTTTGTTTTTTTAAATGGAACATCCTGTATATTATTTGTCAGCACATTTTCAAATTTTTCAAGCTTTTCAAAAATGTATAATAGATGATATTAGGTTTCAAGGCCCTTATAATATAATATAGTTTAAAAGGTGAAGACAATTTTTATTAGACTTATACAGTTCTTAAATATATGCATTTTCAAACCTTAGTATGTAAAAGAACAGATAAAATAACCAAACGGATCACTAAAGGAAACATTTTATTTTAAGTACTGTTTATGATGGTTGCCATTTCCCCAGACAAAAATAGGCACATTTCAGCAAATTTTCTTAAAATATTTAAAATATTAACAGGTTTATCTTGCAAAAACTGAAAAGCCAAATTTGTTGCATTGCGAAGTTCTATCAAACGATGTTGAGTTCTATTAATCATGTTTTGCCCCACAAGAGAAATCCAGAGCAGACAGATCGGGCGATCTGGGCGGACACCAACAGGCCTACCGGTACCAGTCCATTTTTGAGGAAAATTAGTTTCCAAAAAAAAGGTTTCACTACCTAAGAGTTGTGACTCAGTGCACTATCTTGCTCGAAATATATATCATTATACTTCGTCAACGGAATATTTTCTAGCGATTCGAGTATTACATTTTCTAAATTTCCAGATAGTGTCTTGCTGAGAGGTTTCTGTCATAAATTCAATGCCTAATCTGTAGTTTCAAGATGAAACAAGCTATACCAAAACCGAAGCGCTCTTGTTGTTTCATAAATGATTTTCTGCCCATCAGTGTCTGGTATTGTGTTTGTTAAAAGTACCAGCACCTCTAAATAACATTTATCGGATCAGACTACCAATCTTTTAAAATTGCTGCACTTCAAGGTACATTTTGTACAATATGAAGGGGTAGTACTTATATTTCTACATGAGGTTGAAAGTGCTGCTTCTTACACAAGCCAGAACATGCACTTCCTCTCTCGTTTGTGTTTTCTTTGTCATATATTTTGGACCAGGGCTGCGTAAAAGTTCTGTGTTCTGTTAAATTATTATTTAATCTAGAAAATATGTCTGGATATGGCTGCCTTCTTTCCGAATATCTATAATGCAAATAAAACTTTTTCGTATTGATTGATATTGATTGCAATAAATATGTATTATACGTACATATTATACAATTTTGAAAGTTTGAAAAAATTGCAACTGAGCTGTCAAATAATATACAGTATGCTCTATTTAAAAAAGCATAAGTTTAGTTTATAACTCAAAATATATCTTTAGAAAAAAATTAAATACGCCAGAACATTTTACGTAAAAAACTCTACAATAACCCGTTTTTATTAATTTACATATTAACTAAGATATGAGAGGCCTATAAATAAAAAATTTTCAATTTCGCCCTGTATCTTAAAAACAGAGAGGCCTAGGAAAATGTTGTGTGTTGCATCTTTAACAGAAGGCAGCACAGGTTCGTGAAAATCGCAAGTCTCAATTTTTAATAATAATAGAAACATCCTGCTAAAGTGTCCAAATTTGGGTAACCTGTACATCGATCTGATCTTATAAACAGACAGAAAGCCTCTATTTTTTTTCCTATGCTTGTGAATTTTCTTCATTTTTTTTTATTGCGTTTTCTTTTCTTTAGCGCCAATCTGTGTGTTGATTTTTTAATTAACATTTATATTTTAACCTAGTTGGTGTCAATGGTAAGATATAAATTCGCAGTTTTTTGTTCTGTTTTTGTGAAAAATGCTTTTAAAAATTATTTTTATTCTCGACAACTATCCTAATTCTTTCTATTTATCTTAAATATAAGAATAATACTTTCATTAAGCAAACATTTCATAGGACAATATTCATGCTATTTCGCAACTATTTTTGCCGGTTAGACCTCCATTGTGGATACGCCTATGCCCAGATATGCTTTATTTAGACAAAATGAAGTATATTATGAATATTTTAAGCAGTAATTCCCAGAGACACTATTAATTAATTTACATGTCAGACATTCCGAAACAGATACCATTTTGAAGATACAGGTCTTTAGAAATAGTTTCGAAAAATCTGTCACTCATTACATTCGCAATAAATCCGATGTTCAAGTGTAATATTATATATCCGGAAGTCTTAGATTTTCTTGGTAATGACTTCGATGCTGTTTAAATATTAAAAGACCAACATACACAAATACGATATATAATTAAAGGGTGATCTGCCGATTACTTATCCTCAGGACATATCTCTTAACTGAAGTTGAAATTTCAGCACCCATATGCTGTTCCTCGACTTATTTATTTAAAAGTCGGTTAGAAAAAATTTAAATTCAAAAAATTGGAAATTCCTAAAATTTTTATTAAAATTTACTGGCCGAGCTTCTATACCTTTATTTTTTAGATTCTGTATATAGCGAAAACTACACTCTTGGACAAAATTAACACAACAACATATTATATCATACATATCGCTATAATTAATCAATTTTAATAATTTTTTTATGGACATTGGTTTCATTACAAGTTAGAAAAAACATTTTCGGATATTTCAAAAGTGAATTTGCTACAATATATCTGTTAAGATTTGAATTAAAGTTATTCTTAAGACTTAATAACAAAATCGTTGAAATGATGAAATAAATAAATTAATGGTTTAACTGGGACACTAGTAACGTGTGTTGCCTCCTCTACTTCGAATTACAGCATTTATGCGCCTAGGTATGCTTCCAATTAAAAATTGGGTCCCACAAAATGGCCGAAAGGCATCACGTGTTCTACTACAATATTTTCAAGATAGTAATCAGCATTCATAGATCTCGTACGGACAGGAGGTAATTCTGTGCGAGCTTCAAAGCAGATATCTCCCCAGAACATAACAGAACCACCACCAAATGGAATTCTTGCAGAAATATTGCAAGTAGTAAACCTCTCTACTAGTCTTCGCCATACTCGCTCACGACCATCTGAATATTTTAGGCTAACCCTGTGAAGAACTAGTCTTCGCCATACTCGCTCACGACCATCTGAATATTTTAGGCTAACCCTGTGAAGAAAACTTGTTTCTAATCATCCACAAACAAATTTTGATGATTTCGAGCAAAATGTAACTCTGTTCTCTTTAGTAAGCAAGGGTTCAGTGGCTAGTCTCCTACCGTCTAATCCAGCTTCATTTAACCGTCCTCTAACTGTTGTAGAAGAAATTGTAACACTGCGGGTACTTTTGAGTTCGTTTCTCATCATAGTGGCAGTATTGTTTTTTAAAGCATATTTTCTAAGAAACCGTTCATCTTGGTTGTTAGTGAATCATTTCGGCCATTGCCCTGGCCTTCTAGAATAAGTTTATACTTCAGTCAAACGTCTTACTATACGACTTACTATGAAACGATGTTTGCCTAATAAATTGTCAACATAACTCTGACAATATACCTCGTCCAATAGAACTGATGCTCGCACTACCTCCTATTCGATTAAATTCCTATTTCGATTCATTTTTGCAATTACTCAAAATCACGAATAAAACAATCTACCATAAAAACATATTACTTTCAAAGAAATAATCAAATTATAAGTTTAATTTTAAAGAAAATCTATAGCAAGAATTGCACATAATTGTTTATCTTCTAAAAAATTCTTTGAAACTGTAAATCTAAACCAATTGTTCTGATTACTGTCGTTAACAACGAAACAAAATATTCATAGCCTACTATTCAATACTCGATAAACTTAAAAAGTGGCATAAGAAAAAGCTAAATTAATTTTTTGGATAATTTCATACTGTTGCGTTAATTTTGTCCAGTTTATTTAATAGAACTCAGGATGGCATGAGACGAAAGAGAGGATTACCATGAAGAAGAGAGCTTTGCCAGTCAAATTCATAGGTATGCGCAAACAAGTAGGCTGTGAAAAAATTAAATTGAAACAAATGGATTTACATTGAAAATTATGCATTTAGAGTTGTAATGTCATGTTTATAATATCATGTGTATGTTTATTCAAGAATAAGTATCTAGTTTTTTTTTTATCTGTATCGTTATCAGTTGTCTTGACTTTTTTACCCGTAAGTAAACTATTTTCTAATTTCAAGCTTTTAGAAATGGAGGTACTGTTTATATTTTCCTAAAACATGAAGAAATAAAACCTAAAAACAATAAATTTTCTTGAGGTCTGGTATGTGAAAACAGTGTAGTACATAGCTATCCTAAATTCTTTTAAGGTGCCTTTTCTCCTGTTTGTCTATAATGTATTCAGTCACTAGCCGTTAAATACTTTTGACATCACGAAAGTGCCGCAGGCGAAAAGTTTTAGTTAAACTAAATATAAAACGACAGTATCTGGAAAAAACAAATGCAAGCCGTTCAGGTATTGTTTGCTACCATTTCGACTAATTAATACTATAACTGGGTTTTAGTTTTTTTTTTTTTCAATTTGTTCCTTCATGTTTAAGATCTTCCTGTTCACAATTTTGTTGGATAATGAGGTATTAAAAATAAAATAGATATCACGGTTTCTCTCTTGAACAGAGCGACAGCTTAGTTACTTATTTTGCTCGTTGAGATATTTAGACATTTAATTAATATTACGTATAGACTACAGAGTTTGCTCTGCAACTTCCATTTTATGTAATATAAAATAAAGGAAATAAAATCACTATAAGCGGGAATTTTCGCTAAAAGTAAGTAAAATAAAGAAAATCAATTTTAGAATTTGCCTTATAGGCTAAAATATTAATATTATAAGAAGATTTTGGTTAAAATTTAGTATCACGTGAAAAAATTTAGATCCCAACCCTCCTTTCACGTTGAAAAACTAAAGGAGAGCACAGCAAAATTTTAGATTTATGAAATAAAATAAGACAGAATTTAACATAAAGAAATGTAATGTAAATATAAGCCCATACGAAATTTTTAGTAAATATTAAAGGGAAACACCAAACACCTCCTAATTCACTAACATGATTTAACTCTAAAACCTGTCTAAGTTGATAGTAGAAGGGTTAAACTGGCAAAAGCAACAGTGAGTCAAGCACATTTTGAACCTTCAAAATATAAAGATAAGAAACATTTTCTTTTATTTTTAAACGCGCTAAAATGTAAAATTTTATTTATTTGTGAGGCAACTATTTCTTTGTTTATTGACATATGTAATATAAATTATAACAATACCATAAGAAAAATAAAACTGGCCAACTAGAAGTTCTAACTACCATAAAAAAAATAAATAATGAAGTTATAGCTGAACGCACATAATGCTGTCATCTCTGTCTCGCGCGACAAGTGGTGCCACTACCGGCTGAACGTAAGAACTCTAATTGTATATTTGACATTTAGTTTGAGACAGCGAAGAGAACGATGGCGAAGAAAGTTTAGTAAATATCTAGTACGTCTCTTCGTGTACTTGAACTCTCAGTCGCGTTTTTCTCAAAACAGCTTTTCTAGACTTGGCTGAGTTACTGCTCTAGCTACAATTAATCTATTTTAAGTTTTGGAAAAACTAGCAGTTTATCTTTATAACATCCGCAGTTTAGTTAAAAAAAATCGAAAAAATGCTACGTACAGCGTTTTTATATAGATTCTTAAAAAAAAAAAATTTCTGCTCAGACCAACTATTCTCGAATACACAATCGGGTCGTTGATCCACTATTATTATACAGAGGCTCAGTCGTAATATAATAACTTTTTATATAGGTTTTTTAAAATGTCTTTTATAAATCCTAAATAAAAAATTTAGTTACAAAAGAAAATCGAGAAATAGGATCTTTTCTACCCGTTTACAGTGATGACACATCAAATACAAAATACCGGAAAAACTTGACCTCCATATCAAAAAGCCACGATCTGTACCGTTGATAATGGAATAAAATTGTCTTCCTCGGCGCATTCACCAAAGTAATCTCCTTAAATAAGTCGCCAGTTTTAAGCAATTTTAGAAACCTATATCTTGGGAATGGGACGACTAACTATAAAAAATATTTTACTACATATTTAGTTGTGTTACTACTTAATCAAATGTATCCACTCGATCGGATAAACAAGAGGAATGAAATTAAATTTTCAACAGTTCCCATAAATTAGTGAACGTAACTTACCCGTAATAATTTTCATTGCATATATTTACGAAAGAAATTTTTTCAGAATTTTAAATTTTATCTTTAGAAATTTAAGAGGAAAGGGCATTGAAAAGGTTCTTTAGAGGCTCATCCGAATATTTTCGCAAATGAAGCTACTAAATAGAAAATGAGATATTAAACATTTATTTGCATTTTGAAGACCTATTTAACGATACCCCATTCGATCGTTTGAACGAAATTTTTTCTGTATCCTTATTTTTTTATATACTCTATATTTTTCCCCAACTTTACCTCGGATTTGTTTGTCGGTTAATGGAAAGAAAACATGTGCTTGCAAAAACTTACGAAGTTATAGAGCTGTGATTATACGGATGGACATGAAGAAACTGTAAGGACTTCTACGAAACCCTAAAAATCGTGCCTTCGTACTGCGATTCCCGTGTTACTATCACTCACTTATTTTCATTTTTACATTATGTCTCGTAATAAAATTCGCGAGAGACAATGAATACATGAACAATTCTTAAACAAGTAAACGTATCGTCCTACTAGATGAACGTTATTAGCACATATATAAGTTTACGGCGCTAATAACTTATTACTGCACCCACTACATGAGAACAAATTCTGTTCTGTTCGAGAGATCATATTAACCTAAGAAATTGGAATCTTTCCTGCTACTAATATGGTTGAAATATCGCTGGAAAGGATATTGCTGCTTGCATGACTGAACGCATAAAATTCGTATATTTTTTGACTGAAAGAAAAATTTTACATTTCGTACCCATCGACTTTTAGAAACATAATTTAAAATTTTTTAAATTGCAAACGTTTGATGTACATTTTTTTGTCCGTATTCTTCAAACGTTTCCACTTTTGCAGGTCGAACAATGAATACACGTAAACAAAGAATATTATTAGAACTTTAATAAATACCTTTTTGTGGACATTACCTTTTTTTACTGGAATTAACGAAGGTCTAATAATTATTTTTAGGCTTAGTCATTAACTGTCTGATGGTAGTACTTTTAGGTTAAACCTAAATAATGTTGATATTTTCAGTCAGCATTCTTAATAAACCGGAAAAATTATTTTCTTTTCATAATGAAATTTTACATAATTTTCGCAATCTATTTTCCTGTGTATCGGTCTTTGTCACGCAAAACCGTAATTTATCTTTAATATTAAGGCAATACATAAAAGCCTGATGGAACATTTTCACTTTTTCAAGTAATATTTGTCTTTAGATCTTTCATTTTTCTTGCGACGTCGTGGGAGGACGTATTAGAATATATTTTTCTTTTGGCTTTTAAACTTTATGATTTATATGTTTTCTTTCATTTTGTTTTCGGTTGTTAATAGCATCGATGAAACCGTGATTGAGTAGCTATAATCAAGGAATTGGTTTAAGTAACGGAAAAGGAATTTATTTTCAAATTTGGGTTCTCGTGTAATCGAAATCTAAGGCCATATCCAGACATGTAACCGAACCCCATAAGGTAACATTATCGCTAACCAAGAGAAGAATGTATAAATCGAAATTCAATTCAAGTCGTATGCTACGGAACGAAAGCTTAAGATACAAAATTGCTAACGTTCTGGCAAGTCCACAGATTAGTGGAATATGATTCTGTTCACACGCTATAACATCAGTGCGTGGCGTTACTCTACATATTTTGATGATTCGCTGGTTTACCGACAACTAGCAGTTTGCTGCGGGCAGTACGCTGTAACAAATTTAACACGCTACGAGGTTCAGAATGCCGTCTACATGGAATTTAACATGTTACGCGAACAGGTAACAATACGGGGCTCCATGACACGTGTAAACATGGCTTAAGAAAATAATTGGTGTAAGGCATTCATTGCCCGCAAGGGCCATAGATAAATCTAAATTTTAATATTTTAAATAAATAGTAAACCAAATCATTTTTAAATTGAATATGTATAACAGAATTTTAATATTTTAGAGGAATATTAGCCATTTCTATATTTGTAAGGTCGAAATTACGATTTTTGTTTTTGTTGCTACCAAATAGTCACTAGCTCCAGTACTACAGCGACACAATACTCAAAGTAAAATTACGATAGAGGGATAATTAACATGGTGTGAATCGAATTGCATCGAATATGTGTTGCACCAACAAATAAGCACGATTTTAAACGAAAACGTCAAACAGGATGAATTTTTCTTAAGGCTTAGAATATCCGTCAATGATAATCGCATATTTCTATTTTCGTGAAATATAGTTGCGATAATTATATTTTTTTCATTATTTTCTGACAACTAGAAATATCGGGTTTGCTTTTCAATTATGTTTATTTTTAAACTTTTTTATATTATTCTTACTCTAAACTTTTTCGAATATACATTGTCCTTTTCTTTATTAACTATTTGGACGTCTAGCAACAGAGTAAGTGATGGCTTAATATGCGCAGATTTTGTATAATCAACAACACAGGAACCCATACCATTTATTGGCACAACACAGTGAAAAGACGAAAATCTAACGTGGCTTATATATATATATATATATATATATATATATATATATATATATATATATATATATATATATATATATATATATATATATATATATTATATATATGAGCAAAAACTAACCTGAACTACGTATTATTATTTTCCGTATCGTTAGAGCTAAACGGCATTTGTGCCAGGCGTTGAATGAGTAGAATGCTATTAAATAAATCGAAAAATTTCTATTCCCAAGTGAAAGGTGACATTAGTTTTTTTATTCCGGCATTCGTATTTATTTTGTTTGCCCTTGTCGGCTCTCCAAAAAGTCATTTTATTTGCCGCTATGACTACGAACAATGATTGTTTTTTAAAGAATGCTTCTAGAGGGTTCTCTTTAGAGGAAAGACTTAGAGTAACAGGATCAGAACCGCCATTGCTTCATTTAAAAATTGAAAAACAAAGTGGAGAAAAGCTGTTGCAAATTTAATATGAAAATGAAGTTTTCATTTATTTGTCTATATAGTGCTTCCTCAGCTTCCTCAATATACTTCGTTCAACGATAGTCCAATTTTTTTTTTAATCACTCCGGAAAATATTTTTTCTCCAAGTCGGCAGAATAACCTTACGTTTGGGCGCAGGCAAATTAGATGGATGCGACACCGTTTCGCGGTGCAATAGCCTAATTTCGCTGTTGCAACGGCGTGTGCATTGTCGTGGTGGAACAGGACTTTCTTCTTCGCTATCAGTTCTTCGTAAATAATACTGTGGCCATGACTTTACTGGCTGGTGGTGTTGTATTTACCTTCCTTTCTTTTGATGAGGCTCTTCTTTTGCCGTCCACTGTTTTGACTGTTCTTTAGTTTCTGGTGTGTACTAATAGATCCGAGTTTCATCAGCAGTCACAATCGCCGAGGAAACTCTTAGATAGCTCTAATACGCCATCCATCATGCTGAAAGCTTTTTCATATCGAACATTCCATAAAAAATCTCCCTAACCTTCACTCTATGATCAGCTAACACAATGTCATGGATTTTTTGACCATTTCTTTAGTAGTCACTTCAGCTGAGCGTCCTGCACGCGACGCGTCACTCATACTTGTTCACCCACATCCAGACTCCGCAAACCATTATAGAGAAATGTGAAGAAGTCCCCATAATGTTTTTTCAACTTCTCTTTGGTTTGCATGATGGTTCCACATTAAAATGTAACGTTTAACCAACACTCAAATTTAATTGTTTTTTAAATTTTTGCCAAAATATTCAAGATTATTCATTTTCGACGACTATCAAAACAAAATTAACTCTCAAACAGGCATGAAATTAACAGAGCATCACTAGAAAGGACGATAGATCATACCAGTCAGGAATATAATCATCTTCGCGAATGCATCGCCATCTATCAGATAAGTATCAGACTTTTCACTCTACTCTCGTATATGGAATAAAATAAAGGCTCGTGAAATCTCTAAGGTTCACTTGAATTTTTTTAACGTTTCTATGTTAGACAAGATTTAACTTCTTTTCCCGACTATAGGCAAGGGAATTGCTGTTTTACATGTTTTATAACATTCCTATAATATGTCTCACGTATTGACATTACCTGTCTAAACAGTCATGAGCCGCTACTGGACAAATATAATTAAAAATGTTCTATACCTAGCAGCTCCTTTATCGCCGTACCATAAAAATGTCGGATGTTTTCTCATCTTGTTTTCAACATTTTATTTTTATACTGCATCGATCTACTTACGTTATTGACGCTTAAATGTGTGTGATTCTTTTGTGCGTTTACCCTATTTTTATTACTATTGCCCCTTTTTCCCTTTATTCTCCTTGATCATGATATGAGACAAGGTAGCATGTGACCATATCTGAAAAAAACAATGAGCTCGAGATCCGATATTCCGATGCCAGTTGGAATGAATACACCTATGCTGCTCAATTTTTTAGGGTAACTGTAGCTCTTCAATAGAACATATTATATAGAAGCACCACTTTGTGTCATAACATACTGCTACTAATAGTGGTATAAAAGATGTTTCGAATCACATCTCAGAAAATAGTGTTTAGTTTCTCGTGTTTTTCAAAATTAAAAAATGTTTAAGTCATGTTTCAATTTATTTCATATCAAATGCTTGAACTTGAGGTTGACATTTTGCTCCAAGACGATGTTTTCGTGTCCTCCTCAACGTAAGGTGGTGCGTAATACATTAATTTTAATTTCAATTTTAGACTAGCTTAGTCATTATTTTTGACTTAGAAATATGCTGTTTTTTTTTCAATGGTTGTCTTACGCCCTGTAGAAAGCATACAGAAATGTTACTAACTTACGAATCAAGGATTTTTTTATGATAAAATGTGCGAGAGGCAATAAATGCCAATAATATGGATTAAACGTAAACATTTTTAAACAAGTAAATATATACGCCTACTATATGACTAACATCAGCATATATTAGTTTACGGTGCGAAATTACAATTATTATCAAGCAGTGGTGATAACATACACTATTCTATAATTTGTTATGAATCATTATTATTAATTGTATTTTAGACTTTTCATTAAAAAAAGTATCATGTCATCAAAATTAAAACAAAGCCGTTTTGAATAGGTGCCTTAAAACTGTCAAACCATGCAGTGTGAAAATTTATTAAAAATGGATTCCAGAACAATGCGTTTTTTGTAAGTAACAGTTTCAATGCCTATGCCGTGCACTTTTAAATTGATGTGGACTATTTGTAGCATTCTTTTCCGGTTTTATTTCCCAAATGGATATAAAATAATTATAAATCATTATGAATAATTAACTATCAGCTTCCATGCAAAATGTCTTAAAGGGTATTTTGCCCTAAGGCATAAAAATTCAGTTTTATTTTAAAGGTCCCTTGACTGAAGTGAAAATTTAAAATTCAGCTCCCGAAGGTTTGTACGGTATTTAATCTTCTATTTTTGGAACTACAGTTTGAATTTATTTTTTTTTAAATTAAATGTTGAGATTTCCTGTTTTTTTTTTCATTACAGCCATTTTCCTATAGATATAGATCTTGTTATACAGTTTTTAGTTAATCAAAAAGCGAAGGAAATCCTGTAGTTTATTAGGTCGTATAGTTTGGCCGACACGGCCTTATTGAAGTTTATTTTTCGATGAAATAAAAAAATAAAGGAGAAAATTTAAAAATCCTTCTATCAACAACAACAACATTTATGTCTTTAGAAAATAAATCTACAAAATTAGAACAAAATCGATTTAATAATTGAGCAAAAAGCGATTCAAATTTTGAGAGGAGTGTGTACTTAAATGAAGCAATTTATTTTTTACTTACACCAAATCATCTATCTATTCCAGACCTATAAAAATGAGAATAAATTATGTATATTTTGACTTGACCCCATAAATAGCTTAAGTCAAAAGATGCATAGAATAATGAGATCCGGATTTTATTCTTGCAAAAAAGTGTCATAAAAACAGAATTTTTATACCCTAAGGGTATTCAAGCAGAGATAATAATCCTTTACTAACGGTTTAGATATACAATTTTTTAAATAGTACGAGAGTCAGAATCATAGAAAATAGATATAAGATATACTTCAAATAGTGAAAAGTAAATTTGGTGTAAACAGATAAGTAGAGAATAATTGATTCCCGTCACATTGACAATATATACGTTGCGACACTTTTGAAAACAGACCTATAACAGCTGTGTAATTTATTTGTTGTGTATTACCTTATCGCACGTCTAAATACGCTTGATTTTGATAGTAGAGAAAAATATTTATATTATTTATAGAATAGATCGCACCAAAAATTACTGACATATTTTATAGGAGAGTTATTTATGCACACTAGGAAGTTTTCAAGTAATATCTCATTTTAAATGGTAAAATTATCTTTTAAATTATCCAACCTTAGCAACTCGCACTTTAAATGTATAACGGATGTATACATTTTATAGCAAAATATTTAGACGGGTTGTGTTCGAAATGGACACCCAAGGTCTTAATTAGATTCTGTTTCCTTACACATTTGATCAATGAACGCCAACAAGACTTTTTCATGGGCTTTTGTTAGCTCAGTGTTACAGCACTTGAATTTTCCGCTTTTTTACCAAAATATTTCAAGAACTTCAGTTTTGGACTTGTAGTTTATAATGTTAATAATCTTTCCATTAACTAATAAAAGTCATTAAGAAGAAAATATAACCAAAAACTACGTAGTCCCAAGCCATAGGTAAATATAGTGACGTAAATTCCCAGATGGATGTGACCTACCCTGGGGTATTGGGGACAATGTAAGAACAAACCCTACATAAAATCTAACAGCAAAAAATAAGTTTCAAATAAAAGTTGTAGAGATTTTAAAAACCTACGATTTGAGCTTTTTACTCCCATTTGTGTTAATTTGTTATTGCAAAAACCCCAAAAAATCCTCAAAATCGGCCATTTTTTTTCACATCAATTATTTATTGCAAAATTAACTTTTTCCCACTTTGTTGATTTTAAAAGAAAGCCCTGATCTTTCTAAGCAAATTGATATTTTATGATAGTAAATCGAATAATTTGTTGCTGAGATACTGCTAATTGTTTATCTCACGACGCAAAATGTTGATTGCTATAACTTTTTTTGAGTGAACATTTTAACCTCCTCCACAAAGGTTTAATCTCTTCTTGAAAGCCTATATTTCTGGATAAGTCTTATCCGTCCCAGAATTTACGTCAAAAACAGCACTAATTTTTACCTATGGCTTGGACTTGAATGTAACAGACTATTAGTTGGGGGATGAAATCCAGGCGTAAACAACTTTTTTTCTATCTTTAAAAAGTCTTATTTTTTTGAACATTTATAAATATGCTCTAGTCTCTTTTAGAAAATCACTTAAAAACTGAAAATTTGGAGCATATAACTCTTATGCACTAAAGAAATCGTTGTTTGAAGTACCGAAAAAAGCACCAATTCAAAAGTTTTTTGTCTGCAGATTATAGTAATATACGTACAATTAAAACCAGTTTATAACCAAGAATTTTTGTTCCAAGATTTTTGGTTTGAGAATACATACAGACTAGCCTATTACGGATCGACATTTAAACTTCGTAAACCGATTGCAGGGGAATCAAGTTAGATTTTTAAGTAAAGATTAAAATTTTCCTTGCTATATATCCATTTCATTTTACAACCTGTTTTTGTCTAGAGTAAAATTCAAATTAAATGATCTCTAATACTTTTTGACATAAATATTGAAGTGTAAAATAAAGTGTAAGAAACAACCCTATCTATCACCTAAAGAGAGATGGAGGAATTGATAGTGGAGTGAAAAAAATTATTTATTCAAGTCAGCTCAAAATTCGCTTATAAAATAAAAATCAGTCGTGAAAATATAAATGAGAACTCAAATATTTCGCAAATGGGTTGTAATTTATTTTAATCTTCAACGCCTATTTTTAAAAATTTAGAAGGTTTGGAAAATTCATTCCATACAATTGAAATCAGTCTGTTTCAGTTTTTTGGACTGTATTAGTTACTGTCAAGACTAGGGTAGCCGTTTATATTTCAGGAACTAACAAAACTAGCGTGGCTAGGTTTCATCTGACATTTCCATTGTAAAGTTTGACATTTTAAACGGTATACGTATTCAGAACGTTTTGACATACGGAAGCTATTTGTCTTGTTTTCAGTAACTCCAAAATTTTTTCTCGGGTTAAGAGTTAAATTAACTTTCGACGTGCTTTATCACAACAAGAGTATATCGATGAACTTAATTCTTTATAGGGCATTGAAGCACCTACACAAACCATTGTATGTTGTTTAGTGAATTCAGTTACAGTCGTGTTTGACTTATAGACGAGTCGCATGAAAGTCACGTAAAATTGCTTGTAGTATAAGAAAATATCGATGCGGTGGGTGAACTGATAATGCATAATTTTTTATAGTATATTGTATAAACATGTGGTCGTAAACACGCAAATCGCTCAAAAAAAGGCTCTTGTCGATCAATGCAAGGAAATGCCCAGAAAATATGATTGGGGGGATTCAAATAATATGTAAATAATCGTGAAAGGTGACGGGTCTTGGATTTAAATGTATGAGCTCGAAAGTAAGCAACTGGTGGCCTGTTTTTTCGGAAAAACTGACTATGCTGACTGACCACCGTGTCTTTAGAGAATTGTAGAACGATCAGTCCTGGTAGACAACCATTTGTTTGTCGGAAGCCTTCGGCAACTAGAGCAACGCAAATCAGAGACGACAGATCATTCCCCATCGTAACAATACACGCTTTAAGACATTTTGGTTTAAATAAATGATTTTTTGAGCACTCAAAACTAAAAAGTGATGAGTTATCGGCTTTACAGTGCTGATTTGGCACCCAGTGATTTCTTTTGGTTCTCTTGCATGAAGGACAAACTGTGTGGCCAACGATTTTCTACGCTAGAAGATAGTTGATGTGTTTAAAAACCATGTTTTGAGGATATCATCTTCAATGTAGCAAAAATGTCTTTCGAATTGCTCCAAACCGATGCAAAGTTGTATTCATAATCCTAAAGAATATTTGAAATAGAATAAAATGATTTTCAGTGATAAAAATTTGTTTTTGTTTCTTATTCCCGAAATAGAAACAGCTACCATCGTGTTCTGCCGGTTAATGTATTTCTCTTAACGAAAAATAAAGAAATTCATAACCAGATATTCAATACTTAAATCAAAAAAAGTTTTGGTAAAAAAATAAAAATAAAATGCTATTTTACTGCAAGGGTAATACCCCAGCTCTTATCTAAATTTAAACCTTCTTAATGAACAAGGACGTAAAATCCCTATTTAATGTCAGAAATTTTCTTTTATAAATTATATAAAATACCAGTTGTTAAATGGGTCCCTGAGAAACTTGCTTCGACCCTTTATTGTACAAAGAGGTATAATATTACCCCGGACAAAACTTTGTATTGACTGAATGCTGGGTAGTCGAACCCGTTCTCGCATGGGAACAAAGAATAACAGATTAAATGGGGCTCTATTATTTATTTCTGCAATTATATTCGCTATACAGGATGTCTCACAAAAACGTTCATTACATGTTAAGACCATCTAACCTTCTTGAGTTAGTTAAGTGAAGATCTTGGTATGTTTGGGTATAAACATGTAAATGCTTTGGTAGATATTCCTACTGGTATGTTACCACTACAAAGTATAAAAGAAAATTCCCGATAGTGACCTTTCATATGACCATGCTAATCCCAAAAGAATTGATTTTTTCACAATAAAACATGTCAAATGAAGCCAGATTTTTCTAAAGGGTACTGTATTTTATTGGATATCTAATTAGAAATTTTGACTAACACCTCTATTAAATGAAATATTTTTAATACATTTATGCGATAAAGTAGTATTGAATCGGGGAGAAACCGATCACGGCATCGTTCCAAAGAAACAAACACCGTCTTCCTCTTCAGTATAACGATACTGACGGTTTGAGATATGGTTTGTCAGCAGGCGATGCCACTGACATCTTTACATGAGATTTTTACTCTACGGAATCTCTTATTTCGATTTTCCATGTATGCTGAACAAATTCATATAAATTGTTTTTTTTCCTGCTGTTAATCCCATTTTGAGTTCACCCCAAAGGTTTTTTTATGGGAATTAAATGGCTGCTATATTGTGTATGCTTGTTTTTGTCCCGTTGATACAATCAACTGACATATTTTCTTCAACTAAAGGAAGCATGTTATTTTTATATTTTTTTGATCCCAAATCCTCAGTTTAAAATTTCCTCCATTGTGCTTTAAGAGAGTGGTGTTGGTATATTTGGGTTATTCTGTTTACCTTTTGGGCATCTCACGAAAACTCTGTCATCAGTTTCACCAAAGCACAATGCTTCTTTCCAGTTATTTACAGTCCAGTCAATATGGTCTCTAGTCAAACTTCAGTCAAGTTTAGCGATTTTATATTCTTAAAAGTTCTGCCCTGACAAAACAACAGCTTAACTGCATAAAGACTTATTCTTATAGTTCGGGATTAAATACCAGTTTTTGCTGGAAGTTCATTTTGTTCCGTTTTGGTGTTTTGGAAGGATTTTTTAATATGATGCGAACGATAGCTTCATCTATTCTGTAGCTATTTTTTTCGAGGTATTTTCTTTTGTGAGTCGTTTTCATATTTATATTTACTTAAACCCATCAAATTCCATTTTTTAAAAACCGTTTAAGTCACACTGTCTTGAATGTGCCACCACTATATAAGGTAAAATAGTCGAGCAATGATGATGGTGTCAAATTAAGTTAGAGACAAGAAATATCGGTACAGTTGGTAAAATTAAAAGTTGATGATTTTTACTACCGTTAAAAAGGAAGGAAGAAAAGTAATTTAACATATATTTAATCGTTTTCTGTTTTATATCAATTGACAGGTTGAAAAAATATCTAATGATGGAAAATTCTGTTTTTTCGTAAGCTTTACAAATTTTTTCAGTATTATCATTATTAGAAGTGAAATAAATATCGACTTATAGAAGTTATTTGACTTGTAGTTTTTTCGACCGCTATATATATATTACTTTATCTGATTACTTCGCAATTTTACCGACATGAATGAAATCTAATGTTCAGAAAGTTGCGGCGGTTATACCGAATCATTTTGGCCGAAATTAGTTTTAAAAATCCCAATCCCGAAAGATGCCGCCTCTAAAATGGTGGACAAGAGAATTAATATGGTTTGATTTCTTCCAAAAGTGATATGGTGAAGTTTTTGGAGTCGCCGATTACCCAGCACGACGTAAAATTTGTACATTGAGTAAGAATTGCCATTTCTTGTGGATTTTAAATCGCTGAATTCCAATCCGACTTCAAATTCACGTCAGGTTTTTTTTAAATATCCTAACCTAAAAGTGCAAAAGACGCGATTTTGACCTTTATTTAAGGTTATGTGTCATCACGACATTTTTTTTTTCTCAAAAAACTATACATAGCATTTTAAAGTATAAGTCTTACTCTTTCAAATGCCGTTGAGTTTGTACAAATATCTTTTTTTTTTCTTCGAGATATTCAATTTTGAAAATTGCAAGAATTTTTCAAGTTTTTGAAACCTTCTCTTTTTGTAACCGATAAATAAGCTTTTAATCGACAATTCTGGAAAATCGTTGATATTTTAAGGCTATCAAAATCTAGGTCAATTTATCATTAGTTTTGCAAAATAAACTTGTTTAAATAAATTATTGCAAAATTCATTATTTTTTAAATAAATACTTCCATTGCATTTTACAATAAATACGTTTAAAGGAATGGTTATCGGTATTAAGATATATTTTGTTGTAAACAAAATGTTAAACAAATAATGTTGCAATTTAAAAAATCCTCAAACGATCTTCAGAAAATAATTAAGAATGTATATCCAGAATTCACAAAACCATATTCTACAAATACAAAGTCTACAAATGCATATCTTTAAAGAGTTTATATTTAAATTGCATTTATAACAAAATATATCGTAATGACGAGAACGACTCCTTTGAACGGATTTATTTTTTTTAAATGCAATGGAAGCATTTATTTAAAAAATAATTAATTTTGCAATAATTTGTTTAAACAAGTTTATTTTACAAAACTAATGATAAATATAGATTGAGCGATGCTTTGATTGCCTTAAAACATCCAAGTTTTATCAAAATTCTTGCCTAAAAGCTTATAGGACACGAAAAATTCAAACAATTTGGAATTTTCAAAATTGAATATCTCAAAGAAAAAGAAGCTGACCAAACTCAGCGGCATTTGAAAGAGTAAGCCTTACACTTTAAGATGCTATGTATAGTTTTTTTGGCGGTCTACAAATGTTTTATTTCCAAACTTCTACCAAAATTAGTATCGAGGATTCCGGGAAACGTAGATTAGCAAATTAATTTTTTCTGAAATGCGACATGATAGCTCCAATACGGTGGACTGTAATTTTTGCAATTTCTGAATTTCTCCAATATATATATATATATATATATATATATATATATATATATATATATATATATATATATATATATATATATATATTAGGAGTCTTCGGGGTCGTAAATTACGAATCTAATTTCTTGAATTTCAAAATGGAAATCTAAATTGTTGCCTTATTCAACTTCTTTTCGGAACCGAAAAGATTTTCGTTGTTCAATTTTGTCTGATTTACAATAATTAGGGTTGCGTCTTGGAAACAACGAGAAGTTATTTACCATTCTGGTAACGTCACTAGGTATACTCCATATTTCGTAGCCTTCTGTTAAAATAATATCGAAAACGTAATTTAAACTAAAAATCCAAAAATAAAGTTACAAAAAAATTGAACCTCTTTCTAAAAAGAAAAAGAAAAATATAAATTTTTATCTGTTACTATGATTTTTGAAGTCGGCGCCAAATTAATATGTAATGAAAAAAAAAACTATTAACACTTGATAATTCCAGTAAAAAAAATTTCAAATAAGGTCGCTTAAAAGGAATAGCAGCCGCTCGTATAACAAACTCGACACAACAGGTCATTACGTAAACTTATGCATACTTCTTATATGTTTGTAAATTCTAAGTTTAGTCAGTCACTTGCATTTAGCGTTTTTATTAAACAATTTTTTTATACATTGATTTAACGCCAACTTTTAATTACGCATTTAAAAAATTTAATTTTCACTTTTTAGCGCTTTTTAAAAGGATATCAATTATATATTATCTAGAAGGCTGGTTATATATATATATATATATATATATATATATATATATATATATATATATATATATATATATATATATATATATTAATAGGTTTTGTATAGGTATTCATGTCCATAATCACCACTATTACTTAGTAATATAATTTAAAGAGGTTTTTTAAAACAACCTGCAAAATCATAAATCCAGAAAAATCCTGAAAGTTTATGAATACGAGTTTGATTAACCTGAAAAACCTTGAGATACGAGCCATTTCTTTATATTTTTATAAAATACCTTGTTAACATACAAGCATTGAAAAAAATTTAAACACAGAATTACGTTTTTTGAATTGTCACTTTTCTTATGTATATATGCAATATATTTTATTAATTTTTAAGACATCAAATATTTACATTCGTGTTAAGAACAAAACTTATATAAACATATTTGTTTTAAGTCTGTGTACGTTATAAAAATAAACATCCTTTGTGAGTTAACGTAAAATATCGGAGGACATTGCAGGATGAATAAAGTCGTAAAATATTCTTGTTATAATACCAGGAGAGATAAACTACAGTTCAGTTGAACATATAATCATAAAGGTTTTTCTTACTTTATACCGTGTAGGTAGATTAATAACATTGGCCTTGTTAATTGTTTGTTTTCAAATTTTAAAGGTAAACTTCTTCGAAGATAAATATGAGGATAGTGCAAATATTAGATCAGTTTGCAAAATCAAGATTGTAGGTAGTAATTTAGTAAAAATAATACACATTCGGATCGTATAATGAAGGCCACCGGCCATATGTTTAATGATAAAAATTTGGGATCCTAAATTTCCTGTGTAGAGGAAGAAAATGAAAATTTTATGGCGAAGCATATTATATTTTTACATCAAAATATTACAGCTTTCAGCATATCAACTCATTCGTCTTAAAATATGGGTGTTTTTTAGAGAATTATACTAGCTATTGAACTTTACTAAGCACAACTTCGAAAGCGTAAGATTTTAGATTATATAGGATGTTTCAAGATATATGCACCAACGCTAGTCTGGAGATTCACCATCCCATGTCCGAAATAATTATATTAAAATATAGGGTGATAAAAATTGCAAAAAAAAACTCGTTATCGCGTTTCTTGTTCATTTAAGGCTTTATGCTGCTGTTTTGTTGAGGTGTAAATTTCATGTTAGAAATACGGTTAACACTATTGCGCCTTTATTAGAAAATTGTAGTACCCACTGTTTTTGGATCCTTTTCACAACCTTTTTAAAATTGTTTCTTCTAACCAAAGAAATCTGCCTCTTGGATTTTTATGATAATTACAAAGAATATTCCAATAAGGTGACAATATGCAAATATTATAGTTTCATAATACAGCGTCAGTAATATTCCACATATGCATGCTTCGGATGGAAAAAATCATTTAGGTAAAAAATTACCTTCTAGCATTTGCCCTAGGGTTTAACATCCTTAAATTAATAAGAAATACGATATGATTTTGCAATTTTTTCCACCCTGTATTTCAATAACGAAACTATTCCGGATCTATGGATATAGGAACTTTCCCTGTTACTTCGGGAAGGTGAATATCCAGCGGAACATTGGTGCATGTTGCAGTAGTATCAATTGTTGAAGTTTGGTTAAATGATCTGATCATTCGCAGATTTTGCAAAAAAAAATCTACAGGGTACGCGATCTGAATCTGGTCAATGGAATTGAATAGCTTCGACAATTCTTAACCAATCGGCGTATTCAGTCACGTTTTGTAAATTTCAATTTAGTACAATATCAGCCATGAATCGATATAGTCCTAAAGAACGCGTGGAACTAGTGGCGCCTTGCATGTCACCTAAAATAAGGTGGTTCTTCTGTGCCTAAAAACGACACCATCCGTTATTTAACCTCAAATTTGTTTGATGACGAGTCTGTAGAAAATCGCCAACAATACGCTAGACGGCGTCTACATCGTTTCAGTGAAAATATCGAAGCTGTTAGGAAGAGTGTTGTTGAAAATCAAAATGTCTCGTATCGCCGCCGAACTCAATAATTAAACATCAGTGAAACCACCTTAAGGAGAATTTTGAAGCAAGATCTTTACATGTTCCCATACAAAGCGTAATTGATTCAACGACTATTGGAAACAGACAAGCCATGTCGCTTGGCTTATGCAAATAGCATCATTCGAATTCTTGGGAGCGAATTCTGATGACTAACGCGGCTCATTTCACACTCTCTGGCGCCATCAACAAATAAAATTGTTGCTTTTGGGCCTGTGTTTGCGTAAAAACCATCATTGGGTCATTCTTCAGTGCTGGTGAGACAGTTAATGACGATCGATCTTAGTGGTTGTTAACATACTTTGTGTTGCCGCAAATGCGTGAAAAAGGTCTGAGACGGTGCGACATGCCACACTGCGAGCTCAACAATGGACTATTTCCGTCGGAAGTACCCGGGACGTATGATGTCAAAAAAAAAAGGCGATATTGACTGTCCGACAAGATTTCCGGATTTGACTCCGGCGGACTTTTTTATGGGATTTTTGAAGAGTAAAGTTTATACCAAGCCAAAGACCATAGAAGAGCTCAAAGACAACATTCTAGCCGAAAGGGCAGCGATATCTCCCGAGATATTGGCCAATATAATGAAAAACGCCAGGAAAAGAGCACGCTTTTGCCTCACCAACAACGATGGCTACATAATCGATATTGTTTTCGAAAACTAGTTGAGATAATTATAGAAGTAAGCTTATCTAAAAAACACAACTTCAAGAAATTTGTTTAGGATTGTCAAAATTATTCAAATCCCTTATCTTTAAATTTTAATTTTTGTACGATCTCCTTCAATCAGTTTTAGACATATTAGTTTGATGAAGCTCGAGTTACAAATATTTGATGAAAAGTTTGAAAGCAAACAATACATTTCTAGGAACCAGCCAAATGTGTAAAGGATATGAAATATGTTAGGGTTCTGTAACACTTGTCGCCATTGTCAAGAAAACACGTTGTAAACAGTTATTTTTTGTATCTCGTAAATTAGTAACTTGACCATATCAAAACCTACTCTTGGAAAATTATAAGGATGGGGAGGGAAGACATTTCAAGTAGCTAGGGAAGCCCATATTTGGCGATTGATTAATATATATATATATATATATATATATATATATATATATATATATATATATATATATATATATATATATATATATATATCACATGTTTTATTTCGCTTTCGAAAACCTATCGCACCAGACCTCACTCAATGAGAACTTTCCACATACAAGAAAGATCTTATCGCCGAAGATAGAAAAATCATGAAATTACAAGGTATATAGAACGACATGAAGAAAGTATCAGGGTCTACAGTGGCTACCTAACCCTACAAACTTCTAAAGCAGTTGTTATGTTATGTACAGAACATATAAAAACTCTACATTAACACGTCCCTCTTTTCTTGAATTTGAGTAAAACGGTAATTTTTCACAAAATTTTATTCTTGATAAAAATGCATTTTGCGTAGTTGAGTAATAATATCCATTTTCCTTTTAAATTCCGGAAAATTAAAAATTATTTAAATATATTTTCCCGGTAAAGAAACCTTGTACCTTTTAGTCGTTTTTTAACTGAATTTATAAATAGAATAAATGGAATCCTTAGTAATGATTCAGTCTCATAATGAGATTATTGTTAAGTAATGAGATATTTTTGGATTAAATTATATAGCTTGGGGTAAACAAGAAACTAATACTTTAAGCTAAACACTTTTGTGATTACATTACAAAAAGAAGTCCTACAATATTGTACCATGTTATGTTATACCTATAAGCTTAGATGGGCGTTTCCTCTAGGTCAAAAAAACAGATTGATTGGCAACGATGACAATTGTCTAATTACTTTGTGACAAAGTAAAAAAGTATATAGTCTAAGATCCCGCTGCAAAATCACTACGTTCATAGCGTAGTTAATCAAACTCAAATTTTTACATACATTTATGAATAGGAGAATACACTTATAACAGGGTGCGAGTCAAAAAGTGGCCGCAAATATTTTGAATTAAAATAATTTTAATTAATTTTCGAAAAAAATTTCGTTCACTTGTTTTTTAAATAAAATATCATCCACATCATAGTAATGTATGTAAAGAATTTGAAAAGACATGAGTGCCGTTCCCCACTCGGCCGCAACTACTTCGCTGCCAGGTGTAAACAGGTAATATTTTGGTGTATTTATACGTTCATGACTTATATGCATGTTTTTTACACCAAATTAAAGCTTTTTTTTTTTGTAATATGATGATATACCGCTGCCTGCGAAAAAATGGCCGCAAATTAGGGTTGCTAACTGTTAAAAACGCTGGATATCAAAGTTGAAGTGAAAGAGAGTTGGCGCGCAACGCCACTCGTTAGACGAGGATGGCGAGTACCAGCTATGCGAGTTTTTAAAGCCAATGCGCATGCGTCGATAGATAGGGTTCTCAGCCAACGGCGCAAACAGTAGTAGGAACGTCTTTACAGATGCTCCAAAATTATAATTAAGAAATTAATATTCTGAAAAGAAACTTAAAATAACAAAACATTTATTTTAAAATATAAAATTTTGTTTATTGATCAAGTTAAAATAAAAAAAGAGTATTTATGAAGAATAGGATTTCGGTTATTTATGTTTAAAAAAAATATACTACGCAAACAATATTTGAAAAATATTTGTTTTTATTGGAGTTCTTTAATACAGTTACTAATTACAGAGTCATTAAATATTAGTCCAGAAAAAAATAACAGCATATTTGAAATAAATAAATGAAAATGAAACAATTAAAAAAGTCATCAAATAATTAATACAATCCATATTAAATTTTTAATTAATCAAAGGCCGATTCTTCGTCGCTTTCACTATCATCGCAGCTGTAAGTATCATCGTCGCCAATATCAGACTCTTCTTCATTGTCTGAAGATTTGTTATTTGAATTGCACAAGACATTTTCAACTTGATTTCAGGAAGCCATCTAAAAGAAGCCAACCATTATTTTCCGCGCTGAACTTTAAACAATTGGACTCGGTGGCATTGAGCCACATCGAATTAACAAAAATGGGCCGTTGCATTTTTTGGTTTAATGATTTCCAGCACGGTAAAATATGATTCGAATCGAAGCCTCTATTTTTTTTTATAAAATTTTACAACACAACGAACACTTTTTCATTTTTCTAAAATGCGAATTTTACTTTTATTAATGTATTAACACATTAAAGTCGAATAAATAAATAATATCAACAACGTTGTATATAACGAGCTTCAAAACGCGGTTAGAATATAAGAATAATTCAGCTGCACTCTTTAGAACCCTATCTATCGACGCATGCACAATAGCTTTAAAAACTCGCACAGCTGGCACTCGCCATCCTCGTCTAACGAGTGGGGTTGCGCGCCAACTCTCTTTTACTTCAACTTTGATATCTAGCGTTTTTAACAGCTAGCAACCCTAATTTGCGGCCATTTTTTCGCGGTATATCATCATATTAAAAAAAAATTAGCTTTAATTTGGTGTAAAAAACATGCATATACGTCATGAACGTATAAATACACCAAAATATTACTTGTTTACACCTGGCTGCGAAGTAGTTGCGGCCGAGTGGAGAACGGCACCCATGCCTTTTCAAATTCTTTACATACATTACTATGATGTGGATGATATTTTATTTAAAAAACAAGTGAACGAAATTTTTTTCGAAAATTAATTAAAATTATTTTAATTAAAAATATTTGCGGCCACTTTTTGACTGGCACCCTGTTATAAATGTATTCTCCTATTCATAAATGTACGTAAAAATTTGAGTTTGATTAACTACGCTATGAACGTAGTGATTTTGCAGCGGGATCCTGTACTAGTAGGTTTTAAAACAACATCTATTTCATGTCAATGTCTGGAAGTTCTAGGTCTGATTCTTCAGTTTTAGTCAACTGGTTTCTTTGTATGGCCAGTTGGTAAAATATTTTTTTTTTTTAACTATGACATATGTTGGAGCAAAAAATGTGTTGTCTGTGTCGCGATATTGGAAATCAGAAATTTTCGTATTGGAAATCAGAAATATTCTACATTTCTTGGCGAGTAAACAAAATAGTCTGGGAACGGGTACTCTCTTGAGATAACTGCATTATCTGAAAAAGATGAGTCTTTTCTTTTAAATTACTGAGTTCTTTTACCTTTAGTAGACTAGATTCTTTGATGATAGTAACTGATTTAAAAATTCCAATACGATTACTAATTTCTATAATGAATTATGATGGCAATCATTGTTAATATAAAATAATTTTCTAAGGTTTTATGAATTTCTTACGTAATCACCGTAAAAAGCGACTCGTGGTGGAAACACTTCTCTTTCTTAAATTTTGCTCTTAAGATTAAAAATCAATCTCATGGGTTCGATAAGAGCATACTGGAGTAAAATTTGTACTTTTATTAGAACGATGGAGATCAGGGTACTGACGAACTGTTAACAATGTTGATTATTATTAGGTGGGTTAATTTTAGCATCACTTAGAAAATGTGATATGCGATCATTGTGGGAGACACGCTCAACGAATGCCAGAAAATGACATCAAATGTTCTGGATAAACCTACAACTGAAAAATTGAGATACAGTCGCGGAAGTAAAGCACTTTTTGACTTTTAATCTCGTGATTAAGATTTTAATTCCTTAAAAAAATAAATGACTAATGTATGCTTTTTATTATTATGAAAGATTAATTTCATAACCAGAATACCTTATATTCAAACTTAAACCCACAATCTTTTCATTTATAGCAACAAACAAAAATGTTATTTATGTCAGATGTGAATCCCGTTTATCGAACTTATGAAGTTGAAGGGACGTGTGCGCATTTAATGTAATTTATGTTTTTATTTTATGACCCTAATTGCTTTTTTCGGTTTGGACGCAAATTATTTTGGTTATTTATAAAAATGACCCGCCTCGGTAAATCGTAAAAGCTCCGATAAAACGATTATACGAAAGTTGATTTATTAATTATCATTTTTATTTTAAATGAAACATCTTGAATTTTTGAACTTACGTAATGAGTTTGAAGATGGTTTAATCTAAAATAAATAAACCAAAATATCAAAAAATTAACATATTCGGCCGAAAATCCAAGAAAAATAACCTAAAATTACAGTAAATTGCCAGGAAAAACAAAATGCTACAAAAAATTACGCTTCTCTGATTTCGCAAACTTTACTTTAGGTTTAAGAAATGTCCACAAATATGTCTAAAATTGAGAATATAATCTGAATATTACAATAAATTTATTATAAGAAAAGTAATAAAGCATGAAAAAAAAATATTGAACCGTTGGTCGTAAGTTGTGCGGTTCGAAGGTAGGATATATTTCTAAGAAAAGGCGTAAGATATAATTAACTCCAGCACTGCGACTTACCTATATTGATTTTGAATTTAGAGTCAATTAAACAATTAATTAGTTTGATTCTATTTTATTCACATAAACATAAATTAGAAAAAATAACATATTTTTTTAACAGTTTTCTTCAGCTTTTTTCATTTCTTCGTAAGCATTATATAAATTAGGTTGGGGATCAAATTTTTGAGTAAACGTTAGAAACTAAAATAAAAACATCCATAAAAAACATAATTACTCATAGAAAATAGAGATTAAATTTTAGAACAGCGCCTTTAGCTAGTAGCGAGTAGAAGTAAAGTTTGATAGACACTTTTAGCAGAATTGAACGGACAGTCTGTGAAGTTAGAGAATGGTTTGGTCTACCTATTTTCCATTTTTAGATAAAAACAGTAAATTATTCTTTTTTTACATTCTTTTGAAATCAAACTTCAATATTTTAAATATCGATCTCTTATATCACTGGGATATTTCATTATTACCAGTTAATTAAACACATTTTTTTATATTTAGATTGAATTTCTATCAACTTTTATAAAAAAATTGCTCTACAAGGGCATTATTTTGATGACTCCAAGACATCAAACATAAATGATTTTTTATTAAGTAATTAATTACTCCTTATTTTCTTCAGTGATGGTAACCGAGAAAATAACGTGAATTTTTATACATTAGGCTGATTAACTTTAAATAAAAAATAAATTAAAAATTGATATTTTGAATTGCAATTTATCTTCACTAAAATAAAACAAATTACAAAACATCTACTATCAAAATTATGTTGTTTCGTTAATTGAATGTGGAAAGTCAAAATGCCTTTTTGTTTTAAGGGTGCAAGTTTAATATTATACTCGTCTCATTCCCTTTTTAAAAACCGTTTATCTTACAAATTCGGAGACTTGAGGGAAACGCCCTCTAGTATATAGCAATGTAAAATTGCGCCACAAAGACCCATCATTTTTTCAATCCGTTCTTGCATTTATATTTAAAGTTTCCTATACCACCGCAACTCAAATTTAGTGATACGTTGTCGGTTACTTCTCATCATTGCTACAAACGTTAAGTTTGGTTAGCAAAGCTACCGTGACATCTCTCATTTTTTTTTTAATTTTGTTGTTTTTATTCACAAAATGGAAAATATTTAATATCAAAACCTTTTTCTATAAAAGGCAAAATTTTGAAATTGAACGTCTACGAGTAGTGCCTTAGATAATACTATATTCTGCAAAAGGTGCATAATATGTACCTAATTATCGTATTTTTGTACAGTTTTAATTTGTTTTTAATTGTCATTAATTCAGTTCACTTACGCTTTATTTTATTATGTCAGATTACTAAAATTTCCTAGGTTAAAATAAGTTATTTCAGTAATTTCTCAACACTTTACTTAAGACTAATCTTACAGCAAAGCAAACATGTGTGTGTTATCAGTTTTGAGCTGACATTTTAAAACCGAGCGTAAGAAATTAGTTGGAAAATGGGCCCAAGTTTGTCCCATGAACCTGCGGATGTACATAGTGCTACAAAATTTACTTATAATCAAGATCTTAAAAATGATAAGAGACAAATAAAATAATTATTGCTACGAACCTAAAATTGGTATTTTAGTCTGTCATTTGAAAGTTAAAAATATTTTCCAATAATATGATGGAAGACAAAACGACAAAATTATTAATTTCTTTAATATTTGTAAAATATATTATGTAAGTTCTAAATGCCAAATAATTGAAAGGCTGAAAATAATTGTATAATAATATTATGGCAACTAAATCAAGTTCAGAAGATAAAAAAAAACTTTTATATGAGTTATATAGCACTTCATGCTCAAAAGTTATATAAACGGTGTCAGTCAAAATATATATACTTTGTTTTAGACAGTGTTGCGATTTGACAAAAGAATTTTCTCAGATTTCCATTGCCTCAGTTTTTTGTCCAAACGAGATTTCGATTATATCGTTATACTTTGCTTTATCTAATACTAAAAGTATTGTTTACCAAAGATTCGCTATCTTGCCGTCAGATTTGCCCAGTCAGGGATTTTTCTCTGTCTCTAAATATTATGGAAATAGCAACTGAATATGAAATAATCCAAACATGTACGTATAATTTTTAAACACAATATATATTTTTTACGTTGCTAATTTGAAATGAACCATATTTGGTCTCTTTATCTTAGTAATAACTGACGACTTTCGGTTAGAACCAGTAATTTGTAATAAAATTGTAATTAACTATTAAATATTTTTGACATTTAATGTGTAAAAAGTTTTATCGTTTTCAATTAAAAATTCATTTTTATCTTCTGTAACAAACTCAGTTGTCATAATAAAAATAAAGAATGACTCCGTATTATCCCTTCTTTCATCAATTAATTCTTTGTCTCTTAAAGTTTTTATATTCCCTATGCATTTATTCTTATTTGTAGCACCCTGTATAATTTTTAATTTTAGCTACTTATTATTGTTATTAGATTTATATTTTAAGGTCCGTAGCCGTATTTCTCTTTTCTTAGTACTTGTAGTTACTATTTAATTAAAATGGTTAAAAACTGTGGGATATATTTGTTTTTCCTTTATTTCTCTTTCATTTATTTATATCTTTATGTGATTTTATATTTTGTTCACTAACATACTAATAACACATATGCAGTACTTTGATTTAAAGGTGGTTTTTGATATATTGTTAACGAGTTGTTTTAACAATTTAATGTTCATATGGGATATTTATATTCCACTTGTGTACACAATAGAAAAAAAGTTTAAGAGTATCTCCATATCTTAAAGCGCACTGTGCACTTGTTTGTTTGAAGTTGCTTACTTTGAATCAAAACTTTGAACAGGCAACCAAGATATAGTAATAACTATAGTCATTAAAAGTACCATTCATACTTACATTCAAAGTTTAATTCAGGTATAATCTTTTGATATCACCTAAGCTATTACACATAATAGGCCTCTTTCGACTCATCTGACAACAAATTATAAAAAAAATATAAGCCAAAGTTCAAAACATACACAATTTTAAAGTTCATATTTTGTTTTACCAAGACAATTTTCATTTCAGTCTGAAAAAAACATCCCCAAATCCATTAAAACTATTGAAAGAATTATCTCATTAACTTTGAATTATCAGTACCCCGTTGAAATATATTCACCGTTCCTATCCACAATTGCACCTCGCATTCCTATAGCGTCGCTTTCTGTTCCTTCACAACTACCTTGGCTATTGCGATCGGAAAAATAATGATCACCTCTTTCTATAAAAAAACGCAATTTTGTCATATATCGCCACATAAATATTTGTTAATTTTAGTCTAGAGCTTTCTCTCCTATATATGATACATTCTGGATTAATATTCGGTTGACCGAGTTATAATGAGATTCTTAGTTACTACTATTTTTTTAACATTTTCAGACTTAAGCTGCAGACAAAATAAAGAAATCTAGTAAATTTGAAAATTATTAGTTATGTTATCAATTTTCAAAATATTTTTACTTATACACAACATTTCCGATTAAAGTATTTTATTTCAATATTTTCGGACTGTACATTCGATTACTTGTAAACACATCTAATGTAAACACACTTTCTACTGAAATGTCATGGTTTTCAAGATACTGCACCTCAAAAGTGATAATTTCACTCGGAAATGTCTAATTTGGTTTACATGTTCCAGTTTCGGTTTTTTGTTTTTAGAAACCGAATTAAAAAAACAGTGTTTTACACGTCTAAAATCAATTCTAGAATCGAAATATTCAAACTAAAATAACACAATATATGATTATTGATTGCAGGCTACTAATATGATAAGCTTATTAACACTTTTAAATGGCTTAAGTTTTGATATTATGCAATTAACAGAAAATTAAATACTCATAAATAATTATGACATTTTAAAGACACAAATATTCAGCTTTAAGTTGTCGCCTCTTAAAGTGACAGACTTATAAATACCTAATTCCGACAACTTAAAAATTCTAATAAAAATTATGCTTTTTTGATATTAAAGAACGTTCACGTACTTAAGTACTGAAAATAGATTAAATTAAAACTCAGTTCAAAACCCCAATAGTGCAATTTTTTCATTGCCATGTGAGATGATATGCTTGTAAATTCGATACTGTGGGGTCACCTCGTGAACATCTATCAGATTTTCCAAATAACTCCAGTATACATAGTCTATCACTTAAAATTTTCTAGCATATTCCGCATTTTTTAAGCAATCTGTGTGATCTATACATCAATTACTCTTGTTTTTAATTTTCAACTTAACAGAGATACAGGTTCAATTTTGCATTAACTAAGATCAGTTTGATTTTATAAAAAATGTGTATTACACAAGAAATTTACCATGGCAATAAAAAAAATATTATCAGAAAGTTACCCCAAAATGTTTCACTTTTATCACTGTCAAACCAACAGATATATTTGCATATTTGCGATTATTAAACGAAATGTAAGCCTCAGCAGATGGCAGTGGTCGTGTCAAAACTGATATTGTTCACGATCTTGACTTTTATCCAATCGACTTGAATGATTTTTTTAAAGATATTTCATTAATCCAGGAGAACGACTGGTTGTTATCCTCAAACGTGCTGTCATGAGATAGACGCGGCCTTAATATTTTTTCTGCTACCAACCTAGCTCGATTTTAAAGTGTTATTTTTCGTAAGCTATGAATCGAATCGGAACGAATCTTCTATTAAACGTAGCGTATTTTCAAGTACTTTCATCCTATACTTATTTTATAGCATTTCGTTCAATAATTGCAAAGTTTATAAGCATAAAAGTAGAATGATTTCCTAAAAAATTCCTAGGCTTTTCTAATTATTCGATCTGAAAGAATCCAACGCCATTTTGATTCATATATACCTGAATAATTGATGACCCAATGAAGTTATTATTAAACATTTTTCCGAGAAGTTAACTTATTTCTCCAGAAAGTAAAGATGCCTCCCGCTACACCAACTTCGATATCGAATTTGACTGGAATAAACCGTCATGACATAGTTACTTGTAAATAAAATATTTTTTCTACTTTATTTCTTTTTTAAAAGGTGTCCCCATTTATACCTTATACAGAAAAGAATACAACATATTAAATATCCACAGGGTGTCCGGGAAAATGTGGGAAATCTCCCGGATATGAAAAAACACGTGAAATGAATACTACAAGTTCTTATAAACTTTTTTCCTATAGACCTCTTCTTCGGAGATATGGTCTCCCAAAAAGCTGCAATGGAATCAAGTTTTTTACACATAATTATTAAACCACCAGGTATGTTTCAATTTTTTTAAAATGATGTATACCAGATAAAACCCTTCAAATTAATATCCAAGAAAGTGTTGTGAATTACTCACAGCTGCAGGGACGGACTAGTGATACTCAAGACCCCATTTTTACTACGCCCTGTATGATAAGAACTTTAGACAATGTTTTTTACATACCTTTAACTATTGACTAAAAATTAAGGACTCTTCATCCATGTCGTTAATCCTAATCGTTTTCGAAAAAACTTCCATTTTCTTTACACTGTTAGCCCCCTAACTTTTGTCGGGCTGAATATGAAAAAGAGGAATTTTCCCCTGTCACCATAGTTTCAATAAAAAGTTAAACTAACTGCTTAGTTAAAAACTTCGTAAAAGGGATCAACATGGACTCCGGGAAGTCTGACAAACTCGCGGGTACGACCAATTGAGGACTGCTGTAGCCGCCACATTAACTCAGTATTGTTCCTGATTTGATCATAATAAAACGTGATTCTTCGTAGAAGTTCCTCCCTAGTATTGAACGGAGTGGGATATACCAAGGTTTAAATCCAACGGCGGTAGCTCGGGAGATAGAGGCGGCTAAGCAATAGATCCTCCTCTACATATTCAACGGTTTGGATATACGTTATTCAGGTGCTCCCGCACAACAACTCTAAAATGACGTGGTGCCCCATTGTGCATATAGCATTGTGCATGTAGCATGTGGATTTCAAGTGACAAGTACTCTACTAAATCATGAAAACATTCTGTCTCTCTCCAAATAAAGTTCTCCATTCAGTCGTGCCGGCAATACGAATTCAATTAAAAAATTGCCAATGATTCCTGCTCAGACATTAATCGATTGAAATTGATGTTGATGCGAATCAATAGTTGTATGAGGATTTTCTTCAGCTCATACATATGAGTTGTGTAAATTTTTGGTAAATCCTGCTTCATCTGTAAAGCGAATAGTGCTAATGAAGTTTACATTATTTTGTTACTGATCCAATAGTCAGTTTGCAAACTGCTTTCTACGGAGAAAGTCTTCAGGAATCAGTTCATGCACTTTTTCCAAATGATATCGATTTAACAGCTGTTCTTGAAAAAATTCATGAACTATTGTTTTCGACGTATATATATATATATATATATATATATATATATATATATATATATATATATATATATATATATATATATATATATATATATATATAACTACGCTGATAATTTTCGAGTGCTCGTTGTATGAGTGTCATCTACATCATTCAAAATATTTTTCTCTAATTGCGGCGTACGTACTGTTCTTTCCCGACCAGCATCAGTACTTCTTTTCCCAAAAATTCCTAAAATTATAAGGAAATCTAATGATATTACCTTATTAAGACGATTTAAACTAAAGAGGTAAACCCTAATTTTGGATTGATTTTTTTATCGTAAAATTGAGGGTTAAACATTTGATAGGAAGAAAAATGTATCTTTTATCAAAAAACGCCAAATACATGATGTAAATAAAATTACAATTAGAATTATCGACATGAAGGAAGAGTTCTTACTTTTTAGTCAATAGTTAAAGGTATGTAAAAAACATTATCCAAAGTTCTTATCATACAGGGCGTAAAAAATGAGGTCATGCGTGTCAAAGCTAGTCCGTCCCTACAGTTAAGAGTAATTCACAACACTTTCTTGGATAGTAATTTAAAGGGTCTTACCTGGTATAACATCATATTTAAAAAAAATCAAATATACCTAGTGGTTCAATAATTATGGGTAAAAAACTTGATTCCTTTGCAGCTCTTTTGGAGCCCATATCTCCGAAGAGGCGGCCTATACGAAAAAAGTTTATAGGAACTTGTAATATTCCTTTCCCGTGTTTTTTTATATCCGGGAAATTTCCACATTTTCTCGAACACCCTGTATATAACGATTTTACCAAATGCATCACACCCACTTTATTTTGAAATTTAGCATAACAAAGGTATAATCTTGTATATATTTTGGTACCAATAATAAAAAGTTTTTAACTGAAATTTTAATATATCAAATTTGTTGCAACAATGAGTGACAGGCGCATTTTGTATTCGCTTGCGATAAATTTTTAAAATGGGTTTTCTTTCTTTCTTGAGTCACAAAAATGCCACCATATCTTTGCTGTTGAGTATGTAAGAAATCAGTACACTACAGCACACAGTATCTCAATATGATTTCCGTTCTTTCTTTCCTACATTGAATTTGATAAATGGGTTAGGAAACTCAAAAAACTAGGCTCAAAATAATTAACGATTATATATTTTACCACCGAAACTAAATTAAAAAGAGAAGTCTAAATTATTTCAAGTGAGTAAAAACGTTTATAAAATCTAATATTTTCGACAAGCTCAAATACCTAAAGCAATTAACTGAGTCAATATTTAAGCCATTTAAAATTCGGATTGAGATTCGCGCTTTGCAAGTCTTGCAGTCAACGAAGTCAGTTCAGCACCCTAAGCTTTCTCTTTGCTGTTTGGAATCGATTTTCTAAAATTCAGATGTCTAAAGGACTCTCTTTCGGCGTAAAGAATGAGAGAAACCACTACGCTTGGGAGGTGATAAAGTGGAGTCAGACCGATGGTATATACACTGATAAAAATACATATACCAAAATAAAAAACCGAAAACAGCACGTGTCTAGAAAGTTTAAATGCATTTAAATAATTCATCTTCAACCTTGCATCAATCTATACATATATATATATATATATATATATATATATATATATATATATATATATATATATATATATATATATATATATATATATATATATATATATATATATTCGACTACTAGTGGCTACATTTATCATTAGTTTACAAAAAGTATGAACATCCTTTATTCCTTTTTACAATCATTTTTAACTCGAATTAATATAAAAACAGGAATCAATTGGTGGTTCTATAATTATTATTTCTTTTAATGGATTACGGTCAATATCTTTAGAGGAATCTAAGTGAAATTATGGCATTTTTGTCTTTTTACTAACGTTTCGGTTTATTGCAATTAAACCATCTTCAAAGTGATTTTTTTTAATTAAAAAAAAACGAAAACATCATTTTGTTGATGGGAAATTTGTAATGTAAATATAGTTTTCGTATCTTAAAGGATATTTACTTAGGCACAACTTATTTAACTAAAACTAACTATTTAAACTAATATTTGTTACCTTTTTCTTTGGTTAAGAATTTATATAAACCTGTTGTAGTGCTTTAGGTAGAATAAAATTAAAGTTTTTTTTTGTAATTTTTTTCCTTTGTCTATTATTTTGTCATTATTAAAATCAGAGTTCTGTAAATTTTCAATTGCATCTTTTGCTAGTGCTGTATTGTTATTTATGTTATATATTTGAATGCTATATTTATGATTTTGGGTTATATTTTTTAAATACTGTCGTTTGATCAATATATATCTGATTACAATCTAGGCAATTAATTTTGTAAATGATTTGTTTGTTCTTCCTCGGGAATATCTGGTTTTAATTTAGGATAAAGACCTTTTGAATTATTAAATGGATTTTCGGCAACCAGAATATTATGTAGTTTATAATTTTTTTGATTTCAAGTATATATGGCAGGGCGCTATACTTTTTGGTCTTTGATGAGTTGCTGCCTTGCAGTTTATTGTTCTAGTGTTTATGTATTCTATTTTTACTGTCTGTTTTAACAATTTTCTGGGGTAGTTGTTATTACTAATGTGGTTTTTTATTATTTTAGATTCTGGGATGAGAGAACTTTATTACTCTATCTGCTAAGGCCATAACCACATTTGTTTTGTTTTTTTTTAGTAGTGTTTAAGTTATAATTTAAATATCTTCCAGACCAAACCATTTTAGTAAACAAATTTGTTTTTATATTGCCATTTTGATCATAGCTGATAGTTAAATCTAGAAAATTTATGGATTTATTATTTTCTTTTTCGTGACAATTATTACACATCCAATTTAAAAAATTTTAAAACTACATATTATTCTGGTTGTCGAAAGACCATTTAATAATTCAAAAGGCATTTACACTAAGTTAAACCCAGATATTCCCAAGGAAGGACAATCAAACGTCATTTACAAAATTAGTTGCCTAGATTGTAATCAGGTATATATTGGTCGAACAAAACAGTATTTAAAAAAGAAACATAAAGTCATAAATATAGTATTCAAAGTCATAATACAAATAACAATACAGCACTAACAAAACATGCAACTGAAAATTTACATAACCCTGATTTTAATAATGTCGAAATAATGGACAAAAAAAGAAATTACAAAAAAAGTCCATAAAAGAAATGATCCATACAAAAAAACACCCTAATACCATGAATTTCAGAACTAACATGAATGATCTCGGAAATATTTATGACCACCTTATTAAGGCATGAAATTGCAGATGTTCACAAACGCTTTTTTAACAGAAAAACTTATTAAACAAGGCAGAAGCTTATATGTTTTTAACCTAAGAAAAATGTAACAAATATTAGTTTAAAAAGTTATTTGTAGTTAAATAAGTTGAGCCTAAATAAATATCCTTTAAGGTAAGAAAATTGTATTAACTTTTAAAATTTTCCATCAAAAATATCTTAGTTAAAAAAATTATTCTGAAGATGGTTTAATTAAAATAAGTCGAAACCTTGGCGAAAATACAAAAATGCTTTAATTTCACTTAAATTTCTCTGAAGGTATTAACCGCAACCCATTTAAAGAAATTATAACTGTTTTAACTAACACGGTCAACAAAAAGAAATATATATTAATTGGTTCTAATATATCATGCCACTAAACTTCATTTATAAACCACTATAAATAAAGTTTACGTAGTTATATTGTGTACACTAACAGTTATTTTTAACATATATCTGATACAAACGTGATGATACATCAAAAACCACCAAACTAGTCTACGCTTTAGGGGCTTATAATCAAACATCATGCAAATAATAAATATAATTTTTCGACTTGTCGCGATATATTTAAAACGTGTTTCTTTGTTAATATCTAACGCAAAAATGAAATTTGTTTCTACAGGGCTTTAGAAAGAGTCGTTTAAGCAAAAGAATGTCGTAGACATATTGTATAATTGAACCTAGTATAATGCGCATTTTTTCTCAATTCACAATTTAAGGTGCTATGACGCTCATCTGTTTAATAATACTTTTTATTTAAGTGCACTCTTCTATCGCTTAATACATACACCTCACAGTACATATAATTTATTTTACGACGGCATTTTCAATATTCTGCAAATTTTTTGGATTAATGATTTATTTTAAACGTAGCTGTAATACGGGAAGTACACAGTTTACAATTGTAGTGATGGTAATCATTTTCTCTTCCTGTAATTTACTATTTTAATAATTAGTACTCAAATCGAAACTGAATTAAGTTAAAAAATAACATTTGTTAATTGATTCTACTAGGAAAACAAACAAACCCACATTTTTTAATGCAATACAAAACCTGAACTTTGACTATTTGGTCAACAATTTATTGACATTTTCCTGTCCCAACAAACGTCATTCCAAGTTTTGTTAAATATGTAGATATTTTTTATATTTGTGTATAATTATTTACGAAATATAGTTATTAGTTATTGGTTAGATTTAAAATAGGATTTGTGGACAGATTGTGTTTGTATTATTTTTTAACATTTTTATTTTCCTTTAGTGTGCACTATTAGTATTTTTTCCTAATAAACTAATACTTCGCTGCATAATTCATTTAACTTACTTGTACCTTTTTATATTATAAATATAGATTATCTCAAAGGCACAGTGTAATTACGTAATTTAGAAACAAACAATCAATATTTGGAATTCAAAATGGTGTCAGAAATAAGTACTGTAATACAGTAACTTATTAACTTATATGCCCAAGAATTTTTACCAAATTATTGACTTGTGTACATTATCGTACAAAAGTAATACTTTCGATACTACTCGTATTAATCTATTAAACATTTATTTTTTTCCTTTCTGAAAATCCATGAAAGGGCCAAATCATAGTTCAAATATATTTAGATCTGACAATTTCTACTTTACATGCTTCATATAAATAAAATTATATCATAAAGTTTTAAAAAGGTACTCTCTCCGTAAAGATATAAATATATGATTTTTGTGTTAAAATATACGATAATGGACTTCCAATGTAATTGGGTGAAAGCATATACGTATTCGGTTTCGTTTAGGTATAAGGTTTTAATAAAAATTCACGACTCTGTTTTTGTTTTATAAAAGCATTATATTCCGTATAATGTTTTGTGATATACAGTGCGTCTATAAAGTCTTGCACAAATTCTATCAAAATTGAAATGAGTTTTAGAAAGTCGCCACACCTTAACTAATTCGTAAAATTAAAAATTTTTGCCCTTATTTTATGCATAGTAGCAGTATTATTTGAAAAACGAATTGTCAGCATTTTTTTATGAAATATAACATTTATTTATTACTGAGTGTAGCCGTTTATATTTCGGGAAATGGCAATACGGTGTTGAAACCATCCGACATATCCATTGTAAAGATTCACATTTTTAGACGGTATACGAAACGGACTCTATTTGCGTTGTTTACCATAATTTCAAAATTTTATCTTGAGAAAAAAATGGAATTAACTCAGGAACATTTTCCGAACTTTCGATGTGGTTTATTTCAACAAAAGTTCATCGATGAACGTAATTGTTTATATGGCGAAGAAGCACCTATAAAAACCATTGTACACCGTTCTTACGCTTACGGGCGAGTCTCGTGAGGTAGCCCAAAATCGGTTGTAATGCTGTACGTGAACTGATAATGATCGTCATGGGACACCGGCAGATTGAGGCATGTTTGAGCATTAGTTATACCTGCGTATGTAATCTACTGCATGAACATTTGACTGTAGAAATCCTGACAGATCATGAGCCCAAAGGTAAACAGCCGTTGACCGTAATTGTCGGCATGATGGGTCAAAACCGCATGAATCACTTCGAAACAAATGATCATCTGTTTTCGGAAAAACTGGTCATGTCGTAATCATGCCTCTAGGCATTCATAGAACGATCAATGATACATAACTATTTGTTTGCTGGTCTTGAGTGAATGGAGGAAAACAACAGTTGGATATGACGGATCATTCTCCATCATCACAATGCGAGCTTTCACCCATCAGCTGAAGCAAGTTGCTTTTTGAGGACTCTAAACGTGGGATTGATGGGTCATCCGACGCACAACCCTGATTTGGCACTCAATGATTTATTTTCATTCCCGTGCATGAAGAAAAAACTGTATAGTCATCGATTTTCTACACAAGAAGTGGGGATTAATGCACTCAAAAACCATATCACCTCATAGAGACATGCTCTTTCGGATAAGCTTAAACAGATACAAAAAAAAGGGTATTAATCGTCATGGAAAATATTTTTCAATAATTAATATTTGCTCTTGTTTGTTATTCCCCAAATATAAATGGCTACCCTCGTATTTGAATTCTACCCAATATTTTTAGAGTGTTTTGAAATGATAAAGGATTTTAGAATTAATAGCATTGCTATTTTCTTATCTTGTTTTCCAAGTAAAATGTATGAAACACCGCACGACAAATTAATGCGCGTAACATAATTCTAAAGATAGCTCAAAATACCGCGACAATTACTTAGCAACGTAAAAAGTATTATTTTGCTTGTCAATATTGATACATTTATATATTGAGAATATTACAGAAAATTCACTTAGAATTTTTTATAGGATTTAAATATTTAGTTAGGTTGGAACAGTCAGTTATGGTCTTGCGGAAAAATATCACCCTGTGTACTTGAAATAAACTGTAAAAAAAATTGGTAGCCTGATCTAAAAATTATATCAAAATTTATTACCTGAATTTTTTTCAAATATAAAGAAGACTTTATGGATGCAATGCATATTATGAACGATACTTTTTTCCTGAATATATTTTTGCTTTAAAAAAGGAGAAACAGTTGTAGATATTCTTTGAACTAATAGTGTGCATTAGAGTGGGTTCTAACTATGCCAAAAAATTAATTTATGCTTTTCTTATCTAGTATTGTAAGTTTTAACCTTAGCAATAACTTAGTTGTTTCTCTTAATCCAACATCCACCGACTTCTTGTAGCTGATTTCATGTCATTTTTGTGTATCTACCTACTACTGCGACTGTATGCATCACTAAAAATCAGTATTAAAATTCGCCTTGCCCGTAGATTGTTGCACGCTCTTGGAAACAAATGAACAAAAAAACTGATGATTTTGTTTTTGATTCAAGTTTCGCAGATGATGCGTGGCGAAGAGAAATGGATCATCGTAAGAAGAAAAAAGAACTTGTTGAAAAAGGCGAGACTTAAGTTTGACGTCGGAACATCGATGCGATTTACAAAACATCAGAAGGTAACGAAGCGCAAGCCGAGTAGTCAAAAACTAGCATAGATTTTTTTCTAAGATTTAGGAATAGTTTAGGAACAACGCTTACCAACTGTACTGTTAAATAACATACACACTTTCAACAATTTCTTCCCAGTGGGTTGCACAAAAAATTGTTAAATTTTGATATAATGCAATTATGTTACTTGGAAGATAAATAAAATGATCTGGTCTAAGCTGAAATTATTATTGTTCTGTAAGATGTAGAGACAGCAGTTTCTTTGTATGTTTCCACATTTTTTATAAATCCGACGTATTTTGTGCAACCTGCAGTTACTATTCTATCACACATTGTACCTAGAAAAACAAATTAATCCCATTATTTAGTTCTAATAAATCATTTCCATAACTTTGCTTAGGACTGAGCAAGAAGAAATATTTAAATTGATTTACTAGTGCTAGATTAGTAGCAATAGAAAAATTAAATGAATATTAGGTTTTAGTAGCATATAATATGATTATCAAGTTAACAAAGGTACGCTGGCAACGTGCCTATAAACTAGCAATAATATGACCTACTTCAGAAAGAAGTATGTTTAAAAAAAAACTCAAACGTTTCTTTTCAAATCTCACCTTAGAAAATTTGAAACTTTGTATTTTCGAGGCTGCGATTACATTTAGCAAAAACTGTCAATTATCTTTTCGCAGGTCTATAATTTAAAATTCAAAATTTCGTTTATTTAACATTTACTCCCTAATTCACTAATATGGTCTAACTTAAAAGCCGGTCTAAGTTGACAGTAGAGAGTTTTAATTGACAAGTACAACAATAAGTCAAACTAGTTTTGAATTTTAAGATACATATGTATTTAGTATCGAATAGTCAAAAAGGTAAAATTTTGTTTATTTTCAAGACACTATTGCTCTTATCGATTTCAGGGCTTTATCTCTAGATTTCTTCCTTAATTTTTCTATTTAAGCGAATATTTGTTGACATATATAATACAAGTTATAACAAGAATATAACCAAAACAAAAACTGGTCAATTAAAAAATCTAACTTTCATTACAATTTGATCGAATCTATCTAACCCTTAAACCTTCTTATATTAAAATACCAATATTATGTCTTAACTTGAAATTTGAAACAGAAAAACTCTTGCAGGTGCCCTTATACTATATTTCATTTTGATTTGCATTAGATAATAGTGCTATAACTCTTTTTAAATGTAAATGTTTATTTTTAAGTAATACCAGTAGTACCATACGAGGGGAGCTGATTAGATTTCAGGAACTGGCAACACTGGCGGTGCTATGTGATATCTGACATAATCATTGCAAAGCTTGACATTTTAGACGGTATACGCATTAGAGCGTTTTAACATACGGGTGTTATTTGGGTTGTCTACAACAACTTAAAAATTTCATTGCGGCAGAAAATGGAACTAACTCGTGAACATTTTCATGCGTTTATTTTTCACAACTTTCGACGAGGTTTATCTCAACAAGAATGCATCAATAAATTTAATTCTTTATATAGCGATGAAACCCTTACAAGAATTAATGTATATCGCTGGTTTAGTGAATTCAGTCGTGGCCTTCAGTGGCTCATGATCGTGTCGCGTGACGGTCATCCAAAATAGGTTATAGTTCAAGAAAATGCCAATACTATGCGTGAACTGATACTGCAAGATCATCATATAATATACCATGAGACTAAGGCATCCCTGGACATTAGTAACCTTTGTATGAATCTAGGCGTATGGGCTCGAAAATAAACAATAATCGACCGTATGGGTCTTCCGTAATGAGCGAAAACTAACACACAAGCAGTCGTTCCTTTAGAGCAGCGGTTCTCAAGCGATGGGTTCGCGAACCCACAGGGACTCGCAAGTTTCATAAAGGGGATTCGCGAAAGAAATATTGTATTAGCGGATTATTACATTAAACATCGCTACAGACAATCTATAACGCGACAAGTCGCTACGCCGCTGGCGATGCGAGTACATTCTCGAACGAGCTGACAACTTCTATTTCAGGAACCAAAAATTATAGCAAACGGGCAGTTTTATCAAGTCTGACGAAAAGCTGGAGGGACAGTCAATTGCTTTTTCTACTTCAGTCCCTGATTTGGAACCAACACAGGGTAGCAGTTATACTGAGCTACCATCTCGCCAGACTGAAAACAAAAGAAAAAAAAAAGGTGGACAGAGTAAAAAAAAAGAAATAAGTGAAAATATAACAGTGATTATTTACAAATAGGTGTTCATTTTACCGGGAAGAAGTCAAAACGTAATCCGGTTTGTGTAATCTCTCATGAAATCCTGGCCATCAGCAGTTTAAAACCATCTCTTTTTTGTAGATACCTAGAAACAATCACTATAATAAACTTGTTAAGTATTTTAAACGAAAATTGGCAGGCGATAATAAATTTAGTGTTTCTTCTTTTCTAACAAATTTAAATGAAGATAGTAAAATGAAGGCATCGTTTCGAAGTAGTTACATAATTGCAAGATCTGGATAAGTACATACAATGGCAGAAAATTTAATTGATCCGTGAGCTACAGACATCACGAAGTGTATGCTTGGAGGAAAAGCGGCAAAGAAAATTGACCTTGTTCCCTTATCAAACAACACAGGGTCGTGGAGAATTAATGATTTGGCAAATGATGTGGAAAGTAAACTTTTAAAAAGGATAAAATTGAATTATTAACGAGTCGACTGATGTAGAAATAGCTACAATATTGCTTGCCTATGTTAGACAAATTTTTAAGAAATCAGTTCGAGAAGATATATTATTTGCAAAGCTACTAAAAACCTATACGACAGGTGCAGCAATTTTTGATATGATCAATGCCAGATTTTGAAAAAAATTTAAAAAATTAGTACTTTTCTTTGGCTGTGTTTTGCACACAGAATATTTTCTGGTCTTGTGGTTCGGGTAAAGAGGATCAACGAGAATATTGAATGGACTCATTACTGATTCAAAGACAAGCATTGGCTTCCCCCAGTACTTTGAGCGACGCTGTAAAAATTGTAAATTTCATAAAATCTCGTGTATTCTATGCCCTTTGTGAGGACTTTACAAGCCTCCACGTTTCTTTAGTGCTTGATACAGAAGTTAGATGGCTTTCTCGACGCAAGGTTTTAACCCGCTTGTTTAAATTGAATTCTAAAGTTCAAGCATTTTTTCTTGACTGTGCATTTCATTTGATCTCTTGTGTATCTGATATTCAAGTCCTTTATCAAATTTATGAAGATCTCAGTTCAGATGCAGCACTGGAGCGATGCGTCGGTGGATTCACTCAAAATAACGAGAGTTTCAGTCAACAGAGGATTTTCTGGAGGAGCTAGAATTATTGAAATAATTGCATACGTCGTTGCAGGCATTTTCAACAACGGCAGCATTGCTGCACTTGCTTTCATGTATAATTTTGGTTTGTACTTTGGCCAAGAACATCAACCAACATCGAATTGCTGCACCATTTGCAATGTGCATCATAGAATCCCATGCTAAAGAAGTTCAACTTTTGGATTCGATGTCTACAGGTGAATGTTTTGGTTTTCTCAGCACCATGTTATTAGAAAATGAAATTCAGCTTAACGAAAATATTAAAAGTGATATTACTGAACATCTGAAACTACTTCAATTAACATTCAAGGACTATTTTCCTAATAAACCTATTATATCTGAATCGAACAACATTGGACGTAATCCTATTCAAGGAGATATAACGGATATTTCTTTAAATTTACCGGAAAAAGAAAAGCTCATTGACTTATCCTGTGACAATTCCCTAAAAATTGTTTTTATTAAAGATCACTCTTTAAATCATTCTTTGCTCATTGTAAGAACTGAGTATCCTGTTTTGGCGGAAAAAGTTGAAGTTTTATTTGCACTTTTGTACAACATATCTTTGTGAAAAATGATTCAACATGCACTTAGCTGAAAGATAAATACAGAAACAGGTTAAATGCAAAATCTGATCTATAACTCAAACTTTCAAACATCGAACAAAATTTTGAATTTCTTTGTTTCACCAAACAGACTCAAATATCCCATTGAGGGTATTTTTCAAGTTCTGTATTATGATATTCATTTTGTATTAATTATTTTTTGTAGATTAAGCTTTAGTTGTAATGTTTATCTGTAAATGTTTTACAATTATGTTTTAGTTTTTCGTTATGAACTGTTATTCAGTATGGAAAATTTTAGTAACCCAATTTTACCGTTCCATTTATTGTTCCTAATGCTCACCCACACCGGGGGTTTTCCAATTTATTTCGATTTTTAGAAGGGGTTTGCAAGAAGAAAAAGCTTGTGAACCGCTATTTTAGAGAATTGTGGAACGTCAATTATGAATAGTTTACAGCTATTTATTTGCCGGAAGTCTTCGATGAATTAAGAAAAACTAACCGGATACAACGGATCATTCTCCACCATGATAATACAAGCTCTCACACATTGGCTCAAACAAGTGACGTGGAATTGATCACTCATCCATCGTACAGCGCTCGTTTGGCACCTAATGATTTATTTTTGTTTCCGTACATGAAAAACAAACTACACGGTCGATGATTTCCACACCAGAAGAGACTGTTGATACATTCAAAATCTATGTTTTGGTGATACCATTTTCACATTCGCAAAAATGCAAAAGTTTATTGATCATTGTCGAGAATATTTTGAAAAACAATGAAACTATTTTTAATGACAAATATTTGATTTTTTTATTATTCCCAAAATATAAAAAGTTACCCTCGTACAAGGTATGAATTTCAAAAATATTTTTGCTTTAGAAAATAACTTTCAGAACGTGGAAAAAACCGTCTATTTTACTACTTGGAAAATGGACTGAGGGTTTGGATCATAACGAAAATGTATTTTTTTAAACGGCTAACTCCAACTAGATAAAAATCATACGGGAAGAAGCACAAGGTATAATTATACAGGGTGTCTGGGAAAATGTGGAAAATCTCGGAGATAAAAAAACTCGTGAAGGGAATACTACAAGTTCATATAAACTATCTTCGTATAGGCCTCCTCCTCGGAGATATGGGCTCCCAAAGAGCTGTCATAGAATCAATTTTTTTACACATAATTATTGAACCACGAGGTCTATATCAATTTTATTTTAGTATGCTGTAAGACCCTTCAAATTACTATCCAAAAAAGTGTTGTGTAATAATAGTTGTTGTTATGATTTCCTTTTTGGTACACCCTGTTTCATCCTTGACGAGAAGAGTGCTAATAAAGTTCACATTATTTCGTTGCTGATCCAATAGCCAGTTTGCAAACTGCATTCTAGCGGGAAAATCTTCACGAATCAGTTCATGCACATGCCTGTAACAGCTGTTTTTGAAGAATTTCATGTACTATTGTTTTCGTTGTAATAAACTGATAATTTTCGAGAGTTCGTTGAAGGAGTGTTATCCGTATTTAAAATATTTTCTTTTAATTTCGGCGTACGTAATGTTTTTCCCCAACCAGCGTCAGTACTTTTCCCAAAAGTTCCTAAATTATGAAGGTATCTCATAATATTACCTTATTAAATAGAATCGCTTACCATCCTCCCTTAGAAGTTAGTTAACTCATTGAAATGTTTTCTGATCTAGAAGAGTACTAGGATATCTGTCGCGATATAACCTCCTGGCTTCCAAAGCATTGCAAGATGCAAAAGCATACATCAGACGCATATCTGCATACTCAATAAACCTGTATTCCATATTTCGAATTATTTCCCAATTAATTTCACCACGAAATCCAAAAATCAGTAAAGTATCCAAGTAAAGAATCAATGTGTCAGCGACGTTAAAGTTGACAAGTTCTAAAATGCAGGATATTTATTTCCCTCGTACCTAGCAACGTTTGCAACAACAATACTTTGTGTTTGATGCCAATAAAATAAAACACACATTTTTTGCGAACCTAGGTCGAACTGCAATTAACAAAATTAGACATTTTTAACTAGAGAGGTAAACTCGAATTTTAGATCGATTTTTTTTTATCATAAGGTTGAAAATTGAACATTTGATAGGAACAAAGATGTACTTTTTATCGAAATACGCCAAATACAGGATATAAATAAAATGACGTTTTTTCGAAAACGGCTAGGATTAGTGACATGAATGAAGAGTACTTAATTTTAATAGTTAATAGGCAAAAGTATGTAAAAAACGTTGTCCAAAGTTCTTAGCATACAAAGCGTAGAAAAAATGGGATCAGGAGTGTCACAACCTAACCCGTCACTGCAGCTGTAAGTAATTCACAACACTCTCTTTAATAGTAATTTGAAGGGTCTTATCTGGTATACATCATATTAAAAAAATGAAATATACCTGGTGGTTCAATAATTATGTGTAAAAAACTTGATTCTGTTGCAGCTCTGGGAGCCCATATCTCCGAAGAAGAGGCCTATACGAAAAAAGTTTATATAAACTTGTAGTATTTCTTTCACGTGTTTTTTCATATCTGGGATAGACTCACATTTTCCTGGACACCCTATATAACTATTCATTTCTGTTAAATGATTTTTCGTTCTAAAAAATTTGCTGTTACTACTCGTATATACGTATATCCACGTATGTCAGAAATAAAGCATTTGGTTTGTCATTAAATATTTAGATGTATAATTTACACCGTTTTATTGCCGTGAACGCGGAAAATCAAAACCATCAAAAATCTTGTGAAGCATCCCGTACTAAATGGTTTTAGCGTTACATTCGTTGAGTATTCCTGTTCGTCTCTCACGGTCCTTTTTGGAGTATTGATTTTTCTCCTTTCGTCTGTGGCTATAAAGATACCCCAGGGAAATTATTTTATTTCCTCAATACAAAGCCAAAATATTTTGCTAGCGCATCGTTTAACGACAAAAAATGGAAGAGAAAAATCTGATTGATAGAAACGAAAGCATTTTTTGAGAATTTATGGATTGTTTTCTATTTTTGGTAATGTTTTATGAGCTGAAATACTTTTTAAGCTTATTATGGATTAAGCTACTCAATGCTGGGTGACTGGAAAGTTTGTAAAAATTGTTTTTAAAGTTATAATTTATAATTTTAGCAGATAGCTGGCTGCAAAATAAAACTTTTTGGCGCCTTACAACATCAAAGGCTTTACATTAAATGGTTTTCAAGTATTTGAACAAGCAGTGTTTTCATGATTCGTTTTAGTTTCTTATATAATACTACAAAAATCGATAAAGAAGTAGCATTTTAACTTTTTTATTATAAAAAATTCTTGCTTAGAGGATTTAAGTTAGACTTAAATCAACTTTTTTTAAACAGATAACTTACGTTTTAACCAAAAACAGATTTTCGACTTAGGGACGTTTAAATCATAGTAATTATTAGAAAATATTTCGATTATTCAGTTCCAGAGTGCTTCTAGAATAACGTGACATTTTTTTAAGCAACATGCTGGGATAAGTTACAATTAAAGACATTTTACAGAACTATTTATATACTGAGAAGTCATTTTTTTTTCTGTTTTGTATCTTACATACTAAGGAAAAAATTTACCATTATCAATTATCTATTACTCTTCAAAATTTCTAATTTTTAATAATTTAGATGTAAATCTTTTCTCATCGGTTGTCCTCTAATAAAAAATTATCAAAAATTCAAATCATTTATAATGTTTAATGTTTAATTACTATTTTTACACTAAATGAAATTCCTTTCAAACATGGTATAATAAAATAAACAGTTGAAAAAATGCTCAAAATTAGTGCTGTGTTCAGTAAATTCCAAAATAATACAGAATTATTACTTCATTCAAACATTACACTTTACTACTTTAATTTATTCTGAAACGAATTTTACAGAATTGACAAGCAATTATTTTTTATGATTTCCCGAAAAATTTTTTTTACAAATTACACTAAGCTAAAAATCTTTCTAATTTTTGATGATGGCTCAGAATGTTAAGAGACTCTTATTAAAATTTATTAAAAGATCTTTAAATATTTTGAATTTTTATCTAGATGAGGAACTTTGCTAATTCTCAATATTCTAAATGTCACTACAAACTAATTACTAGTTAAAGTGAATTATATGTTCAATAATATTTAAATATTCAAAACGATTGAAAGCACAACTTGGAAAGAGAACTTTTCTTAGGAACAACTAATTCGTACGGCCATCATAATGCATTGTCTGCTTTGTTGAAATTGGAAGCGGGTGTATTGATTTTTGCACTATCATGCCCTCTAGTAGGTTAGGTTTTGTGGTTAAAAATTAATGATATATTAGCCTTTTAAATCAGTTTCGTGCTTGTACGCTACGTTATATGAAATAATCATGTATTTTGTAAAAGATATTTCGTAATTTTTTAAAAAATATTATGGTTAATATAATATTTAATTATTGATAATCAGTTGATTAAAACTAGGTTTAAAAAAAATATCTGAAAATATACGGTGCATCATATTTTATTAAATTTTAACCGAAAATTAATATTTGGGTCGTTGAGAGTTAATATTATTGTCTTTCAGTAATCGTCAATATACCGATTCCTACCCTTAACAATTTTGTTTTTAATTAGATGATTAAAAAACATAAATTTGGTTTTAGTTCACATTGTGTCTAATGTTACGATGCCTTCACTGAACCCCAACCTAAATTTTATTCACTTTTGTTTTATTAACATTTTATAAATAAAAACCTGTCATAGCTAATTTTCAGCATGCTTTCATTATCTCGGATTATTTTGATGTTAAATGCCTAAGATTGTGTGCGATTTTTTTATAAACCATGTTGAAATCGAATTATTGACAATGCGTTTAAAACTAATTAAAATAAATTGATTTTTTTGGATATTTCATTGGATATTTTAAATTATCGTTGCTTCTTTATTTATTTAAACCCTAAAAAGTAATTGAAAATATTCGTGTAATATTAAAAACAAAATCCAAATTAGTTTTACACTCAAAATAAAAAAGTCTCAATGAAATAACACTTTTTCAATAAGAAATATGTGAAAATTAACATTGGCTTTACGATTTACAAAATAACAGATATATGCAATATCTTTTGCTATAGTAAAAATAAAAAGTTGTCAAATATAAAGTCCGTAATAATAGAAATCAGGAGATGGTACAAAAATTACACAGTATTCTGGATGTTTGATTTAGAGGCAACATATGGAGTGCCGTTTTATAGTACGGCTTATAATTCTGATAATTTTGTTAAAATAATTATAAAAATAAACAGTAAAAAATTCACTATAAAGAAATCAACTTAAAACAGAGGAATATCAACAAAGCAATTAAGCAGGAAAATAATATTATCAAAATCACATCTGTGTACAGGATTGTTCATTATATTTTGACAAGCTCTGATGAGTTTATTATAGGAGTTTTTAAATACATAATTTGATGAATTTTTTCTACGTCGCAAGAATATTCTAGTAGAAAAAACAATTACTGATGAAAAATTGTATTTAAAAAAAAATAAATTGTCTTTTTGTTTAAAAGAATAACCTGTATATTATTAAATATTAGAATAGAGCTTAAAACTCCCTTTTCAAAAATATATATGTTGGCTATGTTTGCTCCAACCGTTTTTGGAATATTTACCTCGAAATATTAAATATTTCAAAAAGTCGCCATACCCATGTAAGTTAGAAAACAATTGAAAATTAGGTTCTTCAGGGAAGAACTTAACATATCATAGTCGTATTATATATTAAATACATAATTTGATGAATTTTTTCTACGTCGCAAGAATATTCTATTAGAAAAAACAAATACTAATGAAAAATTGTATTTAAAAAACAATAAATTGTCTTTTTGTTTAAAGGAACAACCTGTATATTATTAAATATTAGAATAGAGCTTAAAACTCCCTTTTCAAAAATATATATGTTGGCTATGTTTGCTCCAACCTTTTTTGGAATATTTACCTCGAAATATTAAATATTTCAAAAAGTCGCCATACCCATGTAAGTTAGGAAACAATTGAAAATTAGGTTCTTCAGGGAAGAACTTAACATATCGTAGTTATATTATCTATTAAATACATAATTTGATGAATTTTTTCTACGTCGCAAGAATATTCTATTAGAAAAAACAAATACTAATGAAAAATTGTATTTTAAAAAAAATAAATTGTCTTTTTGTTTAAAGGAACAACCTGTATATTATTAAATATTAGAATAGAGCTTAAAACTCCCTTTTCAAAAATATATATGTTGCCTATGTTTGCTCCAACCGTTTTTGGAATATTTACCTCGAAATATTAAATATTTCAAAAAGTCGCCATACCCATGTAAGTTATAAAACAATTGAAAATTAGGTTCTTCAGCGAAGAACTTAACATATCATAGTCGTATTATATATAATATAAAATCAAGTTAGCTGCACTGTAAAAACGAAATGCATTAAATTTAAGGTAAACGTACTGGAAGCCAATTTCATAAACCATTATTAAATGCGTTTAATGTAATGTATTAAATTTAATAATTTACATTAATCTAAATTAATTTATTCCATTAAATGTAATGTAATCATACATTAAATTTTAAGTTTTGATCATTACTTTTTAAGGTGATTCTGTACATTAAATATATAGCCAGTGTTCATTGAATTTAAGATATGTTATCGAATCCTTAACGCACCAACATTAATATGAGGTCAACAAATTGTGCTACCAGGAAAAGGTGGAAATTGTTCCCATAAGGTACCGGCATCTGTAGACCGGTTTTAAACAGATTGGTTTCCGTCAGTACCGGCAGACATGTACACCTCATCATAGTCCTTTAAGCTACTTATATCATACTAAATAAAAAGTTCACTACAAGTTGCGCTATCTCCCGGAATCTCATGCAATGTACCATGAATAATAATGTAAATTCCTTTAATGTTAAGATACATGTGAATTAATTTTACTGTGCAGAAAGTTGAAATGCCATTTAATCAAATTTAATGTACAACAAACTGATATTTGATTGAATTGCTTTAAATTCAGAGTAAATATAAATTCTTCACGATTTTAGATACAAAATCATTAAATTTAATGTGGACATTAAATGCGCATTCAATTTAAAATTATCTTTAACAGTGTATGAAAAAATAATTATTCGCTCTATCGACGGTAAAATAGTTTTATTAAAAATAACTGGTTAGAAATCAAATGATTTCTTTGCACAAATTTTTTGGAAACTTCGAATAAAAGAATATAATTAGAAGTGCTTTAATATGAGCGCAAACAAGAACGGCTGAAAATGCACTTTTACCAATGAAGCTCATATTGAGCACTTATGCAAAGAAATCATTTGATTTCTAACTAGTTATTTTTAATAAAATTATTTTTCCGCCACTAGAGTATATAATTATTTTCTCACAGCTTACTTGATTTTATGTTATAATACGACTATAGTATATTATGTTCCTCACCGAACAACCTAATTTTCAATTGTTTTATAATTTACATGGCGACATTTTGAAATATTTAATATTTTGAGGTAAATATAAGCAACACATATATTTTTAAAAAAGAAATTTTAAGCTCTATTTTAATATTTAGAAATATACAGGGTGTTTCATTAAAAAAAAAAGTGAAGTTATTTTACAAAATATAATTTTTCATAAGCATTTGTTTTTTCTAGGAATATATTCTTGCGATATAGAAAATATTCTTAAGTATTTAAGGTTTTATTTCTAACTTCAATAATAAAATCACCAGAGCTTGTCAAATTATAACAAACAACCCTGTACATATACGGTCAAAATTTTTACGGTTTCTTTTAAATAGAACTCATCAAAATATAGGTTTTCGTCGTGAAACTAAAATATATTCATAGAACATACTGTAATTCATTATTTAAAAAAAAAAACTAAGGCATTACAAAGTGTACAAATATAAAATCAAACAAATGTGTCACTAGTAGACTTCCGAAAACGTTATGGATGAATATTGAAATATTCTTTATTTGTTTGCCTAAAGTTGTTTTAATTTTTACAAAATTTTAATTATGCAAATTTGAATACTGATCGTTTATAGAATATATATATATATATATATATATATATATATATATATATATATATATATATATATATATATATTCTTTGAATAATGGTTCAAATAAATTCCAATTCAGTTTCTTCAAAAAGGGACTGTTATATTTCCAACTATAAATAAATCAAAATTAAAGGAAATACATACGTAACAGCTACGCTTGTACAATCGATCGCTAGTTGTACGTTTGCAGGAAGTAAAATACTTTTGTGTCAGCTTTTCTATTTAATTTTATAGTTTTATTTGAAGTCACGAATCATGATGATATTCATCTTTTCCTATTACGCATAATAAATTGTTTTTTTCCCAATTTGGAAATAGGAGCTCCCTATCGAAATACCTGTGTCAATTACTTTAAATGACCACTTTAATAGGATGTTCTAATATTAGAGGATAAGAAATCGATTTTTTTAAAAAAGAATATTTTCGTTGAAAGTTATAAATTGTCATTTTTATGAGGGTTTCTGACCTGATCGAAAGCACTTTTTTGTTCGAGGAAATGTTTTTGTTTACTTGTGGAAATTGTTGGGAATTTAATAATTCTTTGAGCATGCGAAAGGTTTCCCTCGTGGTACTGAAATTAGTGTTTGATCTTGAATACTAAAAGTAATATTTATAGCCACAAAAATCTTAGCTAAGACGTGCAATACAAAAAATCTGTTAGTACCAAATCGATAAAAATTGAATATTTTGTTTATTTTCGAGACACATCTATTCATTTTACCGATGCTAAAATTTTATTTAGGTTCTTATTCTAATTTTCCTATATAAAATTTTGCTTATTAACATATATAATGTCAGTTATATCAATAACATCAGCAAAACAAAACTGACCAACTTTATTCAGACAATTTTGGTACAGTCTATATAGAATAAGCTAGTAGACAATTTTGTATAGATTGAAATTTCAGACTTTTAATGTATTTATGAAATCTACGAGAATGGAAGCAGGATTTAATGCTTCGCGCGCATGCTCGGCTAATCGCGTTAAGAGTAAGAGAGATAGCGTATAGCACTATTCGTTTTTTTCTCTCGTGTAATAAGCGGGGAGCACTGAATGCGACCTCGATTAATATATACTCGAAGTACAAAACAGATACCTTACCACGTCTTTCATCATGTTGCGAACATTCAAACCACCTGGCTTGCTACTTTTATTATTTTTAGTGTTTTCAGAATTCTGTTTAAGCTACAGACAGTACTTTAACTTCTTTATTTTTACATAAAAAAATTTAAAAAAGTATATAATGCCAGGTCTTATTAATTCAATGTATCTTTTTTTTTGCAATTTCAAAAAATATCCGAGTGGCATGGCAAAGTTGTCGGTGCTTTATACAAATAGATTTAAACAATAAATTTGTTTGGTTGTTGTTTATGGTTGGTGGCAAGTAGCTTTTTTGATGTTTGACAAACACAAATGTTTTTATTTAATTTTGCTTTTTTTTTGCTTGTCGTTACTCGTTTGAGTATTTTTAAGTGTTAAAAATTACTACAAAGGTAAATTTATAATTAATGTCAGCAAAAAGGGGAGCTAAAAGTTATTTTTATCGATTAATATTGTTTTATATTATGTACGTATTAAAAATAACATCGTAATTTAGGCAACCAGATATTCAGACATTTATTTTATTGCTCGGTTACTATTAGTTTAAATAATACAATTAAAACAGAATATAATCGGTATGGGCTCGGTATATATATTATATCACGTTATTTAGCAACCAGACAACGGTATATTTAATATATATATATATATATATATATATATATATATATATATATATATATATATATATACACAAAATATTTGTAATAGATTTCAACTGACATAAAACATTTCAAACGAATAGTTCGCCGACTTTTGTACTAATATATCTTTTTATTTCTAATAAATCAAACTTGGGTTATCAAATCAACCCGCACATTACTCATCGGACTTCACGCCCCTCATTCGATATTACGTCGTATATTTTTAGTATTTTTAAGGCGGATTTTCACAATAGCATATTAAAATGTCCAGAAATATGAGGTAAAAAATTCATAAAAGTTGCTTACCCAAAAAAATTTGCTTTAATTAGATATATTCACACAAATGTTTAAGGATATCAACGGCAAAATCAATTTTGCTTACGTCGCGTAATATGATCGAAACATATACTTTTAAAATATTGATTCTCCTACATATCTAATACAAACGTCTATTTTAGATCGGGGTTTCTTGAATTTTTAAAGAATATTAGAGGGATATAAATTCTTATACTGCGTATTTATTTTATAAGATATTGAATTTCTTAGATATTTGGTCGTTACATGGAGATCTCAGATTATGAAATTACATATTATGTTACCTCTTAATCCACTAACATATTCTAACTTTAAAATCAAATTTAAGGCTCTAAATTGATAAGTATAACAGTATGATATTTGAATTTTAAACCTTGAAAATACAGAAATTAAAATATGGCATTGCAAAACCCGGAAAAATGAAAATTTTGTTTATTCTTAGCAAACATCTATTCAGCTTACTGATTTCAAAATTTTATCTCTAAATTTTTATCCTTAACTTTTCTGTACAAAGATTTGTTTGACATATGTAATTCAAATTAAAATAGTTTTATCAACATAATAAAACTGATCAACTAGAAGAGCTTATTTCCATAGTAACTAGATCCGATTTATATATATATATATATATATATATATATATATATATATATATATATATATATACTAATACATAATAATTTAGACATTCAGAAATTCAATACCAATTGCCAGTTATTTTATTCTTAAATTGACGTACCGATTGGCGCGTTATACTAGTTTAAATACTATAATTAGAAAAATATAGCATAAAATCGATGTGGATATCAGGAGATATAAGGACTCCCACGTTTTATCAACATCTTTCCAAATATAAATAAAAATATCACTTTATTCAGCAATCACACAACAAGCTTAGTTCTGACAATATGTTAATTCAACGGGGGAATTCTTTGGCTGTTACTTTTATTGTCAATAGTTTCTGGTTAAATTAACTTCATCTTAATTTTAAAAGTTTTCGAAATATTTATATAAATAACATTGAACCAACTGACTTACTCATTCATATCTAGTTTTCCATTCTCTACGGAAAAATATCAATATCTAAATTAACCACAAGGGACAGACAGACGTTATTTTCGATTATACTGAACATTGACGTTTTTGGAATGGAAAATGAAAACTCAGAGGTACAATCTATTACATTTTATGTGTAAACAAAAACAACGTTTATAACTTCTAAGATAACGTTAATTTTCTTCCGTTGTGAAATTTTAAAAGGGGACTTTTGAAAATTAATTTCTAATATTAAAAAAATCGAAAATTTAGTTTTTTTTTACTTACAGAATCATACAGGAAAATAAATTATACTTTCCGCTTTATTTTCTTACAAATTGAAAAGCTAATATTAAAACCTTTCCCATTTATTAACATATGGATATTAGTCAGTATTTATAGATTTCGTGCATTTTAATGTAGCTTAAATACAGACATGTTACAACGTCCTAATATAAAACGTCTGTTGAAGTTACATTTCCCAACGTGTTAGATTAAAACTTTTCCAACTGCCTGTGAAAACTTTATCAACATAAATAATTTGAAATTAAATGAAATCTAGGATTCGTAATTTTAAACTCCCTAGTTTTCCTTAATTTGTAAGCTCAGCTTTTACCCATATTGCAAGTTTCAGTTATTTTAAGGGGTTTTATTTAAATCTACTTAAGGAAAGCACCCCAAAATAAGTTTTGGTAATTTTTATCTTCCAACCCAAATAAACAGCAAAATTTTGGTTAAAAACGAATTAATGATAATTATATAATGTAGGCAGTTAAAAAATAATTAATATTCTTGAATGTATTAATTTTTAAGACAATTTTTAAAAAAAATCACTTTGTTTCGATTACATGCTTTTTATAATAATTAATTAAATTTTAACATACATATTCACTAAACAGTTTTAAAACTTCGACCCGATTTTAGTTATTATGGAAGTTAGATCTTCTAAATGACCATTTTTCTTCTGTTTTTGATATTGTTATAATTTGAATTAGACATGTCGACAAACAAACCTTTATGTACCAAAATTAAGGATAGTATCCTAAAGAGCCTGTTAATTGGTAAGAACAACTCTTGTCTCCCAAAAATAAAGAAAATAATTTTTTACCTTTGTGTTTAAAGATTAATCTCACTATTATACTAGTCCATTTAAACCCTTTATTATGTGTCACTTAATTGAAATGTTAGGACACTTTTGTCATAACTTCTCTAGGAAAACAAGGAAATTACAACAATAAAAGCGAGATAATCATTGAATTTAGAATTTTTAGTTCTTATTCGACTTTATTTATCCTATATTTCTGGCGTAGCTTATAGACAGAAAAGCGAAAATATTTCTAAGGTTATTAATTTTATTCTATATAATATTTTTAAAATCCTGCATTTTCGATACTTCTGTTATTATTTTTGTAGGAAAACAGGATTAGGGTTACATTTTTAAGTCCTGCCAAATAAACTTTTTTAGATTTTTTATAATAATTCTAAATTTACTTACGGGGTGTCCCACAAGAAAATTTTATTTTTTTGATGTGGATAATAGCCTATGCAGGGTAATAAAATATCTTCAAACAAATTACGAAATGATTGTGGAATTTCAATTATCGGATCCTTTAGATGTACTTCATATAGTTTTTACAAATTAGATGTTGGGGACACGATGTAGTAGGGATTTTAAGGTGTGATAGAGAACGTTATTTAGAATATTTTTAGATATAAAAAATGTAAAACATAGAAAGTACACCAACACTATTACGTTTTGAATTAATTTTTTAACGATCCCTAAACCCAAGAAAAACAAGAAAAAAAGTCATTAAAGGTGCAAGAAAAAAATATACTTCACGTATATATATATATATATATATATATATATATATATATATATATATATATATATATATATATATATATATCTTAAGGCCTAGTGCATTAGTTTCCGAGATATTGTAATTTTTGTATATTTGAGTGTAATATACTGTTTTTAGTAGTCAAATAATACACCAACAATGTCTTTAAACATATTGATTTTTCACTGTTTTGACTGCTGAGAATTTTTTCCACGAGCTTATATATTATACCCTAAAATACCTACATCGTTCCTGCTAACATCCTGTATATTTATAACTACTGCTGCTGATTGATAAATAATAAAATTTACCTTGGTCTTGTTAAGATCAAAATTGTTATAAATGATTTTGAGACAGCTTTGTTTACCATAATATTCCTTAAAATATATAATGAAAAATTCATATCTATTATAACGTATTATTCGATTATAATTTCTGCCTATACTATTTCTCTTCCTGTTTTAAAAACATAATTATTTTCACTTTCCAAGTTGAAAACTGTTTTTCCTTTGCCCAGATGAGACCTTTTGAGGTAATAAAATCGATAAAATAAAGGCGTTACTGTCCAATGTTTTAGGCGTTGTTATTATATTTTATATTCAGCATCATTATAATTACGTTTTTCATTGATAAAATTAGAACACGCTAATGATATTAGTATTACTTGTTAACTATGCATACACAAAGTGAGATACAACTACATTTCTAATAAATAAAGTTATTCAGATATGCTTACCTACTCTTTTAACATTACCTTTACGAAACTGACAATAACTCCGTTATTTTTTTTCTAATTTATTTTTTATTGGTACAATCTTTCAGCCAAACTCATCAGAATTAAAAATAATTACACATACAATATTACTCCCGTAGTAACTGCAAATTTAATAGAAAAATATCTATATTAAATTAATGCAAACTTTTAAATGTTCATTTTTTAGTTAAAAATCATTACGATCATAATTTCGATCATAAATATTTACAGATTATTATTGTTCTGAGATATAACCGTCTTAATGAGATATTCTTTAAATTTTGTCCCAAGGGAACGAACCCTTTTAGATTGTTGATTCTAGCAATTTCTAGATGTAATAGCTACTTAATATCTGCCTAAAAATGAAATCAGTAATGTATTCTTGGCAATAAAAGCCGCATAATTTTTGTAGGAATTGTTTAATAATTGTTTTAATAATAATATCTGAAGTTTTTATGTAACTTGCTAAATAATTCGATTTTTTTGTAAATATTATAATAGATATATAGCCTAATCAGCTGTCAAAAGATTATGTATTCTATAGGACATAATAGAAATATTCAATTAAGATTTTACTTTATAAAAATAGCAGAGCAATCCATACTATTTTTTAAATGTCAGCCTCCCTCTTGTAGTTCACTTAAAAACTTTAATATTGCCAGTTGTTCTATTCAGCGCCAGAGGGTGTGAGCGCAGCAACACTAGCGCCAGATATTGACCCGAGGGAGTGACGTTCGAACAACAATGGGTTTTTAAAGGATAATTGAGATAAAGGATTTTTTGGTTAGGTACAAAAATACGACCAAAATACTGCTTATGTGCCCGATTTATTCTACTCACTATAGCTAAAGATACATTTAAAGCTTCTATCGATTTATGGGGAAGTGCTAAGTGCAAAAATTTGGTAGGTTTGTGGAGCGCATCAAAACACAATCAATAAATATAATCTAAAAAATCTAAGGGTAAATAATACGGAAAAAGATCTAAAATTTACAATTAAAACAGTGACAAATGTTCTACTCTAAAAGTCTATTAACAGTTAGTGTCTAAAGTCTACAAAAGCTGAGATTTCCCTGCTGATGTAGAAATGAAAATCCGTGTAATAATTGCAGCTACACAGGACACTTAAGCACTGATGTTGGTGTTGGAGGGCCTCAGCTCTGGTTATGTCCCGCAGCAGCAGTATCTTAAAACAGTACTGCTGTGACAGGACAATATCAGAGCCGACAGCCGCTGTTCTGATTGCGGGCAATGGTGGCAGGATAGAGACAGCTTTTATCGAGAATAAGCGCGCCGCGACGCGACCCAAGCGACGACTGAGAGGCGTCGAAGGTGCTGCGCGTTCCACCCCGACAGCGCTCAATGGCCTCCATGGCAACGGGTGCGCCCCAACGTTGCCACGTTTAATGACTTTTTGCGAACTATAATTATTTTTTCTGTGAAATAATTTTTTACTCTTTATATTATACATTAAATAAAAAAATGGCAAGAATTGACATCAATTTTTACTGCTTGTAACAAAAATAATGATATTTAATTCATTGTACAATGCTGGAAATTGTAGATATTTAATTAATCGTTCCTTGCTTATGCCTGCTTCGATATTTTAATAAGGGGTCCATAGAGCTTATGCATACTATTGATTGTCTTTCTCGAATAAAGGGATCCAAATATGTCATAAATGTTATATTAGCTTTTCATAAATCTTGGTTTCGTGAAGGCCGACACTAATATCATCTTTATTTATTAAAGGTAATTTTATTATATTAAGGTAAATCGATACAACCCTATATTTTTTCGTAGATATAATTGCTAGTTTGGGATCAGTGTTATTTTATTTAATCTAATTGGGATTTAATGATTATTTAATTATTAAATATCTTAAGTGAATGAAATTTTTACAATATTAATATTCCCAAGAAAAATAGAATTGGCAATCCACACAAATTATTTACCAATTTTAAGGCCAGGATATTATTAATTTTCTGTATTAAAATTAAAGAAGTATAGTTCTTCCTAAAAACCAATTGATAATCTTTAATAAAAAGTCCTTATTCTTTTCTTGTAAAAGGTCCCCTAAAATGCATTTGGCTCATTTTAAATCTTATTGCAAAGAAAAAAATATTCTAAAAAAACTCGATTAGCTCTATAAACAATACTCAATAACCCAACGGTGTTTACGAAAGTTTACACCACATTCATTTATCAAACTTCCTACGATTGTCAAATCCCTATTGCAATCAACGTGGCAACATCGCAGCAGCAGCAGCGTCGACCGCGCCCCATATCACTAATGCATGTGCACGTGTGCCGCGCGCCTCCGAGAGGGAGAAAATATTGATCCTTACCTTTCTGTTGACCGGATGGAGGAGTAACTCTGTCAGCTCGCCCTGCTGCTTGCTCTTGATCCCATTGCGGCTCCTATGGATAAACCAAATATATGAATAACCAAGTTTAAATCAAATATTCTAGCCCGGTTAATATTTTTGAATATTCAACGAGGACTTCCTAAAAAATATACATGGCGGTATAATAGAGCCATACACATAAAATCTTAAACGTCATGTTCTCTCGCCCATCTCTGCAATCGGCAACAAAAACAATCATTTTACAAATTTTTTAATTTTGATATTTTATTTTCTCAGAAATAAAAATCATTGTAAAGTTTTTCTTATTCCATAAAGTATGTTATGTTACATTGTACCACATTTTCGCTATATGTATTGGCACAAGTTTTAAATTACAACAGATAGTAATCAATATATACATAATTATCATGGATATATCCATACCTGATAAACCACTAAAAAACTTTAAAATATACATGCCCTTTATAGTAAATTTGAAAAATGTACTGTTTCCAAAATAAACTAATATTTCGCCTTTGAAATCGACTTTCAGAAATTCATCAGAATAAAAACCGTTAGATTGGTTTGAAAGAGGACAAAATTTGTTTAAATATGATATTTTCACAATGTTAAATATATCATGAAACAAATTCCTGAATAATGTATTCCATTCCCGTTATGAGTTAATCTAAACGGTATTGTTCTTTAGTGAACCACTATTTCTGGTTTTAGAAAACAAATTATAATTTCAGTTTATCTAAACATGGTAATAAAAATACAAACAAATATATTTTTACAAACTTTTCAGCCAGCCTTCGTATTTTTCATCAAATACGGATAAGCATAAAGGTTTATTTAATTATTGACGGCAGTCCACCCTTGATCATTAATTAATTTTATAAGTTAATTAAATTTTGGCAAGGTCCTGGTCTAGTGAGAGAAAAGCTCGCGTCTTTATCAAGGAAAATAATAAAGCTGTTAGCTAACAATTTAAGTTACGGTTTATGGCAACACAGTACCTTATTAATAAAACGTTCACGCCTCTATATCAGCCATTTTAATGGAATTTCCTTGCCAGCCCCACACCTGACACGAGCTCAATTGATATGAAAGTAAACTTTATAATTTAAATAGTAATAAAATAATTATTAAGATTACTTTTTGGTATCTTGAAACTATTTTAAGGACAAAGAAAGGGCTAAAGCAAGTGCCACTTGTGTAACAATTTAACGTCACTTTCTTTTTAAATTTTTTTCTTATATCTTAAACTGGCTTCAAATCGAGTTTATAAAATTGTCTTTTTTAAAAAAGTTTTTCTAGAAATGATTAAGTTGCAAAACTTCTGTTTTATCAACCTCATGTCCTTTCGAACATCATATCCACTTATCAAACAATAAAAACACCATGATTAACTTCATTCACAATTTTCTCCTACGAAAAAAATGAAATAAAAATTTGAAAGTTTTTAAAAAATCGCATTATTCGAACTTTGTAGGGCACGAGATAAAAATCTGAGACGCAAGTCCTTGTATTTAACTTCAAAGGCCTGTTGGGCTCCAATTGTTGTTTTCATCCCTCTATTTTTAAATTATTAAATTGAAAGATTTGAATTAATTTACTGCTCTCAACCTAAAAATTTAATATTGGTATTATAATTATGAATAAACGCTAAGTTACGGATCAGATCGTAAACATTAATTTGAATTCATTGACCATTTAATAAATAATAGATAGTCTTAGTAATCTCTTGACATCTTACAGAAATATTGTCCATTGCTTGACTAATAGTGTATTTTTAGCACGTTACCATTAAATTAAAAACATTTATTATTATTTTATCTCTTTCGAAAAAAACTACTGTCTTTTAGCTTTCAGGTACAAATGCAAACATTTAGATATAGCTCTAATAGAACAGCTAATAATGATGGTATTTCAGAGGTACCTAAACGACAGTGAATTTTAAGAAATTGACGGATTTTGTATTTCAGTGTATATTTGAAATTATTACAATCGGCCAAGCGCTTTCGGTCTCTGTATCGGACCATCCTCAGGGCTCAGACCTTGTCAAAGGGCACACCTCAACCCTGCCAGTTTGAGAAAAGTCGCGAGCGTAGCCTCCACACAGAACAAGATGTATATAATTAAAAAAACCTCTAGAAACATTTAAAATTAAAATTAAAACTAGAACATTCAACACACTGTGCACATTGACATTATTAAAACAATAAACCCTTTTTATAATAATATAATAATAATAAAAATAATTTTCCCTTCTGACTATTAAAAAAAGATCCTCATTAACAAGGAAGGTACCTGAAGTGTCTAGCTCCGATTTTAATGAAACCTCAATATGTCCTAGAGGGTACAAAAATAAGAGACATGTGTTTTTTTATCTGCGGAAATTCATTGTAACGGGGTGAAAACCGCCCCTAAAGTTCATCCCTAAAAACAGTATTTTTAAAATATCTCAAATTCTAAGTGAGATATTTTCACAAAACAAAATGAAAGTTCCGTGTTATTTCAATTGATGTTAAACTATGGTATTTTCACCCTCAAGGATATCATCCCTTATTTCTTATAACGTTAAACCATCTATTAGCGCACGTAATTTAATTCTAAAAATTACGAAATTTAATGACATTGTTTCAAAGTATTTTTATCACGAATACCATAATTAACTCAAGTTGACATATTTTGGGGTTTCAAAAAGTGAAGTAGTAAAAAAGGGTGAGTACATTTTTTTCAAATCTCAAATTTTAATTAAGATATCTTTACAAAAGAAAGTGGAAATTACTTGTTAGTTGAGGTGAGGTTATACCATGTTGTTTTAACGCCATAGATATCATCCCTTATTTGTTATGAACGCTAATCTTGTAATTAATTTCCATAATTTAATTCTGGACATTACGAAATTAAACCAAATTTGTTGGTAATATTTTTTTTTTGAATACAGTAAGTAACTTAAGTTGACGTGTTTCCGAAAATAAACTAGTAAAAGAGGGTGAGCCACTCCCAAAAACGTTTTTTAGTGCCTCCAGTTCTAATTAAGATATATCTACAAAACAAAATTAAGATTACTTATTATTCGAAATGATGTTAAACTATGGTAATTTCAGTCCCAAAAATATTATTCCTTATTTTTTTATAAAAGTAAACCGTCATTTCAATATATATCATATTCAATATTCTTAAAATTGTCAAATTTTAATTTAAATGAACGTTACAGAATTAGAAATCACTATTTATCACGAATTATAATTTAAAGACATGAATGCTTAACCAATAAAATAAGTTTATATTTTCTTATTAATTAAAAGAAAAAATTTCAATAAGCTCTGTAACGTTCATATAAACTGAAATTTGGCAATTTTAAGAATTATATATGTATGAAATGACATCCTTCGAATGATATTCTTGAAGATGAAAATACTACAGTTTGGTTCGTAAAGTCATCTCAATTAGAACTTGAGATGTAAAAAATGTATTTGGGAGGGGCTCACCCTCTTTTACTAGTTTATTTTTAGAAACCCCGAAACACAACAATTTAAGTGACTCATGGTATTCGTGAAAAAAATATTTTCAAACAATCCCATTTAATTTCCTAATTTTTGCAATTAAATTATGTGCCCAAATATATGGTTTACCCTAATAAAAAATAAGGGATGACATTCTTAAAGGAAAATACCATAGTTTAATATCATTTAAAATAACAAATGATTTTCATTTTGTTTTGAAGAGTTATCTTAATCAGAACTTGACATATTAAAAAAATATTTAGGGTGTGACTCGCCCTATTTTACTAGTTTATTTTTGGAATTATGGTATTCGTAAAAAAATATTTTCAAACAATTTTATTCAATTTCATAATTTTTAGAATCAAATTACGTGCGCGAACAGATTATTTACCCTTATAAAAAATAAGGGATGACATTCTTTGGTATGAAAATACCTTATGTCAACATCGTTTCAAATAAGAAGTCATTTCCATTTTGTTTTTTAAAGATATCTCAATTATAACTAGATATTTAAGAAAAAAAAATTATTTTGGAGGTGCCTCATCCTCTTTTACTAGTTATTTTTAGGAACCCCGATACCCATCAAGTTAAGTTACGTATAGTATTTGTGAAAAAAATATTTTCAATCATATTAAATTTCGTAATTTTGAGAATTAAATTACGAGAAGTGAAAAAACTATAGTTTAACATCAAGTAATTTTCATTTTGTTTTGTAAAGATATCTAATTTAGAACCTACGATACCTCAGAAATACTGTTTTTAGGGAAGGACTTTAGGGGCGGTTTTCACCTCGTTAAAATAAATCTCCTCAAAAAAAAAAAAAAAAAAAACGTGTTTCTTATTTTTGTACTCTCTACAACATTTTGAAGTTTCATTAAAATCGGCGCCGAACAGTTCAGGTTAGTACCGCAACTTTTTTTTTCAATTACTATTTTTAAGGTAATTGGCTTCCAATTAAATCAACATATTTTAAAATGATGTAGCTGACATGATGCTAGTCAAAAATTATCACTCTCGCAATTTTGCATTTGACATGCTTATTTTCCATTAAATGAGGATATGTGTTGAAATTCGTTTAATTTACGAAAAAATTAATAACGATGTCCACTTAAATATTGGCAAAAAGTCGGTAAAATAACTAAGCTATGGATAATGAATTCAGCAATATACTAACTGGTTAATAAAATTGATAACGCTTTTATATCAATGATGAAAATTTATTACTAATCACGCACGTGACACCCACATTATTTATATGAAAAGATGCTTAATATTTAAATGGACAAGAATTGAATTATCTTATATTGAAGTCCATCATCTGGGATGGCAGTTTGTGAGCTCCAACCAGAATATCGACCCTTAACATGAATTTTTTATGTCATTAATAACATGTTTTATAGAAATATAACCTTTAAGATAGATTTCTTATAATATGAATCTTAAAAGAGACTGTATTTTCGTAAAAGTTATTTTATGTAAAATAATTATTAATAGTTAATTATTTAGTATACATGTAATGATGTCAGAGGTGAAATTAGCGAGGCGAGTATTTTTTATTGACCTTCAAAAAAAGAATATTTTTGTTTATGAGTATACGGTACAAGTTTTATTAACGTTTCTTTGCGGTTAAACCAATTGCGCCGTGCTTGTAATAAAAAAGGAATATCCAATTAGGCAATACGCAAAATGCTTATATATTTTGAGAAAAAATTATTTGATTTTCATTCTTACACTCTTTTTAGATTATTAAGTGTTACACAAGAGAAAAAAAAACAGCAAAAAAATCCGATTGCATCTAAAAATATTTCTAATTACGATTAATAATGTTAACGGCCTAGTCAACACCACTACGATGATTTGCTTTAAACTTACACTTCATCTTACATATCAGAAAGAAGTTTAACAGGAACAATTGATATTTTGTGATTTGTCACTGACATGAAAAATGTAATTCTCGTCAGTAGTGAATAATAGTATTTATCTAAAATAGCATTATTAACGAACATAAAGTTTGATAGGGTACAAAAGAATGGTTTTATTTCTTGTAACTGCAATATTTTACAAAGGTAATACTTACAAAACTACATCTGTTCTTTGAAACCCTGCGACGGTGCAAAAGGCCATCCAGCAGCAATCAAGAAAAACTAAGATAGCTACAGGAGTTACCTAAAAATGTGGTTATATGTTAGTTAATAAGAAGTATATAATTTAAACAATGTCCAGAAGTCGTTCTATACTAATTCTTATTAACGTCGTAAAATATAAAATCATTTTTCAAGCCTTGGGTCCATGGACTCTTAATTTCTGATGGTCTGTTTAAGGTTATGAAAACGAAAATTGAGTTCGGCTTTTAAGCCCGAATTTAGAAAAGTCCCAAGTTATCGGTGAAGCTAGTTCCTGACAAATCGGTGACATTGCCGTGGTATGACGATCATGTTGTGGGAAGTTCGTATTAATTTGTTGTTGGAGAGTTCTGCTCTGTCTAGGTATTTAATGATTGAGTTTTTATTAAGTGTTGAATGTGTCGCTTTGAGGTTCCTGTAGATGATAGTGTCCCTAACATAATATGGGGCTCCACAGATCATACGAAGTAACATACCTGGTTCTGAAAATTCTCTAAGCGACAAAATTTTGACCTGCCTGTGGTGATCCACGTAGAAACACCAAAAAACAGTATGGATCTTACAAAAGTTTATATATAGTCAATTTACTCTCAGATTCAGTTGGTTGTTACGGTGTAGCAACGAATAGAAAGCTAACTAGGACGATTTGGCTTTGGATAATAAATAATTAGTATTTAGTAGCCAATTGAAGATTAGTCTGATGTATTTCGTACTATCCTCCAGAGAATGCGAGGATCAGAAATGGATAGCCGATCTTCTGGAATCGGAAATATTGATTTCGTAATCATTATAGCTTGTGTTTTATCTGGATTCCATTTTATTTTCCAGTCAGCCATCCATTTCTCTAACTAGTCAATATGTCTTTGGAACCTACTAATAATGAGGCAAAAGGACCCTAGGATGTTGTAAACGCAGTGTTATCAGCGAATAAATAAAGTTTGCTATAAAAGACCTGCCCTCAAGTAAACTTGAGACTAATCTTATTAGGTAACTTGGAATTCCCACCATTAGGAGCTTTATTACAAGTCCATTGTGCCAAACCTTGTCAAAAGCCTTGCTGATATCAAAGAATATTGCACCCCTGTGGAATTTCCTGTTAATTCACTGTGCTATAACCGAAGTCAGCCTAGTGGTCTGCCGAACTGTTCCGAAGGCAAGATGTTTCTCTCGGTTTTAAAATGAATTAGTCGATTCAATATTATTCATTCTGTTATTTTTCCCCTATATTAGTTATATATTTATATTATTTTTACAGGGTTTAGTAAAAATAATTTAGTTGTACGTATAATAAAAATCCAAGAACTTCAATATTAAAAATTTTATCACAGGCCTAGTACAATATTATTATTGTTAAGTTACGACTTGTGGTCCAGCCTCATTGTCAAAGTCAGTTAAATCCTTTCTAGCAACGTTTTGGAAACACCTACCATCCTTAAAAAAATTAAGGCCATAACATCATAAACCATTAGGTTTAATTGTCGTGCGACAAGGTACAGCACTGTGCCTTTAAAATGACAATATAGCCCCTACTTGGCATTTCACGGGCGAGATTTTTGATTGAAATTTATTTAAACTCTTTTATTGGTCTGAAAAAAAAGGAGGTAACTCTTTAGGAAGCGCTTTATACCTTTATTTTTATATCTTTTGTCGTAATATTTGTTTTTTTAAATTTAGTAATCTAATTTTATTATTTAAGTGTAAACGTTTTTAAGGTACTCTCTTGTGTGGCTTATAAAATGTTTTTCGTTAAATTATAGGTAATTTATATACTTGGAAATAGGAATGAGATAAAAGAAAATTGAACAAACTTTAAATGTTGTAATTTTATTCTCTTATACAGTCATACCTTCTTGCGGACATATACAATTATGTTATTGTACAGATTCATTACACAACTAGTAAAATCTACACTTATGCCTTGACTACAATTATCATCATATTATATTGCTTTGTTTTTAAGAGAATACAATATTTTTTAAAATATTTTTCATATATACGATTTGCTGCAACTAAACTTAAGATGACAATACTTAGTTTTATAAACCACGATTTTTTCTTCATAGACATCTCTCTTGCTTACAGAGATCATAATAGAATGATAGACATTGTGCATTCTAGTAAAAAACAAGTGATGTACCTTTGGAAGAATGAAATAAATTGCACAGAATGGGCGACACCCATATCAAATTTTATGTAATAATAGACATGTTGTAATATGAAATTAATATGGTTCATTTTGCTCTAAAGTTTGAGTTCATTACCAGTAATGAATTGATTACGAATCTGTCAAAAACTCAGAACAAAATGAGCCTAATTGAATTGATTAAGATAAACATAGTTCAGTAATATTTGATTGGAGCCCTGATTTTCCAGCTTAAGAAAAACGATTAAACAATAATGTTTTTTATAACAATACTGCTAGTTATTTTCGGTTTTAATTGTCATCTAGAAATAATTTTCGAACTAGGCCAGGCTTAGAACATACCCCTGTAGAATTATCATAACTTCAAAACTAGAGCCCGGTTGTTTGAACGCTCAATAAGATAATAATATTTTTATTTATATTTGAAAAAGTGTTGATAAACAGTAGATATTTAATTTCTTGGTACTTACATACCGATTTTATGGTATCCTTTTCTAATTGCATTATAAAGGGTTTTCCAATAAGAGGTGTTATTTTGATATTCAAAGAAAAATGCCATTTTTTAAGATAAATGATCGGATATTTATTACATTATAAAGAGGAAGGTATGCCGTTAATGATGGAAAATAACATCAGCCAAATGACCACCACGACCATGCCTACAGGACCATATCCTTTTCATGAAATTTTCCATAACCAAATCGCCAAATGGCTGCCCTATGTCCTCGATAGCCTCACGAATTCCATCTTTGAGGTCTTGAATCGACGCTGGGCTGTTGGCGTAGACCTTGTCTTTCACGTGGCCCCAAAGGAAGAAATCGCAAGGTGTCACATCACAAGATCTCGGTGGCCAATTGTGATCACCTCTTCGAGAGATAACACGGCCCGGAAACTTTTCCCGTAAAAGATCAATGGTTTCGTTGCTTGTGTGGCACGTAGCGCCGTCTTGTTGAAAGTAAACGTGGTCCAGATAAATACCATCCAATTCCGGCCATAAAAAATCATTAATCATCTCTCGATAGCGCAATCCATTCACCGTAACTGTTGCTCCAGCCTCATTTTCGAAAAAGTAAGGTCCAATGACCCCGCCGGACCATAAACCGCACCAAACAGTCACACGTTCAGGATAGAGAGGCTTTTCAACAATAACTCTTGGGTTTTCCGAGCCCCAGATGCGACAATTTTGTTTGTTGACGAAGCCACCGAGGTGGAAATGGGCCTCATCACTGAAGATGATTTTTCGATGGAATTCCGGATCATTTTCATGCATTTCAAGAACCCAATCAGCAAAGGCACGACGTTGTTGATGATCGGCCGGCTTGAGTTCTTGCGTTAACTGAACTTTATAAGCCTTAAGACCCAAATCTTTATGCAAAATACGGTGTAATGACGTTTGTGGAATCCCTAATTCCAAAGAACGACGAGGAATGGACAAACCTGGGTTTTCTTCAACACTTTCGGCTACAGCAGCAATATTCTCGGCTGTTCTTGAGCGACGTGCACGGGTTTTCTTCTTCACATAACTAACTTGTCCCAACAGCTCGAATTTTTTCACCAATTTCTTTATTGCGCTCCGACAAGGTGCTTCATGACGACCCAAAAATGTTCGAGTTTTACGAACCGTCTCTGCCAAAATTTCACCATTTTTATAGTGAATTTTAATAATTTCAATGCGTTGTTGAAGCGTGTATCGTTCCATCTTTATTTATGGCGTAGTTTCTACTTGTCAAACGTCAAAAATTTACAGCTTCAAAAGTGACATCTACCGAAATAGCGGGCTTTTTAAAATGACACCTCTTATTGGAAAACCCTTTATAAACGAGTATCATATGATAATCGGTACGTCAATTCTGAATACATTAAAATATGAATATATGGTTGCCTAAAGTATTATTATTCTTATTGAAAATAAGAATAATAATAATGGTAATGTAAACAATATCTATCAATTTATTAATAAAAATAAGTTTTTAAATCTTCTTTTTATTAATATTAATTCTAAACTACCCATTTTTAGTAATTTCTAACACTTAAAAACACTGTAAAGAGTCAGGACAAGCAATTAAACTGAAAGAAAAGATAAGTAAACATGTTTATGTCTGTCAAACATCAAAAAAGCTTCTCCCCCACCGACCATAAACAGCTTTCAAACTAATCTACTGTTATTTAAATCTATAGGGTATGATCGAAAAGGCCAGGTAATTTTCGCTGAAGATGATAAACTATATTTTCTCTTTGTATCCACTTTTCGCTTCAAAATTATTAATATATATATATATATATATATATATATATATATATATATATATATATTTTATTGACAAATTTTCACGTCCGCTTCGCCAATATTTTATTCTATTTTATTTTAAATTACACGGACAAAAACTTATCTACATATTTTTATATATATATATATATATATATATATATATATATATATATATATATATATATATACCGGGTGCCCCAGACCACCCGTCCAACCCTCTTAAAATCTAGGAAAACGGGTTGTTTGAGAATTTCAAAATTTGATACCACTTACAATTCCGGTTCCGACCGGAAAGACAGCTGTAATATCTAACAGTTCTGCGTCATTTCAAAAGAAAATGTCATTTGAATCATATTCATATTTTTACTATTTCTAAGAACATAATACTGTATTTAAAAATAGCAATAGTAGATATATATATATATATATATATATATATATATATATATATATATATATATATATATATATATATATATATATATTAAATCGTATAATACAAATAAAATTGAAAATTTTTAATTTGGTCTGCTTTTCACTCTGCTAATCGCCACTAATTTAATATATTTTTGATGACTTGAATTTTAAATTTGACTACTTCAGCATCTGTAATCTCTGGACAGTTTCACTAACAGCAAAATGCAATTTTTTCCTCCCAAATTTATAGAAATATTTTTTTTTTCAGCTCATCAATGGGCGAAGGAAACGCACTCTTAGATGCTCACCACCATGACGTTCAAATAACTTCGGTCGGTATAAACGGTTCCCACTCGGGATCCAGTGGAAGAAGTACACCAAACGGACAAAATGGCGGAGCTGGAGATCCCGCCCCTGGAAAACTTTTCGTTGGTGGTCTCAGTTGGCAAACGTCCAGCGAGAAACTTAAAGAATATTTTGGGATGTTTGGTAATGTGACGGATGTACTTATTATGAAAGATCCAGTGACACAGGTAAATGCAACTTACTAGGATATAACAGAATAGAAATTTAACTTTATTTTCGCGGATGAACAAGAATTTTGTTTTTGTCTTATCCCAACAGAAAAAGTAACCTGCAATCATGTCAATATATTCTTTCAAATTCTACCAAAAGAAAATAAAGCGAAGTTTGAATGGAACACAGCGGATAGTATATTTTAAAAAAAAATAAGCTAGGCACTAAAATAAATTTCAGGCTGTATATTGTGAATATAATTTCAGTTTACTTAATTAACAATAAAATAAAATTAGCGTTGAAATAGAAATAATAATCTACATACTCGTTTTATTACTTTAAATTTAACAGGGCTCTAGTCTCACACAACTATTTTTCCCGGCTTCGATCGTACCAGCAGATTTAAACAAATTTGTTTGATTGTTGTTTAAGGTCGGTGAAGGAGCAGTTGTTTTGATGTTATAAATATTTCTTCTTAATTTTGCTTTCTTTTTTTTTGGTTGTCTAGAAGCCTTCGTGTATTTTTAAGGGTCCTTTAAGGCCGCCATTTTATCTGTCCTACATAATTAGTTCAAATGTTACCTCCATGCAGAACACGAGTAATAAAATTATCTTGAAAAATAAGTCCTTAGATGTTAAATCTGCGAAGGGAAAGTAAATAATAATATAGATATTAAAAATTCATACTTTTATTTTATTGCCCAGGTACTTTATTCGCCAGTTCATGTATCGATTACCAGCAGGTTTTCCTGATGCAATGCAATTATAAAAGAACGACATTTATTGGTGTGTGTACCCAAAAAATTATTTATTCTTAAATTAGTGTTGAGATAAATAATTAAAACTCTTTTACTATGAATTAGTACGAGTCATTTAAAATATATTTACTCTTTGAGGATTCATTAACTTAGTGTCAAGCATGTAAAGGAAAGTATCTCTGGCAAAAGAGAAAAATTAAATTAGATAAATTTATTTATATACATATTGTAAAGAATATAGGGTAGTTTGAAACGAATTTGGTGTGTATAAATCCACAACCAGTAAAGTTTTAACAAGAATTTGTATACACTGTAAATGTAAATTTAGCTATATTTATTTTAAGTTCCAAGTGTAACCCATTTTATTAAACATTCAGACCGATAGCCAGATATAGCAGAATTATTCACATTAAATTTCTATAAGAAAATTACATATTTCTATATTGACCCAATGTCCGTCGCTGGCAGTTTCTACTCTGTATCTTAACTCCTACGGGTTGTTTACAGTTCTTATAGGGTGGGTTATTTTATTCAAGGGAGTAGCCGTTTTCGAAAAATATTTCCAAGTTGTAAACTCGAAGCTCCTCTTGTGAAAATTGCATATTTCAGCACTGTCCGTTGCTGGCACATTTTATATTTTAATTCGTGTACGTTCTTTTGGTTAGATCTATTTGTCTAAAACGTATGCTTCACGCCTTTTAATTTTTCCACTATGCACAACATTATAGTGAAATATTTTAGAATACCACGAAATTACGCACTTAATCTTCCAAATTTTATTGTCTAATTTGTTGTTCAGATAGTAGGCGCAATTGATACGTTCCATTCTAAAAATTCGTCGTTAGTAAAACGTTTCTGAAAAAGTCGCACAGGAGATATAGTGACGTCACAACCGTTTAAAACGGAATTTAAAATATATGATTCATAAAGTAGTAGTTGTATTAAAACAACAATATAAAATATTTTAGGGTTTCTTGCACTACAACCGATTTTGAACGACCTTCACGCGACTCGTCCGTAAGCGAATGATGGCTGCTATTGAATTCACTAAATCAGAGATGCACAGTAGTTTTTGTGTTTCATCGTCATATAAAAGATTAAGATCATCGATGCACTCTGTTTGTGATAAACCGCTTCGAGACTTGTGATAAACAATTGCTCGAAAATATTTTCGAGTTAATTCCATTTTTTGTTCGAGATAAAATTTTGAAGTTACTGTAAACAACACAATTAGCGCCCGCATGTAAAAACGTTTTTAAGTACGTATACCGTCTAAAATGTCAAACTTTACAATACATTTGTCAAGTGGCACTTAGTAACACCAGTGTTGCCATTTCCCGAAATATAAAGAGCTACCCTCGTATATAAATTGGCGCATTTTTTTGCTATAAAAAGGGACGAAAACTAAATTCTAAAATAGTGCAAAAGACTGTAGCTTTTGATGGTCAATAACACTGCATGCTCGTTAGTAACTTTGGAACCGCTTGAGTAGCTTAGCACCGCACTGAGCACTATCCTGTTTTTAAATTTTCATGTTTTTGCTCCTAATAGAATACATAACCTATGCTTTGAAGAAAAATTTTACTTTTATACTAGTCATAATTACACAGTAAATAATTTGGGAAGTAGCTCATTACTATTTCGTTCTTCTAGTGGGTACAGTGTGAAGTGAAGTACGAACTTATTAAGTTCTATCCAGGGTGTCCGGTAAGTACCTCCTAATTTCTCGGGTGCATACAGGGGAGGTCATAATAACCCTACTTTGTCATAGAAAAAAAATCCCAAAGTGTCCTTTAACGGAGATACAGAGCCCTAAAGCGATTTACTTGATTGGCTCTAAGTTTTGAACCGACTTGCATAATTTAATGAAATTTTAATATATTATAGAGGCCATAAAGACTCAAACCATACTATAGTAGATGTTTTAGATCATCAGAGAACTCAGGAACAGACTTACAACCATACTCGTTGGGCCTAATTTTTGACAGGTTTCATTTTACAGAACTGAAAATTGATTTTTTAAATAGTTTGGTCATTTCTCTTCAAAGAAGATACTAATGGTAAATACAAACAGGTAAAAATAAAATTCGCAGGGTGCGCTGATGTGCTTTAATTTAGGGGGAAGCGCTATCTCACTCTTCGAAGGCAAGAAGACTTTATGCTGAAAGATTTCCAGCTCGAACATTGCTACATCTAAAAACCAAAAGGTACTTACCGGACACCCTTTATATATTTATTTAATCAGTAAAAAAAATGCGCAAATATGCGCCTTTTTAAAATATACTTCCAAGAAAATATCTAGAGCAACAGATATATTTTCTTGATTATAATTTGTTACTTTCACAGGCTTTACAGTTTAATAATTTCCATAATGAAAAGGATTTATGTGACCTTTATATTTAAACCCTTATCAGACCAAAAAAGTAAAAATATACTAGATAATCATTTTCTTTTTTGACAGTTATATAAATAAGTGAAAGTTTATTATTATAGATAGCATTATTTATATCTTTATAAACAGAAAAATCAAAGATATCATTTTTGTTAACTTTTCGGATATAATGCCGCAATGTAGGGATATATATTTTTTGATAGATTTATCCTCCCTTAACCCCTGTTTAAAAATAGTTCAGAAAGCACTAGGAAAAATAACGATTGGAAGACCTGCTAACAACAATAGATACACGGACGACACTACTAAGATCAGAGACAATAAAATATTTACAAGAACTCCTCGATCAGGTCGTAGAAAATAGTGAAGAAGTGAATACTAAGACGATGAAATTTATGACAGCTGTAAAAGCACAACATGAAATTTTAAAAATGAAAGAAATACCATTAAAACATTCAAGAAAATACAAATATCTAAGAATGATCGTCAACGAAAGTAACAATTATGCGGAGGAAATAAGTTGAAGAATTGGACAAGCTAGGGTATAGTAACGGAACCGGTTGCTGACAGTGATTCAGTAACAGTTTAAAGTTCAACTTCACAAAATAAGATTAATTTGTAAGGTTTCCTATTTTCCTTTTTATAACAGCAGATGCCATCTATCGTTTATTAGCATAAGTTAGATTTTCTCACCCCTCATGAGTTTAGTATGGCGTCTTTTGTTGTTTGGTGAGTCAGATGCAGTACATAAATTAAACATTTTCTAAAGGAAAAAGATAAGGTAGTAAGTAATAATTAGTATATAATAAATTGGGTATATCTAATAATTTTGCTAGTTTGATATATACTACAGAAAATAAGATAGCTATTAATATCTTTAACAAGAGTGTAAGAGGATATTTTAATTTTTTTATTGTCATCTGAGGCATAATTTATTTTTAAAATGAATTTAAAGATTTTGTTTTAACTTATACCAATTGATGACAAAGTGTCATCTACTGGATCAGGTGGGTTTCAAGTACTTTTGTTATAGAATCACTATGCCACCAGTCAACGGCAATATGTTCCAACACATGGAAGAAGAATTAGGACCTTACCTACCAGCATCCAACATCTGAAAAAAGATCACCAACGACCAAATCCCAAGATGACCATCCTGGATGAAAACAGCATTAGAATTTTTATAGCAAAATCTAAAAGTGATTACATGAAATGCTCAAAATATAACCATCAGCAGAGTGTCAGTAACCAAAGAACTTACAACAATGGCTAGAAGAAGTTCAAATTCATATAAATAAGTAAGGATTTGGAGAGATTTTAATTGATCTATTATTTTTTATGAGTTTCACAGAAAATGAGTAACACTGTTCCAAAATTACGACGTATCGAAAAAAGTGAAAGCGGCTATATGCCAAGGAACATATTTTATAACTATATTACTGATGTTCATCCATAATGTCGGTGGGAATGAAGAAAATTCAGAATCAGACACTGTTAATCTGAAAGAACCTATGTATAATAAGGTGACTACAATATAGTTTCATTTCTAGGCAGTAAGAAGAAACACGAAAATATCTATATTAACATGACAGCCTGTAATGAACTAAAGCAGCTTCTGAGCTGAACGAAAATGACGTTTGTGTCATTAAAGTGTCCCAAATTCTAGAAAAAATATAATTTGTGATGGGAATAGACTGAAGTAACAATTTAATAAGAAACTTGATGTGGACAGATAATTGACATAAGTGTCAACTACTGAAACTTTTGATGTAAACTGGTGTCGTTTAGCATTATTTTAGTTTTTATTACTTCAATTTTTTTTAAATTCATAGTCATTTTTGTTTACTTTAACACTATGTAGACATTAAGCAAGACATTTTATATTTTTTCTTCCTCAAAGTGTCATCTACTGGTTGTATTTTCTTAGTATTTAAAAAAATGAGAATAATACTACGCAGCAAATGACCTCCGTTTACAACTTAAAGTGAGAATGATATTAAGTATAAGATAAGTGAATAAAATGTTGAGGTGTTGAAAATAATGAAAAAGGAAATACTAAATACAATTAAATTAAGAATATTGCAATATCTTTTAGATACAAGGTTGAATAATTTGAGAAAGTGGTATAAATTTGGCCCCACTGACTTGTTCAAAACAGTAATATTAAAAATTAAAAATATCCATGGGTATTACTAACCTCCAGAGTAGAGAGGGTACCTAAAGAAAAACACCCCCTCTGGGACATATTCTTTATACCAGTATTTACTAATTTTGTACAAGAAAACTGATTTTCCGTAATATGGAAGGAGTTAGTTTGCCGTTTCCATATATAATTGCTGAATTCGAAAAAATTTATAGTATACACTATTTTAATATGAAGTCATAAATTTTTGTTCCCTCAAGTTTATAACATTCTAAGTCATATCCATGATATGCATATCTTTATAACTCTTGTCAGCTTCGGTATATCATTATGAATTTCTCAGTAGAAGTAATAAACTAATTTTATTTTAAAATAGCACATAAATGTTCAAAAAAATAGGTTTACCATAAGGGTTTTACTGTCACCTAGATTACCAAAATCTATCGTGTGATTTAAAAGATGCTTTCAAACATCTGACTGTATACGATATATATAGATAACCAATTAATAACATTTCTCTTATTTGTTTCAGAGAAGTAGAGGTTTCGGTTTCATCACATTCTCAGAACCATCAAGCGTAGAAAAAGTTTTGAAGGTGCCCATTCACACATTAGATGGCAAGAAAATTGACCCCAAACACGCTACTCCAAAAAACAGACCAAAGCAACCCAACAAGACTAAAAAGATATTTGTAGGCGGTGTAAGTCAAGACACGTCAGCCGATGAAGTCAAAGCGTACTTCAGTCAATTCGGTAAAGTTGAAGAGACTGTGATGTTGATGGATCAGCAGACTAAGCGACATAGAGGCTTCGGATTTGTCACATTTGAAAACGAAGATGTCGTAGATCGAGTGTGCGAAATTCATTTTCACACCATAAAAAATAAGAAGGTATAAAGACTCTCATTTAGACCAAAATGTGGTTTTTATTTATTATGTTTTTCAAAAAAAAAATTAACTTAAAAAAGTCTGCGACATATGACAAACCCATCGTTTCTTATTATTTACGGGGCATTTATATTAATTACCGTAAAATGGGGCGAATAGCAACATTTTTTAACATAAATGTATATAAGACTGGGATTAATATTACGCATAAAATAAAAACAAAATATGCAAAGAATAGATTTCGGTGTCCCCTTTAATCATTAATGTGTATTTTTTCTTTCTTTAAAAATAACTGTCAAAATAATTCATATATGTCGTGTTGCGATTCACCTTACAACCGATGTGCAAAACAATACCTGTTTGATTTCACTATGACTTTCACACTGTCTAAGAGGTGGGTAGCAACAAACTACATATTTTTAAAAAAGATTTTACACTAAAAAATATTTATAATGCATTTATTTAAAAGAAAACATTTTCTGTTTTACATCAAACAACAGATAGAAAGTTACTACTTATTGACGTCCACTTCAAATCTAAAAATACCTTTTCAACCCTTTTCAGGGGCCCTAAATTTACCAATAATTTGGTCGAATCTAAACTCGGTCACATCTGGAATAACCGGATAAACAAAAAATGTTGTATTTATCTGTCTTTTCATCGTTGGCTTCACTCGAAGAAAATTTGTCGTACAATTTTCATCTATGGATTGAATCCTGCCAATGTATTTCTGACTAAAAAAATTCAACCAACAGCCAATCGCCAATTTTTATAGATTCCGTTGTAACTGTAAACACGCGCTCAAAAGTTTTATCATTCTTAGTAACAAAACGGTCAAAAATGCCAGGATGTTCATTAACACTTGTGCTTGAAGAACCAGCTGAAGGAAAATCGTGCAAACTTTCTAGGTCTTCTTCCACACATCCTTCTATTTCATCTTCTCTTGATGCGTTGTGAACGAAAATATTTTCAATATCACTGGAATTACTAGATTTGGTTTCGTTAAAATACATTCTTGCTACACTTCGGCCTGGTAAACCTTTTGCGCTGTTGCCTTGGTTTCGGAAGATTTTCGTCTTGTAATAATTTTAAAATGTCAGTTACGGAATCTGTTACAGCACCTGCATCATTTTCCAAAACTTGTTAACTTGATGGTAGTCTTAATAATATTTCATCAGGATTTATTCGAACAATTTCATATTTTCAAAAGCCCGATCTACTATTTTTGGCCGCTGTTACTGCACCCGCATCATTTTCTAAAACTTGTAAACTTAATGGTAGTCTTGATAATATTTCATCAGGATTTATTGGAACAATTCCACATTTTCGAAAGCCCGAACTAATATTTGTGGACTCCTTAGGTTTAATTGCTTCCAATAATAATTTAAGGAGATGTGGAAATGTGGTCTTTGAAATGCTCGATTCTCTTCGGCCTGGGCTTTTTTCCAGTCAGTGAGTATCTTACACCAAACCTCTTTAAATGGGCGAAAAAATGCCACAACTAAGGGCTCAGATATGTGGCTGGAATTCGCTGGTAGAAACACGAACGATATGTTATGTTCTTCATATTTTTGTACAGCTTCTAAAGAGACTTGCGAAGAAAGATTGTCTCATATTAACACGTTCTTGCCGGACAAGTTTCGAAAATACGCAATGGCAATTGTCTCAATGCAATCCTGGAAGCAGTTGCTGGCAAACCATCCAGAAGGGGTTGAACTGAAACGAGCACTTGATGGCCCCCCTACCTTCCAAGATTCGTACATATGTTTAGCTCTATACACGATGTAGGGCAGTAAAATCGTCCTGTCTGCTGCGACTGCAAACATGAGGAAGGTGGCCGACTTACAATGGTTCATCACCCTTTCCGGATATTTCATACCTCGCTTTGAAATTACCCTTTTTCTTCCCGGGTCATCAGTCAAATTTGTGTCGTCATAGTTAACGATATTAGACGAACTGACACCATCTATTGATTTTTGAAGATTATGAAAATAAGCTCTGACATCTTCAGGTGTTATTCCTGCCCTTGACCTTTTGATGTTTTAACAGACCCTCATCGAAAGTTTCTTTTTGTGACACTTAGCGAAACCTAATGCAAACGCCGCCCCCAGCAAATTGTCTTTAAAACATTCAACTCGTCTAAATAATTTTTCACTATAACTCTCAGGTGATATAAATCCAATGGTTGTTCCCATTCGGAACATTGAACTAGTCTGCTTACAATTTGGAGCTCAACTTCTCTGGGCAACACAGTTTGCTCTCTTTTGGAAGGCCACTTTTTATCCTTATCTTTTTTCTTTTTACGTCTACACAAAATTGTATAATCAATTTTGTATTTTTCTGCTGCCACTCTAACTGAAACACCACTTTTAAGTTCCTTAATCGCTTTTTTGTATACTTCATCGGAAACCTGACGGCAAGGTTTAGCCCTCGGATCACGCTTATATTCACGCGGCATCTTAGTAACGCTGCCTGAGCGAAAAACAAAAATATGTTCGTCGGCTGCCGAGTTTGAACCCATCGTTGCGTTTCACCCCACTTTTTCCCAATTTGTGACCAATCAGCTTTCAAAATTCATAGATTCCTAACATTTAAGTTGCCAAATGTAAAAATTATAAATAGGATGGTACTAGGAACCTGTCTTGTCGCGCTTTACCTTAAATGTAAGTGTTAAACGGGTTTGTCAGATAAAGTTTTTTCAGGGACAAAAACTTACCTTACTTAAATATACCTCAAACCTCCCTTTTTCGAAAATTTATTTTTCGTACTTTAAGTATTAGGTAAATGTTCTGGGCACCTAGCTTCTGAAAAGTAAGCAGGCTATTATAAGAAATAAAATATTTTTTTCCTGAGAATCGTTGCGATTGGTACAGCACTTCGATCATACCCTATAGATTTAAACAACAATAGATTTGTTTGAAGGCTGTTGGCATTTTTTGATGTTTGACAGACATAAACATGTTTACTTATCATTTCTTTCAATTTAGTTGCTTGCCGGGGCTCTTTTCAGTGTTTTTAAATGTTAGAAATTACTATAAATGCGAAGTTTGCAATTAATATTAACATAAAGAGGTTTTAAAAACTTATTTTTATTGGTAAATATTGTTAAATATTGTTTACATATTGAAAATAATAATAATAATTTCGGCAACCATAAATTCATTTCTAGAATTGAGGTACCGATTATCATATGATACACTTTTAAATAATGCAGTTAGAAAAGGATAGCATAAAATCGGTATGTGTGTACCAAGAGATGAAGTATCTAGTGTTTATCAACAGTTTTTCAAATATAAATAAAAATATTATTACGTTATTCAGCGTTCAAACAACCGGGCCCTACTTCTGACATTATGCTAATTCTATAGGGGTATGTTCGAAGGTACAGCAGTTGCGTATCATCCAATTTTACGGTACCTTTCTAAATGCGATAAAGATACATTATATTAAAAAAATATAGTTGCAAGCTACTAACAAAACTAACGATTAAAAGAAATTGGTTTATTTTGAACTCAGATTACTTGGCCAAAAATGCGTGAATGAATATTTTTATTTCAGCATTTGCAAGGGCATTTGTATCGATGACTAGAACACAATATTTAATTTACTGTCGTTAGTCTATTACACAGGCAAGTGTGGGTTTTTGAATTGAGGCACAAAATTATTTTTTAAATAAAGCTATTTTTTTTTTGCCTTTGGTAGCTATGATTATATTTGCAAGATAAAGCTGATAAATAAGGACAGGTAAAAAAGTTAAAATGCCGTAAATTACGTATTTCCAAAAATTTATATAAATATTAATTTATAGCAATCAAATATATGAAACAGAAAATTTAAAGGGAATTTCTTTTTTACGTTTCTTGTGAATAATAATAAAAAAATATTTTGTATTTAATACAGTTTATTCAAAAAATTTCGTCGACTGTCGTTTACTTTCTCTCAGTCCAAATTTAAGGGTATAAAAACTTTTCTTTAAATCCTCATACGATAAAAAAATATTGATGGCAAAGTATAAAATTTTAGCAAGTTAATATAAGAGATGGGAAAATCATATTTTCAAATTTCACAGGTCGAATGCAAAAAAGCTCAACCCAAAGAAGCAGTTCAAGCGAGTGCACAATTATTAGGCAAGCGACTCATGTTGAGCGGATTAGGAGTACGCTTACCCGCGCCAGTAGCCGGTGCCGTAGGAGCTGTTAATCCATTGGCAGCAATGCAACAACCTCTTGCTCACGTTCAAGCTGCAGCGGCTGCCGCCGCAGCTGCCCAAGCGCAAAACGCAGCGGTTGCCAGTTATGGTAAATTGTTGTATCCTCATCTGGCCAGCTACAGGTAGGAATTCTACACTTCTTATGTAATATTTTGAACATAGTAGTAGTAATTCCTATTGAAATTCATTCATTATAAAGTCAGTTAACGCCAGAAAAATCACAGTGATTTTATGAAATAATTTTTTATCGACATAATCTACTTCCTTATTTCGGTTATACTCTGATATTTAATAAAATTTTTGTAAAAAAATTGAACTGACTTCTAAAAATAAGCATATAAATTTTTGTATTAAATTGAAAATTTCAAAGTCCGTGCTTTATATCTGACAAAAGATGATTCACATAAAAGATTGAGAAATACTTTATTTATAATTCCTTTTTTACCATAGCTTATATGTATCTCATGCTAGTAGTTATTTTTTTCATTTAGTAGTAATTTGACTTCAAAAATTTCAATTTCCTATAAAAATTTGTATTGTTATTTTTCGATTTATAGAAATATAAAAATCGTTATGATACCCATAAATTATTTCAACTTAGTACTAAGTGAGATGTGTAGTGTACCTCCCAATGATTGCAATATCGCAAAAAAGTATCCATTTTATCCAAAAAGATAAACCACACCAAACTGAACAACAAAAAAATTCTTTGATTCTAAGAATTCTCCACGGCGTGGGTTCATTTTAGTGGCCAGGCCTTTTCCCATATGATTACTGAAGTGAGCCTGCGTCTGGCGCTGTTGGTGCTTGGATGGGTGACCACCTGGGAAAACCGCATGATCGTTGTCGCCAAGTGGTCTCCGTTACCGACACGAATTTAATCCTAATTTTTTACTTTTTAAGAATTCTTCAAATACCATCGCAAATTTCTTAGTCCGACATATTTTATCCCTCATAGTGAGTTTGAAGAAACTAATTTAAGATCGTAACATACGCCCCCAAGAACCTTTCAATATTAATTTTGGACAAAATCGGAAAATTGTGAAATTTTTAGTCCCCCATATTATATCTGCCATGTTAAGTTATAAAAAAGTAACTTCAGATTCGTAACCTACGACCCCTAAAAGCAGTTTTGAAAATATGTGGATAACATAAAATTTTTAATTCTTAATCTAATTTTAATCTATTATACCCTTGAGAAATCTGTAGTTCCAATTTTGGACATAATCAAGAAAGGTAAAATTTTTAGACCATTATATTGCATGCATTGTCATATTGAACTTTTTAACAATAATTTTAAATTCGTTATTTTCATTCCCGGAAACCCAGTAGTACCAATTTTGGATAAAATGGAAAGGTGTAAAATTTTTAATCCGCCATACTAAATTTTTAAAAAATAATTTTATATTCGTTATATGCGAAATCTCCTCCATACTATTTTTGGAAAAAATTGGACAACATTAATTTTGTTGTCCGCCATATTATAAGCGCCATCTTGGATTTTACTGAACCAAGTTCGGTCATAATGATACATTACCACCGCAGCAACTTCTTAAACATTATGCAAAAAATTTCATTCACCGTTCCGGAGTAATAGACCTACATACTTTAAAAAAAAAACATAGCCGTCGATTTAGAACCTCCTTCTTTCAAAAGTCTTTATTTTATATTATAAAAGCTAAACTCGCAATCCAACTAAGTTATTATAAAAGTATAACTTATTTTTAAATCCATTATAGAAAGTCAGTGAATTAGAATCCGTTTTATTTTCAGATATTCACCATATCCAATTCAGGTAACCGCAGGAGTAGGTGCAGCAGCTGCAGCCGCAGGAGCTAACCCCGCAGCCCCTTCTGCTCCCGCACCTGCTACCCAATTAGCTGCAGCCCCTCAGGTTACTCCTAGCCCCTACCAAGGCTACAACTTAACAAACGTTGATATGTCAAGCTTCCAAGGTGTGGATTGGGGAGCGATGTACGGCGTAGGCATGTATGTTTAAATCACATACATTTTTGAAAAGAGGATGAGACTTTAAACTCTTGCTCATGCTGTTTTTCCTTAATACCTATTTGACATTTTACGGGAAGCTTTTAAAAATTACACGTAAAAGACAAACTCCCATTGCGAAAGGTGTTGTCTCCTGTAGTGTTCCTATGAAATGGCGGACGATAAGACTTTTGGTGATATCAGTACATAACTGAACATGATTTATTTTCTTATGGGCATATAGTACTAATTTAGAAACACTTTAAAATTACAAATCTAGCACCCAAACTGCTAATTTTTAATTTTTTGTTAAACACAGTTTGGATTGTTTTTTGGATAAAATTATCTTATGTCTGAATTATGTTTAGTGTTTTATATATTATTCATAGTAAAATAATGTCAAATGGAAATATATCATGAAAAGTTGTGTACTACTACTACTGCTAATTATATTTGGAACATTAAGGATGAAATGCAATGCAATCCAATCTTTCAATTTGTCAATGGCGGCGTATTGTGCCTACTACCTACTTTTAGTATTTTTAAGTAACTTAAGGTTGCTTAACAACCTTTACTCGCTAATTAAGGAGAGAAGAATCTCATTTGCGATAATGCTGTGGGCAGTGTTAAAACTGTTTTTGTTACTGCCGCCTGGCCTGCTCATGTAGCATTAGGCAATAACTCGCAATAATCAGTATTACTTCAAATGCTACGACGTTTCTTAACTTTCATGTATTAGAAAAAGTATATTCCTTTTGATATGGCAATAATTAAACCTATATGGTTCAGAAATAAGGTTGTGTTTTGCAGTACTTAAAATCATGAAGTACTTAATTGCTTTAAATTTTTTGACTGAAACGTGGCAGTACCTATATGGTAACTTGTATATCATTTTACACTTAATGATATTAAATTATTTTTTAATAGATCTCATTGATTTAGTTGCTAGAATAATAAACCTTTATTTACATAAATTCTAACTTATTGTACTATGTATTTAATTAAATACATAAAGGTCTAGGCTAAGTCCATACTAAAATTATATGTTAAATTACAAATGGCGTAATAAAACTTACATTTTAAACATAAGATAAACTAAACTAAGTTAAAATGATCGGTTATTTATCTATAAAAATTGTTAAAAGTTATATTCAGTTTCTTAAACCTACAAAATTAAGTTCCTCTAAAAAATACATACTCGAAACTTAAGATTGTAAATTACATTTAACAAAAATTATTCTATACCAAAACAATCTAATATACCGTTACTTTTCATTAGAACTTTGGCCCCAATCGATAAAACTCATTAACCTCATAGGTATTATTGTGTTTCAACTATCATTGTCTGTTATCTAGCTCTATGAGCAGCATAATTTGACAGTCGTAAGTATTCTTGTTTATGGAACTATTACAACTCATTTCACGCCAATCAGGTCTCTCGTAAAGAGTAACGTGATGATTTTAAATGTTTTTTGCTCGATGTGATTGACGCTATATAAGTTACGATTATTGTGCTAATATTATGACCTACGCGTACCTGAAGTTCTGAAGTAATAGTAAAAAATGTCAATTAATACGTCATTAATTTTTGTGAATTCTTATTAAAACTGGTTTGTTAGCAGGAAAAAGGGAATATTTTGCAACTGTATTAAGAATTTTTTTTGTTATTCGGCTGATTATTTAAATTATTAGTAGTATAATCAGTAAAAACCTTTTAAATAACTCCATTATTTTGTGTTCAGGGTTTTGATATTAGACAATATGCATGAAACCAATTGAGACAATAAATAATTTCTTGTTTGATATCAAAATCTACAATTAATTATATCTTAATAGATAACTGTTGACATTAAGTTAAAATTCAGTTATAAATGACTAATACTTCAGAGAGATCTTGCCAGAACAAGGATCAAATAGAGTTTTGGGTCTTTGGAAACCTTTAATAAAACATCAGTATTACTAACATTTTTAGATTATTAGTACAGTTGCAAATTTCAAAATGATTAAAAGTTTAGATTTAGGTTTACTAGGTTTATTAATCTGAATGTAGCTTCTGAAACAATTGTAATAATTATAAAATATACTGTCTAATCGATTAAAGCTACAAAGCGATTATATATCGAAAAATATTCATGCTACGGCTTTGAAGTAAAAATTTATTAACAGATATGATTCAAAAAATTCAAATTGATATAATACTTTTAAGGGCCCAACTTAATCGCGAAAGCATATATCTTATAGACCTACAAATACCTATGAATTTGAATTTCTAAAGCAAAATGTGAGCAGGGCATATATTTTTTAGAATCTTAAGTTCCATTGAAACATTTGACTTCTTATTACTTAAATAATAACTTGTTTTTTAAGTAATATAACTTGGCTAATTAAAAAGCTATAAGTAATTAATTATTGTGTTTATAGCCACGCACGTGACGATCTATTGCAACATTTCAGTTAATAGTGACAATTAATTAGAAAATACTCACAGAAAGTGTAGACTAACATTCTGACGTGTTTAATACCAATTTTTAAACATAAACAGCTGTGGAACTGAAATTTTCAGGTATATTTTTCTTAATGTGTATTCCCAAGCAGATAAATATATAGAATTTAGTGTCAATTCTTGTAATCAAAATTGTAACATAAATGTTTCTCACGATATAGTCGCTGCATAGCGTTAACTCATTACTTTGTATTTATAATTTAAGACAAAAATTACCCAACATAGGTTAAGGATAAGCAATTAAGTGCATTCCATAAAAGACATCTTTTAAGTATTAACCACCACTATGTGTTAGTGTTTTTGTAAATAAAGTGTTAAGTACTGATAATAGTGGTTATTACATAATAATATTAACTCGTGCTGTCATTACAAATCTGAAAACATAATCTGCAGTTATTCAGATTATTCTAAAATGGAATGTCGAAACCACATATCCTATTTTGGATAATGTAAGATGTTCTCGGGCCCAAGAATTTTTGGCATTGACAGCCTTATTATTAATTAACTTAACGTAATATTAACCATTATTGTTAACTGTTAAAGTGCAGCTTCGCCATAGCTTGCCGAGCTAGTGCCGGCTCTTCCAGTCCTTTTTTTCCGCAGATCTAGTCATTTAGACTAAATTGGTTCTAACGATCAGACCATAAAATTATGTAAAAAATGCGCAATAAAAGTTTTAAAGAATCTCTCCGTAACAAGCCTGATGCTCACATTCCAATTACTTTTGCTGTGTAAACACTGATCATGTTTCTACAAGCAACGTGATCTGCTCAAGTATTTTAAACTGTATTAAAATTGAACATTTAAATAATAATAGAAAAGTATTATTAGATATTAAAATTTGAATTTTCTTTAGATTAATTAAAAGTCAAGTATTCGATTGAGCATATTTCGTTGTTAAAATTTGTGATTTGCGGACCAATGCGTCTTTTGCCTGGCTTTTAAGTCAGGATGTACTGAAACTAAGAGCAAAAAATATAAATATGATAACAAGTGGTAAAAATCATAAAAAAACATTGCTGGATCTTATTAATTTCTTCTATCAATAGAAATCCTTAACTGATATCACATATAAACTGTCGGGCATATATAATTCATTTTACTACAAAAAAAGACGTGAAACGGATGGACTGTAAATGGTTTCAATCATGAACTTGCCGATTTTGGACTCATAGTACCTTACATAAAGGTTTTCCTTATATACCAATGCAGAGTAGTAAGATTGATAAGCATTTTAAGAAAGTTATAGCCTTGAGTAAATAAATTAGTTATGAGCTCTTGGGGTAAAAAGTTGCCATTTTTATTGGGTAAAACATCACCTTTACTTTCTGGTACATATTGAAGGGTATATTGCAAACTTCCCCTTTGATTGATTGAGGAAAATCTGTGGTAATTTCATTTTGACGAGGCCTATTTTACCTAGAGGGGAAATAACTGGATTGTTTTCTGTCTTTTTTTTTGCTTATAATTTTGAGAGTAGTAGTGACTCCTAATGATACCTAATTGAAAAATGTTTATTTCCAAAAGTAAAATAATTTTTTCCGTCACTTGGACAGATGAAACATATTTCACAGAACCACCTTTTCTTCCTCAACTCGAAATACGCGCATAAATTAAGCTTAAAAGTTTCACCACATATCTAAAATGATAAATCGTATCTTACTAATTTATTTTAATGTTTATTGCCTAATTATTACAATTGATTAAAACAGTGCGAAAAATATTTTAAAATTACGTATGATGTGTAAGGTATTTGGACACCGTATGTCATCATACAACAAAATGACTCGTTTGTCTCTTTCTATCTTGCTTTACCCATAATGTCAGATTTTTTACGATGTATGGCCCAAGCCAATCCAAATTAAAATAATTGTTTTATTTCCTACCTTTTTTTTATAGATAAATTATGATGAACATGCCTTAAAACTCTCTTTGATATATTCGGGGATTGTTGACATATAGGTATTCTTTAACTGGACCAACTTTATAATAAAACACCAGTCAACTCGACAGACTAGCGCAATGAAACAGTAATCCTAAATTTTGCCCGGATTCAGGATTAATAACATCTGTTGTGATCATTAAATGATTTTGCCCTTATTATCATTTTATATGCGTCACAGTTTAAGTCTGGAGTAAAAATAGGCACCGATATCAATATTTTCATATTTTTATTATCAAACACGATGGTGGAAAAAATACGAATTAAAGCATGTGATGATTTATTGTACATCTGTTAAATTTCAAGTTCCATGGTATTCAAAAAGCGAACCCAAATTTTTCTTTTTTTTTTTCTCTTTTGTCGTGACACTTGAACTTGATACTTCAGTACCCCGTCGACGGGATTCTCAGTCTGTCTTGAGGAGTGAATAATTATTTATTATATTTTAAAATTTTGCTTTTAGTTTCATATCGTTCATAAGGTAGTTTTAAAACAGTTTAATGTTCTATGTTAATATACACCTAGTATTAATTTTAGGTAAGCCATTGACTCGGTCTTGTGATAGTTATTAGGCTTATGCCTAATCTGTAGGGAAAACAAAAAATATTGCATCATGGTGTTTATTGCTTTTACTTCAACATATTATATTCAAGGAGAGGGAATGAGTATACGATATATTGTTATTTACCTCGGTGAAAAATATTAGTCATTTTCGAAAAATAAATTCCACCCTCTCCAGTCATATTTTGATTTGTGTATTATTTTGTTGTTTTTCTTCAGTAATTAGTTAAACAATGTTATTGCTAAAATTTAATCATTTCATAAAACTTTACTACAATAAAGCTTGTTATATAGTTTTATACGAACTTATTTCCATTATATTTATTTTTTTTTAATCATCTTTTTAAGAATAATTTTCAAAAAACTTTTTAAAGCGTGACAGTTTTCTTATGAATCACAAATTTATTCACTTTCTGACTAAAAGCCTTTTCTGGAAAAGTCTTCTTTTTAAACAAATTTTTGTGGCTTGTAGGCAAAACAGTTCAAGTATTTTATATAAAATAATATATTCATTACTATTTGCCATAATCGAGCAATATTTACTTAATGATTGTTATTGGCAAGATTGTATTATATCATAAAAAATATTACCCAGATGATATTTTTTCTTTTACCCTACGTTACTATGCTTCATCACTATAAATATATATAAATATTTTTTTTATTTAAGGAATACGTGGTCTTCGTGCCAAATATTTATTATCATAGTTTTAGTATTTATACTAATTAGGCTAGAACTATATTGATGAAGCATTGTGCGAGTATTAAGGAACATTTTTTTTTGTATATTATATCCAGTTGAAAAGCAATAAGTGTTGTGAAAGCATAACGAACCCTCTATTTTTGTATCAATTATAATTATTGAATAAAACTCATTTGTAAATACTTCTGTAGTTTCTTAAAGAGAGGGTCAGATTGATTTTCAAAAACTTTAACTCAGAAATAATAGGCATCCTAGGTATTATTACCCACCTATTGACTAACTTGTTACTTAGTTTAGACTTAATGTTTAGACGTTTGTCGTATGTATCTTAAAAATTACTGTAGGAATACAAGTACTGTGTAAGTTTTGATAGTTATTAGTATTAGCGTAGTATGTATTTCCATGTGTAGTGTTAGAGCGGCCATGTTGTCGCTATTGCACTTGTAGTTGAGCAGTTACGAATAAAGTAGTTTCATAAAGTAGAACTTCTGCTTGATCAAACCCTATTAATATGCTTTTTTTACAGATTAACTTGCTCTTTAGTAGTCTTTTGACAGTACTCTGATGTTTTTATCAACACTTCAGATACGTGTTTAGCTTCTTTATTAATGTTTTTTAACCTACACTACTTTCTTAACAGTTTACATAGTTTGTAATGTTTGACTAAAAGTTTGTCTTAACCAGAGGAGCTCACCTAATATAAAGTCCTGAATTTATGTAAATTTCTATTGTTCCTTAAGTATTGTAAAGTCGAAAGGAAATTTATGTTTCCGTGTGTATGTATACCCACAGAAATCATTAGCTAGTTGCACTTGAAAATGCAATAGTTTTTTTTTTGTCCCGGAAGTTGCCGAGTCTAAGGCAAAATTAGAGAGATATACAAGAAATAGGTTTTGCTATTGATCTTGTTGTATTATAACACATTGTTGTACCTCAGTTTAAAAACTGTAAAAGTTAATAAAGGAAGTTAAATGCAATAAGAGGTAGCCAATTGCAAACATGGGAACCACCGAGGCGAATTAACTCATGTCTGTATCTAACTAACACAATATTTCATGATGATAAGAAGCGCTATTTTGAACTATTTTTAGTATTATCTATTGACATATTCTTTATCGCCTGGTATTTTACGCAGTTTACTTAGATACGATCGCGAGTCAATTTGTCAAAGTTATACCTATGTTCATGTAGGCCTTCCTGGTCAATATAGAAGCCTATTAGTCTAACCTAAATTTTCACTCTATTGCATTACTTATTTATTCAGGCAGTTTACTTGCAGAACATACTTGGGAACTCTTGTAAATGATATCATATACAGTCGTGGTCTTATAAACAGCACACATGGATTTTTTTTCTAACAGCATATAACTTGTATAAAGCAAATTAAATTTTTTTGTGTTATTAAGAAGGTCCAGTCGCCGCCCATGCTAAATAAAAATATCAGATCATAATGAAAATTAATTTTTTTGTAATAGTTAAAGCCCTAATCTACATTACTGCGAAATTTCGAATAGCTTTACCATGTCAATTTTTGAGAATTCAATTTTCACAAATTCAAAAATTTGTACAGAATCTTATGGGAAATCAGGATCTTGGTACTTTTCTTTGAATGATACTATCAGTTGTCGATTAGATCAGATTGAAAAAAAAAACAAAAAATGCTTTTTGGAACATAGATGCTTTTTTTTTGCAATGAAATATTTAGTTTACCGCGGGGTTCACTGAGATTTCAATTAAAAGAAATGACAAAATTTAAGATGAACCTGCATTGAAATGGAATCAAAATGTTTGGCAACGTTGCATGAGGCCTCACTTCAGATCTTTGAATACATTTAATAGGAAAACATTAACATTTTGAAACAATTGAAATTATGAATTATTGTGATTATATATATATATATATATATATATATATATATATATATATATATATATATATATATATATATATATATATATATATATAATTAATACTTACCTAAAGTTAATCTGAAGTTAATGTAACGTTTGTGATGTGTATTATATTGTTTATAACTACTTATATGAACTCAATTTATGCTTTTACATTTTATGCATATTACATGAAAAATACTAACCCAAAAATTTCCTCTCTTGCGATATGTCACACAATATTTACACTACAAATCATAAGCAATTATATTTCATTTCAATCATTCGGTTATTGATAGGAACATATACTCATCTTATGGAGTAAAATTTTCTTGTAATTTGCGTTTTTTTTATTTTCTCTGTTCTGACGTAAAGCTTGAAACTTACAAATTTACTACCATCTTTGCCATCAGACATTCGACTATTATGAGTAAACATATTAGTGGTTTGTAAACGTATGTATTATGAAAAAGTAAGGTTAGACTACTGTCTCGGAGACAAACATAAACAGTAAAAACACAACATTGCCAAATCACACGCTAGTGACAACCAGCTGTTTTAACCGAGTTAAATGATGTTCCATATTTAAATTTTTTTTTATATAATATTTCCTATTTCAATGATAAATGCCTTACAAACTATTTATTTAAAGAGTATATTTTTTTCTATTATCATATCACTTTAATTGACTTATGTGGTAGCGAATGGACCTCTTTAACTATACAGAAAAAATTTAAACATGTTTTACTACTGACTATTAAAATAAAATGAAAATTCTAGCAAACGACTAATATTTTGTTAGGTACCTTAGAAGGTATTGACTCCAGAATCGTTTAACAACTATTTGGAACGGAGGACTAAGCTTCAATATGCAGCTAGAGCTTTTTTAAATTCCATATATTTTTTATTTTGCGGACCCCTTTTTAAACATCCCCAGAATCTCTCAATGAGTTCAGGTCTGGGATTTGAACCATATTTTCTTGTAGATATTTCTTAACAACTTTTGCTGCTTGTTTTGGGTCGATATCGTGCATAATCTTATACATAACTAGAAGACATTCTTTAACATATGGTTCCATCACATTCTGAAGGATATTCTTGAGGAGAAATTGATCCAGTATACTCTCAATTCGAAAAATGTTCCCAATTCATGATACTGCTTTCCATGTATAACAGATCCTCCATTGTGTTGTTATGTTTTTTTTTTTGATAAAACGTAGATCGAGGTAAAAAGGTTTTAGGTTAAAGTATAGACAAGTAGGCAAGAAAAATTCTGTTTAAAATTCCTGATTGATGTGAATGTTTAGTGTCTACTATGTTGATGTCCACACTATATTTTGGGATTTAAAGAAATTTTATTTTTTGTTCACTTTTTTTGATTATTTAAATATAATACAATATTAATTTCTGGAATGTATAGAATTTTTCGACATACATGAAATTGCTTGTTTCTGAAAGTATTTGGCTTTATCCTATAATGTTTGTCCAACAGATAGTTAGAATTCGTAGCTCCAAATTAACCGCACAATCCAGCAATGTTGCTTATCGTTAATCACTGTTCTGTAATTGGTGAAAATTGTCATTTCTTTTTCTTTCACTTGTAATTTCATTTTCATGTTAATCAATTGTTAGTGTCATTTTAAAGATATTGGTTTGTTTTTGTGAAATAAAGGGAAGTAAGTTATGAACAATGATAAGATACTGTGGAATTTGCAAGAATAAATAAATGTAAAGAGGACACAAAAAAGAAGAGGTACGTGGTGGAATGCTGGACGGCCTCTATTTATTCAAAATCTGTTTGGATCGAGGCTTCTATTGGGCGAACGGCGAACACAACATTATTCGTCATCGTTCTGAAAATTCGTTTTTTAGGAGTTCTATTTAATTTTCTCTCGACTTAGTAAATGACCTTTCACAAACATTTTAAATTTTTTGCAATTGCCGATACCATAAACCACCATTTTTAATTGAACAAATGCTTGCTTTTCAGCTCCACAATGTTTATTTCTACCTATTAAAATTCATATAAATGAAAATAAGCGTTAATATTAATTCCAAGTAATAGAAGAGTAACACATTTAAATAATTAATGTGTTTACTTTTGAACAAAATTTAAAGGATTAATGTCAAATAAAACGAATTATTTGGAACTATGCTATTTATATGTCTAGCGACAAACATCTTTAAAACTGATGCAGTGAGATGCAAACTATCTGAAAAATATTGCTTATAATAATTTTTGCGGATAAAAAATATAAACTTTTTTCTATCGACTTCTGAATAAATGTTGCACACCGAAAGAGAAAAGGAAATATACAAAATGTGCTATTTATAATACCATGAATCTATGTAAGTTCAATCATTTCCGAAATATGAGACAATCACAGTGGTTAATTTTGTAAATTTTTGATATATAGAAAAATATCTTTAGATTAAAAAACTGACATCAGATTATTCAAACTATTTGACTCAAACTTGTAATTCGTCTTACAGTCTAAAAGGCAAAGAGAATTACTTTTTGAATTTGAAATGAACTGATACCAAAATTAAGTAGTTTTTTCATTGATAAATAGTGTAAAATCAAAATATAACAAAATACGAATATAAAATTAGAACTGTTGAAGGAGTGATACAAATGTTTTTCTTATCTACTTCTTATATGGCAATTATCACTTTACGAGGCTCTCTTGTATGTAAACTAGTAAACACAAAAAATATTTTACACTAAATGTCAGTAATTTGTTTAGTTTTCTAGCGATCTAAAAAAATGAGTAAAAATATTCCATAAGTATTCAAAAATAATAGAAAATATAATTCAGGAACTTTTATTAAGTGCACCCTAACTTTTATGTCAAATCGGAAAAAGTAAGTATTCCATAACCCTGACAAAATTGTTTGGAATATTGTCATTAAAAAAAAACGAGATGAGATTAAATATTCAAATTCAGCAAAAAAATATTGAATTTTAAATTAATATAAAGTTGCTGCTGTATATCCAAGCAGAAAAGTTATTAAAAGAAGAAGAAATAACGCTCAATAAACCGTACCAAAGAATTACCACCAAATATATAATAATAATATTGTTATTCAAAGTTCTGAGATTTAACTTACAATAAGGATTTGATAGCCCTAACAAGTGAAACTACTTAATACTTGTCAAATAAGTACATGTTCAATGAAAATAAATATATTCTCTTATTCACAAGCATGGTCTAACTTAAAAACTGATCTAGGTTGAGAATAGAAGGTTTAAATTGATAAGTGCAACAATAAGTCAACCAGGTTTTGAACCTTAAAAACAACAATAAAATAATTATTTTCTCTTATTACCAAACCGGCAAAAATAGAACTATTTCTCTTACCGAGCCCAAGGCAAGTTTTTACCCATAATTTTGTTCTATATTATTCCTGTACTAAGCTTTGTTTGTTGACATTTATAATACAATGTATAACAATATCATAAGCAAAAACAAAACGGACCAACTAGAAGGTCTAACTTCCATGACAACTAGATCAAGTTCGAAGTTAAACTTATTTAGTGTGTTTGACTAATAAAGTTTAGAACACGGATTTGTAATTGGTGGTATTATTTCGTTAATGCAAGATTTCTAAAAATTATGCGGCTGAAAAAATACCATTACAATTTTTTTCTATTAACGGCGAAAGAACAATGTCTCGATTTCTATATTTTTTGGGCCATTCATGGCCAATTAATTTTAATTACATACTTAATTACGTATATGTGGTTGTTTGGAAAACATTAAGAAAAGTATGATCTCTAGCAAGCCAATAATCAGCCAGTAGTGGACAAACAATTGCAAAAAAGACATCAGAAACAAGAGTGACATTATTTTATGTCAGCCAACATTTTTTTTTTTTGGAAATAAGTGCAGCAGAAGAAGTGAGCACCTCTTTATGATCACAGCAAAGATTAATTTTGACAGACAAATTCTATAATAGTATTAGAGTTGAACTGTGCAGCTCGAGCTCAAGTAGACATTTATACCAGCGAACGATCAGCTTCCACTATGTGGCTAACAAGTTACACTTGAATTTACTTGCTGTTCTTGTTAACTGTGTTAAAAATCTTTTTTAACTAACAACTTGTGATAATGGACAGGCTTAGAAGGAAATTTGCAACCCTTCGATAGATATACTCTAAGAGACCAAAATTATACATTAGTTGATCAGCTTGTTTATTTTTGAAAACTACAAATCTACACGACATAGCCCAAATCGTGGCACTATTCGTCTTTTTTTTTAGATTGATAGCTGTGATATTTTCGTACTGTCACTTATCACAATTTTTAAGTTATCAAAATATTAAATTATCATAACAGGTAACTTCATTTGGTATGTTTGTTAACTATGTTTTATATTTTTTTCCTAAATATTCTTCATAGTTAACACCAAGATTTTCTACTACTATCGGGTAAAGCCATTTTGGTGTATTTTTCTGTTCAGAAATAAGCACCTTTTTAAAATATTTTGTGATGTCTAAATAATGTTTAATCACAGTTTATTATTACTAAATATTTTAAGTGTCTACTTTTTTATATTGTTATTAGTAATCATTATAGTAGGTTGCTCAAAACATTTAAATTCATTTCGTTTCTCTTTGTTGACCGTGCAGTTATTATTTTTTTTTCTTTTTTGGGTTTCGGTCATAATATTATTTTATAAGAAATTAATACATTTTTTGCTCTTACGTTTCGGTTTACTTTATTATTAAACCATCTTCAGAGAATTAAACTGTAAATATGACAAGGAATTTGTAATTTGTTATATAATAAATTGAAAAATTAATTTCTTACCTAATGTTGACTAGTGGTCACTTTGTTAAATTATATTCAACTTTTTTTATATAAAAACAGCGGTATTATTTTTGCTACATTTTTTATACATCTGCTTCGTTGGCTATTTGGAAGTATACAAGTAAAGAATTAGAAAATTTCTGTCATTTTATTGCCCTATTAAGTTGGTATAAATATTACTCAAGTCATTTGTGTCCGTCCTGAAATTCATTGTATAAGGTGTTCTTTTAACGTGGATCATTTCTTTAATTGTTCTTTTTTTTTGTAAACGTTGATATTTTAGACACAGAAAATAATTACAAAAAAGGACAATTAAAGAAATGATCCACATTAAAAGAACATCCTATACAATGAATTTCAGGTCGGACACAAATGACCTGAATAATGTTCATACCAACTTAATAGGGCAATAAAGTTGTAGATAGTCCAGAAACCTTCTACCTCTTCACTAATATACTTTCAATCAACAACAAATCAAAAATGTAGTATAAATAATACCAATATGTTTTTATATATAAAAAAAGTTAAATGTAATTATTTAAGTGACTGGTCAACATTAGGTAAGAAATTAATTTTTCAATTTATATAATAAATTACAAACTTCTTTTCATATTTACAGTTTAATTCTCTGAAGATGATTTAATTTAATAATAAAGTAAACCGAAACTTAAGAGCAAAAACATGTGTCAATATCTTATGAAGTAATATAATGGCCGAAACCCAAAAAAAATCTAATTTAAATTAATTATCAGCTATTGTAACGCATTCGCATGTTCTATGATTAAATGTTTTGTGCAACCGATTTTTAATCTTTTAACTGAAATTTAAAATGCTTTGTTGCTTTTTGATTTAATCGTTATCTAACTAAAGAAAACCAAATAAAATTAGCGTTTATAGCAGCGCGGACAATCATATTCCCAAGAACAACAACCAGTTGTTTAGGATATTTGCCAATCTTCATTTCAACGGGTTTTTGAGATGGTTACTAAAGCTATTATTTATTTAATATGAACAAAATTTGCAAAAGTTTCATAAAAAAAGCCAGGAACAAAGTAAAATTAAGAATTTAGTAATTGGTGTACTTGGGCAAGTCTTATACCAAAGATACTTTTACCATTTGTATTATATTTTACGTTTTAACAAGGTAAGCTGTTATTTTTATTGTGTTATTTAAATTCTCATGTCAATTTAATACGATATAGGCAAAATTCACGACTCTCAAAGGATGTACGATATGAGATGGACGCATGTAGTAAACGTATTCTTGGAAAGTGAGCTGCATTTTATGATTTCAAATCCAAGCTTAAAGCCACACATTTTAATGGTCTCCTGAGAACTTTCGTGGACGCGATTATAAAATTTCAAAAAGCACCATCAGTCGATACCATTACATCTGTCATAACTGTTCGTCGATCCACTGATCGGGTATTATGTTGATACTTGTCTAAATCCTTTACAGAACTAAAAATTGATTTTCATATTATATCTTCTTATAGGGGTTATAATTTTAAATTCGGCTTCCATCAATTTGCATAGCTTCTGACATTTTTGATTTAGAGAGGGTGAAGATTTGCGAAGCAAACAAAAATGAATTCTATCATGTACTTATTCATTTTAAATAATGTTTTTAAAGATCGAGTATAGAAAATAGAACAAAACTTTGATAGTATCATCACAAATGACAAAAAAAAACAGAATGCTTATTAAAACGAAATTAATTGCCGAATTAAACACATTGGGTATTTAAAACAAAATTACACAAACAGCTTTAGAATATATGACTATAAAATATGTCTATTGGCAACTGACCTTCTAAAATTTGGGGATTCATGTATTAAAAAAATATATTTTATCAGATTCGTGAAATATATTTGTTAATTTAGGCAAGATGTCTATATTTATTTTTAAATAATTGTGCAGAAATCTGTTAAATTAGAGCTATATACATGTCACCAAACGTTTTGAAATTTTATACATAACCGATACATACATGAAACACAACAAAGTTTAAAAAACAAAATAAGATAACAAACTTTAGATGAGTATGGTGAACAAGTGAAACCTAATCCAGGGTATTCGGAACTGAACAATATTTAAATTTCTTATTTTGTTTTTAATTCATATTTAATGTTATAGTTATGGTCGAATATTGCAACATTAATAGTTCGCTACTAATGAAATTAGAAAATCCTTCTATTGCCTATGTTCAGGTCAGTAATAATTGACTACCTTCTTCAGCTAATTATAAAACAATGTCGTATAAACAAACAACTAATTATAAACGATATGAAAATATAAATAAAACTCTAAATATGTATAGGTAATGAAAGTATGTTTGTTTTTATTTAGTTTATGTGTTTTTTCTAAATAATATATTTTAATTAGAAGTACTAATATTGACAAAAAAAACGTATAATGAAAGAATCATACAAAGTGTAATACTTCGTTAAATATCCTTTCTTCTGAATAACAGCCCTACAACGTGACTAAACTGAATATTGACATCGTTCCAAGGGTGTAGAGTTACATTTATTCTGGGCGACTTCATTTATATTTGTAATGTTTTCTGCTTTAAATCCCGTTGTGAGTCCCCTTATTAATGGAACTAAATTTTCCTAAAAATGTTTTTTTAGTGCGCGAGCTCTATGCTTGGAGTTATTGGGCTGCTGATACAGCCAAGAAACTGACATATTTTCTAATTTGATTTTGGTGCTTGTTACTTGGTGGAAATTCATAATAATTTTAGATTGGGATAAGTAAAACACATTCTTACTTAAGTTCAGATGTCATAAAACATTATCTTACGGGTTAAAGATTCACAAGTTTTCTTTCTACCGATAGCAGAAGTTCTTAAAATGGATCAATCCAAAGCACTGAAGGAATAACAATAATACCAAAATACCGCATTGTTACCAACAAAACGGCTGCGAGAGGTACTGGGCCTTTTTGACTACCTGTTTTAAATTACGTGATAGCTGCGTTTTACAGGTAGCTAATAACCGGGGAAAGATAAATAACATACACAATATATATTAACTTTGAGATGAGTTGAAAATATTTTGTTGAACAAGTAAAATTCGTATCTTAAAAACTACTTTGTGAAAGAAATTTATTCTGTTGTCTTGAGTGTTTAATTAGTTCACCCGTATGTTCTAACTTCCTTTGTTTTTAGCAGACAAAGTTCAATTTCACAAAAACTTTTTTTTTCTAAACATCGTGGCAGCTTCAAGCAGAAATTATAGGGGTATCCGATTTTTTTCGTCAAAACAAAAAGTTTCCTATTGCATAGAGGCGAACTGGAGGTTCAAGCTCCTCCCCCTGGTCTTAGAGGAAAAGGGCTCCAAATTACAATTATTTGCTACATGAAATTCGCAAAAATTTTACGGGAGTTTTACCTTAAATCATCTCACCTTACTGTGTAGGTCCTATATATCTTAGGGCCATGACAGTCGGTAATTTAGTGGGAAACTTTTTTTAAAAAAATTCCCAAGAGCTTGTCAAAACTTTCAAAAAAGTTTGCTATTTAAAAATCCTCGAATATATATTTTCACGTCGCGGTTAAAACGAAAACATTGTATTTTAAAGTTTGCAAATAATGTCATGAGAGTATTCGTTTCAATCATCCCGGAGCACTGTGAGGGCCCCAACAACTCGATATTTAAAAATCCTAGAATATATACATCCTGGCCGGGGTCAAGACGAGAATCTTGTATTTAAGTTTGAAAACAATTTTATAAGAATGTTTGCCTTTAAAAGAGCATAAAAGTACTACCGACGCTCTCATGCACTTTGGGGGAAAAATTTTCCCCGTATTGAGAAAAATATTCGCCGGGGGCCTACCGGGCATTTTTCCGAATGCCGCCCCTGCTCATTTACAATAACAAATGTGAACATGTCGTAACAAAAAGAGTTTTATTTCGTCTAACATCTAAACTATTAACAAAAACTCTAAAATAAGCATAATTCATGTACCGAGGCTTAAAAAAATGTGATATTTTTCAATTTTTGACAATACCAGCTATACCGAAAATAACCCCTTTTCTAAAATTAATTGTATCTATGTTAGAAATTTGCTATTACCCATATAGGAATAGACAGCATTTTAGGTACCTATTAGAACTATTCGTGGCCTGTAAATGTGTACATGCAGTAGTAAAAAATAGTTAAACATTAGAAAAATAGCTAGATTTTATATGAAAATTAAACTTAATTTGGTAGTGATGCTAGTAAAAAATAACATTTAATCAACAAGTTGTTTATCTTTCTATACATATGATATAAACCCCATTCAATTTATTATATATCAGACCAAAATGTAATAGTATAAAAAAAGCCTTGTCTTCCTAAAAATCATTTATATGGTGATACAAAAACATATATTATTGATAGAGTAGCACATAGTAAATATTAAATAGGCAATCTGATTTATCTTTAGCTTTAGTGATGTTATCGAAATGTGTGATCTTCATAGTTATTAAGAGTTATACTTTTACACAAAAAAAAACCTTTTTATTAATTAACATTACATTTTACAACAGGATAATAATGCCAAAGAAATTTTAAGCATCCATAATTTATTTACCCACCAGACAGCACAACCAATAGACTTCCTGTATCGAATTGTAATTTAAAAATAAGTATAGAAACACCTTAGTTACTTAATTCAAACTCAAAATCTACATCTCGTTTACAAGGTGTAGAATGCGTATTACCTGATAAAAACTATTTTAAATTCGATTATTTTTTATTTTAAGACACTAAACACAAACACTTCGCTATAGAAGCCAGCTAGTATTAGAACCAAGATTCAAGTTTTTATTTTATCTCGATATACTAAAATATACTATTGTCAACAGCTGTTCATTCTTTGTGGTATTCGCTATACAGGGCTAAAGTGTCCCCTAGCAACTTGGCGCCCGATGTATGTGCTTCAGTTGTCTTCCTAGAAAATAATTATCACCTTTTTCGATTTACATTTATTTATTTTCCCTTTAAAAATTTATATAAATAAAATTAATGAAATCGGTAATTATATTGAGATAATTTTACTTAATGAATAAAAAGCTAATAAAGTCTCCTACGTTACTAGGAGTGACAAATTAACCTCGCAGATTTCGCATGGTAATTATTGACTTATTTCAGCGATTCAATTTGAATTAAATATTTTAAAAATCATTTTGAATGGTAATAATTTGTGATAAGAATTGTATAATACGTGACAAATTGGCAAGCCTATACTGACAAGTACTCAAGTTTAAATTAATAAATGACATAAAATAAAGTGGGTGCTGCCTGATGGATTAATATTCTAGAATTTACCATAGGTTTTCGTTGATATTAAGCTTATCGTGTTAACCAAGCATCTAGCAATCAGCAGTAATCGGGAAGTAGACCAAAAATGTTTCTTTGTATCTGGATACTCCTATCTTTTATACCGTAGATTTTGTATATAAAATGTAAAGGAAGTTTAATAAAATAAGTCGAATATGAACCATGTGTGATGTACAAATTAATGGTACCTATTGGAATTACACTTATAAAAATAAATGACCTGAACAATGTTCATTAGTTTCTTATTACCCTTTTAGTATTAGAAACATCAATCATCGCTCTTGGCAAAAATATTTTCACCTTGATAATTTCGTAATATATTTGGAAAATCAATATTTTAAAAGTATTTTATTAACAAGGGATGGCATAAGTAAGTATGTTACATTTTTTTTTTAAATTAGTTAAGTTTCTCTTTCTCGTCAAACATTTCCTACTTGAAAATTACGTTGGTTCTGATTTTTTTTTTTTTTTTTGACATATTTACCACTTTCACCAATTTCCTTTTATAAAACGGACCGACATATCCTGATGTTCACAAAGGCGAAAAGTAACAAGGGATGTCATGGGTAAGTATGTTACATTGTTTTTTTTATTAAAATAAAATTTTTATAAAAAAATTGAACTGACTTTTAAAAGTACGCTAAAAGTGAAAAATAACTATAAGTTTTTATATGAAATTGAAATTTTTAAAGTCGGCGCCAAACTAATACCTGACAAAACGTGATTCGCATAAACAGATTAAAAATACTTTATTTGTAATTGCTTTCTTACCATAATTTGTATATATTAGTAGTTATTTGTTTCATTTAGAAATAATTTGGCGCTGAGTTAAAAAATTTCAATTTCATATAAAAATTTATAGTTATTTTTCACTTTTTAGCGCACTTCTAGAAGTCGGTTCAATTTTTTTATAAAAATTTTATTTTTCGATTTTTAGTTTTAAATTCATTATGATATCCATAAATTATTTGAACTAAGTACTAATCGAGATTAGTGTACCTCGCAATGACTCCAAGGTGGCAAAAAAGTACACATTTTATCCAAAGTTGTAAATCACCCTAAAATGAACCACTAAAAATTCCTTTATTCTTAGAGTTCTCCAAATACCAGTGAAAAAACCTTCCAATATCGATATTTAAAGAACTTGAGATGTGAATTTCTTAGCCCGATATATTTTATATTGTATATTGAGTTTGTATACGCCCCAAGAACCCCCCAATATCAATTTTAAACCAAATCGGAAAATGAAAAATTTTCACTCCCTCATATTGTATCTTACCAACCTAATAGTTGTAAAAAACTAACTTCATATTCGTAATACACGGCCCCGAAAACACCTTAAAACCAAATCTGAAAAAATGCGAATGAGATCAAATTTTCAACTCGCCATTTTGAATTTCAAAAAAATTATTTTAACATCTTAATCTAGTCTAAATCTAAACCCTTCAAAGCCCCCTAGTACCAATTTTGGATGATATTCAGAAATTTAAAATTTCTAGACCGTCATATTGCATCTGACATATTATATTTTCTTAAAATAATTTTATATTCGCTATTTACATCTTCAAAAACGATTCAGTCCGGCATTTGGAGAAAATCGAAAAATCTAAAATTTTTAATCCGCCGTATTGAATCCTGAAAAAATATTATTAAATTCATAATTTACACCCGCAAAAACCGCCTATATCAGTTTAGGAGAAAATTGAAAAATGTAAAATTTTTAGGACGCCATATTGATTCCGCCAGATTGAGTTTTCCAAAAAATATTTTAAATTCGTGATAAACACTAACAAAAATCTCCCAATGCTGATTTTAGACAAAATCGAGAGATACAGAACCTTTAATCCGCCATATTTAATTTAATAATTTCAGATTCGTAACGTACGATCCCAAAAAGTCATCCATATTAATTTTGAAAAAAAATCGGACAAAATTAACTTTCACCAATTTTTTTTTTTTATAAATCGGACGGACAAATCTTGATCTTCACAAAGGCGAAAAGTGCACCAAGTTGTGATCAAAACGAACTGCAGTTATTTGGTTTTTAAAAGTAATATTTTCAATTTTCTGAACAATTAATAATAACATTTTTATAGCCAATGCCAGCATAATTCCCAGGAAGAAAAATTTTAAGAAGGAATATTTTCTTAATCTACTCTCCAAATACGATACCATTGGGAATTTTTGGATTAGTACATCCCGTTTACCCATAAGTCGAAATCTAGCTATTACACCAGGAGATGGTGACAGGTGACGTTATCCGATTTTATACTGCATGCTTTTTTAAGGGTTAATAATTAACCCTAAACCAAGATAGGAAGGGTTCTTGACCGTGGTAGACTTTCCGGTCATAATGAAAATTTGCTAAACACTTTCGTGTTTCGTGCATGCCTTTGTCATATAAGGTACTTCAAACAAATATAAGGTCTGAAATAATGAAAGGCATGCTTACCCAAATAGCCGACAGTGCTGAAAAGACAACATAAAAATGAAAAGAAAAGAAATCCATGTTTTGAACTTGCTTTCCGATGTGAAGAATTAAAATTTTAATCAAAATAACATTCTGAAAAATTGGCATGCACCCCAGGTGTTGGACCAACGGTGAAAAATTTCCGAAAATGCTGTAAGTTGTTCAAAATTTTTCGGAAATTTTTCACCGTTGGCTCAACGTCGGGTGTATATTCACAGAATGTTATTTTGATTTGATTTTTCAAAGCGGCATGAAATTTCAAAACACGGAAATTTCCATCCTTTTTTTTCATATTAATGTCACCTTTTCAGCTACTTGGGCATGCATACCTTTCACTACTAGACTTTACATTTTTTTCTCTTCTCTGTCTTCTTCTTCCTGTGCCTTATCCTCACTGGACGTTGGCGATCATTCTGGCCCATATTACTTTATTGAGAGCGGCTCTAAATAATTCAGCAGATGTCTTCCGGAGCCTCTTTTACCATCTATCTTGCCTTGCATAACCAATTGTAGGAATTCGTATTTTTGGTTACGCATTATATGTCCAAAGTGTGCTAAGTTCCTTTCTTTAATTGTCTTCATGATTTCTCTCTCCTTTCGCATGCGTTGCAGAGCAGTTTCGTTGATTACGTGTCCAATATATTCTCATCATACGTCGGTAACACCACGTCTCAAAAGCCTCAAGTCGCCTACATGTAGCCTCCGTCAATGACCAAGATTCTACACCGTATATCAGTATAGAGAATATGTAGCATTTCAGTAACCGAGTTCTCAGTTGTAGATTAAGTTTCATATTACATAATAATGTTTTCATGCGATTGAAATAGGCTCTGGCTTTCTCGACACGTATTTTTATTTCCTTTATTTGCTCCCGCTTATCATGAAATTGTGCGCCCAGATATTTGATGGATGATACTGTTTCAATAAGAGAACCTCTGACGCGAAATTGTACATTTTGGGGTACATTTTTGCTTATTATCATAACTTTTGTGTTGCTTATGTTCAATCGCATATTGTGTTTTTCACAGATTTCATCTACCCTTTCTATCAGTCTTTGAAGTCCCTCAGCTGTGTCTGCAAGAAGGACAATATCATCTGCATATCTCAGATTACTGATCAAAACCCCATTCAGAGAGATATCGTCTTTTACCTCTTCAAGAGCTTCCCGAAATAATTTTTCCGAATAGATGTTAAAGAGTAATGAAGATAACGCACAACCCTGCCGAACACCCCGACAAATTTGGCATTTTTGTGATTCCTTTTCCTCCACTTGAACAAATGATTCTTGTTTTCAATCGAGGTTGGAAATAATTCGTAAATCTTTATCATCCAGTTAATGCTCTTGTAGTGTTTCTATTAGTTTTTGATGATTTACTCGGTCGAAAGCTTTTTCAAAATCAATAAAGCAAGTAAATACATCGCAGTTTACATCACGACTTCGCTAAATTAAAACATTTAAACTAAATAGCGCCTCTCTTGTGCCTAAGCCCTTCCTGAAACCAAATTGCGTATCGCTAATGTCTTGTGCAAGTTTCGGGTATGTACGTCCATGTATTATTTTAAAGAAATATTTTTAAAACATGACTCATAAGACTGATGGATCTAAAATCCTCACATTTTTTGGCTGTAGGTTTTTTGGGGATAGGAATAAAGGACGAAACTAGCCAGTCATCAGGAATATTTCCTGTGTCATAAACATGATTAAAAAGGTCGGTTAAGACATCTAAATGGTCTTCTTGGATTAGTTTAAGCGAGTCACTACAAACTCCATCTGGTCCTATGGCCTTTTCTTTTTTGAGATTTCTTATTGAATTTGTTACTTCTCCTTTTGTGATGAGGCCCTGTTATTATTACTTTTTCTGCAAGTTCACTTCTGTTTTCGTCATTGAATAATGATTGCATATATTCTTTCCATTTCTTAACCTTATGCTCCGTTTCCACAATTCTTTCAGTTTCTGTTTCGTCGCATTGTTTATTCAACCAATCTTCCTTTGCTAGTTTTATTTTATTTCTAATCTCGTGGTGGACATTTTTGTATTTTGTTTGATCTTTACTCTTGTATTGTCTACCTTTATCTCATAAGCTCCAAGATTTCATCTGTCTGTTTCTTTCTTTTCGTGTTTGTTCCAAGTTTTTCTTTTGCAGTTTCTTTAATTATGCTCTTGACAGCATTCCATTTCATTTCTACATCAGTCATGTTCTTCTTTATTTCATCGATCTTATTATTTAGATGTTTAGTAATATCGTTCTTGATGGACTCATTTTTTAATTCGTGTGTGTATATTCGTGTGTTATTCTGTCTCCGTTTAAGTTTTTTTGAGTTTTAGCTTCAGATTTTCAAGCAGTAAGTTATGGTCGGATAGAACATCTGCTACGGGGTATGTTTTCACAAGTATTAGAGATTATGAAATGTATCTCTTTGCAGTATTGAATCAAGGCCTCTCCTCGCTCATTTCTTATTCCGAGTCCACAATCGCCCATTTCGTCCTCGATCTTTCCTTTGCTAACCTTCGCATTGACGTCTCCCTTTATTATAGTCGCTTCTTCTTTGCATGTTTGTTTTACTGCTCTTTTGATGTCGTTTTAGAATTGTTTCAAATCCTCATCGCTACTTTCAGAAGTTGATGCATATATCTGCTTAGTTTGAACTGTCTCGAATTTATCTTAAAAATGGCAACTCTATCTGAGACTGGTATAAAAGCATAAAAGCGAGCACCGATTGATTTATTTCTTTGGTTATTATTATGCCAGCTCCATTTCGGTGATGGGCGCTGTCCTCTCCAGAGAAAAAAACCGATGATCCGGGCCATCTCATTTCACTTATGCCCAAAATGTGAATCCTTAATCATTTCATTTCTTTGATAGTATATGCTGGCTTTCCGGCCTGAAACATACTTTGGATATTCAATGTGCCTATTTTATCTATGTTGTTCATTTTCAGGATATTAGCTGACCGGGAGATTCATCCTAGATGTCATGGTGAATCGCTCAAACGAAACTATTAAAACTTCAGTATACAGAAAGCCAACACATACTGGACAATATCTTAATCATAGTTCTAATCATTCTGTTGTAACAAAACGGGGAATTATACGCAACCTCTATAATCGCTCTATATCTATATGCAATAATGCCGATTCATTGGAAAAAGAGGTAGTAAATATTAGATCCGAGTTACAACGAATGGTTATCCTTTGAAACTAATTGACGATGTTATAAATAACTTTAGAACAACGAACACTGGACAGCAAGAAACATATTCCTTCTTCACAAATCCGTATATTAAGGGAACTTCGGAGAAAATAAGACGAATTGCCAGTAGTTATAATATAAAAACAGCCTTTAAATCGGGAAATACACTTAGAGCTCATTTAACAAAAACAAAACCAAAAAGTACCGATAAGAAAGAATGTGTTTACAAGGTTTCATGTGAGTGTGGTGAAATGTATATGGGAAAAACCAAACGACCACTAGAAGTTAAAATTAAGGAACATAAAACTCATACACAAAAAGGGGAAACGTCGAGATCAGGTATTGCAGAACACGCCTGGGATAAACAACGCCACATAAAATGGTCTGAGGCTGCGGCAATATATATGAAACCCAACATGAAAAAAAGAAAATTTATAGAAGCAGCTTACATTAAAAACAATAATGGAATCTTCAGTAAATCGAGTGTTGAGATACCTAATCTTTGGCAACCACTATTTTGTATCATCAAATCATTGAGGTGTGTACAGTGAAGCGATACTTTGCGCTTTAGTGGACACAGTCCCTATATAAGCTCGTAGTCTTAAGACAAAACATTCAGTTTATACTTGATAACGATTAGAGATACAACCTAATCGAAACGTCGTAAAAATAAATAAAAATAAAAACAATGCAAGTCTGCCAACCATATTTTAGTCAATCTTCAACATTGTCTATAAACTTCAAACAAACACGGGAGATTCTTCGCACTCTCTCCCCACTGAAGGGGTGCTCGGGACTGAGGGCCTTGATTGTTTTGTTTTCAGCCATAATGGTCTGGGGAAAGAATTACCTAGGTAGTTTCCCGTGGCTTTCCTAGGTTTCAATTTTTAGCCGCCCATTCTAAGTCAGACGCTGTTCGTAGCCGCTTCTCTGAAGTCAGACGCTACTATACCAGTTTTGGTCCGCATCGAATATTTGATTTCTCCGACACCACCCATATCTGAGAGGCTTGCCCCTATCCGCCACCTGGGGAGGCGCCTGATGGGGGACTGGTAAACCCACATTTGTTTGTGCTACCTTATATTACAAATGTATGGAATAAAATATCACAGAAAAACAAAAGTTTTTCACAAACGGAAAAACAATTTTTATTATGGCCGGAAAGCGTGTAACGGTTAGGACCCTTCTATCTTCCTTGTTTTAAGGTTAGTTATCAACCCTTCAAAAGGCATGCGGTACAAAATAGGAGAACGTCATCCGTTACCATCTCCAGGTCTATATTAAAACGATGCGCAGTCGAAGTTGTCATGCTGCGCCTAGATCTTTTCAAGGAAGCGATATACATGATAGAACAATGAAAAATACATTATAACACAGTGACGTATATTTAAAGCACTTGTTTTGTGCGATAGTACTATTTACTGCCTAAGAATCAGACAAAAATGTATTTGTTTATAAAGGTTTTGTTAAAGTTTGCCTCTTCTTCAAATATTTATAGCAATGTTTCAGCCCTCATTAAATGCAAGGTGCCAGTAAAGTCGCACATCATCGAAGAACTGGTTAAATTTTAATAAAAAAAGAATATTGGTATAATAATATGTATGTACTTATGTCGCTTACGTCATGACATTATGGAAGCACAATATTTAAAAATCCAATATCTTTATTGGTATAGTGTACAAAAATCAGACACAAATCCTAACTAGAGAAATTTACAGGGTGTCCATGGTACCCTTCTAAATCAGGACCCTAAATCAGCCGTAGAGTGGAACTTTAACGTATCAAACTCCAAAGTACGTAAAAATACACCTTGTTCTAGCCATAGGAGCCGAGTCTATGAAGTAAAAAAAAGAGTACTGGGAAAACAGCAGTCTATAACCATCGCACAGTGGCATTTTCCCAGTTTTTTATTCAAAATTTCAAAAATTCCTCAATTTTCAAGCAATTTGCATGTACTTTTTTAAATACCTAAAGTTGTATTAAGTTTTCAGATAGCAGTAAAGAGCCATATGTTTCCATCTTAATCTAAAAAATATTATAAAAACTATCTTTTCTCGTAAATAACATATATTCAGAAAATACTAGATTGCGTGTCCCCAATGCCAGCTGTTCCCACAGTGCGAGAAAGGAAGATGGAAGTCGTATTCTCTCTTTCTAATGAGCGGAGCATAGAACCACGTGACCCCCAAGCGAATATGTCAAAAGAAATAGAAAAACATTCTGAGTCACCCTTTACTTTTTTTAACAATTAGTAAAAATTAAGAGCGACTAATCAAAATGCCCTAAAAGTAAAACGTAAATTTTTGGCTTTTCAGCTGTGGTTGTTGACCTAATTTTATTCTAAAGTGTTTCGACTATTTTATAACAGATTTTTACCTTTTGTTTTCATTAATTTTATTTTTTATATTTTCATCCACGACAGCTGATAACATCCGAAACCAGACACGAATTATACCGGCGTTTTAAAAGTTGAAAATTGACTACCTTCTTAGTTAATAACTGATAATTGTTAATTTTTAGTTGGGTAGTATGAACCGACCATAAAAAAGTTTTAAAATTAATGTCTGTAATTTATACCATTAATATTGGCACTAGGTACCAATTTAGCGATAAGCGTAATAAAAACTAATAGGAAATTTTACTTACCCCATAGTTTTTAACGTAGAATTTCGGGTGAAAAAAGTTATTCTGAAAATTTATAGATAAGTATTTGAAGTGCGAATGCCTAATAAATTTTAACATACCTGTTTCCAAAGAGATGGATACTGTCCCTGAAATTATAATTAAAAAAATTAATAGGTATATTTCATAATTGAAAAGTAAATACTTACAAACTGAGCTCTTAATTTGTCCATACTACAGTTGTAATTGTAGAGTTATAAGAATTATCACTAAAAATTTAGAAAAAATGCAATGAAATGAATGAATATTAAATGCCAATTGTATGACAATAAACAACAGTGACTTCGGTTTCTATAGTTATCATTCGGATCGCGATAATTATTGTTGTATCTCCTGTCAGCGTTTTATATTGCAAATTACTCTTGGAAAAAAATTTACCTGAAAAAAATGTATATGAGTACTAAAATTTCTTAAATGAAAGTTGTTTTGTATGGATAATTAAAAGAAAAGCTTCTTTCAATTTGGGTTTACCAGAAATATATCGTAGCTCAAGATATATATTATTTTAGAATTTTGATATGTTATCAGCAAATTGGTAATATTCGGTAGTTAGCTTGGGTAATTAACTACACTGTGGCACAGCTAACCACACTAGAGCGATAAACTATGATCCGAATTAACATACTCAATATAATGGAAGTTTTTTTTTTATTTGTAAAAAATGAATGGCTGAGCATTAGCTCTTTTAATAGAAACTCTAAAAGTATACGAACATATTAATAGGCTGGTATAATCATGATTATGTCATTAAAACAGCTCCTGTCATTAAAATAAAAATACTGCTGACATGATGTTACTAAAGGTATAGAATTGATAATTGCTAACTGTATTCATCCAATTTGTAAATAAGTGATTTTTTAATAATGAACATTTTGATAATTAAGGATCAATATGTATCAAATTATATTGACACGATTTGAGCAGTAGCGTAGCTGAAAGATCGGGGCCCCCCGCCGCCCCTTTTATTTAGCAATATTATTTAGTTCAAATGCTAACTAGAATGTAATACAGGTTATTTTTGACATTCATTAATCATAATATCGACGTTTAGATGTCAAGCTTCCAATTCCACCTACCCCACGCGTGGTTACACAGCAGAAGGCAAGCGGAGCTATGTTTTAAAAAATGTATAGCCAAAACTCAAGCTCCCAAATCCACATACTCCTCGAGCAGCGGGATCGATAATCGTTACACAACAGACAGGCGAACGAAGCAAGATTTTAAGTCAAAATCCGAGCTCCCAAACCCACATACTCCACGCGCTGCGAGATCGATAACCGTTACATAGAAGACAGGCGAGCGAAACAAGATTTCAAGCCAAAACCCAAGCTCTCAAAACCACATAACCCACACGCAGCTCGATGGATATCCATTACACAGCAAACAGGCAAGCAAAACAAGATTTTAAACCAAAGCCCAAGCTCCACATAACCCACGCGCTGTGCCTGGGGTGTGTTCTTGACAACTTATGTTTTAATAAAGATAATACGTCAACTTTCTAAGGGTACATATGAAAATAACCTTATTTGTTAAAAAAATACAGTTCTACATTGATTTGAATGAAAGTAATTTTATTTATACACATCAAAACAAGCATCAAATACATCATAAAATATTCAGTTTTATGTGTTATTACGAAATCGTTCCAAACGTTTGGCCTTTTTATTTGCAAACTCTTCTATCAGTAGACTTGTATCAAGTTTTTTAGTTTTTTCACATTTTATAGATAATATAGTTAAAGCTGCTAATTCTTACTTGCGTCATTGTGCTGCTGTCTTCATTTAAAAAGGATTGTAATGCAAAAGCGTGCAACTACTCTAACTTTAATCGCCTTTAAAATTGCGAGTTTTTGAGCTTTTTAGACGTTTAAAAAAATGGCCGTCTCTTGAAGATGCTTCTTTCTATTTTTTAAAGGTCCGAAAAGCTCTAGTACTCGCGATCCTATAAACAAGTAAAGTATAAAAAATCTAAATGGTAACTACATTTACTTCAACTTTAAATGATTGTCTGTGTGATCTCAAAACTTAGAGCTTTTTGGAGGTTTAAAAAAAGAAATTACGCGTTTTAAAAATACGCAAAATTTCTTTTTTTGAACGTCTAAAAAGCCCTCAATCTCAAGATTTGACAAACATTTAAAATTGAAATGAACTCAATTTTTCAAAGTTTTTCGCGACTTTATCTTCCTGTCGAGGATCGAGTTTTGGAGCTTTCTGAACGGTTGAAAAGCCTAAACAGCTTCTTCAAAGCACGCGTAATTTCTTTTTTTAAGCATACAAAAAGGTCCAAAACTCGCAGTTTTACAACAATTGAATTGTGAGTAATTGCTTGTATTTGATTTACAATGTTTTTTAAATGGGGCAAATTTTGCCGCCCTTTTTAAATGGAGAGAACTTCAAACATATATATCTCAAGTAAACGATCAGCTACGATTGCAAACATGAAAGTTTTGAGCTCTACAAATTATTACCCAAGTCTCTGTTGAGACTGATTTTGTCGACATTTCACTTTGAATTAAAGTTGCGTCCTGCACACCGTGAGGATAAATACTGATACAGACTGTCATACAGGCCTTGAGTTCAACAGGTTTAATTAGTGAGTCTTACAGTGATTTCTTAATATATGTACATTTAATATAAATCTAAATGCCTTGCATTGCATACGTATCCATTTATAATAAATAATTACGGACAGCTTGCGGATTATAAAGTAGCAAGTTTACTGGAGGTTGATTAAATTGAATTACAAAGATTTTTTGGATGTGCGGGTCCCCCCATGCCCGGGGCTCCCTCGCGCCGCGGGCCCCGCGGAACCCTCGCTACGCCACTGGATTTGAGCCTTTCTTTGTCTAATATAATTTTGGGCACATTCACGAGTTAATACTGGAATCTAAACTATCTTAGATGTCGTGCGTTATCCATTTGTTTTCTAGAGTATTCCAAGATTTTTTATGTGAGGTTTTAACATCACTGTGATGAGAGATGTCTTTAGTTTTCATTTTTATTATTATTTTAATTTGAGTATTAAAATCTGCTAAGAAAGAGCTTAAAGAAATAATACTGTATTAAAGTTCCATCACAATTTGTTGTTTCTAATATTATCTTTTGCGTTTAGTATTGGAACTAAACTTGGTACCTAATCTAGATTTCAATCATTTTAGGAAATGGTAGAAAAGCATTTGGCCTAGTTCTTCAATTATATTAATTGTATATTAATACTCTTTGCTGAATTTCTAGTATCATTTTTTGCGTTTAGTATTGGAACTTAACTTGGTACCTCAACTAGATTTCAACCATTTTAGGGGCTATTAAAAAATCATTTGGCTTAGTTCTTCACTTATGCTGAATGTATATAAAATTTTTGCTGAATTTTAATATCTCTTAGAGAATTTTGGTAATATTTTATTAGCTCTGTCTTTTCCTATTTGCGCAGCTTTGGCCACCTGAATGGTAACAATGGTAGTTCTATTTACACCTAAAAATTATCGCCAAACCTATGTAGTACGGACAGAGATATTATTTTTTAAAATAATTTCTTGTTATTTATATATACTTTTCCCTTATACCACTATGTCTTCATTCTTACTTTTTTCTCTTACAATTAGTTCTAGCATGTTTTGGAAATTAAAAATAATCTGAAGGAGTTGGTTGAACAATATCGCGAATAGTAGTGTTGGAGTATTGTTGGTTATCTTCAAAGGAATCTTGACTCCAAAGCAAAAACGTCGACCATTTTTTATAGTTGCAAATGAAGGATAAAGGTTTCTTTATATAGGGGGGGGGGGGCAATTCCTGTTTGAGGTTACCTATCTTCCAGAATATTCATTCTAAAAAAATAATGTTCTTTAGTTTTATTTGACTGTATCTGCGCCTGTCCAGTCGTTTCTTATAGTTTGAGTTAATGTAAAATTTTTAGTGAGAAACTTGATCTTGACTCGATATTCAATTTACGATATTTTAAACCTCATACATAGGCATGTTTCAAAATGACAAATTTTTTATATGAGACTATGAATGTACATACAATAAATTGGTTATTTTATAAAATGATAGATTTTGAGTTTAGAGCATTTTTTTTGTTAATTTCTAACATCTGGCTTGGAATCCTAAGCCGAGCAGCCGTCGAAGAAACATCACTTGAAAATGCCAGCTGAGATATTGGCGAAACGTCATAAACATTTTTTTTCTACTGACGAACGGATTGAAAACCGGAAAAACACCAGTGCACATTCCATCATTCGTGAGAACCTACGTTACAACATATATATATACATATATATATATATATATATATATATATATATATATATATATATATATATATATATATATATATATATATATATGAAGTAAAATGCGAACAGTAATTGCAAACTTCGTTCCATCATATCCTTTCCGTGTTAGAAGTTGCACAGTTTGAATGAATTGCTACATATAATTTTTTTTGTATAGACCTCCTCTTCGGAGATATGGGCTCCCATAGAGCTGCTATGAAATCAAGTTTTTTACACATTATTATTGCACCACCAGGTATATTTCGTTTTTTTTAATATGATGTATACCAGATAAGACCATTCAAATTACTATCCAAGAAAGTGTTATGAATTAGAGCTGCAGGGACGGACTAGCTGTGACATTCATGGCCCCATTTTTTATGTCCTGTATGATAAAAACTTTAGCTAACGTTTTTCACATCCCTTTAACTATTAACTAAAAATTAAGTACTCTTCATTCATGTCGCTAATCCTAACCGTTTTCGAAAAAACGTCACTTAATTTACATTATGAATTTGGCGTATTTCGATAAAAGATACTTCCTATCAAATGTTCAACCTTCAACCTTATAATAAAAGAAATCCGATCCAAAATTAAAGTTTACCTCTGCAAAGGATGCTGTTTAGGTTTCATTACTTTTTAGTTCAATTTTACTCGTGTTCACACGTGACACATTTTACTGGCCCTTGCGCCTTTGGACAATCTAAAAAGGGACAGAACAGTAGTAGTACCATAGTCGTATCGTATAGTACTCGACGTATTGCACGTCTCCCGCTTATCGTTTTGCTCTCAAATATATTGACTCTCGCCTCAAAACTACTCCGAAATACAGTGATAGTGTCCCCGATTCCTGGTTCCTGTATGGTGAAGCTTGGAATTATTCTGGTGGCCACCAAGAAGAATTTAGTGAAGTGATTTCGTCTACAAGGTAGGCCATTTTAGTATTTGTGTCACGCTGTCGCCGTATTTTGTATAATTTCTCATCTCCTCAATTAAACCTATATACAGTCCACTCTTTGTCTCAACCCCCTACATATTTTTTGGCCACTTCGAACCGGATCTTCATTTTTTTTATTCACAAAATTAAAAATTTTCTTTAATAAATTAACATTTTGCAAAATTTTCTTTGAGAATGTACCATTTTTAGAATTTTATCGTTGGCCCTTTAAAAGTCTCGAAGGCGCACCTGTCACACGCAATTTCATGGTCGTACTCCCTCCATACCGCTGCATAAAATATTTGAATTTTTAACACATTGGAAACTACTGAAATTGCGTACCTTTAAAGAACAAAAAATAGTAATATTTTTTGTTGATTTATTTTATTAACTGGCTCTCAATTGGAAAGATAACAATATCGTTTATTGATTTGTTGTTTATTAAATATTGCTCGATTAGAAAAGTAAATAATAGATTTGAAAATGTCAAAACTGGATATATACATTGCTCGCAGAAATGCTGCTAATTCTCGCATTAAAGAATTATTGAATATCGCGGAAAAAGCTCAAACAGATCAAAATGTACGTTTACATTTTAAAATGCGCTATAAAATGTTAGAAAATATTAAGGATGATTTTGATAAAAATCATTCGAATATCGTTGATTTAATAGCAAGCGTGGAAAACAAAGATGCTCTTTTAAAAACCGAAGCCACTTTTAGGGAACTTGTCGATTTTGATTATTTTGAAATTCAGGCTATTTATTATAGTATTTTTGAATCTGAACCCCTTGTCAACTTAAATGTCTCTCATTCTGCGCCATCCCAAAATAATGGTAGGTTGCCCAAATTGGAAATACCGGTTTTCTCTGGTGATATTCGAACATGGAAAACCTTCTATGATTTATTTAACTCGCTCATACATACTAATTCCAATTTGAGCAACGTGGAAAAATTTAGCTATTTGATAAATTCTCTCGATAAAGCTCCGCTTGCTCTAGTTAAATGTACACCTTTATGTGATGCAAATTATTTAATTGCGTATAATGCTCTGGTTAATAGATACGAAGACCCTAGACTTATTGCTATAACTCACTGGCAAGAAATACAGGGTACTAAAAAACTGTCTGATGACTATTCGGTCAGCTCTTTGAGAAATCTCGTAGACAAGTTTGAAGAAAACTTGGCTGCTTTAAATAATTTGCATTACCCAGTCAAACAATGGGATTTTCTGCTATTTAATATATTAATGGAACGGTTAAATCACAGTTTAGCTACACGTTTTGAAATTGATTGTCATACTGAATTAAAAAACCCAGCAAATCGCTCAAATAATTTTGGTATTTTGAAGGACTTTTTACAAAAACATTGTGATGCTCTAGATGCTGTTTCTGTTACTTTTTCTCCAGTAAAATTACAGGTTCCTAAAAATAAAATAAAAACATTTCTAAACAATACCGATGGCAAAGAAAAATGCCCTGTTTGTAATAAGTTGCACCCCATTTATAGTTGTCAAACCTTTTTGTCAAAATCTCCTCAGGAACGGTATAATATAGTTAAAACTAAAAGAATGTGTATAAACTGTTTGGGTACAAGGCACCTTTCGCCTTCATGTACATCTCTTCGCACTTGTCGTAAATGTTCTCTAAAACATCATACACTTTTACATTTTGGTTCAGAAATTAAGCCCTCATCTTCTCAAATTGTTGTTTCTCATCCTCAGAGTTCTCAAGTTTTTTCTCATACAACCACGCATGCGCCTACTCAAGTTTCCCATTTGGCGGAAAGCTCTCTCGGTACAGGTGCATTGCAGTCACATTCAGATAAAGACAATTTGCCTAACAATAATTCTCCAGATGTTAACTCTTACGTTGCTAATTTACCTCGTAACCATACTGTTCTCTTGTCCACCGCGGTCATAGAAGTCAAAGATGCGTGGGGACAATTTCAAAAAGTCCGTGTATTACTGGATTCCGCAAGTCAGGCTAATTTTATTACTAAAAAGTGTTGTAAAAAACTGGGTTTGGATTCTTATTCTCTAAATATTTCCATAGGTGGGTTAGGACCTATGGCTACCAAGGCTACGCAAGGTGTTGCTTGCACAGTTCGTCCTCATTTTCATTGTGAACCTTGTTTAACTTTAGAATGTGTTGTTTTACCGCAAATCTGTGCCGATTTGCCATGCGCTGACTTACCAGTAAAACATTTTAAAGAATTTTTGAATTTAAACTTAGCTGATCCAAATTTTAATATTTCTTCTTCGATTGACATGCTCATTGGTGCTGAAGTTTTTGGCTCTTTATTGAAAGGTGAATCAATTTGTTTTGATCACCACAAACCCTCCGCTGTTAATACGTCTTTTGGATGGATACTTATGGGCAAAGTATCTCTTGAAAATAATTATCGTATAGGTACGTTTTGTACTTTAACTCAAATTGAAAATCGTATAAAAAGACTGTGGGAGCTAGATCAAGTAGCTCAAACCCCCAAGCTTTCTCCCGAGGAGAATGCTGCTGAACATATGTTTGTTGAATCTCATGATAGAACTCACACTGGTCGATACGTAGTAGCTCTGCCCTTCAAAAATTCCTCTTCTCCTAATTTTTGTGACTCTCGTGACATCGCTCTTCGTAGATTTTTAAACTTGGAGCGTCGTCTGAAAACTAATCCCTCGATTTATCAAGACTACTGCAATTTTATGCAAGAATATCTATCAGCTGGACACATGGAACTTATTGAAGATCCCTTAGAAGCACCCCACTCTTACTATATTCCTCATCATTGTGTTTTACGCCCAGAGAGTCAGATGACTAAATTAAGGGTCGTTTTTGACGCCTCTACTAAAGATGCAAATCATATATCATTGAATGACACTCTTTTAGTTGGCTCAAAACTTCAGTTAGATATTTTCACTCTGCTACTGCGCTTTAGACTTGGCGCTGTAGGGTTTACAGCTGATATCAAGCAGATGTATCGTCAAATTTTGGTTACTAAAAGTCACTGTGATTATCAAAGAATCTTATTTCGCTTCTCCCAAGACGAATCTATTAAAGATTATCGTTTACTAACAGTGACTTACGGTGTATCTTCGGCTCCATTGTTGGCGATTCGTACTCTTCAGCAACTGGCTAGTGATTACCAGGCAAATTATCCTCAAGCCTATCAAGCATTGAAAAATTCGATTTATGTTGATGACTTGATCTGCAGTTGTGATACTGTTAGCGAAGCTGTACAGCTTCAACAGGAGCTCGCCGAGCTCTTGCGACTTGGTGGTTTCGAGCTGAGAAAATGGGCCAGTAACAATCCACAGTTATTGACTCATTTACCGCAATCTTGGCTGCAAATTGATCCTCTTTCATTTGATAATGATCAGGAAAATATGGTGAAAATTCTGGGACTTCAATGGCAACCCAAATTGGATATCTTTACGTATAACGTAAGTGTTAGTGAAACCTCCTGTACAAAACGTAATATTTTGTCAGATTTAGCTCGCATATTTGACCCTGAAGGATTTTTAACCCCAGTTGTCCTTTTCGGTAAACTTATAATACAAAAACTCTGGGCACTTGGGCTTCAGTGGGACGACATCCCACCTGAAGACATTGTAATTAAGTGGCGCAAATTTAAGGGTGAATTGCCTCTACTGTCTAATTTTCAATTACCTCGTATTCTCCTCTCTCTCGATTATTTGTTTTGTGATATTCATGCATTTTGTGACGCTTCCTCTTACGGCTATTCAACCGTTATATATTTTCGATACGAAACGTCCCAAAATCAAATAAAAACTTCTTTTGTAGCTACAAAATCTCGTGTTGTGCCATTGAAAACGATTTCTGTTCCTCGTTTAGAATTGTGTGCAGCCGTACTCCTTTCAGATCTCTTGATTTCGGTTTTGTCTGCGTTTGAAGACAAGATTGATTTTCGTCGGATTTATGCGTGGTCAGATTCGACTGTAACTCTATCCTGGATAAAATCGTCTCCTCATAAGTATAATACTTTTGTTTCCAATCGTATTACTCATATCCAAGAAAAGGTTGCTCCTACTCGTTGGTTTTATATTCCTGCCGAACACAATCCGGCAGATTGTGGTTCTCGAAGCTTATTACCCTCTCAATTCCTTGACCATTCGCTATGGTGGGCGGGGCCCTTTTTTCTCTCTGAATCTGAAGAGCTTTGGCCAGATTCTTGTCGAACGTTCAAGTTCACGGAAACTACTTTGGAGCGAAGAAAGGCCATTTTGTCTACCTTAGTTCGATCTAAGGACTTCCTTTTAGATCTTCTTGATAGATTTTCTTCCTGGAATAAAATAACGCGTATTCTTTGTGGATTTCTACGTTTTATTTCGAATAGGAAAACGCAAGATACTCTTTCAGAACCATTTTCCGAAACTCTCATGTGCTTATTTAAGTACATTCGAAATGTTATATTTCTTGTTGAACCGGGTATCCTGAGGGTGGGCGGACACCAATCGTACTCCCATCTATCTTTTAGAACGTTACATCCCGGCCAACAAACCCTTCAGCATTTGATTGCTCAAAAATTGTGGATCTTATATCCTAAGAAACCTATTCGTTTGCTTTCTCGTTGTTACAAGTATATAACAATCATTCTCAAGTCTTCTCAGCCTACTATGGAAGGTATTCCTGAGGCTCGTTTTATTTTTTATTTATCTCGCGTTGTTGGTACCCAAATTTTCTCTTACACAGAGTGTAACACAGTTTTAGTCTTAATTGAAGCGTTGGTAAATGTCCGACATCTTTTAAGTTTAGGTTTAAACGATCTTAAAGCTCGTACATCGGAACATTTTTTGAATTTGGAACCCTTAAACTCCTTTATGGAACCGGACTTGACCTCGTTTACGCTCGGACAATTGTCTCGCTTTCAATTACTACAAGCCTTACATCAGCATTTCTGGGTAAGGTGGAACAAAGAATATTTACACACTTTGATGCAACGCAGCAAATGGACTGAGTCGTCAGTTCCTATTCTCAAGGATACTCTCGTGTTGTGCAAAGACGAACACGCACCGCCCTTAAAATGGCATTTAGGCCGGGTGTTAGAGGTGCATCCGGGTGCGGACGGAGTTACGCGCGTTGTGACTGTGCGTACCGCGCAGGGTAATTTCAAAAGACCTGTAACTAAAATATGTCCCCTACCTCAAAATTAAAATTATATTTTTTTTTTGGTTTATTACTCTACTTTAAGTTTTTTTTTATTTGGATGGTACAGAAATATTTTTTTTCTTTTTGTTTATAAAATGTCTCATTTTAGGTGGGCGGTATGTTTAGGTTTCATTACTTTTTAGTTCAATTTTACTCGTGTTCACACGTGACACATTTTACTGGCCCTTGCGCCTTTGGACAATCTAAAAAGGGACAGAACAGTAGTAGTACCATAGTCGTATCGTATAGTACTCGACGTATTGCACGTCTCCCGCTTATCGTTTTGCTCTCAAATATATTGACTCTCGCCTCAAAACTACTCCGAAATACAGTGATAGTGTCCCCGATTCCTGGTTCCTGTATGGTGAAGCTTGGAATTATTCTGGTGGCCACCAAGAAGAATTTAGTGAAGTGATTTCGTCTACAAGGTAGGCCATTTTAGTATTTGTGTCACGCTGTCGCCGTATTTTGTATAATTTCTCATCTCCTCAATTAAACCTATATACAGTCCACTCTTTGTCTCAACCCCCTACAGATGCATTTTAGAACTTGTCAACTTCCACATTGCAGACACATTGATTCTTTACTTGGATTTGAATTTACTGATTTTTGAATTTCGTGGTGTAATTAATTATGAAATAATTCGAAATATGGAATACACGTTTATTGAGTCTGCAGATATGCATCTGATGTCTGGTCTAGCATCTTGCAATTCCATTTAATAGGGTAATATTATTAAATTTCTTCTTAATTTTAGGAAATTTTGAGAAAAGAAGTACACATGCTGGTCGAGGAAGAACAGTACGTACGCCGTAATTAGAGGAAAACATTTTAAATGCTGTAGATGACACTCCTTCAACGAGCACTTGAAAATTATCAACGCAGTTTAATACGTCGAAAATAATAGTACATGAAGTTCTCGCTAAAACAGCTGTTATATCCATATCATTTGAAAAAAGTTCATAAACTGATTCCTGAAGATTTTCTCCGTAGAATGCAGTTTGCAAAAGGCTATCGGATCAGCAACGAAATAATGTAAACTTCATTAGCACTATTCTCTTCACAGATGAAGCAGTGTTTACCAAAAATGGTATCATAAATGTATACAATTCACATGTATGGACTGATGAAAATCCTCATGCAACTATTGTTTCACATCATGCACATCAGGTCCAATTAATTAATGTGTGGGCAGGAATCATCGGCAATTTTCATGTTTTCACGATTTAGTAGAGCACTTATCAAGTGAAACTCGCCGAAACATATACTATATGCACTATGGGGCACTATCTCATTTCAGCGTTGGTGTGAGGAAGCACCTGAACAACGTCTATCCAAATCGTTGGATGGATAGAGGAGGACCTATTACCTGGTCTCTTCGATCTCCCGACCTAACGCCGTTGGATTTTTACCTGTGGGGACACCTCAAACCTGGGTATAGTCCACTCCGATCGATAGTAGGGAGGAACTTCTACGGAAAATCACGTTTCATTGTAATCAAATAAGGAACAATGCTGAGATAATGTGGCGGATACAGCAGTCTTCACTTCGTCATGCCCGCGAGTATATCAGACTTCACGGAGCCCATGTTGAATCCTCTTACGAAGTTCTTAACTAAGCAGTTAGTTTAACTTTTTATTGAAACTATGGTGACAGGGGAAAAATCCTCTTTTTCATATTCAACCCGACAGAAGTTAGGGGACTAAGAGTGCAAATAAAATGACGTTTTTTTGAAAACGATTAGGATTAGCGACAGAGTATTTAATTTTTAGTCAATAGTTAAAGTTGTGTAAGAAATATTGTCCAAAGTTCTTATCACACAGGGCTTAAAAAAATAGAGTCATGAGTATCACAGCTAGTCTGTCCCTGTAGTTGTGAATAATTCATAACACTTTCTTGGAGAATAATTTGAAAAGTTTTACCTCATATATTTCATATTAAAAAAAAGTTGGAATATACCTGGTAGTTTAATAATTATGTGTAAAAAACTTGATTCCATTGCAGCTCTTTGGGAGCCCATATCTTCGAAGAGGAGGTTTACGCAAAAAGTTTATATGAACTTGTAGTATTCCTTTCACATGTTTTTTCATATTCGGGAGTTTTCCCACACATGTACTCTGTATATGTAGTAAAAAAACTTATTAATAGACGAAAAGAAAGGTAAACGCCTATATGCGATTTACGTTCTAACTCAGGTTCGACATAAATACAATTTTACTTTTTAAAGGATATGGTGGGGGAGTTTATTGTAAGTTTTAATCGCGTTGTAAGTAAAGCTGCATTGAAATTGTCCATAGTTAATACGAGGAACAACAAACAGACTAGGATTTCGAGTATTGAAAGCATACATATCACAACTGCGAATAAGTTTTTCATAAAAAATCGACAGTCCAACAATAAAAGGTGTAAATCGAAACATTCTTCTAAATTTAAACAACCGGTGTGCCCAAAAATCGCAGAAATATGATCAAAATTCCGGAGATTATAAGAAAATCTCACGAAGGTATTCTGAAGACATCGAAAACTATTTCTGTCTCTTTGAAGCAAAATGTATATATAGTAAGATGGGCTGGAAAAAATCAGCGACTCAGTTAATTCTAACTTAATAGCCGCATCCAAAATATCCATGTTACAAGTACAGTGTTCAAAGATGGACAAATGAGTTTTGAATTAGCGAACAAACGTAATTTTTAACCGACTTCTAAAAGAAGCAGGTTCTCAATTCGTATGTATTTTTTTTTATGTATGTACACCAATTACTCCGGAATGGCTGCACCGATTTGAATGAAATTTTTTGCATTACGTTCAAGAAATTGCTGCGGTGGTTCCATATTTTTTTAGATGAAATTAGTGCAGTAAAATCCAAGATGGCGCTTACAATATGGCGGCCAAAAAAATTAATTTTGTCCAATTTTCTCCAAAATTGGTATGAAGGAATTTTCGGGGTTGTACCCAACGAATCTGAAATTATTTTTAAAAAATTCAAAATGGCGGATCTAATATGGCGGACAAAAAAATTTAAATTTGTCCAATTTTCTCCAAAATTGGTACGGGGGAGTTTTCGGTGTCGCACATGACGAATCTAAAATTATTTTTGTCCAATTTTTTTCAAAATTAATATGGGGGAGTTTTTGGGATAGCACATTACGAATCTGATATTATTTTTAAAAAAAATTAAATATGGCGGATCTAAGATGGCGGATTAAATATTCTGCATCTCTGGATTTTGTCTAAAGTCAGTATTGGGGGATTTTTGTTAGTGGTGTCCCAAAAATTTTACATTTTTCGACTTTCTCCAAAACTGATATAGAGGGTTTTTGAGAACGTAAATTATGAATTTAACAGTATAGCTGACTAAAGATTTTACATTTTTCGATTTTGTTCAAATGTAGAACTGAATCGTTTTTGAGGATGTAAATAGCGAATATAAAATTATTTTAAGAAAATCTAATACGTCAGATGCAATATGAGAGTTTAGAAATTTTAAATTTCTGGATATTATCTAAAATTGGTACTGGGGGGCTTTGAAGGGTTTAGATTTAGATTAGATTAAGACGTTACAATTATTTTTTTGAAATTCAATATGGCGGATCTAATATGGTAGGAAGAAAATTTTACCTTATTGGCATTTTTTCAAATTTGGTATTAGGGGGTTGGGGATGGTGTATTACGAATATGAAGTTAATTTTTTACCACTATTAGGTTAATAAGATATTGTATCTTGAAGGACTAAAAATTTTACACTTTCCCGTTTTATATAAAATTGATATTGCGGGGTTTTTGGGGCGTACAAAAACTCAATATACAATATGAAATATATCGGGTTAAAAAAGTTACGTCTCAAATTCTTTAAATATCGATATGGGAAGGTCTTGGGGGCTATATTACCAATCTAAAATTAATTTGAAATTTAAGAGAATGGATTTACTATGACAGACTAAATATTTGTTTGACACAATTTCATTGATATTTGGAGAACTCTAAGAATCAAAGAATTTTTAGGGGTTCATTTTACGATGATTTATAATTCTGGATAAAATGGGCACTTTTTTGCCACCTTGGAGTCATTGCGAGGTACACTAATCTTGATTAGCACTTAGTTCAAATAATTTATGAATGTCAATGAATTCAAAACTAAAAATCGAAAAATAAAATTTTTATAAAAAAAATTGAACCGACTTCTAAAATTGCGCTAAAAAGTGAAAAATAACTAGAAATTTTTATATAAAATTGAAATTTTTGAAGTCGGCGCCTAATTATTTCTAAATGAAACAAATAACTACTAATATATACAAATTATGGTAAGAAATCAATTACAAATAAAGTATTTTAAATCTATTTATGCGAATCACATTTTGTCAGGTATTAGTTTGGCGCCGACTTTAAAAATTTCAATTTCATATAAAAATTTATAGTTATTTTTCACTTTTTAGTGCACTTTTAGAAGTCGGTTCAATTTTTTATAAAAATTTTATTAAAAGATAAATTATTTTCTAACATGTGAATAAACTGAGATTCATGCAAACCACGAGAGGCTTTAAATTTACATATTTACAGTAATAGAAATATCCAGTAATTTAGGAATATTTAGCCGTGCTTTATCCTTTCCGAAAATAATAAGTTGTGTCGAAAATTTTTTAAAATTAATTTGTCAATTTTCCAAGACAACCGCAAATATAATTTGTATACTTGCTGTATTTGAAAGTATATTTAAAATTAGGCAGACGCAGATGGCAGCGCCATTTCAAATCGTTTTGCGCATATCCAACGTCGCGACGCCCAAACTAATGAATCGACCGTATGTTAGTCAGGCACACGTCTTCAGTCAGAAGGCTAGCTCTTATTATTTATAAAAATGAGTGAATATCATATTACTTCATCTCCTCAACATTCAGAAGTAGTTTCAGAAGAGAACGATGTAAGTTCTATTAAAGAAACTACGCTTTTAAACAACACAAATACTGTAAAAAATAATTTTAAATCAGCTTATATTTCCGTACAAAAACAAAACAAACCGATAGCACGAGGCCGAAAAACATTTGCCTTTTGGACTTTAGTATGTCTTTTGTTTGTGTTAGCTATAGGAAATTTAGTACTGACGATGACTATACTGGGTGTTTTAAAACTAGGAAATGGCATGCAGAGTATCGAATTATTATCGAAAGAAAACTCTATAAAATTATTTGGTGATGTAGATTTAGATCGTATTTACAAGCAAGATGGTATTATAGAAGGTTATAATGGAGAAAACATGGACATTACTGGTGAAGATAGTTCGATTCTTATAAACCTCTATTCTCGCATAAATAGAATATTAAACAAAGTTAAAATTGATAAAAATGAAACTACTTTCTATGGATTTAGTTTATTCGAAATTAAAAACAAGCATAAGGAGACCTTGTTTAATGTCAATAATCCTGTGTATAATAACTTAAAAAATGTTAATAATTTCGTAACTAAAGGAATGGGGACTAACAAAATTCGAAGTACTCTGGACGAAAATTTGAAGATTGAAGGAGAAAATGTTCATCTAAAGGGAAATGAAGGGGCAAAGCTAGAAGGTAATTGATTTTAATGCAAAACTAAATATAAATTATATATAGGTATACGGAGTATTGGAAAAATGGGGGAAAAGAGATAATATAATTTACAAGCCTTATGTATTTTGATAATTTTGGATTTTTCTACAAATTTTTCATTAATATTATTTACCATACTAAGCTGTTTTGAAAATAGAAACATTTCAAGAGTGTTAACATATTTCTAAATTTTAAATTTGATCAGAAAATCGACGGATACATCTTCGAAAGCATACGATTATCCAAGAGGGGCTGCAACCTATCAGAATTTCGCAATTACCTACGTTCCGCTATTTTATCACGTTTGTTAATAGCAATTTACAAAAAAAAAACTTAAATTGGCAATCCTAATTTGAGGGGAAATTTCGTTAATTTGTATTAGTAATTTCTGTTAATTGTTTTAATTATACTTTTTGCCTTATTAATTTTTCACGAAAATACTTTTTAAATATTTTTTTATTTTACCACTCATTTTCGTAGAAAATCAAACTTTAAAAATTAGGATAATTGTGACGAAAGTTAGTTTAATTGATTCAGCAATAAGTTTGTATTAGTAAAATCCTAAAAGGGAAATTAGGATGTTACTAATACAAACTTATAATTATTGATCGCCAACAAGTTACGGCTGAATCAATTAAACTAACGTTCGTCACAATTATCCTCATTTTTCCTCATAATCCTATATACGAGGTTTGTCTCAAAAATATCGCGCCTGCATTCATATCTCCGCGTCAAAACTTCTGAGCGACCTCTGTGGGGCATGGGCGTCACCAGTAAGTCTTCACGAACTTGATGTGCGGAGTTACCGACTGGACGTGTTAGTTCGTGAACGGTATGAGTTTGTTTACAGTGTATTTTTTTCGTTCGTCGCATTTTGTTATTGTAAAAAATGACCGAAAAATTAGATTAACGAATTTGCATCATGGAAAAACTTGCTCGGAAACAATTAATATGATGAATAAGGCATTTAGAGAAACAAAGCAACAGTCTTCACAGTAGAAGCATTCCGAATCGCCAAGACTAAAAAAAAGCACGTCAAAGTCGGAGCAAAGTGAAGACAATGTCGACTGTTTTCTTTGATTATTTGTTGTGCACCACTAATATGCTCCGAGAGGTCACACGATCACTAAAGATTACTACGTTGAAGTATTGAAAAGATTGCGTGACGCAGTCAGAAGAAAACGGCCATAGCTTTGGACAAGCGGTGATTGGCTGCTTCACCACGACAATGCGCCAGCGCATTCATCGAACCTTGTGCAGAAATATTTAACAAATCACCAAGTCATACAGCTTCGCCAGCCTCCGTACAGTCCCGACGCAGCTCCCTGCGACTTTTGGCACTTTTCCAGATTATGCCGCTTAAAGGACATCTGTTCGATGACAAAGAGACGGTTGAAACTAATGCGACGAATGCACTGAAGGCAATTCCGAATACTGACTTCCAGGACAGCTTCAGGAAGAGGAAACACCGCCGGACACGTGTTATTCAATTAAATGGGGACTACTTTGAAGGATGTCACTCACCGGATGATAAAGAATAACACCAATGGGGAAATATGAAGGTAGGCTCGATACTTTTGGGACAAACCTCGCATTTTTAGCTAGCATAATGTAGGACTAAAATGTCCCTATTGAATTTCCAGGACTAGTTTCAAAATAATTTTAATGTAGTCAAATATAAAATATATCGAACTTTTTTCAAATCAGCCCCCAGCACATTCAGTATTTAGATGTCCATGTTCCATGATATTGATATTATCTATTCCAAACACTTTTCCACTTAATAGGTTTTTTAAATCAACGAAATCTTATTTTCAAACATTTATATCTCGAAAACGAAATAATTTAGTTGAGGGATGAGGTACATAATACAATATAATCCGAAATCTAAATCACACGTCTTGTCGATGGAAAAAATAACTTATCCATTCTAAAACATTTTTGAGCCACTCTGTACCTAATATTTTTTTATTAAGTGCATTTTAAAAATTACACATATCCTTTAGCATTTGGAACTGTTTCAGAGCTTGGCACCCTTAGTGAGATAAACCGATATGCTTTGACTATATTTTTTAGACATATTGGTTTCGCGAACCCCATATTCGGTTAATTGATCTAAGACAATGGGAAATTCACATAATTTTCCCCTATTGGAGTGATACTCTATGCAAAGATGGAGGTCCAAAGTAATGTCATTTCATAGAAATAAAAAAAAATAACATGAAAGGGTGATATTCACAATTTTTTACTTACAACATTAAATTCAAAAATCGACTGTCGATTTGCTTAGATGTCTATCAGTTGACACTATTTTCATTCTTCCACCTTATCTTTCAGGGTATCCGGAAAATACATATACAACGTTTGATAATAAACTCTTGACGTCGACATAGGTCGATTAAGGCCAACTTAGTTATATCCAATACCGTTTAGGCGGTAGAAGACGTGGAAGATTTAAGAAAATATCCCAAATTTCTCAAAAACGTGGTAACTAAATCTTCATTGGATGACCGGTTTTGCCAGGAAAAAAATATCAATCACATGCATACAACAATTTAATGTAATATTAAAACAATTTTTAAAATAAATGTTGGAAGCATATGTTTTTATTTTAAAAAGAAAGAAAAAACTAATTAAAAAGAAAACATTAAATAGGCAAAAAACACTTATTAACTTTTTTTAAAAAATGACTCAATAATTCTTCGCGAGTGTTCACCGGAGCCTTGTATACCCCACAAAAAGAAGTCACACATATTTAACTCTGGAGAACGTGATGGCCATCTTACTGGTACCTCACTGCCTCTTCTAATCCATTGGTTAGGTAAATATTGCCGAATAGCAACAGAATAATGGGGTGAATACCATCGTGCATATAGTCGTCACCGAAGTAAAATAGGCAAATTTTCTAGAACTGGTAATATGTTTTTTCAAAAAATGTAAATAAATATTTCCATTTATCCTGCCTAGAATCACAATAGAACCAGTAAGGTAGCGATCAATAATACCTTATCAAAAATTTATTTTAAAGTAATTCTGATGGTGTTCAATATTAGTGGCATGTGAATTTTCATCCGCATAAACATGTTCGTTGTGCAGGTTGGTGATTCCAGATTTTATAAAGCACGCTTGGTCAGTAAACACATTTTTCTATCAAAATTTAGATCACGCGTTCTTTTGTTTCGAATAATTTCACAAAATATAAGGCGCATTTGAGGATCAATCAGTAAAAGTTCCTGAACGTGATATGGGTGTAACAAATATTCTTTTAGAATACTATTTACAATAGTTTTAGAGATATCCTACTCACATTCTAAGCGATGGGTACTCACTCTTGGTTTTTCTTAATTCTTTTCATAATTTCCTCTTCTTCAAATACCACCTCTACCTTCAAATTTTTTCTCAAAGTGCCCATTTCTCGGAGATAACGCTCAATATTGGCAAATGTTTGATGGTTTGGTATTCGGCACTTAGAAAACATCTCCATGTAAACCCTAACACTTCCACGTTCATTTCCTTAACAAAATCCATACACCAGGATCAAATCAACCTTCTCGGAGTACGTGTAGTTGTCCATGTTTAATAGTTAAATATGCTTAGAAATTTAAAATGTTGATCTTACGTTAGCCGACTTCTTAAGACACTATTGACATTTTCTCAATATCAAATTATTAAATGCTATAGCACCAAAGTCACTCGAAAAAATGTGTATGCATGTAATTGAAAATATTTTTTCCTGTCGAAACGGCTCATCCAACGAAAATTTTTCAAGAAAAAAGCTTCCAAATATATACGATTATTCGATAGAAATATCTAGGTTGTCATAACGTTGACATAAAAAACCAGTAGCAATATTTAGAAGTGACGTCACTTTTATAGCACTTACACTACTTTATAGCTGGTTGATATACCACAGAAAATGTTATATTATGATGTTTGACCACACTCCAAAAATTACTAAATTCAGTTACCATGTTTTTAAGAAATTTGAGAAAAAGCAATATTTTGTTAAAACTTTGACGTCTTCTACTGTCTAAACGAAGCACTATCGGATATAACCAAGTTCGCTTAAATCGACCTATTTTGACATCAAGAGTCTGTCATCAAACGTTGTGCAGGTATTTTCCGAACACCCTATATAGAAAAGAAAAATAGTAGCATAAAAATTCACCATGAAAGTAAATTTTCAAAGCTGGATTTAACAAAAATGCATATTGTGATGTCAGTAATCAGTTAGTAACTAAAAACAATCTTATTCACATATCTTCTGTTTTAAAATGTATCGACAAATTTTTTAAAAACTTAAAAAATACATTATTTGAAAGTTTGACATATAAAAAGTTCATACTTTTCTTATTAGGCTTTATTTAGACAGGTTTCTTCGTTAACTTATATAAATATAACAACCACTATTTTGTAGCAAGAGAAATAGTATGGAGTGCTGATCAAGACATCTATCTAAAAAGTATCAATGGATCCATAGTCCTAAGTGGAAAAGAAGGCACTTACATAGATGTGGAAAGAATACCAATTGCAAAATTAGACAGGACAAATTATGTTACCGCTCAGTTCAAGATTTGCGTTTGTATGCCTCAAGGAAAGTTATTTAGAGTGCCAGTAGCTAATGCTAATGATCCTGTTTATTGTCATCAAGTAGATATGTCAGCCCAATATAATCCTTGCATGTAAATGGTATTTTTATTTACAACCTTGTCAGGTTCAAAGCATCAATTACACTTATCATTCGATAATCATTGAACAAGCATGACTTTTTCATAAATCTTTTTGTAATAATAAAGAAATGGAGAAATATTACAAAAATACTGAAAGGCCATTCATGTAAAAACTTTGAACAGACGCACTTTTTTATTAGTCACACCAGTTAACAAAACAATATCAATTATATATAACCGATATTTTTCTGTCAACTGTACCAACAGATTGGTATAATTTCTTAGACACTAAAAGACAGATTCACCAAAAAGGTTTAAGGCTTAGATTTAATTGCTATGGAAGTTAGATTTTCTAGCTAGCAGGTTTTGTTTTGCTTATGATATCGTTATAATTTGTATTATATATGACAACAAATAAACTTCTATTAAGGGTAAAAACATTAGAAATAAAACCTTAAAATCAGTCAGAGGCGAACTGCTCTCCTGAAAATACACAAAATTTTCTATTTTTCCTGGTAATAAATAAAAATTATTTTTCTATCCTTGTATTTTTAAAGTTCAAAACTTACTTGACTATGGCCGCACTTGTCAATTAGGCCTGTTTTAAAGTTAGACCTTGTTAGTAAATTAAGGGGTTAGTGATTATATCAAGATATGGATGCCAATTTCTCGTAAACGAGAAAAATTTTGATAACAAAAGGTTTTCGACTATTTTAATCATCCTTAGCAAATCAAAAAGAAAATTTTAATCGACACTTTTATCGTTCAATTATACCAATTTGAATATAGATGCAAAATTATTGTATAACGTGTAAAATTTTTCTTTAAAAATCGCTGTAGAGCGGATTCGACTATTTTGGTCATCTTTGGTGCTCTAGGGAAAATGGTCGTTATCAAAAACCCCTCCGTTTAGAACTTAGATCTTCTAGTTGGCAAACTTTATTTTGTTGAGGATAGTGGTTTAATTTAAATTGGATACGTCAACAAATAAACGCTTATATGAAAATCCTAAAGATGAAAACCTAATGATAAATCGTTGAAGTCGGTAATAAGGATAGATGTCTCTCAAAAATATACAAAATTTTAAAGTTGAAAAGTTGCTTGACTGATCGTTGCACTGGTCAATTTAAACCCTGTATTGTCAACTTAGACCAGTTTTAAAGTTAGATCATGTTAGTGAATTAGGGAACATTTCTCTTTGGCGACTCAAACTGTTACAGTCAAATTCACAAAGGTGATCCCAAGAACCTGATCTACGTACCATGAAAGATAGACTTTCTAGTTCGCCAGTTCTGTATTGCTTATGACATGGTTATAATTTGTATTAAATATGTCAACAAATAAACGCTTCTAAAGGAATATTGAGAATAAAAACTTAGAAATAAAGCCTTAAAATCAGTAATAGTAATAATTGCCTCCCAAAAATAAAGAAAATTTTCCATTTTTTTGGCCAAATTTCTTTGTACTTGTATTTTCGAGTTTCAGCCGTGGACGATTTATCGTTGCAGTTGTCACTTTAAACCCTCTACTATCCACTTGGTCTGATTTTAAAGTAAAATAACGTTAGTGAATTAGGGGGTCGCCCCTCTAAATCACTGATATGGTCTAACTTTAAAACTTGTCTCAACTTACATTAGACAGTTTGAATTGATACATGTAACAATAAGTCAAACAAGTTTTAAATCTTAAAAATACAACTATTAAAAATAAATTTCTCACTCAATTAAGAGTGGTTATATTTATTTCGGGAACCAACTGGATCTAACTTCCATGACAACTAGAACTTTTTTAGTGAATCTAGCTGTTAATGTTGAAATTGACGTTTTCAATTAAATTTTAAGTTTTTCTTTTTTGTTTCATTCGTTTCGGGTATCATCAGAAAATTTTTTTACACAGTTCAGAAAAATATTTACATGAAAAAAGCCTTTTCTTATCTATACATTCGACATAACTTAAAAATGTTTTTAATAACTGTAGTATTATATTCTAGAGCACCGAGTATGCCTGAAATAGTTGAAAAGCTCTCTGATGCGATTTTTAAATAAAAATTATATAATTATACAGTAAATTTGTTTACACATTCAAATATATAGATATAATGGAGGGACGACAGCAACAATAAAGTTCTTACGTGCATGTCACTGCAGCACTTTTAAAGAATATAAAAATTAACCAGGCTTTAACGTGTTAAAATATGAAAAAAATCTAAATTGTAAAAATGTGTTTGGACCAAAAATGTTAGAGAGAAATTTTTCTATACTGGTCACCGTATATTCTAAACCTTAAATTAGATTGATTAAATCAAAGATAATTGAAATATTGTCTATTACAGTGAAACTCTTACAGCCAGATTCACTAAGAAGGTTTAAGACTTAGACCAGATCTAGTTGCCAAAGTGTTAAATCTTTTAGTTGTCCAGTTTTGTTTTACTCGTGATATTGTTACAATTTGTACTGTATTAGTCAACAAAGAAATACATATAGGAATATTAAGGATAAAAACCTAAAGATTAAAGCCTTGAAATCAGTAAGAGGAATAAACTGGTACTTACATTTTTCTTTTATTAGTAGTGTTTATAATTATTTTTGGGAGAAAACTATTTCTATTACTGATATGGAGGCTTTATCTCTAGATTTTTTTCCTTAATATTCCTGTATAAACGTTTATTTGTCGACATGTGTAAACAAATACAAAAATATTATAAGCAAAACAACACTGGTCAACTAGATCTAACTTCCATAGCAACTAGATTGGGTCTAAGTCTTATACCTTCTTAATGAATCTGGCTGTTAATGTTTACATTGACATTTTGAATTTAGTTTCGTAATTTTTTAATAAATAAATACTCAAATGTATTTCAATCAAACAAGATTTGCCCTCTTTGTGCCAATATAGTTATCAGTTTTTGCTAAAGTAGTGATGTTTCAAGATTAAGGTAACTAATTTAATAATTTTTTTCCCAATGTAACGAAACTGGTATGGTACAAGATTAGGGCATCTACTAAAGAGTAAAAACATATAATTATGAAATAATTTATTGAATGTAGTTTTACAATTAGATAAGACCTCTTTTTAGTTGGTTTCAATAACACAGATCAGTAGTATTGGATTTAACATTAAAGTGGAAAGTTACTATCAGTAATAATGACCACTAAAACCTAATTAAAAGTGTACTATCTCGACTTTTTTCTGTATATTCAACAGTGGAAAATTATAAAAACGCACAATTCTATAAACATAAAAGTTTCAATTTATTTTAATACCATAATAAGATTAAATTTAATCTATTTCTACTGCGTCTCCATGCTTTCATCTGCTTCAGCTTCTTCCATTTCTTCATCACCATCGCCTTCAGCTTTTTCTGGAGGGTTTTCATAGGCTTTGTCCAATGGAGAAACCACTACACCATCCCAAACAGACATTTCCTTAGCAATATTATTACTACCTTCCATGCCCAAAATTTGTTTATATCCACCATGAGATAGAACTCTAAGCAAGGTTTGCGCAGTAAGGCAGCAAATATCTTGCTGTTCCAAAGACATAGCTGTGTGAATTCTGAGGCTGACACCTTCACAAGGATCAGTGATACCAGCTGAACCAGGTAAGAATAATCCAGCCGCAAGGAGCTGGAATACTCTGCGGAAAGCTACATTTATTGATAAAGCTTGGCGACTAGGATTATGCATAATAGAAAAATGGGCCAATAAATCCAACATCCATGGTGTCAAAGGTTCAAAGCCTTCAAATCTGCCTCTTACATCACGAAGCAAACGGATCAAAACTTTAATGGATGAATGATGTGCATTTTCCTCAAACCATCTACTGTGACGAATGGCGGCCAAATGGCTGAGCATAATTTTCTGGTCCAAATGGATTTCTGGATCAAGTTTGCGAATGTTGTGGTGTAAAGTAGTAACCAACACTCTGACGCTGGCAAAAGCGTTACGGATCTCGAGTCCACGCTCGTTTGTAGTATGAACCAATTGTTCGCCTTTAGGTACTATTTCATTTTTCATGAGATTTTTCAGATCTTCTTTAACTTTATTGCCAAGGGCCTCTACAGCTTCTTTAGTAGGGAGGGTTTTAAGAATAACGACGATATCTGCAACGTTGTGCCCAGTGACCATAGTTCCCTTTTTAAATGATCCAACTTGACGTACTTCATCCAATTGCTAAAAAAAACAATATATTAGACACAATAGCTATATATAATCCAACAGATAAGTTACACTAGTACAAATTTACGATCATCTTCAATTAGTATTTTCCTTTAGTAAAATGGGCAAGTTGCGAAATTGAGCTGACAGAGACAAACAGATTAACTATATAACATATTATTTCGCCAAAACCACAAAAGGCAACCAAACTTAAATCTTTTTTGAATCGTAACATACAATATAAAAAAATTTGTTGTATTTTTGCCTTTACCCTGTTTCCGACTTAGTCGACGATACTTTCTAATATATAAATTTCATCAGTTTTCAGCTCTGTAAAATGACACCTGTCAAAAATTAGGCTCAACAAGTGTGGCTGCAAGTCCATTCCAGACTTCTCTGATGATCTAAAACATCTACTGTACTATGGTTTAATGAGTCTTTATGGCCTCCATAAAATATTAAAATTTCATCAAATTATACAAGTCGGTTCAAAACCTAGAGCCAAAAAATGTGTAAAATTACATGATTTTCGGGATGGTATTACATAGCATTCAACTAATTCAGTCGAATAATAGTCTTTATTATTCTAAACATAATTAGGTCCTGAATATATGAGCGAACCTTTTTCTATAATCTATAATCCATTTATTTATATGATAAAACCAATATTTTCCGAGCGAAGCCGCGACGGGTAATTGTTTTTATTATTCTAAACATAATTAAGTCCTGAATATATGAGCGAAATTTTTTCTATTATCTATAATCCATTTATTTATATGATAAAACTAATATATATATATATATATATATATATATATATATATATATATATATATACATATATATATATATATATATATATATATATATATATATGAAGTAAAATGAAAACTTCGTTCCAACCATATCCTTTCCGTGTTAGAGGTTGCACAGTTGGAACAAATTGCTAAGGAACACAATTAATCCTATTCCACCCCCATTGAGATGATGGCCCACTTGTACCACCATACCGAGAAGAAAGTCAAAACTTACCCTCCCCGCCACAGTGATACGGCAGAGGTACATGTTTCGTCTCTACTAGACTCATCAGGGTACCGACATGCACCTGGCTGTGCAAAGGACACATTGGAAGGAAGCATGCAAATACTGAACGCGGCTTCGCCGACCTCCCGCCGGATGGCGTATATATGTTTATGCGGCTTTCACGGATTCCTCCGTGTGAGATGCAATAGCAGTGGATATATCCACATTATGCCGTTGTAGTGCTGAAATCACATTCAGCAAACATACAACTATATGCAGCTCCGTGTTTGAATGAAGTAAAATGCGAACAGTAACTGCAAACTTCTCTCCATCATATCCTTTCTGTATTAGAGATTGCACAGTTAGAATAAATTGTAATAAAATGCAATTTATCCTATTCCACCACCATTGAGATGATGGCCCACTTGTACCACCATACCGAGAAGAAAGTCAAAACTTACCCTTATATATATATACACACACCTATACAGGATGTTTCCAAATAAGGGTGAAAAATTTTAAAGAGTTATTCTTGAGCTAATTTTAAGTGTAAAAGTTCATATAAACATATGTCTGATAATGTTTAGTTTTTAAGATACAGAGTGTTAAAATTTATTATTATTTTTAGTTTTTCAAATTTATATTATTTGTTTTTAAAGATAATTAAGTCAAATTTGGAACATACAACACTTTTTGAGGTTCCCATAAAAAAATTATTATTCTGTAGGAGTTGTTTATTAAGTGACAAAAAGATATAGTAGGCTGTTGTCAAATAAGTTTATGCCTAATTTGTCATGTTTTTTTATTGTAATGTGTTATAATTTTTGTGGATAAGTGTGAAGGGGGGGGGGGGCGACCCTAACAGCTTCGAATTCAGAAAAATAGACCCAACCCTGCCTTTTACCCTAGAAATCTGAATGCTTCTGACACGTCCCCCCCCCCCCCCGGTCGACAACTGGCTTTCGCTTGTATGATCACATTGGTATATGTTATAGTCAGAGTTTTAATTCACTATATTGTTAATATCATTCTTTAACTGTGTCTCAGTAAAGAACACACTTTCTAATAATTTTGTTTTCATACCCATTAAAAAATGTCGCTCTTTATCAAAGATCACAGGGAGATGGAATACCCTCTGCCGATATGAATGGGAGATGGAAAAGGGTTTCCAAGTTATTCTAAGGGATTGTTACGGTTAGTTCAGGTTAGTTTTTTTTTCTTAGTTTGTTCCATGAAGTCCAAAGAACAGCAGCAAAATTCTTGTCTATTTATAGCAATTTGTTTTGATGAAATGCAACAGCTGAAGCACTAAAGCACCCCTATATTTAATGCAGCACACTTGGGGATTTTAAAAAATGGTTAATTTATGGAAGGAAATTATTTTCAGACTATTCAATAATTTACAAGATCAGCCTGATGTACCGTTTTGTGACGTCACAGATATTTTGTTTCTGTCAATACATTTTCAAAAATCATTCTGATCTTTTATTTAAAAAATGATTTTTGAACAAGAGTAGGAAGTGTTTAATGACTGAAATTTGTTTATATTCTTTTTCCATTTTGGTAATTATTTAGAATAGTGAATAGAATATTTAGAACAATGCACGGTATTTGTCTCATTAACCAAGTTTGTTAGCGTCGCGTTTGCAGGCTAGATTTTTCATGTTCCCACTATATTTTAGGGCAATAATTCGGATTAGAGTAAATTTAGAGGTGGATGCCATTTTGGTTTGGTTTGTTTTAATTTATTATTGATAATTTTTTAATTTTTCCGATAAAAATTTATGAAATTTTATATAATACAGATGCTTCTATTAATACGTACTGTTTTTTTGGTAAAAATTTGCAAAGCGTGAAAAGCATGAAAATTATGTTTTTTTTTGAAAAAATTTCGATACTCACCCCCTATTTCGAGGTCCTAGAACACAATTCTGGCCTTGATTTTTCACTATTTTTCCTCACTTTCCCGGAAAACTCAAAAAAAGAAAAGCGTCACTTCACAAAGCACTTTCTTTTCAATTAAAAACCGAATTTACGTCTTCATTTTTAATGGAACTAGTTAAAAAATATTGTACGTAATATATTTCAATTATTTTTGCACAAATTTTAGCAAACCAATTTAGAAAAACTTATATTTTCAGTGAAAAATCAAAAACACGTCTCGAAAACGTCATCGACGGTCAGACTATCTAAACTGGCCGCTGAATTACGTAAAAAGGCGTTTTCTTTTGATTTTGTTGTGATTTTTGTCGTGGTAATTTTTCGGATTTTTTCGATAAAAAAAAGTGCATATTTTTGAATTTTTGTATAATGCAGAAGCTTCTATCACTGTGGAATTCGTTGTTATAACAAAAGTTTAACGATTTAGTGAAAAAAATTGAACCTAAAGTGAAAAGTTATTTTCCCTGTTTTCCTCAAAATTGAGGAAAAATTATGGAAAACCGAGGTCAGAATCGTGTTCTACAACCTCGAAATAGGGGGTACATATCAAAATTTTTTCAAAAAAACGTCATTTTCCTATCATTTCACTTTTTATGAATTTTTTCCTTTTTTTTTTTATCAGAAAAATCAAAAGAAACAAAACCAAAATGACACCCACCTCTAGATTTACCCTAATCCGAATTATTACCTATTTTAGCAAAATTTTGTATATAAATTTAAGAAAAATGTGCTATAGTTCAGAATGTTCATATGTATTTTAGTAAAAACGAAAAATTTCTGTACTACGACTCAAAAATAGGGGAATGCAAAAAAATAAGTGAAAAATTCGAGTTCCATAACCTCAAAATAAAGGGTATCCAGTAAGTCAACCGAAAATTCAGTGTTTCCACTATACCAAAAAACCTAAAATACTTACACAGGCATCAAATGTTCCAGGGGCTACAACCAAATTATCTAAGACAGTCTGTATTTTTGTGACTAAATTCAAAATAGCTGTCTGCTCGTTGGGTGTTGGGGACAAGTCAGTATTTCTCTTTAATAAAGCTTGAGTAAAGGCAGTTTCTTCTGGAGCGGGTTTCGTACGAGGAAAAGCCGATTCACATAAAGCTAAATCAAATGGATGGCGAGGTAGAAACATCTTAACTTTGTAAGGTGGCCTTCCTCCCAAACCACGGTTCATGCCGCCTCTTCCTCTCATTCCTCCCCTGGCCATGATCTTAAAAAAAAATTACCATTATAATATGATTGCACATACTTTTTATAACTATAAACTTACCCAAATTCAGTGATATATTATATAAAAGAATTAAAAGTGACCGGCAAAATGCGGAAGCTTTGGTCTAGGCACAACAGAAAAGATATAAAACAAACGATCAATGAAGCGCAATGCAGCCAACATACCACACGTGTTTATAAATTTGTCGAATTCTATTCAGTCACGTGATATTATACTGCCAAATTTAATTTAAGCTCATGTGATCTATGTCAACGTCAGACAATTAGGGAAAACGAATTGGGCTCCAGAAGTGCCAACGAAACAATTAAATTATAGTTATTCGGTAATCGGAATTTTATGTAATTTTAATGAAATCCGATAATGAAGGTGCATCCAGATAGGAGCGATTTAATGGATTTGGGAAGACAATTTAGGTTTGTTCCAACCTTGAATCACAAACAGATTTTTAACAATTTACACTTGTCTGTAAGATAATTGATTTCCTGATCAATGTATGCATATAGTTGGAACAACTGATAATTTTATTTAAAATTTGTGAATTGTAAAATAACCTTACTAAAATAAGTGTAGATTTGTCTAATATATTAAAATATTTCTAATAATGGTTTTTATATATTCTTATTTAAGGACAAATAAATTTATAATACATTTCGTACTTTGGCGAGCTATATGTTAAAAATGTATAGATAATCCACAAACCGTTCTGCGGCTGGATTCTGAGGGTGAGTCCACACGATAAGAAAAATTTGAGCGTAAGCGTATTCAGCGCTTTTATGTTGAAAATGTATCGTCCATACGGTACTTTTCGTTACGCGGTCATAAGGGGTATGGTTTTTTTTTGTCTTAACCTAACTTTTATCAGGATTTTTGATTATATTTTATCTAAAAATTCAAATGAAGCAAAATAAAACATTAATTGCGGCAGTATTTTAATCTAGAAAAAAAGTGACAAAATGTAAGGGGAATATTGATATATTCTTTATTAAAAAACCAGGAAAGTCGTCGCTACTGGGTCCGGTCTGTATTGGAGGGAAACATTGAAAAAAGGCATATACATACTAATAATTTAATTCAAGAAATGTGAGGAAATGATCCTGATTTTTTAAAAATATTGTCCTGTTACTATTAGTGATTTTGAAGAGCTCTTCGCTGTTGTTGGGCCAATAATTAGGAAACACGATATGGAAATGTGTACAGCTATACCCTTATTACTAGGTTGGAAATAACATTGTGATATTTAGCTGATGAAATCAGCATGTGAAAGCAACAGTAAGATTTCCGAGTCGGTAAACAGTGTTTCTGAAATTATTCAGGTTACTTGTCCGGTAATATTAAATTCTTTAAAAGAAGTTTTATTTCCAAAGTTTACCACTTCTACCTGGTAAAGAAAGAAAAAAACAGAAAAGTCGTCGCTACTGGATTCGGTTTATATTTCAGGAAAACACTAGGGAAAGACTTGGACATACTAATAATTTAATTCAGGAAATGCGAGAAAATGATCCTGATTTTTAATAAATATTTACGAATTTGAAGAGCTCATTGATCTCGTTGTGCCAATAATTAGGGAACACCATACGGAAATGTACAGAGCTATACCTCCATTACTAAGTAGGAAATTACATTGCGATATTTAGCTAATGAAACCAGCATGTCCAATATATAGTGCGAATTCCGAGACAGCAGATCAAGGAATTCAAAGACGAGAATTTCAATATAATAGTGTAATTCTAACACCATTTTAATAATTATAGTTGTCAGTAGTTTTTAGAAGAATATGTTGAACATGATACTAATTGGATTTCTTTTAATAAATTTTTATCAATGGTAATTGGTACATTTTAATTGTTTACAATAGTTTTATATAAGGTTTGCTAAGGGCATGTTTTAGGATTAGCGTATCGATATCATAGACTGCCGTTAAATAGAAATGTTATTATATAATTATCTTTCTTATGAAGATTTAATTTATATAACAAACAACTGTATTATTGCAATTGTTAAATATTAAAGAATAAGATTTGTTTTTTTTTTGGGTACAAAGCAGTAATGATCTTCGGTAACAAACATTTTTAATAAATTGAAACAATTTAACATAAAATTGTAGAGGAGTTCTCCGGAGATATCGGAATCAGTGGTGTAAGTAACGACCCCACGATGCGGGAGGAGGGGCGCTGCCAGTCCAGGGGCGCCCTCAAGTCCCTTGATTAAAATGAAAAAATACGAAGGATCAAGACGGGTGCAAAATAGTAGGGCGCCTTCAAAAATCTGCGGAGGGGCGCACGTACACTTAGTTACGCCACTGATTGGAATGCAGTTTGGACTTGACAAATGCCGTATTTTGAACACCGTTAAAGGAAAGATACAACCAGGAGCATTTGAGATGCAGACCAGTGAAACTATAGTTGCAATGAAAGCAGAACAAACATACAAATATCTAGGTATGAAACAGGCCAAAAGAATTGACTATCGCACTATGAAGTCTGAACTGACCACCGAATTTGTCAGGAGGGTAAGGAGGTATAACGAACTAGTTTAAATAGTAGAAATTTGTTTAAGGCGCTCAACACGTAACGCATGCTCTGCGCTTACCTACTCTTTTGGAACTGTAAAATGGAGCAGGACGGACATTGAAAAGAAAAATAAGAACACTCTTAACAAAAGCACACAAACACCATCCTCGGAGTGCTATTGAATATACAATGCTTCCAAAGCATCAAGGAGGAAGATGATTAGTAGATATTAGTAAGCAGCTCTACCAACAAATAATGAGCTTATCACAAATTAGCGGGCTCTTCCACTCTACATCGAGCAATATGCGAGACAGACGATTCAACGCCGCCATAGCTGAGGGAACAGGAATTGCATCTCAAGTCCAAACAAACCAAGAGAAGTTACAAGCCAGGCTACAGAAGCCACTTCATGGACGGCATCCAAATGAGGTCAATCAGGACAATGTCGACAACTCAGCGTCGAACTACTGCTTGATATCAGGACAGATGTCTTCGAGAACGAAGGACTTTTTATTAGCTATCCAAGACCAGGTTATTCCGACGAAAAACTATCGGAAAACAAAAGAAAACGACCAATCAGAGACAGTCCAACACATAACTGGAGGATGCCAAGCGTTTGCCGTAACGGAGTTTAAGGGAAGATATAAATGAAACATTTTTTTTCACTAAAATAAGTATTACATTTACTGATAAAAACAGCAAATCTAACGAAAAATAAAACAATATTTTCTTTTTATAAAATATCATTAAATTCAACTCCAAACCTAAAATATGATGAAAGTTTCTTATTTTTGACCATATAGGAGCCGGCAACAGTAAAAGAAAGAAAGATATTGTTGCTCTATAAACACCAGGAACGTTAGGAAAGTGAAAAGAATTAGAAACTTGATCACTTTGTAAATAGAAAACCCAAAATTCATTAAAATTATTGTATGATTCTAAAATTTGAGTAACATAGTGAATGTTATTTTCGAATTCTACGAGTACAAAGGAATTTTTTGTAACTTCTGTACTTTCGTTAATTTCATGGATTTGTTTTTTCTTCATCCTGTAACATAAAATACTGAAGATCTGCTATTGTTTGTTCTTCACCTGAGAAATCCACAAATTGAATTTTCTCATCTTCAGATTCGGAATCTGATTCGTCTCTCTTTCCCTTCCTCTTTTTTTTTTTTTGTTTAGATTATTTCAGATATATTTCGTTTCGTATTGTAGTTTGTTTGTATCTTGAAACTCTTCTTATTTTTTGTTTTGTATGAAAGCTCCTTCATTTCCAGGATACTTGTTAATTTAACACGCTTTTTTCTTTATCGGAATTGTCCTTTACTTTTTTGTGGCAAGCAGATTTAGGAACTCTAGCTGGAAACAAGAAATTTTTCTCAGACGTTGAAAACAAAATTAAATCAACGTCAAAATTAATTGTATTATTGGTCTCCATTGCTGCGTTATGATATTATTTTGCTGTAAAGCATATCTTCTTAACATTCGGTAAGATATCCCATTATTTGTCACCTCTGCAAGAGCCGCAGACATCTTTACACCTTACGATTCTAGAATCTATAAGAAAAAAAATGGTACATAATTAATGGCCACACAATGTCACCTAATGGCCACACAATGGCACATGTATCATTGTGGACGACGGGTAGATGAGACATCGTATCAAGTGGACCACATAATAAACATTGAAACATTTTGGTATTAGGCGCACGAAGAAATTTTCAACCAATACGTTTTTACAAAAGTTAAAAGGTACATCGAGAGTAATCTATAGGTGACCTTACATTTGACCTTTAATACAATTTTCAACGTCATTTGGATGTTAGCCGTTTTTTAACCAATAGCCTTAAGTTGATCTAGGAAATTAAATGATAAAATTTTATGTTGAAAATAGATTTTTTATACATTTTAGCCTTGAAAAGGTCATTTAAAGGACAAGTTGCACATAATCTGTGTTTAACTATTGGAAATGGGTGTAATGAAAGGTTTTACTTTCTGATCCACGTTTAACATTTTAATCAATACTGTCTTTCAAGTGTGCCAAGGTCATTTGAAGGTTAAGTTGTACAAAATTTTTGTTTTAATATTGGAATTGGATAAAATCAGAGATTTTACCTTTATATTTACTAGTTCATGATATGCAATATACATACAAAAGGTAACATACACATACATACACTTACATGCACACCTACACACCATTTTACACTACACAAGAGACACAAGTCCGATCGAACAATTTACGTACAAACGAATGTCTGAATATACCCCGGAGCGGAAGGAAATCGTTAAAAATAAACAATTTCACGGTCTATGTATTTGAAAAAGTTATTTTATTCTCATTACGATCCTTAAGAATGGGGACACACAGTATTATCTCTGCATATTCCACTCTCTATACTCGTTTCGACCATCATCAATGGAGATGTAACGAACAGAGAGCAAAATGCACAGAAAACAACTGTCTACTTAAAATCCCCACTTTGTAAAATGTCGTCAGGATATTACCTACAGAATCTGATGCCGGAGTGCAATCTTAAACAGTACAAAGGATTTTTAATAATTTCCTACCGCTTCGGGTATATTTAGATGTTCATTTGTACTGTTTAAGATAACAGTCCGGTATCACGTTCTGCAGATAATATCCTGTCCACATTTTACAAGATGGGAATTTCAAATAGACAGTTGTTTCCTGTGCATTTGGTCTCTATTCGTTACAGCTCCATTGATGAGACCATTAAGTGGCCGAAACTAGTATGGAGAGAAAAACAGAGTGTAATTCGCAAAGAATATACTGTCTGCCCCTTTTCTTAACGGTCATAAGGAGAATAAAATTGCTTTCACACAATTTCACCCAAACGTTTATACAAAAGTTAGAGGGACATCGAAAGCAATCCAGAAGTCATTTTACATTTGAAATTAATTTTCTAAATCACGATGATATATATATATATATATATATATATATATATATATATATATATATATATGTTATAAGGGAAAATGCCCCTTTCATTATTAAAATATACTAAGTCCGTTATCTTACCGGATGCAGGTGTTTATCTCTAGATATTATATTACAAGCAATTCGCATTAAGCCACGTTGGCATAATTAAACCAAGACGCAGTTCTCATATTTCTTCATAATAACTTACTCATATTTCTAGCTGATTTAGCATCACGCGTCTATAGAAATCAATAGAACAAAAGAACAACAGTGTCAGCATAGGCAGAACCTATAAATACCTGCAACCACTAAATAAGAACAATTCGAGCTAACCATTCTTAAAGTAACGTACTATTTTTATAATTCGATCTAAGATTCTGTATTGTATTGTTAAATTCCGTACTTAAACTTAAATAATTAACTTCTAAAATAAAATTATTTTGTTATATCTGATTTAATAAATAAAGCCTTTTTTTAAAAACCAATTTTCCTCGGTCACGATATAACAAAATTGGCGCAGTCGTTCGGATGTTTCAACGTGATCAAAAAACACGGTGAATTCCAATTCTTTGTGAAACAAGAGCCAAGCACTCATCCAAACTTCAAGAAACTTCACGGGACAAAGAAGCCCACATCATCCAATCTTCAAGGGACAAAGAAGCCCACATCATTAGAATAAGCAACACTTCAAGGGACAAAGAAGCCCACATCATTAGAATAAGCAACACTTCACGGGACAAAGAAGCCCACATCATTAGAATAAGCAACACTTCAAGGGACAAAGAAGCCCACAACATTAGATTAAGAAAACTACAAGGGACAAAGAAGCCCACAACATTACATTAAGAAAACTACAAGGGACAAAGCAGCCCAAGGGACAAAGAAGCCCACAACATTAGATTAAGAAAATACAAGGGACAAAGCAGCCCACAACAAATCAAGAACCCACTCATCGTGAAGAGCTCCGTGGAAGCTGGCACAGAAGCAGCCTACACACCTCACGTGGAAGGAACACCTAGTGACACCCCTGGCGTGAGAGCGAACACGAGAGGATTGGTTCTCCTTCAAAGCTTCAAGCAACGCAACCCAGTCGACGTGAAGAGCTCCGTGGAAGCTGGCGCGAAACAGCCTACACACCTCACGTGGAAGGAACACCTAGTGACATCCCTGGCGTGAGAGCGAACACGACGAATTGGTCAACTTCAAGCTTCAAGCATCGTACTCAACAAATCTTCAAGCATCGTACTCAACAAATCTTCAAGCATCGCACTCAACAAATCTTCAAGCATCGCACTCTACAACCCTTACGTGGAAGGAACACCTAGTGACATCCCTGGCGTAAGAAGAGCACCGATGAACTTCAACTTAGAGTAAGTCAAATTCATTAATTCATAATTCATTGTAAAATTGACAGAATCTTACGCACAAATAATCAATTAATAATTCTTCAATCAAATAATCAAATTAAAATTAGTTCGAATTCAGTTCGATTATCTTATTAAATAAAACGCCTTTTAATTTGCTTAACCGAACTTAAAAATAAATAACAACTTAATCATCAAAAATGGCTAACAATCAAAATAACGATAACGAAATAGCAGTCGAAGCATATAAATTATCAGAGATATTCAGCTTAATCCCTGAATACGAGGGAGACCAAATAGGTCTAAACACATTTACCTCATCTTGCGACCAAGCATATCAATTATGCACAGACGAACAAATACCCTTACTAGTAATAAAAATCAAAAATCAATTACGCGGAAGAGCGGCACAACTAATAAATTCCAGAGACATAACAACATGGGCAGACATAAAAGCCTTATTAGCAGTTCATTTTGGAGATCCAAGAGATCTTACTTCCTTAATTCAAGATCTTCAACGCATGAGTCAAATGTCAAATGAAAACCCCATAACATTCGCGGGTAGACTACAAACTCATCACGCGAAAATGTACGCGGCAGTTTCAAAACAAAATTTAACTCAAAATCAAAAACACGCACAGATGATCCTAATTGATGGAATGTGCTTAAACACTCTTTTAACAGGCTTAGAACCTAAATTAGGGCAAATACTACGTGCAGGCAACCCTTCAACCATAGTTGATGCAATCAACAGGTTGAAACGCGAATTACAGTTATCATACTTCGAAAATCAAAAATATCAAAGAGCAAAGGCGCAGCCACCGCAAAGACAAATTCAAAATCAGAAAACGTGCTCAATTTGTAAAAGAAACGGTCATACATCAAATGAATGCCGTTTACGACAAACACAAAATCAAAGACCAGCGTACGTACAAAATGTACCGAACATTCAAAATACACAATTAAGATATAATCCTAATTTTCAAAATGCACAAGTAAGAAATCCACAGGCGCAGCCACAAAACAGTAGATTTCAGGCACAGTTACAAAATAGCCGATTCCAAGCGCAGCCACAGGGAATCCAAAGGCAAAATACTTACCAAAATAATCAAAGATTTCAACCACAACAAAGATCAGTCATAGTTCCTAATCCAAACTACCAAAGATCGAATCAACAAAATACACATCATGTTAATTTTGAACAAGATAATCAAAATTATTATAATTTTGAACCTGAGTATAGTAATTCAAATTTTGATTACTTCGATAATGCCAATGAGACATTTAATCCTGATTACGAAACTTTTACACCTGATTACGAGATAAATCCCGACGTTAATCCCGACTTAATGTACAACTCTAGTCAAAGTTATTGTCCGAATACTGAATTTTACTCTCAAAACGCGGAAACAAATTTTGAAAATAATTACGCACAAAATGATATAGCCGAAAATTCATATTCTCAAAATAATGAAAATTTTCGAGTACAAGCCTCGGAAATAATGAAACTTACAGACCAAATACAAACATTACATGTCCAACAAAACAACCAACAAACTTCCAACGAAGACGAACAGAATTTCGTTTAAACATAGTCAGTTCCCAAAATTTATTTTACATATATGATACTTCTAAAACTTATAAATTATTGATTGATTCTGGAGCAGGCATAACAATTTTTAAACCAAAAACGTGTGAAAAATTCAAAGATAGATTTCCTGAAAATTTTACAATTAAAGGCATAACCAATGAAGACATACCAATTTATGAATCTGTACTTGTACCTTTTAATGTTAAAGACCCACTAAAATGCTACATATGCAACCTTCCGATAAGTTTTGACGCAATCCTTGGCATAGATTTCTTAGAAAAATACGAATGTGTTATTGACTTGAAAAATAAAGTCTTAATCACGAATTTTAAAACAATACAATTACATCAAGTTCCATCTTTGTCAGGTAATTCTCTAGAAAACGTACAAAATGAAATTAAAAATCAAAATTTTGAAAATAATCAGATTACGATAGAACCTCGTGTAGAGCAAATTTTTAAATTTAAAACAAATAAACTTCGTAACACAGAGGCAATACTTTTAGCGCAAACGGTTGAGAAAGTTAGAATTCCAAATGCAATTGTAAAAATTAATGAAAAAGGTGAATTTTTAATTTCTGTCTTAAATGTAAATGCTATTGAAAAAACAGTAAATTTTAATAATCTACAATTTGAACCATTTATTAAAAACGTCAGTTCTGTATATAATTATAATGAAGAAATCATTTCACAAAATGACAGGGAAGATGAAATTTTAAATCAACTACGCATTGATCATCTAAACGATGAAGAAAAAGAGCAAATTACTCAAGTCTGTCTCGATTTTTCCGATATATTTTATTTGGATGGCGATAAGTTAACATTTACAAGTGAAATAAAACATCAAATTCCAACAGGAGACGCAAGACCTGTATATACAAAATCATATAGATATCCATACATATACAAAGAAGAAGTGAAAAGTCAAATAAACAAAATGCTCGATCAAGGAATAATACAACCATCTGTATCTCCATGGTCAAGTCCTGTATGGGTAGTACCTAAAAAAATGGACGCCTCAGGAAAACAAAAATTTAGAATTGTTGTCGACCTACGTCGCGTTAACGATATCCAAATAGCAGACAAGTATCCACTTCCAAATATCAGTACTGTACTAGATCAACTAGGAAACTGTACTTACTTCACAACACTCGACTTAGCATCAGGTTTTCATCAGATTGAAATAGATCCTAAAGATGTACCTAAGACAGCCTTTTCAGTTGAAAATGGACATTATGAGTTTCTCAGAATGCCTTTTGGAAGCAAAAATGCACCAAGCACCTTTCAACGAGTAATGGACAGCGTATTAACAGGATTACAAAATGAAAAATGCGCAGTTTATATGGACGACATAATCGTTTATTCAAAAAATCTTTATGAACACATACAAAGACTAAAAGAAGTCTTCACAAGATTAAGAAATGCTAATTTAAAGATACAACCCGACAAGTGTGAATTCCTACGGAAAGAAGTCGCATACCTAGGACACCTTATAACTAAGGACGGAGTAAAACCAAATCCAGACAAAGTAAAAGCTATACAACAAATTAAAACTCCCAAGAACGTAAAAGACATTAAATCATTTCTTGGACTTGTAGGATATTATAGACGATTCATCCCTGAATTTGCAAAAATTTCTAAACCATTAACAGCTTTATTAAAGAAAGATACACCGTTTATATTCGATAAGCAATGCACAAAAGCATTTGAAAATTTAAAAGAATATTTAATATCACAACCAATACTACAATTTCCAAATTTTGAAGAACCATTTGTTCTCACTACTGACGCTTCACTTTATGCAATTGGCGCAGTATTATCACAAGGACCTATTGGAAAAGACTTACTAATAGCATACGCCTCAAGAACATTATGTCCGGCAGAAACCCGATACAGTGTAATAGAAAGGGAATTATTAGCTATAATTTGGGCAGTTAGACACTTTAGACCTTATCTATATGGAAGAAAATTTAAACTTATCACGGACCACAGACCTTTAACTTGGTTATTCTCAGTAAAAGACCCTGGATCAAAACTATTAAGATGGCGATTGAAACTAGAAGAATACGACTACGAAGTACAATATAAACCCGGCAGAATTAATAAAAATGCAGACGCCTTAAGTCGCATCAAAGTAAATCATCTTGAAAAAATTTGTGCTTTCAATAAAGATAAAAATAAGCCCTCAACTTCCAAAGAAAGTTCAGAATCAGAAATCGATGAAAATGAAATTGTTCTCATGTCACCACAAACAATGGAAAACGAATGGAAACGTTTCGCAGAACTTTATCAAACTACGTCTCTAATAGACTATTCAAAAGTAAGATACTCAAATGAACAACTTTTAGACAAAGAACATAAAAATATAATAATTATTTTTCAAGAAAACAAATTAAAAGATTTACATTACAAAATTATTGACGATTTATTTGAGAATCACCCAACCTTTGACGACGAAAAGATAAATGTATTAAATTCCAAGTCAGTAAAGAAAAGAACATACTACGTCATCACTTTACCATTTCTGAATGAAGATGCAATACCAACTCTTTTTAAAGTGCTTACGAATTCATTAAATATGTTAGACGAAAGCAAAACGTACTATGTAGAAAACAATGTCGAATTACCATTAGTCGAACAACTATCGTTTATATTTTCAGATAAAGACTTAAAAATAGTCGTATGTCAAGATATAATTACACAACCCTCTCAGGAAGAAATACCAATTATCTTAGAAAAATATCATACAGGTAAATCTAATTTTCACCGAGGTGTAAATGAAACGGTCAGAAGAATAAAAGAAAGACACAATTGGACCGGATTAAATAAAGATGTTGAAAATTACATTAGAAAATGTGAGATATGTCAAAAAGCAAAAGTTTTACGGAAAAATATGGATAGCCCATTAGTAATAACAGAAACGCCAAAAACACCATTTGAACGAATCAATATAGACATACTAGAAATCCCGGAAAATAATTACATTTTAACAATCAATGATGAACTAACAAAGTTCATACAAGCATATCCATTAATCGATAAAACATCGAAATCTGTTGTAAACACACTTTTACTATTTTTCCAGCATTATGGAACACCACTTAGAATACATTCAGATCAAGGTTTACAATTTACATCGCAACTAATGAAAGATCTATGTAACCTTTATAACATAAAATTGACATATTCCAGCGTAAATCATCCGCAGTCAAATGGATCTTTGGAAAGATTCCATGCTACCTTGTTAGAAATGATAAGAACAATGACATCAGAAGACCCAAGGGAACACCCATGTCAGCTAATTCCATACGCATGTATTTGTTACAATAATTCAGTGAACAAAACAACAGGATTTACCCCATATGAGTTAATATTTGGCCATACGTCATCTAGACCCCCTGAAACCTTGTACAACCAGAAAGAATTAATATCTAAATATATACGAGACCTCAACGCCAAAATAAAATATTACTACGATATTGCTAGACAAAAAACGCAGCTAGCAAAACAAAAAGCAAAAGAAAGATTCGATGAACACGTCTCAGCTCACCCTGATTATAAAGTAGGTGATATGGTTTATGTACGCGAATCACAGATTAAAAACAAGTTAATAAATAAATTCAAAGGACCATATGAAATTAAAGAAATCAGGTTAAATTCAGCAATTTTAGAAAACCCTGAAACAAAACAGACTACCAAAGTAAACTATGATCATTTAAAATTGTGTGACAGTCCGTCAGCCATAAAAACCGACAAGCGTAATATACAAGAAATATTTATAAAACCAGACGACAATAATGCTAGAAATCAACAATAAATTTTGTTGCAGAATCTTATTCATCGTGGCCTTAATCTTCAATCTACATAATGGAACTTCAACGAAGCAAGAACAAAATCAAAAATATTTATATACATTGACCCCAGTCGAAAATAATGTAGGAGTCTATTTTAGTCGTGAATGCAGACTCAAAATCAGTAACGAAAGATGGACGTTACTAGTTTATAAAGATTTACATGGCTTAAGAAATACTTATGAAAATTCATTAAAAATATTACATTCCATAATGTCAACAGTTAATCAACAATCAGACATAATGCGATCATTTAGTGTTGACATAAAAACACACGTAACTCTACTAGATCAAATTGCAAAAAATATAAATGAAAAATTCGAAGAAATAGAATTCAGTTTAAAACCAAACATTCGAGAAAGAAGCAAAAGAGGTTTAATTAATGCAGCTGGTAGCATCTGGAAATTTATCACAGGCAATCTAGACGCTACAGATGGAGAATACTTCAATAATTGTATAAACAAAATAGAAAAAGACGAACATGAAGTGGAAAACTTAATGAAAAAGCAGATTTTGGTAACAACTACAATTATCAAAAATTTCAATGAAACTCTTCAAAAAATTTAGAATCGATGAGGAAACATTTAATAAAGATATACAAATAATTGAAAACAGAATTTATGGTATTATGGATACTTTAGAAACGATGGATGCAAAATTGCAAATTATGAACGTATTTGAACACTTGACAGAGTCATTCACTTTTATTGAAACCCAATTAAACGATGTATTAAACTCTATAACATTTGCTAGGCTAAATATAATTCATTCTTCTATAATAACGCCTAAAGACTTAATCTCAGCCTTACAAACAATTTCTCAAAATTTACGCAAAAACAACTTACCCCTTTCACCGAATGAAGGTCAAATATCCACGTATTTGGATATAATAGAACTATCAGCATTCCAAACTGATAAAAAGTTAATATTTGTATTATATATTCCCCTGGTAGAGCCAGAAATATATACGGTTTATCGGCTTTATCCAATTCCAATAAAAGATAATCAAACTCAATTACACTATGTTTTACCAACAATACAAAAATATATTGCAAAAGGAGAAGATTCTGATCAGTTCATACCTTTAGCAGATGTTGCAAAATGTAAAGAAATAATGTTAAATATAAAACTCTGTAAAAATTTATATTCATACCCAATCGATTCAGAATCGATGTGTGAGGCTCAATTACTTAAAACTAATAATATGAATGCATTACCTAAAAATTGTCAAGTAATTCCGTTCTTTGCACAAGAATACAAAGTTCAATTACTTAAAGAAAATATATGGCTTCTTATAATTTCGGATCAAGTTCCAATTACAATTAAATGCTCTGACTTTGATCCAATTTCCAAAATAATTAATACTAATGCCATAATGACATTACAACCAACTTGTGTGGCTTATGTTGGAAATACAAAAATACAAGCAACTATAGCCAAAGTATCTGAGTGGCATTATAACTATACAAATATATTTAAAATACCTTTTAATTGTTGTCAAAATTATTCCAAAGATATTAAAAAATCTCTGAATTTGAAACCATTGAAAATAACAGAGCTAAATCTCGAAAATTTAGAGATAGCCAAACATAAGTTAGATCAGTACTCAAAAGAACTGGATAACTTGCTAAACGAGCCAACAATTCAAAAATATACACCCTGGTTAACCTATTTTTCAATAATTTTAATAATCTGTTTAATTATTGTATACATTTTCTGCAAATGTAAAAGACGCAAAAGAATGCTTAGAATAGGAATAATGTCAAACCCTTCACCACCACCACCCCCTATGGGACCTAGACAATCTATTCTAGGAAAAAGATTTTCTAATATTCTACCTCGCAGACGATCTAGTATTAGAGATGTTAGAATTAATGAGCCAGTAGAAGAAAACTTTGAAATGGAAAATATCAATCTAAATAAATCTACTGCATAATTATATAAGTTAAATGTTAATATAATCATTTTAATGTAAACAATCAAATTTGTAATTTTATATTATACCATGTAAGTCAAAAGTTATTGCATGGCAACAACTTTTTGATATGGCGGGGTGTATTGTTATAAGGGAAAATGCCCCTTTCATTATTAAAATATACTAAGTCCGTTATCTTACCGGATGCAGGTGTTTATCTCTAGATATTATATTACAAGCAATTCGCATTAAGCCACGTTGGCATAATTAAACCAAGACGCAGTTCTCATATTTCTTCATAATAACTTACTCATATTTCTAGCTGATTTAGCATCACGCGTCTATAGAAATCAATAGAACAAAAGAACAACAGTGTCAGCATAGGCAGAACCTATAAATACCTGCAACCACTAAATAAGAACAATTCGAGCTAACCATTCTTAAAGTAACGTACTATTTTTATAATTCGATCTAAGATTCTGTATTGTATTGTTAAATTCCGTACTTAAACTTAAATAATTAACTTCTAAAATAAAATTATTTTGTTATATCTGATTTAATAAATAAAGCCTTTTTTTAAAAACCAATTTTCCTCGGTCACGATATAACATATATATATATATATATATATATATATATATATATATATATATATATATATATATATATATATATATATATATATAATCACCTTAATATACGAGACTTTTGAAAGCGTTCTCAAGATAGAGCTTTTGGATAAAGAAAAATGGTAAACTATAAAATGATCTAGAAAATTAATTTCAAATGCCAAGTGACTTCTGGATTACCATCCATATATCTCTAGCTTTTGTATAAAACGTTTCGGCTGAAACTGAGTGCTGAAATTTTACGCTATATATGTAAGTTAATTATATATATAATAATTCAAACTCTGTCATATTCAAACCGTACATTCTTAATACTGGGCAATTAAACTTGAAATTTTAAACCCCAAAAATAAATGGGGTGTCTAATTTAATTTTACTAAAAATACTGTCGTTGAACCCCTCAAATTGGCGCTTGGTCACTCCAATCATTTTCATCAGCTTTTGCATGGTCTAGCTAAGCCCTTTTTCGAGGCTAATCTATTAATATTAACACCTAATGAAATACAAAACGGAAATAAACACAAATATTAAAATATAAAGATCTATCAAAAAAAAAAGAAAAATTATTTTGTTATTTTTTATTTAAGGATCTTCAATTCGAGTTACATTAGGAGAATAAAATTGAATAAGACCTGTGTATTTAATCATCATTTTTGATTTTTTAAGAGAATAATTCCCAAGCCAATGTTCCCAAATGACTCCTCTGAAGTAATCATTTTCATAAGGCCGTGGATAATAAAGTCCATTAAGATTTGACTCGAAACATCTAAAAAATAAAAAAAAGTTTAACAACAGGGTTTAAATTTACAAGTGGAACAATAGGTCAACCAGTTTTGAAAAATTAAAAATATAGAAAAAAAAAGTTTTCTTTTACTACAAAACAGCCAACAAAGAAAAAAATTGTTTTTTTCCCAATTTCAATAATTTATCTGTAAGTTTTCATAATACCAACTCAAAGATATATTTTTCTATTTAATCTGGCTGAAAAAGTGTATTAAATTTTAACCGATATATTAAATTATATAAGATGGGTATGGCAATTAACACCCGTTGTTAAATAATGCCTTATACATATAAAATAAATAGTGATAATGGTACGTAAAAACAATGAGTGGAATATGATCCCAAAAATATGAAACAGTAATATTAAAATCGCATGAGTTCATCTCCTAGTGTCCAAAGTCCTCAATGCGCAGACGTTAATCGCTATAATTTTATTAGTTATTTTGAGTGACCTCTAGCATGGTTATATTTATATATTTTTCCCAAGAAATAGATTACACATTTTTTTGGAAATATATATATATATATATATATATATATATATATATATATATATATATATATTATAAATTTTGAATAAAAGGTCGTCTTTACATTTAAAGCACGATTTGAAGACAATAAATATCACCATAATTTAACATTTTTTTTAGAAAATCCTTGTTATTACAATATACAATGACCTGTTCGCTTTCTTTATTGGCCACAGAAATATTGAAGACACTATAGTGCTTTTCCGTCTCGTAGTTGCGCACCAAAAATATTGGGATCGAGGAGATGGGGATTTCTAGATATCTATTCTTTAATGTTGAGATCAGAGATTGTCTAACATGCTCAGTATTTATTTTATATGTATAGTAGTAACTGTTAGAAAATATACTAGAAATGGCGTGATTTGCATTACACTTCACGTACATGTAGAATACACCAATAGAAACTGCTACCCCTCTACCATCTGGTGATAGCACGCTTTTCTTCAGGAATGTTAGTGACGGATGCGGTTGTTGTAAAAATTGTTTTGAGACATTGTAAGTTTTTACTCGTTTTACTGTATTTTACCAGAAATTATTTTTTAATACATTGTATTGGGTAAGTACCTTGCATGTGTTGTCAATATTTTGTGTTAATTTGAATAATTTAGTATCAGTACTTGTAAATTACATTCGGATAATAACGTCTGGTCAAATGACGGCTGAGCATTACTTGCCTTTGTGGGTGCTATTAGCACACATGTAGGCGTTTTTGTACCGTTTCAAAAATTATTATATTTAATTAACGTTAGATATATGAAACTAAATTAATACTTACTCAACTTCCCACAGAAACGAAATATTTTTTTTTCGTTTTATATAGGGTGTCCCATTTTCGACCCTTTTAGGGGAAATGGAGTTATTATCAAAGATAGAGTGTTGCAGTTTTCACTTTCGTGCCCTACTTTTTAACGAAACGAAAAATTCCTGTGTCAAATTTGTCATGATCCTTTTTAGAAATTTTGGTTCACCCAAACTTTCTTCTTTTAGTGAAGGGTATGAGTGTAATTTTCCAAGATTTATCCTAAGTTGCTACTTAGTACACCAATCCTCCATTATATCAGAGCTCCGATATTATATTGCCATGTTTTCTTACAATGTGTGTGACTATATCGTCAGCATATTCCTGGGTATAATAGCTTTGGTCGTTGAAGTTTACCAGGATTTCATCGACCATCAAATCCCATAGAAGTGGAGATAGTACCCCTTCCTGCGAGCAGCCTATGACTATCGACATTTCCGCGCTTTCCTTCAACGGCTTAGATTGTGCTCGTCTGCCCTGAAGCATGTTTCATATCCACCTGCATAAAGTGTCTTCAATGCCAGACTTTTGGCAAATGTTGTCATAGAGGCAAAGGCGGTGTGATCGAATAGTCCTTCAATGTCAAAGAAGGTTATCAGTACCATTTCTTTGGTGTTCTTGGCATATTCTATTCTCCTTACCAGGTAATGTAAAGTTGACTAACATGATTTTCCTGATTAGTAGGCATGTTGGTTCTTTCTTTAAGATAAATTTCCTGTATATGCCTTTCAATCAGTTTCTCTGTTAGCTTTAAGGGAAAAGATGACGATTAATTGGCCTGAACGACTTCGCCTGAGGTTTTGGAACGAAGATGATTCTAGACCTTTTCTAGACTGAGTACAAGTAACTTTTAACTATACTTGCCTTTAAAATTCTGCAGAGCACTGGAGTCATGAGTTCTTTGCCCTGTTTTAAAAGCATTGGGATCATCTCGTCGGGTTCTGGTACCTTGTAGCTTTTAAACGATTCTATATAGCACACACTATAGCTCACAATATTTGTTGTGGGGTATTAGTTTGTTTGGTGTTTCCCAGTCTCTTTTTAATGTTCTTCTGGTCAGAGTTAGGAGATTGGTTTCATAATTTATTGTGTCGTTTCGGATAATATCAAAGTCTGGCAGATGCGTCCGAATGAATAATTTTAAGGTATCACCGCCAGTCTCCGTAAAGGACTCATCTAATTTCCTCAGTATCTCTATAGAATTTAGGGGATTTTTAGCCAGAATCGAGGAGGCGTGGTGCTTCAGAGGTGCTTTGGATTTCTTGATTCAGCTTCCTTTAGGATCTTCTTTTGGCTTCTCTTATTTTTTTTATTGTAGTCAGTGAGTGTTTTAGAAAATTTTGTCTACTCGTTCGTTTAGTTTTTCCATGTTAAACAGACTCTGTTTCCTTCCTTAACACCGTAAGATCATTATTTCACCAGCAAACTTTATTGCTGGTCCTTTTCCTCACAAGGGTATAGTTTTTGTGGTATGAGGTTATGATTGCTTCTTGTTGTTGGGCATAAGTTTCTTATGCACGATTGACATTGCGTTTCTTCCAGTTTGTGGATTTCGAATCATGATATACCGTAATCGGTTTTTCCACGTCAACTACCTCCATGCAGATGTATCTGTGATACGAGGGAACGGGCGATAATAAACACCGTTAGCTAGATTCACTAAGAAGGTTTAAGACTTAGACCCGATCTAGTTGCCTTGGAAATTAAATTTTCTATATGACCAGTTCTGTTTTTCTTATTATATTGTTTTAATTAATTATTTTAAAGGTTCAAAATGTATTGTTACCCTTGTCAATTTCAATTATCTACTGTCAATCTAAACCGGTTTTAAAGTTAAACCATGTTAGTGAGTAAGGGGGTGTATTTTTAACAACTCCCAAAATAGGGGTTTTGAAAAAGTAGTACCAACATGTAAATTATAAGTAATAATATTTCAAAATTATATATCAATCGGTAACTTATATTATGTCCTTCCTTATACATTATTTATTTTGGTTTGAATAGGAAATAGAAGAATAAATTGATTTAAAGTTAAGTGGGCGTTAATTGCTTGTATATAAAAATTGAAAAAAAAAACATAAAAAACTTTAGCATATTGATTTTTTACCTGGTGAACCACCATCCACCGCCATAAGATACTGAGCAAGGACAACATTCAGGTGCATCGTCATTCTTCCTGTCATATGTACTAAACAGAGCACCATTATGGCTGGAAAGTGCATCTGAAGAATTCCCAGAATAACCTCCAATAGTCAGTTTAAATCGATTGGCTTCTGTATCAACACTGAATGTTTTATATTCTGCCCAAACTTCATTTCCCTCAAAATCTCCTAATTCGATTCTTAACGTTAAATTATAAATTTTAGATAGTCTTGCTAAAAAGTTATTTCCAATCCAAAAATCTTCATTTAAATCACCAAAACCAAGTTTGTAATCATTCCAAGATACATTAAAATCTCGTTGATATGAATAATTATCTCTACGTTGAATAACAGTCCAAAGTCCGTCGTCTCTTACTTCACAGTATTGTTTATTAAAAAATCTTTCGACTAAAAAATCTCCAAAACTGTTTTTAAATATGTATATACCACTGGTACTGTCATAATCCAGGTTATCACAAGAACTTTTGTTGACTGTTTTAGCGGAGTGGGATTTATTTAAATTGTTAAGGTCTAAAAAATAGAATAGAAATGACAATCAACAAAAGAATTCCTATTTGATGCATAAATTAAAAAGCTGAATAAATATATTAACAGTAAAGTAAAAATAATTGGTTTTTAGTAGCTTAACACGTAAAGCCTAAATTCAGTTTTTTTCTGGGGGTTAATGAAAAATCAATAGTTAAATTAACCCGTTTTAAATTCGAGCCTTGAAACTAGAGCCAATTAATAAAACATTCTTGGGTAATTTTATTTTTGTGCCTAAAATAACCGCAATTTTGAATTGTAATTGTTTAAATAAAAAAAATTAATATATCACGTTTTTAAAACTTACTAAAAAGTATAAAATAATTTCTCTTGGGTCCATATAGATTTGTAACCATATAGTCTAGTTCACAAGTGCCATTTTATCAAAAACCTGTCCTTGAAGTCCGAAAATTATGGTTGAAATGTCATTCAGTTCGTAATGGCATCTAGAATGTTTATGAAATTTTTGGAGAGGGGCCGGCGAAAATTGTAAAAGTTATAAACAAATTAGTAAAAAAAGTGATTTGGTTTTTTGCAAATATCACAAAAACTATTTGAGATATCCGAAATTTGAAAAAAGATCCTTAAAGAGCAGGAAATTTTTTTCAATTAACTATGCTTTTGTTAACAAGTTAATTTTTGCTAGTTGAAAGTTAACATAAAAACCCAGATAATTTGTAAACTAAAAACCTAGGATTTTTTTCACTTCTTAGAGCTATTCTTTGAAGACTTAAGAAAAGATACGTTGGGCAAATTAAAAAATTTAGATTTATCATTTTTCTATTAACAATTGAAGGCATCAAAAAATTATAAATGTAAATAAAATAATATAAAAATTTTTTTTTAAATCTTTTAAACAATGCATTTGTTTATAACAATTTTTTAAACAATAGCAGTTAAAAATTAAAAAAATATATTATTTTATAGCTTTTAGCCATAAAAGAAATCGAAATCATTCAAAAAATATTTTTTTTAGATTGTTTTATTTACATTCGTAATTTTTTGATGCCTCAATTGTTAATAAAAAAGTGAAAAATATTTTTTTTAATTTTTCCAATGGAGATATTTTCTAAAGCCTACAAAGAATAGCTCCAAGAAGTAAAAAAATCCCAAGTTTTTAGTTTACAAATTATCTGGGTTTTTATGTTAACTTTCAATTAGCAAAAATTAATTAATTAACAAAGGCATTGTTAATTGAAAAATTAGGGTAAAAATTTTTTTTTACGGATTGCTGTTTATTCATGTGTCTAGATAATACCTAATTTCTTTTTGCTTTATATTCATATTTAATCGGTTAAAATAATTTTTATTGTTAAAAATGTCTGATTTGATCTACAAGCGCGGGAGCGTCACTTGTCGTTTTATGCCTAATTTTTCCCCCAAAATTAAAATTATTAAAATTGTCGATACAGTTTCGGAAGGTGGGGCTTTTTTTTTAGGAAATTTTCTGCTCTTTAAGGATCTTTTTTTCAAATTTCGTATATCTCAAATAGTTTTTGAGATATTTGCAAAAAACCAAAGCACTTTTTTTTTACTAATTTGTTCATAACTTTTACAATTTTCGCCGGCTCCTCTTCAAAATTTTCATAAACTTTCTAGATGCCATTACGAATCGAATGACACCTCAACCATAATTTTCGAACTTGGAGGATAGGTTTTCGGTAAAATGGTACTTGTACATACACATTGTCCTGAAATTTGTTATTGCAAATTTGTAATAGCTATTGAAATAGTTGTAAGACTTAATTGCGTGCAATAGATTATAATAAGGAGTGTGGAGAGTAGCTATCGTTGAGAAAATTCACATAATATTTATTAACCATTGCACTCCATTTTTAGGAATCTCTATAAGGGTGATAAATCTGTATAGTCCGTTTTAAAAACATGGTATATTAAAAAATATATTTAGATTATTATTTTCTGCTTTTTACTAGTTTAGTTTAAAGTCGATTGCAAGATTTGTACAGAGCAAACAAATAAACAAATAAGTTTTGAGCTATGTTTAAAGTTTCAGGTCGCTAGCTTATCGGGAAGTTAGTTTAAAATCGATTGCAAACAAACAAACAAAAAGCAAGTTTTAAGTCTGTAGATATCTATTTCTATTTATTCTATTACTCATAATTATACAAATAGACAGACAAGATAGAGAGCTAATAAAAATATGGTAAAAATTATTAAAACTAATCTCATATAAACTTTTGTGACCTTTGTAAAATATAAATCCCGTAAAATTTCTCCATAAGCATTTTTGCATGATATCCATTTAGTTAGTACTCTGATATTCAATTGCAGCTATATCGATGAAAAATTTGACAAACTGAATGTTAATGGGATTAAAGGGGGTATATGTTAAAAATAATTAAGCCTATATAAGGTGTCCCATTTTTTTAAATGTAGCAATCTAGATTATTTTATTGAAATCGGAGTTCTTTTGGAAATTAGGAGAGATTGAGCAAAACGGATTTCAATCTTGGATTTATTATCAAATCAGAAAATAAGATTATTTTTCGATACCGTTCTAAAACGTTCTATTTTGAAACCCAAAGAAATAGCGAAAAACTGACTTCCCTATTCAAATCAACAAAGTTCTAGAAGATTCTATATGAAAATTAAAAGAGATAACGAAAAAAAATCGTCATCGGATGTGACATGTCTAGGACCGAATTTTCGATAAAGTTTTAGAATATTCTATTTGAAAACTAAAAGAAAGCGAAAAACGGAATTCACTATCGGATTTGTCATTAAGAAAGAAACCTATAACTGAATTTTCTATAAAGTTTTAGAACATTCTAATTGAGAACTGGAAGAGACAGCAAAATACTAACTTCATCATTAGATCCAGAAAGAACTTTAGAAACGAGTTTTTAAGAACATTCTAGCAGATTCCGTAATAAATAGTAGACAAGAAACAGTTGAAATGGAGCAAATAAATAAAACATTGGCTGCACTTTAAACACGAACAAGAAGAAGCACGTCGCCGAAAAGAAAAACAGGAAGAAGAAGCATGTCGCCAAAAAGAAAAACAACAAGAAGGATGTCGCCAAAAAGAAGAAGAAAGTTGTCAAAAAGAAAAATAACAGGAAGAAAAACTTCATCAAAAAAGAACAAGCAGAAGAGGCACGTAGTCTGAAAGAAAGAGAAGAAGAATATAAACGTCACTAAAAAGAGAAACAGCAAGAAGACAAACATCGTCTTAAAAACAAACAAGAAGAAGAAGAACGTCGCATTAAAGATGAAAATAAACTTTGCAAATGGATACAGGAGGTCATTATACAAGAGCAGCAAAAATTCGATCAAATTGTACGGGCACAAACACAAAAGTTTAAGAAAGAGATGGGCCAAGTGCGAAAAGACATAGGAGACGTGCGACAAGAAATGGAAGAAGTCGTAGACAAGATAGAATTAAAAGTATGACTAATATCAGAAGGGATAGAATCTAAACTGAAGAGTCTTCAGATAGAAGTCAATATAATAAAAAAGGATGGCCCTTCTAATAAAGTAATAACCACCGAACAGAACATCAAACTTCCAACTTACGACGGTCAAAATCTTGAATAATGTACAAACGACAATTTGAAGCTGTCGCAAGTGTAAATAACTGGGACTACGAAGAGATGGCTACTGCGTTAGTAATTGCTCTTCGTGGACCAACCAGCACTAGAGTTATTGTAAACCATTCCTATAAATCAACAAAGAGATTATGAAATCCTTAGTGCTACATTGAAAAGAATGTAGATCAGCATCGGCGCCAGTTATATAAATCACAGCTCAAGCCAAGGCATCGAAGGAATTGAGAGAGCAAGAATATGAAACAGATGTCTGGTACTTTATTCATCCTGCTTACCCAGGAGCTACGGAAGAATTCCGAGAAGAACTTACAATCCAGTATTTTATTGATGGGGATGAACTGAAAAAATGAGATGAGCTGCAGGTGCAATTAAGGTCTAGTTCTCCATTCAGAGATCGCATAGAAGAGAACCACTACAACAGTCCAATTCCAAGATCAAACGTAGAATAAGTTATACTTAACATTATAGCAGAAACCAGATCGAGTGCTACAGATGTAAACAAATTGGACACATGAGAAAGGACTGTTAAGTGCAATAAAGAGACCAAATAAAATGCTACAGATGTGGATGAATTGGACACATGAGAAGGGATTGTCGAATGGAATTAAAAAAGGACATAAAGTGCTATAGATGTGGACTAATTGGACACATGAGATGAGACTGTCAAGTGCAGTTAAGGTGTAATTCATCATCCAGAGACGACGCAGAAGAAAACCTGGAAAAACTGCAGGAGAAAAATTTTAATACCAAATATAGACCATATAAGGAAGAATTCAAGCAATGCAGCAAAATAGAACTGAGAGAAGGAATTCCTATACTGATAGTAACTTTTGATATTGATCCAATCTGGAGTATAGCTCAAATGAGAAAAAACCAACTTCAAAGTCAATGCTATACCTATTACCATAACTGTTGATACTGGTGCTGCCGTATCTCTGAAACATCAAGTCTTGTTAATAAATTTAAAATCTTACCATTGTCCAGAAAAGTAACGTTAAGAATTGTAACTGGAGACGTAGCTGATGTGATTGAATAAATACAAGTGGAGCTTCAACTTGGAAGGCTAAAATTAAACCATATAGTATTAGTTGTCGACACAGAAGATGAATTTATTCTTAGAATGGACCTAGTTCGTCCACATGGATCTTCTTTCCACAACAAACTTAACATCTCAAAATTTGGCACCGATGAATTTATTCTGTCAAAGAACCGTAATATCGAACCAATCAGGGGCGTTGCCGAACAAACAACCAAAATATTATATAAGGGAATACGGAGACAATCATTTACGAAATATTGGACGAGAGTTCTGGAAGCAACGTCAGAAAAGTTCAACACTCCAACGGATCCTGTAAATACTTGGTACCGAAGACATTAATTAATTCATACGACATCAAAGCAAGGTGATAGAGTTTGGTTATGCGTGAGAAATTAAGTAAGTAGTCAATTCTTAGAAATAATATAATATGCGTAAAAAAAAGACAATAAGATTTTAAAACTGAATTAGTTTTACCAAATACCAACTTCAATGACAATGGATAATTTTTTAACGATATTTATACTATCTTTGGTAAATACACTCTACGGCCCTCAATACAACACTTACCTGTAAAAAAGATTTTTGTTTTTTGTTCATATCGTACATCAGGTAGCGTAGCGTATACATTTTCTTCGGTAAAATTCGTGATATCCACATTTGGTGATCTTGGTTTCTCATCATCTATTATTGAAACTGTAGGACTTGAATCAATAACTGTTGGAACTGTGGAACTTTTTGTACTAAATCTCTCTAACATGGACGATAAATGAGCCCGATGTTCATTAAAATAACTTTCCAAAATAAGATTCATATTGACGGATTGCTCCACAGAAAAATTTTGTGTAAAATTTCTTAAGATCTCCTCCATATTACTTTTATAACAGATATTCGTATTTGGAACATAATCAGGTTTTAGAGGATAATTTCTGATAAGAGACTGTAAATTGGTATCTATATCTAATACCTTCGCATTTAAGTCTTTAATACCTCTATCAGTTGATCTACAACAAGCACTGTTTTGAGATAAATATATCCCTCTTTTAGCAGCTTGTAATATTTCCAAGTTTGCAGGAACTTCAGAACCGCCACTTCCTTCAGTATCTTTAACGTCTACATATTCTTCAGGATAATCATGTTCGTTTTTCTTATAAACTGAATCAAAAATGATATCCACCTTCGAGGATATATCATTTAACAGATCTTCTGCAGTTTTTGGTAAAGTACATTTCCCTGGATTTTGTTCCGTTATTGTTTTCATACCATAACTTGGTCTAGTCATGAGAAGTTTATCTACTTTGCGTTCAACAAGTTTTAAAGAGCTCAAAATCCCGCGAACGGCGAATTCTTCTAATAGAGAGTCTCGTTTATACATACAAAATTGTTTTATATTTAAAACGGATCCTGCCAAAGAGTTTACCATTTTTAAAATCGTATCAAGTTTATATTCTTCTGAGAGAATTGTATTCATTTTGTTGTCAACTGCTGTTACTTGCTCCATTGCCCTAAAATATGAAATAACTATTTCTCAACTCATTATACAGAATGTGTTATATTAAGTTTTCATAAGTTTGTCAGATACGTGATTTGCTAATTTAACTAAAGTCGCTATCAAAAATTTGAACCAAAAATATTTAAAAAAGCCTCAAATGCTTGAAATTTTAAATGTTCTGAATTGTTCTTCGAAACTGCTTTTTTATTTAAAAATGATTTATTTTTGACCAGGGTATAATTTGATCGAAACTGTCCCAAATTTCATTACAGTTGAGAGATTCTTTTTGTGCTGATAAAGACATATTATTTGGAGAGGAACTATTGTAAATATTTTAAAATCAACCATAATGGAATCAATGTATATTAGCTATTATGATTTTGAACATAAATTTCTACAGTTCTAGAGTATAAGTGATTATGTTTACTTTTCAAAGTGCATTAGGGATTTATTTTAACACGAGCTTATTGAACACTAAGAAGCATATTCTAGTTCTTATTTCGATTTAATGTATCTTCTATCTGATTTAGCCACTTATGACCTGTGAGTAGGGTTGGAATAAAGATCAAATTAAAATTTATTACAAAAATAATCTTAAGGATATTCAGTGGCGCGAGGACAGGGGAGGCCTAGGATGATAGCATAGGAAGATCACAATGTTGCCAAAAAAATATGTCATTTTCAAACTCTCCAAAACAAATAAGAGAAAATAAAGTATCCGAATGAAATCCTATTTTGAGTTAGTATTATGAGTATTCAAATATTTTTAGTTATGTTTTGAGATTATCAATAATATTGAACGAGTTTGGTAACAACAACAGCTTATGTATTTTGTATTGCCAATTTTTTGTTTGGGAACCTTGTCAGAGTTTTAATCTTTCTACATAACATGTGCCAACACCTTGTTTATCAGTGATACTGGTTTCTTTATTAACAAATCGGATCGAACTTCTGCGTATTATGTCGGCAGTCCGATGGAAAGGTAAATATGTAAAAAACAATGTTCAAGAGTTTAGTAATGGCAAAATATACATTATGATGTAAGATGGTCTTGTCAAATTTCTCATTCCGTTATAGCAGAGTCCAAATACGGCATCAATATTATAAGTTTAGGCAAGCGTTTTTGTCAAAATGTGAAATAAGGTAAGAAAAAAACATATCAAATCATTCTTGAAAACTGATTCTAACATACTAATACTTTTTCTCTATTTCTGAACATGGATATATTAAAAAATCAAGTTTTAAGTGACTGATGCGTAAACTTTCCATAGAGCAATATTATTTGAGTTTACTTTTAGGGCTGTTCTAAACAACCCTTGATTAAAAATTCAACAAAAAAAAATGTATAACCATTGACCCCCTATAGAGAGTTTATGTGTTTTTTTTATTTTGGATGATGTTGTAAATATTTATAGTTAAAGTTAAATTGTTACTTTTAATTGGTTATTAGTGTGTGTGAACAAAGTATTTTAGAAAGAGCAGCGCAATTTTAGACCAATATTTAAAATGAATTCCAAGTTATCAATAAAAATTATATGTTGAGATTGTCTTGAAAAATTAGTTATTTTTGTTTTTAACAAGAAAAAAATTAATGGTTTAAACAAGATTCCTGTTGATCTTTAATCAGCACTAATATCCTTTTTCAGCTGGTTATCGTCTGTAACAGGACGTCCAAATTTTTGTATCAGGCAAATGTGGACTACATAACTGGTTGATTCAGCTCGAAGATTTGATGAGCTTTGTGAACTCGCGCATTGTTTTGAAGAGGGATATTAATGTGACACAAACCAGGGCGTTCTTGATCAAAGTAATTTTGTTAATGTATAACAGTAGGGTTATTAATTATTATGGTGACCTTCAGCCTGTTTTTAGATCTTGCTTCATTCGAAAAGACGATAATCATGAACCTTCCAGCTGAAGATTTTATACGCTGGAAGCAAAGAATGCTCAAGCAACCCACTATATGAATTTTAATTCTGTTTCTGGATCTAACGATGTACCAAAATATCATCGTTTGTCCTGCCATCTTATGAATTAAAGTGAATACGACATCTTTAATATGAAAATTTGGAAAATTTCAATTGATTTCCATATTTAGTGACTTCAAAAATCCTTGAATACAAAGTTTCAGACACAAATTCGGGTCTTTCAAAAACTTTAGTCTGCTATATTGAAACCGACATCTTGAAATTAACAGTTTTACAATAGTTTTAACGATATTTTAAAGATAAAAAATATAAATATAAAAGCAAGCAGGTTTTGAAGGAGAAGACCGGTACTTTCAACTCCAGAAGTAGTTTAGCGATAAAAACTTGCCCTGTCACATAACCTTAAAAGTACAGGACAAAAGTTCTTTTTGCACTTTTAGGATAGAATATCGCGAAACCCCAAAGCAACAGGTCAATTCTGACATCAGAGTCGTACTTAGCGTGTTGAAAACTTTCGAAAAAATATAGTCGGACTTCTTATCTTGAAAATTTTTCCCCTGTGTTGTAATTCTTTGTTAAAAATTTGAAGAAACTACTATGTTTTAACTTGAAGTGGAATTTGACACACAAGTAGAAGTTTGTGAATATTGAGCATCACTAGGCAACGCACAGTCAGTTGTTTCTATCATAGCTAGGTGTGTATTTTTTCTAGTACTTATCCCTCGTAAAAAATAAAAAAAGGTGACTTTAAAGAAATCATCATGTTAAAAACAAAAGAACCAAGCATAATAAATAGTGTTTTATCTTTTACATATTTGTAAATTACAAATTGATTAGCAATTTAGGAAATGACACCACCGATCTATGGATGTTATTGACTTTTAGCTTTTGTATGGTACTTTTCGAGTATTTAGCTTATTTTAGTATTACATATTTTCTTCCTTCCTTTAACTTCCTTAATCCAAATAAATAAGTTCAAGAAACCTTGATTCTTTTTTTTTATTCGTTTTTAGTGAGACATGTGTTTAACATACTAAATATTGTTTATAAAATCTGGCAGTCAGTTTTATTGGTAGGTAATAAATGATTTATTGCAACTTTATGTATGTTGTAGCGAACAGGGAGATTTATATCAAATTGCTCCCACGTGCAATTAAATTTAATAAACTGTTCAAACATTCCAATTTCTGCCTTCAGTGTTGCTGGGTGGATTGAGTAGCTCAGTAGTACTGTTGCCGGTCCCAAGCCCGGAAAAAAGAGGAGGGTTGGAGGGTCAGGTTAGTAGTCTACCCTCTGTAAAACAGTAACCAGCTCAAAGCACCGATAAAAAGCCTCGGATATGGACTGACTCAACAATGACGACCCACGCAAGGAAAAGGACAAAGAGATGGAAAAACAAATATATACTAAGAGTAGCTACCTGGAACATAACATCTTTCAACACAAAGGATCAGGAAGTAGTTGAAGAGCTAATCGAGAAAAAGATTGAAATTTGTGGTCTCCAAGAAACAAAAAGGAAAGGCAAAGGTCAAAAAGAATACGGAAACTATATATTAATATATAGTGGAGTAAATAATGAACCACGAGCCAAGGTGGGAGTAGGCCTACTAATCCACAAGAAATATAAAAATAACATAGAAAGTTGCCAATACATATCAGAAAGGATAGTCTGTATAAAACTACTAATGGAACATAAAAAACTAAACATCTTGTCCGTTTACAGCCCAGAAGACGGAAAACCAAAACACGAGGTAGGAGCATTCTACGAGAACTTGCAAACCACCTTAGACTCAATACCTGGTGAGGAAGCTATTATTTTATTGGGAGACTTTAATGCCCGTATAGGAAACCAAATAATCCCCGGAATTAAACAACGCTTCAACGAACACTATCACAACACCAACGGAGAACTAATGGTAAATTTCTGTGCCTACAACGAATTAAGGATAAACAATACTTTCTTTCAACACAAAGATAAATATAAATACACTTTTGAAAATACAAGAGGACACAAATCTATGATTGACTTTAAAGTTAGTAACCGAGTTAAACATCCCACTCAGATATTGGATATTAGAACATTGAACTCTGTTAATGCAGGAAACGATTATAAATTAGTTCTATCAAAAATTTGAATAAAGATTACACAAAAGAAAAAGCAGCTGGAAAAGGTTAGGATACAAAAAAAGAACATAGACTCTCTGTGGCATACGTCAACGAAAGAATTATATCAAAAAAGATTGATGGAAAAAATTGAAAGAAAACCAATAAATGGAGAGGAAGATATAAATCATAGCTGGGAAAAAATTAAGGAAAACATAGAAGATGCTTCAAATGAGTCATTGGGCACACATACAATCACAATCAACAACAAAAATCCTAATAAAACTCCATGGTTTCGTAAAGAAGTTAAAGATAAGTGAAACGAAAAAAGAAAAGCATATTTAGCATATAGAACGTCAAAAACGCCGAAAGCATACAATAGGTACAAACTAATTCGTAACGAAACTAATCTACTAGTCAGGCAACTAAAAAGTGAACATTGGGAGCAGTTCTCTAAAAGAATGAAAGGAGACTTCTATAGTGTACAAAAACAAATGTGGCGACTGATAAGACAACAGCGCAAAGAAATATCTGAACTCTCCGAAACAAACAAAATATCAGAGGAAAAATGGATAGACTACCTAACAAAATTGTTTGAGGGAGATGCTAACATTGGAAAAAACAACATACCAGCAATAAGGAATAATGTGGAAGTCACCATTCAAGAAGTAGAGAGAGCTATAAAATCCTTAAAAAATAGAAAGTCTCCCGGACAAGACGGAATTCATAACGAATTGTTGAAATACGGAGGACAGCGACTAACACAGGAACTCACAAGATTCATTCGAAAAATCCTGACACAATGCAAAGTACCAGATAGGTGGAGAACCAGCACAATAATGCTTATGTTTAAGAAAAGTGATAAACAAGAACCAGGGAACTACAGGGGTATTAATCTACTGGACACAACTCTGAAACTCGTAACGAAAGTAATTAAAAATAAAATTAATTCGGTTACAACACTGGAAGACGAACAGCAGGGATTTAGATCAGGAAGGTCTTGCGTGGATGCAATATTTATTCTACGACAGATAGTCGAAAAATCTCTAGAATACAATAAACCAATATTTTTATGCTTTATAGATCTAACAAAAGCATTCGATCGCATAAAGCTAGATCACGTAACCAACCTGTTATACAAGAGAAATATTCCTATCAATATAATTCAGACCATCAAAAACATATACGCAAACAATAAAGGTCAGATTCGCACTAACGGTAAATTATCAACACCCATACCAGTCAACAGCGGTATTAGACAGGGAGACTCGCTTAGTCCTTTGTTGTTTAACATGATAATGGACGAAATAATAAAGGAGGTGCGACTTGGTAGAGAATATAAAATGGGTGGTACAGAAATAAAAATTCTCTGTTACGCTGATGACGCAGTGATATGTGCAGAAAATGAAGACGACCTCCAGAGATTGTTAAATACCTTTAATCTTACGGGAAGAAAATATAATATGATTATCTCAGCCGAAAAAACTAAATGTATGACAACCTCAAAAGAACCCCTCCGATGCAAACTAGAACTAGACGGTCGAATAATACAACAAGAAATGAGTTTCAAATATCTAGGAATCGACATAACTAGTTATGGCAACATCGAAGATGAAGTAAGAGGGCAGGTGGCCAAAGCAAACAAAGTGGCGGGTTGCCTCAACGACGTGATCTGGCGAAACAAAGGTTCGGATCTACAAAACCACAATTAGACCTATTATGACATACACTTCAGAAACACGGCCAGAGACAACAAAAACGAAACAACTATTGGAGACTACAGAAATGAGAATACTTCGACGAATAACAGCAAAAACGCTACTAGACAGAGAAAGAAGCGATAACATCAGGCAATCATGCAACACAGACTGCATTAATGAGTGGGTCCTACAACGTAAGACACAATGGAACAAACACATAAGCCGAATGACAGAGGATAGACTGGTAAGGATCGCACGAGATAAATCGCCTAGTGATACACGCAGTAGAGGCCGACCACGGAAAAGGTGGAGCGACAATTTAAGTCCAGAATGAGGAAAATCGAAGAAGGAACAAGTCAGGGACCTATTATAGAAGATAGAAAAAGAAGAAACATTCAAAATTAATTTACTTTTCAAATGTTTTTTCACATAGTCGCTTGAAGAGTAGCAATTTCGTTATTTATTGAGGAATTCCTACTAATTTATGGACATTTTAAATTCTAATCCATTATCGTAAAAACCCATGTCGTTGACATTTGTAAACAAGAATCAAAGAGACAAATATTTACGATTGTATTTTATGACCGCGAACAAACAGATTTTAGGTTAACACAGAGACAGGCCAGCAAAATCTGTAGAAAGTTCCCACTATATGTAAACAATATTTTTCGTCTAAGAGTACTCGTGTAGCAATGGTAACTGCCAGGTGGTTTCTTTTTGTTGCTAAGTTCACCCTATGTTTGTGAGAAAATAAGAAATTATGATTTTAAAAAAAATATGTGTTATGAATATTTTTTATTATTAATTTATCTTCTTTATTTTAAAGTAAATTTGAATTGTGTTCAATCTTTCGACCCTACCCTAGATTTAAAATTGGTAAAAACAAAATAATATAGATACGTGATATATCTGGTGGCTCAAATATTTTCAGTTTGACTCCAGAGTGAATTTTTTTTGGTTATATTACAATTATTAGGCACTTGAGACTGTCCAAATTAAGTTTAAATTCAAGAGATGCTTAGTAGGAAGTATATTTATTTTTATTTAATTAAAAAATTAATGCAGGTTTCTGCAGTCAATCTAGCCACAGGTATAGTGGCATTTTGAATAACCCACCCTTAGCCTCCACCATAAGGGCGGCATATTTGCTGGCTACCATGGCTACTAACTTTCATCTGAACCCTGGTTATTTTGCTTCATTGTTTATTTCGGTAAAACTCTATTATTAAATTTCTTCTTACTTAATTGATGTTTCGGCGTAAACTACCAGCCTAGCATTCTTATATTACTACTTATACAAAAAATTGTTAGAGTTCGAAACATTATAACTTTTCCAGATTAAGTACATAAGCTGGCAATGTTGCGTATCATTAGTGATGTAATGTGTCACATTTGGTACATCTTTCTTTCATTAGTGATTTACTTTTGGTTATAATCAATTCTTAGTGCTATTTTAAATACGTTGCTTGCCTCTGTCAAACAAAGTGATTGAATACTGTACAATTTTCAAGAATAAATAAATAAATAAATGTGTAGAGGACCAGACTTTGTCGTAACGCATAAGACGGTATAATGTTTTCTTTACTTATTAGCAATATAGACTGTAAACAATTGAACAATTTGGAACAGGTTTGTATTTTGTTTTAAAATCTCTGTGACCGCAAAATTTACTATTTAAGACACTTGCTCCAGTGAGATAATCCTTGAAAAAATGCTGTCAATAATATTAGGCATTTGTTGTATCTGTAAGTTGTAGAAAGATACTTATGCTTTTGCAAAATGAATTTGTTCCTTTTAATATGCGATGTTACTAGTATATTTGTAAATTACCAAATGATAAACTTGCACTTATACCCATACATATTTCTGCTTTTTCGAGGATAAAAAATTTTGGTTGCCTTCAGATAGAGCAGTGATCAAAGTCATGAAAATGTATACATTGTGTTTAAAATATTCAAAAATATAGAATTAATCTTAAATAAGATACTCTTATCTGCGTTTTTTATAAATTTTATTTAACTAAGTTGTTCCGAAATGCTAAATACATAGTTTAATAAAAAAAATCAAAAAAGTAATTTTTATCAAAATATACAATTTTTGAGATAAGACATCGTCATAAACATTCATATTTTCGATTAAACAAGTGATTTAATTCTACAATGGTACTTTTTTTTCTTACGAGGCAGCTTTTACGACTAATAGGGTAGTCTCTTCATAAAATTGTAGGTACTACGCACAAAAAAATCCGAATTTTAGAATTGTCACTCAAAGTAAAAATTTGAAAAAGCTAATGTTTGATGGGGCAAAATGTATCATAGAATAATTGGACCTTATTTTTTACTTGAAAATTTAAATAAAAAATCGTATATGGAAATTTTAATCTATTTTGCTATGACCGAACTGGAGGATGAACATTTAGAGGAAAGAAGTAACCTTATTTTTTAACCAGGCGAATGTCATATTCATTCTACATTACGAGTGACTTGTTAAACATCCACTTTTAGGATAACTTGGTTGGCCGTTTTGGACCTATGGTCTGGCCTGCTCGGTCGCCTTATTTAACCCGAATAGATTACATTCTACGGAATTACTTAAAACAAAAGTCTTACAACAATGATTTTAACCTACTAAAAGAAAAAATTGGTGAAGCTGTTGCAACTAAAATGCAAAGAAATATGTGTACTTGTAGGAGATCAATATTTGAAATAATTATCTCTTTATTAACAAATTATCGTTAAGGTTTCACAATATTGCTTAAAAAATACATTAAAGGTAAAATTAATTTTTGTATTTTTATTGGTAAATTGCGATTTTATTTCGGAACAACTTAATTAAATAAAATTTGTAAAAAAATTATAAAAGAGGGCGTTTTATTTAAGATTAATTCTACATTTTTTAATATTCTGAACACTCTGTATTATCATGAGCTTGATCACTGTTTTTTAAAACCGAAGACAAACAAGACCTTTTATTAAGAATAACTTTTTATCGAAAAATCAAAAATTTCATAGAGCGGTATTCCACCGTGGACACACTGAATATCGGTATCAGACCTAATGTGAAATAAGTTAGCCTAAACTAGCCTGAACTCATATTAATCTTATTTCATGTAGAAGTAAACATATTTACAGAAACTTAGTTTTTGCTATACAATCAGCGTAAATGAACGAAATAATACTTGATTCTCATATTGTTTAGTATGGCACGTCGAGTCTCAAAAAAGGGGTGTTTGAAAATGATATAATACTTGTTCTCTCAAGCGCCGGCCAGCAACACCGAATTCGCTGCTGACCGGGAGCGAGAGAGAGCGGAGTATGTTCTAGGAGCCCGCATTCGACCGCTGACGAGAATTTTCGCGAGCGCTCATTGGTAGTATATAAGCCGCCATAGTCCAGTAGACCGCATTGTTAAATTAGTTTATTTATTGTAAGCGTAAGCAGTTCAATTGTTAAGATAATAGAAGTAATAATAAAGTGAAAGTAGTGATACAGAGTATTGTGATTTACGAACACAGGACAGATACCATTACATTGTAATGGTTACAATATCTATTTAAACTTATGTACGCAAGCAGATGGGTTGCTGTATTTTAATTGTGCCGTTTTGTGTTTTCGTAAAAAGTTAGCCACAAAATGGAAAGATTTATATTAAATAAGCAAGTCGATAATTCAAGTCAAAGTGATGAAGCCTCGATAAGTGGCCAGAGAGTAAAAAGGCGAAAATATCGCAAATATTATGATAGCTATTTGGACTTTGGTTTTACTTCAGTATAAGTAAATAATGAAGGAAGATCACAGGGTGTGTTCTGTTTGAAAACTCTAGCGCCCGAGAGTATGCTCCCAAGTAAGCTAAAGCGACAACTCGAGACTATTCACCCTACGCGAACTTTTTTATAGAAAGTTGCAAAATTTTCAAAAACAAAATGACGCACTAACGAGCATTTGGCCTCAAAAACCGGACAAAAAGGAGAAATGCAAACTAGACAAGTAATCATCGAAATTATTTTTTTTGTATACCTAAGTAACCGTACTATCATAAAAATATGATAAAGTGGCCCCTCCACGCAGCTACGCTTCGCACAGTTAACTGCAATCTAAGCTTCGTTCAATACGCACGCATTCGTTCTTGATAGATTTTTTTTAGACTTGTGTTTGGTGTTTGGTATTTTGTAAAGTGAATATTAAAAAATTTTTTTTTGGGATGGAATCTGAAGAATAAGGTATGTTTTTAATTTTAATATATATTATTTAAAAATATAATGACTCTTTAGTATTCTTATGGACCTAAAACAATATGCAAGAAAATTTTCTATTTTTTTGTTTTTCTTTTTAACTAATTAGTGTTTTTGAAAATGTTCCGAGCTAGGTCGGGCTGCAATTCTTTTTTTATAATAAACTATAGACATTAGCCATATCATAACAGTCAAAACATTTTCCACATGTTTCCACCTCTTAAAAAAACCGCTTTGAGTTCCACGGTTTTTTTGTAATAATTTTGGTTATTTTTTTATAATATACATATTTTTTTCCTATAGGTACAAATTTTACATCAAATGTTATTGAGGTATATCGTAAAACGATATACATGCTTTTTAAACAAAGCACATCCAACACACTTGAAGATAAGGTATTATTTATGGAACATAAGCTTTGCGAAATGATGAAATGTCTCCAAAACGAGTACCATACCTTATATATAGTATATATATATATATATATATATATATATATATATATATATATATATATATGGTATGGTGCACCTACAGATGCACGATTTAAAACATTTTAATAGTGATTTGAAGAAAAGATGGATATCATTTAACTATATTGAAAAAAGATTTTTGAAAAAAAAAAACGAGAAATGGCTTAATACATCAATACCAGTACATAACTGGGCCACGAATTCTACGGGACGCCCAAGGAAACATTTCCAAGAATTACATGATCGTAGTAAACGACGAAATACAAAAGAATTCCGCGAACAGGTACCTGTTGAGGAGCTTACCTATGCAGCCAGCGTACGTCAACGAATGTCTGGAAATGCCGCCGCCTCTAAACTTATAATAGATGCAACTTCAACACCAACAAGAGCCAAACTTAACAGGAAGGTAATAAATACTGCTCAGAAACTGAAAGTAAAAAATTCACACCTGAACAAGCTTTGCAAATCTTTGTTGAAGGTGACTTTACAAGGAGGCAGTGAAAGTTGTTATATGATTCCAATAAGCGTATATTTCCTTGGTATATTCTAATTAGAGAAGCAAAGAATCTCTGCTATCCAAAACCAGAGTCAATCCGAGTTACGGAGGCGAGTGTTGAAGTTGTGCTTCAGGACCTACTTGATCACACAATAAAGAGACTTTGTATTTATCTTGAGATAGATTTTTTATGGGAAAACGTACAATTACCCTAAGTCAGCATGTAAAACGATACCCATTACGTTTTTTTAATATTACTCCCCTCTCCCTCCCCACCCTAAGTCAGCGCCCCTTCACCCGATTGGTAAAGTAATGCCACAAATGAAATTGGAGCACTTAAAAACATATAAAACGATAACCATTACGTTTTTTAAATATTACTCCCAGCCCCCTCCCCATCCTAAGTCAACCCTTCTTCACCCGATTAGTAAAATAATGCCGGAAATCAACTTAGCGCCCTCAAAAATCCCAAGATACTGATTTTGACATGTCTAGAGTCAAGAACAACGACGTTATTAATTTTGTCCGGTTTTTGAGGCCAAATGCTCGTTAGTGCGACGTGTTCACTCAACAATCTTCAATACCTAGTAATGCACTGCTAGCGTCTTTTAAGGTGGCATACAGAGTGGCGAAGTGTAAAAAACCTCACACCATTGCAGAAGAACTTATTTTACCTACTGCTTTCGGCATGGTTAATATTAAGGTAGGAGAATCGGTGGGAAAACTAATTATAAAGGTAGCTTTATCTAACAACACTATTAGTCGAAGAATTCATCATATAGCTGAGGATCTCAATGACCAATTGATAGAGAAAATGAAAGGCAAGGAATTTAGTCTGCGTGTTCATGAGCCTACTGACAGTAATAAAGATTATTGTAAAACAAAAGCATCACTGAAGGCGCACAGGCTCAAGACTTTTTTGAAATTCTTGACAAGTTTAGAACAAAAAATAACTTATATTGAGAAAAGTGTATTGGTATATGTACTGATGTCGCTCACTCAATTTCTGGCCACTATCGAGGATTGCAAGCGCTTATTCATAATAAATCGTCGGATGCTATGTGGACCCATTGCATTATCTATTGAGAAGCACTTGTGTCGAGGTCGATGAGCTGTGAATTAAAATTGGCTTTCACGTAAAATTGTCTTATCCCGTGCATTCGAGTTACATTAGGAAATTCACACTCCCCTGGAAGAGGAAGGTCATGCAAACTCCAGATACTTTATCGAACGAGATTTTTTACTAAAACTGGCATATTTGTGCGATAAATTTGACAAACTGAATCTGTTTCTGCAAGGCAATAATATTCACATCTTTAAACTATTGGAGAAGATTGCGGCGTTTAGTAGAAAATTGCAGTTGTGTATAAGAAAAATTAATAAAGATGGCGGTCAAGGTTGTTCCCACATTTGCGTAAATACGCGTCCTCTAATGTCTCTCAAAACTTGCTGTCCCTCAAGACTTGCTGTTCCTTTTCACAGAATACCTTTCGAAGCTCTCTGGATGGTTTGTAAAATATTTTGCAGTAGAAAAATGTTGGGAAATTTTCGTGGATCCAAGATCTTTTCCATGCTCAAGCTCCATCAGAATTCACTTCACAAGAAGAAGAGTCTCATTGAACTCTCTTGTGACAACAGCCTTGAAACAAAATTCGTTTCTTCCGATTTGGTGGAGTTTTGGATAACCGTGAAAAATGAATATCCAACTCTAAGTTTAAAAGTTCTAAGGATTCTCATTCCTTTTGCAACATCTTATTTATGTGAAACCGGATTTTCAGCTGTAGCTGTAATAAAGAGCAAATATCGCTCCAAGATAAACGTGGGGAAAGAAATAAGAGTGACAGTGTCAAGCCTGATCCCTCACTGTGAAAAAATGTGTAGAGACCACCAAGCTCACCCGGTCCACTGATTTTTTTCCCTATTTTTCTTTAATAATAATACATTTTTGTGGATCAGTTCAATATATACCTATATATGAGCTACGGATTGTGGTGAAATGTTGTAGTTTGCTACTATGTGGTAGGCAGATTGTAAAGCACAACACTTTGTTCGACTGTTCACATATCTCGAATAGGGCGCCGTGACAAAATATTAAACCTGCAAGTGCGCCGTTAGGTGAAAAAGTTTGGGAACTCCTACCTTAAACAATCTGTAGTAATATTTTGTGATATTTTCCACTGTCTACTATGATTAATAAATTAAAACCAACAAATTGCGTTTTTCCGTTTTTGCATTGGTATTGTAGAGAATAAAAATACCAACAAAATGAGTCCTGTAGTATTTTTGTCACAGATTCACTTCCTTTTTTCTCTATTGACTGGCTTACTTACGAAGCTTTAAGTGTTTTGTTTCAGTGACTTTTAAAACGGAAATTGAATAATTTAAAAATTTTTTAATTTGTTTTAGCCTGAAATATTTTTTAACCAAGCCTGCTAAACATATAGGATATTAATGATTAGGTAATTGTTTCTATAAATATACATTGCAAAAATTTGTAACAGGCCTTAAACTTACTTGCTTAGAATGTCCATTTTTCTGTCCAAAGAAGCTAATTGATCATTCCATGCAGCTACATGAAGCTGAAAAGTGTCCCATATATGGGCTCTTTCCTGCAGGTTATGAATATTGCTATCGATACTGGATAAAGTTGAGGCTGTAGAGGTTATTCTTGGTTCTAGTGATGTTATGAATAACGTGTTCCATTTATCCCACTGGTCTTAAAATGAAAATTTAAGTTAATGAAACTCATCAATTCTTGTTCAAGGAGTTTAGTGAGAACCGAAGAAAGGATATCGTATAAAGCCATGTAACTTGAAAGTATTTATTAGGGTTGTCAAATCTCTTTTTGATAAAATTCACCATGTGGATCCCGAAAAATAATTGCATGTATATGTTTTTTAATGTAAACTTGAACCCCAATTCATTGAGACATCCAGTTTAAATTGTTAAAAAAAAATAGAAGAAAGTTTCAATCTACAGTGGCCAATTTTCTTTTTTATTCAACTGTGTTATTTTTTTTTTCGTGTATGACCTGAAAATGAATATATACAAAATATTGATGTGGTATCCTTACTTGACTTTTATTGTCTTATGATTTGTGAAATTATACAACATTTGCGTTCTTACAAGCAATAATTTAATTTATAAATTTCTCTTCTATTTTTAAAAGCTTTTGTTTAAGAGCGAGACATTTTTAGTTTCAAATAATAGAAAGGAACGATATTTAAAAATGCAGTGATTTCAGTTCCGCAATATCTCCTAAATAGATATTAGTATGGAAACAGTAAAATTTGTAATGTATCTACCAATCAGATAAACAGTAAAGGCTCTATTACAGGTTTAAGAAGCAGCTAAATTTTTAGTAGGCTAATAATGTCTAAACTTCGACACAGTTAAGAAATTTATATTTTTTCAGAGCTTGTTTTCAGACTGCGTTTTCCATTCCTACAAAATTAGAGATATCTTTATAATTACGTGAATACATAGGCAGGGGCAGATCCAGCCTCTCTCTTTGGGGGGGGGGGCGGTGATATTACAAAAGTACAGTATGGCAAGCGAAAGCAAGTTGTCAACGGATGGGGGGGGGGAGACACCAGCAACATTCCCATTCCTAGGGTAAAAGGCGGCATCAGGTATATTTTTCTAAATTTGAAGCTCTTGGAGAGGGGGGCGATCACAAAAAAAAAAAGTTGCCAGCAGCATACACATCCCTAGTATAAGAGTCAGAAGCGGGTCTGTTTTCCTGAACTCAAAGCTCTTGGAGGAGGGGCTGTCGCAAGAAAAACAAGTTGTCAACGAAGGGGGGGAGTGTCAGAAGCATACACATTCTTAATATAAAAGGCAGAATCGGTTCTATTTTCCTGAACTCAAAGCTCTTGGGAGGGGAGAGGGCGATCGCAAGCATACATATTCCTCTACTCTATTCAAGAACTAGAGAGAGTAATAAAACTGTTATTGAAACCTCCAACGTACCTGCTCTAGTGCAGCAGGTAACTGAGGATTGCTATAAATGTAATTATATTTAATTATATTTAAATATTTTAAACTGTAAATTTACGGCAACAATAAAATTTCGTATAGTTCAATTTAATTTCTGTCAGTGAGCAAAGTACATTTTAGAGTGTGTCCTTATTGATTTATGTTGTTTGCGCTTGTTTTTATATATTATTTAAGATTAGTGAGATACCCAAAGATATGGCTTTCACTTCTATATTTATTCCAAAATCGTTAAACCAGGGCATTTTTTCCTCAACGAAAAACTTATTACGATGAATGTTTATGATGCCTTAAGATATCAATATCTAGATAATAATGTTAAAAGCTCTGTTGAGATATGTCTCAACATGACAGGAGTTGGAAAATCTACTATTTACCAAATACTGAAGGAGAAAAAAACGACTGGAATTGTCAGTACTCCCAAGTCACATTCGATCACAAGCAAAGGAAAAACCTTGTGGGAAGGAGAGACGAAAACTGCAATAAAAGGAGTTGTACATACATACATTTTATTATGCGAAGCAGATCCCAACCGTCGTCAAGATTTTAACTAAAATCAATGAAGATCGGGATTTGCCTAAAATTAAAAGAACTGCGCTCTGGAAATTGCTCAGAGAACTTAATTTTTCCTGGGAAAAACCAGATAAGAAATCTGTTCTTATAGATCGTCCAGGAACTGTTCGTTGGAGAAGGAAATATCTCTCTCAAGTAAAAGGTAGAGTTGCTAGAAATAACACAACTTACAAAATCAGTAATTTAACTGAAGTTTTGAAAGATTTTTTGAATAAAGTTACTGTGGAAAATTGGGAAAAATCCGTATAATAAAAAAAATAAAAAAAATGTGGAAACTCGATCTCATGATTGATGAAATAGAAGAACCAATTATAATTAATTTCAGCGAAGATAACTTTACTGACTTTGATTATGAATTAGATACGTAATGTTTACCAGTGTAAACACAATTTATTATTTAAAGTTTTGTTTTTATTGTATTTTATTGTTTAATGTGTATATATTTTTATTTTCGTGTGTCCCACTTTTTAATTTGCTATATATTATTGCCAATTAGCCGTAATTTTTTTATTATTTTATAATTGTATTTGTGTCTTTTTCTTAAGCGTGTAAAATTAACATGCTTATTTTATTTTTTTGGGGCTATCGGATTTCCATATAATAAAATAAATTAAATTAAGATGTCAGTGCAATAGAAATAAAAATAAGTAGGTCTAATTTTAACTGTAACATATAAAAATCAATTACATTTGAATCCCTTTTTAGTATTTAATTGTAATTCTGCAGATAGTTTAAGAAATAAATAAACTGAAACATCAAATGTCCCGAAAATGTTTTTAATTAATAATAAAATGACCGATAGCCAAAAAAAAAAATTTATATTATATGGACGAATTTTTTTTTTATATATGTTTTAACTTCTTATATTTTTGATAATGGGTATTTTGTAAGTATTTAAATTATAACTTAGAATTTTTTGAGAGAATAAGGCTACGTTTTAGTCTGAATGTGCATAAAATGGTTTCGATGCCAAAATTCCGGTATTTTTGATTATAAAATTTCTAATCCATTCCTATATGTGTCTAAAGATTCTATCAAAAAACACAGGTAGTTTGCGAAGAAAAAAAGGGTAAAAAAATGATTTATTACTCTCTCTAGTTCTTGAATAAACTATAGTATAAGAAGCAAAATCTGGGTCTATTTTCCTGAACTCAAATCTCTTAGGGGGAGGGGGGATCGCCCCCACCGCCCCCCCCCCTTGTATCCGCGCCTGTACATAGGAGGAATCAACTGAAAAAAACCCGTCTGCAAGTGACTGTCAATCGAGAGCTTCCCGTCCTTTTCTCCTGGTTTCTCGCAATCTGAAGAAGTGCTTTTGATTTCTAATAGAACAGGGCATGTCGGTTGTTATAATGTTTTTTCATCTCAATATTTTAATTACCTTCATTTTATTTTTTTAAGCCATATCAGAAATCTCCTTGAGTGACTTCATTGATATTGAGGGAGCATTTGATAATGCTTTACATGAATGCACAGTTAGGACCCTTGAGGCAAGTCAAATAGCCCTTTCTTTAACCAGATAGTTTCACTCTCTACTAAAAAGCAAAGTCATTACTGTATTTATCGGCAATGAAGCATTGACAAACATTGTAGTCAAAGGATATTCCCAAAGGGGAATGCAATCGCCTCTGCAATGGTCCCTAGTCGTGGATAGCTTGCTGGCCCAATTGAACGACTTAAGATTTACAACGCAAGGTTTCGCAAAGTGTTGTTACTTTCAAAAGCAAAAATGAAACGACTATCACAAGTTTATTGCAAACTACCTTAAACCAAATTAGTAACTAGTGTACAGAAATAGGAACGAAATGGTCTCTATGCTATTCACGAGGAGACAGAAACTACACGTGAATGCTCCAACTTTAAATGGAAGATGGTGGTAATAAATTGGCAACTAACCTGAAATAACCACATTGAAAAGTTGTTAGCCGATTGTGCTGAGGATTTGGAACTGAAAATGATCTTATGCTTATATGAAATGCTTATTAAACCCACGGTTACATAAGCCTCTCTAGTATGGGACTAAAGACGCAGCAAGCAGCAGCTCAAAGCAAGCTGCACAAAATACAGTCTGTGTAGGAATCACAGAGAGCTATGTCATCATGCACAGCTGCAATGTAGGCAATGCTGAACGTCCCATCGTTGTACACAGTCATGATGAAGGTGGTAGCAACAAATGCTCTTAAGCTATTTCAAACAGAAAACCTAAAACCTGGAAATTTTGTTGGGCATATGAAGATTCTGGAAACAATTATAACAGAATCCATATCGAACCGACATAATTCATGTCTATAAGGTACAGGCGCGGATCCAAGGGGGGGGGGCGGTGGGGGCGATCCCCCCCCCCCCAAGAGCTCTGAGTTCAGGAAAATAGACCCGATTTTGCCTCTTATACTATAGTTTATTCAAGAACTAGAGAAAGTAATATATCATTTTTAACCATTTTTTTCTTCGCAAACTGTGTTCTTTAGTCCGGTGTCTGGCAAAATCTGTTAGACACATATATTTTTCGTAGAAATGGGTTTGAAATTTTATAATCAAAAATACCGGTCTATAATAATGGACTATTTGGGTTGGATAACAATAGATATTTGGAAGTGTGAAGTGTTATAATGGATTTTAATCCTTGTCAAACCGTAGGAAGGAGGTTTATTTTATCCCTAAGTATTTATGGCATAGAATAGTATTTCGGTAATAAACTTAAAATAAAAAGCTTTTATAATATTATTTTATTTCTTACTATTTTATACACACACACACACACACACACACACAAATCACAACTGTATTTTTATTATTTTTAATTTTGTCATAGAAACCGTTTTAGGTACCTTCAGACAAAAACGTAGCCTTATTCTCTCAAAAAAATTCTAAGGTATAATTTAAATATTTACAAAATACCCATTGTCAAAAATACAAAAAATTAAGCATATATAAAAAAATAAATTAGTCCACATAATATCAAAATTTTTTTGTGGCTTCGGTCATTTTATTATTAATTCAAAACATTTTTGGACATTTTAGGACATTTGACGTTTCAGTTTATTTATCTCTTAAACCATCTGCAGAATTACAATTAAACACCAAAAAGAGATTCGAATATAATTAGTTTTTATATGTTACAGTTAAAAAATAGACCTACTTATTTTTATTTCTATTGTACTGATATCTTAATTTAATTTACTTTATTATATGGAAATCCGATAGCCCCCCAAAAAAAATGCTAATTCTACACGCTTAAGAAAAAGACACAAATACAATAATAAAATAATAAAAAACTTACGGCTAATTGGAATTAAATATAAAATATAAAATTAAAGAAAAATATATAAAAAATAAAAAAATATATAAACAGCATTAAACAATAAAATACAACAAAACCAAAAATTTAAATAATAAATTGTGTTTACACTGGTAAACATTACGTATCTAATTCCTAATCAAAGTCAGTGAAGCTATCTTCGCTCAAATTGATTATAATTGGTTCCTCTATGTCACAGATCATGAGATTAAGTTTCCACATTTTGTTTTATTCTTTTATTATATAGAATTTTCCCAATTTTTTGCACTAACTTTATTCAAAAAAATCTTTCAAAAGTTCAGTTAAATTACTAATTTTGTAAGTTGTGTTATTTCTAGTAACTCTACCTTTTACATGAGAGAGATATTTCCTTCTCCAACGAACAGTTTCCGGACAATCTATAAGCACAGATTTTCTATCTGGTTTTTCCCAGCAAAAATTAAGTTCTCTGATCAATTTCCAGAGTACAGTCCTTTTAATTTCAGGTAAATCGCGATCTTCATTGATTTTAGTTAGAATTTTGTTGACGATTGGGTTCTGCTTCTCATAATAAAATGTATGGACAACTCCTTTTATTGCAGTTTTTATCTCTTCTTCTAACGAGGTTTTTCTTCTGCCTGTGATCGAATGTGGCTTGGGAGTACTAATAATTCCAGTATTTTTTTTCTCCTTCAGTTGTCATGTTGGAACACATCTCAAAAGAGCTTTTAACATTATTATTCGTCGTAATAAGTTTAACGATTTTGGAATAAATATAGAGGTGGAAACCATATCTTTTGGGTATCTCACTAATCTCAAATAATATAAAAAACAAGTGCAAACAAGAAAAATCACTAAGGACACACTGTAAGGTGTATTTTGCTCACTGACAGAAATTAAATTAAACTATGAGAAATTTTATTGTTGCGGTAAATTTATAAAAGCTTATAATTAAATATAATTAGGTTTACGGCAGTCCTCAGTTATCTGCCGCACTGGAGCAGGTACGTTGGAGGTTTCGGTAACAGTTTTATTTGTCTCTCTAGTTCTTGAATAGAGTATAAGAATGTGTATGCTTGCGATCGTCCCTCCCTTAGAGCTTTGAGTTCAGGAAAATGGAACCTATTCTGCCTTTTATATTAGGAATGTGTATGCTGCTGGCACTCCCCATCGTTGAAAACTTGTCTTTCTTGCGATAACCTCCCCCAAGAGCTTTTTATTCGGGGAAATAGACCTGATTCTGCTCTTATACTTATCCTGCTGGCATCTCCCTTGTCGGTAACTTGTTTTTACTTGTGATCGCCCCCCCCCCTCTTCAAGAGCCTCAAATATAGAAAAATAGACCCGACCATGCTTTTTATACTAAAAATAGGACTGTTGCTGGTGTCTACCACCCTCCCCGCCCGTCGACAACTTATTCTCGCTTGCCATATCACCGCCCCCCCCCCCCCAAAGAGAGAGGCTGGATCCGCCCCTGATAAGGTATGACTTTGCCATGAACTATGAAGTAATAATTGACTGCTGTCAAGCGAAAGGATAGGGATTACCTCAATTAGAGGAGAATTCAGTGGTATGTTTTACTGATGGATCCAAGATGAAAGAGGCGGTAGGGGTACAAGTATCATGTCCAGGCTTCGAACTTGCTAAATGCCTAGGGAACACTCCACGATCTTTCAAGCAGAAATGCGTGCAATTAAAATCTCTTCCAGCGAGTATTCCATTGGACACTAAGAAAATCAAAATATACATAGTTTCAGAAAGCTAAGCAGCGTTAAAGCAATGGGCAAGAAACGACAGAGTAATCTTGATGTGGGTTCCGGGGCACAAGGGAATCAAGGGAAATAAACAAACGGACAGCCTCGCAAAAAAAAAGAGCAAAAGCTGATCGAGCGATAACAATTTCCATTAAGGGCAATCAAATTTCCAGCATCATTAAAGAAAAAATAAGATCCTATGATCCCTTTAGTATGAAATGTGCACCAAATAATCAACATAAGAGGATGTCAGGTTCTTTTATTAATTCATCAACGGGCTAAAATTCCTTTTTTTGACCCCTGAATATTTCTGTGTCACATTAAAGAGGAACACCGGAGTTGGGAACAAAATTAGATAAAATTAAGGTGGAATGCTATGCCTGGTCTCAGACAAGCGAAAAAATTTGTGAAATTTCTCAGGACACTGTCGTCTAAGATACCATCCCAAAAAAATGGGAGTGATCTACCGTTTCTTCGAGTATGTAGCCGCAATAGCGGAACACCTGTTATGCGAATGTATAGCACTGTTTTGCAAGATACTTAAATTTTTGAAAAGCGTCACTTTGAGGTCCGAAAAAATAAAGCACTTCTCCACCAAAAAAATAATAGTCTAAATATTTTGGGCTTATGTTAGTGTTAAAAAGGATTTTAATCCTCGTCATAGGCTTAGGAAGGAGGTTTATTTTATCACTAAGTATTAATGGCATACAATATTATTTCGATAATAAAGTTTTTATAATATTATTTTATTTCTTAGGAATTCTTAATAATTCACATACATTACAAAATATAGATAATTTTGCCATATTTAACACAAACCACAACTGTATTTTTAATTTTGGCATAGAAACCATTTTAGGCACATTCAGACTAAAACGTAGCCTTTTTCTCTAAAAAAATTCTGTTATAATTTAAATACTTACAAAATGCCCATTGTCAGAAATACAAGAAGTTAAACATACACAAAAAATAAACTCGTCCCTATAATATTAAAAAATTTCTTTGGGGCTATCGGTCATTTTATTATTAATTAAAAACATTTTTAGGACCTTTGAGGTTTCAGTTTAATTATTTCTGAAACCATCTGCAAAATTACAATTAAACACTAAAAATGGATTTAAATGTAATTAATTTCTATATGTTAAAGTTAAAATTAGACCTACTTACTTTATTTCTATTACACTGACATCTTAATTTAATTTACTTTATTATGTGGAAATCCGATAGCCCCAAAAAAATAAAATGAACATGTTAATTCTACACGCTTAAGAAAAAGACACAAATTCACTAATAAAATAATAAAAAAATTACGGCTAATTGGAATTAAATATATATATATATATATATATATATATATATATATATATATATATATATATATATATATATAAAGTTAAAGAGTGAGACACACTAAAATAACAATATATAAAAAATATATAAACAACATTAAACAATAAAATACAACAAAAACAAAAATTTAAATGATAGATTGTGTTTAATTTATAAAAGCTTTTAATATTTAAATATAATTAGATTTACGACAGTTCTCAGTTACCTACAGCACTGGAACAGATACGTTGGAGGTTTCGGTAACAGTTATATTACTCTTTATAGTTCTTGAATAGAGTATAGAAATGTGTATGCTTGCAATCGCCCCCCCCCCCAAGACTTTGAGTTAAGGAAAATAGAACCGATTCTGCCTTTTATATTAGGAATGTGTATTATGCTGGCACTCCCCCCGCTGACAACTCTTTTTTTTTGCGATAGTCCCCGTCCAAGAGCTTTGAGTTCAGGAAAATAGACCCGATTCTGCCCCTTATACTAGGAATATGTATGCTGCTGGCATCGCCCCCCTGTCTGCAACTTGTTTTTTCTTCTGATCGCTCTCCCTCTCCAAGAGCTTCAAATTCAGAAAAATAGACCCGACCCTGCCTTTTACACTAGAAATGGAAATGTTGCTGGTGTCCCCCCCCCCCCCCCGTCGACAACTTGCATTCGCTTACCATACTGCACTTTTGTGATATTATCCCCCCCCCCTAAAAAAAAAGAGAGAGGCTGGATCCGATCTTACAGGTCGAAGTGCTGTAGAGAAGCAAGAAAAGCCCTAACGGCCTACTTATAATCTATAATCTACAAGGCCCGAAACCGAAAAAAAATACTTTTTTTCATTTTGTTCCTCCTATTTATAATCGCTATCTATTAAAAATTTCAACACATAATTAAAGAAATAATAAAATATTGGTATTTTCTCTTCAATTCCAGTTCTTTAAAATCGCTGCTTCTTTAGTTTTAAACCTTTTCAAGAAAAATATTAATTTGCCATCAAGAGTTTAAATTCATTATAAATTCAGCCTCTTTAAAATGCCAAAACAGGAATTATATTTATATTAATAAATTTGAAGCTGACTATGAGTTTTAATTACCGGTATGTTACAGAGTATCTATTTGATGCTAAGCGGCGCCGACTTCGGAATTACTTTAATTTAGAGTGATGGTTATACTATATATTAAAAATAAAACAATAGAGGTGTAATTACCCTTGAAGTCTGTATATATATTATATTAACATTTTTATTATTGCTCTTTTGTAAACATTTTCTGCTTATTATTTATGAATATTTTTGTCTTCCTATCATAGGAGGGAGAAAAAAATTCATTTGTAGGACAGATTAAAAGTTATAATTTATGTTTATCTTCAAGGACTGGAGTATCATGGTTATTCTCAAAGAACTCTTCAACACAGTGCCAGAATAAATTAAAAATTAAAATATTTTCTTGATAAAAATATTAATTTTTCTAAAATCATAATAAAAATTATTAAAAACATAATCTTTCCTTACCAGATAAAATTTTCATTGTATTTTTTACAGTTGCCACTTCTGAAGCTAAATTTCCGCAATTATTTGAATCACTGGTATCTGGAACACCAAAAACTATTGGAAAAATACATATGAAGAAAAGATTTACCAGTAATTTTAAAAACACCATTATATTTGAATTTTAAATCAACTTGGGATTGAATGAAGATCTTCGCACTAATATTTTTTCCGACAAATAAAAAATACTCAAGGGCGCTCGAAAACATTGTGCGAAGTTTTAAAAATAAAACACTTAATCGTTTCTTTTCCAGATGGTATATCCTGAATTTTATTGGCGTTTATATTAACAATTAGTCATGTTAACGATCCTTTAAAGTTTATGGGTTCACCGCCTTTTAATTTGTTTAGGTGTTGATTAAATTACTTTTACAGTGACTATATTTATGTTACAATAAATCTTGAAAATCAGTTCCTAACTTCTGTCCATGTATTCAGTGACACAATGCTCATTTAAAAGCAAAGTAAGCAAAGATTAGTGAGGTATCATTTTTATATTTTTTAAACACTTCGACGAAAAGTATTTTCTCCGATCCGACAGTCCGACTTGGGTAAACAATATAATTATTGGCCCCTTAAGCATATTTTATTATTACTATATCTAAAATTTATATACTTGTATTGTATTTTTTTTACTTATTGGATTATTAAATGGTATTATATACTGAAGATTGTAGAATCAATTTAAATTAAAGAAAAATGCACTTAATCAACAAAACACAAAATACAACTATCTGCCTTGTATTGATTTATTTAATCATTAACTAAATTTTACTATAAACAAAAAATAATTTTCTGATTAAAATAAAAACATATGTGTATAATACATTAAAATTATAAACATTGTTTGATATTTTTTCTGAAATTGATTTATATGACTCATGCTTTTCAATACATGTGGTATAATATGTTCGTGAAAATTGTGAGCATTTTAAACCCCAATTATTAAAAATTAATTTAAAGGACGGAGACAAATTTTTTCAAATGGTAAAGTACGTATCAATTTTTTCTCTGATTCATCAGTAATTTCTAAACTTAAATTTCTTTTTGCTTGTATAAGAACAGCTGTATTGTATTTAAAGCTTACTAAAACCTTCTAATGATACTATTAACTTTAAATACTCCTTGCTAATTTACTTTATAACAAACCTTTGCTCCTGTTCTCTATATTCAATTTTTTTTTGTTTTTCCTTTGGCTTTTATGGTAAACTTTGTTCTTCTAATGTTTTCCTTTAAAGCTATCTTTCCCTTTTTCTGTTTTCCTTGTGAATAGATAAACTTAAATTGTCCGTTTATTTTTTTCTCTTGAATTTATTTGTGTGCAGATGAAGTCAGAACAGTCGCTCCATTTATCTTTTTCCTAATAGGTGTTTAAGTCCAGTAAAATGCTCATGAAATCTTTTTCATTGGTCATGGAATGGATCAATGGCTTTTAATTTGTTGTCAGGCCTGGAGGCTTTTTTTAGGTATTTTTTAAAATTTTGTAATATTAGCATTATTAGTATTTGAATTATTATATCTCCATTATCAATTAAACTGTTTGTTGATAAAATCTTTACAACATTATTATTAAAAATTAAAAATTCAATAAGAAATAAATAAATCTATTTTCTGCCTTTTAAACAGAAAAAAAAAGGAAATAATATATACAAACAGTTTATTTATTATTAAAATACAACTCTTTTTTTTTCTTACCATACGCGTTTTGACCACCTTATGATCTCGTCAGTGGGGATGTATCTAGCTGAGAACAATATTCATAGGAAACAATTGTCTATATAAATTATAAATTCTGAGACAGGTCGACAGGATATTAAACCTGCTGACTTTTCGATGCCAGACTGAAAAAATCGCCAATCGAAGGACATCTATACATTCACCGGAGTAGTGCAAAATATGAAAATTAAGATTTCACTAAGAAATAAATAAAATCTATTTTCTGCAGTGTTTAAATAGCTGCCTATATGTATTCTCGTTTCAAGCAGAAAAAAGAAAAGAATATATACAAACAGTTTATTTCCTGCAAAAACAACTCTAGTTCTCTCTCCAAATGCATTGTAACCACGTTATGGTCTGGTCAGTGGTGTTATTGCGTATTCTCCTTTCCAGCACAAAAAATAAAAGAATATATACAAACAGTTTTTTTCCTGCCAATGTTGCTCTTTGTTCGATACAGTTGCAATGACGAGACTACTTCATTTGGAGTTTTAACTATCAATAAATCGAAAAGTTATTTAGACTTTGTTTCAAGGTTATAAATAACGATGTTTCATGCGAAGTAGTAGATATCATTCAACTTCCATTGTCTTTATATTTTGTTGAAATTGAACAAATTATTAAACTATACAACTATTAATTCCAAAAGTAACTGTAGTGGAATGTCACCGATGAGTGCAGTCATGTATGCTAATCTAAGGTCCCATTAATGCTGCACTTAGGTTAGATTACAATTACTAAGAAGTGGTTTCCACACTTCTCTTATGTCTAAAGACGGTTTACTAAAGCAATTCGAGTTCTGATGTATAACCGCGGCTTCTTTGAATTTCTGTTTTCCCCAGTGTTGTTCTTGGTGAAGGCTTCAATTTTCAAACCAATTTATGTGATGTCTATGAGTCCGGTGGTAGATGGTAGCACCAGATTTTTCTATGTCTCCACGAGGTGTGTTCTTCTGGTGTTCTTTGATCCTTACTTCAAAGAGTCTCTTTGTTTAGCCTAACGAGGAGTTGCCACATTCACATGGTATCTGATACACTTAGTTCTTCATTTCCATTTATTTTCCTTTGAGTTGTTGGTTTGATCCTAAGGAGTTAGCTTCTCAGAGAGTTATTTAAATTGAAAACAATGTTGATGTTATATCATTTTCCTATTCTTCTAACTTTTTCCAAAATGCATCTAACATACGAGATGTTCAGTACTGGTTTTTGTTCCTTATCCGTTGCTGCTTATCCACCTGATTTACTGGGTATCAGTTGGTTTTCAGGTTACTTTTCATGTGTCAAGATTTTCTTGCAGTTGCAAAGAGTTAAGGCTCTATTTACAAGGTTTCTTACAATTCCATGTTTGGTGCTATTAGAGTAGTTGGATGAACAGTTAAGGTATTATCCCGTGTGTGGGGATTTTCTGTAAACTGAGATCAGAATTAGCCTGCCATTTCTTTCAACCAAAACATCTAAAAATGGTAATTTATTTTGTACTTCTTTATCCATAGTGAGTTTAATGGTTGGGATTTTCTGTAAACTGAGGTTAGAATTAGCCTGCCATTTCTTTCAACCAAAACATCTAAAAATGGTAATTTATCTTGTTCTTCTCTGTCCATAGTGCGTTTAATGGTTGGCCTAATATTGTTGAGATGACAAAGGAAGTTTTGAAGTTCTTCGTCGTTTCCACTTCAGATAATGAACGTGTCGTCTATGTGTCTAAGTGATAATATTGGTTTCGTTTTTGCGGATTAAGTTGCAAAGATTTGAATCCGCAAATAGGAAACAAAAATTATTGGTTAGATATGTAGACAACACTTTCATTATCTGGAATGGACACAACGAAGAACTCCAAACTTCATTTCTTCTCTCAACAATATTAGCTCAACCATTAAACTCACTATGGAGAAAGAAGTACAAAATAAATTACTATTCTTTGATGTTTTAGTTGAAAGGAATGGCAGGAACCTCAGTTTAGAGAAAACTCACACACACAGAAAAATACCTAAACTATTCACCCAACTACTCCAACACGAAATATGGAAATGCAAGAAAATCCTAGATAGAACATTAACTCTTTGCAATGGCAACGATAACTTCATAAAGGAGATAGATTACATTAAAAGTGACCTGACACCTAAGAAATACTCAGTAAATCAGGTGGATAAGATTTATGAACAATGCAGAAATAGGACAAGATCAACATCATCCATTGTTGATTTGAACGAAAGGCAGTGTTGAACATTCCCTATATTAGAGGCATTATGGAAAAAGTTAGAACAATAGGAAAACATTATAACATCAACTTTCAATTCAAATAACTCTCCGAGAAACCAGCTCACTAGGATCAAAGTATCCTCTCAAAGGAACATGAAAAACTGCGTGTATCAGATACCATGTGAATGTGGCAAATCCTAAGTTGGTGCAAGATGGGGCTAACAATATGGCGGCCAAAAAAATTAATTTTGACCGATTTCCTCCAAAATTTGTGTAGAGGAATTTTCGCGGTCGTACACAACGAATCTAAAATTATTTTTTAAAAATTCAATATGGCGGACAAAAAATTTAATTTTGTCCGATTTCTCCAAAATTGGTGTGGGGGAGTTTCCGAGGTCGCCCATAACGAATTCAAAATATTAAAAAAAAAATAATATGGTGGATAAATCAATCAATTGATATGGGGGAGATTTGGAGATCGCACATTACGAATCCGAAATTATTTAAAAAAAATTAAATATGGCGGATCCAATATCCTAATCTCTCAATTTTGTCTAAAATCAGTATTGGGGATTTTTGTTATGATTAATTACGAATTTAACATATTTTTTGAAAAACTCAATCTGGCTGATTCAATATGGCGTCCTAAAAATTTTACATTTTTCGATTTTCTCCAGAACTGATATAGGGGGTTATTGAGGGTGTGAATTATAAATTTCAAAGTATTTTTTCAGGATTCAATATGGTGAATCCAATATAGCGCAATAAAAATTTTTTTCGATTTTGTTCAAGGGTGGGACTGAATGGTTTTTGAGGATGTAAATAGCGAATATAAAAATATTTTAAAAAATCTAATACGTCAGATGACGGTCTAGAAATTTTAAATTTCCAGATTGCATCCAAAATTTGTACTAGGGGGCTTTTAAGGGTTTATATTCAGATTAGATTAAGATGTTAAAATTTTTTTTTTGAAATTCAATATGGCAGATCCAATATGGATTGAAAATTTTACCTAACTCACATTTTTTTAGATTTGATATTAGGGTGTTTTCAGAGTCGTGTACTACGAATATGATGTTAATTGTTTACAACTATTAGGTTGATAAGATACAATATGAGGGACTGAAAATTTTACATTTTCCGATCTTGTCTAAAGTTGATATTGCGGAGTTCTTAGGGCGTATCCAAAGTTAATATGCATTATAAAATATATATTATAAAATAAAATTTTTCAAGTTTTTTAAATAATGTTGTTGGAAGATTTTGGGGCCTATATGAATAATCTAAAATTAATTTGAAATTTAAGATGCTGGATTTACTATGACAGATTAAATATTTGTTCGACACAATTTCACTAGTATTTGGAGAACTCTAAGAATTTTTAGTGGTTCATTTTATGGCGATTTACAACTTAGAATAAAATGGGTACTTTTTTCCCAGTCATTGCGAGGTACACTAATTTCGATTAGTACTTAGTTCAAATAATTTATGGATATCATAATGAATTCAAAATTAAAAGTAGAAAAATAAAATTTTTATAAAAAAAATTGAACCGACTTGTGTGCTAAAAAGTGAAAAATAACTGTAAATTTTTATATGAAATTGAAATTTTTGAAGTCGGAGCCAAAATATATCTAAATGAAATAAATAACTGCTGATATATACAAATTATGGTAAGAAAGCAATTACAAATATGTATATGTCCACGTATTAGTTTGGCGTCGACTTCAAAAATTTCAATTTCATATAAAAATTTACAGTTTTTTTCACTTTTTAGCACACATTTAGAAGTAGGTTCAATTTTTTTTATAAAAATTGTATACTATAAATAGTTGTCTAGCCAAAGAATTTGTTCAATTTTACTTGAAAACACTTAGAGGTAAGCACCAGCCAAAACGTCGTAATCTTCAACAAAATATAAAGACAATGAAAGTCCACCAGATACTACTTTATAAGTTATATTTAGGTATAGGACGTGTAATAGAAAAATGTTCAGAATTTTGTAGGGAGTGTATTAAAAAAATTGGGGTCACTATCTAAAAAAATCAAAGTTAATTATAGCACAGCTTTTTTCCAGTTACCTTGTAAAATTTAATATATTGCAAGAATTTGTACCAATAAAACAAATTCGAGGTGTCAGAACGATTTTTCAACATACTTGGCGTTTTTTAAATAATGAATTTACTCCAGATTTTACGCCATCTTTGTACACTGTTAAAAAAAAAACCTAAATTTAATGCAAATTTATTGTATATTCTATATTAAATTTAATGATTTTGTACTCTAAATCGTAAATAATTTATATTTACATTGAATTAAAAGCAAATTCACTGAAATATCAGTTTGTTGTCCATTAAATTTGATTAAATGTTATCTTAAATTTCATAAAGAAACTGAAAAGATATTTCAACTTTCTATACATTAAAACTAATTCACATGTATCTTAAAATTAAATGAATTTACATTAGTATTTATGATATATTGCATGATATTCCGAGAGATGGCGCAACTTGTACTTAACTTTTCATTTAGTATAAGTTGCTTAAAGGACTGGATTTTCTTACGATGAGATGTACATGTCTGCCGGTACTGACGGAAACTAATGAATTCGAAACCGGTTTATAGATGACGGTACACTGGCTATGGGAAAAATTTACATCTTTTCATGGTGACAAAATTTTTTGACCTCATATTAATATTGGCGCATTAAATATGAGATAACATATCTTAAATTCAATGTACATAGTCACCTTAAAAAGTAATGATCAAACTTTAAATTTAATGTATGATTGCATTCAATTTAATGGAATACATTAATTCAGATTAATGCAAAAATTATTAAATTTAATGCATTATATTAATTAAATTTAAAAAACGGTTTATGAAATTTGCTTCCATCACATTTACCTTAAATTTAATGCATTTCCTGTTTACAGTCTATATTTTATTGAATATAGCCTACTGATAAATTTTACCTAAAAGCCATAAACTTATTCCATCGAATCGTTGTCTTATCCTTACAATAAAAGTGAGATATCGATGAGAAAAACTCTCAAACAAGAGGCACACCGATTGGTAGATTTATAAACATCAATACGCATTTCCCAGCTGATGAATTTTTAACTACGCTTCGGTTTTCTATACTGGTTCCTAATCGGTGGGTTGCAAACATTTAAAGATATCGAAAAAGGATTGCCATTGAAATAAGCATGAGAATTAGTGCCCTAAGCTATACGCATATAACATAATACTATACGTAAAGTTTAAAACTTTTTATGATTTAAAAACAGGCTGATTAAGACAAACATAAAATTTGAGAATATTTAATGAACATATTGAGCACATTTTTTTTTGTATACGAATAGATATATAAATATAGTATTCGATATATAAATATAAAAATTTTTACGTTTTTAATAAAGAATAGAATAGATTTATCAGCTATTTATTCCAAACTCTTTGTTGAATCCATGGTATGAAAGATGCTACTCTAGTATACACTCCTGGTGAATTAACGTTTCCGCACTTAATACCAATTGATGTAATTCCAATAAGATACCATTTGTTATTTTTACGAATTTGTAGTGGTCCACCAGAATCTCCCTGCAAAAATTTATTTTTAGTGTTTTAAATAGTGTAACTAAGCCGGTCAAAGATCATTTAATAACTCTACCGACTTGAGTAGAGAGATTTCAGCCACAGAATGACCAGAGTATTAGACCGTCAACTATCCATAAGGTGAAATGGACTCATTTTTTTTGTCTGCCCTTTGGAAGGCTAAAAGATTAAAGTGTGGAAACGTAGGGGTGAACTTACAAAAAAAAAAATAAAAAAAAATTCTGATTTATTTTTGTCTGCTAATGAACAATATGAAAGATAGAATAACAAATTATGTTTAAAAAAAATTGTAGACAGTTTTTCTATAACGAAATCTTTTTTTCTGGTGGAAAATTATGAGAAAATTTCGACCAAGTTTCCATGATCAGAATCTACATAAAACTAAGACTCACGTATTCTTCTTACCATGAAATATTCATATCTACATGGGCAGACAAGTACAGTGCGTCGCAAATTTATAAATAAATAAAAAAGTGAAAATTTCCCTGATTTATTTCTGTGTGCCATTTTTTATTTCGATTAAATGTATTATAAAATATTCATATCTACATTGACAGACAAGTCAAGCACTTGTGTGTGTGATTTATTTTTGTCTGCCTTTTTGAATTTTGATTAAAGGTACCATAAAATATTCATACCTACATTGACAGACAACTATAGCGCGTCGAAAATTTAAATACAAAAGTTGTTAAAAAGAGTGACAAATTTCCTTGATTTATTTTAGTCTGCCATTTTGTATTTCGATTAAATCTATTATAAAATATTCATATTTACATTGGCAGACAAGTAAAGCGCTTCGCAAATGAATCAATAGTTGCAAATGTTCTCTCATATACCAGAAACACGTGTGTAATATAACATCAAAATTTTTAGGTTATATAATTAGTATTGAATATATACGTAAAGTAGAAAAATTTATTGTTTTTTATGTTTTCATTCCATGTGTTTGAGTGTGTGATTTTTATTTTAAATATTCAAAATTCATAGGCAATTTTTTCTACAAAAAAACGTAACTTCGCGTCTACGTGGCTTCCTACGGATAACGTTTCGTCATAATTTAGGTATCAGAGTATTAGTAAAAAACATTTTAATTGGAAGTTGTATGAAAAAGCAACATTACTGACACGTTTTGTACAACGGACAACGCGCTTTGTTTGAATTAAAGTTTCAGACGTTGAAATACACAAACTAATTTCAATTAGATTTCATTGCAATTATCGTTGAGCAATAATTGTTATAACATAAAAATGATTAACAAAATATATAATGGTCGTTATTTTTGTGATATTTTCAACGCGTTTAAAATTCTTCGATTTTAAATGAACCAAACGTTATTTTATTCGTGATACAAGAAACATCTAATTTAAGCTTTTATAATCTCATCAAAGTTAAACTAGAAAAGAACAAAGCAGATATTTTATTTGTGTATAAGAAAGTGCGACTTCCCCTTCAGCACTTTATTTTTACAAATTTCAAAGTCACAAAAATCAAGATTTGTATGAAATTATATATCTACTTCTACCTGTGCAACTTATTAGCGACATTTATCGTCAAAAATGTTTAGTTTGAACCCAAATACAAAATGGCTGACCAAAAAAATCTGCGAAATTTATTCAACTAAACGAAATGTAATAATAATTTACTACTACACAATTAATTAATTAGTGTTAGCTATCATTAATGAACTTAATAATTTAGAGTAGTGCTAACATGAAATATATATTTAATTTCAAGTCAGTCATGATGCAATTTCACAGGTTAATATTGATATTTTGCTTTTAATTCAGATTAGTTATATATATATATATATATATATATATATATATATATATATATATATATATATATATATATATATATATGTTTATGCGGCTTTCACGGATTCCTCCGTGCGAGATGCAATAGCAGTGGTTATATCCACATTATGCCGTTGTAGTGCTGAAATCACATTCAGCAAACGTACAACTATATCAATCTCCGTATATAAATGAAGTAAAATGCGAACAGTGATTGCAAACTTCGCTCCATCATATCCTTTTCGTGTTAGAGATTGCACAGTTTGGATAAATTGCTACAAAACACAACTCATCCTATTCCACCACCATCGAGATGGTGTACCACCACCATCGAGATGGTATACCTCCATACCGAGAAGAAAGTAAAAGCTCACACTTCCCGCTAGTGAGAGACGAAACATGGATCACTGTAGCGGGGAGGGTGAGCTTTTACTTTCTTCTCGGTGTAGTGGTACAGGTAGACCACCATCTCGATAGTGGTGGAATAGGATGAGTTGTGTTTTGTAGCAATTTATCCAAACTGTGTTAAAAAAATAGGTTGGGGGAACATGGGAGTCAATATAGATGATGAACGATTAAACCACCTACGCTTTGCTGACGATATCGTGTTAATTTCTGACATCCTTGAAGAGGCCCAAGAGTTACTAAGGACACTAAATGCAGCGTCAGATGTGGTAGGTCTAAAGATTAACCGTGCAAAAACTCAATGTATGACAAACTTAGTTCCAAGTATCAACATATCCCTAACAAATCTGAAATCGAGTATGTAACATCTTATAAATATTTGGGCCATGAATTGAGAATAAACCGAGATAACCAGACCTGTGAAATTCAAAGACGCATAACGCTAGCATGGGCGGCGTTCGGCACGCTGAGAAAGGACGCATTTAAAGGCAATATACCGATTTGCTTGAAAAGAAAGGTTTATGAACAGTGTGTGCTCCCTGTGCTCAGGTACGGTGCAGAAACTTTAACACTCACTAAGAAAAGCTGCAAAAAAATTAGAGTGACTCAGCGAGCCATGGAGAGGTCGATGTTGGAAATAACACTGAGAAATAATGTTCCAAATGTAATTATTAGAACTAGAACAGGGATCAAGGATGCTACAGAAAGTATAACATATATGAAATGGAACTGGGCCGGACCTGTAGCGAGAATGGAAGACGCTAGGTGGACTAAACGCATTATAGAGTAGCGTCCTAGATTCCAGGCATTTAGAAGTAGGGGCAGATCTCCAACACGGTGGACTGATGATATCAAGAGAATCGCAACAAACTTGATTCAATCAGCACAAGATCAGGAAGATTGGAAACGATTGAGGGAGGCCTATGTTCAGCAGTGGACCAAACAGCTGTGTGATGATGATGATGATGATGATGTGCAATCTCTAACACGAAAAGGATATGATGGAGCGAAGTTTGCAACCACTGTTCGCATTTTACTTCATATATATATATATATATATATATATATATATATATATATATATATAATATATATATATATATATATATATTCACTATCTACTCGGTATGGTGGTACAGGTAGGCCATCATCTCGATGGTGGTGGAATAGGATAAATTGTGTTCCTTAGCAATTTGTTCAAACTGTGTAACTCTAACACGGAAGGGATATGATTGGAACGAAGTTTGCATTTATTATTCGCCTTTTACTTCATTCTTACACGGAGCTGCATATAATTGTACGTTTACTGAATGTGATTTCAGCATTACAAGAGCATTACAGGTGCTATTGCACCTCACACGGAGGAATCCGTAAAAGCCGCATAAACATATATATATATATATATATATATATATATATATATATATATATAAACATATATATATATATATATATATATATATATATATATATATATATATATATATATATATCTGTTTTTTCTTCTTCTTAAACTATTCTATTATATATATTTTTATTTTCTTAACGTTTCACCCATTATACTGAGCTTCCTCAGAAAGATGAATTTTTTTTATATTATGTCTAACTAGTCTACAATTTATAAAATATACATGAACAACATATCTTTATAGATATAATAGATATAACAACACATATATCATAAATAGTTAAAAGACTAAAAAGTAAAATATTCAAAAACTTAAAATTATGCTAAAATAGAATAATGTATCAAAAATCACAGTGCTCACCTCGAGAATAATTACTTGCTTCTTGTAAAAGCTATATTGTTGTTAATGTGGGCCTATGCTGAATGCATCAGAGATAAGCATTTTATTATTACTTTTTTTTTGTTTTTTTTTTAAATACTCATATCAAAAGAATTTGATTTATTTTTTTTCTCTTTTATATATTTTCGTGTCTTATATGGTTGTGTGCTCAAAATTTTTGATTCCACACAACTATATAAGATACGAAAATGTATCATACAGAAAAAAAATTATAAAATTCTTTTGATATGAGTATTTCAACAAAAACAAAAAAACATATAATAAAATGCTTATCTCTGATGCATTCAGTACAAACCCACATTAACAACAATATAACTTTTACAAGAAGCAAGTAATTATTCTCGAGGTGAGCACTGTGATTTTTGATACATATTTTTGTTTTAGCATAATTTTAAGTTTTTGAATATTTTACTTTTTAGTCTTTTAACTATTTATGATATGTGTGTTATTATATCTGTTATATCTATAAAGATATGTTGTTCATGTATATTTTATAAATTGTAGATTAGTTTGAGATAATATAAAAAAATACATATTTCTGAGGAAGCTCAGTATAATGGGCGAAACGTTAAAAAAATAAAAAATTTGAAGTACTACCGAAACCTATCAGTAGATCAGTAAATATATATATATATATATATATATATATATATATATATATATATATATATATATAAAATTTAAACAATTTTTCAATTTCATTCAAAAAAATTTGAAGTACTACCAAAACCTATCAGTAGATCAGTAAACATATATATATAATATATATATATATATATATATATATATATAAAATTTAAACAATTTTTCAATTTCATAATCAATGGATTACATTAATGTTATTGTTTAAATAATTTAGTTCGCAAATAATGCTAAAAGACCGGCAGACAAATATAAATACAAGAATTACAAAAAATGTATTGAATTGAGAGAGAAACAACGATATCAAACCAGTCAAAATTTATAAAGATGGCTGTTCACTTGGTCGAATTACTGCAAGAAGATTATCGACATTTTCCATTTCCAAAAGATGAAGATAAAAACTGTGATGAATTTTAGACCTTCTCAATTATATCGCTGACAATATATAAAAAGAAAAAGCTTACCTGACAAGTATCCTTACTTTCAGTTCTACTACCCGCACATACTTGTATTGATTCCTGAATTCCTAATGGCAATTGGCTCTTCGGTACGACACTGTAGACATTTTGGCATTCAGCTTGAGTAAATAATTCCAAACCAACTTTTTTCAAATCCTGACTGACAGTGCCTGATTCAGTTTTGCCCCATCCTTAAAATATACACACAGAGTCGTTGAATAATATGAAGTAAAATGATAATGGACTCTAAAAGGATTTATGAAGTACTCTTAAATCGATTTTATTTAGATCTTTAATAGGGGATAAAATAAAATTTTAGATTTATGCCTAAAACAAATTAAAAATTGAATAAATATTTTTTTAATATAAACCTATGTAAAGGTTGTAGTAAATATTACACTGACAAGTCAAATATAAAATGGGGCTTACAAATAATAAGACATATAGTTTAGCGCGCAATTAAGTGCCATAGAAGTACGGGGACAAATTCATCGCTTTAATATCAAGGAACCCCATTCGATCTACAGCCAGAACATTGCCTTTCCCAGCGCATTCGCCAAAATCTACATTAATAAAAACTGGCAACAATTGAAAGCATGTTTATCTTTCGTGAACGTGACTACTAAATAAAACATATTGTATACGCATTTAACTGCATTTATAAACACCTTTTCGAAGGTACCTTATACAGTTTTTTTTTTTTCTTCTTCTTCTTCTAGGTAGAACCAAGTTCTGTTATCTATACAATGCCTCATCGATCCTCATTTGAGGTCGAAATTCAGCTGTCTCTCCATCTTTTGGGGGGCCGTCCAGGCGGCCGTTTGGTGTTTGGTTTCTCTCTCATCACCGTTTTTGCTAGTCTGTCATCGTCCATTCGTTCCACGTGATCTTTCCACTGCCTACGACGGTTTCGAACCCACTTCACCACATCCCCCACTCCGCTGTCCTCGCGTATTTTTGCGTTTCTTATCCTATCTCTTAAACTTGTTCCCGTGATCATTCTCAGCGTTTTCATTTCTGTGGTTCTTATAATTTGTTTGGTCTTTGTGGTTTCATTTCTTGTTTCTGCGCCGTAGGTCAGTATCGGTCTTACACAGACCTTGTAAATTTTTGCTTTGCTCTCAACCGTCATATGTTTATTGTTCCAGACTATGTCTCTTAGTTGGCCTGATATCATGGCCGCTTTGTTGGCGTGTGTGCGTACTTCTTCCGTTACTGCCCTGTTACTTGTTATATGTGCTCCTAGGTATTTAAACTTCCCAACCTGTTCGATATGTTTGTCATCAACCATTAGTTTGCATCTTACCGGTTCTTTTGCTATTACCATTGCTTTGGTTTTCTCCACAGATATCTTCATATTATACTGTTTGGCTCTTCGATTGAGATGGAAAAGCATTCTTTGTCAGTTGTCCTCGCTATCTGCTGTCAAGGCAACATCGTCTGCAAAGCATATAATCTGAACGGTGTTGTGTCCCATTGGGTACCCAATATTTGTGCTTTTTACCTCATCAATGATTTCGTCCATGATCACATTGAAAAGTGTTGGACTTAGGCTGTCACCCTGTCTTATTCCTATGGATAGAGGGATTTCCTCTGTTAGAGTGTTATTTGTTTTAATTACCATGGTGTTTTTGGAATTCAGTTCGTATATTGTGCGTATGATTGCTTCGTCTACTTGTTTTCTTTGCAGTAATTCTGTTATGTGTTTCAGTTTGACTCGGTCGAACGCTTGTGTAAAGTCCATAAAACAAATGAACAGCGGTTTATCGTATTCGATAGATTTTTCAACCAGCTGTCTGATAATAAATATACCGTCGATAGTAGAGCGGTTATTCCGGAAGCCCTGCTGTTCTTCGCATGCCCCTAACTTGTCTACGATCCGTTGTGACAGTATTTTGGTTAACAATTTGGCTGAACTATTCAGTAGGCTGATTCCCCTGTAGTTTTCGGGTTGTTTCTTTGATCCTCTTTTGTGGATCGGAATTGTGATGCTTTTCCGCCATTCGTTGGGTACTGACGTTGTGCGGAGTATTTTTTGAAATACAACAGTGAGCTCTGTGACAAGGCTGGGGCCTCCGTACTTTAGCATCTCATTCGTAATTTGGTCGGTACCAGGTGATTTTCTGTTTTTTAATTTCTTAATTGTCAGGTGCATCTCTGCTTCACTGATGTTAACATCTGTTAGTTCTGTGGTTTCTTGTTGGTATTCGTCTACGTTGTTTTCTGTAGCTGGTGCCTGGAGTAAGTCCTTAAAATGGCTGACCCATTGTTGGCTGTCGATTGGACTTAGTTGAACGTACTCATAGATTGTTTTTTTTCTGTTCCTCAGCATGTTCCATATTTTCTTTTGTCCTCCATATAGGTCGTGTTCCATGTCTTTTGAATACTTTTCCCAGTATTATTTCTTTAGTTGAGCTATTTGACTGTTGATTCTGTTTCTCACCGTTTTGTACTCTTCGAAATGGTTTGTAGTTTTGTGCTGTCGGTATTTTGTAAATGCTTGTCGTTTTTCCTTTGCAAGTATTTTCACTTCTTCTGTGAACCATGGTTCTGTATTGCTTCGCTTGTTCGTGCTAACTGTTCGTGTTCCGATAGCCTCCCTGGCGCTCTCTTGTATATTTCTTTTCAGTTTTTCCCAGGCTTTCTCCACTCCGTAATTTTCTAGGATTGTATTAGCTTTTATTTTCTCACAGTTTTTTTATATCTCATAAATTAGTTGGTGTACCTTCTCTGTGATAGCTTTCCTCGCATATATTTGTATATGCAATATATAATATTTATTTGTATTTTTGAAAACCTATTCAACGATCTGTTTGTGGGTTACTGGGACGCATGTGGCTGTAAGATTTTATTCAGAGATTCGAAACTGACGAAGTTGTAAGGCTGTAGCAGATACATGGATGCATCAACTGACGGACGGACATGATGAAACTTTAAAGGTTTTTACGACACCCTTAGTCGCCTGATTATGTATCAATTTGGTCTTTCGATTTCTAGAATTCAAGTTTTCAAAAGGTGGCAAAGTGATGTACGGGCTGTAATAAATATTTTTTCCATAAAATCCATTTTGAACAATGAGCAATCCCATTCTACTAAAAATAACAAAGCTGATAGTGCTTTCAGTTAAACTGGAAATGACATTTAGATGTCTGAAAAATAAAATTTGCTTTAAATTACCATTATAACTTCTCAAAATTAAAATATACCTGATAATAAAATGACAGATTGGGTTGTAATTTTTTTGAAATCCGGTATATCTTGCAGTAAACATTGTGACAAAAATAATTACTGAAGCACTTCTTTAATCGGAGATCGATTATTTGATCGGCTAATCCTGTAAAACGATATAGAAGTAGAAGAATAATAAAGTAGAAAGAGATGAAACAATGATAAATTCTTTTTCGAGTGGATCGAGAATTTTAATAATAATAATAATAATAATATATATATATATATATATATATATATATATATATATATACCGGGTGTCAACGAATCTATTATACAAGTCATAATTTCTAGAGTATTATGTGTATCAAAATGACAATTGGTACAGGTAAATGGTATGTGAAGGAGAGAGTTTTCGCATATTTTCCACTTTCCGGCCACTTCCGGTTTCACCGGAAATGGCCCCGGTTTTGAATTTTTAAATAGAACACCCTGTATATTTTAACATTTTTGGATTTCTGAGACAATTCTAGATCAGAATGTGACATTTTAAAAACTTTTTACGTCTACTTCATTTTTTTAGAGCCACTTTTAAAATTGCATCTAGGTGGCCATGATCGGACGCAAACTAATCTAAGGGCCTTAGGTGATGTCAAAAAAATACAATCGCAAAGTTTTAGTTACTAGTGATGATAATGAAAGACAGGAATAAGACAAGTTGACAAAATTACGTTTTCATTTCTAACTATTAATTTTCAAATGGCGACCCCTTTTTGACAACTACTTTTCGAAAAAAGCATTCTTTGACGAATCTAACGGTACTAATTTATTTGCGATTGGATTCGACATAAGAACAGAAATTAAATATTATTAAGCAAAATACTGGATAATTTATTTACTTATGACAAGTGCGCCATGGACAGCCATGATGCATAATAATTTGCAACTGTTTTTATGAAGTCTTCTTTGGAAAACAAAGCAATCACTTAAGTAGATAATGACAGTGACATACGCTCTAAGAACAGACGTAAAAGTTTCTTAATTTTCGTTAAGTTTAGTTTAAATTTTCGTTAAAATAATGTATACTCAAAGTGAAAAAGTGGATATGCTATTAATATTTGGAGAGTGTCATAGAAATTCAAGGAATGCTGCCGAGGTGTATGCTCATAGATATCCGAATCGGCAACATCCAGCCCATCAGTATTTTCCGTATGTCGAGACTCGTTTTAGGCAAATAGGAAATCAAGAGGCGGAACAGAGGTTTATCATAAATGAAGACACTGAGATTAACGTACTTGCTATGGTTGAAGTTGATAAAACAGTTTCGTTAAGAAAAATTAGTCAAGAACTGCAGATGAGTTATGAATCAGCAAGAAAAATACTGAAAAAGCATGGATATCGAGCATTTAAATATCAGTTACATCAACATTTGTATACTGAGGATGGCGATAGACGGGTAGTGTTTTGTGATTGGCTGCTTCAAAATCATAGAGTTAACCCAAATTTTATCGATTTTATTCTTTTTTCTGACGAATCCCGATTTACAAATAATGGTATGTTCAATAAGCAAAATACTCGGTACTGGGCCCAACAAAATCAACATGAAATGAGAGAGGGCAATTTTCAAGAAAGATTTGGCGTCTGGGCTGGTATCGTTGGAAACAGAATAATTGGGCCAATATTGTTTCAAGGTCAGTTAACAGGGGTTAGATACTTAGGTTTTCTTCAAAATGAAATCGAAAATCATCTCAATGATATACCTTTAGCAGTTTTACGGCGAATTTACTTTCAACAAGATGGAGCACCGCCTCACAATACTAGAGAAGTTCTTAATTGTTTAATAGAGCATTTTAATAATCGAATTATTGCAACCAATGGTCCGGTACGGTGGCCAGCCCGCTCACCGGATCTTACTGTGCGATTGTATTTTTTTGACATCACTTAAGGCCGATAGATTAGTTTGCGTCCGATCATGACCACCTAGATGCAATTTTAAAAGTGGCTCTAAAAAAATGAAGTAGACGTAAAAAGTTTTTAAAATGTCACATTCTGATCTAGAATTGTCTCAGAAATCCAAAGATGTTAAAATATATAGGGTGTTCTATTTAAGAATTCAAAACCGGGACCATTTCCGGTGAAACCGGAAAGTGGAAAATATGCGAAAACTCTCCTCTTCACATAACATTTACCTGTACCAATTCTCATTTTGATACACATAATACTCTAGAAATTATGACTTGTCTAATAGATTCGTTGACACCAGGTATATATATATATATATATATATATATATATATATATATATAGTGTTTTTGTATAGGCCTACTCTTCAGAGATATGGGCTTCCAAAGAGCTGCAATGGAGTCAAGCTTTTTGCACATAATTATTGAACCACAAGGTATATTTTAATTTTTTTTATATGATGTTTACCAGGCAAGACTCTGCAAATTACTAACCAAGAAAATGTTGTGAATTACTTACAGCTGCAGGGACGGACTAGCTGTGACACTCAACCCCATTTTTTTTATGCCCTATATGTTACGAGCTTTGGACAACGTTTTTTACGTATCATTAACTATTGACTAAAATTTAAGTATTCTTCATTCATGTCGCTAATCCAAACGGTTTTCGAAAAAACGTAATTTTATTTACAGCATGTGATTGGCGGATTTCGGTAAAAGATACATCTTTGTTCATATCAAATGTTCATCCTTCAACCTTATAATAAAAAAAATTCGATCCATTATTAGAGTTTACCTCTTTAGTTAAAAACGTCTAATTCTGTGAATTGCAGTTTGACGTAGGTTCGGAAAAAATGTGTTTTATTTTATCGGCATCAAAAACAAAGTACTGTTGTTGCAAACGTTGCTAGGAACGAAAGAAATAAATATCCCGTATTTTAGAACTTGTCAATTTTCACATCGCTGACCTATTGATTCTTGACTTGGATATTAATTTACTGATTTTTCGATTTCGTGGTGAAATTAATTGTGAAATAATTGGAAATATGGAATACACGTTTATTGAGTATGCAGATATGCATCTGATGTATGGTCTTGCATCCTGCAAAGCTTTGGAAGCCAGGAATTATATTACGATAGATATTCTAATCGTACTCTTCTAGATCAGAAAACATTTCAACGAGTTGACCAACTTCTAAGGGAGAATGGTAGCCAATTCCATTCAATAAGGTAATATTATTACATTTCTACATAATTTTGAGAAATTTTGGGAAAAGAAGTACTGATGTTGGTCAAGGAAGAACAGTATGTAAGCCGCAATTAGAGGAAAATATTTTAAATGCTGTAGATGACACTCCTTTAACGAGCACTGAAAAAGTATTAGCGCAGTTTAATACGTCGAAAACAATAGTACATGAAGTTTTTCAAGAACAGCTGTTATATTCATATCATTTGAAAAAAGTGCATAAACTGATTCCTGAAGATTTTCCTCGTGGAATACAGTTTTCCCACTGACTATTGGATCAGTAATGAAATAATGTAAACTTCAAAAATGGTATCATAAATTTACACAACTCACATGCAGGGGGCTGATGAAAATCCACATGCAACTATTGTTTCGCATCATCAACATCAGTTCCAATCATTTAGTGTCTGGGCAGGAATCATTGGCAAATTTTTGATTGGACCATTCGTATTGCTGGGACGATTGAATGGAGAACTTTATTTGAAATTTCTCCAGAACGCTTTTCACGATTTGGTAGAGCATTTACTACTTGAAACCCGCCGAAACATGTACTACATGCACGATGGGGCACTACCTCATTTCAGTGTTGCTGTGCGGAAGCGCCTATTGCCTGGCTTCCTCGATCTCCTGACCTAACATCGTTTGATTTTTACTTATGGGGACACCTCAGAACCTTGGTGTATTTCACTCCAGTCGATAGTGGGAAGGGATGTCTACGAAGAATCACGTTTCATGGTGATCAAATAAGGATGACAGGGGAAAATTGTTCTTTTTCATATTCAACCCGACAAAAGTTAGGGAACTAACAGTGTAAATAAAATAATGTCTTTTTCGAAAATGGTTAGGATTAATTTATATATATATATATATATATATATATATATATATATATATATATATATATATATATATATATATATATATATATATATATATACAGGGTGATTCAAAAATCGATTACGAAACTTAAGGGGGTGATTCTACTTGACAAAATAAGGGTAGAGCTTCATATAATTTTTTTTCAAAATGTCATTCGTTTTCGAGTTACAAGCCGTCCAAGTTCAAGTTTTTATTTTTTGTTTTTTGAATTACTCGCTTACAGGAAAACCGATTTGACTAATATTTGAAAGATAGGCTAAGTCTTCTGCGCTTCATCATTTTAGTAACAATTCACATTGATTGTTTGCCGCTAGAGGGCACTTTACCTACATTGAAAATTGTTTTTTTGTCATAATTTTTTAGTGTTGACAGCTACAGTAGTTTTTGGCATAATTTCTGAAAGACTGATGCCAGGCCTTTAAAAAAGGTGCTCTTTATTTACATCGCTAAACCCAACGGTTTAGACGTAAATCACCCTTAAAAATTAAGTGGTAAATTTACTTTTCTCATTTCATTACCACCAGCTACCAGGTAAATAGCTATCAAAGTATACTAGAGCTGTCAGTTTAACATCAAATAAATTCGCTTTTTAAACTATTTAATTTATAATCTTAAAATAACTAATAATGGCTAATCAGTAAATATTCATATTATGGATTATTGCGATATACATTTAATTGATAAAAATTAATGAAACAGTACTAAACAAACTAAAAAAGATTCTCATAATGTCCCCCATTTTCTTCCATACATTTCCTAACACTCTTCAAAAAATGTCGCCTAACTCGATGAAAAATTTCTGGTGTTTCTTTAATAATTTGGCACTTTTCGATTATCCTGAAGCGAAGATCCTCGACGTTGATTACTGGAATATCGTACACCAATTGTTTCAAATGACCCCAAAAGAAAAAATCCATAGCATTAAGGTCTGGTGACCTCGCTGCCCATGCCAATGGTCCACTTCGTCCTATCCATCGCTCAGGATACGTTGCATTCAAATACTGTCGGACACGTATACTAAAGTGGGGCGGAGCTCCGTCTTGGAGGATCCACATGTTGGCCCTTACTTCCAATGGCACATCTTCCAGATACAATGGGAGACGATTTTGGATAAAATCTAAGTATACGTCACCAGTTAATGGGCCATCAAAGAAATGAGGACCAATAAGGTAATCTCCTATTATCCCTGCCCACACATTTAGTGAAAATCTACGCTGATGTTTCGTTTCTACCACATTGTTTGGGTTCTCGTAAGCATATGTGTGGATATTGTGTAGATTTGTTATGCCATCACGAGTGAAACCAGCTTCGTCAGTGAATAATATGACGCCAATTAATCGATTATCGTGTTCATACTTAGCTAGGATCTGATTGCACATTTTCAACCGTCTCGGCCGATCATCATCATAAAGAGCCTGCACCTTTTTTGAATGAAACGGGTAGAGTTGTTCTTCTCTTAGTATCCTCCATGAACTAGCCTGACAGAGCCGCACTTCATTCCCAATTTTTCTAGTACTAATACCTGGATTATCTTCAATAATTTCAAGCACTCTTTCTTCTTGTTGCACGTTTCTAGCAGTTCTAGGTCTTCCCCTATTTCCATTATAACTTTTAAAGGAACCACATTCAGCAAGCCTCCTGTGCACACTGGAAAATGTTTGAGCATGAGGGATATTTCTTTCCGGATAACTCTCCATATAATATCTTCTTGCCAACTCTGCATTACCATTTGCTTTTCCATAACAAAAATGGATATCACAATATTCGATATTTGAATATTGGTGATTAGCCATTATCAGTTATTTTAAGATTATAAATTAAATAGTTTAAAAAGCGAATTTATTTGATGTTAAACTGACAGCTCTAGTATACTTTGATAGCTATTTACCTGGTAGCTGGTGGTAATGAAATGAGAAAAGTAAATTTACCACTTAATTTTTAAGGGTGATTTACGTCTAAACCGTTGGGTTTAGCGATGTAAATAAAGAGCACCTTTTTTAAAGGCCTGGCATCAGTCTTTCAGAAATTATGCCAAAAACTACTGTAGCTGTCAACACTAAAAAATTATGACAAAAAAACAATTTTCAATGTAGGTAAAGTGCCCTCTAGCGGCAAACAATCAATGTGAATTGTTACTAAAATGATGAAGCGCAGAAGACTTAGCCTATCTTTCAAATATTAGTCAAATCGGTTTTCCTGTAAGCGAGTAATTCAAAAAACAAAAAATAAAAACTTGAACTTGGACGGCTTGTAACTCGAAAACGAATGACATTTTGAAAAAAAATTATATGAAGCTCTACCCTTATTTTGTCAAGTAGAATCACCCCCTTAAGTTTCGTGATCGATTTTTGAATCACCCTGTATATATATATATATATATATATATATATATATATATATATATATATATATATATATATATATATATATATAATGCTATAAGTTAAATCCTTTAAAAAAAATTGAAATACCTGTTGCAATTAAATTTCGATCTTCATAATTTGTAGAAGAAAATAGACATATAGGGATAACATATTCTGTAATGGTCGCTAATCTATCCAGCTGAAGTAAAGCAATATCGTAGTATTGAGTACGAGAGTCGTATTGCTCATGTTGTATACGTTTAACAATATTGAACTGTTGGGTGTTCTGGGTATCTTGATCCATTCGTGTGTGACCCAGTTTTACATAACGAACTTCTCCCCTAAAAATAATTATTTGATTTTATTTGCTCAAATTATAAAATAAACGCTGCAAGTGATAATATAAAATTTTTTTTTCAGACGTCCGTTCATGTTCCTTAATGTGCAGTATTTTTAGCACATCTGAATTAATTGACGATAAGGCGACAGCAGCAACGAGAGAAATAACAGAACTGGATTTTGACGGAATTTGATCAGGAAATCTTCAATGCATGTCTGTTTCCAGTTTAATTCAACCAGTCACAATCCTTCTTGATATAGCCTGATTCTGAGTCCATTGTTTCAGAGATATATTTAATATAATATTTTACCTAATAGCTATTATACTAAGGAATGACTTCCCATAATGTGAAAAAAGGTAGTGACCCCAGTTAACGAAAAATAGTCGAATCGTTGTTTCGTATAATAGTTCTGAGATATTTATCATCTAGATCAGCGGTTCCCGATCTTTTTCTTCTTGCAAAGCCCTTCTAAAAACCGGAATAGATTGGCGAATCCCCGTGTAGTAATTAGGAATAGTAAATCAAATAGTAAAACTGGATTGTTAAATTTATTTTCCATGTGGAATAACAATTCATAACGAAAAACTAAAACATAATCGTAAAAAGTTTACAGACAAACATTATTAAAACTAAAGTGTTAGCTTAACCTACAAAAAAGAATTAATACAAAATGAATTCAATAATACAGAACTTGAAAAATACCCTCAATGGGTTATTTGTGTCTGTTTAGTGGAACGAAGATATTACAAATTTGGTTCGATGTCTGTATATTTGAGTCTAAGATTAGTGTATGTTGAAAATCCTTTCTCACATCGACATGTTGTAAAAAAAGGCAATAAAATTTTAATGGTCTTTTTTGTCAAAATAAGATACTCATTTCTTACACTGAGCCAAAAATCAATTAAAGAGTGATCTTCAAAAACCTTTTTTAGAGAATTGTCAGAGGATAAATCAATGAGCTTTTTTTTTCTCTCTAATAAATTAAACAAATATATTTATTTACAAATCTTAAAGGAGAGTTTAATCTTTTAGTTTATGTCATTATAAATCTTCTGAGTTTGTATATTACGATATTTTTCCTTTATAGTTTCTTGGGTGGTAACAAAAAAATATATTATCTCGTTCCCACGGATAAAATCTATTAATTAATTACTCATTTTAGCAGCATATACTTAAACAATATAAAATAACTAGTGCGATTTGTAAAACTTGAGTATTAGTTGTAATTTATTTACACAAGAAGAAATCACTAAACTGGTTTCCACTACTAATATTTATGTACACACTATGTATTAACTACTAACTCGTTTATCTTTTTGAAATCACTCTAGGTTCTTAAGCTCATCGTACGATTCAGTTCGACTCTACTCTTCCTTATATGTGACTGCGGCGTTTTTATATTGGCAGATCTTATTCTCGTTCTTTAGCGCACATTCGAGAAAAATCTGGGTTGAAGTTGACAGCTTGTTAGAGAATGTACACGTATAGGAAGTGACGTAGTGACTTGTCGCGTTTCAGATTGTTACCTTTTACGATGTTTAATTTAAAATTCCGTTATTGCAATAGGTTTTTCGCGAACTCTCTTTAAAAAGCTCGTGAACCCTGGGCACCGCCAATCATCGCTTAGGAAACGCTGTTCTAGATGACATTTGGAAAAAACATTACGAAAATATCTTTAAGTTTTCAACCAATAAAAAGGAACTCTTATTTTAGGAATAAAAAAATTTTGAAATATAACTGATTATAAAAATTTGTTTCTATTTTTAGAAACGAAACTAGCTTTACTTAGTTTGATAAAGAACTTACAGTGGGGAGGCTGACATACAATGAGCAGCCGTAAGTACAAAATTTTCAGTAATGAGGCTGCCAGCACATAACCACTGTTTAGCATTGGGATCTCCAAATCCTAAAGATGCCTAAAAATAATTAAAAAATACTTTAAATTGTAGATTAGTACTATATAAGATTATCATATGTTTGGACCGAATAATTAGGGAAGATTAAAATGATAAGAGCATGAAGTAAGTAAGTTTCATCAAAATAATTCATAGGTTCTATCGGAGCTTTATTATATTGAAAAGAAATTTCAGCTACAGATTCTTAACATTATAAGTCCGGAAGTGAGATGTTAGTAAAATAGATCAACTTAATTATCATGCAGAACTGATCAAAATGGTTTGAATTTTAAATTCATTTAAAATATTTTTAGAATTAGTTGTAATAGTTTTACTTTTTGACATTTTTAAATCTATAAAAATATTCTTGCAGCAGTTTTTTACGTTGAATCTCGTTATGTAGTCAGCTTCCTGCTACAACATTTTGTTTTTTTTGTCATATGGAAGCCAAATTGTAGTTTATGCTAAATAAAATAAGCATAGTTTTAGCTTTTCAACAATGTATTATTTGTGATTATAGAAAATAAAATTATCTTTGTTGCAATATTCTATTATAATATTTTTAGCCAATGATCTGTAAGAATCGAAAGGTTATAACAGAAATCAAACTTCATAGCAAAATTCTGCTTAATAGTGTTTCAGGATATTTTTACTGTTTTAAACCAAAATGAAGAAATAAATAAATTACAACTGATTTAGGAAAATGACACACTAGTTTTTTAATAATAACTCATAAGTTCAACCAGATTTAACGAGTCTGAAGATAGTTGTTATTCAATAACAAGTTCTTCCTATTTAGCATTTTTTGTATTTCATATAATTTTTAATAAGCGCGTTTTTAACTGTCTATAGCTGCAGAAAAATATAAAACGTTAGCTCTTGACAATGTCTAAAGTTTTCGTAAAAAATATGTGAACAATTGTGAATATACCGTACTTATTCCGTGAAGGTTGATGATTACTATGGAGTATTCTTCTCTGTATTCATCTGATCTGATCAAAATAAAAGTTTGTCCAAGTGAGGATGTTGCATAGCAAGACTATTTTTTTCTAAATTCAGGATCTTGTATATCTATCTATTTCTATTCTTGGTGTAACTGATGAGTTTTGGGTTTCTATAAATATCATTGTATTGATTTGTCGAAATTGATTTTCATACCGTATTCTTGGCAGGTGATATGTAGTTGTTGTAACAGGTACTTAAGTCCGATGTATGACTCTGATATTAAAACCGTATCATCTGTAAATCTTAGATTGTTAGTAATTTCGCCATTGGTTTGAATTTCATTGTCATTTTCTGCTCAAGCCTTTGCAACATTGCTTTTAAATAGATATTCAACAGAAACGGGAAAAGAAGACTACTAACCCTGTTTGACACATTAGTTTTCTTTTCATATTTACATTCATGATAATATATTTTTCCTTAAGTTATTTTTTATAATTTTGCCTATCCCTGGACCCATAAGAAAATTCTTTCTCTTAGTTTAGCGTCCGAAGAACTAGGAAAAAGCTTTTGTATATATTTTTCACATAAAGCTAACAAAGTTTTTAATAACAGCGAATGTGATATGTAGAAGAGTCAAAATAGTGTAAGCCTATCAATGATTTTTCTGTAATTTTAGTATTTGCAGGATTATATTCGTTTTTAATAGGCCACAGTTTTCTCGCTATCCCAAAAACAGGAGTGTTTAGAATTACCGTCTTCTAATTTCGGCAACAACTTAGTTATTTTAAGATCTCCTCACAATTTGCAGTTATACTATTCATATTCTAACATTAACCTTAATAACCTTTACAGGAATAATAAACTTTAACCTGAAAGCCCCCAAAATAGTATATGATTAAGTGGAAGTCGAATATTAAATATCTAGGACTCTAAGATAATAAGACTCTTTGGAAGAAGCATGACCAGAAATTAATCAACAAGGCTAGAAAGGCTCTGTTGGTCTGCAGGGTAATAATTGGGGAGTTCATTCAAATATCTTGCGGTGGATGTACACTGCAATAGTTAGATTAGTCGCCAGATATGAGATAGTGATCTGGAATAAAAGAACGAATTTAGCTAACATGAAAGCCAATGTCTCAAAAGTTCAAAGACTAGTCAGTGCACGCATAACTGGAATAATTAAAATGTGCTCAACGGCTGCTAAAGAATTAATTCTAAACATCACATCTCTACATACATTAGTGGAGAGTATGGTAAGAAGGTAAGAAGACCACATATTTCATAATGAAGATAGAGTCATTAAACGAAGGCCTCTTGTTTTATTTAGAAATCAACAAATCTGAGACATGTTCCAAGATGAAATAAAAAAGAAGTTCAACTTCGTGAAAGAGAATTTTGAGTCGTTCAAGTGAATGGGGCAAAGATATTATTGAGAAACTCAGCAGAATCACCATTAAATGGTACACAGATGATTCTAAAACAATAGAGCGAACTAGAATAGGAGTTTATGGGCTAGAAACTAAACAATTGGAAAACTTTGGCAAATCATCAAGTATTTTCCAAGCGGAAATATACGCTGTTAGAAAATGCATTCAGTTCAATAAAAAAAGAGATCATCATCATGTTGAACCGTCAAGAAGCCATCAGTGCGCTGAATTCTCATGTAATTAGCTCCAGGATGATCTGGAAATGCTTAAAAGAATCAAACAAACTAGGCAAGAATAACACGGCTACCGTTCTGTGGGCGTCGGGATACACTAGGGTAAAAGAAGATGAAATACTAGACAAACTCGCAAAAAAAGAGGCTGAAATACAACTTCTGGAACTTGAACCCTCTAGCGGAATTCGCAACAGTGCAATACTGGAAGATCCAAATAGAACGGAAAAGAATAGGAGATCCAATTATTGGATACATCCATAAGGAATAAATAAGCGAGGATACTTGTACTTCTGGGGAACTTGTACTTCTGGGGAACCATGACTAGAAAAAAGAAAAAACTTAGAAATCTAACAGGAATCCTAAAAGGACATTTTTATCTTAGGCGACACCTTAAAAAACTTATACTAGCAGGAAGAGAAAAATGCCTATCTAGCGAGGAAAAAGATGAAACCTTTATTCACAATTTTTCAGAAAGTATTGCCTTGAAAAGCCCTGGGATGTGTTGCTAACTGAACAGATATTTTCAAAAACAATAATAAATCACATTTTATTTTGTTTTTAGTTCCGTAGAATCATATTCACTTCTACATTTACTACTATAATACTTAATGAAAGTAAGGTTGTTTATTTATGTTATTTACGTGACTCTCAATTTGGCATCGCAATTTGAAATAAGAAGATGTTTATGGCCTTTCTTCGATTGAATAAATTAGTATTAGTTTTATAATTACCCAATTCTTTAAGTTAATTTTATATTTTCAAAACATATAAGATTTTTTGTGAAATATAAATCATATAAATCTAATCTGAATCGATTTTGTAACATGAAGAAATTTTCATAATCAATGTGTGATAAAATAACAGAGATGTTAAAGGAAGGCAATACCTTACGTCAAGTAGCATCAGCATTAAAAGTGAGGCAAAGTACAGTTCAAGGAATTATAAAAGAGTGTTACTGTAGTTAAATAAAAGGTCGACCAAAGACGTTGAGTCGCAAAGATAGTACAAATATAATTAGATTTCTTACTGGAGAAGCTTTATTGACATCTCGTGCAGCTGAAATTCTTCGACGTGATACTGGAAAATTAATCAGCAACCAAAACTACACAGAAATAAGTTTCGAGCAATTGAAAAGAAAAAGAAGTCATAACTAACTAACAAAAATATAAAAGAAATACTAAACTTTGTAAAAAAATATGAAAGCTCGACAGAAAAATATTGGATGAAGGTAATTTGGTCAGAAGAGACAAAGATCAATCGATACACAACTGACAGCAGCGAATGGAAATAGGATAGGTGAGGTGAGTCAAACAGATTTCATTCACACTGTAAAGCACGGGGTATGTAATATTAAGTTTTGTTGATGCATGGCGGCTTGTGGATTGGCTCCTCTTCACCAAATAGTCGGGAATATGGAAAAAAAGTATCTGAATATTTTAAAGTACAACTTGCTGGAACCTGTAGATATTATGCCTCGTCCAATAAATGCATTAATCTCAGCAGTAGTTTTCATGACTTTTACGTATTACAATGACCAGTACTAAGTTCTGAACTACACCCAATCGAAAATTTATGTTCACAATTAAAACTTGCTCTACTAAATAATTATGATCCTCCACCTTACTCATTAAACGTAGTATAGGATTGAGTCCAAGAAGAATGGGAAAAAATCTCACCAGACTACTGTGATAATCTTGTAAAAAGTATGATAAAACGATTACAAGCTATTAAAAAAGTTAAATGTTTGTGGATTAATTATTAAAAAGTGTAACAATTACGATATTTACCCTGGAGCAAAAGTAATTCAACAATTTTTTGTATATCCGTATTTGTAATTCATAATTTGTTATGTCTAAATACTTGATAATATATGCTATATCATGATTAACTTAATATTAATTTGCTTGCTTTCCCAAAATGATGTTCATCAGGGATGGTTCGCCAGCTCGTCCCACGGTTCGGCGCTTAACTAAAGCCAGAACCACCCTTCTGGATAGGTTACACGAACTCCGATTTTGGGCACTTACGGTGAGGATTCTCGGATAATCGGGTACGTACCCCCGAAAACCATCGACAACTAGTTAACTTATTTTAGTATTATTATTTTTTTTTTCACTTTTACTACTACAATCGATTGGTGTTGGAAGTTAGTATTGGACAATACAATAAAGGAACAGACTTTTCACGCTTCGGAGCGACAGCGAAGCGACTTACACACCCCGAAATGTCGCCTCGGATAACATATACCCAGGTACTGAAAGTAAAGAGGGTGAAGAGAGATGGTCGACTGTAACAGAAAATATTACAGATAATTGTTACTATCTTTAATTATACAATTATATTATAAGTTTGAGTTGAAACTATGAATATTACATTGCATTACTCTAGACATGGTTTTAATAATTAGGGTTCCTATTAGCTCTATTATATGGCTGACTGTCTGATTGTTCTTTGTCTCTATCATGTTCTTTTGATTTCATAATTTCGTTTGACCATATAAGGTCTCTTAATTTTTGTTTATATATTTCTGGGAGTTGTGAATAGGAGTCTTTTTTGTCACTATCATTTAAATTTTTTAAAGGTTCTTGAGAGTTCCTTGGAGTTTCAATCGGTCTGACTACTGTGTTATAGGTGAGTTCGCTCTCAATTATATTTTGTGACCTGCTTTCCGCTTCGGAACTGCTCCCAAAGCTTGGGTGAATGTTCTTTTATTATTTGCATTATATTGTTGATAATTGTGTTGTCTTTGATTAACTGTGGTCGTTTGAAGTGTTTTTACTCGAAATGGGTGGGAATTCCTGAGAAAGCGGTACAAATCTATGGTTATTTTGGGTAGTTTTCGGATATCTTCTTGAGCATCCACGTAGGGGATGTTTTCATATGTCATAATGAATTTGATATTTTTTTGTCTGGTGAATTCTGGATATGATTTTGAATGCGATTTATGTTCTTTACTTTGACAGTGTATACAGTTTGTCATGCGCATTCCTCCTCCACATGTTTTTCTTTTCCACAATTTGAACATTTTTCCTTCTCCCTACATTGGGTTTTAGTGTGTCCATATTTAAAACAAGAGAAGCAGATGGTAACAGGTGGTATATATGTAATGACTGGCATGGGAACATAATATATATATATATATATATATATATATATATATATATATATATATATATATATATATATATAAAACCGGATTTCTCCGAGGCTTCGATGAAAACGATAAATGGGCTCTTATCATCTTTTTTATAGCAATTGTTTGCTTTTTTTACCTTCGTTATTTATTTGAAAATTTTTTGTTTTTTTTTATGTTCGACGGATACGTCGTTTAAATCACATGTACCTATTACCTCCATTATTTCTTGCTAAGAATAATTCTCGCTATTAATTGAGGGAGAGTCTTTCCCTCCCCCAATTGATTTATACATTTTGTACTATAAAATCAACTAATGTATTTATAGAAAATTAGGTTACCACTTTAGGAAAAAAAGACAATGAAAGTTAGTAGAATTACCGAGAACGTAGGTTATGTTTGCTACCAAGCGCACACTTCGACCGATCGTTCGCGAATCTTAATATTATTTTCATTTTCTTATACAAGTATTACCTTCTTAGAATAAGCATTATTATTACGTATTGGTTTAGTATTGCATCATAGTATATATCTTGAAGTTTTTATGATTTCCCTCTAAATTTTTTTGATCCGTCCTTGTTATGATATATGACAAAGTTAAAAGTGTGTAAACTAGTGTTATACACACACACCGAACAATTATACTTCAACTTGTTTACTACATATTAACACGCATCACAGATAATGTTAATTGATCATCGTGTCTAAATGCGATTGCGATGAGTATATATTGTCAGTTAATTTAATTTTTTAAAAGGAAACAATTACCGGAACTCACGTGACTTAGTTCAATCATCAAACCATGGAATATACGTATTTTGTTTTATGAATATGAACATAAATAGATTTTTTTAGAATTCAAGGAAGTGTAGGTGGCGAAAATGTCAATTTTTGTTATTTATTACTTTTTAATTAATAGACTTTTTTATAATTTTTTTTAGTTACCATGTGCGGAAATTCTTTCTCAGCAGAATTTGTTCCTCCATATATCATAACCATTGGAGTAGATGATTGCTTCGGTGACGATCCTGTCGACGGTGATTGCACCATTGAATAATAAAGGTCACATTCTAAAAAAGCAATTTTAAAACTCATTGTCTGAAGGGATGGCCAAAACTTTCCTGGTCGTAAAATATAATGTAACTTTTAATACTAATATGGTCCTATATATTAACTATAAAAATAAAAATATTATTAATCATTAGTAATTTATAATAAAAAATATAACAAATTGAGGCTTAAAATAATTTTTTTCAAATTTTTGGTTTTCGTAATTTAGCAATTTGTATTGATTTTTTATTACAGTATTAAATGTTATCAATGTAAAATAAATTCTTTTAAAAAATTCTTGGCGCGATTATTAGTGAATTCACGGATTTATCAGCAAAATGTGGTGGCTATCAAAAATATATATGCCATGTTAGTACGAATACCCACTTTGAAATGCGGTTTGGTTGACCGAATTTAAAAAAATCTATATACAGCAAGGCTCAAAATGTTCGCAAAAATGATGCTATTTCTCAAGGCGACATTATTACCTTCCACATAGTAAATAAAAATCGGGCATCTTTAGACCCTTCTACCCTCCTTGTAACACATTGTAACATCTGGTGAGCGACCCATCGAATCCCAATTTTTCGTACGTACAAAACAACTTTTCAATTTGAGATACGCTTGGAGACTAGTAGCGAATATAGAATTCCCCACTTTTTTAATGGAGGGAGTGGGTTAATAGCCACAAACCCTAGAAACCCAGATACTTGGAGGGCGATGAATCCCACCCAACTAAGGCAGGAGATAGGAGAGCGGAGAGAGCCTCCAAATCTAAATAAAACTAAGCTGTTTGTGAAACTCGCTCGTTATGATGATTGGGGAGCTTGGGTTTGCGCTCAGTTCGCTTGTTTGCTGTATTGGTTAGATTGAATTCGGTTTACGGAGTTACGGTTTCTTGCTATTAATCGACCATTGCCAATGTCTCAAAAGAAAAGAAATTTTTAGATCGGTCACTGGTCTCTATGGGTATCAAATTGAATTTTTGGTTTGTACGTACGCAGAGTTGGAGGTAGATGGGTCGTTAACCAGATGTCACACTGTGTTACAAAGGGAGCGGGTTTTAATATACCGTTTTTTTTTTCATGTAATATGCGGAAGACCAATTTTGGTGAAGATATCGCCTTGAGAATTAATGTCATTTTGAAGAATTTTGGAAGGAAATATATTTTAAAGCCAATAATTTTTTAGCAGCTGCATTTTTCTGAAAACCTGCGAATTCGCTGAAAACCGCGACATTCTGAACGACGTTTGAAAATGGGTATCATACAAACAACTACAATTTGGTAGTTGCAATTTGCAAGTATTGAAAAGGCCTCACGGTATTTGTGAAAGTATGCATCAGTACGAATAGATTGAGCTAATGTAGGTTCGAGTTTTATTCTCACATATATATATATATATATATATATATATATATATATATATATATATATATATATAAATATGTAGATAACTTTTTGTCCGTGTAATTTAAATAAAATAGAATAAAATATTGGCGAAGCGGACGTGAAAATTTGTCAATCTATTCTATTTTATATATATATATATATATATATATATATATATATATATATATATATATATATATATATATATATATATATATTTATATTATATAAAAAGTTCCAGACACTTTTTCGTAGACGTCTCATGAGGAAATTAACAAAAGGTAAAATTAATTAAATAAATTATGAACTCGTAGAAATTAAACCTAAAACCCTACAAATACAAACGAATGCTATTAATATATATATATATATATATATATATATATATATATATATATATATATATATATATACATGGTGATTTTCCGGGAACGTTATCAATCGATTATGGGAAAAGTATAATTAGGAAGAATCTGAAAATTTGACAGTGTACTAAGGTGTATGTGGGACGGCCGGCTAAAATATTTCACACACACCATTATACCGGAAGTAGATGTCAACTTGCTTATTTTAAATAAAACACCCTATATATTATTGCAGTTTTGATTTTTACGTAAAATTCTAGACAAGTCTCACCGTTTTGGACATACTTAAATTTTTATGTCGTATAAAGAAGTCTTTAATTTGGTTTAGTTTTCTTGTAGACTAAGATCGATTTTAGTAGTCCTTTTATGATATTTTGAAAATTATTAGCACAGAGTGGCCAAAAAAGAAGAATAAAAATTATATTTAAAAAATCGTCAAAAGTCAATTTTTTCAAATAGAAAGCACCCATTTTTAAAATTTTTTCGTATTAAGCTTTAAAAATAAGGGTAACTTTGTATAAGGTTTTCTTTTCCAAAAATTTGTAGTTTTCAAAATATTGGCAATTCAAGATTTTTCTACTGTAAAAATACTATACGGCTTTTAAGGTTTGTTATTAGTTGGCTATGACGGCGAGGTGTGGCAAAAGTAAAACAATCGAACCCTACAGAATTGTCACTATTTCTTGCCATTTGACATTCGTTAATAATAATCATACTGAGGTGATTAAATTACATGCACCAAGATTATTTAAACTTATTTATTATTTATGGAGAATGTGATAGAGTTATTTCAAGACTATGCGATAGATTGGCGATCCGATACCAAAAAAACAGCAACCAACACTACCAACTGTTGAAAAGATTATAAAAAAACTTCAAGAACTTTAAAAAGCTAAAACAAATATAAATAAACCAGTTGTTAATAAAATAAAGTTACAAAAATTATTTGAGTAAATGTTCAAATTGACGCCCTTGAACATTTTTCGCACCTAGACAGGAACTCTCTTCATGGGTGTCTCTTCTTATTGACTGATGATTAAGTCCTTCAAATGCTATTCTGACGCGCTGCATGCAATCTTCCATAGTGGTTAATGCGGTGTTGTATACTTTATTTTTGATTGTTCCCCAAATAAAAAAAATCAAGAACTGTTAGGTCAGGGAAGCGAGGTGGCCAAAGATGTGGCCCATATTTGGCTATCCATTGATCATAAAACAAGTTTTGCAGATGATTGATTGTTAACTAAATGACTATTATGTGGAGGCGCCCCATCATGTTGATAAAATAGGTTTCTATGATCAGCCAGCGGCAAGTTATCTAAATAGTTCACTTTCAAATTTCTCAATACGTCGAAGTAGTGCTCACCTATAAGTTAAAAACCGTATTTTGTATCTAAAAGTCTTCAAAAATGGCTAACTTACCATTCAGATTATCTTGGTAGAATTCTAGGGCGACGTCGTCGTCATTTCTTATAGCACAGTGCGCGTTAAACTGCCAAGACTCTTAAAAATTTAGTTTTCTAAATGGATGTACATTTGAGTTGCTCCAAAGTGGTAATGGCGTCGATTAAACAATCCATTTTTTGTGAATTTGGCTTCGTCCGACCAAATAATATTATCCAAAAAAACAGCATTTTCTTGTGACCCAAGTAAAATAAATTGACAGAACTTTACTATTCGTGGAAAATCAGTGCCTTTTAAATGTTGTACTATAGAAATTATATAATGATGATAATTGTATTTCCATAAAATCCTTAAAACTGATGTTTGAGATAATCCGGACTCTAATGCACTTGCCTTGTAGATATTGTTGGATATGCGGCGAAATATCCTAAAATTGTAGTTTCAATATTTTCGTTATTAACAACTGGTTTATTCCTATTTCTTTTTGCTTTTACGGATTCAAAGTTCTTGAAGTTTTCGGTAATCCTTTTAACAGTTGGTGGTGTTGGTTTCTGTTTCTGCGGATATCGGATCGCGAATGTATCGCATGTTCTTGAAATAATTCTCATTCACATTCTCATAAATAATAAATAAGTTTAAATAATCTTCGTGCGTATAATTTAATCGCCCCGGCATCATTATTATTAGTCAATGTCAAATGGAAAGAAATAGTGACAATTCTGTTGGATTCGATTGTTTAATTTTCGCCACGCTTCGCCGTCATGGCCAACTAATAACAAAACCACAAACAATATAAAGTCTTTTCTACCGCTAAGATCAAAGAAATAATCACTGGATGTTATAAATATAGTCGGAAAATGATTGTTAGCTGTTTATCGTTACGTTCGACAATTAAATAATGAGGTGAATGAGGTATAACATTTTTACAATAGAAAAATGTTGAATTGCCAATATTTTGAAAACTACAAATTTTTGGAATAGACAACCTTATACAAAGTTATACGTATTTTTAATGCTTAATACGATAAAATTAAAAAAATAAGGGCTTTCTATTTGAAAAATTGAGTTTGGACGATTTTTTAAATACGATGTTTTTTTCTTTTTTGACCACTCTGTACCGATAATTTTCAAAATATCATAAAATACTACTAAAGTCGATCTTTGTCTACAAGAAAACTAACCCAAATTAAATAATAAGGACTTATAGGAAAAATGTATAGTTAAGTTTTGATTTGCAAACGTCATTTTTGACATAAAAATTTAAATATGTCCAAAACGGTGAGACTTAAGTATAGAATATTACACATGAAATATGTCTAGAATTTTACGTACAAATAAAAAATAAAATAATATATAGAGTGTTCTATTTAAAATAAGCAAGACATCTACTTCCTGTATAACCGGAAGTATATATATATATATATATATATATATATATATATATATATATATATATATATATATATATATATATATATATATCCTAGCACACTCTTTTTCCCTTTTTTTATTGTGAGATCTTAAACGTTACTCGATTTTTTTAGGTCCATGCTTTTGATTGATTTTTCGTCGAATCCGGAAATCAAGGCAGAATCATAAGGCTAGGCACAAACATCCGAAACTATCTACTGAATTCAAAAATTAAATTCAAAATTGTTCGTAATTTATGCAAGTCTCGCATCTAAATTCTGAAAAAAACCATATTCAATCAACCTGCGAATGTGTATTGTTAATTTACATTCGGAATTCTGCTTTTGAAGGATGTTTGTACCTAGCTTTAAATGTATAATTTTTTGTATAATCACAGAGAAAATTGCTATACTGACTTCTATCCACTATATCAATTGAATTATCGATAACTTCAGCCGATACAACTCCGATATCAGAGGGAGGTCGTGATGGAAGAGATCTTGGTGGAAGTTCAGGTCCAGCGACGATGTTACCCATCAAGGGAGGAGGACTGCCAGAACCGGCAGGTGGTGACGCACCATTGGGTGGTGTACCACTTGGAGGACCTCCTCCTGGAGATGCTCCAGATGGAGGACCTCCTCCTGGGGATGCTCCAGATGGAGGACCTCCTCCAGCAGCACCACCTGGTGTTCCAGTTCCACCAGCACCTGAAATTTTTGATTTTTTTAAAACAGTACAATAAAATAGACAATATCGGTGGTAGAACACTGAGAGAGCACTTTTAATAAAATGTCAAAAAATTTCTAGTTGTTATTATTAAAGTATGTAAAAGTTCTGCTTTAAAAAGATCCTAAAAAAACTATATATAATCGCAAATAGTCTACTGATTGCAGCCATGCAATTTTACAAGATTTTTTTTTAGATATTGAGATTATTGTTTGTCTTTTTGTCTAAGATCAAAGAAATAATCACTGGATATTATAAATATGGTCAGAAAATGATTGTTAACGGTTCATCGTTAGTTTCAACAAGTAAACAATGTACGGATTTATTATAAACAATTTAAAATAGTTTCTGTCTATTAGACGGAAACTATTATCTATAGATTTATTACATTGCCGGAATATGGTTATAAATGATTGTGCATAAGTTTGAACAATTAAATATTATTAATAACAATTGAGATTGTTATAAACAATTAAAAATAGTTTCTACTGATAAGATGAAAGATCATAGCTGGATATGATCAACTTTGACTAAAAATTAAAAAGATTTCCGTTAGATACAATCAACATTGCAGAAACATAATTGTGAACGATTCTGCATTGGTGTTACCGATTATAAGAAAATAGATAACTCTCATAACTTTTATATCCCATGTAGACGAAGTCGTTGGTAAAAGCTAGTTTTTTTATATTATTATGCAACTTTTTGTCAGAGAATATTAATAGAGTCTCCAAAAAGTCTCCATAAATATATTTCAAGTAAACTTTAGAATCTCTTAGAATATGGATGTCATTTACTATGAAAATAGGAATTATAGCCATTAATTGCACTTTAAAATTAGATATAATATTAAATTGTTTAAATAATACTATAAATATATTTCTGAATCCATAATGAGTTTAGAACACTAAAATTAATTTCAAACAAATTTTAAAACATATAAGCATAAAGATGTCTGGATTTTTGCTGGAGATTTTATAAATACATTAGTTAACGAATATCATTATTTTTACCTGGAGGGCTACTTCCATTTGGTGGAGTTCCGCCAGCTGGATTTGTCCCACTAGAAGGTTGCTGAGTTGGATTCACCACAACAGGATTAACTAAAACATTACTTGATTTACAATACAGCTAACAATGTTTCAGTTTTTGAGTCTTCATGAGAAAGTTAGAAATGTTTATAGTTCAGTTATTCGGATATGGTCATGGAAAATAGAACTGACTACATTGAAAATCTATGCATTGTGGGTATTTATTAAACAATTTCATTAAGTTCTATTTTCACATTCATGAATAATTTAGAACAGGATTTGTGTGGTCGACAAGAAAGTTAAAAATCACTAGAGGAATTAATAACACAGCATATCGAGAAATGGGTACTTTGAATCAGAATAATAATTTCTTGTAGATTTTGGGCCGTTCAATTGCTCCATCATATCAGGTTTGTTCAGCGTTGCCAACCTTTTGATTTATGAATATTGTACATAGCTCATACAAATTACCGTACATTACCGTACCAGCCTTGTAACTGATTGAATTTAAGAAAAAAAAAAAAGAGGGAAATGTACAGGGTGAGTCAACGATTGGATGAAGTAGGTTTGTGCCTTTTCGGTGAAATTAACAAAGAAACTATATTTATTGTTTGATACAGTTTATTTTTACGCAGATTTTAAAAATATTTAGGACTCTACAGGGTGAGCCAAAAAACTAGGACAGCAAGTTGTATTTTTTTTTAAATAGAACACCCTATATACGAATCGTATTTTCGATTTAGCTTATAATTTTAAATCTTTTTTTTATATACTATAACAAAACTTTATAGTTTCTGAGATAATTAAGTTTAAAGAAAAAAAGTCACATTTTCAAGCATCAATTCAATTCTAAATAACGTTTTCAATTTTGTGACAAATATATTCAAATTTGGAATTTAGCAAAGCCAAGGATAAGTTAACATAATTTTTACCTAACATTTGCAATAAAAGCTACACATCGGCTCAAATTTGAACAAGTTTAAATGAATAAATATATTTTTTTATGGTACACCCTGTATATTTTCATGTTATTTAATAGAGTAATAAAAACCCAAAAAGTTTTGTTCAATATATCCTATACCTATTTATAATAGTTTTTGAGATATTTCAGTTTTTCTTATTTTCCATAGTTTTTTACAGAAATAGTCTTCATTATCATAGTAGCCATGTAAAATAATAAAAAGAAACTACAGAAACAAACAGAATGTGGTTAAATATGATGAAATACATTATTCGTTATATTACAACGGCAATAGTTTAATTAAACAGAATGTGAAAAAATTAACACAACAATAACGACAAGGCAAATACATATTTATTTTATACTAAATTGAAACAAAAAAATTACCTATTAAATACTGAGATTAATTATTTCTTTTTAATAAGTGTTCGAATAAACGACCCTCTTGTGCAATGTACAAATTTAGTCTTTTTTGCAGATTTTCTCGGACCCTGGACAAAATTAGTGGCGTTATTGTTCTACAGGTATCCCTAATCCTGTTTCGCATATCTTCCACTGTTGTTGGTGGATTAACATACACCTTATTTTTAATATAACCCCATAGGAAGAAATCTAATGGGGTGAGGTCGCAAGACCTTGGTGGCCACTCAATGAAACCCCCACGTCCAATTCATTTTTGCGGATATCGTTGGTCCAAAAACGCACGAACTTCACGATGGTAATGCGGAGGCGCACCATCGTGCTGGAATCACATACTGTCGAGCTCATCCCTATCGAAACCTTGAAGCAGTTGGGGTAGTTCTTCTTGTAGAAAGTTCAGGTAACTATGGCCATTTAGTGGTTCATTAAAAAAGTGGAGTCCAATAATTCGATTATGATGAATACCACACCAAACATTTAATGACCAGTGGTTTTGATGTTGCACCTCTCTAATCCAAAATGGGTTTTCTGTGGCATAATAATGCATGTTGCGTCTATTTACGGCACCGTTACTTCTAAAAGTAGCTTCATCACTAAACATTACCTTGTGTAATAAATTTGGATTTAATTGAATCTCCGCATTTATTGTACGACAAAAGTTTACACGACTTTTAAAATCCTGTCCATGCAATTCTTGGTGTAATTCCAGGTGATATGGATGATACCTATATTTCTTGGTAGTACGATTAGCGGTGGATTGTGATGTTTCACATAATGCTACTAACTGACGGCTACCAATATAAGGATTTTCCTGAACATTTAACAATACTTGTAGTTCTTTTTCTTCATTAGTTACTGGTTTGTTGACCACTTTACGTTTTGGATAATCAACAGTACCAGAAGAATCAAATCTTTGCATTAAGTTTTGAAAAGTATGGGTATTAGGCTGGCGTCGATCAGGATACTTCATTTTGTAAATTCTTTGAGCAAGAAGGCAATTTTTTTGAGCCTCTCCTATTGTATAAATCATATCTATTAACTCATTCTTTGGAAAATTTTTTTTAGAATATAAGATGAATGCAAAAAAAAAACAAACTACACTACGTAAAAACCAAAAGAAGCGATCGCGGTTATAAATTTGACACACAGAAAAATGTTCTTTTACATTTTTTTTATCATGGCTACTATGATAATGAAGACTATTTCTGTAAAAAAGTATGGAAAATAAGAAAAACTGAAATATCTCAAAAACTATTATAAATAGGTATAGGATATATTGAATAAAACTTTTAGGGTTTTTATTACTCTATTAAATAACATGAAAATATACAGGGTGTATCGTTTAAAAAGAAAAAGATATTTATTCATTTAAACTTGTTCAAATTTGAGCCGATGTGTTCAACACCCTGTAGCTTTTATTGCAAATATTAGGTAAAAATTATATTAACTTGTCCTTGGCCTTGCTAAATTCCAAATTTGAATATATTTGTCACAAAATTGAAAACGTTATTTAGGATTGAACTGATGCTTGAAAATGTGACTTTTTTTCTTTAAACTTAATTATCTCAGAAACTATAAAGTTTTGTTATAGTAAACCTTTAATAAAAAAGATTTAAAATTATAAGCTAAATCGAAAATACGATTCGTATATGGGGTGTTCTATTTAAAAAAATACAACTTTATGCTGTCCTAGTTTTTTGGCTCACCCTGTAGAGTCCTAAATATTTTTAAAATCTGCGTAAAAATAAACTGTATCAAACAATAAATATAGTTTCTTTGTTAATTTCACCGAAAAGGCACAAACCTACTTCATCCAATCGTTGACTCACCCTGTACTGTATTTATCGGTTTTGATATTTTCAGCAAGCGATTTTCTATTCTTGCATTTTTCTTTTAAACCCATCACTCGAAATTTGACATTAGGTTTTCTTTTACGTCTAAAAATCTTAAATTAATTTTCGCTTAGAATAGTATCATAATAATTATATTATTTAGAGGTCGTAATACAGTAAAAAAATTTCAGCCCGATTCTCTAATCTTTAACACTTAGAACCAATCTACTTGCCATGGAAGTTAGATCTTCTAGTCGACCAGTTTTGTTTAGCTTGTGTTACTGTTATAATTTGTATTACATACAATATATCAACAAATAAACACTTTGACAGGAATATTAAAGAAATATTGATGAGAGGAATAATTGTCTCTAGAAAATAATCACAAAATTCTATTTTTACCCATTTAGTAATAAAGGAAATTAAATTTTTTTACCTTGCATTTTTAACGTTTAAACTTGCTTGACTTATTGTTGCACCCTCTACAGTCAACTTACACCAGTTTTAAAGTTAAACCATTTAAATAAATAAGGTGGTTCAACTTTAATATAAGCAAAATTTTTTAATGTGATAATAGATGGCATCACTTTTTACAAAAAAAATGAAATGAAACATTTTTTCAAAAATATCCTAATAAAACAATATCGATTTGCTTTCAGAAGCTTCTTTATAAATGAAACTATCAAATTGGTGAAATTACCATACTCTGACGGTGCGGTAAGGGGTTTGGTTCTTATACCGTACAATGACTGAAATTACCGTACATTTACGGTAATTACCGTATCTTGGCAACGCCGGGTTTGTTAAATATTCTAACCTAAAAGTGTAGAAAACACGATTTCTATATTTGAGGTTATGATTCATCGCGACATATTTTTTCTCAAAATACTATACGTAGTATCTTAAAGTATAAGTCTTACTTTACCGTCGAGTTTGTACAAATATTTTTTTTTTATTTCGAGATATTTAATTTAGAAAATTTCAAATTGCCTGAATTTTTCGAGTTTTGCAAATCTTCACCTTTCGTGACCGACAAGCTTTTAAGCGACAATTCTAATAAACCATTGACGTTTTAAAGCTATCAAAGTATCGCTCAATCTTAATTTGTCAGGTATGCAAAATAAGTTTGTTTGAACAAATTATCGCAAAATTCATTATTTTCTAAATAAATGCTCCATTGCATTTTACAAAAGTAAATACGTTTAAAGGAGTCATCATCAGTTTGTGGACCTTATAACTGTATCAATGACCCCTAATATATATATATATATATATATATATATATATATATATATATATATATACATATATATATATATATATATATATATATATATATATATATATATATATATATATATATATATATATATATATTGTATTAAAACATATGTTACTGTAAAAGCTCGAACTACGAATTCCAGAAATTTTACAGAAAAACCTAAGATTAATCAATTCTTAATGGTTAAGAGTCCGAACAGTTCTGTGATCATCATTCATTTCAAACTTTTACCACCATTTACTTAGTAAATCTTAGGATTTACCTCAAAGACACGGTAAATGTTGAAAAATACATGTTATATCGAGTTCGGCGCAGTCTGTAGCCACCCGCTACCCGTACCGCCTCTGCTCGCCTCAGTCGATCGTTTGACATGTTTAAACACGCACGCTAATTTGATTTCTGTTTGTGTTTTTGATGTCTAAAAGTAACCTCTGAATCAAAATGAGTGTAAAACATAGATTTTATGAAATAATGGACGAGCTCGGGGCAAGCAAGAAATATAATAACTTTTATCTCGATAAGGACAAATATGCAAAGTGCTTAGATGAAGTAAAAACTGCAAAGAACGTGAAAAAGAAGGAAGCTGTTCATTACAAGCATATAAAGCGATATGATATTTTACTTGAAGGAATTATACAAGAAACAACAGACAGAAATCAAACCTAACACACCCGAAATTATAATTAACGACGATATACTTGTAAGGAAGGAAGACGTAGAACTAGCCTTAAAAAAACTAAAAAACAGGAAAAGTGCGGGACCTGACGGAATTACCAATGAACTACTGAAATACGGAGGAGAGAGCCTGACAGAACAACTTAAAATTCTCATCAATAAAATCATATACCATCACAGAATCCCCGATGAATGGAGGACTAGCACAACAATACTCCTATTCAAAAAAAGGCGATAAAAAAGTGCCAGCTAATTACAGAGGAATCAATCTTCTCTCCACCTCGTTAAAACTAACCACAAAAATTCTTACAAGCAAAAGTAATGAACACAATTTCTTAGCAGACGAACAGCAGGGATTCCGATCGGGAAGGTTATGATCGGATGCCATATTTGTTATAAGACAAATAACTGAAAAGTCAATTGAATATAATAGTCCAGCCTTTATGTGTTTCAACGATCTAGAGAAGGCGTTCGATCGTATACAACTGGAGGATGTAACACTTTACGACAGACAAATACCTCAAAACATTATCAAAACGATTGAAAATATATATCAGGCAAATACGATTCAAGTTAGGATAAACTATGAATTGACCGAAAAAATAGAAGTAAATAATAGCATCCGACAAGGTGACTCTCTTAGCCCCCTACTATTAAATATCATCATGGACGAGTTGATAAAGCAGGTGCGTAGGTTGAAAGAGTATAAAATGGGAGATAGGGAAATCAAAATACTGTGCTACGCCGATGATGCAGTGTTAATAGCTGAAAGCGAAGACGATTTGCAAAGACTACTGCACCAATTTAACATAACAGCGAAAAAGTTTAACATGGATATATCAGCGTCAAAAACTGAAGCCATGACTACATCTAGAACACCATTCAGATGCAAACTAGAAATAGACAACAAAATTATACAGCAGGAAATGAAGTTCAAGTATCTCGGAATAGAAATATCCGGATACGGGGATGTTGAAACGGAGGTGAGGGGATAAGCCATGAAAGCAGCAAGAACAGCCGCATGTCTTAACAGTACCATATGGAGCAATAAATATATAGGAATCGAAGTTAAATCCAGAATTTATAAAACAGTAACAAGACCCATACTAACATACACTGCAGAAACCAGACCAGAAACCTCGAAAACAAAAAAAAATACTGGAAACAACAGAAATGAGAGTGGTGCGCAGGATAGCTGGCAGGACAGTTATGGATTGGAATAGGAGCGAGGATATAAGAAGAGTGTGTAAAGTCGATAACATCAATGACTGGGTATTACAAAGAAAAAGGGAATGGAACGAACACATCAACCGCATGACCGACGACAGAATAGTAAAGATCAAGAGGGACAAATCACCAATAGGACGTAGGAGCACCGGAAGACCCCGTAAACGATGGAGTGATAACCTCGCAAAAACTGAAACCAGGCAAAGAGACGAAGAATAACAAGCAAATAAGAAGGAAGAAGAAGAGGATGTTTTAACTATAGGCGGCAGAGAAAAGCTAATTGCGGCGATACAGGAATAGAATGGAATGATACTTACGCTTGTTACGACGACTTATGCAACATTCTCAAGGAAACACATGTTGCTGTTGGACACGGTGGAAGGACAAGGATGCTTAAGAAATGTAACGGCAAGTATAGGTTGAGGCTATCACGACCTTCTTGACGCTATGCCAACCTTGTCAAAAGAAACAGAAGACTATGAAAAAGGGCTTTGTCATCAAGCCTGTATTTCATATTGAAATGAACTCACGTTCTCACGTAGATCTCATAGACCTATAAAGCAACCCTGATGGAAATTATAAATTCATATTAGTTTATTCAGACCATCGTACTAAATTTGTGATCCTTCATAAACTTTGAACTAAACGCGCAACAGAAAATGTATATCATCTCATGGATATTTTTTCCACTTTTGGAGCGCCGAACAAACTTCATTCTGATAATGGTCGGGAATTTTGTAACCAAGTAATTGAAAATTTATGCTCTATGTGGCCGGATGCTAAAATTGTATATGGAAAGCCAAGACATAGCCAGAGTCAAGGATCAGTGGAGCGTGCCAATCAAGACATCGAGAATATGCTCAGCACGTGGATAGAAACCATCCAGTCGTCAAAGTGGTCAGAGGGTTTGAAATTCATCCAGCCCATGAAAAACAGAGCATATCACGAGGGAATTAAATGCTTCCCCTACGAAGCAATGTTCGGTAGTCTAACAAAAATGGGTATTGTGACGTCCGCAGTTCTTAAAGATATGATTGGGCTATTAAGATCTGAAGAAGATTTAGAGAATTTGTTGCAGCAGCAAAATATTATCGTCGAAAATGCAATTGAACCGGACCAGGAGGACAACGTTGTTGAAAATGCGTCAGAAGATGACATAAACAGTGACCATCTAAGGAATAAAACACAAGAAAACGAAATGATTGTAACCGAAAAGATGAAGGAGAAGCAAATAACAAATGATACCAATGTAACGATTTACAGACAGAAAACGTAACTCAAGCTCAAGAAGTTCCAATATCGAAAAAGATAGAATCTGTCCAGACAATAAGAAGAAAAGCAAAATTGAATTTGGAAAGCCAAGCTGAAAAAATGAAAGCCATGTCGGCTGATAAATATCCAAATGTGAAGGTTGGCCAAAATGTAAAACTGAAAGTATCTGATATTGCCAGAGCTAAAATTGGCCCGAAAAGCCCTATTGCAGTGTAGTTGATGTAAAGGCCAATGAGTTTTACCAGCTGAGTACCAAAATTGGAGTACTAAAGCAACTTTACACACAGAATCAGTTTACCTCATGTTCTGAAGATTTTATAAAGATAGAAGGAGTTGTTCATGATAAAGAAGTGAGTCTTCGAGAAGTTTTCGGAAAATTGTCGTTGACTGGAGGACAAGGATTTAAAAAATATAAGTCGAAAAAAATGCTTGTCGAAGAAATGCGCTTGCAACTCATCAGGATTACTTTGTAATTCTAAATGCCACAATAGTGCTCCATGTTGTAACAAGTAAAATCTTTTTTTACTACCTACTAATAAATGACAATTGATTAATTAATGGTCAATAATTACTCTCATATGATACATTAAAATATCTAAGGTTTTGACTGGTAGTTAATTGAAATAAATGACTAAGAAGTACTCATTATTTTATTTCCAAAACAAACATTTCCCAGCCGGCCCTGGTAAAATCTTAGCATGTACTATATTCTAATAATAAATGCCCTAAAAAATCGTCGTTTTTTTATAGATCCTTACATTTACAAACTCATGTCGGTTAATCCTAAGATTTACTGGTAAAACCTAAGATTAACCAATATACAGGCTTTTACAGTAATATATACCATATACATATATAACACGATGCTCAATATATTATCCAACTAAGGTAATGTCCACAAACTGATTTTTAACCTTCGATCATACTCTAGATTTAAACAACAATTTATTTGTTTGAGAGCTGTTTATGGTCGGCGGGGAGACGCTTTTTGATGTTTGATAGATATAAGCATGTTTACTTATCTTTTCTTTCAGTTTAATTGCTTCTCGTTACTTTTTTCGGTGTTTTTAAGTGTTAGAAATTACTATAAATGCGAAGTTTACAATTAATATTAACAAGAAGAGGATTTAAAAACTTATTTTTATTGGTTACGTATTGAAAATAACAATAATAATAATTTAGGCAATCATATATTCATACTTTATGTATTCAGAATTGACGTACCGATTATCATATGGTACTCGTTTAAATAATGCAATTAGAAAAGGATGGCATAAAATGGGTATGTGTATACCAAAAAATTAAATATCTACTGTTTATCAACACTTTTTCAAATATAAATAAAAATATTATTGCGTTATTCAGCGTTCAAACAACCGGGCCCTAGTTCTGATATTATGCTAATTCTACAGGGGCATGTTCGAAGTTTTTAACGGTATATTTTTGTAAGTTTTAACAATATGAATATTTCAATTTACTATTTTCTTTGTTTAATAAAGGACCTGATGATTAAGCGTTAATTATTTTCACTCAGATCCCAACAGAGGAAGCACCCGCAAAATAGTTATAGACTGTTATCGCATTGTATTATTATACGCTTCCATAATTCAAACGATTATAATTTTTGTATTCGCCCACCGTCTTTATAATAAATATTTCTTAAAAATTATCCTACAAGTTGAATAATATTCTGGATTATTTTAAGTATATTTGGCAATGATGTGTCACCCTTCGGGTGGGTCTAGGGTAAGGCGCTGAGCCCCGGATTTCTCACCTCTGTAATCAGCAAATATCTACGACGTTATTGAACAGCATTTCCAATAGAAGGCGTTTACAAGATACCTTGCGCTTCTGGTAAAGTTTATGTAGGTGAAACAGGACGGTTTATATCCAGTCTGCTTAAGGAACATGAAAGATATATAAAAAAGAAACAAATTGTACAGTCTGCAGTAGCTGAACACCAGCATTGCTCAAGTCATACTTTTAATGTAAAGAAAACTAAGGTGCTAGCATCAGTGGTCGGTTTCTTTAAACGTAAAATTAGAGAATCAATAGAAATTTGTAAATATCCAAATAATATTAATAGAGATACAGGTTATAGTCTACATCACACGTGGAAATCGATTTTAACGCTGGATCACGGTTCGCTGAGCACCAGTCGGGTATAAATACTGTTGTTCCTCGATAGCCATTAAGTGTACTAATCTTGCGGAGTAAAGATCCTTGAAGATGCCTCGTGCAATCGTAATAAAAACATCAGATAATAATTTCAAGTTGACAGGTCTAAATCCAAGACCATGATTTTCAATACAATGATTGATTGAGTTAATTTTTTGACCGGCGCTTTAACTAACTTAAACCTAAAAATTTCCAGACCTCCCCATACCTGCGACCTCCAATATAAGTGTTTATGTCAATATATTCTTGATACTATACTTCTTTTTGCGGTCCGTTTACCATTTTTTGTGTTCCTTTTTGCGCCTCGTTACATCTCATTCTATGTAAAGAGCTAAATATGTTCGTAGGACCTGATTTTATTGTGGTCTAATACTGGGATAAGCACAGGTTTTGTAATTAGCATCGAATATATCATAGAAGTCACATGGGATGTCCGGTATGGAAATATCTTCAATTCGAGTAGATTTTGATAATAATGGCATCAACGAATTAAGCTACGTTGGTAGAATTTTCATTTAAGAACTACTATAACACTACTGTGAGAATAATGCTGTCTTTAATAGTTAATAATTTATGGTGAAATTGTTATATGGTGCAACTTCCAAGCCTGTTTCAAATCATTTGTTGCAATTTCTGATATCTGTCAATGATTAAAAAATTAAATATATGTCGGTTCTTTTGCTTCTTATAAGAAATTATAATATTTCAGAAAAAGCACTAAAATGTTCACTTTTTATAATATATTCTACACAAACATGAATGAATGACGATACCATTTTAGAATAATTTACTGAATTTATGTATTAACTGAATTGTAGGAATCGTATTCAAGTATTTTTGGGACGACAATACTCTTACTTACCAGAAACCCATTGAGGAGATGCCGTAGAGGCTGCTTGGTTAAAAACAGGCCCAGATGGTAGGGAATTGCCGTTTGTCGGCGTCATTATTTTGGCCGGTGGTCTTACTAAGGAAAAAACAAATAATATGGTATCACATGAGGTCTCGACAAATTAGTTTATATGTATATATATATATATATATATATATATATATATATATATATATATATATATATATATATATATATGAAGTAAAATGCGAAACAGTGAATGCAAACTTCGCTCCATCATATCCTTTCTGTGTTAGAGGTTGCACAGTTAGAATAAATTGTAATAAAACACAATTCATCCTATTCCACCACCATCGAGATGGTGACCTACCTGTACCACCATACCGAGAAGAAAGTCAAAGCTTACCCTCTTCGCTATAGTGATACGGCAGAGATACATGTTTCGTCTCTCACTAGACTCATCAGGGTACCGACATGCACCTGGCTGTGCAAAGGACAGATCGGAAGGAAGCATGCAACACTGAACGCGGCTTCGCCGACCTCTCGTCGGATGGCTTATATATGTTTATACGGCTTTCACGGATACCTCCGTGTGAGATGTACTAGCAGTGGTTATATCCACATTATGCTGTTGTAGTGCTGAAATCACATTCAGCAAACGTACAACTATATGCAACTCCGTACATAAGTGAAGTAAAATGCGAAACAGTGAATGTAAACTTCGCTCCATCATATCCTTTCTGTGTTACTTCACTTATGTACGGAGTTGCATATAGTTGTACGTTTGCTGAATGTGATTTCAGCACTACAACAGCATAATGTGGATATAACCACTGCTAGTGCATCTCACACGGAGGTATCCGTGAAAGCCGTATAAACATATATAAGCCATCCGACGAGAGGTCGGCGAAGCCGCGTTCAGTGTTGCATGCTTCCTTCCGATCTGTCCTTTGCACAGCCAGGTGCATGTCGGTACCATGATGAGTTTAGTGAGAGACGAAACATGTATCTCTGCCGTATCACTATAGCGAGGAGGGTAAGCTTTGACTTTCTTCTCGGTATGGTGGTACAGGTAGGTCACCATCTCGATGGTGGTGGAATAGGATAAATTGTGTTTTATTACAATTTATTCTAACTGTGCAACCTCTAACACAGAAAGGATATGATGGAGCGAAGTTTGCATTCACTGTTTCGCATTTTACTTCACTTATGTACGGAGTTGCATATAGTTGTACGTTTGCTGAATGTGATTTCAGCACTACAACAGCATAATGTGGATATAACCACTGCTAATGCATCTCACACGGAGGTATCCGTGAAAGCCATATATATATATATATATATATATATATATATATATATATATATATATATATATATATATATATATATATATAATAAAGAAGGCCAACTCAAAGTTGCCCAAAAGTTACAGTGGATATTCGTCAAATATTTGTGAATAAGGCTGAAACTCAGCATGCAATAAAATTTTACGAATTTGACCTTTAAAATACGTACGCTGCCCTTCTAAATCAATTTAGAATATTATTATCGATGCGCATCCCAATATTGAAAAGTGATTTAGGTCAAATCAGCTGCGTAATGACACGAAAAATTAATTTTTCTTGGGAAAATTCAGATGAAGTTCTGCATGTCGATACTGAAATAAAATTTCGTTGGTTGTGATTTCGTAACATTATTCATACTAACAGTCAAATTTGCTATATTGTAAGCCAAATTAATTTTCATCGATTTAGCCGAATAATCTCTGAATTTAGAAGGACAGAACACATAGGCAGTCTTATTTTTTACCTTATAAGGATTTTACTTTTTTAAAAATTTTTTTAAGTTTTACTTATTTTTGTCAAACATGATTTTGAATCGGGTTTTTCCGTAGTTTCTTTGTTGTAATGTTATTTATTATAATATTTTATGACTGTTTAATCTACGTACCCATAAAAATTAATTTTAAGAGTGAAGAAGAAGGAGAAAATTAATATAGATAAGAATTAAAACCAAGAATAGTCAGTTGGCTGTTTAAAAAATTTAGAGTCGTGAGAAACGAAACTTTAGTTAGTAGTCATGCTGCCGTTTTATTAATTAAAAATGCCTGAAATAGAAATATTTTCTATAGAAATTTGACTGATAAAAATTTACATTTGACTTACCAAATATAAGCTGCTATTATGTCTAATTTTTTCTAATTTCAAAATTAACCTTTGGAAAATTAGAAGGAGGACTTATTAAAAGTCACTCTGGAAGTTTATATTTATATTTCGTGAAAGAGGCCAATAAATAAAAAAATGTTATAAAACATATTTAATTGCAAAAATCAAAATTTCAGTATGAAATAAAATAAATCTATTTGCCGTGTTAGCTTCAAAAACTGCTTGAAGAAATTTAAGAAAACCTTGAATAAATGATTTCAATGTTTTAAATGCAAATAAGGACGATAAAGTTGGTAAAAAAAATTTAAATGCTTTAAATTTTTTAAATGCTGGGTAAAAACTTGGAATTACTTAAGTTCCTTAAAAGCTTGATCCTCCTATAAAATGGAGCCATTTTGCTCTCATTTTCACTTTTTCCTGTTAGAATTGACGAAAGAAGACTGAAGACGTCCATCTCGCTGGATTTGCAGCTTATTGCTGGATTTGGGTTTGAAGTGCTAATTTAGTTTGTCCCAGTATCACTTTAGTATCGTTCGATTTGAGTTTTTTTGCCTGCTTAAAGTTTTTTTTGCGTTATCGAGATAAAACTTGTAAACAGAGATTTTTTGTCAGTCTTGAGCACGTTTTTAACAAAGAATCAGTCTAGTCCTCAGGAAATCGGGTCTACCTTCCAGGTATTTTTTGTTACTATTGTTCACCCTACAGACTAGAACTTATAACTTCTGTCCACCCTACGAGTTCGAACATCACTGCTATCCACCTTGCGAGGGTGTTCCTGCTCTATAGTTACGTCAGAGCCTACACCGTAGCCGAGAAAATAAACAACTGGCAAACACTGCAAATTGCATTACCATATTGTTATTAATAATTCTATTAACATTTATTATACCTTTTAACTGTAAGGTGTTGCAATATAATCTATGATCATAGAGGAAGAAAGAGAAACCGGTTTGTTTTAAGATTTTTAAACTAGTAGGCTATATTGTTGGAAGTTTTAATCAACCGTTTTAAATGATTTAGATATTTTTTTTATATTTTTTGATATATCTAACTTATAGTACAATTTAAATTTTAAATGAAGATTTTATATAACAGTTTGATTTTAATTAAAAATTTTTCTTATAACAGAATACGAGTTTTTTTTGTAACACCTGATGCTTGCGTTTGTATCTTTTCTTATTTTATTGTGCTTGCTGCAGAGAAAAGTTGAAAGCTAGTTCCTAACAACATCGTGGAAGGCTTCTGCATTTAGCCTAGCTTTAGATGCAATGGCGCCCTTAATTTTTCATTCCTCTTCTCCGGCATAGAGATTAGCTCGGCATTTTTGCTCGCTGGCACTGCTACTAGCCTTTAACAGTACTCTAGTGTTCTTGTTTATCTTTTTTTTTTAATTCAATTAATTTTGTCTCTCACTTCATTATGAGGTATCGCGCCCTTCTCTTTTAAAACCAGTGTAGCCAATTTAAATACTTTAAATACTAGACAAAACTTGAAATTACTTATATACTGGGCTGCGAAACAAAATACAAACAGAGGGATCTGTTATCTATTTTCTGAGGTTATAGTGTATACAAAATGGAAATAATTTAATTTATTGATCTCGGCGATCAATATGAAAAATATAAAATCTAATTACCTGATTTTGGTGTAGAGTAATCAAATCAAATAAAATAGCACACATATGATAACTGATTTTGTTCATTAACAATTCTATACCATTGTTAGAATGTCGAATTACAAAGAAAATGGATGATTTCGCCAAAATGTCTAAACTAGACTTGTCAAAAAGCAATATTCGACACGACTTATTTCCAAAATTTAATATTATCTATCCAAAACTGCAACAGAAACATATATGCAATTCTTAGACACGAAAATCGACAAAGGACACTAATATAGAAATCCGAAAAAATCGCTGTTCAAGTTAAAACCGATGCCGATAGATGGCGAGAAGCATACGATCTCCAGATTTTAATAAAATAGGCGTAAAAGCAAAAAAAAAAAAAGATTGTCACGAAGTTCTGTTGAAATTTATTTTTACTGGTTTCTTGAGAAAATATGTGGTTCATTCACGACTGTTCAAATTTTATTGTTGATAACCTGTTGTCCCTTAAACACGCTTTAAATTTATTGCACTAATGTTAAGCCTGTATAATGTGTGAAGGGGGGGGGGGGCATGACGAGTTTTCGTATGCAATAAAATATTTAAATTCGATTACCTCAGAAACAGTTGCTTGAAACGACACCTATTAAGACTATCGATTTTGGATAAAGGATGTCAAGAAATAATACTTTCCATTTTAAAAATTTAATATACCCAACAATTAAAAAAGTTATGAAGTATATATATAGGTGAAGCTGTTAGTGGTGTTTTTTGCAGTTTATATTGAAATAGTAATTAGGTCTTGATTTCTCATCTTAAAAGCCTAAACTACCAAATTTAGTGCAAATCCAGCTATTATTTAGATAAATATTTATAACAAAAATTCTCCAAGCGTTTCGTACGGACCTTTTAGAGACACCCTGTGTATGTTTTTCAAAATGCAGAATGATTTTTTTATGTATTTTAATACATATAAAATAAATATAGAATTTTTATTTAGGTTCAAAAAAAATTGGGTGGCACAATACCACCTTTCCTTCCACCAATGTTAAATACATCGTAAAAATTTCGCTTTAATATTATTTACGCAGTTTTTGATGAGCCAAATATAAGAAATACGGATTATTATTTTACGGCTTTTTTAAATCTACTTTTGTACGCACACGGTACATATAAACCCCATATATGCGATTTAGTCGACTTAAAGACGAATTTAAGTATCTATGAACTACAACGCACATATTTTCAAGAACAATTCTTTTTCTTCCTTATAATTCTCATCTTGAGAGAAACGTTTGCTTTTCTATTTTGGCGCCGAAATGGTACAAAAATATTAAAAAATAAAATATAAAAATTTTTAGTATGATTTTCGTAGAATCAACGATATCCAAATTTCTGGCATAAATCGTATAAAGTTCCAAATACTTACTGAGTTTGGGGTTTCCCATATCGCACAATTTTAAGAACAGTATTATGTATAAGAAACTACCACCGGTCATATTATATTAAAAAATATCTCACGATAAAAGGACGCTGTAATATACTGGAAGTACTGACTAATGTATCAATAAATATTAGACGCGAATTTGCTAACAAAGCCGTGACATTACCTCAAAAAAATAAAATTAGTTTAATTTATGATTTAAAAATTTCCCTGAAATGACGAATTATATTCATTCATAATAAACAAATTAAATTATTTTTATATATAAATATTTCTGAATTGTAACAATACATACATGCAACCTTGCATTGAAATGTTTTTATCACTACGGGGGCATTTGAAAACTATTTACCTAGCCTCGGGACAAATTCTTTTACGCAACAAATTTTAGTTTATTTGTTGTATCTTGTATGGAAAGTGCATTTTTTTGTTAATTTTGGGGCGCAGAATACAAAAATGATAATAAAATTAAAAACTTAGTTGTAATTTTCAAGAACAAGTTTTTTACACCAAATATCCTGTTTTTTTGCTTTTCTTTTGTGAACTGTTTTTGGAGCTCCTCTAACAAGAGCCAAACAGTGGTCGGCAAGCATGGAAGAATTCCACTATCCCTGATACCTTTTCTCCATTGTTGATATATCCTGATGGAAGCGTTCGCCGTGCTCATTACTTACAGCTCCGCAGTTATCAGGAAAAAAGTCCAGATGTGAGTATAAGAAATAGATCTTTAGAGACATATTGCAACCCATTTTTTAATACGATGAATGCATATATTCAACAAAAATAACGTAATTGTTAGTTCTTTTATTTCCGGAGAAATTAGTGACACGAGGCAAAGGTTATTCCAAGCATTTTTTCACTATCTGATAGAGTGCTGTCAAAATGTTTGTCTTTCAGAATATTTCGAATCTGTGGCCCAATAAAAATAACTTCTTTAATTTTTGCTTCACTTAGCTTTGGGAATTTCTGATGCAGGTGCTGAAAAGCTGTATTAATTGCCTTAACAAAGTTTTTCATTAGGCCCAATTTGATATGCCGTTGTGGCAACAAAATCTTTTTAGGGGTCTACCAATCGCATATGTTGTACATTCTGTTCACGTGGCTCTAAAGATTGTTCAACGGACCAGTTTTTTTTCTAGTAATGAAGTTCCTTTGCCCGACTGTCCCATTCACACGAAAACAGCAAAACTTGGTGTGGCCTAGTTGCAACCCAAGTAAAAGTGCCATATTGTCGTATGATTCTTTTATGTGAACTGCATATCCAACAGGAATAGACGGTAAAATATTTCCCATATGCAATAGTACTGCATTTAAACTTAATGTTGAACTGTCTATAAACAATCTCTATTTCTCTGGCTATAGTTTATAGTTAAAGCGGCCAAAAAAACGCTATTGTTATTGCAGAAAACCAAGTTTTTTTCCATGTTAAAAATAGTGCTAGGCATTTATGGCGTTTACGAAAAACACATACTGAAACATCGTCTTCTAATAAGTTCCACTGCTGCAATCTTGATCCTAGTAACTCTGCTTTTCTTTTTAGAAGTTTTAGGTCTCTCACAAGATGGTTTAATTCTGATTGGGTTATTTTGTGCAGTTGGCGGTATAACGTGCTGGGTGTGAAATCAGGATCTCTTGATATTGATGGCATATCCTCTTCTTGAGAAATCGTTGTATCGTTATTATCTAATTTGTAACTGAATGTTTTTTGGGGTTCTCTGTCCCGTAGCCCTACTTATAGATGGCCCCTGTACACGAGAAGTACGCCGCGTTTTTCGAATTTCAGATACCCGATGTTTTTAGAAAATATCAGAAGTACGGAACGGCTATAAAAGCAGCTGGCAGGCAGTCGTATCATTAGTACTGATTTAGGACGAGTAATGATCAGTATTAGATAGAGAAGCGAAGTGCACTTACGAGCCAATTGTAAGAGCCTTGTATTAGTGTTATCTTTGTGTTGAATAAAGTTAGTTGACGCCTGTAAACGTAGTATCACATCTCTGAACCGACGTACGCGACAGTACAAAAATATCTAAAGTACAGAAACGTGGCTGTGCTAACCCCGCCGATAGTTTTTGCTACATATGTGGTCAGTTTACCCCTAAATCGCAGAAAACGACAATTAACAAAATGACCAAAGTACCTTATCATAAGTATTTTGGATGTCTTGTTGGCGATCAAGATCGGGACTGGGCTTCTCACATATGTTGCCAAACCTGGGCAGCAAATCTAAGTAACTGATTAAATGGCAAATGCTCTTCTATACCTTTCATAGTTCGAATGATTTGGCAAAAACTAACAAATCATTTTAACGAGTGTTACTTTTGCATGACAAAGGTGTCTAGCTTTTTAAGAAAGAGCAAAAATAATATTAAATATCCGGATATTCCCTCAGCAACAAAACTGGTACTTCATGGAGAAGGTTTACCAGTTTCAGCGCCCTCGGTATGGGAGGAAGATTTAGAAAAGTATGACGATAAGGCGGAACTCGATAATGTGTCAGAAAAGTACGATTCTTACTTTCCCGAAAGCGAAGGAAAAACACCTCATTTAATCGAGCAACCTGAATTAAATGATCTAGTTCGGGACGAGTATTAGGGTTTAGTTTACAACAATGGAATTTACTAGCTACTGTAACCAAAGTTACAATATTTAGGGACCGTTACCAGGAATTATCCTCGTTTTCACTCTGCACGACAAAATGTATGTTTTTGTTAATCTAGATAGTGCTATGGAAAAATCAGGATTGCACATAACCCGGACGAATGGCGCTTATTTATAGATTCTTCTGAAATAAGTTTAAAAGCAGTTCTGCTCTATAATTCAAAGAAAAGACCCTTTATTCCTCTTGCACATCCAGTTGACATGAAGGAAATATATGAAAGTATGTCACTTATTCTAAATGTAATAAGCTATGATAGGTATAAGTGGCAAATATGAATTGATCCAAAAGTCAAGGGACTATAACTAGGGCTTTAGGGTGAATTTACCAAGTATTGCTGTTTTCTATGTCTTTGGGAAAGTAGAACAATACAGAGCCATTACTAAATAAAAGAATGGCTTCGGTGAGATCAATATATTCCAGGTCAAGTTAATGTAAAGAATATATCTCTCGTTAATCCCAAAAAAGTACGGTTACCTCCATTATACATTAAACTGGGATTTATCAAAAATTTCGTCAAAGTATTAGATAAAGAAGGAGATGCATTTAAACACCTTAAACAAGTATTTCCTAAACTAAGTGATGCTAAGCTTAACGAAGGAATATTTGTTGGACCATAAATTAGAAAAATACTAAGGGATCAACAGTTTGATTAAAAATTAAGTGGTGTTGAATTAACTGCGTGGAGTTCTTTTAAAACAATTGTTTCGGTATTTTTAGGAAACGAGAAAGTAGAAAACTACGAAAAACTTGTAGAAGAAATACTTGAAAGCTACTGTAAAATGGGTTGTCGCATGTCTCCTAAGATACACTTCTTGCGTTCCCATTTAAATTTTTTTCCAGAAAATCTGGATGCGGTTAGTGACGAGTAAGGAGAAAGGTTCCACCAAGACATATTAACAATGGAGCAATGTTACCAAGGCGGAGGATTATTGTTGATTTTAATAGGCAGTAATTAATTTCTTTTAGCATGTCACTTATAATTTTTTAACGGCCTTAAAGTTTTTGTCATTGGTCACTTCAAGCGGCCAGCCGGAACTTAAATCATCCCCTAGATCTTCATTATCACCTTGAAACTGGGAAAACCATCTTCCTATTGTGCTCAAAGATATACAAGTTTTACCAATATTTGCGATATTTAGTCGAAACACTGTTGTTTTGTTAAGTCAGGCTTAATATTATACAGAATGTCCGGTAAAATTTGGAAAATTTTCCGGAAAAGATATTAGAAATTAGAACAAAAATAGATTTTTACTGGAAATTGCAGTATTCAGAAATAAACTACACATATCTAGAATCGAAAAAATATTTTATTGGCACAACAATGACTGATAAGTATTCATACCGGCCATACAATATTTTCAATCCATGGTACATAATAAGATACTCTAGTAAAAACTAAAGGGATATTTACAGCTGTTCCGCAAGCTTTTCCAAAAGAGATTACTCCAATTACATCATACATACATGATGTCTGTTTGTCTCCAGTTCGATAAATCTGAAGTGGGCCACCAAAATCACCCTGAAATAAAAAAAATATATTTTAACCTTCAGAACTACAATTATTCTATTTGAATGGCATTCAATACGCCAGTGACGTCAATATCTGACATATAACAATGTCACCTGCAATATTTTTAAGTGTAACACCCTGTATGTTATCAGTTATTCTAATGCTCCAACAAATTCATAATATTTTTTGTATAGTATGTATTCAACCGTTTCGAAAATATTTACAATTTAATTTTTAACGAACTTTTGTCCTTATATTTTCTACTGGTGTCTTCTAATTAAAAATTTGAGTTCCCATGTTTTGTAGGTATTTACCTAAATGAGCTTTGATATTCCAACTGACTTTTCACAGACATTAGTATACGATTAGTGATGTTAGTCTTTTTATTATCGAGTAAACCAGTTCGTATCGAAACAAAATAGCAATGTTTCCCTAACAAAACAAGAACGTTTTACTCTGCTTAAGGTGATAAAATACATAGATCCTTCTAACAAGCAGCCGATCTTTGCAATGAAATGGGAAACCATTTCCGAATTAACAACCAATAGGTTATTCCATAATTAATCATGTGAGTAATGTGGAAACAGTTACCAATAACAATAAATGTTTGAATTTTATACTTGCCCTGCAAGAGGAATCACAGACTTCCGTTCCAAATTTTCTTCTTGTGGACGATAACACAAGCCAACAAGGGCCAAGTGACCGAAAGTCTAGTATACTTTAGTGTGCTGAATCTGAATTTAGCTTCAGAATTGCTCCATCACTTCAGGTTTTTAAGATATTCTAACCTAAAAGTTCAAAAAACACTGTTTTTCGCCATATTTGCGCTAATGTAAAATCACAAGGTATTTTTTTTTTCTCAAAACTACCAAGACTACCAAAAATTGCAATTCTCTCTCTTTAAAATCAATTTCGAAATGCCTAGATATTTTTTTTTCACCGAGATGTGATAATTTGAAATTTGCGTTTCACCGATGTATTCGCATGCAAGGCAAAAACAAAGTACAAGCTACCTCTTTGAGTGTACTTTCCGGTATTGTGTTATTTTAATGAAAATTATTAGCAACTAATATACTAATGTATTTTAGGGGTCGCTAATTACAAATCCATAGTGAAAATTCTAAATGACGGATGGCACAAAAAAAATTTCAAAAGTTTTAAACTTTAAAGAAAATGTATGTATAGGCTTCTGGAGGTATTCTGGAAATTGCTGATTTCTAATCTAAGATCAGATTTATAAAAAGTCAGTCAATGATGACGTTAACCTTACCTGGCAATGAGTTTATAGTCAATTCAAGATAATCGTTTTATTTTTAATAAAAACCATTTCTTTTTGACGTAGGTAATCGACAGAGCAGAAAACTTTTCAAAGACAGAAACAACAGGTTCAATATAACTGATAAATTCCTCAGCTACAATTATATAAGAAAAACTTAATTCTCAAACCAACTGATAAACCTACACTGTTCTAACAGTTAGAGAACAAAGCACTATCTCAGATTGCAAGTATGCCAAGAAAGGGTGGAAACCTTTCCTATTTTGGTGCACCGCCATCTATAGACCGGTTTCGAATTTGTTGGTTTTCGTCAATACAGAATAGGCTAGCGCACCTCAGCATCGGAGAAGTAAATACTTTAAACAACTTATATTAGACAAAATATGAAATCTAATACAAGCAGCGCCATCTCCCAGCATTCCACGCAAACTGAATATATAATATCATACATATCTGTATATGTACAAAAAATGGATACAATATACTTGCAGTTAGGTGTATGAAATACAATTATACAAGAGAAGCTTAGTTCTCAAACCAACTGAAAAAAACCTTATACTATAAGGACAAATGTTCATACATCCAACTGCAAGTATATTGTCTTCACTTTTGGTATATATACAGATCTCTTCTAGATTATATATTTAGTTTGAGTGGAATACTGGGAGATGGCGCTGCTTATATTTGATTTCATATTTTGTCTAATATAAGTTGTTTAAAGGATTTACTTCTCCGATACTGAGGTGCGCTAGCCTATTCTGTACTGACGAGAACCAATAAGTTCCAAACCGGTCTACAGATAACGCTGCACCATCAAGGGAAAGGCTTCCACCCTTTCCTGCTATTCTTGCAATCTGAGTAGGTGCTTTGTCTCTAACTGTGTTAGAACAGAGTCCATTTGTCCTTATAGTATAAGGTTTTTTCAGTTGGTTCGAGAAGTAATTTTCTCATATATAATTTTATTTTATATACCCAACTGCAAGTATATTGTATCCACTTTTGGTATATAATTTCTCAGCTGTTTATATTTTTAAAATTTATTCGTGGATTCATAATCTCGAGAATACCTATTTACACAAATTTTCACTAAAATCAAAATCTTTTTGAAACTTTCGACTGTCATATTAGATCCGCCATTTTGAATTTTTAAAATTCGACATTCGATTTGTAATCAGCGACTCCTAGAATCCCTACACAGTTATTTTCATTAAAATAACAGAATTTCGATAAGTGCACTCAAAGAGGTAGCTCGTATCATGTTTGGGGCTTGCATTCGAGTAGATTAGTGAGACACAAAATTAAAATTAACATATCTCGGTGAAAAAAGAACAGACCTTAATTAATTTTAAAGAGATAGGATCATACTTTTAGGTTTTCATACCAGTTTTATGGGAAAAATTACCTTGTCATTTTACATAACCTCAAATATGTCGAAAAACAGTGTTTTTGCAATTTTAGGTTAAGACATCTTAATAATCTGACATGACAAAGCGAGATTCGGATTCAGCGCACCAAAATCCATAGTATACTAGAGTCTCTGTTACTAAAAATCAGTAAAATTTTGTTGATCTGTGCAATATGAAAAGATCTATTAAAATAATCTTCAAAGAAAATAAAATATGCCCTTATAAGGTAATATTACTTCAAGAAATATAAGAAAACGATCCTGATGGACGTATGTAATTTCCTCAAGAAATAATGGATATAGATTTACAATCTGATTTTACAATTGGTCTTAATGGCACAACTGCCGGTACTGGTCTGATCATAATTCTCATTGGATGATGGAACACCATATGCACCATCCTCAAAAATTGAATAAGATCTTTCTTCCTTGACAAAAATTTAATCGCAATTTTGTATATATATTTGCTAAGAAATAGAATTATAACCGATTTATATAATTTACTTCATTTTCAGAAAGACTTGGATACTCTCGTGTTGCTGAATGAAAATAATTCGTACATTTAATTAAATTTAAATTATTATTTTGTTACAATCCGTTCAAGTGCAGTAGCTCGGTAACTATAGGAATTATGAAAAAATGTTTAATACATAAGTTGTAGGGACTGCTGATGGCTGCAAATTAAATTTTTATCTAGATATAGAGGATGGCGCATAGATTTGTCATAAACCAAACGTACTTCTTTTTTAAAAATAGAACACTCTGCATATTATTATACTTTTAGGTTGCCAATTTTTTTTTCCATTCACTCAATATAGGGTTGTTCTGATCTCTATAGAGTCATTCAATATTTATGTGTTCTTTTTCATTTTAGATCCTTTTTTACAATTCTTTTTTGGAAACTAAAAGATATAGCGAACTACTGACTTCATCATTGGATTTGTCGTCCAGAAAGAACTTTAGAAACGAGTTTTTAAGAATATTCTAGAACTTTTTATCGTAACTACTAGACAGCAAACAGCCGAAATGGAGCAAACATTGGCCGATTTTATGGAACTTATAGAACAACGTCGCCTTAAAGACAAACAAGAAGAAGAAGAACGGCGCCAAAAATAGAAGCAAGAAGAAGAAGATCGCCGTCGAAAGGAAGAAGCGCGTCGCTAACAAGAAAAACAGGATGAGGAAGCGCGTCGCCAACAAGAAAAACAGGATGAAGAAGTGTGGCGCCAGAAAGAAAAACAGGAAAAAAAGACCGTCGCCTAAAAGAAGAATAACGTCGTCTAAAAGAAAAGCAAGAAGAAGAGGATCGTCGTCTAAAAGAAAAATAAGAAGAAAAAGACCGTCGCCTAAAAGAAGAACAACGTTGTCTAAAAGAAAAGCAGGAAGAAGAGGGCCGTCGCCTAAAAGAAAAACAGGAAGAAGAACGTCGTTTTCAAAAGTGGAGATAAACTTTATATATGGATACAGATCATGGTACAAGAACAGCAAAAATTCAGTGAAGATAAACTTTACATATGGATATAGATCATGGTACAAGAACAGCAAAAATTCTATCAAATTCTATGGGGGCAAACGCAAAAGTTTGAGAAAGAGATAGGAGAAGTGCGACAAAACATTGCAGAGGTGCGATAAAACGTAGGAGAAGTGCGACAAGAAATGAAAGAGATCGTAGATGGGATGGAATCAAAAGTGGATATTATAGATTCTAAAATGGACCTTCGGAAAGAAGTCAATAAAATGAAGAAGCATGGCCCATCTGATAAAGTAATAATCACCGGTCGAAACATTAAACCTCCTACTTACGATGGTCAGACATCTTGGATAATGTACAAACGACAATTTGAAGCTGCCGCTATGACAAATAGCTGGAATTACGAAGAGATGGCTACTGCATTTGTAATCGCACTACGTGGACTAGCATTGGACTTGTTGCAAACCATTCCTGTAACCCAACAGAAATACCATGGACTCCTTAGGGCTGCGCTGGAAAGAAGATTTGGAGATCAACATCGGCGCCAGTTATATCAGTCACAGCTACATTCAAGACAACAAAGAAACGGAGAAAGGTTACAAAAATTTAAAACTGATATCGGACGCCTCGTGTATCTGGCTTACCTAGGAGCTACGGAAGAATTCCGAGAAGAGCTTACAATCCAGTATTTTATTGATTGGATCAGGGATCAAGAAACACAGCGTACGTTGCGCATAAACAAACTTAATTATTGTAGGGAAGTGTTGGACAGGGCCTTCGAAACTGAAGCTGCTTATCACGTATCAAAGCCAGAAATGTTAGTTTTACTTTATTATAATCCAGTCATATTTGCTGCGATATCTAGATGTTACGTTCAGAACTTAGATTAGCTGTCTATTTACGGTTTTAATATGAACTTGAGTTGCGAGTTAATAGATGTCGTCACTATCGCTCTCTCTGATTTTAATGGTGTCAGAATATACAAGTTGATTTTAATTCTCCGTTCGTTTATTAATGTTTTAGTCTAAAGAATCAAACGATAATTAATAAAACTGTGTTTTGCCTTTAATTTAACAAACGGGTATACAATAACTATATAGGGTTAAGAAAAACAGTTTTATTACGAGATTTGTATAGACACAAGTTCTTGCTGTGAAAAGAAATCCCAAGATGGCCGAAGCTAGTAATGTTCAACTGCCGTTTGTCAAGCTAAGTGGTCGGGAAAATTATAGTAATTGCAAGTTTGGCATGAAAATGTCCCTTATACATGAAAATTTATGGAAATGTATTATTGGATATTCAGAACATGACCATTCCAAAGAATCAGAAAGGGAGCGTTGGGACCAAAAGGCATTAGCCAAATTATGCTTAATGGTAAAACCGAATGTATATGCTCATGCAGGAGGTGCAATTTCATGGAAAGCCACGAAACAAAATTCTGTAAGTTTGTCGGGTGCACAGGCTGAGTATGTTACTATATTTCAAGCATCGAAAGAGGCCATGTTTGTAAAAGGTTTTTTAAATGAAATTTTAAATGAAAGTAAACCTATGTTGATTTATAATGATAATCAAAGTACTCAGAACCCAGTGTTTCATAATCGTACAAAATATATTAATGTAAAGTATCATTTTATTAGAGAAAATGTTGAAAAAGGACAAGTAAAACTTGGTTATATTTATACTAATGAAATGATAGCTGATATTTTTATGAAGGGACTCCATAGTTCTAAGCATAAGTATTTTGGTAATAAATTGGGACTAGTTTAGTACTGTAAAGTTTATCGGTATAACTGGATTAAGGGGAAGGGTTAGTTTTACATTTTTATAATCCAGTCATACTTGCTGCGACATCTAGATGTTACGTTCAGAACTTAGATTAGCTGTCTATTTACAGTTTTAATGTGAATTTGAGTTGCGAGTTAATAGATGTCGTCATTAATTTAGAATTCTACCATTGTCCAGAAAACTAATTTTGAGAACTGTAACTGGAGAGGCTTGTTCAACTTGAAAAGTCTAAAATTTAACCATTTTGTGTTAGTTACTGACAAAAAATGAGTTTATACTGGGAATGGACCAGATTCGTCAACATGAATTCTCCTTGGATAACAAACTTAACATTCTAAAGCTTGCCACCGAAGAATTTATTCTGTCCCAAAACCGTGTAACGAACCAATCAGAGGCATTACAGAAGAAACAACCAAAATAAGAGGAAGCACGGAGAAAATCATTTACGAATCAAGACTGGATGACAGTTCTGGAAGCAACGTCGGATTAGTTCAGCATTCTAACAAACTCTATAAATACCTGGTACCTAAGGCATTAGTCAGTTCATATGCCATCAAGGCAAACTCGGCAGGGTTCCAGCAAGGTGATAGTGTTTGGTTATGGAATCCACAGAGATAGAAGGGCTAATCGCCTAAATTAAAGCCATACCATGGAGATATAGAAGCTGATCGGGGCGATCAGAATTAGGAGGGGGGCAGTGTTATGAACGACTAAAACTTATTGATATGCCCTCGTATATACAAATATTCCGACGTGATGAGTCATATTTATTATAATGTGCCGAAAGGAATAGTATCTCAATGACTCACCTTTCTAGATAGATCTCAACGTTTACGCTCTAGATTTATTTAGAACCTTCCATAGGTATATAAATAAAGATAGAATAATCGTAGTTAGTGAGTTGAGAAATAGTGGCAATAATTAGTAAGTTATTATGTTAATATAAATGTGTTGTTAAGCATTGGAAAAATTAGTGAAAGGTGTTGTGTTTTTATTCTGCGAATCCAGTGATCGATTTTCAAGAGACGAAATCGTAACAATATTTAATTTGCACACCTCGACTAATGTTCTATTAGTTTCATACCCATATTCAAAACTCTTTAAGATATTTATCGATTTATCAGTAAATATGATAGGTTTAACTCCAAAAATTAAAATTGGAGTGAACCATGTTAAAGAAACAATTTATTGGCTTATCTGTTATAAATATTAATTTAAATGGTCAAGTAATAACTGCTGTTTCAATTTGGTATTGAATACCAAAAAACTTATACTATAAGACGTTAAAGTAAATTTTTACAGACAATAAATAATCGATATGATTTATGTTTTAGGAGCGAGTGACAAACACTCTTTGGCACATAAAAATAATTTTTCATGAGAAATATTCAGATATAAGATAATCATATAGAAATGCTGAAATCACTTATGTAATTTTGGATGCTCTAGCCAAATCATCGATCACAAAGGTATTCGATTAATCTAAATATGGCGAAATTCAAGCAGATTTGAGAGCCAGAATTAGGGAAAAAACGCCTCAAGAACAGGCTTTACAGGACCGGCGAGAGCTGCGGGACTTGTGCTATCGATGTTGGAAATCCAAATTGGAAACTCTACAAATCCATTACGTCTGTATAGGATGAAAAGAGGTTTGACAAAAGGTTTCAAAGTGCCTTCGAGGGGCATTTTCAGCGACCCACTGAATAAAGTTAATGGATTTTTAGACAAATTTTATTATCAATTTCAGCTAAATCCTAGTATCGATTAAATAAAGAAATAAATATCGATCGAATAGTACATATTTATAAGTCCATGCACCTTTTTGATCCGGTAATAATGTAGTCGGCTTCGACGAAATCAAAGGGATTTCTTCGAGGAGCTGGGAAAATTCTGATAAGAAGGAAAGGCAAAGGGTCAACATATATCAATAGTTACAGGTCTATTAGTCTCTCATCCAATGTGGAGATATCGACTTATCGACTTTAGAGCTGAAAGAAACTTATTGCTCCTCGAATCATTCGGGTTCAGAGGGAATCATACCAGCATCCAGCAGACCTCTATGCTGACCTTACTAATCACTCACGGAATTAATAGGAAGTTTTACATTCGAGCAATCTTTTTCAATATCAGCAAGACCTTTGATAAGGTATGGTACAATGGGCTTATAATTAGGCTTATAAGACTAGGTATTTCTAAATATTTAAGACTAGTCCTAAGCTTCTTGAGGGCAGAACATTTGTAGTTTCATCGCATGACGCTACATCTACGGTTAGATCGATTAAAGCGGGAGTTCCTCAAGCTTTCACTTTGTCTCCAATTCTATTCAACTTTTAGATATCAGACATTCATAGCCATCAGCATAGTAAACTATTTTGATTCGTCGACGACATTGCTTTTGCGGCGTATTTCGATTAATCATCACAAGATTCCAACGGCACATTAATAAGCTGGAGAGATAGATAGCCGATTGGAAGATCAAGCTGAACCCTGTCAAAACTCGGGCAGTGATGGTTATTAGAGCTAGGTTTGCGATCCCAGACCATCAGTTATCCATTTGCAAAACTCGGATTCTCTGGAGGCATCACGCGAAATATTTAGGACTGGTCTTCGATAGGAGACTCAATTGGCTTCTCAATACTAATTATTTACTCAGTAAACCATTACTTCATTGATGTCTCTTTACTCTCTGCTGAATCGAAAAATCAAGCTCAATTTAAAGCTCAATCTGATAACCCACAACCTTTTTACAAGATCGATACTATCATTCAGCGCTCCCACGTGGATCACCATGGCAGATCAAGATTCAGCAGATTAGAGATTTTCAGAAAAAAGTCCTCCGCCTCATCTGTGGAGCCCCATTCTTGCCAACATCATTTTCTACAGCTACTTATAGTGTAAAACCTTCGCCACATTTATTGAACAAAAGTTAACTAAATACTTAGACAGAGCACAGCAATCTACCAATGAACTCATCACAACGTTTAACAATATCTTTGCCATACCACTACAGTGTTACAAATTTGCCAGAAATTGGTTGCTTGGCCGTTAACATGGGTTCCTTTTTCCAAATTAACTGACTTAAAAGCTGAGTATTTATCATTCTCATAACTTTGAGTAGAAAGCCAAACTCTACAGAAGTCAGTGGACCCTGTCCGACTTGAGAACCAAAAAAGATCGCAATTAGGACCCATATATCGACTCAAGAAAAGTATTGAGAGAAACAGATATATTAAGACGAATGTTTTACGAATTTTGCAGAAAAATAATTTTTATCCATATCACATCAAACTTCTTCAAAAATTGTATAATGATCATAAAAGGTAACTAATTTGTTGTCACTGGGCACAACAACAAATTTAAAGGTAACAAAGATTTGTTGACTGTATGCTGTTTACTGATGAATTCATAAGAACAGTCAACATAGGTGATTTCTTAACTTCGAGGATATAATTAGTGGAAATGTTTTTATGGGACAGAGATTTGCAGTTCTTGAGAGAATATCTTAGGCCATTATTGTACCAATTAACTATTAATGTTCGTACCTGAATGTGATTTACACAATCATAATTATCTTAAGATTGAATTTTAGGAATGTTGGATTGGGATAGGATGACCGGTTGTTTAGCCTCATAGGTTACCTGACTTAGTAAAAATGGAGTTTTTTCTATAGATTTTGGGCAAAAACTTCCTGCTACAAGAGAAAGTATGAATGAAAGAATCCGAAATTTATTTAACAATGTTATTTTTAATAAATCAAGAGATGCTAGCGTATCCTTTTAATATCACTTACATGTTTGCATTGAACAAAACGATAGCCATTTTGAACCTTTAATTAAGTAGTTTTCACTGATTTTGCATAATTTGTAATAACTGTCATGCCTATATTTAAATTCTAGTTTTCATCCAAACTTCATTATTTTCAAGAGCCCAAGGATTCTTAAATTATTTTTATCTCATTTTTAAGTTTGCATGTTCTTTTAAATAAATATTTTCTAATTTAGTAACGACTCGTTCTCTGTATTTAAAACAGGCTCGGTTCAATCAGTTTTATTTTATCCTACGTTTCCCATTTCATCAAACTGTTGCATGAGGCTATCAAAAGCGACATGATTGATGTGTTTAAAACGAGGGAAGTCAAAAAATAAGACAATACATACATGTTTCATTAAAAGTAGTAAGTTCATATCTTTGTGTGTAAAAACTAGCATTTTTGCCTATTAATCGACGAATATCTCAGCAAATAGTAGCTTTAGGTATAGGGAATGCTTGATGAAACTAAAAGAACATTATTAAAGGTATCCAAATTAAATATTATACACAGGGGGTTTTATTTGAATTTTCAAGAAAACTTGAACTCGGAGTTGTGAATCAGTATGTATACTCCTATAAAAGGTTTAGAAAAAAGTATCTAAAATGAAAAAAGATCACATTATACTGACTCATTAATAAAATTACAAGGCATCAAATGTGTCTGTGTTATCGGCGAAAAGTGGCCATAATTATTGAACGACTCTGTATAGACCCAAAAAACCTATAGGGTCAATGGCCAAAAATAAAACAATCCAAAATAAAATAATATATACGATGTTCCTTTTAGTCAAAAATAAGTTTGATTAATTACAAACCTATGCGTATATTTAGAAATAATTTTATTTTGTAGGTCTCAGCAGTTCCTACAACTTATGTGTTAAATATTTTTTCATAATTCATATAATTACCTAGAACCCAAGAAGAAAAACAGACCATATACAAGAAAAAGGTTTCAGAATTTAAATTACCGACTATATATATATATATATATATATATATATATATATATATATATATATATAGTCGTTAATTTTATTTTCTGGACCCTTTTTTTTTGGTCTGTTTTTCTTTTGGGAATAAGGTTCTTTTAAGAAAAGATATTTTTTTTTTGTTTAAATCATATATTCGACGTTTCGACACAGGTTCGTGTCTTTTTAAAAAAATTTACAATGGCAAAAGAGCAATATTTAAAACAATCTTCGGCAAAAAAATTTACGTCAGGCTTATCCTACAAAATACATTCCCATTAAAATGTCACACACACGTCTTCATTTTGACGTCAAAAATTACATTTTAGTCAATAAAACAAATTACAATTTACATAATTAGAACAAAACATATATATATATATATATATATATATATATATATATATATATATATATATATATATATATATATATAGCCATGGTCAAAAATGTGTATTATTCAGGGAACATTTAATTGCTTTTAAATTTTACCTGGCATGTAGCTTGGGGGTCCTTAGAAGGCCCTGCACAAATCAAAATATCATCTCTGATTCCTTCTTGAAGTCTACTGGTACCCGCTTCCCGTTTATAGGTCTTATTGCAGCTGGCTTCATTATACAGCTCCAAAATAATACTCATTAAAATTGTATTTGGGGGTCCTACAAAGTGCGTTTTACCCCATCCGGAAGCAATAACTTTGGAGCCTGGTGATTCATTTTTAGTATAAAGACATGCTGGCCTCACCCATGAGTTTAATTCCGCTTCTTTGTGAAGTTTTGCCAGGCCTATGTCGTGATAAAGTGATGGTGGTTTATATTTGGGATGTTTTACTATTTGTATAATGTTAAATTGTTGCCTATGATTATCATCATCCAAGTCTACTATACCCATTCTAGCATATTTTGCATCACCTCTGAAAAAATAACAATAAATTTTTATTAGAGATAGTTTACAAACTACACTGTTAAAAATAACTTTAAATTTAATGCAAATTTAATGTACTTTCTATACTAAATTTAAAGATTTTGTACTTTAAATCGTGAATAATTTACAGTTACTTTGAATTTAAAGCAAAATCATTGAAATATCAGTTCGTTGTACATTAAATTTGATTAAATGGTATCTTAAATTTTAATATTCATGGTACATTGCAAGTGATTTCGGGAGATGGCGCAACTTGTATTGAACTTTTTATTTAGTATGATATAAGTTGCTTAAAGGACTGAATTTTCTTATGATGAGGTGTAAAGTGCACATCATATGGATTTTTTATTAATAGCTTTATTTGAAATTTGACTTAGGTATCAATTTCTGCTTCGATCGAGATGAAAATTAACCAAAAAAATAGTAGTCACGTAATTAGCATTATCTATCAAATTTTAATTTTTTTCCAAAAAAAATCAAAAGTGGGGTTATATCTTAAAACATCGAAAAACGTTATTAGAAAAAGTTTTTCTAAATGCAATTTTCAGTCCACATGCAAAATTGCAGCTGTATAAGATAATTCAGATTTTTTGCCTTTTTTTTTATAAATTGCACCACTGTTGCAAAATAGGACTTAACGCAACCCACATAAAACTTCTTAGTTTTGACAATGCAATGACACATATTTCGTTTAAAATAGCGCCATATTAAATATGTGTTTTGTACAAAATCCAAATAGGGCTATTAAAATTTGGTCACATGTAGTGCAAAGTTTATTTCTTTTTGACCCTGTATAAAGTAACTTCATAACATAACTATTTTTGAAAACTTAGTCTGTGTCTAAAAGTAATACACATTATAATTAAGACAAACAAGTACAAAGTATCATCAGCAAAGTCTGCATTAGGTGGAAAATAAATTTTTATTTAATTTTTCCATTTTCTTAATATTAATGTGTAATACATTTAGAAACAAACTATGTTTTCAGAAATAGTGATTTTATGAAGTTACCTTATACAGGGTCAAAAACAAATAAACTTTGCATCATCAGAAAAACACACATTTAATATGGCGCTACTTTAAACAAGATATGTCTGAAATGAAACATTGTCAAAACTAAGATGTGTTATATAGGTTGCGTTGAGTCTTATTTTGTAACTGTGGTGCAATTTACAAAAAATGGGCAAAAATCTAAATTATCTTATATATCTGAAATTTTGCATATGGGCTAAAAAAAAGAAAAAAATTTTCTAATAATTTTTTTCGATATTTTGAAATATAACACCACTTTTCAATTTTTTTGTAAAAAAAATAGAATTTGATAGATAATATTGATCATTTGACTATTATTTTGTTGGTTAATTTTTATCTCGATCGAAATAGAAATTGTTGCCAAAGTCAAATTTCGAATAAAGCTATTAATAAAAAAAATCCCATATGATGCGGACTTTACCGGTCACACTGTATATATATATATATATATATATATATATATATATATATATATATATATATATATATATATCTCCCGCACACTACAAAATATTTTTAATTCATTTCATCTTCAAATATTTACGATTTTTATTAAGACACTTTTATTTTATCCAAAAATGGAAATATTTTCTATTCATCAAAACAGATTATTATTAATATGAGATTTTTGCTCCTCCTCTCCTGCCCTAACTTTACATCTTACAGCAAAAAGTGTTAAACCAAAAATATGTAGATTGTAGTAAAATTGTCAGTGTAGTATCTTTTTGATAGCTTATATAGGGATATTTTCATGAAAAATGTCTCTTTTTCATGACCATAGCAATTACGCCCCTTAGCGACAGGGTCAGGAACTTAAAAACTATTTCCAGCAATTTCTCTTGGCCATTTTCCTAAACGGGATTCTGAGATATTGTATCCGACCACCCTGAATAAAATACCCTATATATATATATATATATATTTATATATATATATATATACAGTGGCGACATCTCGATGGCTCATTTAATAACACAAGAACAACACAAACCAATAATGTTGTTTAAAAGCGCATGTGGTGGCGCCACAAAAAATCAAAAAAGGAATATATCAAAACTCGACACACGCAAAGTGCTACTCTAAGGATAGAGGTTTTATTTGTTGGCTTAAAAAACACGCAACAGCTCTCTTAGGGAGATCGTTGGTGCGAAATTTTACTTAAACTACCGAATTTGTGGTTAGTTTGGTTGCCGATGCCGGATAATGCGACCTCTATCCTTAGAATAGCATGTTTCGTGTGTCGTGTTTTGATATATTTCTTTTTTATTAATTTACCATCGTGCCACCACATGGCGGTTTTATAAATTATTGGTTTGTGTAGTTCTTGTGTTATTGAGTGAGCCATCGAGATATCGCCACTGTGACTTAATTACTATTTCTCAAGCGAGGAATCTGTTTATAGGACACAGATACGAGATGATGGTTTGTACCGAATGCCATGGCCTGATGAGTCCCATATTAGGACGAAGCAGCGCTGTCGTCCCCTTTTTCACATTTAACCAGACAAAAGTTAAGGTTAAGGATTAAGAGTGTAAATAAAATGATTTTTTTCGAAAACGGTTAGGATTAACGACATGAATGAAGAGTACTTAATTTTTAATCACTAGTTAAATGTACGTAAAAACGTTTTCTAAAGTTCATCATACAAGGCGTAAAAAAATGGGGTCATGAGTGCCAGAGCTAGTTCGTCCCTACAGCTGTGGGCAATCCACAACACTTTCTTGGATATAATTTGAAGGGTCTTACCTGATATACATTATATTAAAAAAAAAATTGAAATATAGCTATTGCTTCAATAATTATGTGTAAAAAACTCAATTCCATTGCATTGCAGCTCGAAAAAAGTTTATATAAATTTTCACATTTTTTTTCACATCGGGGAGATTTCCTACATATATGCCCTACTTCATCTTAATAGTATATACCCTACTTTATCCTAATATGATTTTTTGCTTAGTTCAATGTTTAATGTCGTTAACCTATAGTAATAAATATAGTTTAATTATTACATCAGAAATTGTACTTTCTAGATTTTATTACTTGTTTTAGTTTAAATATCGACTAGAAGAATAAATTATAATAATTTACATATTATGTGTTTTTAATTATTTGCTAATTTTAATAAAATCAAAATATACTTACACGTATCTATCAGACAAACATTGTGCTGCAGTTAAAACGAACTCCTCACTAATCAGACTTCCACCACAAGTCCACACCTTGCCGTCACTTCCATCATATCCAAGCTGGACCTAAAAGAATAAATAACACTTATCTTATTTTTAAGTTCTAGATCAAGCTTTGGTAATTGGCGAACCACTGTCCGGATCCGGATCGCGAAGGGTACAAAACTGGATCTTGTACCTATATGTGTCTATATCTATCCATTTATCTCTATTGTAAAATAAGAATGAATTGTTACATCCGACGTTCCTATTTTGGTATATAAAGAGTGATAGATGAAAACCAAGATATGTGCTAATTAAAAGTTTATGATTATACAATGGTCTAAGGAAAGTTTTAAGACGAGCATCTGTTTCAATTTGGAGTTGAGGAAATTGAGTTGCGTAATGTGTTTCAGTTGAATAAAAGTTTTGACATTAAAAATCTAATATCTCAAGAATGAATGAAACTATCTTATCTCATTTTAAAGCTTAGGTCATGTAGAAAACCAAAAAATATCAGTGACGTAAAGAAATTGTCAAATTTACCCTTTAAACTACCCTTATGCTAGAAAAACGGAAATAAATTAGAAAATATCTGAAAAAAATTGTGTTCATGAATCATAATTTAAGCCGATTGCTAAGTAGCAATTGCCGTATATTTATGGTTCGTTTTTATTAACATTCACCATTCCATTGTGGTGAAAACAACCCAAACAGTTAAAAATGCTAAAAATATTAATAAAAATTTGAAAAAAATTATTTCTGCATCATATTATATTTATAAGAAACAAAACTGACTACCTTTTTCGATTGAAAATTTAGGTTTATCGCAGAAATATATCCTCTTTATGGGGTGTTGTAATTTATATGATGCAGAAATATTTTTTCACTTTTAGGGTTGTGTTTTTAGTTTTTTTCTAATGTTGGCAATTTCTCGAGTAATTTTCTTTGTGCTTGTGTATGAGTCTGATTGACATTATTCTTGTTTTTCTTAAAAACATGTTATTTCTTCAAATGTTATAAATTGTTTTCATTCAGTGAGTTAAGGTCCATAATGTACAAACCAGTTTGGTAACTGACGGTGTGGCCATGGTATTAATTTCATGCAATAAATAGTTTGTTCATGTTATTTTTGTAGCATTTAATAAATCGTTGAAAAGGTCATTTTAAAGGCTACATAACCAAATATATGAGATGGCGCCAATAAGAAAAATAAAAGTTACTGTCACTAAGTCAAAAACCACAGACGATAGAAAATTTTCACAATGATTAAAACCTTCACGCTAAAAAAATGTACTAATAACATTATAATTTCACACCTATATAATAAATAGTCTACCTAGCAATAAAGGAAAAAGAAATCGTCAATTTTCAGTTCTTTTCGAATACCTCAAAACTGAAAGCCTTGAGCAAGTTCTATAAAACTCTCATCATTTAACCATAACTCTAATAACAACCAAGGTCCCAACAGTGAGCATGGAAAATGAACCGGCTTCCAAAAAAGCGCTAAAAAGCAGATGAGCAAAATTTTTAATCCATCATATTGGATCCACCATACTGAATTTATTAAAAGTAATTTTAAATTCGTTAACCGAAACTCCTGCTTAATAATTTTGGAGAAAATCGGAAAAAATAAATTTTTTTATCTTCCATACTATCTACGCCATCTTAGATTTTACTGAACAAATTTTAGCTAAAATCATAAAGAGCCACCGCAGTAACTTTCTGAATATAATGTATTTCATTTAAATCAATGCCGCCGTTCCGAAGTAATTAACGTACATACATAATAAAATTTTCTTAAAAAAATTGAATCGACTTCTAAAAATGCGCGAGAAAGTGAAAAATAACTATAAATTTTTATATGAAATTGAAATTTTTGAAATAGGCACCAAATTAATACCTGATAAAATGTGATTTGCATAAACAGATTAAAAATACTTTATTTGCAATTGCTTTCTACCATAATTTGTATATATTAGTAATTTAGTTCATTTAGAAATAATTTGCCGCCGACTTCAAAAATTTCAATTTCATATACAAATTTATGGTTTTTTCACTTTTTAGCGCACTTTTAGAAGTAGGTTCGATTTTTTTTATAAAAATTTAATTTTTCGATTTCTAGTTTTGAATTCATTATGATATCCATAAATTGTTTGAACTAAGTACTGATCGAGATTATTACACCAATAACTCAAAGGTAGCAAAAAAGTACCCATTTTATCCAAAATGTAAATCACTCTAAAATGAACCAAAAAAAATTCTTTAATTCTCAGAGTTCTCCAAATATCAGTGAAATTGTGTCAAACAAATATCTGTCATAGTAAATCCACTATCTTAAATTTCAAATTAATTTTAGATTGGTAATATAGGTCCCAGAACCTTCCAATATCGATATTTAAAGAACTTGAGACCTAAATTTCTTAGCCCGATATATTTTATACTACATATTGAGTTTGTATACGCCCCAAGAACCCCATAATATCAATTTTAGACAAGATCGGAAAATGTAAAATTTTCATTACCTCATATTATTGTATCTTATCAACCTAATGGTTGTAAAACTTAACACTGATTCTGAAACAATGCGAATAAAGGAAAATTTTCAACCCACCATATGGATCCGCCATACTGAATTTAAAAAAGAAATAATTTTAACGTCTTAATCTGATCTAAATTTAAAGCCTTCAAAGCCTCCTAGTACCAATTTTGGATGAAATCTGAAGATTTAAAACGTCTAGACCATCACATTGAATTTGATATATTAGCTTTTCTTAAAATAATTTTATATTCGCTATTTACATCCTCAAAAACGATTCAGTGCTACCTTTGAACACAATCGAAAAATGTAAGATTTTAAGTCCGCTGTATTGGATTCGTCATATGAAATCCTGAAAAATAATTTTAAATCCATAATTTACTCTCTCAGGAACTCTCTGCATCAGTTTTGGAGAAAATCGAAAGATGTAAAATTTTTAAGATGCCATATTGGATCCGCTAGATTGACAACATTAATATTTTTATCCCCCAATTGGATTGGACAATAATATAAACAAATAAATGGTCTGGAGGGCAAGAATATGTTATGAGAGCTATTCAGGGGAGCTCGTACTAGTTGGTAGCGTTGGAGACGGTAATCAAGCGGTATCATTCACGACGATATTTACGTTACTTCGTACTACAGGGTTGCGAAGCTATTCACGACGGCTCGTACTCGATTGTCGCGCTTCGTGTCTAAAATCCGCGGACGTTGTTCACAGCGCTTCGTACTAAAATTCGACCGACGGCGGTATACACGGTATGTCGAACAGTAACCCGGCATCGATCGGCGGTAGGCGGCATCTCTACATGCGGCGGCGGCGATAAATGTCGGGGCGACAGTTGTTAAGCGCCTTATCAACAGACATCGGAAGACACCCGGCGGTAAAACACATTCCTGGTCAATACGGAAACAAAGACAAAATTGATGGATTTCAGTGCGTGTGTGTATAGGCGACGGTAGGAAGGAAAAAAAGGAACCGACGCTGCCATTACTTATAAAGGTCCTCGACAGCGTCAGCAGGATGGAACGACACTGCCCCTACTTACAAGGGTCCTCGACAATGTCGATCAATAGCGGTAGGAAATTAGGAAAGGAACCGACACTGCCCGTACTTATAAGGGTCCTCGGCAGTGACGGTAGGATGACCCAACATTGCCAGTACTTACAAGGGTCCTCGACAATGCTGGCCATTAGCGGGGTAGGACGTATGGAAGGTAGTGTATGGTGAAACACCATATACACACAAGCCTAGCCTGACCTACATTGCTAGACCAGGAAGGCGCGGTCCGGCAGGCGACCCAGGCAGTCTGTTGGGACTGTTGACCCGGATCAAGAACGTGCAGTTCTCAGCGAAATAATGGTCAGCTCGAGCTTAAGTAGTCAGCTCGAACTCCCACTGCGCCGACTAGTGACTGCGTGGGGTGATCGCGCATACAATACTGTTCTATATGGCGCGCGATTACTATGGACGGACGCTCTGAAAATCATCGGAAAATCGTATTTACCGGCACGTCGCGGCAAATCTAATTATATACCGGTAATATTGAAACTTTAAGCATTCTTTTCCTGCAAGAATCAGATTTTTCGGATGTTTAATAAATAAATTAAATCCCGGCTAACAAACTCATGCCAGAAAATTTAGTAACATCGTTACATTATGTTTTATTTAGGTTTAGGAAAATTGGGCACAATTTAGCAATACTGCATGTGAGCATTTGGGTATGACCACTCATCTACGAAGTCTCAACCCCCTAGGGCTTAAAATAATGTAGGTACCCATTAAAACCCATGTAATTCCAAATTTCACATACCGCATAGTCTTCGAAGGGTCAGCTCCTTATCGAAGAATCCCTGTATACAAAGAATATGTCATCGATGTTTTTAGAAAACATCGATCGTCGAAGGATCATTATTGGATATACACGCGAAGTATCAAGAACTAGTCAATAGTGAAAGCATTGTCGTGGTACTATTACTGACGCCTTGTGTATACGATGTCGTCGCGATTCCGTGTGAACAAACCGAACAGTTTCTGTTATAAATGTAGTGTAGTGACACTGAAAGCGCAACAAAAAGGTTTGAGCACACTTGTAAGAAAAGCCTACGAGTTATATTTTGGGTACAAATTTGGCGATCAAGACAAAACTTGGGCTCTCTACATTTACTGTCACATTTGGTCAAGAACCTTAACAGGATGGCTACTACTCACTAGTCTATGAAGTTTGGAATGCCAATGGTTTGGCAGGAACCTCAGAATTATGTTGATGATTGCTACTTTTGCGTAACAAAAATCCTGGAGTTTTCTAGTAAAAGTAAACATAAAATTGAATATCCTGATATCCTTTGAAACTAGATGATTTTGAACCAAAAAACGGTCCACGTTTTCAAGAGAAAGACGATTATGAATATAGTAGCAGTGAACAGCCCCATTTTATAAATCAGAAAGAGCTCTATGATCTTATTCGTGTAGTGTAAGGCCGGTAGGCCTACAATTGCTGTGACATATTAATTTTGTAGCTATTCTAAAAACCTGTAAATAAATATCACAGTGTAAATGCAATTTTGGGTGTCTGCTTGTTCCTCTTCGCTCTTACAGTGTTAATTCCACACAACTACAGGTTATTTAAGGCTTACCACCATTACAACTCAGGATTTCAGGATTGGTTTATTATTTATTTATAAGGCCAAACTTGCATACCCTCGGTACTCCGCGGGTTTCCTAAGTCGTACACCCTATAGTGTGCTACACTGGTATTTAATATAAAGGCGCTAGTGAGGATTAACTAGAGCGAGCAGAGCAGAGTTGAAGGCTAGAGGCGACACCAGCAAGCAAAGTGCCAAGCTAGCCCTTATTCCATAGAGTAGGGGTGGGTATTTTTAAACGGCGCCACTGAATTTTGGCCGGGTAAACTCAGAACCCCCCCCCCAGTTGTTGCTTGGGCCTAGCGTTCAACTCGCTGCACAAAATATTCAAAATAAAAAAAAAAATAACAAGAAGTTGCGGGTCAAATGAAAACTCAAGAAAGGTTTAATACTAATTCTAATCTTTATTTACTGAAAAAGATGTTCTGAAGGGTGTACTTGTTGATGTCCCTTCTAGGTTCTAGACTTTCTTGTGCCCAGAGGGTGGATCTGGACTGTTCTTCAACCCAGAGGGTGGATATGGGTATTCTACTACCCCGAAGGTGGATTGCTGTTTGTATCCCTAAGGGTGGATACGGGTATTCTTCTACCCCGAGGGTGGACCCTACTTTTAATAAAATAAAAAAAATAACAGCAATGCCTAAAGCCAAATTATCTTTATGTTAGAACAAACGACAACAAAAAAAATTACTGCTAAATTGTCAAGAAATTACATTAAAAATTTTAAAAACATTAAGATAAACTACAAATTAATAGGAAAAGAAATATTCAATTAAGCAGCCAAGAATTAAACAATCATTTAGGGTAGTCGCTTGCTCTAACTATTGAGCTCGAGTTACATAGGAGTAATAATGTGGTAAAAATGCACAACAGGTTCATTAAAATAAAAAAAAGAATACTTATGTATATATAAAAAATAATCAACCCATAATTAAATTTACTAATAATTACTTTAATAAAATATTAAACAAAAGATTTACCATAGAAAGTAATTAGTTCTTCAATTAAATCAATCATCACGAAACTGGACAAAAAATTTATAACTCTAGACCACTGTATGGTGACGTTACAATACTTGATTTATTAACATTAATTATTTTCAAATAAATTGGGCTCAACCTAGCTAAAATGGAATGCGTATTAATTAACTCTATTTTAACTCTATATATAAATAACAATAAAATATGATCAAATAAATTACTACAATACAATATGATAAGACAGGATACGCGTTCAGAAATTAACTTTTATTAAAAAAAACCTCAAAGATCGGAAAGAATTTCTAATTTCACTAAATAAACCAGTCTCTAATACCCAAGCATTGCTGGAATCAAACTGAAAGTTAATGGGGCCATGAACATATCATGACGCAAAAAAAAACTTTAAATTTATCAATAATAAACCCAAAATGGGGCTCAAGATTGCATACAATGCAAAATACTTCAATACTATTATTAACAAATTAATTTAGCTGAAAATTGGAAACATCGTGATACGTTCAGGAGTCAAAAACATAGCAGAATATAGTGCAAAGTACAATAGGTAATAAAAGTACTGTCAAAATCAGCTCTAACAGATAACAAATTATAAAATTTAGGCAATGCATGGCAGCAAATATCAAAAGCCCAAAAAACCTACAAATTTTAAAATTCAAGAACTATATATTCATCACAAAAAAAAGAAATGATCGGCCCTAAAACCCCAAAATATATTTTAATAATATTACACGTGGGTCTAAATGAGACCTAGATTAACATAACGGCTGATTTTAAATTATGCTTCAATTTCACTAAGTAAAAATCAATTTTGAGCTGAAACCTTTTAATAAATAAAGAAAACTATGCAGGATCGTTTTAACAGTAACAGTTTCTTACTCGATCTTTTGGGGTCAGACTAATTCCTTCGTTGACCCGTATAAACTGCCCAAAATCCCTGTCTCCAGGTTTTTTCCGATAAAAAAAAAAACCATAACGCCAACCTGTCAAAAATTACGATACACCAAAACTCAACAAAATTACTGGGATAGTCTTCGACTTCCCATCTCAGAATCCAAAAAATTGGGCAATTAAAAATTGAGATGGAAGTCTGCAGCTTCTGCGACCGAATCAAACCAGGAAAAAGTTAAAAATCAAGGCAAAACGGCCTCCGTTTATAACAATGGCCCTGTTTGCGCACTAATCGACTTCCGTTAGACGCGTTCAATTATCACGAGTGAAAGAAATGACAGCTCAAAAAGAAAGACACTGGGCAATAACAGTCGTCTGAAATGCATTAGTTAGTGAAGCCAATTCGTTAATCATTAGCATTTTCCACTTAAAACAAGAATAATAAATCTAATAAGTATCGCAGTAGTTATTTTTAAATTCAAGAAATATAAGTTATTACATCAATAGAAATTTCTTGATTTTTGCAACCCAATATACATAAAATCCCATACAATGTAAATATAAATGGCCGAAAAAAAAAAAACAAAATCTATCTAAATACAAAAAAAAAGTAGCAATAAGTTTAATACTGATAAAAAAAATACCCAAACACAGTGTAGTGAAATACCAAAGTAAGACAAAATAAAATTAATTGAAACTGTACTAAATGAAACACTTTTCCTCGAAGAATCCCTGGGAAACACTTAAGGAAAATGATACTGTGTTGCCTATAACGAATTTGCAAAATAAGTTTAAATTAAATAAATTAGCTATTGTGAGCCTAAGCGCAAAATTGAACCGTAACAAGTGGCGAATTTTAACCTTGAAAGTTCGAGTAGTTTGTCCCAGAGGGCTTAAGCCATTCTATACCGAATACTTAATTCACGAATTGGCCCCTGAGCATCTAAATCTTATTTATTTTTATATAAAGACAGTTAATCAAACTAATCTACATCTTCCTATAACTAAAAGTATACGATAACTCTTGTTAAAAAACACTATTCACTCCTCTTAGCTGTTTTGGAAGTAAATATCTAACTCGTTACTTCTGGTGAATAGAAAAAAACAGTAATTATACAAATTCTTTTTATATGTTGTCAAACAATATATCACATTATAGTGAGTTTATTTGCTTATTATTTTGTTTCGTAATAATGGGAAAATCGTTCCATATTTTAATATATTTTAACGGTATTTGCAGACACGACATGTTAAGACTTCCCTCGGAACTTATCTCTTCGGTTTTGATTACATAATTAGGGTAGGATTTCATTAACAGATTTATTTATAAATCTTAAAGGAGGGTTCAATCTTTTATTTTATATGGTCATAAATTGTCTGAATTTTTATATTTTTAAGAAAACATTTAAACGACTCAAAAGTAATAAAATTGCCAAGTTTGTTAACGGATTTAAATCTTAGGATGGTAAAATACTATCTTGTTCCTTTGGGTAAAATCTATCTACAGAATGATTATTTAATTACTCGTTTTAGTAAATAGTATAAAATAATTAATATCTGTTCCATTACAGAATCTTCCTAAAACAAAGTCACAGCTGTTGGAATCTCGGTTACAGCAGTGGAATCTGTTACATAAAGAAGTGCAAATTTTCCATGTTTCGGAAAAGGCAGTCTACGCTGGCAGTATTTTTTTAAATGGCAAATGATTTAGTTTACTGTCATGATATTTTCGATTTAATCAACTAACTTGACCTTTTCTATAAAACTACTGAGTGGCGACTGTTTACTGATTCTTCGAAGACAAGTTTAAAGGCAGTTTTATTACTTAATACAAACGAACAACCATCTGTTCCGGTAGGTCATGTTGTAAATATGAAAGAAACGTACGAGGACATGCGTATATTACTTCAAAGCATAAAATACCAAGATCATAATGTGTGCCGATCTGAAAGTTATGGCAATGCTTACAGGACTGCAGAGTGGCTACAATAAATATTGTTGTTTTTTGATCGAATGGGACAGCAGAACCAGAAAACAACATTATGTCGTTAAAGAATAGCTGTTCCATGAAAACATTGTGCCCGGTCTGAAAAATATCCTTAATGAACCTTTAGTAGAGTAGCAGAAAATTGATTTACCTCCTCTGGACATAAAACTAGGGCTTATAAAGCCTTAAATAGAAAAGGAAATGCTTTTCTTTATTTCAGACACAAATTCGTACGTATAAGTGAGGCAAAGCTTAAAAAAAGAATATAAGTCACAAATAAAAGAACTGTTTAAAGACCAAAATTTTGAAACTTAACTTTCGAGAAAAGAAAATAGGGCGCGGACTGACTTCAAAAATATATGCAACAATTTCCTAGGTAACAAGAAATCAGAGAGCTACAAAGATCTAGTTGAAGATCTTATCCAATCTTACAATATGTTAGGTTATCACATGTCACTTACGCCGCATTTTCTTCACTTCCATTTGGAATTCTTCTTTGACAATGTTGATACAGTTTCAGACGAATACGGCGAAAGATTTCATCAGCAAATTGTTCAAATGGAGAAGCGATATAGTGGAAAATGGACCCTAAACCTGTTAGCGGATTACTGTTGGCCCTCAAACGCAAAACCGATCCCGTCGAATACAAGCGAAAAAGAAAACAAAATACTTTATTTGATTGTATTATACTTTTTTCAATATAAAATGAAGTACTTTTTGTAAAAAAAAGTGATTTTATTTTTTTAACTCTTTGAAAATTCATTTGATTGCTCATATTCGATTTCAGCACATTACTGTAGAGACCAAAACTCAAAAAATATCAGGGAGCGATAAAAAATTTCAAAATGCAGAACAGTGTTATTAGTTAGCAATATGGTTACATTTTTGCATTTTTTTACGTTATTCTAGAAAAACTAAGTAAGTTTCGTGGTTTGGCTAAAAAATATAATAAAAAAATACGTTAACCAAAAATAGTTTATTGATTTCGTGATACACAACATCGAAAGTTATATTCAGTGTTAAAACACCCACAACTTTTTTGATGGCTAATAACGATCCAGGTATGTAATTATTCCCACATCTTCATATAAGAAGATGCAAGAAAAAGTACTCTCATGAAGACGTCAGAATAATTAGATAAGAGAATTGTTATTAGCCATCAAAAATTTTTGTATTCAATTTAACGCTATTAGACTTTTTGGTGTTCAACGATGAAATTTTAGACATTTAACTCGTTATTTATAGGAAATAAACCTTTTTGTCTATGTAGATGCATTTCAGGTGAGAGATTTAGCGATCACTTTGAGCAACTTCTAAAACATTCAAATTTTTTTTTCGATGCTTTTAAAGACTTCGATGCATCGCATAGAATTTGACATTTTTTAAAAATCACTCTAAGGTAGAATCTCCTTTATTTAGAAGTTAGTTAAAAATAGATGCATTACAAGACATTAAAAAACTTTGAAACAACATACCATATGTGGAAACTCTTTCCTACTAGAAGGTGATCTTTCCACAACAAGATTTTGTCGATTAAAAGGACATTCATTTCCTTGTATGTCACTACCTCCAAAAAGTGGGGTGGAATTCATTTCTACTGTCGTTACATACTTCGAATACTCCAAGCATTCTAAAATATGAAAAGACAAAATATAGACTACTTTAAAGCTAAAAGCGAGAAAACCCAGCGAATTTTTATTCGAAGTTTGTCTCTTTCATCTATCACATCCTCAGTGAATTGTTATAATTATCACCTGTATTTATAAGAGACTAGTTGTTTCCCGCGGTATTGCACGAATTCAATTTTACTTCATGACCATTTATTGATTTTGATTTCTGTTTAATCTTTCATAGGATAGATTCTATTACAATAAAACTTTTATAAAAAAATTGAACCCACTTCTAAAAAAGCGCTAAGAAATGAAAAATAACAATATAAATTTTTATGTAAAATTTTTGAAGTCGGCACTAAATTAATACCTGACAAAATGTGATTCAAATAAAAAGATTGAGAAATACTTTATTTGTAAGGGCTTTGTTGCCGTACCTTATATGTATCTCGTGTTAATAGTTATTTGTTTCATTTGGTAATAATTTGGATTTGTGGTCAAAATAAAAACATGCCCTACTAAATAACTATGATTCTCCATCGTTTTCGATAAACGTACTATGGGATCGAGTCCAAGAAAATGGGGAAAAATTTCACCAGACTAATGTCAGGTACTTGTAAAAAGTATGACAAAACGATCACAAGTGATTAAAAAAGTTAAAAACTTATAGATAAATTATTAGAAAGTGTAACAACTAAGATATTTAAGCTAGTGCAAAAGTGATTCAATATTTTTTATACTTTCACATTTTTTAGAAATAATTTATTTTGTCTAAATGTTTGATAATTAATGGTATATAATGGTTAATTTTAATATTATTTTCATTTTCCAATACAAGTATTATTATCTTAAAATAAGTATTCGTTCAATATTGCACCATAGTATATATATATATATATATATATATATATATATATATATATATATATATATATATATATATATATATGTGTGTGTGTGTCTGTGTGTGTGTGTGTGTGTGTGTGTGTATTAAATCGTAAGTTTTCATGGATGGTCGTTCTGGGTTTCAATCTGTTCTTTCAAAAAATCGTTTTTACGTCATTTCGCCAAAATCTGATTTGGCATTTTCAAGTGTGGTCGTCTCGTTACTGACTTAGTTCTGGCTGCTCAAATCAACCTTAATTATCATCTAACGACTTCTCGGTGTCTCCGAATGTCAAAGAAAAATTGGGTGGATAGCGATTTTTATCACATGAAGAAACTGTTAAAACCATGTTTTTGAGATACCAACTTGAAACTGAAAAATATGTTTCAAGAATTGGTTTGAACGTTTGTAAACGTGTATAAATCTTAAAGGTAAAAATTTGGAAAAGCAGCCAGGAAACTCGTCTGGTACACGGACCGGACGGGTCCAAAACTGACCATGGTACAGGCACCAGAATATACGCACACACCCATACTCAATATAAGTGAAGCATTGAGGCAGCATACCATAGTATTTTACGCAGAAATTGATACTATCGACGTCTGTCTTCGGAAGAATCTGAGAAAGAGCTACAGGGGGAGGACTATTCTCATCTTCTCTAATAAAGAGGGAACACTGAAGGCTCTTGCGTGATCAGATGACATCAAAGCAGGTCTGGGACTCTGTTTAAAATCTTATAGGTCTGACAAAACACAACAGGGTCACTCTTGCGTGGATACCAGGGCACAAGGGTGTCCCGGGCAATGAGAAAGAGGACCAAACCTTCTCATTTAGTCGTCTCATTTACGAAATATAAGCCTCCAAATTTGCTTGCAATTGTGGTCCTGTTTTAATAAAGTGATTTTTGGTGAATACGCCGAACAAAATAGTGTGTTAATGAAATATATATATATATATATATATATATATATATATATATATATATATTCTTCTTTAACGAGTGCAGATCGTGTAAGGGCTCTTTGTTATGGAAGCACAGAGTTTAAATGGGGCTTATTCGCGTATTTCTATGAGGTGACCTAAAGGTTGTTTATAATTTTAAGAATTAGTTTCTCTCTTGATTTAGTCTTGCTCCTGATCCATCGTTCGTAACCATTCATTTCATTGCGCTTTAATTATATGTTTTACATTTTTTAGCCTATTTTTTTTTTAACATCGTATTTAATTTGTCAGTTTAATATTTACTGCAAACTTTACATCGGTTTATATATAAACTCTAGGTCCATAAGTGTCATACTTTATTTTGCTCCTCTTTACTTTTATAGAAGTATATTTAAAAATCTGAAAAATTCGACATAATAGAACTTAGTAAATACTTTCAACAAAAAGTGTTTATCATGTTTTAAATTTAATCCCTGCTTGAGATTAATTTACGTGCAAGGAAATTGCTGATAAAACTAACAACGTCAACAACTTCTACGGAACACTATTATAATGCGTCTTCGAGACTCATATGGCCATTTTTTTGATATTATAGAAAGTGATAAAATTAATATTTTCCAAAAAAAATCACTAAAATAAGTGATTTCTATAAAAGGCCAAATTGTGTTCAGCGGTGTATGGAATTTAAATAATGCTAATATATTTTTTTAATTTTCGAGTACAACATATTTAAAATATTTTTTTATTTAAGGAGATGTCGATATTTCATCTAAGGCATTTTTATTCCCTAAAATATTTCAAATTTCAGAATTATGGATGAACAAAAATTAAACAAAAAACCCAAATAGTGTCCAAAGGTAAAATATTTTCAAATTATTAATTTTCAAGTCACATATTCTGCAAACTATTTTTTATTTAAACCATACCATTAACTCTGAAAGCTTAAAAGGTAAAAACTGAGTTGCTTCAAAAATTGTAGGTATGTTTTACATCGTCAAGCTGTTTGTTTTAGTAATTATTATTAAAATATACCTTTTCTTTATTAGACCCAGCAAATATAGATAACACGTACTTACTTGTGTTTGAAATTTCCCCAGGTAATCGGCTAGGCAAAATTTGAGGTCCTAAACAACAAACTATTGGTTCCAATCCTTCGAAACCGCAGCGTTGCGGAAAAATATTTTCCTTTAAATTAATTTTTACTTCAGGACAATATTTAAGAAGTACACATATTCCTTCCTTACCTGTGCTTAAGTGAGGACAGTATTCACCTAAAACATAAAGTATTGATCTCATACACATTCAGTATACCACTTTTATAGTAGATCCCAGAATAGGTATTACAAGACAAGAAATGAACTCGTAAATGATACTCGAGAGTAAAGTCCTGATTGGCCCAAAACTTAGAATAATTAAAAAGAAAACAAATAAAAATTTCAAAAGTTCCAATGAAAATTAGTCTTAACTGTATCTAAACACTAACTAAATTTATTAGTGTGATAGTTGGGTATAGGGCAAGGTAAAAAAGAATTGTGGGAATTACAATGAACCGAAATTTTGAACTGTAAAATATTACTTATTACCTACCCGTCTTAGCTTCATATATGTATGATTATAGTTTCAAATAAGAGCGAAGTACTAATAATGGTTTTGTATCCGTGAAAGTATGTAATAGGATGTGTCAGCGTGGAAAAAACTGTGTTCGAAATTTGCAAAGTTAAACTATTATTAACAACTTTTAAGACAAGTTCATATTAATTAGTCTATAAATAAAAAAAGACCAAAAAACAAGACATAATTCTTTTAATCTAAACCATACGTAGCAAAAAATCTGACATTATGGATAAAACAAGATGAAAAGTGACAATCGAGACAAACTTTTGAAAATCCACAGTTCCCTCCTAAAGTTAACGTTAATCGTAGTGACTTTAACAAAGATAAAATGAGTCGAAAATATAATCTTAAATCAGGTGGATAAGGTGTACACAGTGTTGGCGATAGACAAGGTATTGGTGACAATAACAATAGTTTAGTATCTAAAGTAAATTCTTTAAAGTATATCTTTTGAAAACAAAATTTTCATAGGTTGTTAAAACGTGAATCCTTTTTAGGCACCGACGGTTATGTACGGCATTTCTTTGTTAAAAAAGTCCCTGTTTTCGCTGTTTATCATTCACTCATTCTTGTGATCAAGTGATAGAATTCTTCTTGTAAAATATGTCAAAAGCAACACGACACTCTTTTACATTTTCCTACCTAACAACTAACGATACTTCAAAATTTTCCTCTAGTGAATATGTTTCCATTACTGGGGAATTTACTACTACCTGAAATTGGAAGCGATGTGAAAATGTTTCCTAGTGCATTACCTTCATCAAAGCAGGTATTGTTTGCTAGTCCTATTCCATTGACCTGAATGGTCAACTAGTGAAAAGTAAAGCTTTATCGAACTTCGCTAGCTATGCAAGCTTTTTAAATCAATTATGAGTAAAAAGTTGGGGTTTACTCTCTCTTAGATCTTTTACATCAATCTAAGGTTTGAATCAAATGTAAACGTGTACGTCTTTGAGAAACGTGACCATATCGTTAGGGCATTCCAACCTATAATGTGAGTGCAGTTGTGTTACCCAAAATTTGTGATCTGATTCTTTTGGTTGTAGTTCCTTTTAAGAAGTAGAAATAGTTACAATGTTTAAGTTTAACTGACTCCAAGTTATATGCTGCTTTTAAAGTCGATATTTTTCTGGGAGTTGAAGTGTTTGCTCAAATCATAATAACAGGTTTTCATAAAAGTCACAATGGTGACCCTTGTGCGCTAAATATGACAGTTGGATGGGTATTATTTAGTTCAGTGGAATCAGTACCGCCTAATCAGATTACTACTCCTTTAGATGAGGTAATGAAAAAATTCTGGGAAATGGAAAGCGATGTTCAACCAGCAATTATGTCAGATGATTACATTTAGGATGTTTGATGAGTTTCAAACTCCATTTCTTGGATTCTCATTAGCTATTTTCCTGAAAACCTAGGCGATTACAAAGAAGAGCAAGGCGAGAATTTCCATCAAGATGAAAGAAGTTGAACGAAGGTGGCAAGGAAAATGGAACGTAAATATGATGTCAGACTACTGTTGGCTACTGAAGAGAGATACTGAAGATCACAGTAATTCGGAAAGGGTAAGAAATCGATTACACAGATCTTTTGAAAATAAAAAAGAATGGTACAGACGAAAGAAAGAATAAAAAGTTTACTGAAATATAACTCATAGCTGCTCGATTAGAAAACTCGACTATTACAAAAAAAAAAGATTAACACTAATTTAAAGAAAGATTGATGGATAGAATGACATGACAATTTTCCGTGTGGTTGCAGTTTTAGTCAAATTCAATTGACAGCTTAGAAATATATATGGAAGCATTTAATGAATCATGTGTTACCTCCCGAATTTTCCGCTTTTCAGCTATTTTTCGTGATTTGCGGAAAAACTGTGCGTGATGAGATCAAACGGACTCCGTATTCGAATTCAGCGAGTCAAAATACATGAAAATACTATGGTGAGGTACCCAGAGCAGATCACTTCTTTTTTTTTGTGTGCCGGTGATTTAATTTTGGTCATTCCAATATTGTAGTATAAAATGTAGATAAACGTGCAGAAACCAAACATAAATAGATCATTCGGCAAGCTGTTAGTCTAAAAACTAAGATCAAACCTGAACTGCCTTAACTGACCTGAACTATACTAACCAAGACTTCAAAAAAAAACTATTTCGTATAAGTTCCCTTCTTGCATAAAATTGTATAGCTTCTAACGGTGATTTCTCTATGTTTGGTATCTTGATTCTGCTCTAATGCTAACTACATTTTGTTCAAATTTATAGAATTAATAACAATATTTTTAAATCGTTAAAGTAGGTATTAACTTTTTTTTCACAGGGCTCCGGAACACTCTTTGCCGTAATGGGAGTTGGTAAATGTTCTACAAGTTATTCTAAGATTGAAAATCATGGTTCTTGGGTTTAGACTGTGTCAAATTGGAATTATTATCCGACGTTTCGCCTACGCTTGCACGAGGCATCTTTAGGGCTCTTTACTCCACGAGATTAGAACACTGAATATCGTAGGCCAAACGTCGGATAGTAATTCCAATTTGAAGCGGTATAAACCCAAGAACCATGATTTTAAACTTGGCCAAAGCCGTTCCTTATTGGTTATTCTAAGGGTTTGTCAAGGTTAGTTCTGGTTAGTTTTTTTCTAACTTTATGTTTGTTAAGTTTTTTGTGTTTTTCTATTTGCTCCACTTTTTACAAATTAACAAATAAAGCACTTAAGCAGCACTATCCTTAATGTTTTAAAGTGCTAGACTTTGAAAAACGGCTCATTTATGGAGCCAAATTATGTTATGCATATTCACTAATTTACAATTCTGCCTAATGTACCCTTTGTGACATTTTGTTTCTATCAATACATCTTAAAAAATCATTCTATCTTTGATCTAAGAAAGAATTTTTGAACAAAAGGAGTAAGAAGTACTTAAATGCAGAACCAGTGCAATTTTATAGGAATAAATATCCGGCAACAATGCACGGTGATTGTCTCATGACGGTAGTTTGTTAGATTTAAGAAAAATGTTTTATAGTTCAGAATATTCATATGTGTTTTAATGAACGTGGCAAATTGTAACAAAATGGGTTAGAAAATAGACAAAGATGACAGATGAAAGGAAAAAAAAATTTGGGAAAACTATTTGCGACCGGATTCGTGTTCTACCACCCGAAAATGGACGGTATGCAAAAAATCAGTGGAAAATTCAGTGTTTTGACTATTTCGAATAATTACTGAACTATGTCCTTTACTTCCAAAATTACGAATTTATATCAGAATTTCTGACACACTCGAAAATTGCGCAAAAAAAATTCGGTGTTTCCACTATTCCAAATTTTCTGACATATGACACACTAGCGTTCATAACCTGAATCAGCTAACTTAGTTTAAATCATACAAATTAGTTTATAGGTCCTGAGTGTTTACATCTACAACACTATACACCATAAGTAAAAAGTTGGTTTATTAATCCATTGCAAATAAATTAATAAAAAAACTAAAATCAACTTTGATCCCTAAAAGGTAAAAAATAAATTAGCAATAAATGTAATAATAGTACTTTTACTAAATACTTAGAATTTTTTTATGTCAGCTTCGTCCTAGTTGAATGAGTTATTTTTAATTTAATAACTGGTGGTCTGGTAATTTTAATCGATTTAATTTCCATATGATTTTTATATTATTTACCTGGCTTTTGGTCCTCGTTCAGCTTCTTTTTGCCTTGATTAAGAGTGTCTTTGTGTAGTTTGCAGCAGTGGGATCCAAGGAGGGGGGCAGAATGTATATCTCTGCTGAGACCCCCCCCCCGTTTATTTTGGTAGCTAGGTCTTAGGGCAAAATAAATTGATTAATTAATACTGTCAACTCGCTTTGGCTTGCCATACTGTACTGTCTTGTACACGAACGGGGTGGAGATAGTTTTGATCCTTTCTTTGTCCTTCTAATTCGATTTTACCCTTCCTCCCAAAGAAGGGGGCTAGATTCGCCCCTGATTTGAAAGAATTTTCTATAAATTTTAAATTTAGCGCCGCTTTCTACAAAATGCTGAGTAAATAAGTAAGTCTACAATTAATAAATTAATAGCCATCTAAAACAGTTGCCAATATATTTTCTACTTTTTAATGAAATTTTTTGATGTCAGCAATTTTTTTTTATTTCAAATTATTATAAACTTATGGTAAATAAAGTTAAAAAAGTAGTTGGCTTTAGATTTCCATTTATCTAAAGTTAGCTCTAATTTATGAGGAAAAATAGCCAGCTAGGAACCATTAGAGTTTCTTCATGTACGCCTGTCCGTCTCTGTGTCACAGACTGTGTGTACTGATACTTTTCTAATTAATCGTCAGAAACAATTAGAAAAAAGGTTTTGGTTATTCTCTCCTATATGAAAAGTAGTGAAACTATTTTATTTTCGCTTATCCCGTTAGGCGGAGAGTCGTAGGCCTTCCAAAATGTAATTAAATGTCATGAAACATTTTTTATTTAGTTGCATCATTAGCAAAAAATGCTTCTTCAAAGTAATTAAAGAATATATACCGAATATTAACATACTATATATATATATATATATATATATATATATATATATATATATTTAATAAAAATTATTAGGGTTAAATTACATCTACTAACTTATAAGTTATAAGAAAACGTTTGAAAATTAAATAGTGAAACTTTTTGGTGAAGGCGTCGGACAAATAGTGGTATTACAGTTTCAAAGTGTATTCTTTTTTGACCTAAATATCCTCTTTTATTAAATACTTAATTTAACAATTTTAATTAGAAGTTTATATTATTTGCACATTTTTAGTTATTTACAAAAATGCTTACAACATAATATGTTGTATAAGGTATAGTAAGGGTTGTGATTTATTTTAGCGCAATTAATGTGTTAAAGGGGAAAGATTATATAAATTAATAATTAATTAAAAATTCTTATTATAATCGAATAAAAAATTTCACCAAAAATTAAATAGCTAGACAGTTTCATAATTAATATTGGAAACTTTCTGTTGTTCATATATACAGTCATGAACAAAAGTATCGGAAAATTCGTTTTCTTCTTATTTCCTTAATATTAGGTTATTAATAATAAAAATCAAAAAATAAACATACAGTACTAAATTGACAACTTCTTATCCAACAAATGAAAATATAAAATAAAACAAAATTCTCCTATGATAAATAAAAAAAACTCTTGGCACAAAAGTATGGAAAGAATATTGTTTACACAAAAAATAATTATCTATACAAAATAAAGCAGCAAAATTCAATATTTTGTTGAAAACCTCTTTGCCCTAACGATTTCCCTACATCTTCTTGGCACTGAATCGACAATACTTTTACATACATCAATTAGAATCTTTCGCCATTCATCTTGTAAAACTTCCCATAAATGATTTTTATTATGAATTATGGGATGAGTGTGTGGGGTCATTTTCTTTTAGATATTCAATTTTTTTGTTGGAGAGTAAAGCTTTTTTGATAGCAACTCTTCCAAACAATCCAAGTTCACATAGACGTCTTCTCACAGTTCGAGCCGTTATGTCTGTGTTGAAATGTTCGCGAATTTCTGCACTAATATGGAAGGATGACTTATGCGGATGAGTTATTGAAATTCATTTAATGCATTTTTCAACATATAGGGTAGTTTTCTAGGACGATCTGACTTCGGCAGATTATTGACATTTCCCAATAATCGAAACTTTTTTAGAATGTTCCAAACCACATCCCCACTTCAACCTAAATTTTTTGCTATAGTGCATTGCTTAACACCTTGTCTTTTTAATTCAACAACTCTAAGTCCCAACACTTTCAATAAATACTTATTTTTGCGCCTTCTTAATCCGGTGTTGGTAACAACATTGGCACAACAATATTAATCCAATGATTTTAAATTTTAAAAATGCACACAAGAAATAATATTAAATACCTTAACAACTATGTAAAATAAACGGCACAAATTATTGTTAATATGAGGCGTGCTGAAAAAATGTTCAAAATAAAAATATTTCCATACTTTTGTTCATGACTGTTTGTATTTATTTTCTAACGGCTTGGGAAACCTATCGAGTGTGTTCGCAACATGCAATTGTTTTTTTTTTGTCTTATTTTGGTCAAAGTGACAATCTACTTTAAACTGTTCTGCATACTTTAAAAATACAATCTCGTATAAAGTACTTCTATGTATTGAATTGTGTTGAGTTTCTAAGGTCGGAAAAAAGTACCTAATTTATTTAAAATTGTATTTAACTCTAAATTAAACAACAAAAAATTCTTTAGTTCTGAGAATTCTCCAAATACCAGTTTTAAATGAAATTAAACCAAACAAATATTTAGTGTGCTATCGTAAATAAGATATCTTGAATTTTAAGAAATTAATTTTAGATTCGTAACCCAGACCTCCAAAATCTCCCAAATGCCGACATCGAAAGGCCTTGAGACATGTAAATTTTTTGTCCAACATAATTTATCCTATTTAAATAAATTAATTTAAGATCCGTAATATACGCCAGTAGTGAACATAACCCGATTCGCTCGATCCCCCCACTCCTCGACCTTGACCTTGACCTTGCTTCACCCCTCTTTGGCCCCGCCCACATGTCCTTGTCATTGACCTTGAAAGTGCACGTGTGCTTTGGCCTTGGCCTTGTGTTTCAAGGTTGTGTGTGTGACCTTGACCTTGGCCTTGGTCGAGACGACCTTGACTTTGTTGAAGGTCATCTTGGGTGTGTGACCTTGGAGTAGTTATTTGTGCATTGTAATAGTGTGGGATGATCTTGAAATGATTTTGACCTTGCAAATTGTTCTATAAATTGTGTGAGTCTACTTGCATTCATTCAGTGTGAAATGTCAGATACGGAACTATCTAAAGAAAAAATTATAGAGCAAGTCGGCAGAGTAATTTGTTTATATCAGAGTAATTTAAAAAGTTTGTGTGATTTTGAAGAGAAGGATCTAGCATTTTTTCCTCTCGAATATTTAAAAACTTGCGTTGATACGCTGAGTTTACGGCAAATTTGGGATAAGCTGCCAGCGTCATATCGGTGTAACAAGGAACTACAGTTAAGCTTACCCTGTTACATTCACTATGAACAAATATATCGTCATCATATAGATGGGCCACCACCAGCAATAAAAAAGTGTCGTGAATGTAAAAATGAGTGAGTAATATGAATAGTGCTTTGCAAGAGACAGTAAAAAAATTGGGCGATGAGTTCACTGAAACGGCTAATAATTATTTCAATGATGCAATGAAAAGTCGAGCAGAATGGGCGTCGCGCTATTGTGATTTGGCTTATGAATATGAAAAGACTGCGAATGCATGTCGTAAATATTGCAGCAAAACAATAAATTTACAAGACTTTGTTGGTGAGATAAAAAAGTTGGGGTTTAGTGACTGTTTGGAAAAACTGATTAGGTTCATTGCAGATCCGGTTGTGTTAGATGAAATTAGAGTGTAGGACTTAAGTTTAACGTAGTAGTAGTTAATATGGAAAGTTTAGTGCGAGAAATGTACGAGGAATTTCTAATTTCTGCAGCCTGTTCGGAATTTTACGCATATGAAATGCAAGATTCGGAGGCTCAGGACTTTAGTGTATTTTTTAAGTATATGGACCATGCCGAAGTGTGTCTTTTAGCTAGTATAGTTTGTAAGAATTTTCTTAGATATAAAAACAAACAATTATTATTGAACAAATTAAGGAAATTAGGTTTAGGTGATAATGTTAAACGCATAGAAGAATGGCAGAAAAAAATCAATGAATAAAGTACATAAAATGTAGTTATTTGTTTCATTATATTTTGTCCTTGAAGTTATCCTTATACCAATTTAAATGTGTGACGTCATTTGACCTTCAATACTCCTCCCACTATTTCTATCGTTAAGCTACCCCCACCATTGTTACAATTCGACCTTGAAACCCCGCTATAAAGGTTCGTGGGAGAAGAAGTGACTTCAAACAGTCGCAGATATCAGTGGCATAAACATCAAATATTGTGTTCGTGTAGTGTTCTGAAAGTGCTTTTATATTCACGGTAATTTTTGGATTTATATACCATTTTTTTCAATAATGAGTATTGCAAAAGAAACTCTAGATGAAATTAATGAAATGTTTAGCAAAGATTTCGAGGTTTTAGAGAAAAAAAAGGTTACCGAAATGATTGTAGGCAAAGTGTATAAAATTGTAAAGATGGTTTCAATGACTACACGATTTGGTAAAACTCTTTTAGTGGCTTTACACGATGACGGTGATAATAGCACATTTGAGACTTTTTTACCAAAACGTGTGGCCGAAACACTATCTGACGATATTGTAGATATTATGAGTAAAACTAAAGATAAATACACTCTAACTTATTTGGGGCAGGGCACTAGAGTTTTTGGAAACAATACTCGAAAATTATTACGTTTTGGCTCATTGGAGTAAATTGTATGTAAATTGTTTGAAAAAAAGGATGTAATTAAATTTAAAATATAGTTGCACATGTCAGAATACTTACGCGTGTTCATTATTTCTGTTAAAGATGTCTGCTGATGCGACGACGACGACGACGACCGCCAACGAATGTGTAGATAGATACATATTTTGGTTGGGGAGAGAATTAAGAAATAGGGCTCACGATATGTTAGATAGCGTAAATGATTTGTCGCATATTGATCTAACCAAAGATCAATATAAGAACGAGATCAGGGATACAATCAATTTTATGGCTGGGGCACACTTGTGCGACAAATTTTTATATGGTTCCATAGACATGGATACATTTTGTGCTGAAATGGTTGAAGAAGAATTAAAAGAATACCTCGTCAATATTCCACATTTACCAGGTGAGCTTGCTGCAAAATATGAATTGGTTTCTGCAACAGCAACAGCCCAAGACGTTGACGATCGAAATAGTGTCGGATGGGATAGAATTTTGAGCAACGAAAACGAAGACATGGAAAACTAATTTTTTATAATTTTTGTATTTGTGCAATTAAATAACTGTAAATAAATATCTGTTACAATCACAGTTTTATTTTATTTCTTTTATAAACATACCAACCCAGTAGATCATAGTCAGTGTTTCTTTTTCTCAGCTGAAATATTTAATATAAGTAGGGCAAATAAAAATAAAATAGTTTAGTAAAGATTGAAAATGAGTCGAGGAAACAACACAATTGATAAATTTGGTCGTCAGAAATATAATGAAAAATATCATATATTATCTGGGCCACAAGGGATTGGTTTTAAACTTACAGCGGATGGGCAGTATGATATGGGTGGAAAAATCATAACCAACTTAGGCGAACCTAAAGATGATGACGATGCTGTGACAAAACACTTTGTTAATAGAAAGTTTTACAATTTTGCAGTTGTAATATGTGACATATTTAACAAGGATGTCCTCCCCATGATATACAAAAATAATAGTGAGCTTAAAACAAAAATTGAAGTTATGCAGAAAATACTCTATCATCAGCCTTTAAATGACTCATTAAGCGCACTGTCGTACGACTCGACTTTAAAAAAAATCTAAAAAAAGCAGGTTAAAGAATAGGAGAACGCACTCCGAGTGGCATAGCCTTGAAGATAACGTCGTAGTCGTCGGTGAATTGGACCTTCCCTCCAAGAATATTGAAATGTTATTTATGTGTATGATGTTTTATTGTCATTGTTTTTAATAATGAAGATTGAAATAAAAAACTTTATTTTACAATATATTGTTTATTTATTTTACATTTTAAATAAAAAATATAGTCATACAATATGTTATTTAAACAATATTAGCTTTATCTATCCAAGAGTTGAAGTGGTTGGGAAATCCTAGCCATTTGACAAATAATTGTTCGATGTGATTTTTCTTGCGTTGTCTAAGGACCTTTTCTACTAGATAAACGTCAGGACTGCTTGTTTTTTGTAGTTCTGATTCGTAAAAACACCCTCTTATAGGCTGACCTTCTAACGATTCCAACAAGTAAGTAGGTGGATTTGTAACGTTAACTTTTACAACTTTAAACAATTCGGTTGACCAAGAGGGCGTATATCCTTTCTCGAATAAGCTTTTGTACTTGCTAATACGCACAATGTCACCCATGGAAAACTTAAATTTTTTAGGTACAATTTTTAAATAATCATATGCTTTAATATGTGTTTTTTCTTGCACGTCTGCAGGCTTCATTCCAATGGTGCGATGTTTCGAATGGTTATAGGTTTTTGTTACTGCCGATAATATATGTATCCATTTGTAAGATCCTCTTGTCGAGAATTGTTTATATAAATTATTTTTTAAAGTCCTTATGACTCGCTCAACAATTGCAGCTTTCTTTGTGCTGTAAGTGGAATAATGATTTATATTATATTTTTTCATCAGGGCTTGAAAGTTTGTATTATAGAACTCCTTTCCTTGATCACTTTGCAGATTTGTTGGTGTATATGATGCCTCTTCAATGATGCTTTTCATCGCATTAGTAACTTCTATACCAGTCTTGTTTTTTATGGCTTTGGTATAGACAAATTTCGAGTAACAATTTATACAGACCAAAATATAACGATAACCATCGTTTTCATCAGCATACTGTTGCATTTCAGCCAAATCAATTTGCCACAAATCTCTGTATCCTTTTATTATCTTGCGCCGTCTTACAAAATTTTTTCTAGCCGTTCTATGTAGTTCATTAACAATCTTGATTTTTTCTAGACTGGGCTCCATATTATTAGTAATACTAAAGGTTTCAGATCGAAGGAAGAACTGAATAATATCATTAAATATTGAGCTTAATATATTATATCTTCTTCTCGTAATTCCTCTATGATTGACATAATTTCATTTTCGTGTCCAGTGTGACCGGCCATTTTGGAACTCCACAACAAACGTAAACGATCCACCAACTCTTTAGCTTTGTTCCAGTAGACATATTGAAATTTTTTCGAAGATAATTTCTTTTTTGTGGGTAACTGTAGTTTTTCCGAGAGATTTTTTCTTGTAATAGTACCACCTAATTTTGTGCCCATTATCAGAGGTTTAATAATTCGTAAATATTTGTTCCATCTGGTCTCCCGTAAACCATCACTTTTTTTAAAATTGTTGTAGACAGCATTCGTTGATTCCAAAATTTCCTTGTACGTTGAAAGTACATTATCACTTAATTGTTGTTGTTCCTTGCCTACACTTGGGGGTGTTTTAAGAAATAACAAATCATAAAGTGCCGGTGATCCACCATATTCTGCAATATTTTTCCCTTTTTTGTATAAGACAATATTTCCATTTCGAAAACGCACCTCTAAATTACCAATAAAATTTTTGTTATGATCTGTTTTTGAACCAAAACGTACACCATATACAGTATCGTATAGAGATGGTTTCGAACGTAATCCTTTCAGGTGTGCGTTTAAAGTATCGGAAGTTGTGGTGTCAGCGGATGCGAGAGATGTATTAGTTGATGTCGAGGGTGTATCAAACACCGATTGGCTAATATCTTCTTTTGAAATGCGATGCTGCTGCTGCTGCTGCTGAATAGGTGTGGAGGTTTGAAAGGAATGTGTAGATTGGGGAAAACCTGATATTTGAGTCGACTGCACTGATGTACTGAGACTATGTGACTTTGTAGCTGGATAATGTTGTTGCTGTTGTTGTTGCTGCTGCTGCTGCTGCTGCTGCTGCTGACGTTGCTTAACCACATCAGATATAGTTGTCAACGGCTTAGAAATGGGTTCGTAAAACTTTTCCAATTCCACAACATTAAACTCTTTAGCCGCTTTAATTTGTTTAAATTTTTTTCTGACGGCATTGGTAGCTTCCACTAGTTTACGTTTTAAGTCGATCGCGTTATTCATGATGTTAACAAAGGACGTTTCAACAATCAAATGAGCATTTTTCCTTATTATTACAGTAATATATAGCTATCAAATCCTTTGCGGTATCTTCCCGATTTCACATCACTGTCTTTATCAATTACTAAAAATCCATACTTATTATCCCAACATTTTGAGCACATTTCTTGAAATTGAGTAAAAGTTAGATCCGGTGAAACGTGGTCGGAAAATATGTGTTTCATATTCAACTCATCTTGTTTAAACATAATAATAAAATTGGCGTTGTCTCGCACAAGCTGTTTAGGCACTCGCGAATATGTTTGCGCTAGGTAAAAGGAGTCGATATTTTTATGACGTCCCATGCTAAAGTACGATCTTATAACATCTTGTTTTTCACATATAACATCATCAAAGATAAATATAGAGTTTGGTTTTGCATCGGACGGTACCACAATATTACTGGAATCACTAAAGGCATAGTAGCCTAAACCTTTGATGGGCGCTAAAATTTTCCTTAAATACTCATATTTCGGTTGATACAGAGATTTCGAGTAAATATAGACATTTTCGAAACGTAGCCCAAGGGGGTGTGTAAGCAGCGAATTCATGACATTAGTTTTTCCACAATTGGATGGACCAATTAACAGGCCGCGAATAGAGGAAGGAAGTAGAGGACCGTGTCTCTTCATTATCTTCTTTTCAAATCCAAGTCCGACTTTTTCATCGAGATTGTCAATAGGAAGTTTTTGTTTAAGATCGATAACGCGCATCTTAGGAAAATTTGATATTTTATAGGCAATTTTTCACAAAAACTGTCATTCAGATGCCGAGCGTCAAACGAAGTGGACGGTCTCACGTTTCCAACAAAACTGGATACGGTATTGTGAATTTGTTAATAAATAAATTACCATTCGAGGTACACATTCCTGGTTATCAATATTGCGGACCCGGAACAAAAGTAATAAAACGTGTAACAAGAGGTGATCCAGGCATTAATCCTTTGGATGCCGCATGCAAAAAACACGATTTAGCCTATTTACATAATAAAGACAACATAAGTGCGAGACATCGAGCGGATTACGAGCTCGAACAAAGTGCTTGGAATAGAGTAAAATCGAAAGATTCCAGTTTAGGTGAAAAAACAGCAGCTTGGTTAGTTACAAACATTATGAAAGGAAAACAACGTTTTGGTATGGGTGTACCATCATCATTATCAACAAAAAAAACATCTAGTAAAGGCACGCGTCATACAAAAAGGAAAGGTGTTAATAAAAATCGACATGTTCGGAAAGCCAGTTTCGGAACAGCTATTCGACAAGCAGTTCGAAGGGAATTATTAAAAGCCGGAAGTAAAAATGTGTTGGAAAAAAATGTCATGAATGCATCTAAAATAGCTCTGTCGGCAGCACGTAGATCGGTAAAAGCGGCAGGTGGCAAAAGGAAGGTTCGTACACCGAGAATAATACCGATTCCTAAAACTGGTGGAATATTACCATTAATACCAATTTTTGCCGGGTTATCAGCTTTGGGTTCATTAGCCGGTGGGGCAGCGGGAATTGTGCGCGCCATAAAAGCAGTAAAAAAAAGCAGCGAAGATAAAACCGGTGCCGGCCTGTATTTAAAATCGAAAGGAAATGGTTTGTTTCTAAAGCCATATCGTAAAGGTATGGGATTATTTTTAAATCGTAGATCAAAAAACTAATTGAATCCCTACCTCGAAGACCACTATCTAACATCGATATAGAAAAATATGCCAAAAAGAAAAGAATAGGACACTTTCGAGGCGTTTATATGAGGGATTTATTACCTAGACAAGGTCCTCGACGTTACGAAGCAGCAATAGTGAATTTGGATAGTACGCGTGGTGCAGGGACTCATTGGGTAGCTTATAGAAAAAATAATTCTAAAGTAACATATTATGACAGCTTCGGTGATTTACCCCCACCGATCGAATTGGTACGATATCTACAAACGGGATCGGAACCATCAAAAATTATTTACTATACATACGATCGTCAGCAGGATTTTGGAACAGTCTGGTGTGGACATTTGTGCTTAAAGTTTCTTGTCGAATCATCAGCGTAAAAGATGTCATCATCATCATCGTCACCATTAACACCGCAAATGGATCGCAATAACTATACTAAAATGTTGCAATCACTGAAAGCATTTCATCTAGCCGGTGGATTAAGGAAAATGACCGTGAAACAGTTAGAAAACATGCCCAAGGAAGTAATGATTGCATTAGCCCCAAATGAAATTCCATTCGTTTGGGAAAAGTTGCCGGAGCACCTTAAAAGCGATATCGATATATTAAAATATCAGTGCGGTTGCAAACATTATTTCAGCAGCAGCAGCAGCAATTTAAACGAGGTTATGACTGATGAGGATCTTACGGCTAGAAAAATATTTTGTTGTTATTGCAAAATCAGCGATGTGCGCATAAAAGCAGAAAATAGCATAAAAACATCACTATCTAATGCAGTGAGAAAAGGTGTGAAGATGAATCTTTTTAAATGTTGCCGCTAAGAATAAAACCGAGATGTGTGATGTTTTAATGGTTAGTCATGTCTTATACGTTCACACTAACAGGACACTCGAGCGTCTTAAGCGCCGATTTTTATCCACCAGTCGAATTAAATAGAGAAAACAAATATGGTCTGGCATTGCTGGGATTTTACACATACAATTCAATTTTTAATGTGGACGAAAGCAACAATAAGTTTGCCTACATGAAGGAGGGTTACACCACCGAGCCGATACAATTGCAGATTCCACCTGGGGCCTATGAAATAGATGAGATAGGTAAAGCTATGTTGGAGGCTTTGAGGATTTCAACTGAAGAAAAGAACGATGGAATCTTTTACTTGGTTGCTAATAATAATACGCTGAAATGTGAACTGAAATCCCAATATACTATAGATTTCCGGGGAGAGGCGAGTATCGGTAAAATGTTAGGATTTAATCATACAGTGTTAAAAAGAGACAAAAAGCACGAATCAACCGAGATGGTGGAAATAATGAAAGTACGCATCATACGCGTAGATTGTAATATAATTTCCGGAGCATATATGAATTCGGTGGAAGGTCATACCTTGTTCGAATTCGATATCGACGTGGAGCCCGGTTACAAAATCAGTAAAGAACCACAAAATAATATTTATATGCCGTTAATGCCGGCAGGACGTCAGTTTATCGACAACATTACTCTTCGCATCTTGGACGATAGCGGTGATCTAATCAATTTTCAAGGCGAGAAAATAATCGTGAAATTGGAACTGAAGAAACTTTCATAGAAATGGGTTTTTGCTTCAATCGTCAATTGTGTGTGCTGTCGACTAAGATGGGGGAACCGCCGAAACATAATAAAAGTAAAAGAAGAGTTAACGTCAAGGTTAGTCGTCGTCCAGACGTTAGATCACAAACATCTCAACAGTTATCTGCCGAAGACTATAAATTTTTAAAATCAATCGGTCTTAAAGTGCGAATATGATTTCCACCACCAGCGATAAAATAGAGGTTTTCTCCGAGCCCATCTTGGACAATTCCATTATTAGTCTAGAAGAGCATACGTATAAACCATACGGATCTCCATCATTCAACAATTCGGATGAAGTCCGTATCCCTATTAATTTTCAAGATATTATACTGGATATCGCCGAAAGTTACATATATATCGAAGGAAAATTTAAACCCATAGACGCAACGAAAAGATGTTTTTTATCAAATAATGCCCTCGCATTTTTGTTCGATGAAATTCGCTACGAGATGGGAGGTGAACAGGTCGCCGTGGTTCGTAAACCTGGAGTTACGACGACATTAAAAACCATGGTTTCATTCGGAAGTTTGCAACAAAGATCTCTCATGACGTGCGGATGGGGTCTCGACGAAGCAAACCAAGATATCGTAGACACGGCAAGTAACGTATTCTCCGGGAAATTACCCTTAAAATATCTTATGGGATTCGCCGAAGATTACGCAAAAGGTGTTTTCAACGTAAAACAAGAGCTTATTATGATTATAGCTCGCACTTTTACCAATTGTTACGTCGGCGAAGTAGAGGCAGAAATTAGTATCGACAAAATCGAATGGAAAATTCGTCACATCATTCCAGACGACAAGCAAAAATTGAAAATACTGTCTCGCATTAATAAAGGAGGAAACAATGCCAGTATTCAAATGGCATATCGTAAATGGGATCTGTACGAATTACCAGCTTTAAGGCAAACATCTTCCGACGTGTGGGCCTTGAGAACGAGTACAAGTCTGGAAAGACCGCGCTATATAATCGTCGGGTTTCAAGACAGCAATAATTGCGACAAGAAAGAAAAAAACGCAACCCAGTTTACCCACGCCGACGTATGCGACATTAGACTGTATCTGAATTTAACCGTTTATCCATACGAAAGATGGAATTTAGATTTCGCCAAGAAACTGTACGCAGCAGCCTATTACAATTACGAAAACTTCCAAAGCAGCTACTACGGGCGCGAGATAAACGATCCGATGATAACGTTCGCGGAATATATGAAAAACCCCGTTTTTATTATCAATTGCAGTCATCAACCAGAGGCGATTAACTCATCGACAGTGGATGTAAAATTGGAGTTCCAAACGAGAAAGAATAAATTCCCCAAAGACACTAAAGTGTACGCATTAGTTATTCACGACTCATTTTTTAGTTATAATGTATTAAACGGTTCGGTGACCAATAAATCTATATTTTAATGTATCTATTATATGTAACACAAAATAATGTTCTTGAATCAATAAATTTGTAATGAGTGAAGTAGTAGTTTTATATTTATTTGAAATCCAACCAAAAAAAAAAGCTGGCGGAAAAGCCCGCTCTTTAAGAAAAGAGTACGGGAATTTAGAAAACGGTGGTTTATTAAGTGGAAAAAAGAGCTTAAATAACACAAGAAAAAATTTTTAAGGCAAAATATGAAAACAACGATTTAGAAAATTTGTAGGAAAGTAACGGTTAGGAATAGGGAAAAAAGTTATAAGAAAAAATTATAGAGGAAATCGAGTACTATAAGCAAGCATTTTTCTCGATAGTAAAAACGTAAAAAAAATTTTTTTCAAAAAAAAATTGAAAAATGGTGAATGCGCGCCAAAGTTGAAGTTTTGGAGCAAAATGATATTAGGAAATTAGAAAGAGAATTTTTTTCTACATATGGTAGTACTTTTCAAAATTCGGAAAGATGAAATTTTAAGAAAAGGGTTATAGTAAGTTAGTAATTTGGATTTTTTAAAGCGCTGTAGCTCGGGAACCGTTCAAGATAGAAAAAAAATAAAAGCACTTTGATAGCCCAAAATTTTGAGGAGAATGCGATGGTGTAAAAAAAATTATAATTTTTTTTTTTTTGAAAATGCTGAATACGCGCTAAAGTTGAAGATTTAGAGAAAAACGGTATTGGGAAATTAAAGAGAGAACTTTTTTCTACATATTGTAGTATTTTTGAAAATTCGAAAAAATGAAATTTGAAAAAAAGGGTTATAGAAAGTTAGTAATTTGAATTCTTTAAAGCGCTGTAGCTCGGGAACCGTTCAAGATAGAGAAAAAATAAAAGCACTTTAATTACCTAGAATTTTGAGTAGAATACAATGGTGAAAAAAAAATTTGGAAAATCTTAAAAATGACAAAAAATTTGGACGAAAAAATTGAAATTCTCGAGTTAGGAGGCTAGGGCCGCCGAACGGGAGTATGTGGAAGTTGTAGGGGGAGGTTTTTTTATTTTTATTTTTTTTTTATTTTATTTTTTTTTTTCTAAGTCCACCACCACCTCCCCCACCTTCCCACCCGCGGAGGGAAAAAAAATCGATTTTTGATGGTTTCAGAGCGATTGCGCGGCTCCTTCACCATTTTCTCGCAATTTTTGAGGTATCGATTTTTTTATTTGCGGTGACAGAAGTTCGGAAATTTTTTTTTTGGATTCTAGAGAAAATTTCCCACAATATATGTATTTTTCCAATTTTTTATCGTCAACCGTTACGACGCCAGAGCCCATCCAAAATGCGATGAAAAAATTTTTTTTATATTAGCGAATCGGGAAAAATAGTGTGATATACTTCAACTCTTCCTTATTACGATTCCGTCAAAACATTTTCAAAATTTTCCTTACCTTGCCTGAAAATAATTAAAATATATGCATAATTTGCATTTTTTGTAAATATGTAGCAAAGTAATGGTTAGAAATATCAAAAAAATTTATTTGAAAAAAATGTAGAGAAAGTCTAGTACTATATGCTAGAAAAGTGGAGAGGGGTAGTTTGTGTCCATACCAGAGATACGGTGAGTTATAAAATCATATTATTCTCAAACTTATATAATGCATATATGCACTCCACCTTACCCCCTCCAACTTTTTGAATGTATATAGAGGCCGGTATTAGAATTATTTCATCATTACACATTCGATCGGCAAGATGGAAGATATACCAAAAAGGATCATTGGCATTGTCAGGCCATTCGTGCCCGGCAAGATATGCAAGTGTGAGGAGTGCGGGGGTACCGCACCAGGAGCGGCACCTTCGGCACCGCCTGCAACGCCGACACCACCAGCGACGACGACGGTGCCGCCAATGAGAAGACCAAGGGCTGCACCTAGGTCGGTGTTAATATCGTTGGGTATTACTCCACGGTAGGCACCCCACCCTCGCCCCAGGCCCTTTTAGGGCCACAAAAACGGTCCTTTTCAGGACCACATTATATTTTGATCGTAGTTTAGTAATCGTCACTTATGGGGCGAGATATTCGTTTAACGACGATTTGTCTCGTAGCTTAAGTGCCAAGTTATATGCTTGAGAACCTATGAAAATGTTAACAGTTCAAACAAGGTTTCTATTATTTTTTTTTTTTGTAATGTATTCTTCACAAAATATTAAGAATAAGTCTTATTGTCTAAACAAATCTAATTCCTTATTTAAAGTTTTTGAAAAAAATCAATAATTCTATAAGCTCTCACCAATACATAACATTTAGAATCCGTTGGTGGGGTGGGGGTAGTTCTATATATATGAGACTGGGTCAGTTACACAGTCATATATTCATCAACCCTCATACGATAAACATGGAGGAAGAAAGACCCGCCAGCCGAGGCTCATCCATCTTTAGTGATGACACCGTAGCCGACAACGTTGGAGACCTGCAAGTCTTCGACGACGACGACGAGGTGGATTTTGAAATTGACGTCCTACGTTGGGACGACTTGGATGAGCCGATTCCGCTAGTATATGACCATGATCCGGGTCTAGTGGAATTAGACGACGCGGGTGATTGGGTCTTACAAAGACTCGAAACTCCGTCGCCGCAGCCAGAGCCGGACTCGACGGAAGATGCGGTGCTGGAAATTCCAGCATCACCAACACCCGACGACCCACAAGGCCCCTGCGATTCGTCAAGCTGGTGGTCGACCAGCGAGGATGGGGCACCATAAGCCCCACACTCTCCCTGGCCCTTTTTAAGGGCACACAACAACGGTCCTTTTCAGGACCACAAAATACTTTGATCGTAGTTTTAGTACATATTAGTACTTTGTTACTAATATTGTATGTATAGAATATACAATATTAGATACAAAGTATTAAAACTTTAAGTGCTGGTGGAACCCAGCTAAATCGTTCGTTCGTATTTGAGACCACAAACAACTTTTTGGTCTCAATACGTAATATGACATTTGTTTTCACCCCCCACCATTAATTTGTCTCTATATATACGACCATCAATACTTATTACAATCATTTTAGTTCAACATGTCTGCGACTCAACAACAACAACAACCCATCCAATGCCCTGTGGTAGATTCTACCACAGAGAATTGTTTGGAGTGGGAGCCGAACGATCCTAGATGGGATGAACTTTGGCGGTTCATCATCGAATACACAGAGGACAGCACCGCCACCCCCGCTGATGATGATGACGGGCCGTGCGACTCCACAACTCAATAAAAGAGTCGCATGTTTTACAACCAAACGGTCCTTTTCAGGACCACAAAATAATTTGATCATAGTTTTAGTTGGTTATAATACTTTGTAACCAATATTTTATGTTTTTTTCATAAAAACATACTATATTGAGATACAAAGTATTAGAAGTTCTGGCGACAGAACCTTAACTTCATAAACCGAACCATGTTTTAGCATACTTGTAAACATTATCAGAAAATATTTACAACTATTGCTATTGCGTAGTTTTAGTGGATTATTCACTTTTTTTTTTTTTTTATTACCTAATATTATGTGGGACAGGGCCTATATGAAATAACACACAAAAATAAATTTTCAAGTCATTTTTATTCTCATTATAAAATATAAAAAATTTGATCAAACACTTTTTTATTAACTACAATATATATATATATATATATATATATATATATATATATATATATATATATATTTATATATATATATATATATATATATATATATATATATATATATATATATATATATATATATATTTACAAACTTAATACTATAAATTAAAAGCTAATATCTACAACTACCTAACACCTACTACATAATTTATTAAAGTCCTCTAATTGTCTTTTTAACCGCGCAGATTTCACCTTTTTTATCTCTAATTGTTTTTCAAGTTCTATAATGTCACTGGCACACTCGTTCACTTCATTCACTAAGCGTTTTTTCATGGCATAAATGTCGGTCAATTTGGTCTTCTGAGAGTTGGTGAAGTCTTCGACCCACTCCGGTTGTGATGGCTCGGAAGAAGACGCGGTTTTATTTGGTGAAGACGATGACGACGACGACGACGACGAAGCAGCGGAAACTTCATCGCCTTCAAAACACCGCTTAAACCGCTTCTTCATGGGTTTCCGGCACCCCAATATCGGCGACAGTGGTGCTGGCGCTGGGGAAGACTTCACCTCCGACACTATTTCATTCTCGACGCTGGCCGGTGTTGGTGGCGTTGGTGGTGTTGGTCCATCGGGGCCTTCTATGACTTCCACTTCTACTGACAGTGGCTCTTGCGGTGCTGTTTTTAGGAAGTCGGGTAATGGAACAGGGGTGGAGGGACGCTTAAAGTTAAACTTTTTCTTCTTCCCTTGTCCCACACCTTTAATCGCCGAATAAAATGTTTTTTTATCGGCGATTTCCGACTTCCGCATAGTCAAAAGCTTTTTCAGTTTCGACGCTTTCGGAGAAGATTCCCTAGGCCGCGATGCTTTTCGCACAACCACATCACTAATCACATTTATCTTTGGCTCCTTCTCCTCCGTCCAGCATTCCAGGAATTGCGCTGCCGACTGAACTAACTCCTCGTCGCGACCATCGTTGAGGGCTCGGTCTTCGGCATCTTCATGCTCCACGCCATTCCAGTTCTCGAACACCCCCGGACTTAACACTTCTAAACCACTTATGTTATCCAGCATGCCTTGCTGTGAACCGCAGCTCACGTCAAGAGCATCTAAAAGAGACCGTACACTAGACATTTTCGATATTCAAACTCACACAATTAACTTTTTCTTAGCACTGTACTGTTTGCTGTTCTGACGAACTGTGAAGAGCTCGAGCCAGCAAGTCTGCTTTTATGCCCATTTCCCCCACTACACCACCTTTATTCCTTTTGTTCGATGCATTAAGTATAATATTTAAACTTGTCAGATGCAAGGCCAAGGCCAAGGCCGACGTAACCGGCAATACCAGGGTCGTTTTCAAGGTTGTAATTTTCATGGATTTTTTTTTGTCCCTGTCAAGGTTATTTTAAAGAAGCATATAAATATAGTACTAAACTTGTTAGATGCGAGGCCAAGGCCAAGGTCAAAGTACCCGTCAATGTCAGGGTCGTTTTCGAGGTTGTAATTTTCAAGGATTTTTTTTTGGTCCTGTCAAGGTTATTTTAAAAAGTAATACATAATTAGAGTACCGCGATTGAAAAGTACAACATATTCAAACATCATGTTGCCAACTGATGAACAACCTAGTGAAGAAGCCAAAACATACAGTCATATACCAAAAGCTTTTTATTTAACTTGTCATCATTGTAAAAGACTAGGTATCTGCTGGCGAAATGATCTTACGTACGACTTCAACTACATTGACCTTTTCAGGGTTAAATTTGTACAATGCGGCTTTTGTGGACTAGTTTACTACCAGTTCAAGGACATTAATGAACGTGCCATCCAGAGAAGAAATTGGGTCATAGAAGAAGCTTACCTGTACAGAAGAAATTAACATGTATTTTATTTCTTAATTTTTAATTTTTTTGTTTGTTATTTTTTTTATTTTTTTTTTAATAATAAAAAGTAAACTCAATCTTTTGTTATATTTTAATTTTTTTTTTTCAATAAAACAATAGTAAAATGAATCTGTATGTGTATTTATTAAACATCACCTAAAATACGTTTTGCAATCCATATTTTTCTGCAGAGTCCGTTTATTAATGAAATAGAACCATATATTAGGGTGAAATCTAATGGTTTCAAATCAGTCTCACATAACAATGTCAGAAGTAAACACTATTGATAAGTTCGGTCGCAAAAGAAAATTTAAGGATTTTAACTTTATGCGAGGTCCTTCAGGAATAGGTTTTAAACTTACACCTAATGGAGATTACGACATGGGAAGCAAAAGATTGTGCTATTTAGCAGAACCTCTTGAAGGAGACGATGCGACCACACGAAATTATGTTGATAATAACCTTGCTCAGTGTGTGCAAGATACGCAGAAAGCTTTACATGACTCAACAATTGTTATTAAAGATATATTCAGAAACCAACTTGAAGGTTACGTACGCAAGAAATTAATTGAAACCGGTCAAGAACTTAGAGGATACATTGATGATACTGTTATTGCAATATATGAACTTAGGCAAGACGAACTGCGTGATGAACTTAACTCTAGAATGTTGAAAATTGAAAAGACTATGGAGGATCTTGTCAGCAAACCTGTTTCACATTAAACATTTACTCGTAGACCTGTGCGTTTAATTTACTATTAGACAAATTTTTCAACAATAACTTTTACAGTTTGTTATTTGTCGACACTTCATTATATTTATAATTTTAAAATAAAGGTTCAATAAAAAAGCAATCAAGTAATGAATACATGTTTTTTATAAAAAAAAAAAAAAATTACAATACTATCGTTACATATTAATGTTGTATGTTTAATAGAAATAATAAAAACAATACAAATAATGAAATATGGATTTTCCAGATTACGTGCTGTCCTGACTTAGAAATGATTCCAACACGGTGACTAAATTTGCTAAGTTTTCTTCCGGGTCTGTTTTGTAAAAATCTATGTCTGCATGCCCCCAAGGTAGAGTTTTGGTTGAACTGGGAATTACATAACGTTTATCATCGCTATGTGACAATGCTACTTTATTTATTATGTTGGTATAAATGTTATGTAATTCACTTCTAAATGTCTTCATCTTTCTTAATATCAAACCACCCCGTTCAACAATTCTTTGGTAGTCTTCCTGATGAAGGTCTTTCTCGATAACACATTTTTTGATACCTTTGGCTTTTTTTAATTCATTATTAATGGACTTTACATAATAAGCCTTCGCGCCGGTACCATAAAAACTTATTATCGGATCACCAGGAAACTCATCTTTCATTCTACCAACTACAGAATTACTTTTAATTATGTTGAAATTATTAATTTCGGGGTAATTTGATGTATCGAATTTTTCGGGGTTTTCTGATATAGTTTGATAAAAGTTTTCCGTATACACTTTTAATATAAGCGAGTCAGTATCGGTGTAAAGTAACGAAGCATCATCGCCAAACTTGGATTTAATAAAATTATAATAAAAATCGTATATTACAGTCTTTGATATATCTAATATGGAAAAACCGATATAAATTGGTTTATTGTACAATATTTTAACTTTATTCATATGTATAGCAACAAAGTTCTCGGTAAATATCGAGCTACTATTGAAATTGGGGCGGGATATTAGTGCTCTAGCTCCATTTCTGCCTACACTGTTCTCCCAATGTGTTACTAATTTTATATCCTTTCGATTTTCCACATTTTCCATAGTTTTACCAAATATCGCGTTATTTTTTAATTTAAAAGTGTCCTTCGCAAATTTTGTGGTGGCCTTGTTACGTAAATTGGTATTAAAATCAATATACGATTTTAGCCATTTTGATTGCTCAAACTGTAATACTCGATGGGTTTGCATTACCACTAAGCCGTTGGCGATGGCTTGTTTTAAAGTTCTATAGTGTACAATGTATTTTTTTTTATCTTGTAAATTAGGAATTAATTTCGGTAATTTAGCGTTTTCTGTTGGCGGTATGATATTTTCTACTAGAAATGGAAGATCAGAATGTGCATCATGCAACTCAGTCGGATAATGCACATCCACTTCCAAAACGTAGCCATGTAAACTATCATCACCAACAGCCATAATATTTAAATCCAGAATTTCGCGCTCGCTTAACCATCGAAAACCACCATATGGTAATGCTTGTGACATACTATGACCATATAGATTTGTAGCATCAAGGTATGTTATAAATGAAGAAGGTTTTGTTGGGTCATAGTCTGGTAAAAAAATATTATTAGCGATGTGCTTCCTTTCTGTACATTGGCTTATGCCGCCGCGTATACCTTTCTTAAAAAAATGTATCATGTCTATATCAGTTAAGAGCTCTAACTCTACCTTAGTCATACGTAGCATACAATCAAATGATAAACTTGGAAGGGTATAGTAATGTGCCGGATCAAGTTTATCGAATTTTAAACAATTATTCCGAAATTGCTCAAAAACATCACACAATAGCAACACATCTGATTTTAAATACACGTCCGAATAGTCCCCCAAAGTTTTACACCCAAACAAGCGCCATACTTCTTTTGCTCTTCTATAGCTTTCATCGCTAATATGTTCTTCCCGTAAATTATCATAAAATTCATCTTTACTTGGAAGACATGTATTTTCCATTTTTTCTATAGAGTCAATAAAGCTATAGGGAAAAACACCCTTTTGACGCATCAAATTAAATTGGTTGATATTTGAAAAATGTTTCCGCGTTTCAATAAAATCGTCGTCGTTTAAACCGCTGCCTAAATTTTCCAAAGACGTTGACAGAAATTTAAAACTATCAATAAATCGCAACTTTAAATATTTCCTCTTGACTTTTCCACATTTACTATCAAAATAATCGTGCACATAAATGCTTTTGGTAAATGATATGTACTTTTCCTTACTTTGAGCCAAAACACCAATTTTATCCCCATATTTACATAACTCTTTTATAAATAAATGGCTGTCGTAGCCGCTTAAGTTATGAAATATGATAGGGATAAAAGAGGGTAATTTATAATTTAAATTACAAACGGAATGTGCAGCACCAAATCTTTTTGCACCAGTTATGTGACAGTGGTCTCGTACTTTAATCTCACCCTCTTCAAAAGGGCCTTCACATATACCACATATTTTAGCATCATTAAACTCCCTTTTTTCGTCAGGCGTTAACGGTTTCATAGGCTTAATGTCTTTTAAATATGTGTTGTATAGAGCCCTTAAATCACACTCGATACGATCCACAAAGACTTGAGCTGCATTATTCCCCCGAAATAGCTCAAATTTCGAAAGTGAGTCGTCAAAAGAGCATTTAATTAAATAAGCAAAAGAATATGGTTCATGTTTAAAACTTTTTACAGTGTAAGAATTTTGTGGGTTTGGTTGTACCGTTTCAACGGGTTTTAAAACAGATTCGAAATCTGCATAAACCACGAATGGAACGCGTATTTGCTTTTCTATACCCTCGAATTTTAAAATATTTTCCGGCACACTCTTTCCAAATTTATCGATTTTTAAATCCACTGAGGGTGTTTGCGTGAAAATGTGGTTACAATCGTAGCTTTGATGTAAAGTTAAAGCTGACGGTGTACTAAAATAAATGAGGCAACCATCACAGAAATATATTTTATGTTGTTGACAACTAATTTGACTTGAAACTAAACGTGATAAATCCCGAATCCAACAATAATGACTCTTTGAACAAGTCGTATCACAAAAATGTTCACCGCCATCTTTACTACTACAGTCTTTTGTAATTAACAATAAATTTACATGCCTATCCAACTTTTTTGACGCATACCTCAGTGGACCAATAACTTCATGTATTACTTCATTATTTTCATATTTAGATTCCAGACCGTATACGTTATTTGATATGTTGTTCATTTCCTCAAATTTTTTAATGTCACGTAATTTTACTGGAAAATCCATACCTGTTACATTTAGCACTCTAGAAAAATGGGGGTAGGATGTCTTCTGTGAAGTCTCTGCTGTTGGAGGAAACAATGCTGATGTTACAGCCCACGCAAAGCAAAATTCGTCCTGGTTAATCACATTGACGACAGCTCCTTTCTTTTCAATAGAACACGGCAACTTGATGTATGATGAGCCACCCATAGGCATATACTTGTTGATACCAACTTCCAAGTATAAAATTCGCACAAGAGCCCATCCTATAACAAGAAAAATAATATATAAAAATCAGTTTAATATATCGGGTTTTGATTTTTCCATACCTGAATCTTTCTCCTGGAACTCTGTCGCCTGCGTTTTTATTAATTCGGTGAAAGAATGGTAAACGGCATCCAAATCACTTTCTACACTAATTATTTGATTAGCAGTGTTGAAGGATTTTTCACTGAATATTTCTTGTGATGGAAGCATGTACTCGCCAACAGCAGTCATGTTAACTTTTAAAGCATGATGCACACGCAATAAATTATTAACAAGTTCCACCACCTTGGATTTAATGTCTGCAAAGAACATTACGTAATCGGAATGCTCCATATCACTGCTAACCCGATAGGTTGCAATTCTCCTTTTGAAGGCACATTGAACGAGTTGCACACCATGACATACCGGCAAACATGAATTATTTTTATGTTGTTGTGTTCGTTTATGCACCGACATATGATTTATTGGAACATCTACATTACATGTAGCGCAATTAATTAGCGGAATCGTCGATGTATACTCTTCAATTCGGAGCCGTTTTCCTCCAGGCACTTCATTGAATCTCGCCGCACACGATTCTCTTTGATGACGTCTCATATTATAAATATTAGTAAACTTAGAACCGCAATTTTCACAAACATATGCCATGATTTGTCAAATATTAACACATGTACTACCTATACAAGTCAGAGCCAACTGATGAATGAAACTGCCCCATACCTTATATAAAACCATTCAAGGTCACCCCCAACCACGTAACATATCTTCAAGGTCACACACCCAAGGTGACCTTCAACAAAGTCAAGGTCGTCTCGACCAAGGTCAAGGTCACACACACAACCTTGAACACAAGGCCAAAGCACACGTGCACTTTCAAGGTCAATGACAAGGACATGTGGGCGGGGCCAAAGAGGGGTGAAGCAAGGTCAAGGTCAAGGTCGAGGAGTGGGGGGATCGAGCGAATCGGGTTATGTTCACTACTTACGCCCAAATATCAGTTTGGATAAAATCGGAAAAATGTAAAATGTTTAGTACCATATGATATCTAGTAAACTACGATTCCGAAACCCCTTAATACCAATTTTGAAAAAATGTGAATTATGTAAAATTTTCAACTCATCATTGTATCCGCCATATGGAATTTCAAAAAATAATTTTAAACTTTTAATTTAAACTCCCCAGTACCATTTTTTTTTAAAACAATTTTAAATTCGTTATTATTCTTAAAAATTCTTCAAGTCCAGTTTTGAAGAATATTGAGAAATTTTAAATTTTTAGTCCGTCATTTTGGATTTACCATATTGAATATTTTAGAAATCATTGTAATTTCGTAATTTACAGCCTCAAAACCCCCTTATACCAGTTATGGACAAAATCAAAAGATATTAAACTTGTGGTCCTCCATATTGGATACGCCATATAAAATGTTTTTAAAGTAATTTTAAATTCGTTATGCACAACACCGAAAACTACCTTATACCAATTTTGGTGAAAATGGGAAAAAATGAATTTTTGTGTTCTCTACATTATCAGCACTACCTTGGAGTTTACTAAACCAATTTTGGCAAACTAATATGGGACCACCGCAGCAACTTCCTGAACATATTGTAAAGAATTTCATTCAAGTCGGTGGCGCCATTCCACAGTAATCGATGTAAATACATACAAAAACATATTAATCAAATTTAGAATATCTTTTTAGAAGTTGGTTAAAAAGCATTTAATCCTAAAACTTTCATATGTATAAAATAAACAAGCCTCAAAAGGTCTGACACATAATATCAATGTGATTGTGGTCGAAGTCAATCAGTATCGCTCAATTTTTAAAAATGTCGAAACTTGAATTTCGTGCTGTTATATATAAAAAAGGTACGAATGGACGACGTTTACAGTGACTCTTGCCCATCATTTACTACAATAAAAAAACACGAATCGTTGAAAGACGATCTAAATAAAGGAGGAATTGTATCGGTGACAATTCCATAGAATATTAATTTTATCAAAGAAGTTGTTTTGTCTGATCGGCGACCCAAAGCAAAAGAAATTGCTGCACCAAGTAACATTTCGAAAACCACTATTTTGCGGAATCTACACAAACACCTAGGGATGACAAAAATTAGTACAACTTGGGTTCCTCGAATCCAACTTTAGTGAACTCGATCCTTTATATAGTCCTGACCTGGACCCCACCGATTATTTTTGGTTTTCAAGATTGAAAGCAGATTTAAGGAAAAAATTCAACCCCGATGATGAAATTGAATAACCCGTTAACGAGCATTTGGACATTAAAAATCCAGCATATTTTTTTAAATGACATTGAGGCTTTAATTAAACATTGTCAAAAATGTATAGAAATACAAGCGGAGTATATTAAAAAATAGTGATATGTTACTTCTATTTCAATCTTCTATCTAGTTATCCTCTATATTATGTTAAAAATGCATATACTTGACTACGTATGTTTAAAAGTTAGTTGATGACCAATTTTGAATATTGATTATATTTATTATGATAATATATCGCCTTGTTAACCTTGTGTTGAAACTAAATTAGTAATGAAAAAACGAAATAATATCTTGTAAACTAACAATAAGAGATCAAGTCAAAAGTATTCTCACATAGGGAAAAACAAAAATATAATATTTCATAAATCGGCATTTCCAAATTCAATTAATATTTTATTTTAAATTAAAACAAAAACCGACTGTGTTACCGTTAATAATTTTATAACCTTCCAATTATGAAATATTACATTTATTTTCTGATCTGGTATCAATACATTTTTGATAATGTTTAATTAAAGCCTTAATACCATTTAAAAAATAGGCTGGATTTTTAGTGTCAAAATGCTCGTTAACGGTTTATGCAATTTCATCATCAGTGTTGAATTTTTTCCGTAAATCTGCTTTCAATCTTGAAAACAAAGAATTATCATAGGGGTCCAGGTCGGGACTATATAGCGGATGATCGAGTTCGCTGAAGTTGTATTCTCGAGCAATAGCCTCCGAAATCGCAGAGGCTACATAAGGATTCGAGGAAACCACGTTGCACTAATTTTAGTCATCCCTAGGTGTTTATGTAGGACATCGGACAAAACAATTTCTTTGATAAAATTAATATTCTATGGAATTGTCACCGATACAGTTCCCCTTTTATTTAGGTCGTCTTTCAACGATTCACGTTTCCTTCGAAATAACTTTGACCAATTTTTAATTGTAGTAAATGATGGCAAGAGTCGCTGTAAACAGCAACGTTTCTTGATTTGCGTACCTTCTTTGGTAAGAAATTTTATAACAGCACGGAATTCAAGTTTCGACATTTTTAAAATAACGCGACACTGATCGACTATTACAGTCACAGTTGAATTGACTGATACAGCATTAAATGCTTTTTCACCAACTTCTAAAAAAAAGATAGTCTAAATTTGATTACTATGTTTTTTATGTATTCACATTGACGACTGTGGAATGGCACCACCGATTTGAATGAAATTCTTTGAGTTATGTTCAAGAAGTTGTTGCGGTGGTTCCATATTACTTTGACGAAATTGGTTCAGCAAAATCTAGGAGAGCGCTGATAATATGGCGGACAAAAAAATCAATTTTCTCCGATCTTCTCCAAAATTGGTATAAGATAGTTTTCGGGGTTATACATAACGATTCTAAATTACTTTTAAAAAATTTAATATGGCGTATCCAATATGGGAGACTAAAAGTTTAATACCTTAAAATATTTTCTAAAATTGGTATAAAGTGGTTTTTGAGGCTGTAACTTACAAATTTGAAATGATTTTTAAAATATTCAGTATGGCGAATCCAATATGAAGGACTAAAAATTTAAAATTTATCGATATTCTTCAAAACATGCCCTGGGGAGTTTTTGAGAAAAAATAACGAATTTAAAATTGTTTTTAAAAGTTGAATATGGCAGTCTAAAAATTTAATATTTCCGTATTATGTCCTCCGCCTGGGTCATCCGATGGGTGGATTGAGTAGCTCTTCGGGTGGCACTGCCGGTCCCAAGCCCGGATAAAGGAGGAGGGTTACTAGGCGAGGTTAGCTACCTACCTAGTGTAAAAAGAACCAACTGGCTCACAGAACTGAAGTTACAGCCTCGGAAACCGGACGGAACTATCAGATGACGACACACGCTAGGACATTGGAAAATCGAATTGGAAAACGAATTGGCAAAAGAAAACCTAAACACCACACTACACGGATCGCATGCTGGAACATAACGTCGTGGAACGGACGAGATCAAGAGATCATAATAGAAATGAAGAAGCATAACATTGACATTTGCGGGCTCTCTGAGACAAAGAAAAAAGGGCAGGGAACATCAAAATACGGAGAATTCATACTAATATACAGTGGAAAAGCAAAATCAGAAAGAGCGCACTCAGGTGTTGGAATTTTGCTGCACGATAAATATACACAGAGCATCGAAGACATCGAATACATCAACGACAGAATATTAAAAATCTCCCTAAAAATGAACAATACCACAACACACTTGATAAGCACATATGCACCAGACATATCTAAGCCCACAGCAGAAACTGAAAACTTCTACCAGCAACTACAAAACGTCATGGACAACATAAATACTAAACACGAAATTATCATACTCGGAGATCTTAATGCACGGATCGGGAACGATGTCATACCAGGTATAAAGCAAAAGTATAATGAAGCCATAATTAATGAAAACGGCGAAACACTAATAGATTTCTGCGCTAGAAATGAAATGAGGATCAACAACACATACTTCCCACACAAAGACCAGCACAAATACACTTTCAATAACAATCGAGGCCAGCGATCGATGCTAGACTTCATACTCACAAATCGAGTGATAACACCCACACAAGTACTCGACGTCAGAGCCCTAACATCCGCTAACCTGGGGACTGATCACAACCTTGTTCTATGCAAGATACTACTAAAACGTCCACAACAAAAGAGAAAACCACCACAGTTCATCGAAAAGTACAATTTGGAGTCCCTAACAACGGAGAGCATAAAACTCCTCTACGAGAACAGGATTACTAACAAATTAAAAGAGAAAGATTTAAAACCAGAATGGGGAGTAGAAGAGAGCTGGCAAAATATTGCGAAATGCATCAACGAAGCAGCGGAGGAAGCGATTGGAAAGCGTAAAATTAATGTAAACGCGACAAACCACACCAAACCGTGGTTTTGTCAAGAGGTAAAAGAACTCTCTGAATCAAAACGGAAATGTTACCTAATATACAAAAGCGCACCGTCGGAAGAAACTCACGCAGAATATGTCCAAGTAAGAAACACAGTAAACGCACGAATAAGATCAATCAAAAGAGAACATTGGGCTAATTTTACCAGCGACATGGACCACGACTTGTATGGCGCTCAAAGGAAAATATGGAAAATGCTTCGGAACAGAAAAAAACAAGTTAACGAGTTCGTGCAGACCAAAGGAGTACCAATAGGGACATGGCAACAGTATTATAAAGAGCTTTACGATGCTGAAGAAATGCCGAATATAAATGAATACGAAACAGATATAATTGGAACTGTCACCGACGAAGAGGTAGAAGCAAAACTCAAGAAATTGAAAAACAGAAAATCACCCGGGCCGGACGGCATCCCCAACGAGCTTTTAAAATATGGAGGCCCCGAACTGGCAAGGAAACTATCGCAACTATTTAACAAAATCTTGGACGAAACGGAAACACCAGACGAATGGCATAATAGCATCACCATACCTATATTTAAGAAAGGACTAAAAACCTGCCCACAAAACTATAGAGGAATAACTCTCTTAAACACAGTAATGAAACTTTTCACGAGTATTCTCAAGGACAAACTGGAAACACAAATTAAGAATGCTGAGGAACAACAGGGCTTCACAAAGGGACGGTCAATAACAGACGCAGTGTTTATAATAAAACAAATAAAAGAAAAGGCTACAGAGTACAGTATGCCAGCGTATATCTGCTTCATTGACCTAACAATGGCGTTTGACAGAGTCCGATTGGGAGACATTCTACATATATTAATGGAAAATAAGGCACCAGCGAACATAACGAAGATAATCCATAACCTAAATAACAATAACGTAACAAAGGTCAAAGCAGGAGATCAATTCACTGAAAATATCCCAACACTGGGAGGAATTAGACAGGGTGACAGTCTGAGTCCTTTTTTGTTTAATCTCCTCATGAATAAAATCATAAACAAGGTAACATGTCTCAATCTCGGATACAGACTGGGCAACAAAAGAGTGGGTTTGGTGTGCTACGCCGATGATGTAGCAATTATTGCTGAATCAGAAAACGATCTACAGAGACAACTCTTCCAGTTTTTCCAAGTAAGCCGCCAACTCAATATGAACATTTCTATCAGCAAAACCAAATGCATGACAATCACAAAGGATCCACTCAGATGTAAGCTGGTGGTGGAGGACAATCCCATAGAGCAGGTGATGCAATTCAAATACCTAGGCATAGACATATCAAGCACCCACGACCCAGTTAAAGACCTAAGGAGCCAGATTAACAAAGCATCCGCACTATCAGGATGCCTACGAGATATAGTTTGGTCAAACTCGTACATGCGCAAAGATAGCAAAATTAGAATCTACAAGACTTGTATCAGACCCATCATGACATACGGCACGGAAGTCCGTGAGGACACTAACAAGACGAAACACATGCTAAGGGTGGCCGAAATGAAAACACTGAGAACAATAGTGGGGAAAACAAGAAGAGACAGAGTAAGAAACACAGATATCAGAGAACAATGCGGGATACAAGACATTGTGAGATGGGGAAGACAACGTAAGAGGCAGTGGTACAACCATGTAAGACGGATGGACGAGAACAGACTTCCGAAAATAGTCCTAGAAAATAACCCGCCCGGCTCAAGACCTCCCGGGAGGCCCCCTAAAAGGTGGAAAGATAGTTGGCAATCTACCTCTCAGGAAAAGATGCAGAGGCAGCTTCAGAATTAACAGATCGACAGATCTCCAAGAAGTAGAAGAAGAGAAGTATTATGTCCAAACTTGGTACTGGGGAGTCTTCAATGGTGTAGAATAAAAGTTTAAGATTATTTTTTGAAATTTCATATGGCGTAAAATTTTACATTATTCACATTTTTTTTTAAAGTGGTATTAAGGGGTTTCCAAATCGTAGTTTACGAATTTGTTGATTTTTAAAAATTATATACGGCAGATAAAATATGGGGGAATAAACATTTTACATTTTTCTGATTTAATCCAAATTGATATTGGGGGTTCTTGGGGCGTATATTGCAGATGTCTCAAGGCCTATGCATATAGGTATTTGGGAGTTTTTGTAGGCTTTGGTTACGAATCTAAAATTAATTTCTTAAAATTCAAAATACCAAATTTACTATAGCGCACTAAATATTTGTTGGATTCAATTTCATTTAAAAATGATATTTGGAGAATTCTCAGAATCAAAAGGCAAAAATAATATTTGTTGGAAGAGTTGTTGAGTTAAAAAGACAAGGTGTAAAGCAATGCATGTATAGCAAAAATTTAGATTTTTCGTCGACTTGTACAGATCTTATGATGTCTAAAACAGGCATGCACTTTGATGTTACTGCGAAATTAAACCCCTTGCTTGCAAGTCGACGAAAACCATTCCGACGAGTTTAGGTGGAAAATAAAATCAACTTTGGAAGACAAGGAAAATCCAGTTCAAAATCTCTCCAAGCTAGAAGCATCAGACTTAAAAAAACTTCGTAAGGATGAATTCATAAAGATTTTACCAGCGCACAAGGGAAATGCAACGGTTATAATGGACGTCGTAACGTACGACCAAAAAATCGAAGATCCTGGAAAAAGGAAAAATAGACAATTAGCTCGTGACCCTACATATTTCGTGAACATTATTAGTATTATCAATCTAGAGCCAGATGACAGACTAATAACCTTTGATGTGAAAAGTTTGTATACTAATGTACCATTAGGGGAATCACTAGACATAATCAAACTAGACTTTCAAGTGATACTACTTTATCTGATCGAACCACGTTATCACTGGACGGGGTGATGCACCTATTAGAGTGTTGCCTGCGTAGTGCTTACTTTCAAGTAAAGGACAAGTTCTACTCTCAGGACGACAGACTTCCGGTGGGTTCTTCACTCTCTCCAGTCGTCGCCAATATATATATATATATATATATATATATATATATATATATATATATATATATATATATATATATATATATATGGAATGGCTTGAAACGCATGCCATAGAAACGGCAACAGTAAAACCGAAAGTCTGATTGAGATATGTCGATGATACCTTCATGGTACGGAAGGGCAATGATCAAGAACTTAATGATTTCTTCAAACATCTAAATACCATTCGACCTACAATTAAGTTTACCATGGAAAAAGAGGTAAATGATCAATTGCCCTTCCTAGATGTCATGGTGAACCGTTCAAACGAAACTATTAAAACCTCAGTATATGGAAAGCCAACACATATTGGACAATATCTTAATCATAGTTCTAATCATTCTGTTGTAACAAAACGGGGAATTATACGCAACCTCTATAATCGCGCTATATCTATATGCAATAACGCCAATCCATTGGAAAAAGAGGTAGCAAATATTAAATCCGATTTACAACAGAATGGTTATCCTTTAAAACTAATTGACGATGTTATAAATAACTTTAGAACAACAATGCTCAGCGGAGAATTATCCATCGTCGTCGATTAAAATTACCAATCCAACAAGTATTCGATTAAAAATAATCCATTCAACTAGGACGAAGCTGACAGTAAAAATATGCTAAGTATATAAGTAAAAGTAAAATTATTAAATTCATTGCTAATTTATTTTTTACCCTTGAAGTTTCGAAGTTTATTTTAATTTTTTTATTCATTTATATGCAATGGGTGAATAAACCAACTTTTTAATTTTAGTGTATAGTGTTGTAGGTGTAAACACACTTAGAACCTATAAACTAATTTGTATCATTTAAGCTAAGTTAGTTGATTCAGGTCAAGAACGCTAGTATGTCATGTTTCAGAAACTCTGATATAAATTCGTATTATTGGAAGTAAAAGACATAGTTCAGTAATTATTCGGACACACCGATTTTCCACTGATTTTTTGCATACCTTCTATTTCGGGCGTTAGAACATGAATCCGGTCGCAAATAGTTTTCCCAAAATTTTTTTTTTCTTTTCAGCTGTCACTTTTGTGTATTTTCTGACCTATTCTGTTACAATTTGTCACATTCACTAAAATATATATGAACATTCTGAACTATAAAACATTTTTCTTAAATCTAAACAATTACCATCATGAGATAATCAACGCGCATTGTTGCCGAATGTTTTCCTATAAAATTGTACCGGTTCTGCATTTAGGCACTTCTTACTCCTTTTGTTCAAAAATCCTTTTTTAAATAAAAGATTGAATGCTTTTTCAAAACGTATTGATAGAAACAAAATATTTGTGACGTCACAAAGGGTACATTAGGCAGAATTGTAAATTAGTGAATAGGCATAAAATAATTTCCCTTCATAAATTAGCCGTTTTTCAAAGCCTTGCAGTTTGCAACATTAGGGATAGTGTTGCTTTAGCGCTTTATCTGTTAACTTGTAGAAAATAGAGCAAATAAAAAACGCAAAGAACTTAACAAACATAAAGTTGGAAAAAATAACCAGAACTAACATTAACCATCCCTTAGAATAACTTGAAGAACATTTACCAACTCCCAGTAAGTCAAAGGGTGTTCCACCTCCCCGTGAAAAAAATTAACACCTACTTTATTAATTTAAAAATATTGTTAATAGTCCCATAAAGTTGTCGACAAAGTTGGACAAAATGTTTAAATACATTACCTATTGAAATATAATTAAGGAGCTATATTTTTCATAATTATCATAACCGGTCATTGTAAATGCAAAATAAATAAAAAGTAAAATAAAAACACCTACGTAACAAAAATATTTCATAAATAATAACAATCTGACAAATTTGTGAAGTTTTGGATATTTGTTTTTTGTTTCTCAGAAATGGGTCGTGGCCTATTGTTACAACTAAAGTAAATTATTGAAAATATCGAATTATGACTGTGTTTTTTAGAATCGAGATACCAAACGTGACGAAATCACTTTTAGAGGCTCTAAAATTGTGTGTAAGGCGGGTCTTATACAAAATAGCTTTTTTTTGAAGTCTTGGTTAGTTTAGTTCAGGTCAGTTAAGGTCAGTTCAGGTTTGATCTTAGTTTTTAGACCAACGTAGCTTGCCAAAGGATCTGTTTATGTTTGGTTTCCTGATTTTGCACATTCTATACTACAATACTGGAATGACATAATTAATTATTATTTAACTACCAAGTTTTCCATCGCAATGTCTCAATGAAACGTAAAATCCACGTTAACATGGCAATATCACATATAAATTTCGTGTTTCTGTCTAAATTGTTGACATGCCTAAAAATAAATTTTTATGGAAATTTCACTTTTTCCTGCAATTATTTATGTAAGTTTCGTTTAAAAAAATTATTTAATATTTATGTTTTGTGAATTTGACTAAAAATCGCAATATTTAAAAGTAGAGACCGAGAAATACCAGTTATATGTGTGTAAGTGAATTTTTTTTTTGGGAAAAACATGCCGGATTCGTACTGTATGACCGAAAAATAAAGAGTAAGTAAAAACAGCGAAAAATCCGGTGCTTCTACTATTCCGAATAATTACCCATAGTTTAATAGTTCTCCATATTTTAATGGCAAAGCAGGATAAATACACCACAGGCGACGAGTCCGGGAAAAGGGACCCACAAACATTAGAAAAAGTTAGAGAAAGTTGAATCTTGGTCGTGTTTACGAGTCCAGTAGTCGGAACTTTGAGAAAGTCAGTAACTGTCAAGTGTTATGTCTAGACAAGTCAAGTTTGTATATTAAAATGACATTTACAAAATGGTTTTAATCGATAACATAGAGCAGTTTAATTCGAAAGAAATCGTAATAAAGTCTGGTATTAAATGATTGGAGAAATTGTTCAAATGTGATGATATCGAGTCAGAAGAAGAGAAGGTATCATTTTTATTACCTTAATAGGGGGGAAAAGCAATACAAAGAATAGTTAGATGAGTTTAAAAATGCATGTTAAGAACAATGTGAAGATATTAAATCTGCAGTTAGTTTGCCAAAAGTAAAATGCTATTTAGATGATATTTTGATAAACGTTACAACAATTGAAGAGTGTCATGAAAATGCGATTAATGTTATAAACAGATTAAATAATTTTTATATAAAACTAAATTAAAATAAACCTAAATTTTATGAAAAATCTATTGAATCTCTAGGACAAAAAATTGATTTTGAAGGAATCCATCTAACGAATGAAAAAATGAAGTCCTATTTAGAATTACTGATAATATTATGAAAAATTTATTCATATTTTGTCACATAAGCTTAAACCATTGTACAACCTTTGTAAAAGTGGTAATAACTTTAAATGAATTAAGATATGTGAAGAATCTTTTCAGCTTAGAAAATAACTGTTACCATCTAATGATGCATTTTGATCCTACCAAATCTTTATTATTTGCGATTCGAGTGGTTATGGAGTAGGTGTGCTATTGAATCATAAAATAAATGGGATTGATAAACCTGTTATTTGCGCTAAGTACCTTATTTTATGTGGAACAAAAGTACTTAAATCTGAAAAGAGAAAGTCTAGTTATCATTTTTGGTTTGAAAAAGTTTCATAAATATGTTTTTGGAAGAAAATTTACATTGTTGTTAGAACACCAACCGTTGCAGTTTATATTTTGTAAATATAAAAATATTCCTGTAATTGCTGATACATGTATTAAACTATGTGCATATGATTATGATAGTAGGTATAAAAGCGGTAGTGATATTTTAAATGCTGATGGTTTGTCACCCTTACGTATGGTTAGCAAAACTGAAATTCCAGATGCACTTTTTTTATTTAATTTAAGTCAAAATGTACCTTTAGATTCAAGTGTTGTTGCGTCTGTTACTAAAAAAATATTATTTTATTTAAAGTTACTGATTTAACCTTAAGAAGATGGCCAAACACTATTATTGATAATACTATGAAATTTTATTTTAAAAAGAGGTTCAAACTTTCTATTGAGAATAGTGGTTTATTAGTAGGAAATTAAGTTACTTCCCTGGCCTAACGCACCTAATAATATTTATAGAGTGAATATAGATTTCCTCCATAAACACAATTATAGTTTTTTAATTCTAGTAGACAATATATCTAAGTGTATAGATGTAAAAATGATGGATGAAAGTAAAAACGCGAAAGAAACTGTATTAAAATTAAAATAATTTTTTTCTATTTTTGGATTACCTGTTGAAATAGTGTCAGATAATAGTCCACCATTTAGTTCATTAGAACTTAAGACCTTTTGTCAGTTAAATGGAATTAAACCAATCAAAACTTCACCTTATCATCTAGAAGGTAATGCTGTTACAGAAAAGGATGTTCAAACAGTTAAAAAATTATTTAGAAAAGTGTCTTTTCTTGAAACGGGAAAAAAGTTAAATAACAATACTTAGTCGTTTAGAGAACACTTTGTGTACAGAAGTACACCATCTACTTCAACTAGTCTCTCACCTGTGTTGTTAAAAATTCGTCCGCAAACTAAATATGATGTGATTAAACCACCTTAAATAAATAACCAAAGCTTAAATCTGACATTATACAAAAAGTTAAGTTATACTCTGTAAATGAAGTTGTGTTTATAAAAAATATTCATACTAAATTATGACAAAAAGAGAAAATTGTAAAAGTTGTGAACCATTCTACTTACCTTGTTCAAATTGGTTCTCACATTAAATTTATGCGTGCAAACGATATTTTGCAGGGCTCCACATAATGAAGTATTACACCGGGTAGTAGTTTACTGATTTTAGTTCTAAAAATAATTTATGTCCATCTAAGTTTTTTCAAACTCCAGTTGTATCATCTAAGTTAACAATAAGAGGTTATGGAAGTATCAGCAAATGCCTTATAAAATTTTTCACCAAAGAATAACACTGGTACTCCCTAAATGTCTAGATCAGGTAAAATGATTAATCCATCTATAAATGTAGATTTATAGACTTACTTAAAGCAGGAGAGAAAAATGGTGTATACTGTTGTAGGTTTAAACATACTCAGAACCTACAAATTAATCCGTATCATGTTAACTAAATTAGTTCAGGTCAATAATACTAGTGTATCACGTGTCAGAAACTTCAATATAAAATTGTATTTTAAGTAGTAAAATATATAATTCAACAGTTCTTAAAGCTAACTTCGCCCGATTGTGTAGCAATTAGAAAACAGGTTATAATTTGCATGCATTCGACAAACAAGAATATTGATTCAAAAATAAGGCCCTCATAGAAAAGATACTTTGGAATTAAAAAGAGTAAATCAAGGTTTGCACTCTATTAGCTAATCTATGCACATAATAAAAATAATTATTGTTCTATTTCTTCTACCAACGAAAATAAAAAGTTTCTTACCATTAGCATACTGCCCTTTAATAGAGTTTACATTTAAGACAATTAATATTACTATAAATAAATAATTTATTGATATCATTTAAAAAGTGGAAAAAAATGAGTACACTTAAAAAACTACTGCGGAAATTTACAAACCACGTCTTATTATAAATCTAATTTCTGAATATATCAGTTATTGGACCACGATACATCTGCAGAGGTTAAACAATTTTATATGCTTGTTTTGACCTTGGAAAAACAAATGATGTATATACAGGGTAGTTCATTACTAGTACAGGTAATATTTATTCTTCTTCAGTATCGATATAGCAAAAAAAAACTTTATAAAATAGAGGTTTTAAAATGTTAACTATTAAGTACTTGTTCAAAAAGCTTTTTTTGGATATCCTTATACTCTGAAAGTTTGTTTCAAATAATATCCATAGAATGTATATTTTTAGTGAAAATAGCTTAAAAAGGTAGTAAAGGGTGTTTTTTATAGAGGTATAAAACTTTAAGTTGGCAACACTTTTTTAACTGGCGGCCATTTTGTCAGTTGTCAAGTGATTTATGTTTAGTTTGGTTTGGCATTTCAACATGAATAGACTGATGCCTGAACAACGCTTCCAAATTGAGCAAATTTATTTTGAAAATCATGGTTCTGTTCGAAATACGTATCGCGCACTACGTCCATTTTACGATCAATATAATCGTCCATCAGAGCAATTAATTCGATTAACTATGGAACGTTTTCACACCACGTTTATTCTAAAAGATAATACGCACCCACAGAGACGTCGTACAGTGCGTACAGAAGAAGTCATTGCTGCTGTAGAGCGTAGCGTAGAGGAAGACCCGAATCAGTCTATCCGCTATCGTGCACAGGAATTGGATATGTGTCCATTCACTTTATGGAAGATTTTGCGGAAAGATGTTGGTTTGCGTGCTTACAAAATCCAACTCGTGCAAGAATTGAAGCTACACGATCACCTAGCAAGGCGTAGATTCGGTGAATGGGCCCAAAACAAGATTGCCGTTGATCCCGATTTTCATAAGCGAATTTTGTTTAGCGATGAAGCTCACTTTTGTTTGAATGGATACGTCAATAAACAAAACTGTAGTATTTGGAGTGATGATAATCCTCAAGTGTATGTTGAGACACCGTTACATCCAGAAAAACTGACTGTTTGGTGTGCTTTATGGGCTGGTGGAATCATTGGTCCGTACTTCTTTAAAAACGATGCTGGTCAGAACGTTACAGCCAATGGTGACCGCTATAGAGCCATGATTACTGACTTTTTCGTTCATCAATTGAACAACCATGATGTGCAGGAGCCGTGGTTTCAACAAGACGGCGCAACATGTCACACAGCTCGTGCCACAATTGATTTATTGAAGGAAACGTTTGGTAACCGCATAGTTTCACGTTTCGGACCCGTGAATTGGCCTCCAAGATCGTGCGACTTAACGCCGCTAGACTATTTTCTGTGGGGATATGTGAAGTCGCTAGTCTACGCCGATAAGCCCGAAACGATTGATCACTTGGAGGACAACATTCGCCGCGTTATTGCCGATATACGGCCACAAATGTTGGAAAAAGGCATCGAAAATTGGACCTCCAGATTAGACTACGTCCGAGCCAGCCGTGGCGATCATATGCCAGAAGTCATATTTAAATTATAATGCCAGAAGGTTATCTTTCGAATAAAGCAAATTTCATGTCAATTTAAAAAATTCATCTTTGTTTTATTCCATTTAAAAGTTCTATACCTCTATAAAAAACACCCTTTATAATGCAGTGCTTGATTTGGTGATTAAAAGTTTTCATGACGCTGATGCCATCCTATGGCTCATTTTTGAGATACAGGTGGTATGTTGGCCTAGCCGACGATTTACGTAACACACTTTGAGTTGAATAATTCGGGAACTAAGCATTCTGGAGTAATAGTTTTAATACAAAGGTTGCAAATAATTAAATGGAGCACGTCATTGTAACTTTGATATTGACCTTGAGAGTGAAAGAGTCTTACTCTTTCGGATAACGTGCGACGATCTTTACAACGGAAATTTATGCCAATTCTACACTATGGCCATCTCTATGAAAGGAACATAAACAGAAATAGGGTAATAAATATATGCTCAGACAGTAGGGTTGCGATAATGGCATTGAAATCCAGCATTGTAACTTCGCGACTGGTGTCTGAGTGCAAGGATATACTGAACAGTCATCAAAATCAACAAATCTGAGACATGCCTCAAGTTGAAAAAAGTGACATTTACGGTAGTTTCAAAACAAGGATCCTCATATTTTATTGTAGATACAGAAAGTCTGGAAAATTCCGCATTCAACGGTTTAAATAACTTAATGGGTCATATGTCATCAGTTGAAAGACGAATCTGCTTTTCCCGTGAATATGCAAGAAACTAACCTATAAATCTATTATCAAGTATTGTGGAGACCAACTTTACATATAAAAGTTGTTGAAAATTAAACGTGGCATTCTACAGGGACCTTGAAGTTTACTTACATTTGACTTTCAAATTGCCTCTAGACAGCATTTAATCCATTATGTTACATACACCTTTAGAGGCAGAAGTTCCATTTTTTAAAAACCTCATAAACATTTCTAACCTCCTGGTGTTACATTAGGCCAGCGGAATTAGCATCTGGAAAAAATTTATTTTTTCTGACTACGTAGAAACCTTCAGAACGATAATAGTAATTGTGTAGTATCTTATGTCTCATTTTCTTTTTTGGGGAAAATTTTTTATCTAACAATTAAGATGTGAAAAAACGGTTTTTTCGAGTTCGAGGAAAAGCTATTACTTTTCAGTAGAAAAGTTTCAAACAAAAGTTGTGCGCTTTGAAAATATTTAAAAAACGATCGAAATCGGATAATTTGTTTGTTAGTTATTGCAAAAAAACCTGCTAAAATGGCTGTTTTTTCAATTGTTTATAAACAATAGAAAAATATATTGCACTAACTTTATACTAAACTGAAAGGAGCCTCTTATTGCATACAACAGGTGTGCAAAATTTCAAGTAAAAATATTCAATAGTTTTTTGGAGAGTGAATTTGTTTATAACATTTTATGTTTATTTTGATTGTTTATTCTCAGTAATCTAGAGATTATACAGTGATCTGCGGATGCGCAAATGAAAGCTCGAGACTTATATTAATAATAATAAAAAAAACCAAATTAATTGTTGATTTTAAATTGTTGAAACAGATAAACAAAGTTGTGGTTGGTTTTTCGTTATAAACAAATAGAATAACTCTTCGACATATTGAAATGCCGATAAGTGGACGTAATAGGTGAGATTTTGGTACACCACCAGAAGCTGAGGTAGAGTTTTTTTTCAAAAAATCGCTGCTGCGTTGTTTATTATTAAGGGATTACTTAAGTAGGAACTCATAAGAAGATGGTTAAACTATTGTATCCAGCAGTTTTCAATTATTTCAAAATTGTTGATATTGCAAAAGTTTAAAGTTGCACCTGCTCCAAGAGTCAGAAAGTGAGCAGTGGAGGGGAATGTTCTTTCATCCTGCGGCGCGCGGAAAAACTGTGACTCGGACGCTTCACATTCGTTTCGCCGAAAAAAATTGGATTATCTCGGCGAATATTGGTCGTAGAATCTTTATTTTGTTTAATCTGTAGTTTCTCGACTAGATATGAACAATGGGTGATATGTTTTTGTAATCAAATTATTGTTAAACATTGCATAGCATAGCAATAAATAAATTGTTGTACGTGCTTTTCAAGTTGCGAAAAAAAATGTTATAGTGGTTAGCAGTTCACTACTAATTAGGAATATTAAAAATCAGATTGATTTTTAATGTACCATTAATATTTATGGAGTTATAGCATGAAACAAATTGCTACTGTCATTTGCCGCCAAATTATTGGTTGTACAAGAAAAACTCATGTTAACTTTTTTCTTTATTTTATTGGAAGAACATTTTTCACATACAAAATTTTTTGCTAACATACATATTTTTTGTTTAAATATATACAAAATATTTATTCCATTCTCCGTTTCTTAGACATCGATCAACACTCATTTTCGAAACTCTTATTGGTTTTATTATTATCATTACAATTATCATCATCATTATCACTCTTATCTCATCATCATCATCACTCTCATCATTGACATAATTACCATCATCATTAACATCGTTATTATAATCATAATCATAATTATTTTCTCCCCTGTTACTTTTATTGTCTTTGAAAGTAATATTACAATAATCCTCGATTGGATAATTGCTTACAATATAATCGTCAAAGAAGTTTATTCTGTATCTCGAAAAATAATAATGCTATCAATAAATGTTGCTATTTATTTCATGCTATATCTCGATAAATATTAATGGTACATTAAAAATCAATCTAATTTTTAATATTCCTAATTAATAGTATACTGTTGATCACAGTAACTATTTTTTCGCAATTTTAAAAACACGTAAGTACGGTAAAATTATAATTATGCATAAAATGAATAAAAGTGCAACAATTTGTGTACAAATGTTTAACAATAATTTGATTACAAAAACATATTATTCATTGTTCGAATTTGAAGCGTCCGAATCACGTTTTTTTTTTCGCGCGTCGCAGGCTGAAAGAACGCCCCCTTCCACTTCTCTCTTTTTGACTCTCAGAGTAGGTGCATTTTTAAACTATTGCTACATCAACAATTTTGAAATAATTGAGTTGAAAACTGCTACATACAACAGTTTAACCACCTCCCTATGAGTTCCTACTTAAATAATCCCTTAATGTTAATAAAAACTCCTCAGCGATTTTTTGAAAAAAATCTTCTAGTGGTCGTACACATTTTTTTTCAAAATGTGCGTCAAAATCTCAGTTATCGTTTTCAACTTATCGGCATTTCGATATCAACAATTGTCGAAGAGTTATTTTATTTGTTTAACACGGAAAAGCGAACCCCAATTTTGTTTATCTGTTTCAACAATTTAAGATCAACAATTCATTTCGTTCTTTTTTATTATTGTTAGTATAAGTCTGGAACTTTTATTTGCGTTCCCACAGACCACTGTATGACCTCTAGATCCCTGAGAATAAACAATCAGAAAACCATAAAAATTTATAAACAAATTTACTCTGAATATTTTTACTTGAAATTTTGCACATTTGTTGTATGCAACAAGAGGCTCTTTTAGTTGCAGTATGAAGTTAAAATAATATATTTTTCTATTGTTTATAAACAATTGAAAAAACAACCATTTTAGCAGGTTTTTTGCAATAACTAAGAAACAAATTATCCGAATTGAAGGAACCTTAGCTCATTTTGTAGGTATTTTCAATACATACAACTTTTGTTTAAAAATTTTTTACTGAAAAACAATGGCTTCTTCTAGAACTCGAAAAAACTGCTTTTCACATCTTAATTGTTAAACAAAAAATTTTCTAAAAAAAAAAATGAGACATAAGATACTACATAATTACTATTATCATTCTGAAGGCTTTTATGTAATCAGAAGTCTACTAACAATAAATATCAAAAGCACTTTATATGAGGCCAACTCTGCCAGCCTGCATTGCCGTGGGTCTATTTGATTTTTTTTCTAAAAACATTATAGATTACTTTTTCCTTCTCTATATTAATAATTTGCAATAAGAGAGCAACAACTTATAATGTGGGTATTTTCTATAATAGGTAAAATAAGATTGTGCCAATTATTGACAGAGCATTTTGAATTGACAAAAATATAAGCGACTTATTTGTGAGCGGGAAAGATGGAACCACACGTGTGTAGTAACAGTTTTTGTATACAGCTATGAAGAAATTTGTGCCAGGTGATAAAGGACTGGAATGCGATGAAATAAATCATGTTAGGTCAAGAATAGTTTACTTTTATTTGTATTCTTGCGTATTTTAATTGGGTTTTAAATTTTTTTGTGATGTAAAAAGTAATCATTTCTTTTAATTTTAAAAAAATTGAAAAACCCGATATGTTCCAGAGTACTCTTTTTTTCTAACAAGATGGAGCGCTGCCATACTACGCTGCGCCTGTCTGTGCTTAATTAAATGCGGTTTTTCTGAATCGTTGTAAAAGCAAAAGAGGGACAATTGAGTGGCCAGGCAGAACACCAGATTTTACCACCCTTGATTATTTCTTGTAGAGATACTTAAAAACTAAAATATACTTGACCCAACCCGACAAATTAGAAGCCCTAAAAGTTCGAATATGCCAAGAAATACTAAACCCTAGATGTAATTGACAATGTTCAAAAAAACTTTATTCATCGACTTGGTTATTACCACATTATTAACGGGGCTTAGTTTGAACATTAGATTTAAATGGCACCAATGATTCTGAAATGGGGTTTACAATTGAAAAAAAAATCGATGGTGTCACAGATACTTCTTGAGTTAGTGTGTTTTTCGATATCATAAAAAAAAACTAAAAACTCTAAACTAAAAATAAAATTCGACGTGTCCAAAAATTTTTCCAAACAGGTACCCCTTTTAGTATATATTGAATTTATTTGCCACTTTACGAAAGCACTGTATATATACAGTGAGGAAGTAAAATCTGGAATAAATACATTGTTTAAAAAATGCAGGGTCTTTTAAATATCATATAGACACGTCGACTTTAATCTTTTTAAATAATGACCCTCAATTTTTTGTGTAAAATTTTTTTCTGTTACATGTTTTATACCAAAAGATAATTGTTTTCAATTTATCTACAGCTAAAACTCAAACTGAAGTAATGTCAAAAATAAATATTCATTTTTTAAATGTTGAAAATACCTCTCCCTATCGGTTAATTGGCAGTAACCTAAGGGATTTATAAATTCATTTTGAACATTTATAACTACTTCTATAGTAAGTATTTCATCAATAATCCGATTATTTAAGTCTTCTATATCGATTGGCTTAGTTTGGAAAACTTTCCCTTTAAGCTACAATAAGTCAAGAGGGTTTAAGTTTGGAGATCTTGGTTGCCACTCAGTAGGTCCTCTTGGTGAAATTGGCGGATTAGAATATCTTTCTTGAAAAAACTGACACACTTCTGGAGTTTCTACCTTATCGCCTTATTCTCTCATCATAAGAATTTCGAAACTTAATAACTAAAATTAAGTTAAAGAAAAGAATATATATTTTATATAGACATTGTTTTCTACGAATGTAGCTTTTGGTTCTTTACAGCTTTACTGACGAGACGATTAGGTAGTCGAAACTCACACGGAGAGGGAGCCACAATTGTATTTGCATGAAATAAACTGTATATATATATATATATATATATATATATATATATATATATATATATATATATATATGGATATGTAATAAAAAAAACCTTCAGAATTTTGCAGGTAGTCTAAAAGTGTACAAAAAATGGGGGTCGCAATTTAAAAAGCACACATTCTTTCTAGTCACTCTATTTGATTTAATATAATGAAAACAAGTCCTACCAAAAAACAATGTCGACGTGTTTGAACTATTTTCAAAAAAAAAAAACAGCGTTTTGTTTTTTAAGCAATAAATTCATTAAAGACTTTATGTCATCATTGTACATATGTTTTGTCTTTATTTCTTAAAAATTCCTTTTTAATAAAAAAGACCTTTTTCAATTAACAACATAGGTTTACAAAAAAAAAGTGGATGCCTATTTGACCAAATCATCTTATTCCTATGTAATTAGACGCTCTGAATCCAAATCTGAGGTTCGATAACTTCTATCACGCCAGGTTTAAGGCCATTTTAAAGTCAAATGGAGTAAAATTCACTAAATAAATCTGAAGAAGTAGATATGTACGTTTTTGACGTTACTAAAGCCAAATTCGTGGTTTGTTTAATCCCCCAAGGTCAGCCAGAGGCCATTTCAGGGTCAGTTTAAGATCAAATTGCGACAAATCTCTTAAATAGATCTGTAAAAGAAGATGTATAGACTTTTGAGGGTACTGAATCTGAATTCGTGGTTTATTTAACACTTCAAGATTAAGCAGATGTCATTTCAAAGTCATTTCAAGATAAAATTGAAAAAAAAGTTCACTAAATAAATCTGTAAAAAAGAAAACACACGCGCAGCTAGATCGATATTCGTTACACAGCAGAAAAGCAAGCGGATCGAGTTTTTAGCCGAAATTCAACCGCCCAAAATCACGTATCCCATGCAGGCACGTAAAAAGAGCAAATTTTCAAGGCGAAACCCAAGCTGCTAAAACCACATACTAGCGAAGCAAGTTTTTATAGGTGTATAACACAAACACCAAATTCATGCTGTGCCTGGGGTATATGGTTTTCTGAAAGCTTGAGTTTTATTTCATACACTCATAAATTCTTGCTTTTTGCCGTTGTCTGCTGCGTAACGGGCATTGATCTTGCTGCGCGTAGGATATGTGGTTATGAGAGCTTATGTTTTGGCATATTTATAAAAACTTTTGAGTGTCGCTTTAAAAACTCGATCCACTCGCTTGTCTGCTGTGTAATGGATATCAATCTAGCTGTGCGTGGGTTATGTGAGTTTGGGAGATTGGGTTTTGGATTACTATTTCATAATAACTAATTTCGCTTGCATATCTGCTATGTAACGGACATCAATCCAGCTATGCGTGGAGTACGAGGTTTTGGGGGCTTGATTTTCGGCTCAAAAAGTTGATCCGCTTTCCTGTCTGCTATGTAACGGATATAAATCTAGCTGCGCATGGGCTCTCTTCTTTTACAGATTTAATTAGTGGATTTTTCCTAATTGACCTTGAAACTACCTTGAAATGGCCTCTAGTTAACCGAATTCAGACTTAGCGGCCTCCAAAGTCTACCTATCTTCTTGTACATATCTGTTTAGTACATTTATATTCAGTGATCCAAAAAACTTATATATCTTCTTTTTCAGATTTTTTTAGTGAATTCTTGTCAATTGGACCTTGAAATGACCTCTGGTTAATCTTTGGGGATTAAACAAACCACAAATTCAGATTCAGCGACCCTCAAAACTTACATTTTTTTCGAATTTATATAGTGGATTCTTGTCAGTTTAACCTTGTAGTGACCTCTAGTCAATCTTCAGGGATTAAACAAACAATGAATTCTTATTCAGAGACTTCAAAAACGTACGAACCTGCTTCTTCAGATTTATGTAGTAAATTTTACTCCATTTGACCTTGAAATGACATTCAACCTGACGTAATAGAATTTATCGGGCCTCAGGTTTGAATTTAGGGCGTCCAATTACATAAGAATAAAATGGTCTGGTCATATAGGTATCCACTTTTTCAAGTCAAGTTTTATTGAAAGCATTGCCATCTTAAATTTTTATATCTTTGTCTCGTTGTTTTTGTAGCAAATTTCATTAAATCAAGTTTAATGAGGAGCATTGTATGCTTTGCACAACATTGAATTAAGCAATACAGGTTATTATTATCGAATGAAAAGATTTTACATTAAAGTATCCAGCTTGTATTAAAAATATTTTTATTGATTCCATGTCGATACATAATACCAGAGATTAGGCACATATAGATAATATTACTAAGCGAGTGGCCATACAATATCTTCAATCCATTTTATATAATAAGAAACTCGAGTATGAATGATAGGGATACTTGAATCTAATCCACAGGGTCTTCCAAAAGAGGTTATTCCCACTATATTATACATACATGACAATAGTGGATCACTTAAATTTTTGAATTCCTGGAGGGGAGTACCATAACTGTTCTAAAAATATTACAAAATTGTATTCGAAATATATTGTAGAATTAGAGCAAAAGGGGGGTTTAGGATTTGTTTGTAGTTTTCTGCAAAAATACCTACAGCCGGATTCACTAACATGGTTTAAATTTAAAACCATCCTAAATTGACAACAGAAGGCTTAAACTGAAAAGAGCAACAATAAGCCAAGCAAGTTTTAAATCCAAAAATACAAGTATAAAAAAATCATATTTGAATCGGCAAAAATGGAACACTTTATTTATTTTCGGGATACAACTATTTCTCTTACATATTTCAAGGCTTTGTTACCAGGTTCTTATCTTTAATATCTCTGTTTAATCATTTATTTGTTGACATACGTAATATAAATTATGATAAGCTCGTAAGCGGAATAAAATTGGCAGACTATAAGATTTAAATTTCATGGTAACTAGATCGGGTTTAAGTCTTAAATTTTCTTAGTGAATCTGGCTGTTAAAATTTATTTAATTGCCAAAGCAATGGTATAGGTTTAATTTTTGTAGAATGAGAAACCTTTCATGATAAAATTGAACATTTTAACTTCATTGCAAATAAAATTTTTAAAATGCTTAGTCCATTTAATGGGTGATAAGCTTGTTCCAATATGAAATAAATCCAGCATAAAATATCAGTTTACCACTTTATTTTTTTTTAACCTTTTTATTATTTAAGGTTTTTTTATATGTATATTTTTATAGCACTTATTAATCATGAGGTACTTTAACAAATCTAAAAATTACATCAATCGCATTTAATGACGACCCGGTAAGATTAAGGAAAAAACCATTCTGGAAACGAGAACAACTACGAATAGCCACATGGAATGTCTAGTCACTAACCATTAAAAGAAGAAAATAATAATTGCGATGAAGAACCATAATATAGACATATGTGCATTGTCGGAGACGAAAAAGAAGAGCAAGGAGTATATATTAATCTACAGTGGAAGACCAAAAGATGACAAAGCAGCTTCACGAGTAGGTCTACTAGTGTACGAGAAATTCGATAAAAGATATCACGTATGTTAGCGATAAATTGCTGCTAATCGCGATAGAATTTACACAGACAACGATCACCTACATTATAAGTGTATATGTTCATGATACAAGCAAACCCCAAGAAGAGAGAGAATCGTTCTACAATGAACTTCAGAGCAGTCTTAACAGGATACCGATATATTACGAAATTATGATTTTCGGAGATTTTAATGCAAACATTGGTACGAAATTCTCGAAGGTATTAAAAATCGATTCAGTGAAGAAACTTTAAACAATAGCGGAGAACAACTAATCCAATTCTATGCACATAACGAGCCGGATATTAATAATATATTATATCCCCATAAACAACAACATAAATATGCCTTAAGAATACCAGAAGGCAAAAATCAACCATAGATTACATAATTACAAACCGAAATATTCAACCCTTGAAAACGTTAGATGTAAGGGTTCTAAGCTCGACAGACACAAGACCCAACCACAGCCTGGTATTATCTATAGTACGGAGTTATAGACCAAGAAAAACAAAAGCCAACCTCACAGTTGGAAAACTTAATATAGGGTCCCTCAGCGATGATTCCACGAAATATCTATACCAACAGACTACTGAAGAAAATTAGTGAGAAAGGAAAATAATGTCGAGAGTGCGTGGATGAAACTTAGTAACAGTATAACAGCAGCTGCAGAGGAGGCATTAGGTAAACGAAAAGTGAACCAAAATAGAAAGCCCAACACAAAACCATGGTTTACCGAGGATATTTAAACGCTTTCAGAAGATAAAAGAAAAGCTTACCTTCAACTAAAACGTCAAATTATCTACTATGATGATTACAAAACCGTGAGAAATAGAGTGAATGCAGAAATTCAGGTAATCAAAAGACAGTTCTGGGAGAAATTCTCAACATATATGGAACATGATCTACATGGAAGCCAAATTAAAGATATGGGGTATGTTACGAAATGGTAAAAAATACCTTAACGAATATGTACATACAAAATAATAGCAACAAAAGCATAGGAGAGTTACTTTCATTCACTCTATAATAACACACACACAGATGAAATTGTAGTACTGGAAAGCGAAACCGATTACACAAAAGACAAAATCAATAATACCGAAAGTGAAAATTGAAGTAGAAATGGCCAAGCTGAAAAATCGAAAACCACCAGGGCTAGATAATATTAATAATGAGCTGCTCAAATATGGTGACGATACATTAACGAACGAAATACAAATTCTGTTTAACGAGATATATGATAGGACAAAGGAGTCAGATTAGTGGAAATAAAGTATAACTATCCCAGTTTCCAAAAAAGGGGGAAAAACGAACATACAAAGTTTATCAGTTTATTAAGCATAGTTTCAAAGCTGTTCACAAAAATTTTAGCGGGCGAAATTTTACAGATTGGCATCAATGAAGAACGGCAGACAGATCCACCAAAGACGCGATAATTATTTTAAGACAAATAGCTGAAAAGACTATTGACTATAATAAAACTGCATTTATGTGCTTCATTGGTCTTACACGTGCCTTTGATAGGGTGATTTGATGATATTCTGAAATTATTAAAGAAAGTAAACTTGTACCCGAAAACAATCTTTCCCACCAAATACCAGTCAATAGGAATTAGTCAAGGAAATAGTCTCAGCCCAATCTTCTTTAATGTGCTAATGGATCAGATCAGTACAGAGGTTATAACTGCAGGAAGAGGATATGAAATGGGCAAGAAGGAATTTAAAATAATTTGCAATATTAATGACGCGCTATATCGGAAACTGAGGAAACAAGGAATTAAATATGATCATCTCTGACAATATCAAGAGAACCTAGAAGATGTAAGTCAGCATATATAATAAACGCGTGGCATTCAAATATCTAGGCGTTAATATTACAAATAATAGAAACCTAAAACAAGAAGTACAAAAGCAAGCAATAACAGCGGTTAGGCTATCAGGATTTCTCTGAAATAAATATATGATCATTGAAAGCAAAACGTGAATATACAAGACCTATATAAGATCTATTATAAGCTACGTCACAGAAATGTGAGCAGAAACAGTTGCTAATAAATAACTGCAAAGAACCATAGCGGGCAAAACGCTTGAAGACAGACTGAAAAATGGCGATATCAAGTCGCTATGAGACATTCAAAATGTGGTAAGATGGTCTAGAGCAAGAAAAAGAGCATGGAGAGACCCCGTAGATAAAATGGCTGATAATCGCCTTGCAAGACTTGCAAAAAAGGAGAAACTAAACATCTGCAAGCCTCCCGGAAAATCATCTAAATGCTGGTATAAAAGCTGGACATAGGAGTCACAACTTAGGCCACAACTTTGAAAAAACAAGACGCTGTCTTAAATTAGGAAGAAGAAGAAGGAGAAAAAAAGAGCATTCAATTATCACATCTTATATAGAATGAATGTTTATTTAAAAACGTTTGGAACTAAATAAAATATTTGGTATGAAGTAATTTTATATTATTTAGCTGTTACATCCAAGCGACAAAACACAATGTCTCGTTAATTTATGCCTTTTTTATTTTCTTGACAAGTAATGCACAAATCAATGTTAAAAAATAAATTTTTTCGGATTTACTCATATTACTATCCTCAACCACTTGGCCATTTCATATATAAAAGTTAACAGTGAGCCTGAACGAAAATAAAAGCAGTAGCGTCATTAACAGGTCGCAGGCTGATTAGTTATTACCTCTCGAAGAAATCAATGTTATCATAGTTGTTTTAATCGTTGAATCTCAGGTTAAAAATCTGCAGTTAAAGTCTACTGATGTGCTATTAATAAATGTAGTAAAATATTGTATTTTTACCATTATACCAAACTTTAAAGAGGAATTGTGATTATATATATATATATATATATATATATATATATATATATATATATATATATATATATATATTTAAATATTTATCGAAATTCATATTGAAATTTTACAAACTACTCAAATTATGAAAATATAATAAAGATATACTAAGCATTAAAAGTTTACCAGACATGGGTCACCAAAATCATGCGCAGGTGCTGCACAAATCATAGTTTCATCTTGAATTCCTTCCTTTAATCTGTTTGAACCAGCTTGTTTATAGATCTGATTGCACTTGGGCTGATCTAACACGTTCAAAGGATCTCTTACCAATACTGTATTGTTGTTTGAAAAATATCCTCTATTCCAACCTGATGCAAGAAATTTTGAGTTTGTTAGAGTCTGATTATTATTAAGACATGCTGGTCTAACCCAAGAATTTAAATCAGCTTTTTTATTCAGTTTTACAACAGCAATATCATGATAAAAAGATGGCGATTTAAATTTAGGATAACCTATTGCTTGCACAATTTCGAACTGTTGTAAATGTTTATCATCCTCTGAGTTAACGAAGCCCATTCTGGCATATTTTACAGTATTTCTAAAAAATAACAAAATACAATTAAATCATTGAAATGCAAAAAAATAATTTTCGGTTAATAACTAACGACGAAAAAATATGCCTTTATTATGAGCTACTTTCAAAATATTCTATATCATATTTTAAAACTTATCTTTTATTGGTGCTCAACATATACTTATATTAAAAAATACTGTTTCTTGACCTGTGCAGAGAAGGAAGCTATTGAGTTAAGGAAAAAAAAACTGATATATATATATATATATATATATATATATATATATATATATATTTATGTAGAAAGGTGATGTGCAATGTGAGGCAAATTTGTTACAGCCAGGTCAAGTCTCCTAACAGGCGTCTTAAGAACTTTGAAATTGACGTCTTTAAGGCATCGACTTTTATCGTTTTCACTGACGTATTTGTTATTGGATGCGTTTTCGTGCTATTTTTCAGTTGATGCACATCTAGGTTTTTAAAAAATGTGCTCCTGATCTGAGCAGCAAATCCTAATAAATAATTTTAAAAAATTGTTTTAACTGAATGAATGGTATGCAAACAATATTATGAAATATTTGGGATTTATTATTAAAAAAAAACATACTCTATTAAGGTTAATGAAATTGGTAATTTTATCAACCAATTTTTATAAATTGCTGCACGGACCCATCCTAATAGAAAATAAGATTTTATTAAAAATTGAACGGACTTCTAAAAAAGCGCGAAAAAGCGAAAAATAACAATATGAATTTTTATATGAAATTGAAATTTTTGATGTCGGCGCCAAATTAATATCTAATAAAATGTAATTTACTTAAGAATATTGGGAAATGCTTTACGTATTTCGTGTTAGTAGTTATTTGCCCCCTCTAATAATAATTTGGCGCTGACTTCAAAAATTTAAATTTCGTTTATAAATTTATATTGTTTTTCGCTTTTTAGTGCTTTTTTAGAAGCTGATTCATTTTTTTTTAAATTTTATTTCTTTTTTTCTAGTTTTGAACTGAATTCAGTTTCTAAGGTTGCAAAAGGTACCCATTTTATTCATAATTGTAAACCACTATAAACTGAACATAAAAAAAATCATTGATTCTGAGAATTCTCAAAATACCAATTTTGGATTAATTGTACCAAACAAATATTTAGTTTGCTATAGTAAAACCGTTATCTTAAACTGTAAAATATAAATTTTAGATTTGTAACCTAGGCTTTCAAAATCACCAAACGCCGATATTGGAAGAATTTAAGACATGTCATATAAGTTTTTAAGTTCAACATATTTTATTCTGTATATTCAGTTTGAAAAAATTTATTTAAGATCCGTAATATATGCAATAAGAATCATCCAATATTAGTCTGGATAAAATTTGAAAAATTTAAACATTTACAGCCGGATTCACTAACATGATTTAAATTTAAAACCATCCTAAATTGACAGAGCGCTTATACTGACAAGTGCAACAATAAGTCAAACAAATCTTAAACCCTAAAAATACTAGTGTATAGAAATCATTGTGTTTTATTATTGAACCGGCAAACATGAAGAACTTTATTATTCTCGGGACACAACTATTTCTCTTACATATTTTAAGGCTTTATCGTAAGGTTCTTATTCTTAATATCTCTATATAAGCGTTTATTTGTTGACATATATAGTATAAATTATAACAATATCATAAGCAAAAAAACTGGTCGACTATAAGATTAAAATTTCTTGGCAACTAGATCGGGTTTAAATTTTAAATCTTTTTAGTGAATCTGGCTGTTAGTCTCTCCATATTAAATTGTAAAAGATTAACTTCAGAATCGTAACCTACGATTCCGAAAACCCGGTAATACCAATTTTGAAAAAATGTGGATAACACAAAAGTTTCAACCTACCATATTAGATTCGTCATATTCAATTTCAAAAAAAAAAATTTAACCCGTAATCTAATATTAGTCTCTACAATTTTGGACATAATCAGGAAATATAAAATTTTTATTACGCCATATTGTATTTGTGACATTGAATTCTTTTAAAAAAATTAATAAATTTGTTAGTTGCATTCTTAGAAACCCCACCCCATAACAAATTTCAAAATCAGACAAAATTATTTTTACCAAAAGTGGATAATATACATGCAGTTCGGTGTATAAAATACAATTATATAAGAGAAACCAACTAACTGAAAAAACCTTATACTATAAGGACAAACGTAAAATGCTGGGAGATGGCGCCGCTTGTATTAGATTTCATATTTTGTCTAATATGAGTTGCTTAAAGGATTTGCGTTTCCGATGCTGAGGTGCGCTTAACTATTCTGTACTGACGAGAACTAACAAGTTCGAAACCGGTCTACAGATGGCGGTGCATCACCAAAGGAACGGCTTCCACTCTTTCCTCGTATTCTTGCAATCTGAGATAGTACTTTGTCTCTAACTGTGTTAGAACACAGTACGTTTGTCTTTATAGTATAAGGTTTTTTCAGTTGGTTTTTGTTTTGCTAACTTTATGTACATAAAATTTAATCATGTTCTAACACCTTTGCACCAAAACTAAAAAAAGATCGATGAGGAGACTTTAAGAGAGGAAGTAAATAATCACCTTCTAGCACTTGAATCTAAAATTCAACTTTGTTTCCCGAAGGAAGCTGCACAACTCGAATGCCATGTTATGAATCTTTGAATGTTTCCGACATTTTCGATGACGTGAAAGATTAATTTCTGGAGCTGCGAACATATTTCAGGAAAAATCGTTACCTTTAGTCTGCTATAGAATACCCAGATTCTAAAGTTCTCATGCTTTGTTTTTAAATATTAGCGCTGTGACAGTGAATTTCCGACTCATATGCAGATCAGGACAAAAACCAGGAATTAGCTTTTAATGGCATGAGAAACTCCCACCAAAAATTATAACGGTCGTTGCGTTAAGTCTTAAAATATATTTTTTCAAATAGTTGATTTTTCCTTCTATCGATCAAATACATATACATATAAAATAAATTTTGAGCATGCTGAACAATTTTTGATCCCATCATTAAAGAACGGATGTATATAAATCCCCATAACTCTATCTTTTAGTTCTCAAGGTCTTTATGCGCAACTGCGAGACGGAAAAGCACTATAGATGTCTTCAGTATATTTCAGGCCAATAAAGAAGCCGAAATGATGCAAAGATTTCCTAAACAAAATGGTTATATTGATGTTAAATATCATACTTTAAATATAATGACGATCTTTTATTCAAAGTTTATATTTATCGTACATTAGTAAAACATAAAATTTTATAAGAATTTAGAAGGTAGTCTAAGATATGTAAATATAACTAAGCTAGAGATCGTTGATCGCATTAAGAACTTTGGGAACTCTAAGATATACTTATGCGACTTATCAGCATTTATTATATTTGGACATGAGAAGAGGAATGATGAATACTTTTAAAGAATTGAATAAGAATCGTTATTAAAAAAAGCTTGGGAATCACAGACTTGGGCTCTATTATTCGAACACAAATCGATTTAATTATTCTAGAATATACTTACAGGTACGTATTAAACAAACAGTGTGCAGCAGTTAATACGTATTGATCACTAATGAGACTTCCACCACAACTCCATATTATTTGATCATTGTCAACTGAATCATATCCTAATTCAACCTGTAAAAAATTATGAAAAAGAATTGAGTTGATTTCCAAAAATTTCACTAAAAGTTAAAAAATAAATTGGCCATTGATTTATCAATCAAATCATTTAATAATTGTATATTTTGTTATTTACTTGGAACTCTTTTGAAGTCAGCGCCAGTGCCGCAGCACTTATTTTTTAACTAATTCTAGGTGGATTTTGGGTGGTGACTTAAAAAAAACATTAATTAAATCCAAAAAGGATTAAAAACTATGTCCCCAACATTGAAACAAAAGGATTTCTGTGCAATTTTATTATTTTTACATTTAACTTTAGGGCACTTACACTACCTATCCTGCAATGACTTTATTTCATTAAATTCCTGTTAGTCTTCAATATAGGCATCAATCCACTCCTTTTAACTGAATTTCTTTTGGAAAATGACGTTCTATAACTTACTTTTCAAAATTTTTAATAAAAAATTACGGTTAGAATTACCGTTGGGATCAGAAAATCTGCAGGAATGGCACCAATCAAGGTGTTCTCACTGTGAGAAGACAATTAGATGTAATTATCCATCAATTTCGTGCCATATGTTTTTCTCTTGGTGTAATAAGGGTTGTTCTGGCCTTATCATCCCTGAATTTGATAAGCAGGATTACATGTGGAATAAGTCTGTGGAAACTACTTGGACTTGCAAGCATTCTTTGGATCTTAATGAGGCTCAATCTACTGAAAAGCTAAACCATAAGTCTAGCTCTCGGCGTTCTATTGGCCTAGCTGCCGGACTTCCCCAGGACTTATCTGAGGGAGTCAGATCCGCAGATGTTGAAACTCGTAGTCAGGTATCATTGAATGATATTATGAATAATTTGTTACATGTTGATCGCAATACTCAAATCTTTTGGCCAAGTATGAAAGCCAAGAAAGAGTTAACGCCGAGTTTAGATCGGAGATTGCCGATATGAAACTAAAATTTTTGTCGGCAGGTGAGACCAATGTCCAGGCAGCTAAGTTGGGATGCAATACCCAAGAGAATGACATACTTCAAGAGATCTTTCAATGACAGACCTGTATGAACAATATTCTGATTTTCAACCTACAACTCGATGAGGATACTCCTGACTTGGTCTAAGTCTCCTTATTATTGTCCAGAAAACATTCCCGTCAGATTAAAGCTATCAATATCCTTAGATTTCGTAAACTGAATCATAATGGGAATAAACCTATAAAAGTGATTGCTCAAAAATCGTAGAGAGTTTATAGACAGCCGCCAAACTTTTAAAAGTTCAGTTAAATTACTAATTTTGTAAGTTGTGTTATTTCTAGCAACGCTACCTTTTAGTTGAAAGAGATATTTCCTTCTTCAAAGGACAGTTTTCGGACGATCCATAAGAACAGATTTCCTATCTGATTTTTCTCAGCAAAAATTAAGTTCTCTGAGCAATTTCCAGAGCTCAGTTCTTTCAATTTCAGGTAAATCCCGATCTTCATTGATTTTAGTTAGAATTTTGTCGACGGTTGGGATCTGCTTCTCATAATAAAATGTATGTACAACTCGTTTTATTTCAATTTTCATCTCTTCTTCCAAAGAGGTTTTTGGTCTGTATGTGATCGAATGTGGTTTGGGAGTAACAATTCCAGTCGTTTTTCTCTTCTTCAGTATTCGGTACATAGTAGATTTTTCAACTCCAGCCATGTTGGAACTCGTCTCAACAGAGTTTTTAACATTGTTATCTAGATATTGATATCTTAAGGCATGATAAACATTCATCGTAATAAGTTTTCCGTTGAGGAAAAATGCCTTGGTTTAATGATTATGGAATAAATTTAGAGGTGGAAGCCATATCTTTTGAGTATCTTACTAATCACAAATAATATAAAAAAAAACAAGCGCAAACAAGATAAATCACTAAGGACACACTGTAAGGTGTACTTTGCTCACTGACAGAAATTAAATCAAACTATCAGAAATTTTATTGCTGCAGTAAATTTATAAAAACTTATAATATTTTAATACAATTAGATACGGCAGTCCTCAGTACCTGCAGCAATAGAGCAGGTACGTAGACGGTTTCGGTAACAGTTTTATTACTCTCTCTGGTTCTTGAATAGAGTATAGGAATGTGTATGCTTGCGGTCGCCCCCCTCCCTCTCCCAAGAACTCAGAGTTCAGAAAAATAGAACCGATTCTGCCTTTTATATTAGAAATGTGTATTCTGCTGGCACTTCCTCCTTTGACAACTTGTTTTTCTTGAGATAGCCACCCCCCAAGAGCTTAAAGTTCAGGAAAATATACTCGATTCTGACTCTTATATTAGGAATGTGTATGTTGCCGGCATCACCTCTTCTCCAAGAGCTTCAAATTCAGAAAAATAGACCCGACCCTGCCTTTTACACTAAAAATGTGAGCGTTTCCAGTGTCTTGACCCCCGCCCCCCGTCGAAACGTGTTTTCGCTTGCCATGCTGTACTTTCGTGATATCACCGCCCCCTCCCCCCAAAGACAGATGCTGGATCCGCCCCTGCTTCTATGAAGGGAAATTGCATTCCCTTTATCATATTTGGCTGAGCTGAGCGTTCAATGCGGTCGTAAATTTACTTTTCACAAAAAGGATCAGTGTAGGGCTTTGTGACTATTGATATCAAAACTGGAACCCAATATTAACAAATTGTTAAAACTTCACCATTACCTGAAAAGGTTTTTTATTACTTCTTGATTTTTGTGTCAATTTTCTGTTTCTTAATGAATTATTTTCTAATATATTTGATAGCGCTTTAATTTTTAATACAATATTATAATATGAGATACAGTTATTATGAGGGAGGAAGATGTTGAATTTATTTTTTGTGCAAAGAAGTGGGTGATCTAGAAAAGGTTCTGAATCTATGATTTAAATATACTTATTCACATTTCAATAATATTTTTAAAGTTTTATTTATTTGTTTTACATTTAAATAAGGGAATGATTGCTTAAATAAGACCATATACTGGGCTGGTATCGTACTTTTCTATTTATATTGCGCCTATCAATACGGCAACATGTTTTATTATATTTTTGTTATATAGGAAAGGAAGTTATTAAGATATTATTATACATGGAGAGCAGATGTAGCAGATTTTCAGCCACCAAGACTTTCCAAAGGCTTTTTCAATCATCTCATACTAAGATAAGTTCTATACATTTATTTTGAACTTTTTGAATTCGATTAAATACCTGTGTAGTAATATAGGAGATTGTTTAGACGGAAAAATACTCCATCATTACAGATCATAAACTTAGTACGCGGCGATGGCGAGGTTTAAATTTATGTAAGATCTTAGCAAACATAAATTTACATGATCGATAAATCTAAAATTCTAGATCACACGACGTCGTAAATTCTTTACGAAAGTTTTGAATTGTGATGGGAAGTTTTTGATTTATATTGAGTTTTTGTTTAAAAAATATTCTTTGGCGCTATTTTTATCAAAAATTGACTCTATGGACTTTTACAAATTTAAAAATGTTACGAAATCTCGCCAAATCGTACAATTTAGACAAATCAATCAAATATACAAAAAATAAACCTTTGCCGTCGACACAGAAATTACAATTAGAGCAAGTAAACGCAATAGACAATACATTGAACAAAAGTGGTCTCAAAGTGGAGCCATGTGGAACGTGAGTCTTTTAAAGATTTTTTTAAATCTCATTAGTGAATAGCCTATTATTAACTGGGTACCCTAATCAAAGAAACAAATATTGGGAAATATTGAATTAATAACTAAACATATTAATGACTTTGCTGCTGTTCTTTGCTATGTTATATTTAACATGTTTCTTATTTATAATTAATATTTTACTTAGGTTTAAATATAAGTCTGGATTCGTAAAATACTTACCATATGAGGAAATTCTTTGGTTCGTGCGTTATGTCCCCCTACAATTAATTCAACAACATGTAAAGGACAATGTTTTACTATTACAGTATCAGGTTCCGGCGATAATAAAGGAATATCTGACACAATTTCGTATGCATACATAGCATATTCTTGGCATTCTAAAAATTTCCATAATTTATTTTATTTAAATTATATATATAATAAATATTGCAGAGGTGTATTATTACATATGCACACATGTGTAACCTTCAACATAGAATAGAATAGAATAGAATGGTTTATTCATGTTTGTCACAACAAGTGTATCATACGTCAAAAGTAGCATAAAATAAGTATAATAGAAATCAATATAGAAAGAAAAATTATTAAACAAAGATATACATTTTAAGATAGATTAAAAATACAAATACAGTTTAAAGATTAATATTACACAAATCGCATGATTAAATGAAAGCATACAAGATACAAAATAAAAACATTAATAAAATATACACACTATGGCACAAGGCATCGTGGATTGAAAATAGTTTAGAGAAAGTGGTAACTCAAAAATTTTTCTGTGCTATAAAACGCATTTTGGACTAAAACACTCTTTATGGTTTTTCAAAGTCACGCTCATCCATATGTTGAATTTCTTCAGTATTATATTAAAACATTTTATTGCCCAGTATTCTGCTCCAGTTTGGCATCTCTTTAACCCCCAGTAGGTAGGAACAATGTTTTATTTGTGTCTAGTCTCATATGTGTGAATGTCATGATGAGTTTTATAGGTCATTATATTTTTTTTTAAATAACGGAGGTTTTCAAAAATATACTGTGCTGAAACTGTTAAGATTTTAAGATTTTTAATTGCCTCACGACAGTCATCTCTAAACTCAAGAGCTGCTAAAACTCTCACTGCCTTACGTTGAAGGGCAAAGACTCGCTTGGCGTCTGCTGCGTGTCCCCATGCCAAAATAGAATATGACAAGTGAGAGTGGAATAGAAAGTAATACGCAGCCCTCAATGACTCTCGAGACACACTGTTAGAGACATTTCGCAGAAGGAAAAGATACGTATTTAATTTTTTGCGTAATAGCTCGATGTGAGGTTTCTAAAGTAGTTTTGGGTCCAAGTTCACTCCCAAAACCTAATATCGTTCTCATTTACTCCCTCATTCATATTTTCCAGATCTCTTAGTGAGAAGATGACCCTGTTGGTTTTGTTATTATTGAGGATAAGCCTATTTGCTGCAAACCACTCTTCTGCTCTCTGTTGTATCTCCACAGTACCCTCAAGCACCTCCCTCGCAGTACCAGTCGTATAGGATATTGTGGTTTCATCTGCAAAAAGTATGTATTTCGCTCCAGAATCCATCTTGGGTATATCATTTATATACAACAGGAACAATATTGGTCCCAATACCGAGCCCTGAGGAACTCCTATATTTAAAACACTTTCTGCCGAGGATATCCCGCCAACCCGCACAATTTGGACTCTGCCTTTTCAATAAAATCTAACAAGGTTAATGCTGTTAAAAGAGAAGTTGTATTTTGCAATTTTTTACAGGAGGATACTACTAAGATCGCAGAGAAGGACTGAGCTATATTGAATTTGGTACAATGATTCCAGTACGTAGGATACAAGATCTAATATACACAGCACAGTGTTCTTGCCCTTTCGGAAACCGAATTGACATTCAGTTAAGCAATTATTCCCTTCCAAGAATTCGACTATTTGCAGTGCCATGCTTTTTCCTACAATTTTTGAGACAATAGGAAGCAAGAATATTGGTCTATAGTTCTCGGGCAAGTTTATGTCTCCCTTTTTAAATATTGGACATATAATAGCTTTTATAAGAATTGAGGGGAAGGTGCCATCTACTAAACATATGTTTATTGCTTTCGTGAGAGATACAATAATAAGATTTTTAACAGTTTTAATAAGTTTGATGTTCAGTCCGAATGTCACTGCTATTTTTATTATTAATACTATTAATCGTATCTCGTATGTTATTAAATATAGTTTCCCTGAAGGAAAACTGATTTAGTGATGTTGTATATTCAAAATCTATTGGGTTTAGCTTAGCATTGGAAATATCTTTAACGAGATTGGTCGCGATGTTTGAGAAGAAATCATTAAATTGGTTTGGATTTATACGGTGATTTTTTGTATCTTTTTGTATGTCCCGCTGACTGTTTATTATTTTCCACATGGCTTTTGTAGGGTTGCGAGAACCACTAATCAAGTTATCATTTGATTGATTTTTGCTTGTTGAACTGCACATTTGTATTCTTTTTCAAATTGTTTATATGCCTCTGTTATATGTATTTTCCTATACTGCTTATTAAGTTCTGATAAAAAGCTTAGATGATCCCTCATTTCTCTGAGGTCGTTGCTGAACCAATTTACATTTTGGGGTATCGCTGCTGCGTCGGTTATTATTAAGGGATAATTTAAGAAGGAACTCATAGGGAGATGGTTAAACTATTGTATGCAGCATTTTTCAACTCAATTATTTCAAAATTGTTAATGTTGTAATAGTTTAAAGTTGTACCTACTCCAAGAATCAGAAAGTGAGCAGTGGAGTGAGGCATTCTTTCAGCCTATAGCGCGCGGAAAAAAACGTGACTCGGACACTTCTCCGGAAAAATTTGGATTATCTCGGCGAATATTGATCGTAGAGCCCTTTTTTTTAAATTGTAGTTTCTAGACTAGATATGAACAATGGATGATATATTTTTGTAATCAACTTATTGTTAAACATAGCAATAAACAACTTGTGCGTGCTTTTCAAATTGCGAAAAAAATATTACAGTGGTCAACAGTATACTACTAATTAGGAATATTAAAAATTATATTGATTTTTAATGTACCATTAATATTTATGGAGTTATAGCATGAAACAAATTACGACAGGAATTTGCCGCCATAGTATTCGTTGTAAAAGAAAAACATGTTAACTTTTTTCTTTATTTTATTGGACGAACATTTTTCATATACAAAGTTTTTTGCTAACATATATATTTTTCGCTTAAATCTATACAAAATATTTACTCCATTCTCCGTTTCTTAGACATCGATGGACAATCATTTTCGAAACCCTTATCGGTTTCATTATTATCATTATAACAATCATCATCATCGTCACTCTCATCGTCATCATCAATATTACTCTCATTATCATCATGACTCACCATTGACGCAATTATCATGATCATTATTATCATAATCAGAATTATTTTCCCCTATTACTTTCATTGCCTTTGAAAGTAATATTACAATAATTCTCGATTGGATAATCGCTTACAATATAATCGTCAAATGTAGTTTATTCTGCATCTCGAAAAATAATAACGCTACCGACAAATGTTGCTACTTTTTCATGCTATATCTTGATAAATATTAATTGTACATTGGAAATCAATCTAATTTTTAACATTTCTAATTAATAGTATACTGTCAACCACTGTAACAATTTTTCACAATTTGAAAAGCACATAAGTACGATAAAATTATAATTATTCATAAAGTGTATAAAAATGCAACAATTTGTTTATTGCTATGTTTAACAATAATTTGATTATAAAAACATATTATTCATTGTTCGAATTTAAGGCGCCTGAGTCACGTTTTTTTCCTCGCGCCGTAGACTGAAAGAAAGTCTCTCTCCACCGCTCATTTTCTGAATGTGGGAGTAGGTGCAATTTTCAACTGTTGCTACATCAACAATCTTGAAATAATTGAGTTGAAAACTGCTGCATACAATAGTTTAACCATCTCCCTATGAGTTTCTTCTTAAATAATCTCTCAATGTTAATAAACAACTCAGCTGCGATTTTTTGAAAAAAAAACTCTATCTCAGCTTCAAGTGATCGTACACAATATATATATTTTTTAAAACGTGAGTCAAAATCTCAGCTATCGCGTTCTCTTATCGGCATTTCCATATCAACAATTGTCTTACAGTTATTCTATTTTTTTATAACGAAAAAACGAACCCCAATTTTGTTTATCTGTTTCAAGAATTTAAGATCAAAAACTCATTTCGTTCTTTTCTGTTATTGATAGTATAACTATGGAACTTTCATTTGCGTACCCGCAGACTGCCATGCGACCTCTAGATCGCTGAGAATAAGTAATAAAAAAACATAAAATTTATAAACAAATTCACTGTGCAAAAAATTATTGAATATATTTTTTTGAAATTCTGCACATTTGTTGTATGCAACAAGAGGTTCCTTTAGTTGCAGTATAAAGTTAATGCAATATATTTTTCTTTTCTTTTGTTTGAAACTTTTTTACTGAAAAACAATAGTTTACCCTAGAATTCGAAAAAACTGTTTTTCACATCTTAAAAGTTAAATAAAAAACTTTCCCCAAATATGAGAAAATGAGACATAAGATACTACATAATTACTATTATCATTCTGACAGTTTCTACGTAATGAGAAGTCTACTAACAATAAATTTTAAAATTACCTCATCTGAGGCTAATTCTGCCGGCCTATAGGCACAAACAAATAATTCAGAAACTTTAAATTATTATTAAGGTATATTTTTTTGGGTCAAATGGAACCCAGAAATACAAACTTCATTTACTATTATTTTTTTTTCAAAGAAGTCATAAATTTTTGCCACGTATCTAATAAAATAATAGTAAAAAAAGCCTGCTATAAAGTCTACATTGAAAAAAAAAACATTAATTCATAATTATTTTAAGTTAAGGAATATTGGTTACACGAGTTCGAGTTGTGCTTGTTAGTTGTCCTTTTTAGTATGAACGTAAGCAATAATTAGGAGAAAGCCCATTCTCTTATTACACTATTTGACAAAGTTCGCTACAATTTTATATTTAACATTATATACGTACACTAGCCTAAATAGTATACTTTATATACGAGGGATACTAGACAAAACGTCAACTTTGCCTATTTAAAAAAGCTGACTGACTAGATAGCCTAGTAACGTCAATACAAAATAACATTTTTCTATTTCTATATTAAATTTGACTTCAATGCGTCCATTATTTGTGTTGTAACCAAAAAATTGGTTTTGTGAAAAGGGGACCATGATACTCATCATTTTTATCAAAGGAACACAATTGTTCCCAATACAGCCAGGAGTGAATGTTTACTGTGCATTTTTCCAGAATTTGGTTTTTAACTTGTTAGTTTATACTATTTTCTGCAAACGTTATGTCCGCTTATATTTAATCTCTAGCAGCAGGATTCACCGAGAAGGTTAAGATTTAGACTCGATTTACTTACCATGGAAGATGACCAGTTCTGTTTATCTTATAATATTGTTATAATTTGTATTAAATATGTCAAGACATAAATGTTAATATAGGAAAATTAAGAATCAAACCCCAGAGATAAAGCCTTGGAATCGGTAAGAGAAATAGTTGTTTCTTAAAAAAAAAATTCAGTCTGATATCGATGTCGGCAGGTAGCAGGTTTGCAATACCCTATCGACATACCTAGGAATTTATGTTTCATATATCAGTTATTTCCTACGAATGTTGCTCTCGGTCCCATACAGCTCCACTGACGAGACCATGAGGTGGTCGAAACACGTATGGAGAGAGGCCCAGAGTGGTATTTGCAGGAAATAAACTGTATATATTTTTTCCTTTTCTCTGCCTGAAAAAAGAATACAAATACAGGGTGGGCCTTAACTGCATGAGCGTTTTGTTTTGTCTATAATTCAAAAACCGTTAGGGGTACGGGGGCACGGGGGGTGTCATTAGACGCGCCATTGCGTGGAATTTTTAGTCACCATGGACGCGTTCTCGGGAGCACAGCGTGCGTTTTGTGTTCGCGCATATTATGCCAACAATAATTCTGTGACTGTTGCTAGGCGAATGTACCGCGCTCACTTCGGTTTACGTGACATCAGAGAAGCACCATGCGCAAATTCTATTTGCAAATGGATTAAAATGTTTGAAGAAACCGGGTGTACAATAAGAATTAATAATGCGAGCCGCCCGAAGTCAATACGGACGCCGGAGATTATTCAACGTGTTCATGAATCAATCAGAGAAAATCCTCGGCAATCGACTCGTAAAAGAAGCCAAGTCTTGAACATCAAGAGGACCACTTTGCGCAGGATTTTGCACCGTGATTTACATTTAAAAGCCTATAAAATTCAGGTGACACAAGAGTTGAAACCTAATGATGTTAATCTTCGACTTAATTTCGCTAATGTTATGCTTAATCGCTTTAACAATTTTTCTAACATAATCTTCAGTGATGAGGCTAACTTTCATGTCAACGGTCATGTTAATAAGCAAAATTGCCGGTTTTGGTCTGAGACTAATCCTCGCAAGATGCATCAAAGACCTCTTCATAGCCCTAAGGTCATTGTGTGGGCTGCAATATCGACCAGTGGAATAATTGGGCCATACTTTTTTGAAAATCAACGAGGAGTGGCTGTGACAGTGAGAGCTGAGAATTATTGTCAGATGTTGCAAGAATTCTTGGTCCCAGCTCTTCGAGAATTTCAAGGTTACAATTCTAGGACCTGGTTTCAGCAGGATGGAGCCACTTCCCACATTGCTACAGTCTCCATAGACCTACTGAAAGAAATGTTTCCTAGAAAACTCATCTCACGAAGAGGTGACATTGAGTGGCCCCCAAGGAGTCCAGATCTGTCTCCGAATGATTATTTTTTGTGGGGATACCTAAAATCAAGAGTGTATGAAAATAATTCAACAACAGTTGAAGAGTTAAAGCAAAACATTGTGCGAGAAATGAACACTATTTCCCGAGCAACTTGTCAACGTGTTTTTCAAAACCTGCGAGTGCTACTTCAAGAATGTCAAGAAGGTGGAGGCGGTCACTTAAATAACATTATTTTCAAAAATTAGATGTTACTTAAATTTCAATTTCTTGTACTTTTTAAATATATAAATAAAAAAATAATAAGATTTATAGTTTTTTTTTATTGCATATTGAAACCACTCACACAGTTAAGGCCCACCCTGAACAACTATTTAAATCCGGCAGACCGATTTCTTTATTTCTTACTGAAATTTTGATTTTAAAAAAATTTCTCACTACTCCGGTGATTCATAGATGCCGTTCGACTGGCGATATTTTTCAGTCTGACACTGTAGTCGGTAGGTGGCAGGTTTGCAATATCCTATCGACATACCTTGGACCACTGACGAGACCATAAGGCGATTGAAACGCGTATGGAGAGAAAACCAGAGTGGTATTTGCAGGACATAAACTGCTTATATACATTTAGATAAGATTTAAAATTTGTTTGACTTATTGTTATACTTGTCGATTTAAACCCTCTAGTATCAACTTGGATCGGTTTTGAAATTTGACCATATAATTCAGTAAGGAATGTCAATTTTTTGTACAAAATTATGTCGTGTTTTAGCCATAAATGTAAAATTTTAACATGCTTCCTTTTAGTTTTCCAATGGTAAATATTTCTAACGAAAAGTGATACCATTAAGTAAGGTTTAATAATTTTTGAAATACAAAAGAAAAATGTTTTAAATTTAGTCTGTGATGTTTCAATATCTTTCTGACAAAAGTCCATCTTTTGTGATTAATTTTAAAAAGCATATTGCTTACAATTAGCTTAAAGGCAGATGTGCAACGAGATAGTTCCTACAGAACCCTGGTCTATTGCGTGTTAGACACTCCATTAGACCAGTTTCTTTGATATTGCAGAAAGCAATAAAATTTGTGTTTTCAAAAACAAATTCGGAAAAATAATGAATTGCTATAAAAAGCCAAATTATGGTTAGCAGTGTATAGAACCTAAACATTAACAATTTTCGGATATACTATATTTAAAAAAGAATCTGCTACTTCATTTTTCTGTTTGTAATGATATCAATATTCCAGATCAGAAATTTTTAATACCTAAAATATTTTAATTTTAAATTTCATAGCTAGCTGTACAGAAAAATTAAAATAAAAATTATGTTCAAAATTAAAATAATTTGAATTATTATTTTGTCATCCATTCTGAAATTTTAAAAGGTTGACTAAGCTGTTTCAAAAATTTTATTTAGTTACTTCGTTACGCTATTTATTTTAGTAAGCAGTATTAAAAACTATCCTTATTTTATTAAAAAAACATATATAGAAAACATCTACTTACTTTGGTTTGAAATTTCCCCAGGTAATCTGCTGTACGAAGGTTTTGTGTCAGGACAACAAATTATTGGTTCCATACCTTCAAAACTACAGATTTGTGGAAAAATATTTTTCTTGAAATTAACTATTTCTTCAGGACAATCTTTAAGAAGTTTACATATTCCTTCCTTACCTGTTTTTGCATGAGTACATTTGTCACCTAAAAAATATATCATTCATATAAATCCGGTATATTACGTTAATTGCGTCCGAGGTTAAGAATTAAAAGCAGAACAATTTATTCAAGTTAATAATTTTCAGTAGTGGAAACACCGAATTTTGCGAGGATTGTCTACATACCCCCTATTTTGGAATCGTAGCATACAAATCTGAATTTTTGTTATTTATTTAGATTTAGTAAAATTTAGGAAAACGTTTTCCTGAAAAATATTCATTACATTCCTCTTATTTCGAGGTTCTAGAATACGTTTCTAGGCTTGGTTTTCCACAATTTTTCTTTACTAGGATACACTGAAAGAAAGGCTGAACTTCCATATTTTTAGAATAAAACTAGTCAAAATACATTTTATGCAATAAAGAAACAACTATTTTAGCAAAAATTTTGGCATACAGATTAAAAAAATGTTTTGTACGCTTCATCGAATCTGCTATTACGGGAACGCCAAATATTCACTGTGACGTTGCCAGATGCAAAAAGATTATGATTTAAACTTTTATTTGGAAATCAATTTTTTTGTTTATTTCAGTCAACATTATCTTAACCAAACGAAATTTTTAGTTAGCTCAGGTTTAGCTAGGTTTTATTTATTTTAAAAATCTGAAACTAACCTAAATTAAACAGACCTAGACATATTAATTCAAAAATGTTATTGTCCAGCAGAAACCATGTAGAGAAAGGATAATTTTTACCAGGGAATGACACTGGGAAGGGTCTGAGTTAGTAAGGAAGCGGATGGTTTAGTAACTGCTGCAAGAAATATTATGGCAAGTAAAATTATAAGGCAAAGATTTATAAAAATAAACCAGGATTATAAATTCGATGGTACCAGAATAGTGAAGAAATAGGCGGCATAAAGAAATATTCAATAAAAGCAAATTATTAATGTTTGTTCTTATTCTCCATAAAAGAGGGGGGATAAATCTGTCCCATGTATTTAAGGAAATCATGGTACATATTCTTGTAGTCGGAGTGTTTTTTTCCAAACAAATGACCAGCTAAGTAGCGGTGAAAGTGTTTTTATCACCCAACAAATATGTTTTCCGGGTTAAAATGTATAAAAGTGCAAAAAGCATTTTAAGCGTCCGAGTCAGGTTTCTTTCCGCGCGCCGCAGGCCTAAAGAATGCCCCCCTCCACTTCTAACTTTCTGACTCTCGGAGTAGGTGAAAATTTAAACTACTGTTACATCAACAATTTTAAAATAATTGAGTTGAAAAATGCTGCATACAATAGTTTAACCATCTCCCTGTGAGTGCGTACTTAAATAATCCGTTAATGTTAATAAACAACTCCTCAGCGATTTTTTGAAAAAAAACTCTATATCAACTTCTAGTGATAGTATACAATTTTTGTTTTTTACAAAATGTGCATTAAAATCTCAGCTATCGCGTCCACTTGTCGACATTTCGATATCAGTAATAGTCGAAGAGTTATTCTATTTGTTTATAACGAAAAAAACTAACCCTAATTTTATTTTTCTGTTTCAACAATATGAGATCAACAATTCATTTCGTTCTTTTATGTTATTGTTAGTATAGATCTGGAACTTTCATTTGCGTATCCTCAGTCTGCTGTACGACCTTTAAATCGCTGAGAATAAACCATAAAAAAAAAACAAAAAGTTATAAACAAATTCACTGTACAAAAAACTATCGAATATTTTTATTTGAAATTTAGCACATTTGTTGTGTGTAACAAGAAGCTCCTTTAATTGATATAAGGTTAATGCAATATATTTTTCTATTGTTTATGAACAATTGAAGAAACAGCAATTTTGCAGGTTTTTTTGCAATAACCAACGAACAAGTTATCCGATTCGGATGGACCGTGACTCATTTTGTAGGTATCTTCAATGCGCATAACTTCTGTTTGAAATTTTTTTTTTATTGAAAAACAATAGTTTTTCCTAGAACACGAAAAAACTGTTTTTTTCACATCTTAATAGTTAAATAAAAAATTTTCCCCAAAAAAGAAAATGAGACATAAGATACTACATAATTACTATTATTATTCTGAAGGTTTCTATGTAATCAGAAGTCTACTAACAAAGTTCAAAATCACCTTGTATGAGGCTAACTCTGCCGGCCTATTAGCCTAACATTAGTTTAGGAGGAGAATATCCTAACGACAAAGACATATACTATGTATATTTTAAGTACTTAGAAGGTCCAAGTATCCATAAAACAATTATAAGTATGAGCCAGGTTACTTCAGATTTATACAGTTTGTATAAATAAATGGTTCATAGAAATTAAAAGAAAAATAACATATAAAAAACTAATTAAGTGCGTGGCAGACACATGTTATGTGAGGATTCCCTAACGATTATTGACGTTGTCAGTTTTTTCAGCAGTTTCGTTTCTCATCTATTTTTGAGTTATTTGAAATCATGTTTCTGTAATATTTCATTTCAAAAAAATTTTTATCGAAAAAATAAAATTTTAGTCAGTTTTTTTATATCTCATAAATTTGTAACCGTAGTAATTTTTATTGGGTAGATTTTGTGTGCTATTAGGTCAAATATTTTTCGACATTCATATCTTGGGAATGATGTGATTAAATAAAAGAGTACTCAACTGAATTTTTGAAGACCTAACCAATGATTTTCCCCTTGACGGGATAAACAAAAAATACCTACTTTTCACAGGGAGAGATACACTAAGATAAAAAAAAATAACGGTTATAAGGAACGGACAGACGGACGGACCCTGATAATCAGTTTTTTAAGTTTTGCTTTTTATTTTTGTCTTATTTTAACAAGCGATTTCTTCATACAGAAATACAGTATATACTCCAATTAACCTAGTTTGTACTTATTGTTTGAAGGAGAATAGATTTGTCCAGTGTATTAAAATATATGTAGTGTAGTAGTATTTATTTCTGAGAAATTTGACCCACGCCGAGCAAATTTCAGAACACTTTCACTAATTTCAATCTCCTCTACTGTGACGTCTATTACCTTCGATCATACCCTATAGATTTAAACAACAATAGATTGGTTTGAAGGCTGTTTATGGTCGGTGGAGGATAGACTTTTTTGATGTTTCGACAGACATAAACATGTTTACTTATCTTTCCTTTCAGTTTAATTGCTTGTCGTGACTCTTTTCAGTGTTTTTAAGTGTTAAAAATTACTATAAATGTGAAGTTTACAATTAATATTAATAAAAAGAGCATTTAAAAACTTATTTTTATTGGTAAATATTGCTTGCTTATTGAAAATAACAATAATAATAATTTAAGGCATCCATAAATTCATACTTTGATGTATTTTAGAATTGACGTATCGATTATTATATCGGTTTAAATAATGCAATTAGAAAACGATAGCATAAAATTGGTGTGTGTCCCAAAAAATGAAATATCTACTGTCAATCAACATTTTTTCAAATATAAATAAAAATATTTTTACGTTATTCAGCGTTCAAACAGCCGGACCCTAGTTCCGACGTTATGCTAATTCTACAAGGGTATTTCGAAGTCTATTACGGAATTTTTGTAATTTTGTCACCCTCGTAAAACTTACACTTCATGTATTCTGTCATGCTCAGGATATGCTCATGTGATGATTATTCATTGCAAATAACAGCCGTTTACTGAATCATTTTTTTACATCTGTTATAGTTTTGTTTTCAAAAGGATGTATTGGTGAAAGGAAGAAGGTAATTATTTTTTTAATACTTATTTAGTTTAAAAGAGTTTGGTATTAATCTTGTTAGTTTAGTCATTTTTTGATTCGGTTACTTTGTTTTGTCAAATTTAAGAAAAAAACCTGTCGAACGTTTTTGTTTGATTTTTTCCCATGTGATGGGAGACTGAAATCATGAACTCATGATCTTTCTTCGCTGACTACGAAAGAACGAGGTACGTTTGTTTGTTATTTTAATTTTTTTTCGAAATTTAGCAGATTTTTTAAATATGTTTTAATGTATATGCAGAGCATAAATTGTTTTGACTTTTAACGATAATGTTCATTTTACATCAATTTTTCTTAATTTATTGTCGGCCATGAAAATGATCTTAAATACCTGTTGCTAGTCTGAATTACATATTTTCTTTATTAAAACCAACTGTTGCTAAAGCGTTTTGGCAACCTAATGTTGTGTTGAGTTGTATTGTCTTGTTTGAAGTTTTTTAGCTCTATCACCAGAGAACTGGCCACTGTGTTATCTAATATTCCTCTGCTGATAGAATGCCTGTCTGAAGAAACTTGACTGACAAAGACTCTACGAAGCATACTGGGGCTAAAACGATTTGGAGAAGGATACTCGAATTCCGACCTACTTCCTTAGGAAGACTAGACGTGAGATTTAATTTTATCTTTTATCTTTTGCTTATCTGAAGCCTATCTGTAGAATTTTGACTCCACCTGCTTCTCTGTTCCAAGTTTAAGGAGCTAGACTATTTTTATCTTATCGTGTCTTTATGCAAGACAAATTCTCTTCTTATCTTATCGTACCTTTACAGAAGATAAATAATCTTCTTATCTTATCGTATCTTAACAAAAGAGAAATTATCCTAAATTACCCTTAGTTATATTGTCTTGAAGCAACAGACTGTATTTGAATACAATTGTAATTTTGTTTTTACTATTGTTAATTTCTTTAGAGTATCTTGTCAAAATGGTGAATGTTATTTTAAAAATTATTTAATTTTTTTTTGACATACGGTACAAAAAGAATTCATTATTTTTTGGGAAATTTTAACTCTTGATTTTTGACAGCGCGTATTGGAAGTAATTTTCGAAAAAGGTATTAACTTCTAGTATATTATTTTTTTGTGTATAACCATTTTCAAATTTTATTGTTAATAAATCGTTTGTTATCTTTTATTGACGTTGATTTTGCACACACACTGTTTCTTCCTAAACCTACATTTTCTAAATTTAAACTGGATCCCCCCTGAACTGAACTATCAATAATTATGTTCTCTACACGATACTAAACTTTATTGTGTAGGGATAAAACTGGAATTAATAACCTCAAACTCGTTACTTTTAATTATCTAAATTTGAAAATAAATAAAAGCATAATACGTCATCGATATTTTATTTATGTTAATTTCTTTCCAAAAGTCAACCTCTCTCTTACTCAGTGTTCGGTTTTGGTGCAAAAAGAGTAAATGGAGTGAATTACAGAGTTGCTATTAGAACAAGTGCAATTTGATGGTCGTTTGAAATCCGATAACAATGTATAAATTTTTCTTCCAAATTCAAAGTCTTTCATGTTTTCTTTCAGATCGATTTTTAGTGTTTTCCGCAATATTTTAGCTTTATCCAAAATGTACTTTAGTTCAAAATGTGTAATTGTGTTTTAGTGAAAGTGACATAATTTAAAGTAAAGGGTCAAAAAATAAGGTGTAAAAACCAAATATTGTTATTGAGAGAACTATATGCGACCGTCAACAAAAATTTCAAATTCGTGTTCTACAACACCAAAATAGGGTAAGCAAAAAATCAGCATACAATTTGATGTCTCCACTATTCCGAAGTTAAAATCATTAAACAAAATTTTTTAAAGTTTTAATAAAAGTTATGTTTGGCTATATTTAAAGCCACCGTAATAATAAAAATGATTGTGAGCATTAGACTGAACAGAACAAATTGTGTAATATTACGTATTTCTGAGTGGATACTTTAAGTAAAGATGTTTCGTTATTAATTTCCGTCCTATTTTTTTTAAATGTTGTTATTTCAATTTTGTCAAAAGAAACCATGAACTTTGCGATGAATGGCGTATTTTGTGTCATTGTCCAGGATTATTTTTCCCTACTCTTATCTGTTCTGCTTTTTTTTATCGTTTTTTTTTCTAATGACCATTTAAAATCCTAAACACCATGAGCGCAAAATTTTTCGTTAAAGTGTCACATATTTTTGCAGCATCCAAACTGTTTACTTCAGGATTTCTTCCCCAAATATCATGGCAAACATTTTTAATCATTATTCGTTCTTTTAACGTCAACTAACGCCAAATATTCACTGTAATATATTATATTAAACTATAATAAACTTTTTTACACAACACAATATCTATATAAAGGGTGTTTTTTATAGAGGTTAGAACTTTAAGTTGGCAACACTTTTTTAACTGGCGGCCATTTTGTCAGCTGTCAAGTGATTTATGTTTAGTTTGGTTTGGCATTTCAACATGAATAAACTGACGCCTGAACAACGCTTCCAAATTTTGCAAATTTATTTTGAAAATCATGGTTCTGTTAGAAATACGTATCGCGCATTACGTTCATTTTACGGTCAACATAATCGTCCATCAGAGCAATTAATTCGATTAACTATGGAACGTTTTCGCATCACGTTTACTCTAAATGATAATACGCATCCACAGAGACGTCGTACAGTGCGTACAGAAGAAGTCATTACTGCTGTAGAGCGTAGCGTAGAGGAAGACCCGAATCAGTCTATCCGCCATAGTGCACAGGAATTGGATATGTGTCCATTCACTTTATGGAAGATTTTGCGGAAAGATCTTGGTTTGCGTGCTTACAAAATCCAACTCGTGCAAGAATTGAAGCCACACGATCACCTAGCAAGGCGTAGATTCGGTGAATGGGCCCAAAACAACATTGCCGTTGATCCCGATTTTCATAAGCGAATTTTGTTTAGCGATGAAACTCACTTTTGTTTGAATGGATACGTCAATAAACAAAACTGCCGTATTTGGAGTGATGATAATCCTCAAGTGTATGTTGAGACACCGTTACATCCAGAAAAACTGACTATTTGGTGTGCTTTATGGGCTGGTGGAATCATTGGTCCGTACTTCTTTAAAAACGATGCTAGTCAGAACGTTACAGTCAATGGTGATCGCTATAGAGCCATGATTACTGACTTTTTCGTTCATCAATTGAACAACCATGATGTGCAGGAGCTGTGGTTTCAACAAGACGGGACAATATATCACACAGCTCGTGCCACAATTGATTTATTGAAGGAAACGTTTGGTAACCTCATAGTTTCACGTTTCGGACCCGTGAATTGGCCTCCAAGATCGTGCGACTTAATGCCGCTAGACTATTTTCTGTGGGGATATGTAAAGTTGCTAGTCTACGCCGATAAGCCCGAAACGATTGATCCCTTGGAGGACAACATTCGCCGCGTTATTGCCGATATACGGCCACAAATGTTGGAAAAAGTCATCGAAAATTGGACCTCCAGATTAGACTACGTCCGAGCCAGCCCTGGCGGTCATATGCCAGAAGTCATATTTACATTATAATGCCAGAAGGTTATCTTTCGAATAAAGTAAATTTCATGTCAATTTAAAAAATTCATTTTTGTTTTATTCCATTAAAAAGTTCTATACCTCTATAAAAAAAAACACCCTTTACAATGAAGTATAATAGTTAGAATGTGAACCCAAAAAATCTCCCCATGAATTCATAATAAATCAATAAAATATTCTAACAATGCGAAAACCTAGTTGGGATGCTTATTTTTAAGTATATTCAATTTGGTGACCGGTATTAAATAAGTCACTGACAAAAATTATAGACTTTAGGTACAGACGGTCTAATATATCGATTGAATTTGCCTAGTAATAGGAATTAAATAATACAAAAATTTTAATTTGATTTTTCAATGCAACACTATAAGAAAATGATTAACAATTTTTTGCAAGGCTAATTTTCTACATAGTCATGAAAATATTAATATTGAATGAATACAAGAAGTGACTGTCACTCAAAATAATGAAATCATTCCTAGTTTATAATAGTCATAAATATTAATCGAAGAGTGTACCTTTTCTACAACTAGTATATAAAAATCTGTTTATTTTAAATTTCGGAGTTCCCAAGTGGAGAGGAATATGTAGTGTTCCAAGATCAGAAAAAATCATACTGCAGTCAGCAACTTTTTAGGGAGATGGTTAGATTTTTGTCAAATACGGCCTCCTGACTAGGAATTCTGATATTTACAAGCCAATGTTGATGGGTGTTTTAAAAGTTCACTTTGCATTATGACTTTTTAAAGCGTGTCTAATTTTATAATCTTCCATTTGTAATCGTTTTAGCATTTAAATTCAACAAATTAATTTAAAAATTTGAATAAAAATTTAACTCCCCTCAGTTAAAATGCTAAAAGTGAAAAATAGTTCTTTAAATACTAAATGAAATAAATAATTAGTAATGCGGGTTTTGAGTAACAACTCCTAGAATACAATGACATAGTGCTGATTCATAACATCAGAACGCGGCGGCGGTTAACTTAACACGTTATTATCTATTGTTTGTTGGATATGTGTTTTTCTATTTTTTAACCGATTTTTAAAAGAAGGAGGTTCTCAATACGTCAAGTATGTATCTTTTTTTATGTATGTACACCGATTAGTCCGGAACGGTGACAGCGATTTGAATGAAAAATGACAATATAGCGGCCAAAAAAATTAACTTTGTCTGATTTTCTCCAAAATTGGCATGAGGAAATTCTTGGGGTCGTACACAACGAATATGAAAATATTTTTAAAAAATGGATCCAAAATATTTTTAAAAAGTTCAATATGGCGGAGAAAAAAAAACAATTTTGTCCGATTTTCTCCAAAATTGGTACGAGGGAGTTTTCAGGGTCATACATAACTAATCTACAATTATTTTTAAAATATTCAATATGGCGGATTCCATATGGCGGACGAAAAAATCAATTTCGTCCGATTATCTTCAAAATTGGTACAGGGGAGTTTTCGGGGTCGCACATAACGAATCTGAAATTATTTAAAAAAAATTCAATATGGTGGATTCAAGATGGCGGATTACAGATCCTACATCTCCTGATTTTGTCTAAAATCAGTAATGGGGTATTTTTGTTAGTGTTAATTATGAATTTAAAATATTTTTTGAAAAACGCAAACTCAATTTTTGTTAGTGTTAATTATGAATTTAAAATATTATATATATATATATATATATATATATATATATATATATATATATATATATATATATATATATATATATATATATATATATATATATATTTAAAATATTTTTTGAAAAACTCAATCTGGCGATTCAATATGGTGTCCCAAAAATTTCACTTTTTTCGGTTTTCTCCCAAACTGATACAGGGGGTTCTTGAGGGTGTAAATTATGAATTTAAAAGTATTTTTTCAGGATTCAATATAGCAAATCCAAGATGACGGACTAAAAATTTTACATTTTTCAATTTTGTTCAAAGGTGGGATTAAATCGGTTTTGAGGATGTAAATAGCGAATCAAGTCAATAAATTTTAAATTTCCGGATTTCAAACAAAATTGGTCTTAGGGGGCTTTGAAGGGTTTGGATTTAGATTAGATTAAGACCTAAAATAGTTTTTTTGAAATTCAACATAGCGGATGCAATATGGTGGGTTGAAAATTTTATCTTATTCGCATTTTTTCAGATTTGGTATTAAAGGGTTTTCGGGGTCGTGTATTACGAATATAAAGTTAATTTTTTACAACTATTAGGTTGATAAGATACAATATGAGAAACAGACAATTTTACATGTTCCGATTTTGTCTAAAATTGATGTTGTGGGGTTCTTGAGGTGTATACCAACTTTATATGCAGTATACTCGTAAAATATATCGAACTAAGAAATTTACATCTGAGGTTCTTCAAATATTGAAAATTGATATTGTGGGGTTCTTGAGGCGTATAAAAACCCAATATGTTGTATAAAATACATTGAGTTAAGAAATTTACATCTCAGGTTCTATAAACATCGATATTGGAAGGTTTTGGGGCCTATATTACCAATCTAAAATTAATTTGAAATTTAAGGTAATGAATTTACTATGACCGACTAAATATTTGTTTGACACAATTTTGCTGGTATTTGGAAAACTCTAAGAAACAAAGAATTTTTAGTGGTTCATTTTACCGTGATTTACAACTTTGGATAAAATGTGTACTTTTTGCCACCTTGGAGTCTTTGCGAGGTACACTAATCTCGATTAGTACTTAGTTCAAATAATTTATGGATATCATAATGAATTCTAAAACTAAAAATTAAATTAAAAAAAAAATTGAACCGACTTCTAAAAATGCGCTAAAAAGTGAAAATTAACTATAAATTTTTATATGAAATTGAACTTTTTGAAGTTGGGGCCAAATTATTTGTAATTAAAATAAATAACTACTAATATATACAAATTATGGTAAGAAAGCAATTACAAATAAAGTCTTTTTAATCTGTCTATGCAAAGCACATTTTGTCAGGTATTAGTTTGGCGCCGACTTCAAAAAGTCAATTTCATATAAAAATTTCTTGTTATTTTTCACTTTTTAGCGCACTTTTAGAGGCCGGTTCAATTTTTTTATAAAAATTTTATTTAAAAATATTTTTATCATAGTGTGAAGATAAGTTTAACTGGTGTTAATTCTGGATATAGAACTGGGGTTACTAAGTCCATGCTTATCTCACACGACAAAGCGACAAGGCAATACTTGACTCGCAAGAGTGTTAAGCAAGTGTAGACTTGGTTTATGTTTATTTTAATATATATTAAGATATTTCACGATTTATTTGTTATGTTCCAATGTATCCCAGAGCCCATTTAATTATATCCCAGACCTGAGGCAAATGGAACAAAGAAGAGTTTTGCAAATACGCAGTTATTTTAGGTTTAAGATAAATTTTTCGATCTTATTATGTTCAATCAATAGTTTAGGTGTGTTCTTAATTATTTCAAAAAAATATATTAACAATGAATATTGTTTTTCTGTGAAAATCGAAGTCACTTTTTTGTTCTATTGTGCTCCAACTATTCCCAAATAATGATATGAAAATGAAGTCGGTTAAAAATATAAATCCACCGGGAATTAATTTGAACATAAACCGTTCAATTTCTACGACGCTAGTTTCAAAAAAGTGGTAAGTAAATAAATTATTTTTTTCCTTTTAGTGGATATTTGATATCGGTTTATATTTAATATTATTTATTTTAATTTATAATTCTGTTTGAGAATATAACAAAAGGAACACAGAAGACAAGGACAAAATACGCAAAAAGGGGAACAACGATGTGCTATTTATAAACTGAATGAACACAATCCTGAGTCAAAAAAAGGTATTAGAAAAGATAGTGTAAAAGTAACAGGCGTAAATTAATAACAATAAGGTTGCATTTCTATTAACTAGACTATGCACTCAATAAACATAATTATTCTTCTATTTTAGATTTCATAACAATGAAAATAAAAGAATTCTTACCCTTAGTATGCTGCCCTCCAATAGAGTGTATATTTAAGATAATTAATATTACTATAAATAAATAATTCGTGGATATCATTTTAAAATTGGAAAAAATTATAAATATATATACTCAACAACTACAGAAATTTACAAACCGTCGCGTTTTGTTATAAACCTGATTTCTGAATATTTTAGTTCTTAGACTGCGGACCATCTGCAAAGGCTAAACAGTTTTATATGCTTGTTTGGAACTTGGAAAAACCAAACAAATAAATATACATAGTGTGCCATTACTAGTGCAGGTAATATTTATTATTCTTTAGTATCGAAACAGCAAATAAAATTTTATAATATAGATTTTAGAATATTAATTATTAACTACTTATTCAAAAATATGGAGCACCAGACAAATTGTTGAAAATTACTTTTTTTTTAAAATATTTTTATACTCTGAAAGTTCATTTGCTTAGAATAACATCCCTAAAATATACGTAAAATTCGGTTTTTGTAATATATTTCTGTTTCAAAAGGGTAAATACACTGCACTAATCTTATAAAAAACGGTTTCCTGTGAAATTGGCTGAAAATGTATTAAAATTTAGTTCTTGACTTCGTAATCAAAAGTGCCCTTGACTCTGAATTATACTGACTTTAGGCGACATTTGATATCATTCACTAATAGTTGAATAATTCGACAACTAAGCACTCTGAAGAAAAAGCTTTAATATAAAAGTTGTAAATAATTATGCGAAGCATGTCAGGGTAACTTTGGCATTAACCTTACGTAGTTTCAAGGGCCAGTTTTTTTTTAAACGGTGATCATTATATTTTATAGCAGATGTGGAAAGTCTAAGAAACTCCTCATTCGACGATATAAATAACTTAGGCAGTAAAAGGCAATATGAAAGTTATTTGAAGTTCGAATATGCTTTTCTCGTGAATTTGAAACAAATTAGCTTATAGATCTGTAATCAATGGTTATGAAGACCAACTTCACTTATTGTAAAGTTGTAGAAAATTAAACGTTGCATGTTGACGTAAATTTTACTTTCAAATGACCTGCAGAAAACATTTGATCCATTAGGTTACCGATACTTTTAGAGATGGAATTTTCCTAATTTTAAAAAATGAAATCGACCTCACAATGGCCTAAAGAATGCCTCTAAAGGCTCACCTAAAGGTTACCATAACAAGCGCGCTTCAATTTTCTACAACTTTTGCTTAAAAATGTTTAGTATAATATAAAATTTTTTAGTTATGAGCTGATTTGTTAGTGATTAACCCTAAAGAGATATTTGGCCTTTAAAAAAGTAATAAATATTAAGGGTTGTTTTAAAATAGGAAAAAAAAACTTGATCTTGAAATTATTAATAGGACTACTCTCAAGGTCAAGATAAAGATCACCATGACACACTTGCTTAAATTATTTACAACTTTTGCTTTAAAACTTCTTGTCCAAAAGGCTTAATTTCTGATTCAACTTCTAGTGACTGAAATGGCCATCATTTATAGCCAATATTCCACTCTTAGTCCTTCTATATCTCAAAAACGAGCTATAGAATGGCTTTATGTCCACAACTTTTAATCATGAAGTCAATGACTACAACACACTACATTTCCAACCCAGTGTATCGGGAACCGTTTTGATTGGTGCGGGATCCTTTCGATCATGGCCTAAAAATCTTACTAGGTGTTTTTTTTGTTTACTTTAAAGTCTTTTGCTGTATTGCGTGATCGCTCGTCTGGAATGTCTTGAATATGTTTTATGCACCAAGAACACGTAGCACAAATAAGGGAGGGTTGGATAGTTCCAAAGTTTGAACCTGAAGAGGCAAGTGCGTTCTGAAAAGCGAAATACAGTAAAAAATGGAAAGTTACCGAGAGAAAGTCTAATTCTGTACCGAATTCTCAGGAATTTGAATGAGATTTTAATTAAACTGAATAAAAATTTAAGCCTCCAAGATATTTTAGAGCTCAAAAATAAATTTAAAAAATCTTCAGAATAGGATTATTAGTACAATACTATCTGTAACGTTTCCTTAAATAAGTTATTTTATATAAGCATTGATAAAATTAGTGTAGCGAATCATTTCTAAAACGGGCACAACAAAACACAAATTAGTTAAATGGTAGTTCAGTGGAACTCTAGGTCAGGTTCGCTCATCATAAATTACTCAAAAACCTAGCTTTTGGCTTATTAGTGGAACTTGGTATAAATCAAACAATAATATTCAATTAAAAGGATATAACAAATTCAGAAAGATAGGTCAGATGGTGTTGCAATATTTCCTCAGAAATATTTGAATTTCATTTACATGGAATTTTCTGACATAAAAAATCACAAAATTGAAGTTTGTGAGCACATATCAATATTAATGACCTAGTTTTATCCATCTTCGCCTTATGCAGACCTCCCAATTTACAGATCACGTCTAGCCAATACGAGCAAATTTCTAAAAAGTAAATATTTATTGTGTGATTACTGATGACTTTGATGCTCCCCTTCTGTTATGGGGAAGCCTAAGGAATAATAACGCTGAAGGAAATTTACCTGATACTTTAGAAAACAATCATCATTTAGTGGCTAGAAATGAAGGTAATCCCACTTGACTAATAAGATTAAGTTCCCCTGGCTCAGTTCTGGATATCTCGATCATTTCATCTATATTTATAATACGTCCGGTTGGGAGGTACTCGATAATATACATGGATTAGACTACTTTTCTATTAAATTGATACTTAATGAAAATTTAGAACAACCAAGCATGGTTGGGATACCACTTGGTTGTTCCGATTGGCGTTTTTATTCTAATCTTGTTGATCAAGAAATTAATAAGCTAAACCTTGTATTGAAAAATGCCAACAAAATGATAAATACGGTATATAACCTAATAAAATCTTCCCCATAGTGGGATGACGAATGTTCTAATCTTTCTCAAGGTAAAAAAATATTTTATAGAATATCGCAATCACACGAATATGGGAAAATTTATTACGTATAAAAAAGTGGTCGCTAAATGCAAATTAACTTTTAACAATAAAACAAAGCGAAGTTGGAAAATTTTTCGCAATAATAAAACTTTTTAGTTTAAGGCAGGCGCGGATCCAAGGGGGGGGGGCGGTGGGGATGATCGCTCACCCATAGTTTATTCAAGAATTAGAGAGAGTAGTAAATCAACTTTTACCCTTTTTTTTCTTCGCAAACTACCTGTGTTCTTTAGTACGGTGTCTTTGGCAAAATCTGTTAGACACATATATTTTTCATAGGAATGGGTTAGAAATTTTATAATCAAAAATATCCGTTGGATAACAATAAATATTTGGAAGCGTGAAGTGTTAAAAAGGATTTTAATCCTTGTCATAGGTGTCGGAACGAGGTTTATTTTATCACTAAGTATTTATGGCATAGAATATTATTTCGGTATTAAACTTAAAATAAAAGTTCTTATAATATTATTTTATATCTTATGATTTCTTAATAATTACATTACAAAATGTAGATAATTTTGACATATTTAACACAAATCACAATAATATTTTTATTATTTTTAATTTTGTCATAGAAACCGTTTTAGACACATTCAGACTAAAACGTAACCTTATTCTCTCAAAAAATTCTAAGTTATAATTTAAATACTTACAAAATACCCATTGTCAAAAATAGAAAAAGTTAAACATTTATAAAAAAAGAAATTCGTCCATATCATATTAAAATATTTTTGGGGCTATGGGTCATTTTATTAACATTTTTAGGGCATTCGGTTTATTTATTTTTTAAACCATCTGCAGAATTACAATTAAACAGTAAAAAGGGATTCAAATGTAATTAGTTTTTATATGTTACAGTTAAAATTAGACCTACTTATTTTTATTTCTATTTTACTGATAGCTAAATTTAATTTAATTTATTATATGGAAATTCGATAGCCCCAAAAAAATAAAATAAGCATGTTAATTCTACACGCTTAAGAAGAAGACACAAATACAATGATAAAGTAATAAAAAAACTTACGGCTAATTGGATATAAATATATATAAAATTACAGAGTGGTTCACACTAAAATAAAAATTTAAATAATAAATTGTGTTTACACTGGTAAAAATTACGTATCTAATTCGTTATCAAAGTCGCTCAAATTAATTATAATTGGTTCCTCTATCTCACCGATCATGAGATCGGGTTTCCACATTTTGTTTTATTTTCTTATTATATGGATTTTTCCCAATTTTCAGCGGTAACTTTATTCAAAAAAATCTTTCGAAAGTTCAGTTAAATTACTAATTTTGTAAATTGTGTTATTTCTACCAACTCTACCTTTTACTTGAGAGAGATATTTCTTTTTTCAACGGACGATCAATAAGAAGAGATTTTCTATTTGGTTTTTCCCAACAAAAATTAAGTTCTCTGAGTTCAGTTCTTTTAATTTCAGGTAAATCGCGATCTTTATTGATTTTAGTTAGAATTTTGTCGACGGTTGGGATCTGCTTCTCATAATAAAATGTATATACAACTCCCTTTATTGCAGTTTTCATCTCTTCTTCCAACGAGGTTTTTCGTCTACCTGTGATCGAATGTGGATTGGGAGTACTAACAATTCCAGTCGTTTTTTTCTCCTTCATTATTTAGTACGTAGTAGATTTTCCAACTCCTGTCATGTTGGAACATCTCAACATCTCAACAGAGCTTTTAACATTATTATCTAGATATTGATATCTTAAGGCATCATAAACATTCATCGTAATAAGTTTTTCGTCCTGGTTTAACGATTTTGGAATAAATATAGAGGTGGAAGCCATATCTTTTGGGTATCTCACTAATCTCAAATAATATATAGAAACAAGCGCAAACAAGATAAATCACTAAGTACACACTGTAAGGTGTAATTTGCTCACTGACATAAATTTAATTGAACTATCAGAAATTATATTGTTGCAGTAAATTTATAACAGCTTATAATATTTAAATATAATTAAATATAATTAGATTTACGGCAGCTTCCAGTTACCTGCAGCACTGGAGCAGGTACGATGGAGGTTTCGGTAACAGTTTTATTACTCTCTCTAGTTCTTGCATAGAGTATAGGAATGTGTATGCTTGCGATCGCCCCCCCCCTTCTCCCAAGAGCTTTGAGTTCAGGAAAATAGAACCGATTCTGCCTTTTATATTAGAAATGTGTATGCTGTTGCACCTCCCCCCCCCCACCCCGTTGACTACTTGTTTTCTTGAGATAGCTCCCTCCCCAAGAGCATCGAGTTCAGGAAAATAGACCCGATTCTGCCTCTTATAATAGGAATGTGTATGTTGCTGGCATCCCCCCTGTCGGCAACTTGTTTTTTCTTGTGATCGCCCCCTCCCCTCTCCAAGAGCTTCAAATTCAGATAAATATACCCGACCTTGCCATTTACTAAAAATGGGAATGTTGCTAGTGTCTCCCCCCGTCGCCAACTTGTTTTCGCTTGCCATACTGTATTTTTATGATATCACCCCCCCCCCCCCTCCCCCAAAAGGAGACAGGCTGGATCCGCCCCTGGTTTAAGGTTTTGCTTTTCAGATTTTGATGCAATTGTAAACGACATCAAGATTTTCAAAATCTTTTTAATGTCGAGATAGAAACCCTTGCCTCAGAATGTTAAATGGAAATGATTGATTTGCACTGTAGCGATAGTTTTAAAGAAAAATATTTAAAGTCTTCATTGCTGGAATTTTATAACAATTTCACTCACAAAGTTTGATCAGTTGCATAAATTTGCTCGTAACTTATTTTGCGTTTCCGGTACTACTTATCTGTGTGAAAATACATTCTCCGTAATAAAATATAAAAAAAATATGTACTGGTACAAATTAACTCATGAGAATTTAAAATTGTTGCTAATAATTTCCATGAGTAAACTTCATCTATAAGTGCAAACGATTATCAGTGAAAAGTTACAGCAACATAAATTTCATTAATCATAATTACAATGCTTAATTTCATTATGTGAATTTCCTATGTATATCACTTATTGTTAAGTTTTTAGAATTAATCTTTCTATCATTAATTACAGTAAAACGATTCAGTTTCATTATGTATGTCGGCTACTGTGTTTCTTTATTGATCGTTAAATAAAAACATCTAATTATTATTATTTTTTTACTATTTACTTACATTGTAAATTTTATAATGTAATTAAAATAAACCATGGTGGGCCTGATTGGTGGTTAATCCACGGACCATAGGCCCCTGCTCTAAATCATTATACAGTGAATGTAAAATTGTGCAAGCCTCAAATTTGAAAACTGTGATGTCTTAACATCTTTGTCATCGAATAAATATATAATAAAATTGGAAACATCACGTTGGGGAGGGGGCCCTTTTTGTGTATATATGATTCTACAATTTCAATATTCTACGGAATTTAAAAATAAACTAATAAGTTTAAACTTAACCAATTTTTTTACATATGCGTGATTGGTGAAATATATTATTATTTTTTTAATTTCTGGAAGATAAATAAGTCTTACGATGAGAAGCAAGATGTAATAAACATAAAGTTAATTGCTCTAGTTTTTATGATATTTTTTAGATTTAATTTTGTCGCACTCATAACTGATTTATTTTTTATTGAAATAATACCCCTTAACGGCTTGCATATGTCGAAATCTGGTACTAAAAATAACACAGGTTTACAAAAAAACAAGCGGATGTCTATTTGCCAGACTATTTTATTCTTATGTAATTAGACGCCCTAAATCTAAATCTGAGGTTCGATAACCTCTGTCACGTCAGGTTTAAGGTCATTTCAAGGTCAACTGAAATAATATTCACTAAATAAATCTGAAGAAGTAGATACGTTCGTTTTTAAGGTCGCTGAATCTGAATTCGTGATTTGTTTAATACTCCAAGTTCAGCCAGAGGTCATTTCAGGGTTATTTCAAGGTCAAATCGAGAAAAATCTAATAAATAGATCTGTAAAAGAAGATATATAGACTTTTAGAGACGCTGAATTCGAATTCGTGGTTTGTTTAACACATTAAGTTTAACCAGAGGCCATTTTAAAGTCATTTCAAGGTCAAATTGAAAAATCCACAAAACAAATTTGTAAAAAAGAGAACAGACGCGCAGCTAGATCTATATCCGGTTCATCTATAAATTCCTACTTTTTGCCTCTGTCTGCTGCATAACGGGGATTGATCTCGCTGCGTGTGGGATATGTGGTTATGAGAGCTTATGTTTTGGCATAAAAATTTGGTCCGGTTGCCCGTCTGCTGCATAATAGCAACCAATCTGGGTGTACGTAGAGTGTGTGGTTTTGAAAGCTTGGGTTTCGCCTTAAACACCCGATCCGCTCCCCGGTCTACTGTGTAATGGATATCAATATAGCTGTGCGTGAATTAAATGAATTTGAGAGCTTGAGTTTTAGATAACTATTTCATAATAACTAACTCCGCTTGCATATTTGCTGTATAACGGACATCAATCTAACTTTGCGTGGGATACGACGTTTCGAGAATTTGAGTTTCGGGTCCGCTTGTCTGTCTGCTATATAACGGATATTGCTTGCTGCGTGGGTTCTCTTCTTTTACAGATTTATTTAGTGAATTTTTTTAATTTGACCTTGAAATGACCTCCGGTTAACCTTGAGATTTAAAAAAAACACAAATTCAGACTTAGCACACTTAAAAGTCCACCTATCTTCTTTTACAGATTAATTTTGTAGATTTTTCTCAATTTGACCTTTAAATAACGCTGAAATGACCTCTAGCTGACCTTGGAGGATTAAACAAACCACGAGCATGGATTAAGCGACCCCAAAAATCTACATATCCTCTTTTTCGGATTTATTTAGTGGATTTTCTTAAATTTGACCTTGAAATGACCTTGAAATAGCCTTTGGCTGACCTTTGAGGATAAAACAAATCACGAATTCGGATTCAGCAACCCCAAAAATCTGCATTTTTTTTCAGATATATTTAATAGATTTTTCTCATTTTGACCTCGTAATGACCCGAAAATAATCTTTTTTCGACCTTGGGGGATTAAACAAACCACGAATTCGGATTTAGCGACCTCAGAAACGTACGTATCTACTTCTTCAGATTTATTTAGAGAATTTAATCCATTTGACCTTGAAATGACCTTAAACCTGACGTGATAGAGGTTAGTGGACCTCAGTTTTGGATTCAGGGTGTCTAATTACATTAGAATAAAATGGCGTGGTCCAATAGGCATCCACTTTTTTTTTATGTAAACTTGTGTAATTTTCTAGAAATTATCTGACAACCTAGCAAATATCTTTTCAAATGCACCGATTAATTCAAAGTTGGTTAGAAAAAGACGACCCTTTAAATATTAATTCAAAAGAAAAATGTAAAATCACATGGCATCAAGACGGGACTACTCAAACAGCACAAATACATCTTAAAGACGTCCATAAAACGTTTGATCTCAACATTCAGGACGTCTTATGGATGTCCATAAAAGACGAATGACGTCCATAAGACGTTGTATATACGTCTTATGTTACAAAAGGTAACGTCTTAAAGACATTTGCTTACAACGTCTTATGGACGTCCCTTCCCAACATTAAAACAACATAGTCCACCAATAAAATTATGTACATTAAAAAGGGTCCCTTTAATTTTTTTGTTTGTCTTGTTTACAAAGTCAAACTGTAATTATTCAAAAGTCCAAGAAATAACTTTTATTAAGAAAAAATCAAGAGCAAAATATACACTAACATTTTAAATAACTACAAGTTCCACATGAATAATTTGCTTTAAAAAATATGTTCAACATAATCTCTTTATACAAAAAAATACATAACTTAAGCATAATGTAAACTTTTTCTAATTTGAAATTTAAGAAGTGAGGTAGAAGAGTAAATATTTTCAGAACTACTACTGTTCGAACTATAAGTGAACCTATCAAATTTAAGCCTTAGTTTATCCCTTCAATATAATAACTCTAAAAGATAGACTATCAACAAAATAAAAGTTTATTGAAATAAAAAGTACACAAATCTTTAAATAGTTTTAAAAACAAGAATTTTTATTTAGTCGAATAACAAATCTGGTCTGATGCCCATTTCAGCCATGTTTGGATTGAAATTTCCTAATTCTTCCGACTTTTTGCCAGTCCTGTGGCCTCTGTAGATCCTAATAACAAACTGATATTAATTTTGTAGGGTAAAGTTTATCATTTGTGGGAGTAAATTTTTTGATATTTTTGCGAATTTTTATAATTGTCCTCTACTAAAGAATTGTGACTTATGCTATTTCAAGGTTAATATGTATAATGAAAGACAGAACTTACTCATAATAAGTCTCGCCAAGTTGGAATCGTAGAACTTTCTCTTTCCTTTTCGCACTAGTCAACTCTACATGGTAATTTTACAAGCTCGCTTTACAAAGTCATAAATGCTCCCTACTCCCAGTTTTGAAATTTCTAAAACCTTAAACAAAATTACTGCTTGTAATTAACAAAACTCTATTTTCTATGTTCTATATATATATATATATATATATATATATATATATATATATATATATATATATATATATATATATGTATATATGTATATATATATATATATATATATATATTTATATAAATATATATATATATATATATATATATATATATATATATATATATGTATATATATATATATATATATATATATATATATATATATATAAACCAATTATCAGGAACAAAATAAATCTTACAGGTTTCATTAGTGGAGCACTCCATAAACAAACATTTCGCCTTCCACTTCATCAGTAATATTTCTTGTAATATTTAGAACCGGGTCTGGATGAGCTGTGCAAGCCTTTTTCGCACAGATAATATTTGTGAAGATTTCATTTCATACCTCTAATAACATAGAGTTACTACAAAAATATAAGCGGTAAAGCATTCGGGAATTTTCTGTAACACAACCTATAAATAACGTTACTGTTTTGCCTAAGTACATATGATTCTCGAACTTACCTTAAGTATTACATAAACACGAATAAAAAAGATTTTCAGAGGCACATAGATAAATCAACTATTTTAATAAAATTCTTTCAAAAGCTAAATTTTCACAGTCGGTACCCTAACAACATTAAAAATGAATAACGACATGACGAAACACAAATACAAAACGGAAAAATGACAGTTGACAGAAATAAAAGGCGGGTTTTTTAAAGTTATAGTTTCACTGGCATTATATTTATGTGTGTCATTGTTATCGGTACATCAAACAGTCTGTGACAAAAAGCACCAAAGTATTGATAAAAAAGATCACGCAAAAGTTCCATTAATCAAGGTCGTAGTGAGGCTACTAAAAATTTATCGTTCAATAAAAAAATTTTAACCTCAACTTGTGTTCAGCTGAGCTCTGTGCGGCGTTGCAAACTTATTACCCAACTGCGACAAAATCCATAGGGAAGGAAATGCTAAATTATACACAACTGTATTTATTTTCATATAAAATGTAGTAAGTAGACTTTTAAAAGATATCTTAAAGACGTTGTATATAGACGTCTTATGGACGTCTTTAAAACAACGTCTATAAGACGCCTTATTTATGTCTTAAGACGTTCAGACATAATCTGGATATAAAAATGACGTCTATAAGACGTCTAGTGCTGTTTGGGTATAGAGTAGATGATAATTTGATTTTTCTTTCCGTTAAATAATCTATAGTTTTCCGAGGTCGTTGTGCTAGCAAATTATCTTGGTAAAGAAACCCAGTATTAAATATTCATTTCATGCATAGTTTTCACCTCCTAGAAATGATATTCAAGACGTAAAAAATATGTGTTGGAATTTTTTTTTGGTATATTAAAACATAACGCAGAATGAAAGAAGCTAGATCAGATCATAGATTTAGGAAATACCAGATTGCGTGTGCCTTATATCGGACATTCTCCAGTGCAAGAGAGAAAGAAAAGTGAAGGCAGTAATTTCCTCTTTTTTAACTGGCAGCGCATAGAACCCGTAACCCTAAATGTAAATAATACTCTATATCTACTTTATTCTTTGCCCATTAGAAAGAGGGAAGAATACTGCTTTCACTCTTCTTATTCCTCACAATGTGGGAAAGGTCGGTTTTCGGGACGCGCAAAGTATTTAATAAATATATTGACGAGAATGTTAGATCATAAAAGCCAAACAGTAACCTTAAATACACATTTACAGAAACAATCGTGAGTTTTCACGAATTAACAGGTTCAAAAGATGATACGTGAATAATACGATTGTGCTTTTGTGTTTATTTAATATTTTGTATGATTCTTCTAGCCTAAATTTGGTTATCTAATCTAAGATTTGTATTTAGCTACCATAAATTATTCGTATGAATTCTCACAAAAACGTTTCCTGTAGTAATTGGATGCACTCCAAAATCACATTTATTTAATAATAGTAATTTTAATGCCTAAGATTACTGCTATTATTCATTGATACATAGCACGCCACTTCAAGAATCTACAGCTCGCGTAGAGTATATAAGTAGCGAGGTAAGATAACTTAATGCGAACGAGACTTTATTTTAAAATATCTTTTAGTGGAATTTTTTAGAAATATTTTTGTGGCATTTTATGCAACAAATGACTTGGCCTGCATTAATCTGCTTCAGCAGTCTTACAGATCTATATCTAATATGTAAATATTAATCAGTAATACTTGAATTAAAAGTGAAAATGAGGGATCAATTGTATATCTTTTAATGTACTGCATTTATTTTAGCTTTATAATGTGGAAATATGTGGGTTTTTTCAAATATTATAAGATCAAATACAAAACGATATGCAAGGTAAGCCAGCCATCCTAAAATTGCATTATTTAGTTTGGTGGTAAGTCATTGATTGTAGGATATACCATTGTTACTGTTCGTGGCAGTAAACAATCTTTCATTTATTTATTTATTTGCACGTTACATAAAAAGCCCTTAATATATGCAATTTATTCGATTTATTTGACGCAGGAAGTTCTCAAAATTCACATTACCGTTGTGGTACAATCAGTATCTTAATTCATCGAATGTCTAAAACAGTTTTTTTTTTAACTTGTAAAAGATATTTTTCGGCATCTTCGACTGACTTTTCTACCTTATCTTTTGTTGAACTTTTAATGAATAAAAATATTTTTTACAAATCTAGTGGATCAGATCTTAATGCACTAAACTTTGCGCCCTGCTGGTAGTGAAGAACTAACTTGCGGGCCGATTCTTTCGGCTGAAAGATGTATTGATCAAAACCTGCACCTATTCAAATCCATAATTCCTAAAGGTCAATATTATCAACAAAAATTTTAACCTACCTTTAAGTTTCGATTTTTGACATTTTCGCAATGGAGTAATAATGCTACAATATTTGTGTCTGATAATAATGTTAACAAAATTTTCGAACCTTTTTTACTTGCTTGAAAAATGCCCAAATAACACACTTCAGTCCACTGGATATCCATCGTTTATCCAAAGCTGGACATACTGGGTATCCATGGGATGTCCAGAATTTGTCCACCAACATCCTATGGATATCCACTGGACTATACGTTTGTCCCACTCATGGACGTCTTTTTGGATTCCATATATTGTCCAGGTATGGATCATTTTTGGATATTAATAGGACTAATTTTGGATGTCCATATATTGTACATTCTTGACCCGATTGTGGACATATTATCCGATAGTATTGTGCTTTTTGGATTAATAGGTCATAATCTATTGTTCCCTCTTCTTGACGTTCCGCTAACATGAATGGTAGATATTTTCAGAATTTGCTTAGGGTCCGAGAGCTTACAGTACCTAACTAATCTTCACTTCTGAAGATACAGACCACTTATGTCATCAAAACGTCGATAACAAGTAACCATAGATGGCCCTATTAGTCCCAAAAACTAAACAGATATAAATTACATGAGCGAACCAGGTAACAGGAATTGGATCCACATATTACACTTATTGATTACAATTGTCAAGTTTTTAATACAACACTATATAAGAATATAAAATTTTATAGTTAGTCGAATTGCAAGTGCTACAAAATATAGCTTCAATTGATTTAAATTATTCAAGCTATAGAAGGATCACTATGAATATGGTGTCTGGTTCCATAGTAATATGTACAATTTCAATTGGGTAATAGAAAATATACCGATTATTTAAATAAAGACTTTATTGTTACAATGATTATTTTTTCTAGATTTATTTCTGTCGTTTATTCTCTTCAGCCATTGTCTAAACTCGTCTTCGGCTGTTTTTTATCGGCACCCCATTCTTCTGTCGCAGCTGAAAATTAATAAGGTTCAACGTTAGTATTTTATGGCTTTGTATAGTTAACAAATTCCGAGTGTCGTATTTAATTTTGTTCGTTGGGGCTGTTTCAAGCCTTAATGTTCCATAATAATTTTCCATAACAAAAAACATTAAAGTATAAAAAAGCCACAAACAATGATAACAATTACAACAGAAATATTAATTTGAAAACTCAAGATCCTATTAAAGTCAGAGATGTTTGTAGGAATTTAAAACGAAATTTTACTTATAAAAGAAAGTTCTCTCTCTCTCTCTCTCTCTCTCTCTCTATATATATATATATATATATATATATATATATATATATATATATAAATATATAAAACCAAATGCATCGTAATTGCTTAGAGTGCTTAAACCAACAGACCAGAAAAAAATTTTTAACACACTTTTTGTCAGGGTATTATCACAACAAGGGGATCTAGAATTTAACGTGTGAAATCTGACACCCAATATATTCTTATTATTTACGAGTATGACAAATAAAACAGAGAGATTTTTTTCATCAAATTTTTATATTTAAGTGGTTACTTACCTACAAATAGTCAACTTTTAAAAAGCACTTTATTGTTCCATCATATGTATAATTCTTGGAAAGGCTATCTGTCATTGTTACAATAAATTATCTTTTAATAAGTTCATTGGTATACTTTTCTCCAATTTTCGCTAATTGTAAAACCTAAAATTATATTACATTATTGAGATAACTAAACGTTATTCCACATATGCTAAGCTAAGAATATTTTTGACTTTAAGAAAGTAAAAAAAAATATATAAAATAATCCTGTAAAATTAAACTGATTTTAGTATTGTTTCCTCATGTATGGAAAAAAAAACGTTATTTAAATTCCCCACAGGTAAGTAAGTTCTTATGCCATTTTTAAAAACATGGGCACATCTTAAGTAAAAACTTTCTGTTTTTTCAAAAAATTAAGTTTTTTTTATCAATAGACTCATACACATAAAGAAGCATTACTCAAATAAGTTTCAGCTCTTCTTTCAGGAGAAGTGTAATAAACTTACTGCATCTTTAAAGTTTAAATTGTCCTGAAGATCTTATGTGACTTGAGGCAGCTGATGATTTTCTTCGGTAAAAGGATAGTTGAACTCCTGCAGAAAATTCTTTGTAGATACTTGTTGTTTTTTCCCTATTGAAGATTACCTGAATATCTTCTCTAATTTGGTACAAATTGGCTTTCACATAGGAATTTTATTTGGACCAATCTTTGGAAAATTCATCTAAAAAATAATTAAAAAAAATTAAATTATAAGTCTAAACCTAGAGTCGAACTGTCAAACCTTTATTATATATTTTTTAACAATTATACTGCACAAAAATACACATCAATGTAAACTTGTACTAGCGTTTAATCCAAAATAGTCATAAAAAAATTAATATAATTATGCAAATTTGCTATAGATTTTAATCCATTATAAATTTTGATAACATTTAATAATGCCAGCAATCTTATTAGACTGATTACTCAATAATGACTTTGTCAAAGAGAAATTTCTCTAAAATTTACAATTTTAATATTACATAAATTTACAACTCTATCTATGCTCCATTTTAACCAACAAGATACAAAATTCATTGGCCTATCAAAATATTTGCACTTATTTGTAGTAATTTCCATTGAAATAAGTGATTCTATGAAAAAGTATAGCTACAAAAGCTATATTTTAACATACGTGTATTGATACTGAATATTTTGTTCACTTTCAAATTTGTGCGAGTTTGATACTAAATTAAAAAATATAATTTAAAAAAATTAAATTAAAAATAACTATACTTACCTTTAACGGTGGCATCTTCTTCAAATAAAAAGCTCAACTAAAACTCCAAAGGTCTTTTTTAGCTCGACGTCAACACAATAATGGGCACAAAATATCTGAAGGGATATTTTGTGTTAATGCCGGGCCAGCGGGTTAAGAAATGACAATTCTACAGGCCGATATTACAGTATCAGATTTTACCGACCACCCGAAATTTAAATTATTGAGGGGAAAAATCTACGTTAAACCAAAATTTTATTAAAATCTTTAGGAGTTAGTTTTAGTTAAAGTTGCAATATAATTATTATAATCGATATTCTACAGTTCAGTATTTATTTTCCTTTGTATAATTAAGCTTTTAATATAATATAGCTTTACAGGCCAAGTAGTACGGCTAATTTTCAATCAATTTGTGTATCTGCCGAAAAAAAAAAAAAAGAAAAATGAGCTATGTATGGTTCTGAGATACAATTTTATTAATTTCAGAAATTTTTTTAAAGATAAATTAATGGACGTCTGATGGACTTACACTGGACATCCAGATATGGACGTCCATATAGATTACATGTCATCACATCTAATGGACATCCATAAACGGTCCATGGACATACAGGACATTATATGTACCTATTCTGGATATCCAATGGAAATCTTGTGCTATCTGGGTGTATAGTACGTTTTATAATCGACCTCTTTAATGTCTCTCCGGTACAATTTATCCAATTGTAAAATATACAATGGAGTACTAGACTCGCATGCTAATTCATTTGATGTGCTGGATATAATTTCTATGTTTGGTAAAATAGTCTAGCATCTTTTGAAATTATAACTACGAAATAAAATTTGCAGTAAGGTTTTATCTGATCCCCAATGAGTTTTTCTTCTTTTGACAAAGGTCTACTTTCCTGCATCAAGTAAATGTCTATTGATTGATTTTTCAGCGGAAATGTCAAAGAAGAAATTAGTTCATTGTGCTCATTTCTTCGAAATAGAGGGAATATAGGTGCAAAAATATTTCGCAAAAGTTTTCAAATTTTTTCCATTTCAGGTGTCTACTGTGAAGACCTGGGATTAATATTATTTTTCAAAGAAATGAATAAATTTAAAATTATTAAAAATATGATGTATACCCGGTAAGACCCTTCAAATTACTATCCAAGATCGTGTTGTAAATTACTCACAGTTGCAGGGACGGACTAGCTGTGAAACTATGACCCCATTATTTTTTACGCCCTGTATAATAAGAACTTTGGACAACGTTTTTTACATACTTTTAACTATTGACGAAAAATTAAATACTCCCTGTTCATGTAGCTAATCCTAACCATTTTCGAAAAAAGGTAATTTTATTTATATCATGTATTTGGTGTATTTCGATAAAAGGTTGTTCCTATCAAATGTTCTACCTTCAACCTAATGATAGAAAAAAATTCGATCCAAAATTAGATATTTTCTCTTTAGTTAAAAACGTCTAATTCTGTGAATAGCAGTTCCGCCTAGGTTCCCAAAAAATGTGCGTTTTATTTTATCGGAATCAAAAACAAAGTGTTGTTGTTACAAACGTTGCTAGATACGAAAGAAATAAATATCCTGCATTTTAGACCTTGTCAATTTTCATATCGCTGACACATTGATTCTTTACTTGGATATTAATTTACTGGTTTTTGGATTTCGTGGTGAAATAATAGAAAATATGGAATAAACCTTTGAGTATGCAGATATGCATCTGATGTATAGTATGCAACTTGCAATGCTTTGGAAGCCAGAAGGTTATGTCAGGATATATATCCTAATCGTACTCTTCCAGATCAGAAAATATTTCAGCGAGTTGACCAACGTCTATGGGAGAACGGTAAACGATTCCATTTAATAAGGTAATGTTATTAAATTTCTTCATAATTTTAGGAAATTTTGGGAAAAGAAGTGATAATGCAGGTCGGGGAAGAACAGTACGTACGCTGCAATTGGAGTAAAATATTTTAAATACGGTAGATAACATTCCTTCAACGAGCACTCGAAAATTATTAGCGCAGTTTAATACGTCGAAAACAATGGTATATAAAGTTCTTCAAGAATAGCTGTTATATCCATATCATTTGCAAAAAGTGCATGAATTGATTCTTGAAGTTTTTCCCCGTAGAATGCAGTTTGCAAACTGGCTATTGGATCAGCAACGAAATAATGTAAACTTCATTAGCACTATTCTCTTCACGGATAAAACAGGGTTTACCAAAAATGGTGTCATAAATTTACATAACTCACATGTATGGACTGATGAAAATCCTCATGCAACTATTGTTTCTCATCATCAATATCAGTTCCAGTCAATTAATGTCTGGGCTGGAATCATTGGCAATTTTTTGAATGGACCATTCGTATTGCCACCACGACTGAATGGAGAACTTTATTTGGAATTCCTCCAGAACGTTTTTCACAATTTAGTAGAGCACTTACTACTTAAAACCCACCGAAATATGTACATGCACGATGGGTATCACCCCATTTCAGCGTTGCTTTGCGGAAGCACATGTATAACATGTTTCCAAACTGTTGGATAGGAAGAAGAGAACCTATTGCCTGGCCTCTTACGAAATTTTTAACTAAGCAGTTAGTTTAACTTTTTATTGAAACTATGGTGACAGGAGAAAAATTCCTCTTTTCATATTCAACTCGACAGGAGTTAGGAAACTAACAGTGTAAATAAAATGATGTCTTTTTCGAAACGTTAGGATTAGCGACATGATGGAGAGTACTTAATTTTTAGTCAGTAGTTAAATGTATGTAAAAAACGTTGGCCAAAGTTTTTATCATACAGAGCGTAAAAAAATGGAGATATGCGTGTCACAGTTAGTCCGTCCCTGTAGTTGTGAGTAATTCACAACACTTTTTTGGATAGTAATTTGAAGGATCTTAGCTGTACTTTATATTAAAAAAAATTGAAATATACCTGGTAGTTCAATTATGTGTAAAAAACCTGATTTCATTGCAGTTATATGAAAAAAGTTTACATGAACTTGTAGTATTCCTTTCACGTGTTTTTTCATATTCAAGAAATTTACCACATTTTCGCGGATACCCTGTACATTTTCGCCAGGGTTCATGAATTTCGGCATAGTATTGCCACAAAAGAATCTGGTGAAAAGTGTAAATCTACCTCTAACTTAAAATGTATGCTGGTATTATTAGCTTTATTTTTTAATCCACCAACATACCAACATTATCGTAAGCCTAGTGATCGTACGACAAGGAACCTAAATTTATTTAAAGAATTTTCTTAGGGTGATCTCTGCCAGTCTGGACAAATAAATGGGTTAAATTGGTATTAAATACGTTATTAATTGATTATGAAACTTTGGCAATAGAATCTCATAAGTATCAGAATCGTAGTCATAATTAAAAATTGTATTCCAGTTAAAAAGGGTCCCAGAAAAATTTAATAAATGCCAAAGAAATGTGAAAGTAACAATAGGCTTTAGGTACTAGTATTTTTAATAATTTTTAGTGTTATTATTTTATTTCTATTTAATCCAGCTTTATATATAATATAATAGAACAGAAATAGATTTTTACGGGAAATTGCAGTATGCGAAATAAGCTAGACACATATTTACTATAGAAAAAATATATTATTGGCACAACAATGACTCATAAGTATTCATACCGGCCATACAATATTTTCAATCCATGGTATATAATGAGATACTCTAGTATAAACAGCAGGGGTATTTACAGTTATTCCGCAAGCTTTTCCAAAAGAGGTTACTCCAATTACATCATACATACATGATGTCTGTTTGTCTCCAGTTCTGTAAATCTGAAGTGGGCCACCAGAATCACCCTAAAATATCAAAAATATATACTTTAACCTTCAGAACTACAATTATTCCACCTGAGTGACTTCAATATCTGTCAAATAACAATATTTTTAAGTGTAACATCCTGTATGTTATCACTTATTCTAAAACTCCAACAAATTCATAATATTTTTTGTGTAGTATGTATGGGTAAACTCAACCGTTTCGAAAATTAGTTTACGATTAGTGGTGTTAGTCTTTTTGTTATAGAGTAAACCAGTAGTTATCCAAAAAAAGTATCAATGTTCCGCTACCAGAACAAGAACGTTTTACTCTGCCTATGGTGATAGAGTACTCGATCCTTCTTACAAGCAGCCGACCTTTGCAATGAGATTTTTCCTGAAAGGGAACCCATTTCCGAATTAACAGCCAATACATTGTTCCATAATTAAAGATATGAGGAATGTAAAAACAGCAATCAATAATTAATTTTTGAATTTTATACTTGCTCTGCAAGAAGAACCACAGATTTCCGTTCTAAAATTTCTTCCTGTATACGATAACACAGGCAAACAAGGGTCAAGTAACTGAAACTCTAGTATACCCCCTCGAAAGATTTTAGTGAGCTAAATCTGAATCTGGCTTCAGAATTGCTCCATCGCGTCAGGTTTTTAAGATATTCTAACCTAAAAGTGCAAAAATCATTGTTTTCCGTCATATTTGAGGTTATGTAAAATCACAAGGTATTTTTTTTCCACAAAACTAGTAAGAGTACCTAAAACTGTAATCTCTCTCTTTAAAATCAATTTCGAAATGTCTAGATATCTTTTGTTTTTCATCAAAATGTGCTAACTTGAAATTTGCGATCTATTCGAATGCAAGGCAAAAACAGAGTACAAGCTACCTCTTTGAGTGTACTACTTTCCTGTATTCTGTTATTTTAATAAAAATTACTAGCGACTAAAATACTTATGTATTTTAGGAGTCGCTGATTACAAATCCACCGTAACTATTGAAAATTTAAAATAGCGGATCTAGTATAGCGGACAAAAATTTCAAAAAGTTTTAAGCTTTAAAGAAAATTTATGTATAGGCGTCTGGAGGTATTCTGAAGGTTGCTGGTTAGCAATACAAGGTTCGATCTAAAAAAATTCAGTCAATGATGACGTTAACTTTAACCTGGCAATGACCTTTATAGTGAATTCAAGGTCATCGTTTTATTTTTAACAAAAATTTCTCTTCGAGGTAGGTAATTGACAGACCAGAAAATTTTCAAAGACAGAAACAACAGATCCAATATAACTGATAAATTTGTCAGCTAATATAAAAAAAATTTAGTTCTCAAACCAACTGAAAAAACCTTATACTATAAGGACAAACGTACTCTGTCCTAATACAGTTATAGACAAAGCGCTATCTCAGATTGCAAGAATTCCAGGAAAGGGTGGAATCCTTTCCCATGGTGGTGCACCGCCATCTGTAGACCGGTTTCAAACATGTTGGTTCTCGTCAGTATAGAATAGGCCAGCGCACTTCAGTATCGGAGACGCAAAGACTTTAAGCAACTTATATTAGACAAAATATGGAATCTAATACAAGCAGCGCCATCTCCCAGCATTCCATACAACCTGAAGATATAATCTCGTAGAGATCTGTATATATGCATAAAGTGGATACAATATACTTGCAGTTGGGTATATAAAATACAATTATATAAGGGAAACTTAGTTCTTTACTAACTGAAAAAACCTTTTATTATAAGGTCAAACGTACTCTTGCATTGCAAGAATACCATTGCGTGTAATGCTGGGAGATGGCGCTGCTTGTATTAGATTTCATATTTTGTCTAATATAAGTTGCTTAAAGGATGCTGAGGTGCGCCGGCCAATTCTGTACTGACGAGAACCAAGAAGTTCGAAACCGGTCTACAGATGACGATGCACCACCATGGGAAAGGCTTTCACTCTTTCCTGGTATTCTTGCAATCTGAGATAGTGCTTTGTCTCTAACTGTGTTAGAACAGACTACAGTTGTCCTTAAAGTATAAGGTTTTTTCAGTTGATAGAGACGTAAGTTTCTCTTTTATAATTGTATTTTATACACCCCACTGCAAGTATATTGTATCCACTATTAAAATCCGAAATTTATTTAATAACCGACTTTGAAAAATTTGTAATAACTATCATATCTATATTTAAATTCTAGAGATAGCTCTCATCCAGAATTTATTATTTCCAAGAGCCAGCGAATTTTTAAATTATTTTTATACCATTTTTAGGTTCGCATATTCTTTTAAATAAATATTTTCTAATTTAGTAGTGACTGTTGCATGAGGCTATCAAAAGCGATGTGATTGATGTATTGAGATAGTTTTTGTTATAACTTCTTATTGTTCACTGAAATGCTTGTTTATCTTTATAACTAAAAAGCAGCTTCGAATTTACCTCAAAATTAACTACATAGAATAGTCATTTGTATTGGTGAAATTTTTGCAATAAAATCGTTGTTTGTTAATTAAGAAAAAAAAACATTGGTCATAATAAAATGAAGTTAAAAGTACTCGTATCCACATATCTTAAATTACTCTGTAAGGAGTGTCCTATTTTCGATACTTTCAGGAGGTACTGGAGTTATTATCAATGATAGAGTGTTGCGGTTTTCATTTTGATTTTCTACTTTGTAACGAAACGAAATACTCCGGTGTCAAATTTTTTAATTTACAGGATGATTTTGAAAATATTCGTTTTTAGGCACATCTTGTATTTCCCTTATGCGTTAATTTATCAAAATGATTTTTACAGAGTATTTTACGTAGAGTTCAGTGGCGCAGTCAGTTTTTTCTAAAAAGTTTAGTTTTTGAGATATTAACCAAACTTATGATTTTTTAAATAGGACACTGTATATTATTTCAGATATTTATTAAGTATAATTTCCAAAAATGTATAATGTGTCTATTTTATTTTGAGAAACAAAGTCAGAATTCGATGTTTTCAATAAAAAACTTCACAGTTTTGATAGATTCTTATTATTTGTGAAATATTTTTATTACGCAGGTATTTTTATTTTACTTTTTATTTATTTTGCATTGACAATGGCCGTTTATAATAATCATGAAAAATATAATATGTTAGTATGTTTTAAACAAAGCAATTAAAGTCCCCAAGAAGTTTTTGAATTATATTTCATTAGGTAATGTATTTAAAGAGTTAACATTAGGATAACTTATCATATCTGGCGATCGTTCTTTGTTCATATTAGGTATCCTGAAAGAAGGCAACCCTTTCCAGACATATTTACTCGTTTAAAAAGTAATGTTGTTGTTTGTTGTTTTGTTCAGCCACGTCCCAAAGTATATGTCAAAGAAGATAGGGAGAGAAAAGAAACAAATGTGTTATTTTAAGCAGCAGCAACAACTTCATTATCATGTAGAAAAATGGAGGCAGAAGTTGGTGTAGCAAAATCTGTCGCTAAAAGAATTTTGAAAAAGTATAAATATCATCCATATAAATTTAACATAGTGCAACATTTACACCACGGAGATGATGAATTCCGAGTAATGTTTTGTCAATGGTATTTAGAATAAATCTGCACCAACGAATTTTTTAGCAGATTTGTCATCTGGTCTGACGAATGCTATTTTTCAAGTGCGGGACTTTTTAATCATCAGAACACGAGTGATTGATCTGCAGAAAATCGCCATTTCATTTTCGAAAGGGCACAACAAGAGCACTTCGGGGTTGGTGTCTCGTGTTTTATTTTGGGCAAACGCATAGCCTATAGGCTGTATGAAGGGGGTCTCACAGCACGTAGATACCTAGAAATTCTTGAGGAAATTATTCCAGAATTGCTTGAAAATGTTTCATTGTCCCATTTCAATTCCATTTGTCTTCAACAAGATGGTGCGCCGAGCCACAACTGTGGGTTGTTAAGGCAATTTCTGAATAATAACTTTCCTCAAAGATGGAGAGGTACTAATGGGTCAGTGAGATAGCCCCCACGATTTCTTGATCTTTCCGTTTTGTTTTTTTTTTGTAGGGTTTTATGCAAAGTCAAGTGTGTAAGACACGACATAAACCTATAGCGGAACTTTGTGAGGCAATTAGTGTGGCCTTCCAAACTCTTCATAATAGACCTATGATTTTTTTAAATACAATTAGAAGTATAACAAAACTGTGCTGATATTGCATTCGAGAAAACGGCCGTCATTTTGAAAACCATCTTCAAAAAAACTCTTGGTTGTTTTTAGTTTCATTACAATCAAAATTCAATATGCTGGTTTTATAATAACAGTATATAGTTATATTGGGACCGAACAGTTCTGACGGATCAAACAGTTGCTCATAATAGACTAGATATTATACTAATAGATAAAATTTGTAGGCGAACTACACTAATTGACATCGCTGTACCTAACAACAACAACTTAAGGCCAAAATACAACGAGAAGATCGCTAAATACAGAGATCTGGGGTGCAAATCCGAAGACAATGGGCAATGAACAGCGTCCAAACGATTCCCATAATACTCTCAACAACTGGAGTGATACCAAAGAACCTCCTGCAGAACATCAAGAGACTGGATCTTAGTGAGCATCTGTATAAACCGATGCAGAAAGCAACTCTCCTAGCAACCGCGCGAACCGTCCGAAAGTTCATGGGAAATATAGCAGACCACGTCACCTGGGATTCGATAACATGGAAAGGGTTCCCACAGAGCTTCATACTTTTGGTATCTTTGTGTACCTGGTATGAGTGAATATTCCCTGGAGGAGTACGAAACCGTTTGGCTTGTAAATCATTAAGTTTTGAAATTGAAAATATAGAAATACTTTAAAATTACCTTTTGAAGTGTCTAATCTTTGGTATATTTATTATTGTCAAAATTTTGCATTTGGTTCTTATAAATTGACTATGGCCTACTGTTACACATAAAGTAAATTATTGAAAATATCGAATTCTGACCTTGTTTCTCAAAATACAATAAACACATTATATATTTTTGAAAAATTTAAATTATACATAATCAATATCTAAAATAATATACAGGGTGTTCTACTTGAAAAATTATAAATTTGGTTCATATCTCAAAAACTGAATTTTTTAGAAAAAAAACTGATTACACCTCTGAACTCTACATAGAAAACTCTATAAAAATTTTTGATAAATTGACGCACAACGAGATGGGCCTAAAAAAAAGAAAATTTTCAAAATCACCCTGTAGATTAAAAACTAAGAGAGCCATGACAAATTTGATACCGGAATCTTTCTTTTCGTTAAAAAGAATGTGAAAACCGCAACACTGTATCTTTGATAATAACTCTAATATCCCCTAAAAGTGTCGAAAATAGGACACCTTGTACATATTACAATAAACTACATTTCATCAATGGGGAAATCAAAAATAAGACAATATATACATGTTTCATTAGAAGTAGCAAGTTCATGTCTTTGTGTATAAAAACTAGCATTTTTGCCTAATAATCGACGAATATCTCAGAAAGTAGTAGCTTTAGGTATAGGGAATGCTTGATGAAACTAAAAGAACATTATTAAAGGTTTCCAAATTACATATTATACACAGGGTGTTTAATTTAAATTTTCGAGAAAACTTGAACTCGGAGTTGTGAATTCCCCTGTATACTCTTATAAAAGGATTAGAAAAAAGTATTTAAAATGAAAAAATAACACATTTGCAAGTATTTTCGAATATAAAATGATACTATACTGACTCATTAATGAAATTTCAGGGCATCAGTTGTTGAATATTATACACGGTGTTGCTTTTAGGAAAAAGTAAGTTTGATTAAATTCATACCAATGCGAAATACTATATATATCAGTTATTTGTTGAATATTTTTTCATAATTTCTATGTTTACCCATATATATATATATATATATATATATATATATATATATATATATATATATATATATATATATATATGTATATATCAGGGGCGGATCCAGCCTCTCTCTTTGGGGGGGGGGGGAGGGCGGTGATATCACAAAAGTACAGTATAGCAAATAAAAGCTTGTCAACGGTGGGGGGGGGGGAGACACCAGCCACATTCCCATTTCTAGTGTAAAAGGCAGAGTCGGGTCTATTATTCTGAATTGGAAGCTCTTGGAGAGGGGGGGGGGGCGATCAAAAGAAAAAAACAAGTTGGCGACAAGGAGGAAAGGATGCGAGCAGCACACATATTCCTAATATAAGAGGCAGAATCAGGTCTATTTTTCTGAGCTCAAAGCTCTTGGGAGGGGGGGAGTACCAGCAGCATACACATTCCTAATATAAAAGGCAGAATCGGTTCTATTTTCCTGAACTCAAAGCTCTTGGGAAGGGGCGGGGCGATCGCAAGCATACACATTCCTATACTCTATTCAAGAACTAGAGAGAGTAATAAAACCGTTACCGAAACGTCCAACGTACCTGCTCCAGTGCCACAGGTAACTGAGAACTGCCATAAATCCAATTATATATAATTATATTTAAATACTAAAAGCTTTTATAAATTTACTGCAACAATAAAATTTCTAATAGTTCAATGTAATTTCTGTCAGTCGGCAAAGTACACATTACAGTGTGTCCTTAGTCATTTATCTTGTTTGTGCTTGTTTTTATATATTATTTGAGATTAGTGAGATACCCAAAAGGTATAGCTTCCATATCTATATTTATTCCAAAATCGTTAATCCAGGGCATTTTTTTCTCAACGAAAAACTTATTACGATGAATGTTTATGATGCTTTAAGATATCAATATCTAGATAATAATGTTAAAAGCGCTGTAGAAATGTATTCCAACATGATAGAAGTTGGAAAATCTACTATGTACCGAATACTGAAGGAGAAAAATAACGACTGGAATTGTTAATACTCCCAAGTCACATTCGATCACAGGCAGACGAAAAACCTCGTTGGAAAAAGAGGTGTAAACTGCAATAAAAGCAGTTGTACATACATTTTGTTATGAGAAGCAGATCCCAACCGTCGACAAAATTCTAACTAAAATCAATAAAGATCGCGATTTACCTGAAATTAAAAGAACTGAGCTCTGAAAATTGCTCAGAAATGAAGATCGGGATTTACCTGAAATTAAAAGAACTGAGCTCTGGAAACTACTCAGAGAACTTAATTTTTGCTGGGAAAAGCCAGATAGGAAATCTGTTCTTATAGATCGTCCGGAAAATGTCCGTTGGAGAAGGAAATATCTCTCTCAAGTAAAAGGTAGAGTTGCTAGAAATAACACAACTTACAAAATTAGTAATTTAACTAAACTTTTTAAAGATTTTTTTGAATAAAGTTACTACAGAAAATTGGGAAAAATCCATATAATAAAAGAATAAAAGAAAATGTGGAAACTCGATCTCATGATCGGTGAGATAGAGGAACCAATTATAATTAATTTGAGCGAAGATAGTTTCACTGACTTTGAATACGAATTAGATACCTAATGTTTACCAGCGTAAACATAATTTATTATTTAAATTTTCTGTAACATATAAAAATTAATTACATTTGAATCCCTTTTTAGTGTTTAATTTTAATTCTGCAGATGATTTAAGAAATAAATAAACTGAAACGTCAAATGTCCTAAAAATGTTTTTAATTAATAATAAAATGATCGATAGCCCAAAAAAAAATTAATATTATATGGGCGATTCTATTTTTTTTATATATGTTTAACTTCCTGTATTTTTGACAATGGGTATTTTGTAAGTATTTAAATTATAACTTAGATTTTTTTGAGAGTAAAAGGCTACGTTTTAGCCAGAATGCGCCTAAAACAGTTTCTATGCCATGTGATTCGTGTTAAATATGTTAAAATTATCTATATTTTCTCATGTTTGTGAATTATTAAGAAATCATAAGAAATTAAAATAATATTATAAAAACTTTTTATTCAAAGTTTATTACCGAAATAATATTCTATGCCATAAATAGTTAATGATAAAATAAATCTCCTTCCGACGCCTACGACAAGGATTAAAATCCATTTTAACACTTCGCACATCTAAATATCTATTGTTATCCAACCCAAATAGTCCATTATTATAGACCGGTATTTTTGATTATAAAATTTCTAACCCATTCCTATGAAAAATATATGTGTCTTAACAGATTTTGCCAAAGACACCGGACTAAAAACACAGGTAGTTTGCGAAGAAAAAAAAGGGTAAAAAATGATTTATTACTCTCTCTAGTTCTTGAATAAACTATACTATAAGAGACAAAATCGGATCTATTGCCCTGAACTCCGAGCTGTTGTGGGGGGGGGGGGCGATCGCCCCCACCGCCCCCCCTTGGATCCGCGCCTGATATATATATATATATATATATATATATATATATATATATATATATATATATTATTTTCCAGATTCTTGAACCATAGATTATATCATTTTCTTTTTATTTTGTCTTTTCTTGGGTTTAGGTTCATTATTAATAAATAAGCAAAATGTGAAGGAAGAACTATAAATAAAAAAAAACTAAAAATTTTTGAAGATGCCTTAAATAAAGGGCGAAAGGTCAAATTGTTTTTGATTTTTTATTAAATAAAACCCAAAGAAAAGACAAAATAAAAAGAAAATGTGTATATGTCACAGCCAATAATGTGTATTACTCAGGGAACATTTTATTGTTTTTCAATTTTACCTGGCACGTATCTTTGAGTTCCTTAGAATGCCCTGCACAAATCATAAGATCATCTTTGATTCCTTCTTGCAGTTTACCAGTACCCGCTTGCTGTCTAAAAGTCTCATTGCAACTGGCTTCATTATACAGCTCCAAAATAACTCCCAATAAAATAGTACTTTCGGGTCCTGCAAAGTCCGTTTTACCCCAGCCGGAAGCAATAACTTTGGAGCCTGGTGATTCATTTTTAGTATAAAGACATGCTGGCCTCACCCATGAGTTTAATACCGCTTTTTTGTGAAGTTTTGCCAGACCTATGTCGTGATAATGAGATGGTTCTTCATATTTAGGATGTTGTACTATTTGTATAATGTTAAATTGTTGCATATGATTACCATCATTCAAGTCTACTATACCCATTCTAGCATATTTTGCATCACCTCTGAAAAAATAACAATAATATTTGATTAAAGATAGTTTATAAACTTAACAATTTCGACTTCGCAATTTTTGTAACTTGTTTATTATTGGTAACTAGTCGAAGAAAATTTCCTATACGAAAATAAATTCTTTGTATTAAAGGAATATAGTGGTAAATATTCAAAGTTTTATATCTTATTTATCTCTAAGCTTTGTGTTAACATATGTAATTAGATAATAAGTAGATCTCAGTGCAAAAAGTAAGGAAAATGTTCCAATGGCAGGCAGCTTAGTAGCAAGCACGAGGTGTTTGTTTCCTTTGAACGAGTACATTTTTTTTTTTAATATGCAGCTTTGGCATTTTAGAACTCAGTCAACATGATATTAAAATGTATACAATCAAAAATAATTCATAGTTCAATAATTCGTATCACACCACGTTGTATCAGTCTTCGGCCCGTACAAAATGACCGCGTACCAGTAGCTGATTTTGCATGTAGTAATGTTGGACACTATATTTATCCTTGAGTGTATTCTATATATTATATATACTTTTGCATTAAAAACATATATTCAAATTAAAAATATAATTAAATAAACGAGCAAAATGAAATAATCAGTGAATCATGCAATCTAATATTTGAAAATGTAACCGATGGTTTTCAAAATAATTAAAATATTTTAAAATTAAAAATTTATAAGTATACGATCTTGTGATTTGAAATAAACGTAATAGGGTTTTACATTTTTGCTTCAAATATAATTAAATAAATAAATAATTTATATATTTTATTTTTTATTTCTCGACCATACAATTATATCATTTAGTGTTTGTTTACTTATATACTAGTCGTTTGCGTTTAGAGGTTATGCTCTTAGAAATACTATTAATTATCCACGAAACAATAATACCCTATAATTACTTTATACTATAGTTACTAAAAGAAGTAATTTACTTACATTCTTGGTACAAATTGAATTAATATTAATTCTTATATTGGGAGATTTTGATACACAGTAGCCAAACATTTGTATCGGCGAGCAGTGTGCGCCAATCCCTGATCACATTTATATTTTTGTGTATCAATGGATAACTCTCGTAATTGTTAATACAAATAACAAAGAATGGGAAATAATCGATGCAACAAGAGACATTATTACAAGAAATGGTTTTGAACAAGACAAATCCAGACAAATCTTCGAATAGATATAGGACAGCTAACGGAGAACATCAGGAGCACAAGAAAAAGTAGACTGCAAAGGCGAATTGAAGAAATCATGAATCGGGTCCGATATCATTCGCAACAAGACCCAGCGAATGTTACTGCTCAGCAATGCCTTGATACGCTGAAACAGCTCTCTGTTATTGCAGGACGGCTAAAGAGATACAAGACCAGCAATAACCGAAAACGCGATAATGCGCTCTTCCAACGATCAGAAAAGACTTTCTACCGTAAGCTAAACTCTCCACCTAATTGGCAGAAAATAGATATCCCAATAGAGAGCATGTAGAAAAGTTCTGGGGAAACCAACTTTCCACACCAGCCATTTGTAACATCGCAGCTGATTGGATCAATGAAGAACACCATATCTGCCAAGACTACAGCCAAATTTCAAGAATAATCAAGGAATCCCATAACTGGAAAGCTCCAGGTCTTCACGGGATCCGGAACTACTGGCTCAAAAAGTTCTGGTGTATGCTACGTCAGCTGGCTAATCTTATTAATGATGTTTTTCTTAACCCAGCAAAAATGCCATTATTCTTGACCGAAGGTATTACGTAACTTCTACAAAAGGACCAACACAACCCACATGACCCAGGTAAGTATAGGCCAATCACCTGCCTTCCCACACTGTATAAGGTGATCACTTCCTGCTTGACCCAACGCATCTATGCACATTGTGAGCAAAATAACATCATTGCAACTCAACAGAAAGGATGCACGAGGGGAGAAATGGGATGCAAGGAACAATTGATTGTTGACTCTGTCATATGTAACCAAGCTTGTACCAACCAAAGAAACCTCTTTGCTGCCTACGTGGATTATAAGAAGGCCTTCGACTCAGTGGCTAAAAACTATATTGAGAATATATAGGCTCGATAATCATTTTGTTTCCTTTTTAGAACGCATCATGTCTACCTGGAGAACTAGAATCCAATTGCACAGTCGAAGATAACACAATTCCAATACGAAGGGGAATATTTCAGAGCAATTCACTTAGCCCATTGTGGTTCCACGTTGCAATGAACCCGCTATCACGCCGTTTGAGCTCCACCAGATACGGCTTTAGTATTAGAAATAACAACGAAGAGGTAGTAAGAGTGAATCATCTTCTATACATGGATGATCTTAAACTGATGGCTGCTACCAGAATCCAGCAGGAGCGAATTCTTAAAATTGGAGAGAAATTCTCCGGGGATATCGAAATGCAATTCGAACTTGACAAGTGCCATATTTTGACCCTCGTTAAAGGTAATATACAACCAGGAGTATTTGAAATTCAGAACGGTGAAACTATAGCTGCAATGGAAGCAGACCAAACATACAAATACCTACGTATGAAACAGGCTAAAATAATTGACCATCGCACTATGAAAGTCGAATTGACAACCGAATTTGTCAGGAGGGAAAGGCGGGTATTACGAACTAACTTAAATAATAGAAATTTGTTTAAGGCGCTCAACACGTACGATTGCTCTACACTTAGCTTCTCTTTTGGAATTGTAAAATGGAGCAGGATGGACATCCAAAATCTGCAAAGAAAAATAAAAACACTCCTAAAAAAAGCACAAAAACATCATCCTCGGAGTGCTATTGAACGTACAATGCTACTAAGATATTAAGGAGGAAGAAGATTGGTGGATATTGGTAAGCAGCTTGACCAACAAATAATAAATTTACGTTCATATTTTCACAGGTTAGCCGACTCTTCCACACTACATCGAGCAATATGCGAAGCAGACGATTCAACGCCGCTACAGCTGAGGGAACAGGATATTGCTTCTCACCACCAAACAGACCAAGAAAAGTTACAAACCTGGCTATAGAAGCCACTTCATGGACGGCAGCTAAATGAAGTTAGTCAGGACAATATCGACAACTCAGCGTCGAACTACTGGTTGATTTCAGGACAGATGTTTCCGGAAACGGAGGGCTTCTTGTTAGCTATCCAAGACCGACGAAGAACTATCGGAAGTTCATCATTAGAGATCCCTCAATAGAAAATGACCAATATAGATATGGCTGTCGAACATCAGAGACAATCCAGCACATAACTGAAGGATGCCAAGCGTTTACCGCAATCGAGTATAAGGAAAGAAGCGACTCAGCCGTTAAGATACTCCAACAAGAGTTAGCAGATAAGTTAAACCTATTGCAGGTAGGAAAAGGGCCTTATTACAAATACAATCCGGAGCCTATTCTTAAGAACGACCAATTCAAGTTATATTGGAACCGAACGGTTCTGATGAATCAGACAATTGCCCATAATAGACCAGACAATATACTAACAGATAAAATTTCTATGCGAACTACATTAATCGACATTGTTGTACCTGACAACAACAACCTAAGGCCAAAATACAACGAGAAGATCGCCAAATACAGAGATCTGGAGGTGCAAATCCGAAGACAATGGGCAATGACCCGATAACATGGAAAGGGTTCCCACAGAGCTTCATACTTTTGGTACCTTTGTGTACCTGGTATAAAGTGAATATTCCCTGGAGAGAGTGCGAAGCCGTTGGGCTTGTAAATCAGCTTATATAGTAAATAGATAAAATAAAAAATATAAGGTGTTTTCTGATATTTTTGTAGGTTGATGCACGAAAGAAATATTTTGTAATTAAAATGCTTCATTCCAGGCATATTTTATTTAAAGTAGCCCCATATTAAATGTGTGTTTTTTACAACATCCAAATAAGGCTATTAAAATTTGGTCACATGTGATGCAAAATTTATTTGTTTTTGACACAGTATAAGGTAATTTCATAAAATAACTATTTTTGAAAATGTAGTTCGTGTCTAAAAGTAATACACATTAATATTTAGTAAATAGTTTAATTGAAAAGACTCAAATTTTCTAATAAAAAAAATCGTAATATATAAAAAAAGTTAAACAAACATTTATTTTCCACTTAATACAGACTTTACTGATGACACTGTGTATTTGTTTGTCCTAATTATAATGTGTATTACTTCCAGACACAAACTACGTTTTCAAAAATAGTTATTTTACGAAGTTACCTTATATAAGGCCAAAAACACATAAACTGCATCATCAAATTTGAATAGTCCAATTTGGATTTTGTAGAACAACACACAATTAATATGGCGCTATTTCAAACAAAATATGTCTGGAATGAAGCATTACCAAAACTAAGAAGTTTTATGTAGGTTGTATTGAGTCTTATTTTGTCACAGTGGTGCAATTTACAAAAAAATGGGCTGAAATTTTGCATATGGGCTAAAAATTACATTTAGAAAAACTCCTTCCAATAACTTTTTTTGATATTTTAAGATATGGGCTTATGATTTTTTTTTGGAAAAAAATTAAAATTTGACAGATAACGCTAATCACGTGATCATTATTTTTTGGTTAATTTTCATCTCGATCGAAGCAGAAATTGATACCAAAAACCAATTTCGAATAAAACCGTTAAAAAAAAACTCAAATGATGGGACTTAACTGATCAAACTGTATATATATATATATATATATATATATATATATATATATATATATATATATATATATATATATATATATATATGTTATGTCGGATATTTTCACGGGTGTGATGTGTAATCGCAGGTTTTCGGGCATCCCGTGTATGGGCTGAGTCCCTCTCAGGACTGTAAGGCAGCTGACGTTTCGGTGAAATCTCATTCACCATTTTCAAAGCTCACTGTATGGCGTCTACGAGCGAACTCACTTTTTGAATAAGGAATAAAAATTAGGATAAGAAAGTTATCTTACTCTAAGATTCAAAGCCAACAGTCGATTAAAAGGAGGAAAATGTTATTACACAAGCTAATATTTCAAAGACAATGAAACTTTCATATACGATTCTGAATAAAAATTGTTGTTTCAAAATTTTGGACAAAATTTTAGAATAATTTATTGGGTATATTAATTGAAAAAAATACGTACCTGTTTCGTTTTTTTTAAGTCATCCCGTACATTATAAAATATTTTTAATTTTTTAATTCATTTCATCTTCGAGTATTTACCATTTTTATTAAGAAACTTTTATTTTATATAAAAATGGAAGTATTTTCCATTGATCAAAGCAGATTATTATGATTATGGGATTTTTGCCTGTCTTCTCCTGGCCTAACTTTACATCTTACCAGAAAGTGTTAACCCAAATAAATGTAGATTTGTAGTAAAATTATCAGTGTAATATCTTTTCGATAGCTTATATAGGGATATTTTCCAGAAAAATGCCTTTTTTACATGACCACAGCAATTACGCCCTCAAGCGACAGAGTTAGGAACTTAAAAATTATTTCCAGCAATTTCTCTTGGCCATTTTCCTCAACGGGATTTTTTTCTCAAAGTTCCTGTAGTATCCACATTCTGATATATATATATATATATATATATATATATATATATATATATATATATATATATATATATATATATATAATATACAGATCAGATCAGAAATTCACGATTATTAAAAAGATTGATACTTTTAAAATTGCCAACCATTTGGGCATCAATAAATATTTAAAAATTTTAGAAATTCTCGGGATTATCGACAAGGGTCAACAATTATTTAAATCATACGGTCCTCGCCCTTGTAAATAGTTATAACCTTTGAAATTTTCAGAGGTTTCAAATAAATGCCGGTTTTAATACTGACTCCTACTTTCAAAAGAGGAGATTAATAGACTTTTTATATGTTTTATAGCTGATAAATTAAAACCACAGTAGTATATTTTTTGTTGTTAGTATTTTTAATAGCATTCCGTATAAAATGTTATCAAAAAATTTGCATTACATATACTTTTCGCATCTCTAATTTCTCTTTCAATGCAATTACTACCCCTCTATTTTCACGAGTAAAATTTTTTATGAAAAATGTAAGGGAAATTACAACTCCTCAGCTTATATATGCTCTACTTTATCTTAATAGAATTTTCTGCTTAGTTCAATATTTAATGTCTTCTTTTTTTAACAACTTATAGTAATAAATCTGGTTTAATTATTGCATCAGAATGTTTACTTCCTATATTTTTTTACTTATTTTAGTTTAGATATTGGCTGGAAGAATAGATTATAATAATTTATACATTATTGATATTCAATTACATTTGCTAATTTTAATAAAAGCAAAATATACTTACAGGGATCTATCGGACAAACAATGTGCTGCAGTTAAAACGAACTGATCACTAACTAGACTTCCACCACAAGTCCACTGCTGGCCATCACTTCCATCATATCCAAACTGGACCTAAAAGAATATGCGTAAATAATACTTATTTTATTTTTAAGTTTTAGATCGGCAACAGGCGGATCGCGGTCCGGATATGGACCGCGAAGATAACAAAACTGGACCATCTACCTTTCTGTCTATGTCTATTCATTTATTTCTATTCTACAATATGAATGATGTGATACATTCTACGTTCCTATTTTGGTATACAAAAACTGATAGGTGAAAATTAGCCTATTTCGTGGACCTCGTATTTGAAACCTAAAAGTATGCTAATTGAAAGTTTATGATAAGATAATGATCTGAGAAAAGTTTTATGATGAGCATTTGTTTCAATTTGGAGAAATTATTTATCAAAGTTGAGGAAATTGAGTAGCATAATGTGTTTCAGTTGAATAAAATTTTTGACATTCAAAATCTAATATCTTGAGAATGAAAGAAGATAAATGAAATTATCTTATCTCATGTTAAAGCTTAGGTCATATAAAATACCAAAAAATATCAGTGATGCAAAAAAATTGTCAAATTTACCCTTTAGATGGGGTAAAACTACCCCTATGCAAGAAAAATGTAAATAAATCATAAAATATCTGAAAAAAAGTGTTTATGAGTCACAATTTAAGCTGATCATAGAAAAGCGTTTTTATTGCCATTTATCATTCCATGGGGCTGAAAACAACCCTTAACAGTCAAAAATGCCAAAAATATTTAAAGAAATTTGAAAAAAAATATTTCTGCATCAAAATTACAAGAAATATGAAAAAGATATATATATATATATATATATATATATATATATAAATACATATATATATATATATATATATATATATATATATATATATATATATATACATATACTCTGTGACGAACCTGAATTTTAAATCGATTAGTGGCCAATTTTGTTTGAATAGTTATTAAAATACGATTCAAAAAATATTTTATGAGCGTTTAGGGCACTTCAAATGAACTGACGTGAACTAACATTCAAAACAAATTAAGAGAATGGAGACGGCATGGAGTAATTTGTTTTTATTATTTGAGATTAGAGTGAAAGTTTTTTCCATTAATTATTTATTTCGATGAAACTTAACTGCAAAAAACATTTAGCCATGATTTAGTAACAACAACTCACCCTTAGCGACAAAAGTAAGGGGTGTTTAGCATTTCATTTTTTTGCCCTGTAGCTTAGGGTAAAAGTTTAATTTCCTTCAATTATCACAGCTGTTTGGATTTCGCCTACAAAAAGGAGTGAAAATTTCCATGTTTCGGAAAAGGTAGTCCACGCTGGCAGTATTTTTTTCAATGGCAAATGACTTAGTTTATTGTCATGATATTTTGGATTTAATCAACGAACTTGGCTTTTTCCATAAAACTACTGAGTGGCGACTGTTTACTGACTCTTCGAAGACAAGTCTTAAAGCAGTTTTACTGCTTAATAAAAACGAATCTATTCCGGTGGGTCATGTTGTAAATATGAAAGGATTGTACGAGGACATGCGTATATTATTTCAAGGCATAAAATACCAAGATCATAAATGGAGTATCTATGCCGATCTGAAAGTTATGACACAACTTACAGGACTGCAGAGTGGCTACAATAAATATTGTTGTTTTTTATGCGCATGGGATAGCAGAGCCAAAAAACAACTTTATGTCGTTAAAAAATGGCCGTTCGGTGAAAACCTTGTGCCCGGTCTGAAAAATGTCTTTAATGAACCTTTAGTAGAGTAGCAGAAAATTTATTTACTTTCTCTGCACATAAAACTAGGTCTTATAAAAAATTTTGTTAAAGCCTTAAATAGAGAAGGAAATGATTTTCTTTATTTGAGACGCAAATTCGTGCGTATAAGTAAGGCAAAGCTTAAAGAAAGAATATTTGTTGAGCCACAAATAAGAGAACTCTTTGAAGACGAAAATTTTGAAACTAAAATTTTGAGGAAAGAAAATAGGGCGTGGACTGACCTCAAAAATATATGTAAGTTTCCTAGGTAACAAAAAATCGAAGAACTACAAAGATCTAGCTGAAGATCTTTTCCAATCTTACAATATGTTAGGTTGTAACATGGCACTTACGCTGCATTTTCTTTACTCCCATTTGGAGTTCTTTCTTGACAATGTTGATGCAGTTTTAAACGAATACGGCGAATGATTTCACTAGCAAATTGTTCAAGTGGTATAGTATAAAAATCACCGGGACCGGACGGGATTTATCCAGCAATGCTACAGCAGGGTTCAAACCTGTTGCATATTAAGAGCCACTCTAGCCTAGGATATGTACCAATAAGGGACATCAACCTGGAAGAGACCTGTTGCAGGTGGATTGAAAATATGTTAAAAGACAGAGTGATCTATACAGAACTGCTTGGAGAGTCGCCGATGGCACGGGTGACTGGGGGGTGTCCACAGGGTGGGTCCTCTCCCCACTGCTTTGGAACCTAGTAATGGATGGGCTTTTGCGAACCTTGAGTAGGGAAGGTCACTCTGTACTGGGATATGCAGATGACTTGGTAATCTTAACCCAAGGCAAATTTAATACAACTGTAAGAGAGAGAATGCAGTGGGCTCTTAAAGTTATAGAAAGATGGATAAGGCAGGAGGGACTCAATATAAGTCCCCAAAAGACTGTCCTAATCCCCTTCACAAAACGAAGAAGGATAGGGGATCTCGGTCCCATCATCCTCCAAGGAAACACAATACCACTTTCCAGAGAAGTAAAATATCTGGGGGTGATTTTAGACTCCAGGCTGTACACTGGTTATACACCAGTGCTGTGAGACCAGCCATTACTTACGCAGCCTTCGTCTGGTGGCCCAAGGTAATGCAGAGAACAACCATGACAAATCTGAGTGGAATACAAAGGGTCGCCTCTTTGTGTATTACTGGGGCCATGAAATCACTCAACAGTAAAATCCCAAAGGACGTTGTCAGGACACAAAAACATATGTAAAAAAATTAGGAGCCCTGAGTTGGAAATGGACACAGACCATATGAACTCGAGCTACCGTTATAATTTACCGTTTGAAGTCACAATAGAGGATCGAATGGCAAGTAAAAGAGAAAAACCGGAAACATTCTCGGGTGCAAGTATCTGGTACGATGACGGTTCAAAAACTAGTGAGGGTACTGGAGCTGGGATATATGGACTACAACCGAGGAAGGAATTAACCCTTCCCCTTGGGAAATACCCAACAGTATTCCAGGCAGAAATATACGGAATCTTACGGTGCGCAGACGAGATAAACAGGAGAGCTTACAAAGGGAAGCAAATTTTAATTTACTCTGACAGCCAGGCAGCCCTAAAAGCCCTCAAGGGCCAAAAGGTATCATCGAGGCTAGTTTGAGAATGTCAGAGTGAGCTGGAAATTCTGGAAAAAGACAACAGAGTTATGTTAAAGTGGGTACCAGGACATGAAAGCATACATGGAAATGAAAAAGCTGACGAGCTGGCTAGAGCAGGTTCGGCATCTCAATACATAGGTCCAGAACCGGCCTTTGGGGTGCCGCGGTGCGCGGCCCGGGAAGCAGTCATAAAATGGATCAAAAGAGAACATAAAAACCACTGGATGACCAGACAGGGTTTAAACCACAGCAAACTATTTATTGGGAATCCTGAGCCGAAACTGGCAAGGAAATTACTACAAATGAGTAGGAACCAATTAAGGACTATTACGGGTATAATGACGGGACACATGGCCGTCAAAGTACATCTGAATAGAATGAATCTATATAACGGAAAACAGGGGGCTAGGTTGCCAGAGTGGCTGTAATGTCTAGGGTGAGCACAATAGGCCTACTCTGGCCGCAGTGCATCCGGCTTTAGAACGGACCCAGGAATATAATTTAAAAAAAGCGGTATAGTGGAAAATGGACCTCAAACCTGTTAGCGGATTAGTGTTGGAACCTCTAACGCAAAACCGATTCCGACGAATACAAGCAAAAAGAAAACAAAATAACTTATTTGATTGTTTGAAGGTTGTAGACAATGTTGAAGATTGACTAAAATGTGGTTATCGGACTTGCATTGTCTTTACTTTTGTTTATTTTATAAACAAAAATAAAGACAATGCAAGTCCGACAACCAAATTTTAGTTATTTGATTGTATTATACTTTTTTTCATTACAAAATGAAGTATATTTTGTAAAAAAAGAGATTTTATTTTTTTTTTTTAACTCTTTAAAAATTAATTTGATTGCTTATGGTTTGGGTTTCTCATATTTCATATTCTTCTTTTCTTCTCTAAAAACTCATGGGTGATATATTAAAACCGAGCTTATATTTGAATTCAGCATATTACAGTAGACACCAAACACTTAAAAAATATCAGGGAGTGACAAAAAATTTCATAATACAGAATAGTGTAATTAGTTAACACTATGGTTACATTTATGCAATTTTTTACATTATTCTCGATAAAATAATTTCGTGGTTTGGCTAAAAAGTATAATAAAAAAACACGTTAACCAAAGATAATTTACTGATTTCGTGATACACAACATCGAAAGTTACAATAAATGTTAAAACACACTCAACTTTTTTGATGGGTAATAACCAGATATGTAATGATTCCCATATCTTCATAAAAGAGGATGCAAGAAAAAGTACTGCCACGAAGACGTCTGAATAATTAGATAAGACAGTTGTTATTAGCCATCAAAAAATTTTGTATTCCATTTAACGTTATTATATTTTTTGCTGTTCAACGATGAAACTTTAGACATTTAACTCGTTATTTGTAGGAAATAAACTTTTTGTCTATGTAGATGCATTTCAGGTGAGAGATTTGGCACTAATAAACAATTACTTTGAGCATCATCTAAAATATTCAAAAATTTTTTTCGATGCTTTTAAAGATTTCGATGCATCACATAAAATTTTCCATTTTTTTTTAAATCACGCTAATGTAGAATCTCCTTTGTTTAGAAGTTGGTTAAAAATAGGTTTATTACAAGACATTAAGAAACTTTAAAACAACATACCATATGTGGAAAAGTACATTCATTTCTTCGTATGTCCTCACCCCCAATAATTAGGGTTGGATTCAGTTCTACTGTCCATACATACTGCGAGTACTCCAAGCATTCTAAAATATGAAAAGACAAAATATAGACTACTTTAAAGCTAAAAGCGAGAAAACCCAGCGAATTTTTATTCGAAGTTTATGATTCTTTCACCTACCTATCCTCAGTGAATTGTTATGATTGTTACCTGTATTTATAAGAGACTAGTTGTTTCCCGCGGTATTGCACGAATTCAATTTTACTTCATGACAATTTATTTATTTTGATTCATGTTTAATCTTTCGTAGGATAGATTCTATTACCATAAAAAAAAATTGAATCCACTTCTAAAAAGGCGCTAAGGAATGAAAAATAACAATATAAATTTGTATGTAAAATTTAGTCGGCGCCAAACTATAACCTGACAAAATGTGATTCAAATAAAAAGATTGAGAAATACTTTATTTGTAATGGCTTTGTTGCCGTACCTTATATGTATCTCGTGTTAATAGTTATGTGTTTGTTCTATTTTCTTCAAAATTGGTACGGGGGAGTTTTCGGAATCGTACATGACGAATCTAAAATTATTTAAAAAAAATGCAATATGGCGTATCCAATATGGTGGATAAAAAATTAATTTTGTTCAATTTTTGCTAAAAATTGATATGGGGGAGTTTTTGGGATAGCACACTACGAATCTGATATTATTTAAAAAAAAATTAAATATGGCGGATCTAAGATGGCGGATTAAAGATTCTACATCTCTCGATTTTGTCTAAAGCCAGTAATGGGGGATTTTTGTTAGTGTTAATTACGAAATTAAAATATTTTTTGAACAACTCAATCCGGCAGATTCAATATAGTGTCCTAAAAAATTTACATTTTTCGACTTTTTCCAAAACTGATATAGAGGGTTCTTGAGGGTGTAAATTAGGAATTTAATAGTATTTTTTCAGGATTCAATATAGCTGACTAAAAATTTTACATTTTTCGATTTTGTTCAAATATGGAATTGAATCGTTTTTGATGATGTAAATAGCGAATATAAAATTATTTTAAGAAAATCTAATATGTCAGATGCAATATGACCGTTTAGAAATTTTAAATTTCTAGATTTCATCTAAAATTGATACTAGGGAGCTTTGAAGGGTTTAGATTTAGATTAGATTAAGACGTTAAAATTATTTTTTTGAAATTCAATATGGCGGATCCAATATGGTGGCTTGAAAATTTTACCTTATTCTCATTTTTTCAGATTTGGTATTAGGGCGTTGGGGGAGGCGTATTACTAATATGAAGTTAACTTTTTACAACTATTGGGTTGATAAGATACAATATGAAAGACTAAAAATTTTACAATTTCCAGTTTTATCTACAATTGATATTGCGGGGTTCTTGGGGCGTGTACAAACTCAATATGCAATATAAAATATATCGGGCTAAGAAATTTACGTCTCAAATTCTTTAAATATCAATATTGGAAGGTTTTAGGGCCAATCTAAAATTAGTTTGAAATTTAAGATAGTGGATTTACTATGACAGACTAAATATTTGTTTGACACAATTTCATTGGTATTTGGAGAACTCTAAGAATCAAAGAATTTTTAGTGGTTTATTTTAGGGTGATTTACAATTCTGGATAAAATGGATACTTTTTTGCCACCTTGGAGTCATTGCGAGGTACATTAATTTGGATTAGCACGTAGTTCAAATAATTTATGAATATCATAAAGAATTCAAAACTAAAAATCGAAAAATAAAATTTTTATAAAAAAATTGAACCGAGTTCTAAAAGTGCGCTAAAAAGGGAAAAATAACTAGAAATTTTTTTATGAAATTGAAATTTTTGAAGTCGGCGCCAATTATTTCTAAATGAAATAAATAACTACTAATATATACAAATTATGGTAAGAAAGCAATTACAAATAAAGTTTTTTTATCTGTTTATGCGAATGACATTTTGTCACGTATTGAAATTTCAATTTCATATAAAAATTTCTAGTTATTTTTCCCTTTTTATCGCACTTTTAGAAGTCGGTTCAATTTTTTTATAAAAATTTTATTACTCATCTTTTTACTGGTTGACCGCTCGCCTAATGAGTCTCAAAATACTTTTACTGCCCTCTCCCTCTAATTATCTAACAATAAATCTGAAATAGTAGCAAATATTAAACATACAGTAACAGCGTTTGTAAATACTCACAATGAAAAGTGATAGGGTTAAATCTATTTAAAAATATAAGAAATATCAAAAAAATATATTTATGTTAAAACTTAATCCTGATGTCAATATGAGTTCTGATAAAAATTCCCTATTTTGTTATTTTGCAGGCACATTTACTTAACCCTATGAGAGATGTGCAATTAAATTGCAAAAAGCACTTGGTTGGTTTTTAAACCCATGCTTTTATAATTTATGTAAAATCAGTTTTTATAAATAAATGAGGCAGTAAATGGTAGCTAAAGTCGGAATTCATATTTGGATTTAGTAACAAAAATGTGTAAGAATTATCCCACAAAAAAGTCTTAAATAGAAAAAAATCAATTTGTAGAAAAGCGTTCAAATACACTGTATCGACATTTGTTTTTTTGTATGTTTTTAAATAAACGAGACATATGAATTCTACACGGTCAAGAAAAAGAAACAACTTTATTCTTTAGGAGAATGAAGTTTACTAAACGGGCCGAAGACGAGTTTCGTAAATTATATATAAAATAATAGAATAAAAAATTCTGATACGTATATTAAATTGCGCTTTACATTCAAAACTATCAGAAGTTATCGAAAATTTGTTCACAAAAGTAACTTTCCATATATTTAGATTTCAATTAAAAAATTTTATATGCATTTTAGTAATTATAGTTTTCAAATTATTTGATTCCATTAATATTTGCTTACTTTTATGTGCTATTTTTTGGCCAAATATGTGAGACATTCAATACACAAAAATTATCAAAGATTTCATTTTACATAACTTTGAATTACTCAACGGTAAGTTTTTGTGATTTGTCGAGCATGTTATAAATAAAATCGCTAATTTATTTTTTAGTTTTTATTTTAATCGCTAATTACTTAGTCGCTAAGTTCGTGTTAATGGTTTATTTTTAGACTACTTGTGAAATTTCTAAGCACTTTTGTGAAAATAAAATATGTAATAATATTTTTTTTTGTATCTGTCAGCGTAAAAATAAATGATTATGAAGTACCACGCTGTTAAAGAGAGAAATGTTCCATCTGTACAAGTATATTTCAGAATTTCTGGAGCGTGTTATTCTGTATCTCGTCAGGGGCCCTATCCTCGAACTGGGGAACGTGAAGTGAACGGTGAAAAGGTGGCGAACGCGTATTCTTGAAATGTTCATCACTCATATCCTCGTTCGCTCGGTGGAAGGCAAGCGAACGGTGAAACATGCGCAAATGAAATGTCAGCCGCTAAATGACATATTTAACGCACGGATTTAAAAAAATAAAATTGAATTAAAAATTTTTATTTTATTTTTGGTTCTTCAAAATAACTCGCATTAAAAAAAATAATATGTTGACGAACCGTTTCTTTAAGACGTTTTATTTTCTGAATAAACAGTTGAAACGTTAATTAGGTGGTATCCCGATATTTTCAAATTTTTTAATAAAATATCCTTAGAAAGTTCAATATGTCTCTCAAATATTAAGCAAATTTGAGATTACAGATATATAAAATTATTACAGGAGATTCTGTTCATAACTCAATTGTATGAGCGTGCTATTTAAAAATGTTTTTCTAGGGCCAGTTCTGCTTATGGATTTAACATAAATACTTGTGTCCATAACAGCCGAGTATCTTAGTTTTAAACAGTTAAATCTAACATAATTCTTTTCACGACACAACTTATAATAAATTTGAGAAATCACAATTTGTAAGCTATCTGAAACTTTTATTTAAGTAAGTAACAAATTTTATATTTAAATTATGTTAATTACAGCACTTAATTAGACTGTGTTAAACACTATACGACACTACAGTTAAATAAATATTATGATTATAATTTATCGAGACATATAAATATGAACCGTACAGACCAATGAATGAGGTCCTTCAGTATAAAAACCTTATTTATGGTACATTTGATCTTCAAGTCTCTACAAATCTGTATAAAATAAAAAAAATATATATTTAAAGTTGAACGTGAGATCCGCCAGTATCTTTAATGGACGTCTTCTGTCTGGCCTTTGGTTTCGGTCCCTGGTCATAAACAGTTTCACTCTCATTGTTCAAGTTTCAGGTTTTCTTTTAAATTTACTTGTCAGGACAGAGCATCTCGCAGTAAGAAGCTGGACACTTTGTGAATTCATACAATAAATAACTGATTGGATAGTTTCTGTAGTGGATTGGGATGATGGCTTTTAGTTATACTACGTAGAGTTGTAATTTTTACCGTTGCAAGGTTTATCAGTGCTGACTTTCTGCAATTACTGCTAGTATATTACTTTGTATATATGATTGCTGCTTTTCTTGATATCCCTTTTTCTTTATCTATTAGAATCTTCAATTACTTCGCTTCTTGTATGCATTTTTGTTTAACAGTTCTAGAGTGTCAATTTAAGATAAATTTAATCCAGGCAAAGTACAAATATTGTAATGGCAATCAATAACTTCACAAAAACAACAACAATAGCAGTATTTTTTTTTACCATGCGGCCAAACTACGATCATTTTAGGTTTAGGTTTTAGAGGAGCAGAAGACAAGGCGCTGTAAGCTACCACAGGTGAGAGCGGAGATCCCATGGCCACTCCCGAAGTCTGCTCGTAGAAAGTTCTTTGAAAAGTAAAAGAGGAAATCAGGCATGCTTTAATTAATTCTAGTGGGGTGGAGTCCATGTTGTTGTTTGGTAATATGTCTGATATTATGGAAACTGAATCATCTATAGAAACATTTGTGTACAGGAATTCTACATCAAAACTGACCTCCGGGCTCTAATTGGATGGTTTTTAATTTTTGGACAAAGTGTCCAGAGTTTTTAACAAAGGATTTGGTTTTTCCTGTAAACGGGTGTAAAATTTGGCCAGATATTTACCTATTTTGTAGGTTGGGAAGTCTATTGCGCTGACGATTGGACGTAGAGGGAAAAGGAAATCAAAATTGTTGCTGCCAAATAAATTTATTGAATTGTGGAGAGCAGCTCTTGGAATAACGTGTGCCACGAAACATAAACCTGGACCTAGCGCACGGCTTACTAGGGAGCTTATCTCCTTAGGAAGGAAAGAGCTATGAATTGTGGATGGACTGTTAATAGGATATTGCTACTTGAGGAGCCATCTTCATAAGATATGTGTCGTAGAAGAAACCATGTCCTCAGAGAGTGCTCAGCAACTCAACGGACTGAGGCAGAGGCATTTCAGAGACACAATTTTGTCACCGGAAGCCATCAGGCAAATTCAGTTAACGAGATTGTTTGAATTTGCAAAAGTGATCGGCTTCGAATAACCTGCAGCTATGGTGGGATGTAAAGGACCCAACGAGACTTAGGCATCGATGATTAAGCATCACAAACTTTTGTTCATTCATTCATTCATTTAATATAGCCACATAATCTTGTCCGGTAGACTAGACCTCTCAATCGTTATATAATTCATGCGCTGAATATAAATACCGGATTTAAATCACCTCATCAGGTCAGCGTTTTGAATGGCAATTTTGATATCTTAAATTACTGCTATCAAAGTAACTTCATGTCTATGCCTCCTAATCTTATGTATTCTTATTTACATGCGCTGAATCCGAATTTGGAGTGAAGAGCAAAGTCAAAGTTTACATCAATACGTTCAATTGAAGTAACTCAGGTACCAGGGGCATTGGAATATAAACATGATGACTGACATTAAACAGAGTATCATATTTAAAAACGCTTTAAAAGGAAGCAGAATCTAATTCACAAAATTTGAGGGCTCGCTAACATCCAAATAAATAAATAGGATTTTCTCAAATCTTTGCTATTATTAGCCTTCTAGTTATGCAACATAACATTTACAGTAAAGGTCTATGTTCTCCCATTACATGTTTCGAAAAAATTCTAGGTAAAAGTCGCGTCCTTTGTAACTTTAAATGTTTATGGAATATTTTAAAATTTTTTCAGATGGCCCAGAAAAGAATTTACGCACCTTCGAAAATCATTCTTCTTTTTTATTATTTTAGTCATTTGCAACTCTATGAACAGTTGAAGTTTCAAAATCGAAAAATATCCATAAATTAAGGTCAAAAGATCGAGTTTTTGGGCGTTCATTGCCTAAATGTGAACCTGGCAATTTATATCTCTTCTTGATAGTATCAAAGATTATTATAACTACCGCTATAGATACCTCACGCCCTGTTAAATTTTTGATAACCTCTATGGAGCCAAGCGATTTAAGGCCTGGCTACCGCGGGCCCGAACGTAGCGTAATGGATCTTCGCCGTGACTCTCGTTGCCAATTTGAGCCTGGCTATTTAACTGGCGCATGGAGCCTGTCGCCGGTCGATACGGAAAAAATATAATTCAGCTGCATTCTGAATGCCCTACATGTTTGTTGTGATTTATTCTGGAATTTGTTTCATTTCGCAATTTTTGGGCAAGTTCAAACCCTCAAAGACCTTCAGTTCTATTTTGAAAAACTCATATTACTTAAAAAGAATTAGAGATAGCTTTCTGCAAAAATTAGAAAAATGACTTATTTAAAGGAGGGTAATACAAAAAATCATATATTTTTACTTTAGAGGCCTAAATGCATCAGAAACACTAAAGAAAATTGTAGTTTTTGTATTTAGGTCCTTACTTTTTTTTTGACTAAAATATATCAATTTTTTCTCATTTTTTATCTTTTTTCCATTTTTCTTAGATTATTTTTACCACTTTAAATGCTCGCCAAATTTAGGATTTTGTCTCGATTTAAATTCTGAAATAAGCATTTTTTTTTCTCTTAAAAGACCTTTTCAGCCAGTTAATTTATTATATACTTTTAATTAGAATCTGCTTCTTTTTAGAATTCCATTTTGTGCAGCATTGTTTGTGCCAATTTTCGTGATTTTCAGCGACTGATACATGCTTCTCTTTACAACAATCCTGAGCTCTTTAAAATAAAATCAAAAGTCTTTCTAAAACGAAAATATAAGATCTGATAAGTCAAAAAAGAATCGGAATTCAAGAATGAATGACGATTTAAAGCATGCTTATCAAGTCATAAAAATTTGCAAAACGGAGTTTAAAAAATATTGTAGTTTAAAAAAGCACATTCTAATCATAAGTACTTAATATATAAACTGGTTAAAATGGCCTTTTCAAGATGCAAAAAATACATTTCTTATAATTCAAATCGAGACCAAACTTTACATCTGGCGAGCATTTAAAGCAGAAAAAGTAATCTAAAAAAATGAAAAAGCGTTCAAAATTAAAAAAAAAACGATATGGTAATACAATTTAAGGGCCAGTTACAAAAGCTACAAGTCTTTTCAGTGTTTTTTATGCATTTAAATAAGAGTTTAGACTTTTAAAATAAAAATTTAAAAATATGTTTAAGGCTTCCAAAAATCAGTATTTTTGTAATTTTTGAAAACAGATCTCCCTTTAAAGCCGCTACTTCTGGTTCTTTTTAACCAATCTGAAGTTTTCAAAATAAAAATCAAAGGTATATTTGGAACAAAAAAAAACTGAATCCTATCGGTTTAGAAAGAATCAAAAATCAAGATCCTATAAGAGTTTGAAATTGCTCAAAAATCATAGAAATTCGCAGAAACATGCTGCAAAAAGGGCCATTAAAATTAGAAATAAATAAATTAACGAATTTGGGAATGTCTTTCCCAAATTTCTCAAGAAATCTAAACGCTTTTTTTTAAATGTATATCGGGGCAAAAAATATGGTGAGCATTGGAAAATATGCGAAAAATAGAATAAAAAGAGCCCATTTCGCAACTTTCAATGGCCATATCTCGGCCTTTTGAGTACTTTAAGAGCTGAAATTCCACATGAGTTTGTTAATGTTTTTAATAATACAACAACAAATTTTTTTCCGATTTTTTTGAAAGTGTGCAGCGAAATGATTTAATACTAATCCAATTGATTTCTTGTGAACTTTTAGGTTTCTACGATAAATCAAACGGACAAACGGAGCTTATAGTTTAGCGGATAAAAAATTAATATTATTTTTTTTAGTTCTGCTTCAAATTTAGAAGCTATAGAAAACAGCTGCAAACTGTAAAAATAATCTCAACTAAGGCACAAAGAAACATAAATCAGAAGCTATGTAAATAATTTCCTACTGTGATGGAAATACATACCAGTTCACCCATAATTAGCTTAAAAATAACTAATTCGACTATTACAAAGCAGAGCTCAAAACCGTTCTAAGTAAATAAGTAAATCTGTATTAAATTAATAGCAATATAGAACAGTTTTTGTTTTATTTTGCGCTTCTAAGTGGCATTTTTTGCGGTCCCTTTATTGTTCTAGAAAAGAAATAATATTTTCGAAAAAGGGTATCTGGAAGAAATATATAACTCAATATTAAGAAATCAACAAAAGGAACCATTTTACCCCCTACGTTGGCTACCAAAACGCCTTAACTGAGTGCAACACATAAATGTGGACAATAAAAAAAATCTCACCATAGAGCCACTGAAATTTTTATTTTTAAAGTTTAAGTACTTATGTAAACAATTTTATTAAAACAATAAAAATACTACTTTCCTTAATAAGGTTTATAATTCAAAATGTTTAAGCTTACGTTATATTAGAGAAAATATTTTAGTTCTCCACAAACTGAAAAAACCTGATACTAATATAAGGACAGAAGTACTCTTTTCTAACACGGTTAGAAATCAAACATTATTTCAGATTGCAAAAGAATACCAATGATTTAATATCTTCATTACTATTTCGTTTGTTTCTTATATTAAAAATATAGAATTTTCCATTTTTAATTTTCAATAAAAAGTAAAATATAAACCCCTAGTCTAAATCAATCCCATTATAAGAATTGGCTACGTAAAATAGATTCCTATCTTATGCCGACAACCTAACGCTCAGTTTTCAATATTTGTCTCCCTTTGAAGCGGCAATTAAACTACGTTACTTTTAAATAAATCAATTCATTTTTCTAGCTATAACTAGACAACATCGCTACCCGTCGTGAAAGTTCGTGGACCGCCAATTTCAATTTATTCCCTTTTCGGTCGTTTTTGCTGCGGAAAAATAAAAACACGGTTTGCCGTAAGCGTAAGCGGTAGCTATAATAATCTTTGATAGTATACAATAAAAAGTTAACCTAATTGGGGCAATTGGGATGTTGACTATTTTTGAGAAAGTATTTAAAACCATGCATAAGCTTCAGCTAGCCCGGAACTACTCGATTTATTTTAGTTGTGAGCTTATAAATACCGATTATTACTATTATGTATTCATTATCGGTTGCGGAAATAACAATTCTTAATAAATTACTTACATGGAAGTCTTCAGATTTCTAAATTGAGCAGAGCAGAAGTTACCGTTTGTTGCTAAGAAATTGGCCACCATAAAATAATCATTTCTCGGCAAATTTGAACCATTTGCCTTAATAAATCCACTTTCCTTCATGAGAAAATTTCTTAGAATCATTTTCGAAGGAAAAAGCAAGCAAATTTCGGAAAAATTACATGAAAATTAATAAAATATGAACTAGACAACACAGTCCTTGACAGTGGATCATAAACGTGACATAAAACCAAAAAAATTATATGTCAAGTTTGTGACAGCAATGACGTTTGCTGTATCCTTTAGAGTAATTATTGAGTGAAACTGATAACCATGTTCTTTTGAATATGCATTTACTTGTCATTAGGTCGAAGTGATCATAATTATTTCAAGTGATAGAACTGAAAGTAATAATGGCTCAAAAGATTAACCGTATCAGGACGGAGTCATAGTAGTGAGTGACATAATTTACGTTGATTGGTATTCGTTCTCACGTGCCTCGAAGGAGATTTAATTACATCTTTATTATTAAATAAAGATATAATTCTCTAAAAATAAAGAAAAATATTGTGTTTTAGAATTGTGGAAACTACCATTTGGCGGCAAAATTATTTTATTTAAATACAGTTAACATCCTAATTGAAGTTGTCAGAATTACCATTCAATCCGAAAAGTGGACAATTTCAGCGTTTTTGTAGAAACCTCAACGTATGGGGTATTTTGCCCTCGGATCCAGGTTCAGCGTATCTGAGGACATAGGAGCAAGGGGGTCCAGGCAAGAAGTTACTCCGATAGAACTAATTTAGATTAGAGAATTACCATTCAGTTTTAGAAATGACTAGTTTTGATGCTTTAGGATCATTTTCACGGATTTGTGGAAAACTCAATTAGGCGCTTCAAACTACCTATGGGTAGATGGGTCTAGTCTATCAAACAAAATACTCTTTTTTGCTTGTATTATTAAAATTATCATAAAATATCCTATACGGAGTCAAATTATATAAATCTGGATTACATAAAGCAAGAATAATTATCTTATCTTTCAATAAAATTTGATCCATATATTCTTTCAAGTAAACTAGACAGATAAACTTCCTTAAGATTAAAAATTGGATGAAAGCTGGCCAAATTTCTTGAGAATATTTACACTCATTATTAAAATTGTTCATTTAAAATACACCGCCATGTGCCCATAGACTCTGGGAGAAATAAATAATTTTATGAACTTACTTTCTCCAGAAACTACTCCTGGTAATCTTTGTGCTGACGGTGTTGTAGGTTTTGGTGTTGGTGTAGGTCTTGGTGTTGGTGTAGGTCTTGGTGATGGTGTAGATTGTACTTGTGTACAACACACGATAACTTGTGTACCTTCAAATCCACACTGTTTAGGAAAAATTCCGTTTTGTAGACCAGCTATTGCTTCTGGGCAATCTGTAATTAGTCGACAAATACCAGGATTGCCATTTTTTAGGGAACAGTTATCACCTGCAAATAAAACATATGAGTTAAAATTATTGAAAACATCAAAAATAAGGCACAATAAAATCTGGTCTACGGGATGAACTACGACTGTTCTAAAAATATTTTATTATTAACTGAAATATTTGAGAGATTGAAATTATTTATCTATGGAAAAAATGAATTCCTCTCTACGATATTATTGATAATCCATTATATAGCAAATTGAATCTTTGAAAAAAATGTATATTAACACAACCTTTTTTTTATTACTCGCAGAAATTTGGTTCTTCATATAACTTTTTATAAATTGATGTTTTTTGCTTAATATTTGACCAAAGACTTATTTTTGTATGTTTTTATTCTTTCTAATCAATTTTTTTTTCTTTTTTTTTCTCTGATATGACCTTACAGATTAGTGTTTTGGCCACGGAGTATTGTAATTATGGTTTGAAAAAAAATAATTAAAAGAAAATAATATCAATATTGAGATACTGAGACTTGGGACAGGACGGGAATGCATACAGAAGGACGCTTCTCGCTCTCGGGTCGCAAACAATTTTTGTAGACAAAAATTTTACAAATCTTTTTTCAACCTTCGGCTCAAAACGATAATAGAATATTAATAAAATAAACAAATATCTAAAAAATAAAATTTCTGCCTTGGTTTTCTATTCTTAAAGAGGAAATAACTCAAAATGCGAAATCTGTTACTCTCTATTTGTAGAAAATGGAGAACAAAAATAATAATTTTTTTGGAACTTTAATAGTTAAAAGGTGAAAACTTTAAGTGTTCGGTTATTGCGGTTATATTTTATTTAGTATACATGTATTCTACTTTCAAGCTGGTAAAGGAAAGAATATATACAAAACAGTCTATTTCCTGCAAATATAACTCTCTTCATGCGCATTTTGACCACCTTGTGGTCTAATTAATAGAGCTGTATCGAACCGAGAACAACATTCGCAGGAAGTACTTCTCTATTATTCTTCTTCAAGTGCCATATCAGGTCTCCCTGACGTTGGCAATTACATTGGCAAGTCTTTCACGGTCCTGCGCTAGCTGGAACAGTTCCCCCGCGCTACGTATACCTGCCCATTCACGAATATTCCTCAACCAGGAAGCCTGTCTCCTTCCTACCCCTCTACGTCCCTCTACTTTACCCATCATGATTAGCTGAAGAATTTTATATCGCTCCCCCCCTGAATATATGTCCAAGATATGAGATTTTTCTACACTTCACAGTGTTTAATAGTAGACGAGTTGTGTCGGCCCTATTGTTTCGTTGGTCTGCCTAGCTGTCCAAGGTATTCTCAGCATTCGCCGGTGTAACCACATTTCGAGAGCCTCCAACCGATTAATCGTGGCAGCCTTAATTGTCCAAATCTCTGCCCCATATAGTAACACTGGCCAGACGTATGATCTTATCATTCTCTGTCGTAGTTTTAGGTTGAGATTATCATTGCAGAAAAGTGGTTTCATTTTTTGAAAAGTTACTCTAGCAGTCTTTATTCTACACTTTATCTCTTTATCTGGGTTTAGATTTTCGGTAATATAACATCCAAGATATTTAAAATGAGTCACCCTGTCTATACTTTTTCCTTCTATTTGTATTGAAGCGTTAAGATGAGGTTGTCTACTAAAGACCATAAATTTTGTCTTTTTAATATTTATGTTGAGCCCTTTTCTTGACCCTCAGTGTTAACACAGTTTAATAGATGTTGCAGGTCTTGTAGTTTGTCGCTTAGGATAACAGTGTCGTCAGTATATCGTATTGTATTTATATATTCTCCATTGATTTGTACTCCCATTCGTTGTCCTTGAGTAGCCCGTTTAAAGATTTTACCTGAATATATATTAAAAAGTAGTGGAGATAGTATGCAGTCCTATTTGACACCTCGCAGAATTTTACTTTCTTCTGTGAGTTTTTCATTTAGCCTTACTGGTGCTTTCTGCCGCCAGTACAGATTTGTAACAATTCTTACGTCTCTGATGTCTACCCCTACGTTATTTAAAATGTCTATAAGTTTTCTGTGCTGTACTCTGTCGAAGGCCTTCTCGTAATCGACAAAACATACGAATACATCCTTGTGTTGGTCCCGGCATTTTTGCAGAAGTATATTTAGAGCGAATAAAGCCTCTCTAGTACCTAGGGCGTTTCTAAATCCGAATTGGATTGCATCCAAATCTGCTTCGCATTTAGACCTTAGCCTGCTGTGGATGATTCTGAGAAAGACCTTCAAAGTGTGGCTCATTAGACTTATTAGTCTGTACTCACTGCATCGCTTTGCTCGCTGTTTTTTTGGGATTGGGACGAATACAGACCTCAGCCAATCTTCCAGTATATCTCCAGTCGCGTAAACGGTATTAAACAGTTTGACCAAGATTCCTATATTTTCCTCATGGATCATTTGTAACAGGTGGGTTGGGACATTATCAGGCCCGATGGCTTTCCTGGTTTTTGCAGATATTATGGCAGATAGAACTTCACTGTTTAGAATTTCCGGTCCCATGTCTATATTAGCGTCTATATTAGCTACTACTTCTCTATATAAAATATAAATTCCGAGACACAAAGGTAGGATATTAAAAACTTGCTGACTTTTCGATGTCAGACTAAAAAATATCGTCAATCGAACAACTGTTTGTATGTATTCTTTCCTTTACCTGGTTAAAAGGAGAATATATATATATATATATATATATATATATATATATATATATGTTATGTCGGATATTCTCACGGGTGTGATGTGTAATAGAAGGTTTTCGGGCATTCCGTGTATGTGCTGAGTCCCTCTCAGGACTGTAAGGCAGCTGACGTTTCGGTGAAATCTCATTCACCATTTTCAAAGCTCACTGTATGGCGTCTACGAGCGAACAGTTCGGGAGAATACAGGGGAGGCCAAAATAACCCAACTTTGTCAAAGAAAAAAAAAATTCCTGAAGTGCTCCTTAATGCCTGCTTAAATGGATACCCAGCGATTTACCTTATCGGCTCTAAGTTTTAAACCGACCTGTATAATATATTGAAATTTTATTATTTTATAGATGCCATAAAGACTCACTAAACCGTATTACAGTAGATGTTTTAGGTCATCAGAGAAGTCAGGAACGGACTACAGCCACACTGGATGGGTTTAATTTTTGACATGTGTCATTTTACAAAGCTGAAAACTGATTTTTTAAATACCTTTGTCAGTCCTCTTCACAAAAGGTACTCCGAATTTATTTCGATAAAGCTGACGGTTTTCGAGATAAATCGATTTTATGCGAAACATTCAAAAGTTACTAATGCTAAACAGAAACCGATATAATTGAGATTGGTATTGTTAATATCTACATAATGAATTACTATTGACGGAACTTGCCTTCAAGTAAAAGTAATTTTAAAAAATGGTCGAATATTCTTACGTAGAGTATGCTGATAGGCATTTAATTTATGCTGAAGCACTGTCAAATTCTTCGAAGACAAGAAGACTTTATGTTGAAAGATTTCTAGCTCTAACACTGCCAAGTCTAAAAACCTTTCAAAGGGTTGATAGAAGCCCAAGGGAAACAGGTAAAAGATGATTAGAAAATAATTATTAGAGTTAACGAATTAATTTTTACATGTTTTATTCAGGGTCATTTTTGCAGCGACGTAGCGATGAGGGCCCTCCCAGGCGAGCACGAGACCCTCACGTAAATAACCTTATAGGTCGATTTGTTTTGGAAGGAAGATTCAATGATGAGATTTATTTACAATTTTTGTTGCAAAATTTAAATAATTTATTGGAAGACGTACCACTTGATAGAACAATGCAAATGTGGTACATGCATAATAGTGCTCCATTTCATTTAAATCGTATAGTATGTCAACATTTAACTAACGTTTTGGCCCTCGATGGATAGGTCGAGGTGGGCCTGTTTTATGGCCATCAAAGTCTCCAGTCCTAAATCCCCAAGACTTTGCTGCAGGAAAATATTCGAAGAATAACAAAATGTATTGAAGTGTGTGGAGCCCATATTGAACATTTGCCTAAATACCATTTAAATGTTTTCGCTATTTTTGCATTTAAGTAACACTGTAAATTAGTTGAGCTCTGATCAACCTTCTGAAAAGTTTCTGGACTTGACAATGTCTGAGTTGGAAATCTTTCAGAATAACATCTTCCCTTCATTACATCATAAAGGTTGGTTCAAAACTTGGAGCCAGTAGGGTAAATCGCTGGGTACTTCTTTAGGGCTCTGTATATCCATTAAGGGGCACCTTAGGAATTTTTTTCTATGAAAAAGTAGAGTTGCTTTGACCTTCCCTGTATGCTCCCTAGAAATTAGGAGGACACCCTGTATATTGGCAAAAATTTAAATACGACAGAAAATTAGATTTATTTATTTATTTCTGAAATTTAAATTTTTAAATGCTATTGTATTATTAAGAATAGTCCAATTAAACATTATTTTCAGTTTTTTCAATAACAAAGAAATTGAACTAACAATTTTATTTAAATCGATATAAATGGATCCCAAGTCTTGCAATGCAAATGTCTTCTAATTTCCTTTTGGTCTGACTACCCTCCTACTCTCTGGTATCTTGCACTATCCTATTCTTTGTCATTATTTTCAAATGCCTAACCATTGTATTCTCTTCTACATTATTGTTTCCATATAATACATTTTTCTACGAATAGGTCATATATCTTTGCGTTCGTTATTCTTTCATATCTCTCTTGTTTTTTTATCCTCCAAAAATTCTTCTGATTGTTTTTCATTATCATATAAATATTTTTTCATAACATTAATTATTTAGGATCCACATTTCAGATGAGTATAATACTGTTGTTCTTAACATGGTTTGAAAAAGGTAAATCAAGTTTTTTCTGAATAGTTGTTTAGTTCCGAACTATTTTAACTTTTAAATTTCTTAAGTTGTTGTATTTGATATTATATATGCCCTCTGCCGATTCAATTAACTTTTCTATGATTTCTGTCTGGACATGGTCTGAATATATCATTATTTGATTGATTTTATAGAAAATAATTTCGTTCCAGTTAATTTCGCCATAACCTGTCAAATTGCAGTGTCGAAAAGAGATCACCTTACCATAGCCCAATCCTAACTTCTTACTCCATTGTCACTTCATTTAGGAACTCTACACTAATCATTTTTTTTAAATGGAATTATTGGTTAGATCATAATTTTCCCAAACATCAAACTTTTTTATAACGTAATTTATTTCGTTTTATAGAATCGTTTGTGAAAATTAATGAAAATAGCAAAAGTAGAATTGTGGAATTCATAACAGATATTTCATATTTCTTTCACAGTAAAAAACCTTGTTCTTCTTTCTTGCCTAAAACTGGTTTGATATTCTCTCAACGGCAGTTCTAATATAGTTTTAATTCTGAGTCTTAGCATCGTTGCTAAAATTTTAAATATTACGTCTAATAGTGAAATTCCCCTAAAATTATTGCAATCTGTAATATTTCCTTCTTAAGGCAACCAGCTTGTTCATATAAAAGTGATATAACAAGAAACAAAATAAGACTACAGATTGCAGTGTATGAGCTTCATCAAAACTTTTCTTTTCTTCACTGCTGTTATGACTACTTTTTCCTAGTTCTCAAGCATTTTTTTATATTTCTAGATTAACTAACATTAAATATATTCTGTTTTGTGCCTTCAAATTTAATATTTTCAGTGGTCATTCTGATTATTCCAGCACAATTGTTTCCGCTCCTGACGGTGCTTTAACAATGTGATCTTCTCATTATCCGGCTTCGCTCTCGAACCTGATGTCCATCTTACGAATTTTGTGTAGTAAGGATTTCATTAAAGGACTGTTTCCGTCTACCATTTTTCCTGGGATTGCCAATGAGGTTTCTGGTTTTATTTCTTGCAATTCTCTATACTAAGAGACGGTATACCAGAAACTAAATTGAATATAAAGAAAGTTTGTTTCTTCAAAAAAATTTTGTATCTAGACAGTTTTAGTACATTCTTTTGATGCATGCCGTAATTACTAGAATAGACAGTGAGTTTGTCTGCCTGACAACGAGATTTCAATAGAATATGTTGATTTATTTTACGGTTTGATTTATGCATATATTTACAGTGGTTAAAGTAGTCAAAAAAATAAGGTTTGATTTATGCGTGTATTTACAGTGGTTAAGGTCACTAAAAAAATTGCATGAGGGCTGAAAGTTATCCTTACGCTCTCGGAATTAACTAAATAGTCTTTTTAAGTTGTAATGAAACAAACATGAATTATGATTAATCTTGTGAAAAATTGTTTGTCTGAAAGTATATTTCACTAAAACGGGGAATTAAATAATCACTCTGTGGATAGATTTTAGCCATGGAAACTAAGGCAGTGTATATCTTATATTACCCTAAGATACTTTAATGAAAAAATAAATTAATTATCAGCGTAAGCACAGACTAATTTTTATTCCTTTTGGTCGTTTATCTGTTTCTCTGGAACCATAAACTTAAACATTTTATGGTGGTTCATAGGCCCTATAGTTCATATAAACATTTAAAAATATGTCGAAGAAATTAAACTCTTCTCAAAATATAAAAACCGTTAAAGATTAGGTAGAGAATGGGTTTAGCACCATATGGCCTAAATGGTCTAGAATGTTTTTAAATTGAATAATTTTCCCATCATAAGAAAATAAAAGAATATTCAAATAAAATCGCTACAACGCAATACATTTGTCTGACTACATGTACAAAGAATTCGTATAATGACTGTTTTTTTCTCTTCACAAGAAAAAACAAATTAGATACCTCCAAAACATCTGAAAATAGTGAATAGTTTTTTACAGTTATTATTGTTTTCTTTTAATTGTAGAAAAACCTAGAATAGTTTTATTAACCTTTTTGTATAAAAAAACATTAGTAATTTTAGATAATCAGGCCAAATTGCGAATTAATTATTCAATACATGGATAACTAATGTCCTCTATGAACGAGGGGACTGAAGCTACCATGTGCGAGCGCTGATGTGGTATGAAAGACAGTCATATTGATGAAGAGATCGCGATGTGGTACTAAAGAGACTGAACCGTGGGACGTTCCGAGGCTAGTAAAGTTAGTTAGTAAAGGTAGTGATTAAAATTTTAGAAGGCTATTTAAAAGTATTATTTTCAAAATTAGATTCATTACCTAGTCTAGGTTTTTGTTTAGTTACTTTGGAATAATATATTGAGTTCATTTTAACTTTCTCGTTGCAAATAATTTTGTTTTTATTTATTTATTGTTAAATAGATTTAAGTGTTTTGAGAATTCTGTTTCAATTAATTTAATAAAAATCTTCATCTGATTAAACTCGCAGACACAGTGGTGTGAGAGCCACAAGAGGGGATTTTTTCCAATTAGATAGTAGTTTTCCCTGAGTCTTGAAGTTATATTACCTGTAGTTGTTTAGCACTAAAACTATAAGAGCCCAGGAGACCAGACTACCGGAGCGCCTGTGTCATAGTGAAATTTATTTATAGGGTTATAGAATAACTACTAATTAATATGAGACAGCATTAAATCGTGGGTTTAATGGTCATATACAACCATAATAATCCGTTTATAGAAGTTCATGACCAAATACTGTCACAAAGTCACTCAAGTAAAATTTCATTTATCTATCTTCCGGAATAATTTTCCTCTCTCCTATTTTTAGTTAAACTGATGCGCTAATATTTGACGCACAAAATAATTTGTCAATAATATGAATGATTGTCTTTAGTCGAGTGATTTGAAAAACAACATATATTTAACATGTGAAGATTTACGTAGAGTAAAATAATTTCTTATATAGATGAATAATTTGTCTAAAAATAATTAAAATACAGTCAACATTAGTATGGTTGTCTGATATTAGGAGAAAAACCTGAAAAATTACATATACTTTTTCATTCTTGTGTATGTAATACTGTTATTTTTTGAGTATGTCTTTTTTTCTTAATGTTTTGATGTTGCGAAATACGAATCATACGAAAACAATCAAAGAAATATCGTCATATTTCTACTGCAGCAATCACTTTAAGTATTTTATAATTTAGTTGCTGTTGGCGGGCGGGGTCATGGCGTATTGTCTCCTTGTGAGAGTGATTTGGTATTAAGTAATCGTTTCGACGCAGTTACACTAAGATACTCTAATATTTTCCATAAGATATTTGTACCTTAGATTATCCTTATGGAGAAAAAAGAGAAGAATAATAGTTTATTAAAATGATAACAGCACAATACTGCTTTCGAAAAATATCGTGTTTAATAAATAAATCTTACCGCTTTTTGTTAACTGGGGTGTATTTAAAACATTGACAATTTTTTATCGATATAAAAAACCTTTCTATCCAAATGTGATGGATGACAACAATGTATTTCATATGGGACCTCACTACCACTGGAGGACTTTTAACTGGGCCATAGTTAATTGAATTTAACCTGCTGTTATTCAATTGAAAGTAAAAGAAAGGGTAAAGAAATTTAATTCAGATACGTTAGAGATTTGTAATACCCTTTGATATTTTAGAATCTCACTATCTTCTATCATCGTCAGTTTAAAATAAGCTTTCAGCTATGTCATAATAAGTATGGGACCCAAATCTTTTAAAAATTTTGGTCACTAAAATAATTTCCGTTCTATCGGGTCAGCTGGTTTAATAAAAATATACTATAAAAGCCAACTTTTTTTATGAAATAACTATTTAGTAACACGTACTTATTTATTACATATATCAAAAATTACATAAAATCGGAAAATTTTTCGTATCATACATTTTCTTGAAACACTTCTAAAGTCATAGATGTTTTGCACTCTACACCATAAAGGGCTCTTAGGTGGACTTTTATGTTTTAATACTTTTAAATATTTTTCAACTTGGCTCAAATAAATGAATAAATAGGGTTGAAGATCCTTGATTTTCTATAATTAAGCATCATGCGTCTCTTTACATCTCACCATGTATATTTAAACAACCTCTTTATCTAAACTGACTTGATAGCACTAACACCAAACATGGTATAGGAGCAGGAGGTAGATTTTCCGCAGTATTCCATCCAGCAAATACTGTGCAGAAGAAATAAAAAAGGGAGAATTAGGGACAAGAAAATTACTATTCTTACAGCCAATTGGCGAGCAAAGCACTCACTTCCGACAATATAATTTTTAAGTTAGTAGGTGACTATGAAGAAGCATTAAATAACATAGGATATAAAAACATTTAGGTTAGCTTAGGTACCAAAACCTGAGGGTTATCAAGGTAATGAGCAGGCTGATAACTTGGCATGAGCATGTGCGTCACGGTCTCTTATGAGGTTAGAAACCCCTTGTGGGGTAGTCATGTTGCTAGCTAAGTCAGCCATTTAAAAATGGGTTGAGAACAAGTATCATCAATAATGATATGACCTAACAAGACAAAGGCAAGATTAATAGTTTTTAGTCAAGCTTTTAATACAACTAGCAAAAGTTTGCTTAAATGCAACAAAAGAACCATAAGGATAATGCCTGGCTTTCTGATGGTACATATTTAAATTTATCGGGCGGACAGATAAAACTACACTGAAGAAACCTTGTCAAGGCTATGGAGGTTTATAGTTAAAGCTAAGCAAGGTTCGATAAACATAAGGAGGAATAATAATAGATCTGAGAGAAGAAACGCGAAGGCTGGAGATGTCCAATTCCAAGTTTTTAAACACCTCTGTCTATGTGTATTACATTCTTGACCTTTAATGTTTCATTGGACCCTTTATATTTCACTGTGATTGCAAGAAATTCGAAGCCGTTCGCTTTTGTAGATTTAAGCAGCACCGTTACTAAAGATTAACTCTAAATCATTGCTATATGGATTTAGTTTTTTGCAAGAACTGTATATCTGATGAGACCCCGGTTTCAAGTTTTGTTAAAATATGTTACTTTGTCACTTTGCTTCTCCAGTTTTGAATCGCTTTTATCAGAATGTGATTGTGTATTTCACTCCCCAACAATTCTGCAATTGAAGTTAAGTAATGTGTGTGTTTTCCTTTTTTAAAATAATTTCCCAAGAGTCCATAAGAAGTGTAAGTCTATAGATAGTCCTTTCGGTAGCTAAAATCGCACTTGTCTGTTATTTCGTTTATTAAACTAATTATATGTCAGCACAAATCTGTACCTGAACAATCATATCATCATATAAAAAATCTAATTTATGATTGGACTATACATACATGTTTGAGGGAAGCACTACATACACATATACCACATTTCTTTTTTCGGATGTCGTTAAACACATTGATTGTGATTAGACTAAGAGGAATAGACAAGCGATATTTAAAAAAGTCGTGACCAATTTATTATTTCTTAAAAAAATTAAATTTTTAAACACATCAATAAGCGGAATCTTCTACTCCTTTACAAGGTTGTCGCACTTTCTGTAAGGTCAAATATCTTTAAATACTTTTGGGTGGAAACAAATACGACTTACCAAACTTGTTTAATTAAAAGTAATTAAAAATTGAACTGAAAGATTCAACTGGTGACTTTTTATTAAAAACAATTTCACAGAATATCATTTGTGACATCATAGGTAAACCAGAGTTTAGAAATATATTTTCGAGAATTTAAATCTTTTAATAATATACATAAAAAATATTATTATAACCATTTTTTAGAAATGATATGTAATTAAAAGTTGTCAAGACAATGGTTACAGCAATACATGGACTCTATTTAGTTTTTTGTAACTTCAAAGCTCATAAAGGATATATTTCGTCTAATAACAAAACACAAAGAAAGCGTATTAGATACAATGATTTGTGGTGTTGTAAAGAGTATAAATTTTATGAATTGCAAGATGGTGGCGTATAAAAATTGTTTCTTCTGTTTTACGAGAATCGTATACTGATTGTTAAATTGTATTATCATGCTATTTATCTAATTATTCTTTTAAATTTTTATTTGCATTAGTTAAAATATTTTACTGGTATTAGTGTGGTAATCTGTGAGTTTATCTGCTTGGTTAGATTGAGTAGCTACATACTGAACTTTGCCGAGTTTAAAATAAAAACGTAGGCATTAGTATTGGTGTATATTGGTAAGCGGTTGGATCAAGAACCGATGCTCATATTTTCGCAGGCTATCAGAGTCTTCTGAGCTACAATCGGCAATATGCCAGGCAGACTAATGAACACCACTACGGTTTAGGGATCATTAACTGACTTCTCATTACCAACCAGACCAATAGGAGCATCAAGCCTGGCTACAGAAGCTTGAACTCGTTGTTCTTCAGTATCAACACTTAGATTGAATCAAATTTTCAGGTTCGACACATAAAAAAGAATATAATAATTTTCTATTAGGAATGACTAATAGAAAATTGTACCTTACTCACAATAGAATTTTGACCTGGCTTATGTGTACTTCTACCGAAATATATCACAAGTCACACTTGGATGCACACATATCTATACCTAACCGAAGCTTGAATCCTTTCGGAAGCAAAGTAAATCTAAATCACACTACCGAGGCCGTCCAAAAATATTTCAAATAAATGCTATCTAGAAAAAGAAGTTGTTTTCTAGTAAAATTAAAACTGCTCTAAACCTGCAAGAATTACTCAAGAATCTTTAAACTTGCTCCTCGAAAAGTAGAAAAAAATTATATTTTTTCAAAGAATCTAGCAATCACGAGATTAATTTAAAAATTGTTAAAGTTACATCTGTCTATTTTAGATCATAAAATAAGATCCAATATGGTGAAATTTACATTAATATACAGGGTGCCTTACCGGGAAATAATTCAACCTATACATGGAAAACGGTATATATATATATATATATATATATATATATATATATATATATATATATATATATATATATATATATTGTGATGATAACGGTGGTAGGCGTGCACGAACACAGCTACTCACCCGCATAAAATTTTGCCCGGTTGAAAATAATTAAAATTTAGAGAACCTTGAAAGTTATTTATTTTAACTAATTTTTGCCACATGTCAGTGATCTATTTATAAAAAAATTTTCCACGTCACTGATTTGTTTTTTTACAAATTTGAGCCCAACGTTAGTGATCTATTTTTTGCGAATTTTCGCCACAAATTAGTGATCGATTTTAAGAAATTTTCGCCCCACGTTGGTGACCTATTTTAAAAAATTTCCACACGTCAGTGATCTATTTTTAAAAATTTTTGTGCCCCACGTTGATAATCTATTTTAACAAATTTTTGCTCCACGTTGGTAGTCTATTTTTGCTTCACGTTTGTGATCTATTTTAACAAATTTTTGCCCCACGTTGGGCGCCAATTGTGACGATAACGGTGGTAGGCGTGCAAGAACACTAACGCTACGTGTATTAATTGTCTGACCAAGATCTTATAAAAAAAAATCTGAACTCACCTAAGAATAGAGTCAATCGACAGGTAGGAACATATATATATATATATATATATATATATATATATATATATATATATATATATATATATATATATATATATATATATTCTTGGAAAATCAGTTTCTTTTAGATGTTGAACTAGGAAAAATATGTATGGATCAAAATTTACATTAGCACAATATTCGATGAACTATTGATTTGAATAATTCTGTCTCTAAAGCAGCTTGTCTTACAGACATTGTTGAATATGCAGCGGAATATCCCAAAATAGCTAATTCAATATTCTCATTATTAACAAGAGGTTTATTCCTTCTTTGCACTATTGCCTTGATGAATCTAAATTCTTAAAATCTCCTATAATTTTTTTAACAGCACATTGTTACGGCTTCTGTTTTTGCAGATATCGAATGGCAAATGTGTCACATATTCTTGATATAACTTTATCACATTCTCCATAAATAATTAATAAGTTTAAACAATCTTCGTTTGGATAATTTAAACGCCTAGGAATGATTATTAATAAATTTCAAATGGTGAGAGTTTCACACATTTCTTTAGCATGTGATTGTTTTTCAATGTCGTCATGAGTAAAACGTCATAGACAACTAACATTATAACTGAACTAAAAAATAGCAGCAAACATTTCGGCACAGACAACCTTACATAAACTCACCATTATTTTTAATAATGCTAAATAAGATAAAATTAGAAAATTTGTAGGTTCCATTTGAAAAAATTGACTTTCGATTCTTTGAATTTAATTTTTAATCTTATATTTTGAAAACCCTATATTATTGGTTATCAAAATATTATAAAAAATCTAATAAAGTAGGCCTTCTTTAAACAAGAAATCCAACCCAAATTAAATAAAAAAGGCTTTCTTATGAGAAAAATTGATAATTATTTTAGGGCCTGCATTTTTGATACAAAAACTTAAATATGTCAAAAAAGCTTAGACTTAGATATAAGATATGATGCACAAAAGATGCCTAGAATCTTGCGCAGAATCGAAAAATGCAATAATATATAGAGTATTCGATTTAAAATAAGCAAGCTGACACTTTCTTCCGGTATAATCGGAAGTGTCAATATCTTGAAAATATTCTAGCCGGGTTGCCCCCATCAACGTTTGTATACTTTCAAATTTTCAAAATTTTTCAATACGTAGTTTTCTATATATAGATCGAATAGGCTCCCGGTGGGACACCTTGTATAAAATCATAAAATAGGCTCCGATATTGTGAAATTTCTATTGATATACATTCTTTGTAATATTTAGGTCTAAAATCTTTTTGAGAAAAATAGGTGCTTTGAGTCCTTTAAGCAACTTATATCATATTAAATAAAAAGTTTAATACAAGTTGCGCCATCTCCCGGAATCACATGCAATGTACCATGTAATGTAAATTCCTTTAATGTTAAGGTACATGTGAATTAATTTTAAAGTACAGAAAGTTGAAATATTTTTCAGTTACTTTATTGAAATTTAAGATTCCATTTAATCAAATTTAATGTAGAATGGACTGATATTTAAATGAATTGCTTTAAATTTAGAATAAATGCAAATTTTTCACAATTTTACACTGTTAAAAATAATTCTAAATTTAATGTACATTGCTTAATGAAATTTAATGATTTTGTACTTTAAATCGTGAATAAGTTACATGTACTTTAAAATTAAAGCTTTGTACATTAAATTTAATTGAATGTTACATTAAATTTCAATAAAGTAACTGAAAACATACCAAATGTAATGTATAAGTACATTAGATTTAATGTAAAAATTATTAAATTTAATGCATTAATAAACGGTTTATGAAATTTGCTTCCAGCACATTACTTTAAAATTAATGTGAAGTTTTTTACAGTGTAGATACATAATCATTAAATTTAATGGACATTAAATTTGCACTAAATTTAAGGATATTTTTAACATTGTATACCTTATGGGAACTTAAATATATATTTGTAGAAACTAATTTCATAATGTTTATGTACTATCTCTCTGTTAACATCAAGTTGATGGATAACATGTATTGCGCAAACGATCTATAGAAGAAAATAAACCTAAAACTGAGATTTCATCAATCCAACACATTGGTCTTTTCATTATATATATATATATATATATATATATATATATATATATATATATATATATATATATATATATATACTGAACTAAAGATTTGATCAAAAATATAACTGTATGTAAATTTGTCCTAGATGTGTTATAGATCAAGTATATTATCTAAAGTGATTAAAAAGTTGTTTAAAATGCCAAAGTGCGACCTAGCTAAAAACAACTTTTTAATGCATTAATTAATAATTATTGTAATATAACTAAATTTTGCGTATTGTAAATTTAAGCTACACCTGACTTATTTTTCAAAAAATCAAAAACAAATATCTAGTTATATTGAAAAACTAATATTTTAATTTTAATATTCGTAAAATATCTTAAAAAGAAAAAAATATCCAAAATTGCATAAAAATGTTCAATCACGAGCTTCGAGATTTGCCGGGTAAATTTCGTGTTATTGTTTGAAGATAAAAAAGCCCCAGACGTTAGTCGAGGGATTTTTTAACGATTTATTAAGTCGATAATATTTGGGGGAAAACTTGAAGCTAAAGTGATATATATTAAGATTACTTATTGCTTATATAGTACTTAAAAACCATTGTTACAGTAATAACATGTTGAATATCGTTTTATTCAGGTTTCAATTAATGTGGAATTTTTAAGTAAAAAATCGAATTTTACTACGTTATTTTTTATGATAAAATAAATATCTGGATGCTTTCTTGACTGACGCTGACTAAACCATTTCAGATACATTAAAACAATAAATGATGAAATTGTACTATAGGTTTGTACTTTGAAAGTGATTCGCAATAGCTCTATTTAAATAATATAGGTCAAACTTCGATGACTGAGGGCACATTTATTATACATGGTTCCACACCACATCACATTCTTTCATGCATTCAAAAACACTATTATATATTATATTATTTAAAATTCTTATCACTAGATGGATTAGTTCAATAAATATAAGATGTTTGTACACCTTCTTCTAAACTTAACATTAAACTTCGAAATCATTATCAAAAAGTTTCAACTTCAAAAGATATTTTATCATGATTATCAAAATAACTTTGTTAAATTATTAGCAAAGACTTTTACATTAGTGTAAATGAATTCTACCGCCTTATTAGATTTTCCTGAATTGTAGATCTTTTCAAGATCCAAGCTTAAATTCTGTCTAGTTTGCACAAAAAATGTGTTAAAAAAATTAATTAAAAATAAGGCTAATAGAAATACTAGTGTAGATTATCGAAAATTAGTAACTTTAATTAAAGATATTATTAAAAAAATTAATGATGATGCCGGCAGTCGCAAACATTTCCACTATCGTCTCATTCCTCTCCTCTCGAACTAATCTTGTCTTGATTCTATAGTAGTTAGGCTCGACATTGAGATCGAGGCGAGACGAGATTAAAGAGCTATAGATAAGACGAGATTTTCATCTCGAGTCGACATTTTTGGTAAAAAATTCGTGGTAATCTCATAAAAATGCCTTTTAATCCATATTTTTTTTATCTCGCCACCGAAATTGAAGAAAGGTCACTTGGATGATATAGTACTTCAAAGTACGTTGACCAATAAAATTTTTGTACAAGATTGTATCTAATAAAGGCCAGGAATAGAAAGATTTTTCGCGAAATTAGTTAGTGCCCTAGGAGTAGGTTTCTTATTTCGTTAGGTATTAAAGTGACAATTTCAAAATATTCTTTTACAAAAAAATGATTCTGTCACGGTACCACAGGAATGGCAAATCATGAAGTCACCTTTGAAGATGTTTTTGATATGATTTCTCAAAGGAGAGTGTCCCTTCAGCAGACTGATTAAAAGTAGAAGGAGTTCAAGGAGCTCTTTCGCATTTTTTGATGCTGGATTTATGAACCTCATCACTTATCTTAAGCTAAACGTATTGCTCTAATTCATGTTAATCTGATTTTGTCCTTAGGTTCACAACTTTCCATTATGCGATTTTTTGATAGCCTGCAATAAATTTCTGCACCAAGAAAAGGAGTTTTAGTAGTCTGTTTTGTGAGACTACCAGCTTTTTCATTTCTTTCAACTTTTTGTGTCCTGGCACACAAGTCGAAGTTACTTTGTTGTGTTTTTCCCAGATGCTTTAGAGATTGTTTACAATTCCAAGTCATTTCGATCAAGTCGACAGGGGTTTTACTATAAAATTTCTAAATATAACAATAAATAAATGAATTAAAAATTTTAAGGTGACGATGCAACCATTGCATATAAAGAGGTTTTAAGTTAAAAGGGAGACGTACAAACAAGAAAAACTTTGTCCAAAATGTCCGATATTTAAATAAAATTTAGTGCCTCAGCAAAACTTCTATAGTCATGGTCATCATGAGGCGATGACATGACGTTCTTAGGATTTAAAGAAATTTAATTTGTTATTATATTTTTAATTATTTAAATATCATAAATATATATATATATATATATATATATATATATATATATATATATATATATATATATATATATACAGGGTGTCCAAGATAAGGATCCTAAGCATGGGGATCTCAGTACCTGTTGGAGTTACAGCTTAGGTTAAATTAGAAAAAAGTTGCGTACTTTGAAGCGTATTTACATGCCGTTGAGAAACTTTAAAAATTTTCATGGCCAGCTGAGATATTGGGGAAAAATGAAAATTTGATGAAATAGATTTTATTTTTTTGTGACTTTATTTTAAAAGATATTAAAAAACTAATAAAACTTTTTCATTAGCAGTTTTTAGGTAATACGTGATGGAGTTTTTAAATTTTATATCCGACGTTTCGTTTTCGAGAAACCATCATCAACTTTATTTTTTTATAAGGGCCAAAAAAAAAGTATACCCTGTATCTGATTCCCTTTTTTATTACAAATTCAACGATGTATCACATGTCACATTTTTTTTGTTAGATAAAAGAATAAATGCGATTTTTCTATTTTTTTAAACATATTTTTAAGTAGGCTTTGCAAACAAATAATGCTTTGACACTTTGACGTAAATACCCGTTATGAGTTATTGATCTCACATATTAGTTAATATCTATTTACAGAGCAATGAAGCTGAATGGAGCATAGTACTACTTAGAAACAAGAAAATTTAATCTACCATAAATTTAACCATAAGATAATCATTATTTTAATGATATACAAAGAATGATAAATTATTTAAAAATAACTAAAACAACAAAAAAATTAACAATTTTTTTTATTCAATTTAAAGCAGGTGTTCAAACAGATTTCCGTTATTTTCCAGACATAAATATGATCTTCTTATGGTAGAATTTAAAACATCACGCAACATGTCAGGTGTAATACTGTTGAATGCATTAGTTACACATTCTCGTAACTGCTGCTCAGTCTCAAAAGAATGATGGTATATTTGGCTTTTAAGAAACCCCCAAAGAAAGAAGTCCATATGGGTTAAGTCCGGAGATCGCGCTGGCCAAGGCACTTCACTGGAGGTTCCAATCCACTTTCCAGGAAATCGCTGCGTAAGATACTCGCGAACCTGCCTAGAATTATGCACCGTCTTGTTGAAACAACAGGTATTAACCTGTGCCAGAGGTAAATCCTCCAAGCAGTCTTCTAAATTATTTTGTAATAATTGAAGGTATCGTTCTCCAGTTAACGAACTATGGTAGATAAATGGCCCTAGTATTTTGGTACCGAAAATTCCACACCACATATTAAACCCAAAACGCTCCTGATGTCTTGAAATTTTTTGAACACGCGGATTCTGTTGCGCCCAGTAATGAGTATTCCGGCGGTTAAAGACACCATTATTAGTGACTAGACTTTCGTCAGACCATATTATTTTTGCAGGGAAATTGATATTATCTTCACATGCGCGTGTATACCACTCACAGAAATGCCGGCGTCGTTCAAGATCCCTTGGTTTAAGTGCTTGGCAAATCCTAAATTTATAGGGGTGATATCTATTTTTACGCAAAATAAATTGAGCAGTGGATTTGGCTACTCCTATATTTTTTCAATTTGCCTGCAAGAGATGTCAGGGTTCTCAACAACTGCTTGTAATACGTTATTTTGGGTTTCTTCGGAAGAATCCTTTTTTCGGGATGAAACTGGCTTTTTAAATGATCCATATTGTTTTAAATTTCGCGCCAACGGTAAGAAAATGGACTTACATGGTTGCTTTCTATCTGGAAATTTATTTAGATACATTGCTGCAGTATTTATAGTATTCTTCTGGCACAAAATGTAGCAGGTCAGCATGTCAAACTTTTCTTCATGACTATAATGGCCACCCGGCATATTCGACGATAATAACACAATAATAATTATTCAACAATAAACAATAACAACAGTAACAACAACGACAAGAACTCTACAAACAACTTAATAACTCTAAATCAACTTAACAATTATTATTTTATCTTACCATAAACATTAAATTAAGTCATATGTGACAGAATAACAGGTATTTACGTCAAAGTGTCAAAGCATTATTTGTTTGCAAAGCCTACTTAAAAATATGTTTAAAAAAATAGAAAAATCGCATTTTTTTTTGTCTAACAAAAAAAATATGACATGTGATACATCGTTGAATTTGTAATAAAAAATGGAATCAGATACAGGGTATACTTTTTTTTTGGGCCATATAAAAAAATAAAGTTGATGATGGTTTCTCGAAAACAAAACGTCGGATATAAAATTTAAAAACGCCATCACGTATTATCTAAAAAGTGCCAATGAAAAAGTTTTATTAGTTTTTTAATATCTTTTAAAATAAAGTCACAAAAAAATAAAATCTATTTCGTCAAATTTTCGTTTTTCCCCAATATCTCAGCTGGCCATGAAAATTTTTAAAGTTTCTCAACGGCATGTAAATACGCTTCAAAGTACGCAACTTTTTTCTAATTTAACCTAAGCTGTAACTCCAACAGGTACTGAGATCCCCATGCTTAGGATCCTTATCTTGGACACCCTGTATATATATATATATATATATATATATATATATATATATATATATATATATATATATATATATATATATATATATATATATACGAGATTTGTCCCAAAACTATCGGGCGTGCATTCATATCTCCGCGTCAAAATTTCCGAGCGACCTTTGTAAGGCATAGGCATCACCAGTAAGTCTTCACGAAGTCGTTGGTGTGCGCAGTTACCAACTAGACGTGTTAGTTCTTGAACTCTGTGCGTTTGTTTACAGTATTTTTTTTCGTTCGTCGTATTTTGTTATTGTAAAAATGACGGAAAAATTAGATCAACGAATTTGCATCAAGTTTTGCTTTAATTTTGGAAAAACTTGCTCGGAAACAATTAATATGATGATAAGGCATTTAGAGAAACAAAGCGACAGTCTTCACAGTGGAAGCACCAAGACCAAAAAAAGCACGTCAAAGTCGGAGCAAAGTGAAGACAATGTTGACTGTTTTCTTTGATTATGAAGGTGTTGTGCACCACGAATATGCTCCGAGAAGTCACACCATCACTACGTTGAAGTATTAAAAACATTGCGTGACGAAGTCAGAAGAAAACGGCCACAGCTTTGGACAAACTGTGATTCGCTGCTTCACCACGACAAAGTGCCAGCTCATTTATCGAACCTTGTGCAGCAATATTTAACAAGGCACCAAGTCGTACAGTTTCGCCAGCCTCCGTACAGTCCCGACGAAGCTCCCTGCGACTTTTGGCTCTTTTCCAGAGTAAAAATGCCGCTCAAAGGACACCGGTTCGATGACAAAGAGACGGTTGAAACTAATGCGACGACTGCACTGAAAGCAATTCCGAAAACTGACTTCTAGGACTACTTCAGGAAGTGAAAACACCGCTGGGAACGTGTTATTCAATTAAATGGGGACTATATATATTAAAAAAATATTAAATGATCTATTTTCTGAAACGTATAGAATTTTTCAACTCATAAACAATTGCAAGGCAATGTTGCTTATAATACTGATCTTTTTCTTTCAATCGTGATTCCATTGTAATATCAATCGATTTTTAGTGATATTTTAAAGATATTTGTTTGTCTTTGTGAAACAAAGTGAATTAAATTATCAGCAATAATAAAATACTGTATAATTTGCAATAATAAGTAAATAAATAACTCTTTCGAATACACACATTCCTTAACAAAAAAAGAAAAGATGCGCATAGTGGAGTACCAGACACTATTTTGACGCATAAAACGGTATAGTTTTTTCTTCACGTATTCATAAAAATTTTGATTTGTACACAATTGTATGGTTTGGAATAGGCTTGACGTTCTCCATTAATCTAGGATCTCTTTGGTTATATATTTAATATGAGAAAAAAATTCTATCTATATATACATTTGAAAAATATTTTTGTTTTTTATATCATCACGAACGTAACAGAACAAGCGTTAGTACAGGTATGCCTATTAGTAGTTTATACAACGAAAAAAACACAGTATAAGATCAATACTAGTATGTATGAAAATCTTAGTTCTTTAGAAATACAATCTTAATGGGAATATTAATTATTTGCTTTAGCCGTAAAAGAAGTAATAACTTAAAATAATGTTACTACAATGTATTAGAACCTGTGTTTATCAAAGTTGGGTTTATTTTGATTTGAAAACATCAAAAAACATTGCTTTTATTTAAAAAATCGTGATCCTTTTGATTTTTTTTTTAAATATTCACCTAATATGTCATAAGAAGCAAGTTAAGAGGATTTCATCCTTCAGCAAAAATTTAATTTATTATTAATAATATAACCAATGCCCAATAGGTGGATGTAAAATATTTTGCCACTAAAAGCCTAAACCATTTTTTACTTATTTATTAATTAGAATAAATAACTCTGCGTGGTATTTCTATTACTTTTCACTTTTTCATTGGTTAAATAATAAATCAAGGCAAATTTTCCTTTTTTTTTGCTTTGTCAGAACTTATCTTTAACCGTTTAGTAGCATTTACTACTAGAATGTTCTTGTCAGGATTCGCTTACTCGTTTGTCTGCTTGTGTTCTCTGGTTCAGTGGAATGGTGTAATTTTTATTCAAATAATCATTTTCGTTGAAAAGAACACTACATATGGCAGTTTTATATTAAAAAAATATATCTCAATAAATATGGTTGTAAAGCAATTTGTAAAAGCTGCAAAAAAAGAAAATCAAGGATTGGTCCAAATGCTTAAAGTATATTACGAGTTTTGGACTAAAACTAATGAGCAGCAAGGTGTTTAGCTAAATAACAAAGTTTTTTACAAAATTAAAACACGGCTTTAAAATTGTCCCGTTATTTTCGTAGTATAATTTTTTTTTCAAAACTTATTATCTGATGATTTTTGATACAGTGCTGCTTATTCCTTAACAATAATATAATATAAATTATTACATTGTTTTTGTAATGTATTTATCAAAAAGTAATTTTTGGATTTTGTAGGCGGTAATCAAAATGAACTTTTTTTTCCTGAACGTTTCTATGAGATTAAGATTAAATTTTTGGTTTTAGATATGCAACAGAATACTTCACAATTGACTGAAGAGAGTGCAAACTAAGCTTCATCAGCTTTATCAGTCTCTAACTCTATATTCAGCATCGAAAAATCTCCACCGAACTTATCCGAGCCGACCCACAAAACAAAAAACCGAAATTTGTTCACCTTTTAGCAGTTTTATAACTCGGACATCAATAGCTGAAAAATATAATATCGGTAAGGAAATAGCAAAAGTAATTTTTGCTACTAACTCCAGCTTAAGGCGTACTGAACACTGGCATACGAAAGACCTAACAACTACTCTTTTGGATTAAATTTACGAAGAAGAAAAAGAAAAATGTTTTTCTTTTCTCTTTGGAGAATGTGTAAATAGGTCAATTGACGGGTGGTCAAATGTCCACAATGAATCTGCAATATGTTCAATTATAACAACAAAAGATGGACGAGCATTTCTCTATGAAACTATTGATACCTGTCGAAAGTTTTACACTTTGGAATATTGTGAAATAAAATATCCATGGTATATAAAATTTTTCTTGACAGACAACGTGGCGAATATGAGAAAAAGTACTAAAGAAAAAACAGTTCTAAAGTTATATGGTTTGAACTTGTTGTGCATGGACTTAAAAATAAAATACATTAAAGAAGACATAGTTTAAATAACCAAAGTGATGTGCGTTGGAATGGCATTGCTGAATGTTTAGAAATATATGTCTCTTAGTAGGACATAATATTAAAAATCTGTCACGAAAATAAAAATGAGATTGATCCTACCATATACCAGAAAGTATCCAATATCGAACTTAAATGAGCAGCAGAACAATATTTAAATATTTTTGAAACTTATATGCAACTATTTCAAATGCTTTAGAGTAATGAAAACACTTGCAATATAGCTTTCTCTATAAAAAAAAAACAAGCATTTAATCGCTTATATGACCAAGCATTAACACTCATCATTGTGTTTCAATGAAAAAACACCGCGCCTTTGTTCAACGAGATAGTTCCTACAGAACCCTGGTCTATTGCGTGGTAGACACTCCATTAGACCAGTTTCTTTGATATTGCAGAAAACAATAAAATTTGTGTTTTCACAAAGTCGGAAAAATAATGAATTGCTATAAACAGCCAAATTATGGTCAGCAGTGTATGGAACCTAAACATTAACAATTTTCGGATATACTATATTTAAAAGAAATCTGCTACTTCATTTTTCTGTTTATAATGATATCAATATTCCAGATCAGAAATTTTTAATACCTAAAATATTTTAATTTTAAATTTCATAGCTAGCTGTACAGAAAAATTAAAGTAAAAATTATGTTCAAAATTAAAATAATTTGCATTATTATTTTGTCATCCATTCTGAAACTTTAAAAGGTTGACTAAGCTGGTTCAAAAATTTTATTTAGTTACTTCGTTACGCTATTTATTTTAGTAAGCAGTATTAAAAAATATCCTTATTTTATTAAAAAAACATATATAGAAAACATCTACTTACTTTGGTTTGAAATTTCCCCAGGTAATCTGCTGTACGAAGGTTTTGTTTCAGGACAACAAATTATTGGTTCCATACCTTCAAAACTACAGATTTGTGGAAAAATATTTTTCTTTAAATTAACTATTTCTTCGGGACAATCTTTAAGAAGTTTACATATTCCTTCCTTACCTGTTTTTGCATGAGTACATTTGTATATCCGGTATATTACGTTAATTGCGTCCGAGGTTAGGTATTAAAAGCAGAACAATTATTCAAGGTAATTATTCTCAATAGTGGAAACACCGAATTTTGCGAGGATTTTCTACAAACCCCTTATTTTGGAATCGTAGCATACAAATCTGAATTTTTGTTATTTATTTAGATTTAGGAAAATCTAGGATAACGTTTTCCTGAAAAATATTCATTACATTCCTCTTATTTCGAGGTTCTAGAATACGTTTCTAGACTTGGTTTTCCACAATTTTTCTTTACTAGGTTACACTGAAAGAAAGGCTGAACTTTCATATTTTTAGAATAAAACTAGTTAAAATATATTTTATGTAATAAAGAAACAACTATTTTAGCAAAAATTTTGGCATACAGATTAAAAAAATGTTTTGTACGCTTCATCGAATCTGCTATTACTAGAACGCCAAATATTCACTGTGACGTTGCCAGATGTAAAAAGATTATGATTTAAACTTTTATTTGGAAACCAATTTTTTTGTTTATTTCAGTCAACATTATCTTAACCAAACGAAATTTTTAGTTAGCTCAGGTTTAGCTAGGTTTTAGTTATTTTAAAAATCTGAAACTAACCTAAATGAAACAGACCTAGACATATTAATTCAAAAATGTTATTGTCCAGCAGAAACCACGTGGAGAAAGGATAATTTTTACCAGGGAACGACACTGGGAAGGGTCTGAGTTAGTAAGGAAGCGGATGGTTTAGTAACTGCTGCAAGAAATATTATGGCAAGTAAAATTATAAAGCAAATATTTATAAAAATAAACCAGGATTATAAATTCGATGGTACCAGAATAGTGAAGAAATAGACAGCATAAAGAAATATCCAATAAAAGCAAATTATTAATGTTCTTTCTTATTCTCCATAAAAGAGGGGGGATAAATCTGTCCCATGTATTTAAGGAAATCATGGTACATATTCTTGTGGTCGGAATGTTTTTTCCCAAACAAATGACCAGCTAACTAGCGGTGAAAGTGTTTTTATCACCAAACAAATATGTTTTCCGGGTTAAAATGTATAAAAGTGCAAAAAGAATTTGAAGCGTCCGAGTCAGGTTTTTTTCCGCGCGTCGCAGGCCTAAAGAACGCCCCCCTCCACTTTTAACTTTCTGACTCTTGGAGTAGGTGAAAATTTAAACTACTGTTACATCAACAATTTTAAAATAATTGAGTTGAAAAATGCTGCATATAATAGTTTAACCATCTCCCTGTGAGTGCGTACTTAAATAATCCGTTAAAGTTAATAAACAACTCCTCAGCGATTTTTGAAAAAAACTCTATATCAACTTCTAGTGATAGTATACAATTTTTGTTTTTTACAAAATGTGCGTTGAAATCTCAGCTATCGCGCCCACTTGTCGACATTTCGATATCAGTAATAGTCGAAGAGTAATTCTATTTATTTATAACGAAAAAAACGAACCCTAATTTTATTTATCTTTTTAAACAATATAAGATCAACAATTCATTTCGTTCTTTTATGTTATTGTTAGTATAGGTCTGGAACTTTCATTTGCTATCCTCAGTCTGCTGTACGACCTTTAGATCGCTGAGAATAAACAATAAAAAAAACAAACAAAAAGTTATAAACAAATTCACTATACAAAAAACTATCGAATATTTTTATTTGAAATTTAGCACATTTGTTGTGTGTAACAAGAAGCTGCTTTAATTGATATAAGGTTAATGCAATCCATTTTTCTATTGTTTATAAACAATTGAAGAAACAGCAATTTTGCAGGTTTTTTTGCAATAACTAACGAACAAGTTATCCGATTCGGATGGACCGTGACTCATTTTGTAGGTATCTTCAATGCGCACAACTTCTGCTTGAAATTTTTTTTACTGAAAAACAATAGCTTTTCCTAGAACTCGAGAAAACTGTTTTTTTCGCATATTAATAGTTAAATAAAAAATTTTCCCCAAAAAAGAAAATGAGACATAAGATGCTACATAATTACTATTATTATTCTGAAGATTTCTATGTAATCACAAGTCTACTAACAATAAAGTTCAAAATCACCTCGTATGAGGCTAACTCTGCCGGCCTATTAGCCTAACATTAGTTTAGGACGAGAATATCCTAACAACAAAGACATATACTATGTATATTTTAAGTACTTAGAAGGTCCAAGTATCTTTAAAACAATTATAAGTATGAGCCAGGTTACTTCAGATTTATACAGTTTGTAGAAATAAATGGTTCATAGAAAGTAAAAGAAAAATAAAATATAAAAAACTAATTAAGTGCGTGGCAGACACATGTTATGTGAGCATTCCCTAACGGTTATCGACGTTGTCAGTTTTTTCAGCAGTTTCGTTTCTCATCTATTTTTGACTTATTTGAAATCATGTTTCTATAATATTTCATTTCAAAAACATTTTTATCGAAAAAATAAAATTTTAGACAGTTTTTTTATATCTCATAAATTGGTAACCGTAGTAATTTTCATTGGGTAGATTTTGTTAAGTGCTATTAGGCCAAATATTTTTCGACGTTCATATCTTGGGAATGATGTGATTAAATAAAAAAGTACTCAATTGAATTTTTGAAGACCTAACCAATGATTTTCCCCTTGACGGGATAAACAAAAAATACCTACTTTTAACAGGGAGAGATACACTAAGATAAAAAAAAATAACGGTTATAAGGAACGGACAGACGGACAAACCCTGATAATCAGTTTTTTAAGTTTTGCTTTTTATTTTTGTCTTGCTTTTACAAGCCATTTCTTCATACATAAATACAGTATATAACCCAATTAACCTAGTTTGTACTTATTGTTTGAAGGAGAATAGATTTGTTCAATGTATTAAAATATATGTAGTGTAGTAGTATTTATTTCTGAGAAATTTGATCCACGCCGAGCAAATTTCAGAACACTTTCACTAATTTCAGTCTCCTCTACTGTTACGTCTATTACCTTCGATCATACCCTATAGATTTAAACAACAATAGATTGGTTTGAAGGCTGTTTATAGTCGGTAGAGGAGAGACTTTTTTGATGTTTGACAGACATAAACATGTTTACTTATCTTTTCTTTCAGTTTAATTGCTTGTCGTGACTCTTTTCAGTGTTTTTAAGTGTTAAAAATTACTATAAATGTGAAGTTTGCAATTAATATTAATAAAAAGAGCATTTAAAAACTTATTTTTATTGGTAAATATTGTTTACATATTGAAAATAACAATAATAATTTAAGGCATCCATAAATTCATACTTTGATGTATTTTAGAATTGACGTATCGATTATTATATTGGTTTAAATAATGCAATTAGAAAAGGATAGCATAAAATTGGTATGTGTGTCCCAAGAAATGAAATATCTGCTGTTAATCAACACTTTTTCAAATATAAATAAAAATATTATTACGTTATTCAGCGTTCAAAGAGCCGGACCCTAGTTCCGACGTTATGTATGCTAATTCTACAAGGGTATTTCGAAGTCTATTAAGGAATTTTTGTAAGTTTGTCACCCTCGTAAAACTTACAACACTTCATGCATTCTGTCATGCTCAGGATATGCTCATGTGATGATTATTCATCGCAAATAACAGCCGTTTAAGGAATCATTTTCTTACATCTGTTATAGTTTTGTTTTCAAAAGGGTGTATTGGTGAAAGAAAGAAGGTAATTATTTTTTAAATTCTGATTTAGTTTAAAAGAGTTTGGTATTAACCTTGTGTTTGTTTGAACGTCATAGATGATGTTTCTTGCGAAGTAGTAGATATCTGTTAGACTTCCATTGTCTTCATTTTTGTTGAATATCACGGCGTTTCGGCTAGTAGTTATCTCTAGCCGTTTTCAAGTGAAACTAAATACTAGCCGAAACGTCGTGATATTCAACAAAAATAAAGACAATGGAAGTCCAACAGATATCTACTACTTGGTATTAATCTTGTTAGTTTAGTTATTTTTTGATTCGGTTACTTTGTTTTGTCAAATTTAAGAAAAAACTGTAGAACGTTTTTGTTTGATTTTTTCCCATTTGATGGGAGATCGAAATCATGAACTCATGATCTTTCTTCGCTGACTACGAAAGAACGAGATACGTTCGTTTGTTCTTTTAATTTTTTTTTTTCAAAATTTAGCAGATTATCTTCTCTGATATACAAATTACCTTTTGTTTTGGTTTAAATATGTTTAAATGTATATGCAGAGCATAAATTGTTTTGGCTTTTAACGATAATGTTCATTTTACATTAATTTTTCTTAATTTATGGTCGGCCATCTTGATAAGAGGCCATAAAAATTATCTTAAATACCTGTTGCTAGTCTGAATTACATATTTTCCTTATTAAAACCAACTGTTGCTAAAGCGTTTTGGCAACCTAATGTTGTGTTGAGTTGTATTACCTTGTTTGAAGCTTTTTAGCTCTATCACCAGAGAACTGGCCATTGTGCTATCTAATATTCCTCTGCTGATAGAATACCTGTCTGAAGAAACTTGGCTGACGAAGACTCTACGAAGCACACTGGGTCTAAAACGATTTGGAGAAGGATACTCGAATTCTTTTTGCTTTTCTGAAGGATATCTGTAGAATTTTGACTCCACCTGCTACTCTGTTCCAAGTTTAAGGAGCTAGACTATTCTTATCTTATCGTGTCTTTATACAAGACAAATTCTCTTATCTTATCGTACCTTTACAGAAGATAAATAATCTTCTTATCTTATCGTATCTTAACAGAAGAGAAATTATCCTAAATTACCCTTAGTTATATTGTCTTGAAGCAACAGACTGTATTTGATTACAATTGTAATTTTATTTTTACTATTGTTAATTTCTTTAGAGTATCTTGTCAAAATGGTGAATATTATTTTAAAAATTATTTAATTTTTTTGACATACGGTACAAAAATAATTCATTATTTTTTTGGAAATTTTAACTCTTGATTTTTGACAGCGCGTATTGGAAGTAATTTTCGAAAAAGGTATTAACTTCTAGTATATTATTTTTTTGTGTATAACCATTTTCAAATTTTATTGTTAATAAATCGTTTGTTATCTTTTATTGACGTTGATTTTGCACACACACTGTTTCTTCCTAAACCTACATTTTCTAAATTTAGACTGGACCCCCCCTGAACTGAACTATGAATAATTATGTTCTCTACACGATTCTAAACTTTATTGTGTAAGGATAAAATTGGAATTAATAACCTCAAGCTCGTTAGTTTTAATTATCTAAATTTGAAAATAAATAAAAGCATAATACGTCATCGATATTTTATTTATGTTAATTTCTTTAAAAAAGTCAACCTCTCTCTTACTCTGTGTTCAGTTTTGATGCAAAAAGAGTAAATGGAGTGAATTACAGAATTGCTATTAGAACAAGTGCAATTTGATGGTCGTTTGAAATCCGATAACAATGCATAAATTTTTCCTCCAAATTCAAAGTTTTTCATGTTTTCTTTCCGATCGATTTTCAGTGTTTTCCGCAATATTTTAACCAAATTTGATGTTTAACTTTATCCAAAATGTACTTTAGTTCAAAATGTGTAATTGTGTTTTAGTGAAAGTGACATAATTTAAAGTAAAGGGTCAAAAAATAAGGTGTAGAAACCAAATATTGTTATTGAGAGAACTATATGCGACCGTCAACAAAAATTTTAAATTCGTGTTCTACAACACCAAAATAGGGTAAGCAAAAAATCAGCATACAATTTGGTGTCTCCACTATTCCGAAATTAAAATTATTAAACAAAATTTTCTAAAGTTTTAATAAAAGTTATGTTTGGCTATATTTAAAGCCACCGTAATATTAAAAATGATTGTGAGCATTAGATTGAACAGAACAAATTGTGAAATATTACTTATTTCTGAGTGAATACTTTAAGTAAAGATGTTTCGTTATTAATTTCTGTCCTATTTTTTTTAATGTTGTTATTTCACTTTTGTCAAAAGAAACCATGAACTTTGCGATGAATGGCGTATTTTGTGTCATTGTCCAGGATTATTTTTCCCTACTCTTATCTGTTCTGCTTTTTTGTTATCGTTTTCTTTATAATGACCATTTAAAATCCTAAACATCATGAACGAAAAATTTTTCGTTAAAGTGCCACATATTTTTGCATCATCCAAACTGGTTACTTCAGGATTTCTTCCCCAAATATCATGGTAAACATTTTTAATCATTATTCGTTCTTTTAACGTCAACTAACGCCAAATATTCACTATAATACATTATATTAAACTATAATAAACTTTTTACACAACACAATATCTATATACAATGAAGTATAATAGTTAGAATATGAACCCACAAAATCTTCCCATAAATCAATAAAATATTCTGACAATGCGAAAACCTAGTTGGGATGCTTATTTTTAAGTATATTCAATTTGGTGATCGATATTAAACAAGTCACTAACAAAAATTATGAACTTTAGGTACAGACGGTCTCATATATCGATTGAATTTGCCTAGTAATAGGAATTAAATAATACAAAAATTTTAATCTGATTTTTCAATACAACACTATAAGAAAATGATTAACAATTTATTGCAAGGTTAATTTTCTACATAGTCATGAAAATATTAATACTGAATGAATAGAAGAAGTGACTGTCACTCAAAATAATGAAATCAATCCTAGTTTATAATAGTCCTAAATATTAATCGAAGAGTGTACCTTTTCTACAACTAGTTTATAAAAATTGGTTTATTTTAAATTTCGGAGTTCCCAAGTGAAGAGTAATATCTGGTGTTCCAAGATCACAAAAAATCATACTGCAGTCAGCAACTTTTTAGGTAGATGGTTAGATTTTTGTCAAATACGGCCTCCTGACTAGGAATTCTGATATTTACAAGCCAATGTTGATGGATGTTTTAAAAGTTCACTTTGCATTATGACTTTTAAAAGCGTGTCTAATTTTATAATCTTCCATTCGTAATCGTTTTGACATTTAAATTCAACAAACTAATTTAAAAATTTGAATAAAAATTTAACTCCCCTCAGTTAAATGCTAAAAGTGAAAAATAGTTCTTTAAATTATAATGGAAAAAATTATTAGTAATGCGGGTTTTGAGTAACAACTTCTAGAATACAATGACACAGTGCTGATTCATGACATCAGAACGCGGCGGCGGTTAACTTAACACGTTATTATCTATTGTTTGTTGGATATATGTGTTTTTCTATTTTTTAACCGACTTCTAAAAGAAGGAGGTTCTCAATTTGTCGAGTATATATATATATATATATATATATATATATATATATATATATATATATATATATATTTATATATATATATATATAAGTAGTGAACATAACCCGATTCTCTCAATCCCCCCACTCCTCGACCTTGACCTTGACCTTGCTTCACCCCTCTTTGGCCCCGCCCACATGTCCTTGTCATTGACCTTGAAAGTGCACGTGTGCTTTGGCCTTGGCCTTGTGTTCAAGGTTGTGTGTGTGACCTTGACCTTGACCTTGGTCGAGACGACCTTGACTTTGTTGAAGGTCATCTTGGGTGTGTGACCTTGAAGTAGTTATTTGTGCATTGTAATAGTGTGGGATGATCTTGAAATGATTTTGACCTTGCAAATTGTTCTATAAATTGTGTGAGTTTATTTGCATTCATTCAGTGTGAAATGTCAGATACGGAAGTATCTAAAGAAAAAATTATAGAGCAAGTCGGCAGAGTAATTTGTTTATATCAGAGTAATTTAAAAAGTTTGTGTGATTTTGAAGAGAAGGATCTAGCATTTTTTCCTCTCGAATATTTAAAAACTTGCGTTGATACGCTGAGTTTACGGCAAATTTGGGATAAGCTGCCAGCGTCATATCGGTGTGACAAGGAACTACAGTTAAGCTTACCCTGTTACATTCACTATGAACAAATATATCGTCATTATATAGATGGGCCACCACCAGCAATAAAAAAGTGTCGTGAATGTAAAAATGAGTGAATAATATGAATAGTGCTTTGCAAGAGACAGTAAAAAAATTGGGCGATGAGTTCACTGAAACGGCTAGTAATTATTTCAATGATGCAATGAAAAGTCGAGCAGAATGGGCGTCGCGCTATTGTGATTTGGCTTATGAATATGAAAAGGCTGCGAATGCATGTCGTAAATATTGCAGCAAAACAATAAATTTACAAGACTTTGTTCGTGAGATAAAAAAGTTGGGGTTTAGTGACTGTTTGGAAAAACTGATTAGGTTCATTGCAGATCCGGTTGTGTTAGATGAAATTAGAGTGTAGGACTTAAGTTTAACGTAGTAGTAGTTAATATGGAAAGTTTAGTGCGAGAAATGTACGAGGAATTTCTAATTTCTGCAGCCTGTTCGGAATTTTACGCATATGAAATGCAAGATTCGGAGGCTCAGGACTTTAGTGTATTTTTTAAGTATATGGACCATGCCGAAGTGTGTCTTTTAGCTAGTATAGTTTGTAAGAATTTTCTAAGAGATAAAAACAAACAATTATTATTGAACAAATTAAGGAAATTAGGTTTAGGTGATAATGTTAAACGCATAGAAGAATGGTAGAAAAAAATCAATGAATAAAGTACATAAAATGTAGTGGTTTGTTTCATTATATTTTGTCCTTGAAGTTATCCTTATACCAATTTAAATGTGTGACGTCATTTGACCTTGAATACTCCTCCCACTATTTCTATCGTTAAGCTACCCCCACCATTGTTACAATTCGACCTTGAAACCCCGCTATAAAGGTTCGTGGGAAAAGAAGTGACTTCAAACAGTCGCAGATATCAGTGACATAAACATCAAATATTGTGTTCGTGTAGTGTTCTGAAAGTGCTTTTATATTCACGGTAATTTTTGGATTTATATACCATTTTTTTCAATAATGAGTATTGCAAAAGAAACTCTAGATGAAATTAATGAAATGTTTAGCAAAGATTTCGAGGTTTTAGAGAAAAAAAAGGTTACCGAAATGATTGTAGGCAAAGTGTATAAAATTGTAAAGATGGTTTCAATGACTACACGATTTGGTAAAACTCTTTTAGTGGCTTTACACGATGACGGTGATAATAGCACATTTGAGACTTTTTTACCAAAACGTGTGGCCGAAACACTATCTGACGATATTGTAGATATTATGAGTAAAACTAAAGATAAATACACTCTAACTTATTTGGGGCAGGGCACTAGAGTTTTTGGAAACAATACTCGAACATTATTACGTTTTGGCTCATTGGAGTAAATTGTATGTAAATTGTTTGAAAAAAAAAGGATGTAATGAAATTTAAAATATAGTTGCACATGTCAGAATACTTACGCGTGTTCATTATTTCTGTTAAAGATGTCTACTGATGCGACGACGACGACGACGACGACCGCCAACGAATGTGTAGATAGATACATATTTTGGTTGGGGAGAGAATTAAGAAATAGGGCTCACGATATGTTAGATAGCGTAAATGATTGGTCGCATATTGATGTAACCAAAGATCAATATAAGAACGAGATCAGGGATACAATCAATTTTATGGCTGGGGCACACTTGTGCGACAAATTTTTATATGGTTCCATAGACATGGATACATTTTGTGCTGAAATGGTTGAAGAAGAATTAAAAGAATACCTCGTCAATATTCCACATTTACCAGGTGAGCTTGCTGCAAAATATGAATTGGTTTCTGCAACAACAACAGCCCAAGACGTTGACGATCGAAATAGTGTTGGATGGGATAGAATTTTGAGCAACGAAAACGAAGACATGGAAAATTAATTTTTTATAATTTTTGTATTTGTGCAATTAAATAACTGTAAATAAATATCTATTACAATCACAGTTTTATTTTATTTCTTTTATAAACATACCAACCCAGTAGATCATAGTCAGTGTTTCTTTTTCTCAGCTGAAATATTTAATATAAGTAGGGCAAATAAAAATAAAATAGTTTAGTAAAGATTGAAAATGAGTCGAGGAAACAACACAATTGATAAATTTGGTCGTCAGAAATATAATGAAAAATATCATATATTATCTGGGCCACAAGGGATTGGTTTTAAACTTACAGCGGATGGGCAGTATGATATGGGTGGAAAAATCATAACCAACTTAGGCGAACCTAAAGATGATGACGATGCTGTGACAAAACACTTTGTTAATAGAAAGTTTTACAATTTTGCAGTTGTAATATGTGACATATTTAACAAGGATGTCCTCCCCATGATATACAAAAATAATAGTGAGCTTAAAACAAAAATTGAAGTTATGCAGAAAATACTCTATCATCAGCCTTTAAATGACTCATTAAGCGCACTGTCGTATGACTCGACTTCAAAAAAAATCTAAAAAAAGCAGGTTAAAGAATAGGAGAACGCACTCCGAGTGGCATAGCCTTGAAGATAACGTCGTAGTCGTCGGTGAATTGGACCTTCCCTCCAAGAATATTGAAATGTTATTTATGTGTATGATGTTTTATTGTCATTGTTTTTAATAATGAAGATTGAAATAAAAAACTTTATTTTACAATATATTGTTTATTTATTTTACATTTTAAATAAAAAATATAGTCATACAATATGTTATTTAAACAATATTAGCTTTATCTATCCAAGAGTTGAAGTGGTTGGGAAATCCTAGCCATTTGACAAATAATTGTTCGATGTGATTTTTCTTGCGTTGTCTAAGGACCTTTTCTACTAGATAAACGTCAGGACTGCTTGTTTTTTGTAGTTCTGATTCGTAAAAACACCCTCTTATAGGCTGACCTTCTAACGATTCCAACAAGTAAGTAGGTGGATTTGTAACGTTAACTTTTACAACTTTAAACAATTCGGTTGACCAAGAGGGCGTATATCCTTTCTCGAATAAGCTTTTGTACTTGCTAATACGCACAATGTCACCCATGGAAAACTTAAATTTTTTAGGTACAATTTTTAAATAATCATATGCTTTAATATGTGTTTTTTCTTGCACGTCTGCAGGTTTCATTCCAATGGTGCGATGTTTCGAATGGTTATAGGTTTTTGTTACTGCCGATAATATATGTATCCATTTGTAAGATCCTCTTGTCGAGAATTGTTTATATAAATTATTTTTTAAAGTCCTTATGACTCGCTCAACAATTGCAGCTTTCTTTGTGCTGTAAGTGGAATAATGATTTATATTATATTTTTTCATCAGGGCTTGAAAGTTTGTATTATAGAACTCCTTTCCTTGATCACTTTGCAGATTTGTTGGTGTATATGATGCCTCTTCAATGATGCTTTTCATCGCATTAGTAACTTCTATACCAGTCTTGTTTTTTATGGCTTTGGTATAGACAAATTTCGAGTAACAATTTATACAGACCAAAATATAACGATAACCATCGTTTTCATCAGCATACTGTTGCATTTCAGCCAAATCAATTTGCCACAAATCTCTGTATCCTTTTATTATCGTGCGCTGTCTTACAAAATTTTTTCTAGCCGTTCTATGTAGTTCATTAACAATCTTGATTTTTTCTAAACTGGGCTCCATATTATTAGTAATACTAAAGGTTTCAGATCGAAGGAAGAACTGAATAATATCATTAAATATTGAGCTTAATATATTATATCTTCTTCTCGTAATTCCTCTATGATTGACATAATTTCATTTTCGTGTCCAGTGTGACCGGCCATTTTGGAACTCCACAACAAACGTAAACGATCCACCAACTCTTTAGCTTTGTTCCAGTAGACATATTGAAATTTTTTCGAAGATAATTTCTTTTTTGTGGGTAACTGTAGTTTTTCCGAGAGATTTTTTCTTGTAATAGTACCACCTAATTTTGTGCCCATTATCAGAGGTTTAATAATTCGTAAATATTTGTTCCATCTGGTCTCCCGTAAACCATCACTTTTTTTAAAATTGTTGTAGACAGCACTCGTTGATTCCAAAATTTCCTTGTACGTTGAAAGTACATTATCACTTAATTGTTGTTGTTCCTTGCCTACACTTGGGGGTGTTTTAAGAAATAACAAATCATAAAGTGCCGGTGATCCACCATATTCTGCAATATTTTTCCCTTTTCTGTATAAGACAATATTTCCATTTCGAAAACGCACCTCTAAATTACCAATAAAATTTTTGTTATGATCTGTTTTTGAACCAAAACGTACACCATATACAGTATCGTATAGAGATGGTTTCGAACGTAATCCTTTCAGGTGTGCGTTTAAAGTATCGGAAGTTGTGGTGTCAGCGGATGCGAGAGATGTATTAGTTGATGTCGAGGGTGTATCAAACACCGATTGGCTAATATCTTCTTTTGAAATGCGATGCTGCTGCTGCTGCTGAATAGGTGTGGAGGTTTGAAAGGAATGTGTAGGTTGGGGAAAACCTGATATTTGAGTCGACTGCACTGATGTACTGAGACTATGTGGCTTTGTAGCTGGATAATGTTGTTGCTGTTGTTGTTGCTGCTGCTGCTGCTGCTGACGTTGCTTAACCACATCAGATATAGTTGTCAATGGCTTAGAAATGGGTTCGTAAAACTTTTCCAATTCCACAACATTAAACTCTTTAGCTGCTTTAATTTGTTTAAATTTTTTTCTGACGGCATTGGTAGCTTCCACTAGTTTACGTTTTAAGTCGATCGCGTTATTCATGATGTTAACAAAGGACGTTTCAACAATCAAATGAGCGTTTTCTCTTATTATTACAGTAATATATAGCTATCAAATCCTTTGCGGTATCTTCCCGATTTCACATCGCTGTCTTTATCAATTACTAAAAATCCATACTTATTATCCCAACATTTTGAGCACATTTCTTGAAATTGAGTAAAAGTTAGATCCGGTGAAACGTGGTCGGAAAATATGTGTTTCATATTCAACTCATCTTGTTTAAACATAATAATAAAATTGGCGTTGTCTCGCACAAGCTGTTTAGGCACTCGCGAATATGTTTGCGCTAGGTAAAAGGAGTCGATATTTTTATGACGTCCAATGCTAAAGTACGATCTTATAACATCTTGTTTTTCACATATAACATCATCAAAGATAAATATAGAGTTTGGTTTTGCATCGGACGGTTCCACAATATTACTGGAATCACTAAAGGCATAGTAGCCTAAACCTTTGATGGGCGCTAAAATTTTCCTTAAATACTCATATTTCGGTTGATACAGAGATTTCGAGTAAATATAGACATTTTCGAAACGTAGCCCAAGGGGGTGTGTAAGCAGCGAAATCATGACATTAGTTTTTCCACAATTGGATGGACCAATTAACAGGCCGCGAATAGAGGAAGGAAGTAGAGGACCGTGTCTCTTCATTATCTTCTTTTCAAATCCAAGTCCGACTTTTTCATCGAGATTGTCAATAGGAAGTTTTTGTTTAAGATCGATAACGCGCATCTTAGGAAAATTTGATATTTTATAGGCAATTTTTCACAAAAACTGTCATTCAGATGCCGAGCGTCAAACGAAGTGGACGGTCTCACGTTTCCAACAAAACTGGATACGGTATTGTGAATTCGTTAATAAATAAATTACCATTCGAGGTACACATTCCTGGTTATCAATATTGCGGACCCGGAACAAAAGTAATAAAACGTGTAACAAGAGGTGATCCAGGCATTAATCCTTTGGATGCCGCATGCAAAAAACACGATTTAGCCTATTTACATAATAAAGACGACATAAGTGCGAGACATCGAGCGGATTACGAGCTCGAACAAAGTGCTTGGAATAGAGTAAAATCGAAAGATTCCAGTTTAGGTGAAAAAACAGCAGCTTGGTTAGTTACAAACATTATGAAAGGAAAACAACGTTTTGGTATGGGTGTACCATCATCATTATCAACAAAAAAAACATCTAGTAAAGGCACGCGTCATACAAAAAGGAAAGGTGTTAATAAAAATCGACATGTTCGGAAAGCCAGTTTCGGAACAGCTATTCGACAAGCAGTTCGAAGGGAATTTTTAAAAGCCGGAAGTAAAAATGTGTTGGAAAAAAATGTCATGAATGCATCTAAAATAGCTCTGTCGGCAGCACGTAGATCGGTAAAAGCGGCAGGTGGCAAAAGGAAGGTTCGTACACCGAGAATAATACCGATTCCTAAAACTGGTGGAATATTACCATTAATACCAATTTTTGCCGGGTTATCAGCTTTGGGTTCATTAGCCGGTGGGGCAGCGGGAATTGTGCGCGCCATAAAAGCAGTAAAAAAAAGCAGCGAAGATAAAACCGGTGCCGGCCTGTATTTAAAATCGAACGGAAATGGTTTGTTTCTAAAGCCATATCGTAAAGGTATGGGATTATTTTTAAATCGTAGATCAAAAAACTAATTGAATCCCTACCTCGAAGACCACTATCTAACATCGATATAGAAAAATATGCCAAAAAGAAAAGAATAGGACACTTTCGAGGCGTTTATATGAGGGATTTATTACCTAGACAAGGTCCTCGACGTTACGAAGCAGCAATAGTGAATTTGGATAGTACGCGTGGTGCAGGGACTCATTGGGTAGCTTATAGAAAAAATAATTCTAAAGTAACATATTATGACAGCTTCGGCGATTTACCCCCACCGATCGAATTGGTACGATATCTACAAACGGGATCGGAACCATCAAAAATTATTTACTATACATACGATCGTCAGCAGGATTTTGGAACAGTCTGGTGTGGACATTTGTGCTTAAAGTTTCTTGTCGAATCATCAGCGTAAAAGATGTCATCATCATCATCGTCACCATTAACACCGCAAATGGATCGCAATAACTATACTAAAATGTTGCAATCACTGAAATCATTTCATCTAGCCGGTGGATTAAGGAAAATGACCGTGAAACAGTTAGAAAACATGCCCAAGGAAGTAATGATTGCATTAGCCCCAAATGAAATTCCATTCGTTTGGGAAAAGTTGCCCGAGCACCTTAAAAGCGATATCGATATATTAAAATATCAGTGCGGTTGCAAACATTATTTCAGCAGCAGCAGCAATTTAAACGAGGTTATGACTGATGAGGATCTTACGGCTAGAAAAATATTTTGTTGTTATTGCAAAATCAGCGATGTGCGCATAAAAGCAGAAAATAGCATAAAAACATCACTATCTAATGCAGTGAGAAAAGGTGTGAAGATGAATCTTTTTAAATGTTGCCGCTAAGAATAAAACCGAGATGTGTGATGTTTTAATGGTTAGTCATGTCTTATACGTTCACACTAACAGGACACTCGAGCGTCTTAAGCGCCGATTTTTATCCACCAGTCGAATTAAATAGAGAAAACAAATATGGTCTGGCATTGCTGGGATTTTACACATACAATTCAATTTTTAATGTGGACGAAAGCAACAATAAGTTTGCCTACATGAAGGAGGGTTACACCACCGAGCCGATACAATTGCAGATTCCACCTGGGGCCTATGAAATAGATGAGATAGGTAAAGCTATGTCGGAGGCTTTGAGGATTTCAACTGAAGAAAAGAACGATGGAATCTTTTACTTGGTCGCTAATAATAATACGCTGAAATGTGAACTGAAATCCCAATATACTATAGATTTCCGGGGAGAGGCGAGTATCGATAAAATGTTAGGATTTAATCATACAGTGTTAAAAAGAGACAAAAAGCACGAATCAACCGAGATGGTGGAAATAATGAAAGTACGCATCATACGCGTAGATTGTAATATAATTTCCGGAGCATATATGAATTCGGTGGAAGGTCATACCTTGTTCGAATTCGATATCGACGTGGAGCCCGGTTACAAAATCAGTAAAGAACCACAAAATAATATTTATATGCCGTTAATGCCGGCAGGACGTCAGTTTATCGACAACATTACTCTTCGCATCTTGGACGATAGCGGTGATCTAATCAATTTTCAAGGCGAGAAAATAATCGTGAAATTGGAACTGAAGAAACTTTCATAGAAATGGGTTTTTGCTTCAATCGTCAATTGTGTGTGCTGTCGACTAAGATGGGGGAACCGCCGAAACATAATAAAAGTAAAAGAAGAGTTAACGTCAAGGTTAGTCGTCGTCCAGACGTTAGATCACAAACATCTCAACAGTTATCTGCCGAAGACTATAAATTTTTAAAATCAATCGGTCTTAAAGTGCGAAAATGATTTCCACCACCAGCGATAAAATAGAGGTTTTCTCCGAGCCCATCTTGGACAATTCCATTATTAGTCTAGAAGAGCATACGTATAAGCCATACGGATCTCCATCATTCAACAATTCGGATGAAGTCCGTATCCCCATTAATTTTCAAGATATTATACTGGATATCGCCGAAAGTTACATATATATCGAAGGAAAATTTAAACCCATAGACGCAACGAAAAGATGTTTTTTATCAAATAATGCCCTCGCATTTTTGTTCGATGAAATTCGCTACGAGATGGGAGGTGAGCAGGTCGCCGTGGTTCGTAAACCTGGAGTTACGACGACATTAAAAACCATGGTTTCATTCGGAAGTTTGCAACAAAGATCTCTCATGACGTGCGGATGGGGTCTCGACGAAGCAAACCAAGATATCGTAGACACGGCAAGTAACGTATTCTCCGGGAAATTACCCTTAAAATATCTTATGGGATTCGCCGAAGATTACGCAAAAGGTGTTTTCAACGTAAAACAAGAGCTTATTATGATTATAGCTCGCACTTTTACAAATTGTTACGTTGGCGAAGTAGAGGCAGAAATTAGTATCGACAAAATCGAATGGAAAATTCGTCACATCATTCCAGACGACAAGCAAAAATTGAAAATACTGTCTCGCATTAATAAAGGAGGAAACAATGCCAGTATTCAAATGGCATATCGTAAATGGGATCTGTACGAATTACCAGCTTTAAGGCAAACATCTTCCGACGTGTGGGCCTTGAGAACGAGTACAAGTCTGGAAAGACCGCGCTATATAATCGTCGGGTTTCAAGACAGCAATAATTGCGATAAGAAAGAAAAAAACGCAACCCAGTTTACCCACGCCGACGTATGCGACATTAGACTGTATCTGAATTCAACCGTTTATCCCTACGAAAGATGGAATTTAGATTTCGCCAAGAAACTGTACGCAGCAGCCTATTACAATTATGAAAACTTCCAAAGCAGCTACTACGGGCGCGAGATAAACGATCCAATGATAACGTTCGCGGAATATATGAAAAACCCCGTTTTTATTATCAATTGCAGTCATCAACCAGAGGCGATTAACTCATCGACAGTGGATGTAAAATTGGAGTTCCAAACGAGAAAGAATAAATTCCCCAAAGACACTAAAGTGTACGCATTAGTTATTCACGACTCATTTTTTAGTTATAATGTATTAAACGGTTCGGTGACCAATAAATCTATATTTTAATGTATCTATTATATGTAACACAAAATAATGTTCTTGAATCAATAAATTTGTAATGAGTGAAGTAGTAGTTTTATATTTATTTGAAACCCAACCAAAAAAAAAGCTGGCGGAAAAGCCCGCTCTTTAAGAAAAGAGTACGGTAATTTAGAAAATGGTGGTTTATTAAGTGGAAAAAAGAGCTTAAATAACACAAGAAAAAATTTTTAAGGCAAAATATGAAAACAACGATTTAGAAAATTTGTAGGAAAGTAACGGTTAGGAATAGGGAAAAAAGTTATAAGAAAAAAGTTATAAGAAAAAATTATCGAGTACTATAAGCAAGCATTTTTCTCGATAGTAAAAACGTAAAAAAAATTTTTTGCAAAAAAAAATTGAAAAATGGTGAATGCGCGCCAAAGTTGAAGTTTTGGAGCAAAATGATATTAGGAAATTAGAAAGAGAATTTTTTTCTACATATGGTAGTACTTTTCAAAATTCGGAAAGATGAAATTTTAAGAAAAGGGTTATAGTAAGTTAGTAATTTGGATTTTTTAAAGCGCTGTAGCTCGGGAACCGTTCAAGATAGAAAAAAAATAAAAGCACTTTAATTACCTAGAATTTTGAGTAGAATACAATGGTGAAAAAAAAATTTGGAAAATCTTAAAAATGACAAAAAATTTAGACGAAAAAATTGAAATTCTCGAGTTAGGAGGCTAGAGCGCCGAACGGGAGTATGCGGAAGTTGTAGGGGAGGGTTTTTTTTTTTTTTTTTTTAGTGTGCCTGCTCCGCGCTAACGCGCTACGCGTACTATTTGCTAGAAAAGTGGAGGGGGGTAGTTTGTGTCCATACCAGAGATACGGTGAGTTATAAAATCATATTATTCTCAAACTTATATAATGCATATATGCACTCCACCTTACCCCCTCCAACTTTTTGAATGTATATAGAGGCCGGTATTAGAATTATTTCATCATTACACATTCAATCGGCAAGATGGAAGATATACCAAAAAGGATCATTGGCATTGTCAGGCCATTCGTGCCCGGCAAAATATGCAAGTGTGAGGAATGCGGGGGTACCGCACCAGGAGCGGCACCTTCGGCACAGCCTGCAACGCCGACACCACCAGTGACGACGACGGTGCCGCCAATGAGAAGACCAAGGGCTGCACCTAGGTCGGTGTTAATATCGTTGGGTATTACTCCACGGTAGGCACCCCACCCTCCCCCCAGGCCCTTTTAGGGCCACAAAAACGGTCCTTTTCAGGACCACATTATATTTTGATCGTAGTTTAGTAATCGTCACTTATGGGGCGAGATATTCGTTTAACGACGATTTGTCTCGTAGCTTAAGTGCCAAGTTATATGCTTGAGAACCTATGAAAATGTTAACAGTTCAAACAAGGTTTCTATTATTTTTTTTTTGTAATGTATTCTTCACAAAATATTAAGAATAAGTCTTATTGTCTAAACAAATCTAATTCCTTATTTAAAGTTTTTGAAAAAATCAATAATTCTATAAGCTCTCACCAATACATAACATTTAGAATCCGTTGGTGGGGTGGGGGTAGTTCTATATATATGAGACTGGGTCAGTTACACAGTCATATATTCATCAACCCTCATACGATGAACATGGAGGAAGAAAGACCCGCCAGCCGAGGCTCATCCATCTTTAGTGATGACACGGTAGCCGACAACGTTGGAGACCTGCAAGTCTTCGACGACGACGACGAGGTGGATTTTAAAATTGACGTCCTACGTTGGGACGACTTGGATGAGCCGATTCCGCTAGTATATGACCATGATCCGGGTCTAGTGGAATTAGACGATGCGGGTGATTGGGTCTTACAAAGACTCGAAACTCCGTCGCCGCAGCCAGAGCTGGACTCGACGGAAGATGAGGTGCTGGAAATTCCAGCATCACCAACACCCGACGACCCGCAAGGCCCCTGCGATTCGTCAAGCTGGTGGTCGACCAGCGAGGATGGGGCACCATAAGCCCCACACTCTCCCTGGCCCTTTTTAAGGGCACACCACAACGGTCCTTTTCAGGACCACAAAATACTTTGATCGTAGTTTTAGTACATATTAGTACTTTGTTACTAATATTGTATGTATAAAATATACAATATTAGATACAAAGTATTAAAACTTTAAGTGCTGGTGGAACCCAGCTAAATCGTTCGTTCGTATTTGAGACCGCAAACAACTTTTGGTCTCAATACGTAATACGACATTTGTTTTCACCCCCCACCATTAATTTGTCTCTATATATACGACCACCAATACTTATTACAATCATTTTAGTTTAACATGTCTGCGACTCAACAACAACAACAACAACAACAACAACCCATCCAATGCCCTGTGGTAGATTCTACCACAGAGAATTGTCTGGAGTGGGAGTCGAACGATCCCAGATGGGATGAACTTTGGCGGTTCATCATCGAATATACAGAGGACACCACCACCACCCCCGCTGATGATGACGGGCCGTGCAACTCCACAACACAATAAAAGAGTCGCATGTTTTACAACCAAACGGTCCTTTTCAGGACCACAAAATAATTTGATCGTAGTTTTAGTTGGTTATAATACTTTGTAACCAATATTTTATGTTTTTTTATAAAAACATACAATATTGAGATACAAAGTATTAGAAGTTCTGGCGACAGAACCTTAACTTCATAAACCGAACCATGTTTTAGCATACTTGTAAATATTATCAGAAAATATTTACAACTATTGCTATTGCGTAGTTTTAGTGGATTATTCACTCTTTTTTTTATTACCTAATATTATGTGGGACAGGGCCTATATGAAATAACACACAAAAATAAATTTTCAAGTCATTTTTATTCTCATTATAAAATATAAAAAATTTGATCAAACACTTTTTTATTAACTACAATATATATATATATATATATATATATATATATATATATATATATATATATTTACAAACTTAATACTATAAATTAAAAGCTAATATCTACAACTACCTAACACCTACTACATAATTTATTAAAGTCCTCTAATTGTCTTTTTAACCGCGCAGATTTCACCTTTTTTATCTCTAATTGTCTTTCAAGTTCTAAAATGTCACTGTCACACTCGTCCACTGCTTTCACTAAGCGTTTTTTCATTTCGTAAATGTCTGTCAATTTGGTCTTCTGAGAGTTGGTGAAGTCTTCGACCCACTCCGGTTGCGATGACTCCGAATATATTAACGAAGAAGAAGCGGTTTTATTTGGTGAAGACGATGACGATGACGACGACGACGACGACGACGAAGCAGCGGAAACTTCATCGCCTTCAAAACACCGCTTAAACCGCTTCTTCATGGGTTTCCGGCACCCCAATATCGGCGACAGTGGTGCTGGGGAAGACTTCACCTCCGACACTATTTCATTCTCTACGCTGGCCGGTGTTGGTGGCGTTGGTGGTGTTGGTCCATCGGGGCCTTCTATCACTTCCACTTCTACCGACAATGGCTCTTTTGGTGCTGTTTTTAGGAAGTCGGGTAATGGAACAGGGGTGGAGGGACGCTTAAAGTTAAACTTTTTCTTCTTCCCTTGTCCCACACCTTTAATCGCCGAATAAAATGTTTTTTTATCGGCGATTTCCGACTTCCGCATAGTCAAGAGCTTTTTCAATTTCGAAGCTTTCGGAGAAGATTCCCTAGGCCGCGATGCTTTTCGCACAACCACATCACTAATCACATTTATCTTTGGCTCCTTCTCCTCCGTCCAGCATTCGAGGAATTGCGCTGCCGACTGAACTAACTCTTCGTCGCGACCATCATTGAGGGCTCGGTCTTCGGCATCTTCATGCTCCACGCCATTCCAGTTCTCGAATACCCCCGGACTTAACACTTCCAAACCACTCATGTTATCCAGCATGCCTTGCTGCGAACCGCAGCTCACGTCAAGAGCATCTAAAAGAGACCGTACACTCGACATTTTCGATATTAAAACTCACACAATTAACTTTTTCTTAGCACTGTACTGTTTGGTGTTCTGACGAACTGTGAAGAGCTCGAGCCAGCAAGTCTGCTTTTATGCCCATTTCCCCCACTACACCACCTTTATTCCTTTTGTTCGATGCATTAAGTATAATATTTAAACTTGTCAGATGCAAGGCCAAGGCCAAGGCCGACGTAACCGGCAATACCAGGGTCGTTTTCAGGGCTATAATTTTCATGGATTTTTTTTGTCCCTGTCAAGGTTATTTTAAAGAAGCATATAAATATAGTACTAAACTTGTTAGATGCGAGGCCAAGGCCAAGGTCAAAGTACCCGTCAATGTCAGGGTCGTTTTCGAGGTTGTAATTTTCAAGGATTTTTTTTTTTGGTCCTGTCAAGGTTATTTTTAAAAGTAATACATAATTAGAGTACCGCGATTGAAAAGTACAACATATTCAAACATCATGTTGCCAACTGATGAACAACCTAGTGAAGCAGCCAAAAGATACAGTCATATACCAAAAGCTTTTTATTTAACTTGTCATCATTGTAAAAGACTAGGTATCTGCTGGCGAAATGATCTTACGTACGACTTCAACTACATTGACCTTTTCAGGGTTAAATTTGTACAATGCGGCTTTTGTGGACTAGTTTACTACCAGTTCAAGGACATTAATGAACGTGCCATCCAGAGAAGAAATTGGGTCATAGAAGAAGCTTACCTGTACAGAAGAAATTAACATGTATTTTATTTCTTAATTTTTAATTTTTTTGTTTGTTATATTTTTTATTTTTTAATAATAAAAAGTAAACTCAATCTTTTGTTATATTTTAATTTTTTTTTTCAATAAAACAATAGTAAAATGAATCTGTACGTGTATTTATTAAACATCACCTAAAATTCGTTTTGCAATCCATATTTTTCTGCAGAGTCCGTTTATTAATGAAATAGAACCATATATTAGGGTGAAATCTAATGGTTTCAAATCAGTCTCACATAACAATGTCAGAAGTAAACACTATTGATAAGTTCGGTCGCAAAAGAAAATTTAAGGATTTTAACTTTATGCGAGGTCCTTCAGGAATAGGTTTTAAACTTACACCTAATGGAGATTACGACATGGGAAGCAAAAGATTGTGCTATTTAGCAGAACCTCTTGAAGGAGACGATGCGACCACACGAAATTATGTTGATAATAACCTTGCTCAGTGTGTGCAAGATACGCAGAAAGCTTTACATGACTCAACAATTGTTATTAAAGATATATTCAGAAACCAACTTGAAGGTTACGTACGCAAGAAATTAATTGAAACCGGTCAAGACCTTAGAGGATACATTGATGATACTGTTATTGCAATATATAAACTTAGGCAAGACGAACTGCGTGATGAACTTAACTCTAGAATGTTGAAAATTGAAAAGACTATGGAGGATCTTGTCAGCAAACCTGTTTCACATTAAACATTTACTCGTAGACCTGTGCGTTTAATTTACTATTAGACAAATTTTTCAACAATAACTTTTACAGTTTGTTATTTGTCGACACTTCATTATATTTATAATTTTAAAATAAAGGTTCAATAAAAAAGCAATCAAGTAATGAATACATGTTTTTTATTTAAAAAAAAAAAAAAAAAAAAATTACAATACTATCGTTACATATTAATGTTGTATGTTTAATAGAAATAATAAAAACAATACAAATAATGAAATATGGATTTTCCAGATTACGTGCTGTCCTGACTTAGAAATGATTCCAACACGGTGACTAAATTTGCTAAGTTTTCTTCCGGGTCTGTTTTGTAAAAATCTATGTCTGCATGCCCCCAAGGTAGAGTTTTGGTTGAACTGGGAATTACATAACGTTTATCATCGCTATGTGACAATGCTACTTTATTTATTATGTTGGTATAAATGTTATGTAATTCACTTCTAAATGTCTTCATCTTTCTTAATATCAAACCACCCCGTTCAACAATTCTTTGGTAGTCTTCCTGATGAAGGTCTTTCTCGATAACACATTTTTTGATACCTTTGGCTTTTTTTAATTCATTATTAATGGACTTTACATAATAAGCCTTCGCGCCGGTACCATAAAAACTTATTATCGGATCACCAGGAAACTCATCTTTCATTCTACCAACTACAGAATTACTTTTAATTATGTTGAAATTATTAATTTCGGGGTAATTTGATGTATCAAATTTTTCGGGGTTTTCTGATATAGTTTGATAAAAGTTTTCCGTATACACTTTTAATATAAGCGAGTCAGTATCGGTGTAAAGTAACAAAGCATCATCGCCAAACTTGGATTTAATAAAATTATAATAAAAATCGTATATTACAGTCTTTGATATATCTAATATGGAAAAACCGATATAAATTGGTTTATTGTACAATATTTTAACTTTATTCATATGTATAGCAACAAAGTTCTCGGTAAATATCGAGCTACGATTGAAATTGGGGCGGGATATTAGTGCTCTAGCTCCATTTCTGCCTACACTGTTCTCCCAATGTGTTACTAATTTTATATCCTTTCGATTTTCCACATTTTCCATAGTTTTACCAAATATCGCGTTATTTTTTAATTTAAAAGTGTCCTTCGCAAATTTTGTGGTGGCCTTGTTACGTAAATTGGTATTAAAATCAATATACGATTTTAGCCATTTTGATTGCTTAAACTGTAATACTCGATGGGTTTGCATTACCACTAAGCCGTTGGCGATGGCTTGTTTTAAAGTTCTATAGTGTACAATGTATTTTTTTTTATCTTGTAAATTAGGAATTAATTTCGGTAATTTAGCGTTTTCTGTTGGCGGTATGATATTTTCTACTAGAAATGGAAGATCAGAATGTGCATCATGCAACTCAGTCGGATAATGCACATCCACTTCCAAAACGTAGCCATGTAAACTATCATCACCAACAGCCATAATATTTAAATCCAGAATTTCGCGCTCGCTTAACCATCGAAAACCACCATATGGTAATGCTTGTGACATACTATGACCATATAGATTTGTAGCATCAAGGTATGTTATAAATGAAAAAGGTTTTGTTGGGTCATGGCCTGGTAAAAAAATATTATTAGCGATGTGCTTCCTTTCTGTACACTAGCTTATGCCGCCGCGTATACCTTTCTTAAAAAAATGTATCATGTCTATATCAGTTAAGAGCTCTAACTCTACCTTAGTCATACGTAGCATACAATCGAATGATAAACTTGGAAGGGTATAGTAATGTGCCGGATCAAGTTTATCGAATTTTAAACAATTATTCCGAAATTGCTCAAAAACATCACACAATAGCAACACATCTGATTTTAAATACACGTCCGAATAGTCCCCCAAAGTTTTACACCCAAACAAGCGCCATACTTCTTTTGCTCTTCTGTAGCTTTCATCGCTAATATGTTCTTCCCGTAAATTATCATAAAATTCATCTTTACTTGGAAGACATGTATTTTCCATTTTTTCTATAGAGTCAATAAAGCTATAGGGAAAAACACCCTTTTGACGCATCAAATTAAATTGGTTGATATTTGAAAAATGTTTCCGCGTTTCAATAAAATCGTCGTCGTTTAAACCGCTGCCTAAATTTTCCAAAGACGTTGATAGAAATTTAAAACTATCAATAAATCGCAACTTTAAATATTTCCTCTTGACTTTTCCACATTTACTATCAAAATAATCGTGCACATAAATGCTTTTGGTAAATGATATGTACTTTTCCTTACTTTGAGCCAAAACACCAATTGTATCCCCATATTTACATAACTCTTTTATAAATAAATGGCTGTCGTAGCCGCTTAAGTTATGAAATATGATAGGGATAAAAAAGGGTAATTTATAATTTAAATTACAAACGGAATGTGCAGCACCAAATCTTTTTGCACCAGTTATGTGACAGTGGTCTCGTACTTTAATCTCACCCTCTTCAAAAGGGCCTTCACATATACCACATATTTTAGCATCATTAAACTCCCTTTTTTCTTCAGGCGTTAACGGTTTCATAGGCTTAATGTCTTTTAAATATGTGTTGTATAGAGCCCTTAAATCATACTCGATACGATCCACAAAGACTTGAGCTGCATTATTCCCCCGAAATAGCTCGAATTTCGAAAGTGAAAATGTGGTTACAATCGTAGCTTTGATGTAAAGTTAAAGCTGACGGTGTACTAAAATAAATGAGGCAACCATCACAGAAATATATTTTATGTCGTTGACAACTAATTTGACTTGAAACTAAACGTGATAAATCCCGAATCCAACAATAATGACTCTTTGAACAAGTCGTATCACAAAAATGTTCACCGCCATCTTTACTACTACAGTCTTTTGTAATTGACAATAAATTTACATGCCTATCCAACTTTTTTGACGCATACCTCAGTGGACCAATAACTTCATGTATTACTGCATTATTTTCAAATTTAGATTCCAGACCGTATACGTTAATTGATATGTTGTTCATTTCCTCAAATTTTTTAATGTCACGTAATTTTACTGGAAAATCCATACCTGTTACATTTAGCACTCTAGAAAAATGGGGGTAGGATGTCTTCTGTGAAGGCTCTGCTGTTGGAGGAAACAATGCTGATGTTACAGCCCACGCAAAGCAAAATTCGTCCTGGTTAATCACATTGAGGACAGCTCCTTTCTTTTCAATAGAACACGGCAACTTAATGTATGATGAGCCACCCATAGGCATATACTTGTTGATACCAACTTCCAAGTATAAAATTCGCACAAGAGCCCATCCTATAACAAGAAAAATAATATATAAAAATCAGTTTAATATATCGGGTTTTGATTTTTCCATACCTGAATCTTTCTCCTGGAACTCTGTCGCCTGCGTTTTTATTAATTCGGTGAAAGAATGGTAAACGGCATCCAAATCACTTTCTACACTAATTATTTGATTAGCAGTGTTGAAGGATTTTTCACTGAATATTTCTTGTGATGAAAGCATGTACTCGCCAACAGCTGTCATGTTAACTTTTAAAGCATGATGCACACGCAATAAATTATTAACAAGTTCCACCACCTTGGATTTAATGTCTGCAAAGAACATTACGTAATCGGAATGCTCCATATCACTGCTAACCCGATAGGTTGCAATTCTCCTTTTGAAGGCACATTCAACGAGTTGCACACCATGACATACCGGCAAACATGAATTATTTTTATGTTGTTGTGTTCGTTTATGCGCCGACATATGATTTATTGGAACATCTACATTACATGTAGCACAATTAATTACCGGAATCGTCGATGTATACTCTTCAATTCGGAGCCGTTTTCCTCCAGGCACTTCATTAAATCTCGCCGCACACGATTCTCTTTGATGACGTCTCATATTATAAATATTAGTAAACTTAGAACCGCAATTTTCACAAACATATGCCATGATTTGTCAAATATTAACACATGTACTACCTATACAAGTCACAGCCAACTGATGAATGAAACTGCCCCATACCTTATATAAAACCATTCAAGGTCACCCCCAACCACGTAACATATCTTCAAGGTCACACACCCAAGATGACCTTCAACAAAGTCAAGGTCGTCTCGACCAAGGTCAAGGTCAAGGTCACGCACAACCTTGAACACAAGGCCAAGGCCAAAGCACACGTGCACTTTCAAGGTCAATGACAAGGACATGTGGGCGGGGCCAAAGAGAGGTGAAGCAAGGTCAAGGTCAAGGTCGAGGAGTGGGGGGATCGAGAGAATCGGGTTATGTTCACTACTTATATATATATATATATATATATATATATATATATATATATATATATATATATATATTTATGTATGTACACCGATTAGTCCGGAACGGCGACACCGATTTGAAAGAAAAATGACAATATGGCGGTCAAAAAAATTAACTTTGTCTAATTTTCTCCAAAATTGGTATGGGGGAATATGAAAATATTTTTAAAAAATTCAATTGGTACGAGGGAGTTTTCAGGGTCATACATAACTAATCTACAAATTATTTTTAAAATATTCAATATGGCGGACGAAAAAATCAATTTCGTCCGATTATCTTCAAAATTGGTACGGGGGAGTTTTCGGGTTCGCACATAACGAATCTGAAATTATTTTTAAAAAATTCAGAATGGTGGATTCAAGATGGCGGATTAAAGATCCTACATCTCCCGATTTTGTCTAAAATCAGTAATGGGGTATTTTTGTTAGTGTTAATTATGAATTTAAAATATTTTTTGAAAAACTCAAACTCAATTTTTGTTAGTGTTAATTATGAATTTAAAATATTTTATATATTTATATATATATATATATATATATATATATATATATATATATATATATATATATATATATATATATATATATATGTATATATATATATATATATATATATATATTTAAAATATTTTTTGAAAAACTCAATCTGGAGATTCAATATGGTGTCCCAAAAATTTTACATTTTCTCCCAAACTGATACAGGGGGTTCTTGAGGGTGTAAATTATGAATTTAAAAGTATTTTTTCAGGATTCAATATAGCAAATCCAAGATGGCGGACTAAAAATTTTACATTTTTCGATTTTGTTCAAAGGTGGGACTGAATCGGTTTTGATGATGTAAATAGCGAATCTAAGTCAATAAATTTTAAATTTCCGGATTTCATCCAAAATTAGTCCTAGGGGGCTTTGAAGGGCTTGGATTTAGATTAGATTAAGACCTAAAATAGTTTTTTTGAAATTCAATATAGCGGATGCAATATGGTGGGTTGAAAATTTTATCTTATTCGCATTTTTTCAGATTTGGTATTAGAGGGTTTTCGGGGTCGTGTGTTACGAATATAAAGTTAATTTTTTACAAATATTAGGTTGATAAGATACAATATGAGAAACAAAAAATTTTACATGTTCCGATTTTGTCTAAAATTGATGTTGTGGGGTTCTTGAGGTGTATACCAACTTTATACGCAGTATACTAGTAAAATATATCGAGCTAAGTAATTTACATCTGAGGTTCTTTAAATATTGAAAATTGATATTGTGGGGTTCTTGAGGATTATACAAACCCAATATGTGAGCTAAGAAATTTACATCTCAGGTTCTATAAACATCGATATTAGAAGGTTTCGGGGCCTATATTACCAATCTAAAATTAATTTGAAATTTAAGGTAATGGAGTTACTATGACCGACTAAATATTTGTTTGACAAAATTTTGCTGGTATTTGGAAAACTCTAAGAAGCCAAGAATTTTTTGTGGTTCATTTTAGCGTGATTTGCAACTTTGGATAAAATGGGTATTTTTTTGCCACCTTGGAGTCATTGCGAGGTACACTAATCTCGATTAGTACTTAGTTCAAATAATTTATGGATATCATAATGAATTCTAAAACTAAAAATAGAAAAATAAAATTTTTATAAAAAAATTGAACCGACTTCTAAAAGTGCGCTAAAAAGTGAAAAATAACTATAAATTTTTATATGAAATTGAACTTTTTGAAGTCAAATTATTTGAAATTAAAATAAATAACTACTAATATATACATATTATGGTAAGAAAGCAATTACAAATAAAGTCTTTTTAATCTGTCTATGCAAAGCACATTTTGTCAGGTATTAGTTTGGCGCCGACTTCAAAAAGTCAATTTCATATTAAAATTTCTAGTTATTTTTCACTTTTTGGCGCACTTTTAGAAGCCGGTTCAATTTTTTTATAAAAATTTTATTTAAAAATACTTTTATCATAGTGTAACGATAAGTTTAACTATTTGCGCCAAAGTCCAAAACTTGACAACAGCTTTTATTTTCCTTTAGAACCTGATATGGTAATGGTGTTAATTCTGGATATAGAACTGAGGTTACTGAGTCCATGCTTATCTCACAAGACAAAGCGACAAGGCAATACTTGTCTCGCAAAAGTGTTAAGCAAGTGTAGACTTGGTTAATGTTTATTTTAATATATATTAAGATATTTCACGATTTATTTGTTATGTTCCAATGTACCCCAGAGACCATTTAATTATATCCCAGACCTGAGGCAAATGGAACAAAGAAGAGTTTTGCAAATACGCAGTTATTTTAGGTTTAAGGTAAATTTTTCGATCTTTTTGTGTTCAATCAATAGTTTAGGTGTGTTCTTAATTATTTCAAAAAAAATATATTAACAATGAACATTATTTTTCTGTGAAAATCGAAGTCACTTTTTTGTTCTATTGTGCTCCAACTATTCCCAAATAATGATATGAAAATGAAGTTGGTTAAAAATACAAATCCACCGGGAATTAATTTGAACATAAACCGTTCAATTTCTACGACGCTAGTTTCAAAAAAGTGCTCAGTAAATAAATTATTTTTTTCCTTTTAGTGGATATTTGATATCGGTTTATATTTAATATTATTTATTTTAAATTATAATTCTGTTTGAGAATATAACAAAAGGAACACAGAGGACAAGGACAAAATACGGAAAAAGGGAACAACGATGTGCTATTTATAAACTGAATGAACACAATCCTGAGTCAAAAAAAAGGTATTAGAAAAGATAGTGTAAAAGTAACAGGCGTAAATTAATAACAATAAGGTTGCATTTCTATGCACTAAATAAACATAATTATTTTTCTATTTCAGATTTCATATCAATGAAAATAAAAGAATTCTTACCCTTAATATGCTGCCCTCCAATAGAGTGTATATTTAAGATAATTAATATTACTATAAATAAATAATTCGTGGATATCATTTTAAAAGTGGAAAAATCTATAAATATATATACTCAACAACTACAGAAATTTACAAACCGCCGCGTTTTGTTATAAACCTGATTTCTGAATATTTTAGTTCTTAGACTGCGGATAATCTGCAAAGGTTAAACAATTTTATTTGCTTTTTCCGAACTTGGAAAAACCAAACAAATAGATATACAGAGTGTGCCATTGCTAGTGCAGGTATTATTTATTATTCTTTAGTATCGAGATAGCAAACAAAATTTTATAATATAGATTTTAGAATATTAATTATTAACTACTTAATCAAAAATATGGAGCACCAGACAAATTGTTGAAAATTACTTTTTTTTTAATATTTTAATACTCTGAAAGTTCATTTGCTTAGAATAATATCCCTAACATATACGTAAAATTCAGTTTTTGTAACATATTTCTGTTATAAAAGGGAATACACTGCACTAATCTTATAAAAAACGGTTTCCTGTGAAATTGGCTGAAAATGTATTAAGATTTAGTTCGTGATCAAAAGTGCTCTTGACTCTGGGTTATACTGGCTTTAGGCGACGTTTAATATCATTTACTAAGAGTTGAATAATTCGACAACTAAGCACTCTGAAGAAAAAGCTTTAATACAAAAGTTGTAAATAATTATGCGAAGCATGTCAGGGTAACTTTGGCATTAATCTTAAGTAGTTTCAAGGGCCAGTTTTTTTTAAACGGTGATCCTTATATTTTATAGCAGATGTGGAAAGTCTAAGAAACTCCTCATTCGACGATATAAATAACTTAGGCAGTAAAAGGCAATATGAAAGTTTTTTGAAGTTCGAATATGCTTTTCCCGAGAATTTGAAACAAATTAGTTTATAGATCTGTAATCAATGGTTATGAAGACCAACTTCACTTATTGTAAAGTTGTAGAAAATTAAACGTTGCATGTTGACGTAAATTTTACTTTGAAATGACCTGCAGAAAACATTTGATCCATTAGGTTACTGATACTTTTAGAGATGGAATTTTCCTAATTTTAAAAAATGAAATTGACCTCACAAGGGCCTAAAGAATGCCTGTAAAGACTCACCTAAAGGTTATCATAACAAGCGCGCTTCAATTTTCTACAACTTTTGCTTAAAAATGTTTTGTATAATATAAAATTTTTGAGTTATGAGCTGATTTGTTAGTGATTAACCTTAAAGACATATTTGACCTTTAAAAAAGTAATAAATATTAAAGGTTGTTTTAAAATAGGGAAAAAAAACTTGACCTTGAAATTATTAATAGGACTACTCTCAAGGTCAAGATAAAGATCACCATGACACACTTGCTTAAATTATTTACAACTTTTGCTTTAAAACTTTCTGTCCAAAAGGTCTAATTTCTGATTCAACTTCAAGTGACTGATATGACCATCATTTATAGCCAATATTCCACTCTTAGTCCTTCTATATCTCAAAAACGAGCTATAGAATGGCTTTATGTCCACTACTTTTAATCATCAAGTGAATAACCACAACACACTACATTTCCAACCGAGTTTATTGGGAACCGTTTTCAATAAGATTGGTGCGGGGTCCTTTCGATCATGGCCTAAAAATCTTACTAGGTGTTTTTTTTTATTACTTTAAAGTGTTTTGCTCTATTGCGTGATCGCTCATCTGGAATGTTTTGAATATGTTTTACGCACCAAGAACACGTAGCACATATAAGGGAGGGTTGGATAGTTCCAAAGTTTGAACCTGAAAAGGCAAGTGCGTTCTGAAAAGCGAAATACAGTAAAAAATGGAAAGTTACCGAGAGAAGGTCTAATTCTGTACCGAATTCTCAATACAATCAGTAAAGTTTCCTTAAATGAGTTATTTTATATAAGCATTGATAAAATTAGTGTAGCGAATCATTTATAAAACGGGCACAACAAAATACAAAATAGTTAAATGGTAGTTCAGTGGAACTCTAGGTCAGGTTCGCTAATTATAAATTACTCAAAAACCTAGTTTTTGGCTTATTAGTGGAACTTGGTATAAATCAAACAATAATATTCAATTAAAAGGATATAACAAATTCAGAAAGATAGGTCAGATGGTGTTGCAATATTTCTTCAGAAATCTTTGAATTTCATTTACATGGAATTTTCTGACATAAAAAATCACAAAATTGAAGTTTGTGAGCACATATCAATATTAATGACCTAGTTTTATCCATCTTCGCCTTATGCAGACCTCACAATTTACAGATCACGTCTAGCCAATATGAGCAAATTTCTAAAAAGTAAATATCTATTGTGTGATTACTGATGACTTTGATGCTCCCCTTCTGTTATGAGGAAGCCTAAGGAATAATAACGCTGAAGGAAATTTACCTGATACTTTAGAAAACAATCATCATTTAGTGGCTAGAAATGAAGGTAATCCTACTTGACTAATAAGATTAGGTTCCCCTGGCTCAGTTTTGGATATCTCGATCATTTCATCTATACTTATAATAAGTCCGGTTGGGAGGTACTCGATAATATACATGGATTAGACTACTTTTCTATTAAATTGATACTTAATGAAAATTTAGAACAACCAAGCATGGTTGTAATACCACTTGGTTGTTCCGATTGGCGTTTTTATTCTAATCTTGTGGATCAAGAAATTAATAAGCTAAACCTTGTATTGAAAAATGCCAACAAAATGATAAATACGGTATATAACCTAATAAAATCTTCCCCATAGTGGGATGACGAATGTTCTAATCTTTCTCAAGGTAAAAAAATATTTTATAGAATATCGCAATCACACGAATATGGGAAAATTTATTAAGTATAAAAAAGTGGTCGCAAAATGCAAATTAACTTTTAACAATAAAACAAAGCGAAGTTGGAAAAATTTTCGCAATAATGAAACTTTTTAGTTTAAGGCAGGCGCGGATCCAAGGGGGGGGGGCGGTGGGGGGTGATCGCTCCCCCCAAGAGCTTTGACTTCGGGAAAATAGACCCTATTTTGCCACTTATATCAAAGTTTATTCAAGAACAAGAGAGAGTAATAAATCAATTTTTACCCTTTTTTTCTTCGCAAACTACCTGTGTTCTTTAGTACGATGTCTTTGGCAAAATCTGTTAGACACATATATTTTTCATAGGAATGGGTTAGAAATTTTATAATCAAAAATATCCGTCTACAATTATGGACTATTTAGGTTGGATAACAATAAATATTTGGAAGCGTGAAGTGTTAAAAAGGATTTTAATCCTTGTCATAGGCGTTGGAACGACGTTTATTTTATCACTAAGTATTTATGGCATAGAATATTATTTCGGTATTAAACTTAAAATAAAAGTTCTTATAATATTATTTTATATCTTATGATTTCTTAATAATTACATTACAAAATGTAGATAATTTTGACATATTTAACACAAATCACAATAATATTTTTATTATTTTTAATTTTGTCATAGAAACCGTTTTAGACACATTCAGACTAAAACGTAACCTTATTCTCTCAAAAAATTCTAAGTTATAATTTAAATACTTACAAAATACCCATTGTCAAAAATAGAATAAGTTAAACATTTATAAAAAAAGAAATTCGTCCATATCATATTAAAATATTTTTGGGGCTATGGGTCATTTTATTAACATTTTTAGGACATTCGGTTTATTTATTTTTTAAACCATCTGCAGAATTACAATTAAACAGTAAAAAGGGATTCAAATGTAATTAGTTTTTATATGTTACAGTTAAAATTAGACCTACTTATTTTTATTTCTATTTTACTGATAGCTAAATTTAATTTAATTAATTATATGGAAATTCGATAGCCCCCAAAAAAAAAAATAAGCATGTTAATTCTACACGCTTAAGAAGAAGACACAAATACAATGATAAAGTAATAAAAAAACTTACGGCTAATTGGATATAAATATATATAAAATTAAAGAGTGGTTTACACTAAAATAAAAATTTAAATAATAAATTGTGTTTACACTGGTAAAAATTACGTATCTAATTCGTAATCAAGGCCAGTGAAGCTATCTTCGCTCAAATTAATTATAATTGGTTCCTCTATCTCACCGATCATGAGATCGGGTTTCCACATTTTGTTTTATTTTCTTATTATATGGATTTTTTCCAATTTTCCGCGGTAACTTTATTCAAAAAAATCTTTCGAAAGTTCAGTTAAATTACTAATTTTGTAAATTGTGTTATTTCTACCAACAATTTCCAGTAAATCGCGATCTTTATTGATTTTAGGTAGAATTTTGTCGACGGTTGGGATCTGCTTCTCATAATAAAATGTATATACAACTCCCTTTATTGCAGTTTGCATCTCTTCTTCCAACGAGGTTTTTCGTCTGCCTGTGATCGAATGTGGATTGGGAGTACTAACAATTCCAGTCGTTTTTTTCTCCTTCATTATTCAGTACGTAGTAGATTTTCCAACTCCTGTCATGTTGGAACATCTCAACATCTCAACAGAGCTTTTAACATTATTATCTAGATATTGATATCTTAAGGCATCATAAACATTCATCGTAATAAGTTTTTCGTCCTGGTTTAGCGATTTTGGAATAAATATAGAGGTGGAAGCCATATCTTTTGGGTATCTCACTAATCTCAAATAATATATAGAAACAAGCGCAAACAAGATAAACCACTAAGTACACACTGTAAGGTGTAATTTGCTCACTGACATAAATTAAATTGAACTATCAGAAATTATATTGTTGCAGTAAATTTATAACAGCTTATAATATTTAAATATAATTAAATATAATTAGATTTATCGCAATTTCCAGTTACCTGCAGCACTGGAGCAGGTACGATGGAGGTTTCGGTAACAGTTTTATTACTCTCTCTAGTTCTTGCATAGAGTATAGGAATGTGGTAGGAACCGATTCTGCCTTTTATATTAGAAATGTGTATGCTGCTGCACCTCCCCCCCACCCCGTTGACTACTTGTTTTCTTGAGATAGCTCCCTCCCCAAGAGCATCGAGTTCAGGAAAATAGACCCGATTCTGCCTCTTATAATAGGAATGTGTATGTTGCTGGCATCCCCCCTGTCGGCAACTTGTTTTTTCTTGTGATCGCCCCCTCCCCTCTCCAAAAGCTTCAAATTCAGATAAATATACCCGACCTTGCCTTTTACTAAAAATGGAAATGTTGCTAGTGTCTCCCCCCCATCGCCAATTTGTTTTCGCTTGCCATACTGCATTTTTGTGATATCAACCCCCCCCCCCCCCAAAGAGACAGGCTGGATCCGCTCCTGGTTTAAGGTCTTGCTTTTCAGATTTTGATGCAATTGTAAACCACATCAAGATTTTCAAAATCCTTTTAATGTCGAGATAGAAACCCTTGCCCCAGAATGTTAAATGGAAATGATTGATTTGCAGTGTAGCGATAGTTTTAAAGAAAAATATTTAAAGTCTTCACTGCAGGAATTTTATAACAATTTCACTCACAAAGTTTGATCAGTTGCATAAATTTGGTCGTAACCTATTTTCCGTTTCCGGCACTACTTATCTGTGTGAAAAGACATTCTCCGTAATAAAATATAAACAAAATATGTACTGATCCAAATTAACTGATGAACATTTAAAATTGTTGCTAATAATTTCCACTAGTGCATAAGTGCAAACGATTATCAGTGAAAAATTACAGCAACATAAATCTCATTAATCATAATTGCAATGCTTAATTTCATTATGAGAATAACCTATGTATATCACTTATTGTAAGTTTTTAGAATTAATTTTTCTATCATTTATTACAGTAAAAATGTTCAGTTTTATTATGTATGTCGGCTACTGTATTTCTTTATTGATCGTTAAATAAAAACATCTAATTATTATTATTTTTATATGATTTACTTACATTGTAAATTTTATAATGTAATTAAAATAAATCATGGTGGGCCTGATTGGTGGTTAATCCACGGATAGTAGACCCCTGCTCTAAATCATTATACAGTGAATGTAATATTGTACAAGCCTTAAATTTGAAAACTGTGATGTCTTAAGATCTTTGTCATCAAATAAGTATATAATAAAATTGAAAAATCACGTTGGGGAAGGGGCCCTTTTTGTGAATATATGATTTTACAATTTCAATATTCTACGGAATTTAAAAATAAACTAATAAGTATAAACTTAACCAATTTTTTTACATATGCGTGATTGGTGAAATATATTATTATTTTTTTAATTTCTGGAAGATAAATAAGTCTTACGATGAGAAGCAAGATGTAAAAAACATAAAGTTAATTGCTCTAGTTTTTATGCGGTTTCTTAGATTTAATTTTGTCGCACTCATAACTGATTTATTTTTATTGAAATAATACCCCTTAATGGCTTGCATATGTCGAAATCTGGTACTAAAAATAACACAGGTTTATAAAAAAACAAGTGGATGTCTATTTGTCAGACCATTTTATTCTTATGTAATTAGACGCCCTGAATCTAAATCTGAGGTCCGATAACCTCTATCACGTCAGGTTTAAGGTCATTTCAAGCTCAACTGGAATAATATTCACTAAATAAATCTGAAGAAGTAGATACGTTCATTTTTGAGGTCGCTGAATCTGAATTCGTGATTTGTTTAATATCCCAAGTTCAGCCAGAGGTCATTTGAGGGTTATTTCAAGGCCAAATTGAGAAAAATCTAATAAATAGATCTGTAAAGGAAGATATATAGACTTTTAGAGACGCTGAATTCGAATTCGTGTTTTGTTTAACATCTTAAGTTTAACTAGAGGCCATTTTAAAGTCATTTCAAGGCCAAATTGAAAAAGTCCACTAAACAAATTTGTAAAAAAGAGAACAGACGCGCAGCTAGATCTATATCCGTTTCACTTATAAATTCCTGCTTTTGGTCTCTGTCTGCTGCGTAACGGGGATTGATCTCGCTGCGCGTGGTATATGTGGTTATGAGAGCTTATGTTTTGGCATAAAAACTTGGTCCGGTTGCCCGTCTGCTGCATAATAGCAATCAATCTCGGTGTACGTAGAGTGTGTGGTTTTGAAAGCTTGGGTTTCGCCTTAAACACCCGATCCGCTCTCCGGTGTACTGTGTAATGGATATCAATATAGCTGTGCGTGGATTAAATGAATTTGAGAGCTTGAGTTTTAGATTACTATTTCATAATAACTAACTCCGCTTGCATATTTGCTGTATAACGGACATCAATCTAACTGTGCGTGGGATACGATGTTTCGAGAGTTTGAGTTTCGGATTCGCTTGTCTGTCTGCTATATAACGTATATTGCTAGCTGCGTAGGTTCTCTTCTTTTACAGATTTAATTAGTGGATTTTTTCAATTTGACCTTGAAATGACCTCCGGTTAACCTTGAGGTTTTAAACAAACCACAAATTCAGACTCAGCACACTTAAAAGTCTACCTATCTTCTTTTACAGATTTATTTTGTAGATTTTTCTCAATTTGACCTTTAAATAACGCTGAAATGACCTCTGGCTGACCTTGGAGGATTAAGCGACCCTCAAAAATCTACATATCCTCTTTTTCGGATTTATTTAGTGGATTTTATTAAATTTGACCTTGAAATGACCCTGAAATAGCCTCTGGCTGACCTTTGGAGATAAAACAAATCACGAATTCGGATTCAGCAACCCCAAAAATCTGCATTTTTTTTCAGATTTATTTAGTAGATTTTTCTCATTTTGACCTAGTAATGACGCGAAAATGATCTTTATTCGACCTTGGGGGATTAAACAAATCACGAATTCGGATTCAGCAACCTCAGAAACGTACGTATCTACTTCTTCAGATTTATTTAGAGAATTTAATCAATTTGACCTTGAAATGACCTTAAACTTGACGTGATAGAGGTTAGTGGACCTCAGTTTTGGATTCAGGGTGTGTAATTACATTAGAATAAAATAGCCTGGTCCAATAGGCATCCACTTTTTTTAATGTAAACTTGTGTAATTTTCTAGAAATTATCTGACAAGCTAGCAAATATCTTTTCAAATGCACCGATTAATTTAAAGTTGGTTAGAAAACGACGACACTTTAAATATTAATTCAAGAGAAAAATGTAAAATCACATGGCATCAAGACGGGACTATAGAGTAGATGATAATCTGATTTTTGTTTCCGTTAAATAATCTATGGTTTTCCGAGGTCGTTGTGCTAGCAAATTATCTTGGTAAAGAAACCAAGTAATAAATATTCATTTCATGTATAGTTTTCACCTCCTAGAAATGAAATTCAAGACGTAAAAAAATATGTGTTGGATGTTTTTTGGTATATTAAAACATAACGCAGAATGAAAGAAGCTAGATCAGATCATAGATTTAGGAAATACTAGATTGCGTGTGACTAATATCGGACATTCTCCAATGCGAGAGAGAAAGAAAAGTGAAGGCAGTAATTTCCTCTTTTTTAACTGGCAGCGCATAGAACCCGTAACCCTAAATGTAAATAATACTCTATATCTACTTTATTCTTTGCCCATTAGAAAGAGGGAAGAATACTGCTTTCACTTTTCTTATTCCTCACACTGTGGGAAAGGTCGGCTTTCGGGACGCGTAAAGTATTTAATAAATGTATAGATGAGAATTTTAGATCATAAAAGCCAAACATAACCTTAAATAAACATTTACAGAAACATAATCGTAAGTTTTCACGAATTAACTGGTTCAAAAGATGATACGTGAATAATACGATTGTGCTTTTGTGTTTATTTAATGTTCTGTATGATTCTTCTAGCCTAAATTTGCTTACCTAATGCCAGATTTGTATTTAGCTACCATAAATTATTCGTATGAATTCTCACAAAAACGTTTCCTGTAGTAATTGGATGCACTCCAAAATCACATTTATTTAATAATAGTAATTTTAATGCCTAAGATTACTGCTATTATTCATTGATACATAGCACGCCACTTCAAGAATCTACAGCTCGCGTAGAGTATATAAGTAGCGAGGTAAGATAACTTAATGCGAACGAGACTTTATATTAAAATATCTTTTGGTGGAATTTTTTAGAAATATTTTTGTGGCATTTTATGAAACAAATGACTTGGGGTGAATTAATTTGCTTCAGCAGTCTTACAGATCTATATCTAATATGTAAATATTAATCAGTAATACTTGAATTAAAAGTGAAAATGAGAGATCAGTTGTATATCTTTTATTGTACTGCATTTATTTTAGCTTTATAATGTGGAAATATGTGGGTTTTTTCAAAGATTATAAGATCAAATACAAAACGATATGCAAGGTAAGCCAGCCATCCTAAAATTGCATTTTTTAGTTTGGTGGTAAGTCATTGATTGTAGGATATACCATTGCTACTGTTCGTGGCAGTAAACAATCTTTCATTTATTTATTTGTTCGCACGATACATAAAAAGCCCTTAATATATGCAATTTATTCGATTTATTTGACGCAGGAAGTTCTCAAAATCACATTGTGGTACAATCAGTATCTTAATTCATCGAATGTCTAAAACAGTTTTTTTTTTAACTTGTAAAAGATATTTTTCGGCATCTTCGACTGACTTTTCTACCTTATCTTTTGTTGAACTTTTACAAAACTAGTGGATCAGATCTTAATGCACTAAACTTTGCGCCCCGCTGGTAGTGAAGAACTAACTTGTGGGCCGATTCTTTCAGCTAAAAGATGTATTGATCAAAACCTACATCTATTCAAATCCACAATTCCTAAAGGTCAATATTATCAACAAAAATTTTAACCTACCTTTAAGTTTCGATTTCTGAAATTTTCGCAATGGAGTAATAATGCTACAATATTTGTGTCTGATAATAATGTTAACAAAATTTTCGAACCTTTTTTACTTGCTTGAAAAATGTATAGTACGTTTTATAAATTTAAAATTATTAAAAATATCATGTATACCCGGTAAGACCCTTCAAATTACTATCCAAGATAGTGTTGTGAATTACTCACAGTTGCAGAGACGGACTAGCTGTGACACTATGACCCATTATTTTTTACGCCCTGTATAATAAGAACTTTGGACAACGTTTTTTACATACTTTTAACTATTGACGAAAAATTAAATACTCCCTGTTCATGTCGCTAATCCTAACCATTTTCGAAAAAAGGTAATTTTATTTATATCATGTATTTGGCGTATTTCGATAAAAGGTTGTTCCTATCAAATGTTCTACCTTCAACCTAATGATAGAAAAAAATTCGATCCAAAATTAGATATTTTCTCTTTAGTTAAAAACGTCTAATTCTGTGAATAGCAGTTCGGCCTAGGTTCTCCAAAAATGTGCGTTTTATTTTATCTGAATCAAAAACAAAGTATTGTTGTTGCAAACGTTGCTAGATACGAAAAAAATAAATATCCTGCATTTTAGACCTTGTCAACTTTCATATCGCTGACACATTGATTTTTTACTGGGATATTAATTTACTGATTTTTGGATTTCGTGATGAAATAATAGGAAATACGGAATAAACCTTTGAGTATGCAGATATGCATCTGATGTATGGTATGCAACTTGTAATGCTTTGGAAGCCAGAAGGTTATGTCAGGATATATATCCTAATCGTACTCTTCCAGATCAGAAAACATTTCAGCGAGTTGACCAACGTCTATGGGAGAACGGTAGACGATTCCATTCAATAAGGTAATGTTATTAAATTTCTTCATAATTTTAGGAAATTTTGGGAAAAGAAGTGATAATGCAGGTCGGGGAAGAACAGTACGTAAGCCGCAATTAGAGTAAAATATTTTAAATACGGTAGATAACATTCCTTCAACGAGCACACGAAAATTATTAGCGCAGTTTAATACGTCGAAAACAATGGTATATAAAGTTCTTCAAGAATAGCTGTTATATCCATATCAGTTGCAAAAAGTGCATGAATTGATTCTTGAAGATTTTCCCCGTAGAATGCAGTTTGCAAACTGGCTATTGGATCAGCAACGAAATAATGTAAACTTCATTAGCACTATTCTCTTCACGGATAAAGCAGGGTTTACCAAAAATGGTATCATAAATTTACATAACTCACATGTATGGACTGATGAAAATCCTCATGCAACTATTGTTTCTCATCATCAATATCAGTCCCAGTCAATTAATGTCTGGGCTGGAATCATTGGCAATTTTTTGAATGGACCATTCGTATTGCCACCACGACTGAATGGAGAACTTTATTTGGAATTCCTCCAGAACGTTTTTCACGATTTAGTAGAGCACTTACTACTTGAAACCCGCCGAAACATGTACTACATGCACGATGGGGCATCACCTCATTTCAGCGTTGCTGTACGGGAGCACCTGAATAACATGTTTCCAAACTGTTGAAGAGGAAGAGGAGGACCTATTGCCTGGTCTCTTACGAAATTTTTAACTAAGCAGTTAGTTTAACTTTTTATTGAAACTATGGTGACAGGGGAAAATTCCTCTTTTTCATATTGAACCTGAGAGAAGTTAGGGGACTAAGACTGTAAATAAAATTAAGTTTTTTTCGAAAACGGTTAGGAATAGCGACATAATGAGAAGCAATTAATTTTTAGTTAGTAATTAAATATATGTAAAAAATGCTGTCCAAAGTTCTTATCATACAGAGCGTAAAAAATGGAGTTATGCGTGTCACAGTTAGTCCGCCCCTGCAGCTGTGAGTAATTCACAACACTTTCTTGGATAGTAATTTGAAGGATCTTACCTGTACATTATATTTAAAAAAAGAAATATACCTGGTTGTTCAATTATGTGTAAAAAACTTAATTTCATTGCAGGGAAAAAACCTATACGAAAAAAGTTTACATGAATTTGTAGTATTCCTTTCACGTGTTTTTTTCATATTCATTTTTAGCATGTAAAATTCCCGATGAATTAAAAATATCGACTATTGTTCCGGTTCCTAAAGTAAATAATTCTCACAGGGCCTGCGACCTGTTAACATGCTTAGTTGTGTTGAAAAAATAATGGAAAAAGTAGTGATGAAACAACTGTTAGAATTCATAGAAGCCAAAAAAATTATAAATAGTATGCAATCTGGTTTTCGGGGTAAGCATAGCTGTGAAACTGCAGTGCAGTATGTACTTAACGACTGGAAACACAGTTTCGATCAAAATCTTATTACGGGTGCTGTATTTTTGGATTTGAGGAGGGCCTTTGAGACTTTAGATAGGGAAAGACTACTTAAAAAATTAGAAAGCGTCGGTATAAGGGGTGAAGTGTTGAAATTTATGAATAATTACTTAATTAAAAGAAAACAGAGATTAAAATTGAATGACGTTGGATCTGACGAGATTGAGAGCAGGATGGGTGTTCCACAGGGTAGTGTACTAGGTCCATTATATATATATATATATATATATATATATATATATATATATATATATATATATATATATATATATATATATATATATATATATTGACGATATCGTGAATACATCTGGTGATTGTTGTATACATCTTTTTGCAGATGATGTTCTTTTATATTTTGCATGTTCTGATCGTATTCAATTGGTTGACACACTTAACTCTACATTACAAAATTTAAATTGGTGGTGTTCTTGTAACCAATTAAAAATAAATGTGGAAAAAACAAATTTATGATAATCTGCAATGAGAATGATTACAGAACTTTTCCTCTTGGAGATTCTATTATTAAAGTAGGCAATGAAACAATTGAAATGGTGGAAAAGTTTAAATATTTAGGAGAAATCATAGATAGACAACTTAAATTTAAAGAACATGCGAATAACTTAATAAAAATAATCTCTTATAAAATTAGCTATATTCAAAGATGTTCTAATTTTTTGACAAGGTGGACTAAAACAGTCCTGTTTAACACTGTTATTGCCGCACTTTGTTTATGGCTCCACAATTTTGTTCCTTCTTAATCAAAATGAAAAGGCAAGATTCCAAAAATTGCAAAATAGAGCCATGAGAGTTATACTCTCAGGTACAAGAAGAACATTAATTAACTACATGTTGAGGGAAATGCAATGGTTGTCGGTGGAGGACTTCTTTCAATATCAAACATTGATCTTTATTTTTAAAATCAGATAGGGTAGTTCTCCTATATATTTACAAAATCATATTAATTATAATAGAAATATACATGTATATGACACTAGATCGAAGGAAGACCTTTATATTCCTCCAGTATTAAAGAAACAAACACAAACCTCTGTATTCTTTAAGGGTCTAAACAGTTTTAATCAATTGCCCACAAATATTAAATGTTTAAAATCTCTAAATAAGTTTAAGCGGTGTCTGAAGCAGTATATTTTTAATAGGGTCAATCCTTGAGACATGAACTTTCTTTGTTTTTTTAGATTTGTGCCAGTTTAGTTTAGTGGATCATTTCCGCAAAGCTTGACGATGTTTGATTGTTGTTTGTAATTTTAAAATATGAATTTAGTTGTTAAGATTTGTGTGTAATTATATTAGTCTATGACTAAATAAAGGATTTATATATATATATATATATATATATATATATATATATATATATATATATATATATATATACAGGGTGTCCAAGATAAGGATCCTAACCATGGGGATCTCGGAAACAGTTGGAGATACGAGGTCGGTTAAATTAGAGAAAAGTTGCGCAATTTAGTGCTAAATTAAACGCAATTTAAAAATTTTAAAAATTCAAAATACTTCCGGAGATTTCCGGAAAAAACCGAATTTTGGCAAAATCGTTTTTAATTTTTGTAGGCTTTATTTAAAGAGATATCAAAAAATAAAAGGTAGATTCTTCTTGCCACTTTTTATTTTTTATAATTTGGTCTAAACAAAATTTAAATCCGACGTTTCGTTTATGAGATACCATCATGAACTTTCATTTTTTATATGGAACAAAAAAAAGTATCCCATGTATTTGATAGCATTTTTTATTACAAATTCAACGGTGTATCACACTTGCATATCAAGTGTGTAGTTCATTGGCTTTTATAAAACTGATATACCTTTCTCTCTCGCTCTCATGGAGCTCTTATGGAAAGTACTTGAACTACGTATTCGATATGCAAGGGTGATACATCGTTGAATTTGTAATAAAAAATGCTATCAAATACATGGGATACTTTTTTTTGTTCCATATAAAAAATGAAAGTTCATGATGGTATTTCAGAAACGAAACGTCGGATTTAAATTTTGTTTAGACCATATTATAAAAAATAAAAAGTGGCAATGAGAATCTACCTTTTATTTTCTGATATCTCTTTAAATAAAGCCTGCAAAAATTAAAAACGATTTTGCCAAATTTCGGTTTTTTCCGGAAATCTCCGGAAGTGTTTGAAATTTTTAAATTTTTTTAACTGCGTTTAATTTAGCACTAAATTGCGCAACTTTTCTCTAATTTAACCGACCTCGTATCTCCAACTGTTTCCGAGATCCCCATGCTTAGGATCCTTATCTTGGACACCCTGTATATTCGGGAAATTTACATCATTTTCCCGGACACTGCACATTTTTACCAGGGTTCATGAATTTCGGCATAGTATTGTCACAAAAGAATCTGGTAAAAATGTAAATTTACCTCTAACTTAAAATGTATGCTGGTGTTATTAGTTCAGGTTAGTATTTTTTAATTCATCAACATACCAATATTATCGTAAGCATAGCGATCGTACGACAAGTAACTTAAGTTTATTTAAAGAATTTTCTTAGGGTAATCTCTGGTAGTCTGGTCAAATAAATAAGTTAAATTGATATTAAATACGTTATTAATTGATTATAAAACTTTGGCAATATAATTTCATACGTTAAATCGTAGTCAGATCTAAAAATTGTATTCCAGTTAAAAAAGATCCCAGAAAAATTTAATAAATGCCAAAAAAATGTGAAAGTAACAATACGCTTTAGGTACTAGTATTTGAAATAATTTTTAGTTTTATTATTTTATTTTTATTTATTCCAGTTTTGATTATTTTCAAGTTCCTGGCAAATATTTTTGTGAAGATATTAGAACAGAAATAGATTTTTAGGGGAAATTGCGGTATTGCGATATAAACTAGACACATATTTACTATAGAAAAAATATTTTATTGGCACAACAATGACTCCTAAGTATTCATACCGGCCATACAATATTTTCAATCCATGGTATATAATAAGATACTCTAGTATAAACAGCAGGGGTATTTACAGCTATTCCGCAAACTTTTCCAAAAGAGGTTACTCCAATTACATCATACATACATGATGACTGTTTGTCTCCAGTTCTATAAATCTGAAGTGGGCCACCAGAATCACCCTGAAATAAAAAAAAATATACTTTAGCCTTTAGAACTACAATTATTCCATTTGAATGTCATTCAATACGCCAGTGCCGTCGATATCTGTCAAATAACAATGCCACCTATAATATTTTTAAGTGGAACATCCTGTATGTTAACAGTTATTCTAGAACTCCAACAAATTTATAATAATTCAACTTAACGAACTTATATTTTGTCCTTATATTTTCTACTATTGTCTTCTAATTAAAAATTTGAGTTCCCATGTTTTGCAGGCATTTATCTAAATAAGTTCTGATATTCCAACTGACTTTTCTCTGACATTACTTTACGATAAGTGGTGTTAGTCTTTTTAATATCGAGTAAACCAGTACTTATCGAAACAAAATATCAATGTTTCACTAACAGAATAAGAACGGTTTACTCTGCTTATGGTGATAAAATACGTAGATCTAACAAGTAGCCGAGCCTTGCAATGAAATTTTTCCTGAACGGAAACCCATTTACGAATTAAGAGCCAACAGATTATTTTATAATTAAACATATGTAAAAAGAGCAACCATTAATAAATTTTTGGATTTTATATTTGCTCTACAAGAGGAACCACAGATTTCCGTACCAAAATTTCTTCTTGTATACGATAACACAGGCAAAAAAGGGTCAAGTAACCGAAACTGTAGTATACTCTTCCGAAAGATTTTAGTGCGCTTAATCTGAATCTGGCTTCAGAATTGGTACATCACGTCAGGTTTTTGCATAGACGTAGAAGAAATTAAATAAAATACATTTTATTTAATCTAGACTGCGGACCCTTATGGAGAAAGTTGGCTCACGCTTAAAAAGAGATGGGGCGTTTTCGCGCAACGGACCTTTCTTTCTATAGGCGGAGCCAAGAGGCTGCGTAGACGTGATTCCCCTCTAAGAGGGGATAGAATCATTTCCGCAAAAACGATTTGACAGTTGTCAGCTGTATTTTTTGGTTGTCAGTGATCGGGTAATGAGAAACGTATTAACTTTAAATTTTAGTTCTTTTGCGTTAATTTTCTGTAATAAAACTTGTTACTTAATGTAAAAATACTACAGGAAAAAGACAAATCATGCATTGGACCTCAATGCAAATCGAGGAAAGGCCAAGGAATTAAATTTTTTTCAAGTTGCCGTTACATGATACTTCAGGTAAGTCCACACGTTATTTCATATCTGCAAGAACAGGTTTTCCTAATATTATCTTGAAAAACATGTACATTTTATAAACTATTTTAAAACCCGCCTATCAATAATTTGTATTTGTTTTGGTCTAATCAAGGCTTGTAATTTAAAAGCCTTTTTTTCTTGTATAATAAAGTTAACTACTTATATAGTTATTTTTCATGTATGTTTTTTATAATTAGCATTTATTTTTAACAAAATGTGTGGCTAAAATTAGACTCTTTTTTTTAGGTGCAAAATTTGGTTTGCTCCAGACAAGGTTTACTTGAAAAAGACCCTAGAGATGTTTTTCAAATTTAGTATGCGATTTTAAGAATAAAAACAAAGTCATGAGTAATATTTCTACAATATGGTTTGCCAATGCTGTACCTATCATATTCCCAGCTTGTACAATTATCGCTTTTGTCTCAACTGATGGGTCATTTGAGGGAACACCTACCAGATTTTTGACATATACTGGTGAGTATGTATATAGGTCTTCTATTCATTAAATTTTGATTGCCATGATATTACTATTTTTCTTTTTGCGCAGGTTCTTTTTGTATGTAAAAAAAATTCTTGAAACAAATTACAGTAATTATTTGATATAATGGAAACACTGAATTTTTCTCTGATCTTTTGCATACCCACATTGGGGTCATAGAACATGAATCTGAAGTTTTTTTTGGCAGTTGCACATAGTTAATCTAGAAAAATATTTTCCCTTTCATATGTTTTTTGAACTATTTTTTAATTTTTTCCCCTCTTATTAAAACACATTTACACATTCTGAACTATAACACAGTTTATATAAAACTACATAACATTCTATTAACATATAGTTGAAAATACTAAAAATTGAGCAGAATAAAAAAAGCAAACAAGTGTAGGCTATATCGCCAGACAAATGCAATGTTGACGTGTAGTTCATCCTTGTTGCATGTTTTTTTATAATAAATCCTATGATCGAGAATGTAATAAAACGATGCATCAGATTGATAGGAATAGAGATGGACGCACCCTAATAACCAGTTTAGATTTTGGTTTTTATTTTGTCTTCTTTTTATAAGCCATTTTTACATACATAAATACTGTAAAAATCTGAACTAACCTGGCTCCTACTTATTGTTTGAGGGAGGATAAATTTGTTCTATGTATAAAAGAAATATATAGTACATCTCTTAATTTGTGTAAAATTTGACTTACGCCAAACAATTTCAGAACGGTTTCTCTAATTTCGACTTTATGTACTCTCTTTTTAATAGTCAACTGGTTCTTTACTTAATATTCAGTTTTGTGATTAAAATAATAAATGGAGCGAGTTGCTGTTCAGACAAGTGCAATTTGATGGTCGTTGAAAATCGCAAAGTATCAATTTTACTGCAAAATTCAAAGTCCTTCACGTTTCGTTTCAGCTTGATTTTTAGTGTTTTCTGCTATATTATTTTAACCAAATTTCATATTTATTCTTATCCAAAATGTTCAATTGTGTTTTAGTGCGAGTGTAATTATTCCAAGAAAAAGTTAAGAAAATACAATATGAAATTGAAAGTATTTTTTGGGAAAATTATATGTGACCGCCAAAAGAAAACTTCAGATTCATATTTTACGATCCCAAATAGCGGATATGCAAAAAATTAGCGAAAAATTCGGTGTTTCCACTAGTTCGTGTAATTACCCAAATTATTAATACTAAAAAGACACAGACACAAAAGTTTAAATATTTATTTGTTACTAATAATAACAATAACAATCTTTATTTCTGATCTTGTTAAATTTGTCCCATGAAATAAAAACAAAATAAAAAAAACAGCGTCACTATACTGTTAATAAATCTACACAGAAGATAATTTTTTTTTAAAATAAACTACTTCTAATTATTTGTTTTATCCATACATAAACTCATAAATTTGACTATTATTTCATAGTAAAAAAAATACATTCAATATGCTCCCTAAGAGTATATAAAAAAATGTTAAAAATATTTCTGTTATTATGAAAGTATATTTTTTATCCAAATATAAAATTTATTCACCATATGTCTTATTACAGTTAAGGAAAGTCCATATTGGAAACGTTCTGTTGATTCTGATCCACTATCAAGTATAAGGGAACTTTTTCTTTTATTATTAGATGATAAAGAAAATACAGGCGAGTAAATAATTGTAATAATTCTGCCAAAAAATTATTGCTGAAATATGTTAAGAAATAATTTTCCTGTCAAATTAAAATATAATTTCAGTTGAATTTGTACATACAAAAAATGCCTATTATATTTCACTCAGCACAAATATTAGACTTGTTCGTACATAAATCATAATTAACAATAATAGTTGGTCGACAGATTGCCAACTGGTGTTAGACAATTTAATTGACTGGTTTCTGATTGTTCTGTGATTGGAGAGAATATTTAAATTGATTTTTTTAAATAAATATGTTTATTTTAAAAAGTGATATGTTGCATATTTTAGGTGGAGCTCATACTGATGAAGTGTAAAAGCAAATAGGTTGGATTTTATTGCACAAATACCCCTTTATAATAAAGACTGACTTTCACCCAAAACCTCAAATGAAGTGTTAAAAAAAGATCCACAACAATTATAGGTGACATCATATGACTAAAAAAATGTTTCGCCCTGGCATTAACAACAATGCTACATTTAAAGCATAACATCATAAATTGCTTCAGTGTATGAATTGGACAGATATTGTATGTTATGTATACATGAGATGGCCATCAAAGCAAACTAATATTATAATTATTATTATTTATTATTACAGCAAAAAAAAATTAAATTACATTATTACAGCAAAAAAAAAATTAAATTACATTATACATTTATAAAATAAGCAGAGATGAAATTATTACTCTATATGATTTTGGCAATGAGAAAAAAAAAATTGGACCTAAAACGCATTTGATATAATGGTTAGGGAGACAGACCACTGTCAACTTTTTTTTTTTGTAAATACACCCCTAAAAGGTAATGAAATCATTTTGATCTTAGAAGAATGTGTAAAAAAATTATATATTATAGGTCTAAATATACACGCCCTGTCAACAGACATGGAATTTTTTCCAGTTATCTTGAAATACATCCTAAAAATTATGAATTTGAAATTGCTGGTATTAAATAGTTCTATCTATTTGATCCAGTACATTTACAAAAAGCCACAAATAATATGGTTATTCATATATGTTAACTTATAAAATAACGCACATAAGTTGTAGGTCTTATTTTTTTTTGTTTGTTACCTTCATATATATATATATATATATATATATATATATATATATATATATATATATATATACATACATTTTTAAAGTTAAGAAATGGTTGCGTATTGTATTTCATTGTAAATTTTCTGTAATATACTGTTTCTTTTGAGTTCATACTGTTATTTCATTAGTATATTAGTTCCAGTACTTGGACACTACTGCAAAAAAAGGACAGACATAATAGAACTGAAAGTTAAAAACATTTATAATACTGTAGAAAGGGGTATTAATTTTTTAATCTACAAATTCTATATCCTTAAAGAAATTTTGTTTGAGATTTCTTATCATATAACGGTCTTGATTCACTATGGAATTTTGGTCTGGAGTGGGCTGTACAGTAATGTTCTGAATAGACTGAATATAACACAAAAATTTATTTTAAAACAATATATAAGAATAATAAATTTTATTCAGTGAACTGTTATTTTCTGATGATATTTGCAAAATAAGAACTTTATAGGTAATAATTGTAGCATTTATTCAATAAAACTCTTGCTAGAGTGAAAAATGACATACAGATCACAAGTCATAATAACATATTTTCTTCCCACAAAAAAGAAAAAATAATTTTTGAATTATTAATAAGAAAACTTCTTGACAACTACAACTGTTTTAACATTATATCAAAAAAACTAAAATTAAGTCTTCTAGATTCTGTCTGTTCCCCTCAGAGAAGCTACTATTTTAATTTCAACTGCACATCCTGGCAACAAAATCCTATAATAAAAATGAAAATTAATTTCATACATTTGATAAAAGATCTTTTTCAATATAAACTTGAATCATAAGTTTAAGAGCTAATTGTTAAAATTGAGGTCAAAATATGTTTTTTAAATCAAACATGATTTTAGATGAATATAATTTACTAGTATTTTTAAAACAGAGTGTTACATTTTATTGTTCTATTTGAAAAACCACTATTACATATTTCCTTGTATGATATTTAACCTGGATATTTATTTATATAAGATTTATACAGGTTGTTATCTTTTTAAAAAAATGTTACAGATCATGGAATTAGTAATGAAAACTTTTATTCTGAGCTTTATACTTGGTTACGTATGATAGGATCAAGGGAAACTGTTTAATCAATTAACTATATCTCAAAAGGAACTTCTTGGAGTTTTTAACAGCATGAAAAATAAGAAAACTAGTTCCAGATGGAATATTAAGATTCTTTTTAAAGGGATGCAGAGACTTTCTGCAACTTCAATGATATGTCTGTATCAACCTGTGATGGTATTTGAAATAAATAATAAACATATTACCTTTCTTTATCAGCATCATCTTTAGGGGAACCAATATCTTGTTTTGGTATAGATATTTCCGAATATGTATAATCCATGCTGACAGGCCTTCAATAAAAAAATTTATTGTATTTGTTAAAAACAGTAACATCAACATTTAGAGTGTTTTTTTTTCTACGGGTAAGACAAATATGATTATTGGAAGAAAATTAATATTATTTAGTAACTATACAAAAAATACTGAAAATGCGTAGAAGTTAAATTTTATTAAATTTCTAATTTCAGTAATATTATTTATTATAACCTTATTTTTAAAATGTAAACCAATAAATTCTTACTCTTTGGTGGCAAAATAATCTCTCGAGGTACAAGGAATATGTGTAGGTCTGAAAATATATTCCTTTTACAAATTGAACCATCAGGTGATGACAAAATCATCTCTCGTAATACCAGGAATTTTTGCAGGTCTGAAAATATATACATTTTATAAATTGTACCATCAGGAAAAAAGTTTGATAAAATATCAAGTAGTGCAAGGTGTTATTTTTTTTAAATGTTAGTACATTATTGTTTTAAATAAGTTAGAAAAAACAAATAAATGGTTAAAAGCAAATATATTTAAAGTGATATACCGAAGACACATTTTTTCATGCTATTAGATCAACAAATTATTGCAACTTGACTTAAGCCTGTGAGTTTTACTTATGCTCTTCTGACATAAATGTCTATACACAGTAGCTAGGAAGTGCTCTTTAGTTATTTATTTGGATAGTATTCACTAATCTACATGATATAATTTCTTGAACTCGAAAAGTGCTACCTTAAAGTTTCAATTTTACAAAACCACGCTCTTGAAATAGATACTGACTTGAGACAGAAAGAAACATATATAAATACTTATAAGTTGCTTTTGTATATAACAATTAAAAGAAGAAAATCAAAACTTACAGTTCAGCTTGAACTCCTTTTTGTAATAACAAAGATTTTCTTTGTTTTACGTTGAGCCCAAGGTTAAGGCTAGAAATAGCTCCACATTTTAATGACATCCTTCCTCTTAGTGTTACAGTGTATCAGTTTTAATCCAAAGGGCATGACATATGCAATTAAAATGAAAAGATTTCTTTGCCTCAGGATATGACCAGCAAGTGTTTATTCAGACACGATATCTATTCTTTGTTAACCTATAAGAGACAAGAAAATAATCAGCCCAAGAAGTTTTTAGTTAATTACATTCAAAATATCACAAAAATGAGAAAGGCCTGCAATGTTGAAACTATTTCTGACTTTTTACGATTGTTGCCCAAAATGTATAACTGGATTTTGTTTTATAATATAGAGAAACTTTATAAATCATGCAATCCATTTTTTTTTATCTAAATATCTAAAATATTACACACACACTATAAATCTAGACATGTTAAAAAAATTAGATTACTAAAATAGTATGAGAGACAATTAAGATAATGCAATAGAGAATTATAAAAAAAATTTTAAAGGTAAAAATGATAATTACAACACCAGGCAACTTATATAATTTTATTGTGAAATACCTGGGCTAAATTCTTTACTGATAAGTCATTACATCTACGACAAATAAAAAATAAAGACTAATTATGAAGTACATAGGTAATAGCATGCAAAAACTAGAATATGTATCACCTAATAGTTTTTGTCAGCTCGGTTCTATTAACATGACTGTTAATAATGCTTACTGAGCATTTTAACCCTCACGACCACTATTAAAATCATCCAGTCAGAACTAGACCAACATTTAAATGTTTTATATTAAAATAACTTATTGTATGTAAAAATTTATATTTTAATTGGAAACTTAAAACTGTCAACTCTTCTTTCCAACAATAGATTAACTTTTGAATCCTTTAATAAGCAACTACTTAAAATTATTACTGCACTCTTTATAAGTTCTGTTATGATAAAAATACTGTTGAAATATTTTTACAGCAAAACTTTTTTCTAAAATATACGCCACAAAATATGAACGCCGCCTGTTTAAAAAACTTCAAAACAAATATGTTTGCGATGAATACTTCAAAATTAAAAATTAAATAATAAGTACTTACCTAAACGTAAGTAAAGTATCCCATTAATATCCAACAGGTTTTTCACTATGTTAAACAGAAACAAATAATAAATTACTCAATAAACTTCTTTCAAACTAAAACGAACCACGGCGGCACAATTTTGACAATCCATAATACAGCTGTTTTGTCGGCGTCAATTTATTTCAACCAGATTCAAGGAATTTTAAAATGGGTGCATTTTGGCGATGAAGTAATGACGTCACATTAAAATTGTTTGCACATATTTTGAAACAATTATAGACATGCTTTCAAATAAGTGAGCATGCGCACTTCGTCATTCTAGTATTCGCGCGTTCGGAAATAGTAACGTCATTTCAAAAGTTTTTCAAAAAAGATCTACCACATGTTTTAAACCAGGTTCCCCACGAGAAAATACCTCATGATTCAACAAATAGGCAGAATCCTTCTAATTGGTCCATTTAATTTCACTTTTTGGTAGGGATCCATCATGGCGCTCAGGCGAGAGGGGAATCGTATTTAGCTCCACCCATAGAAAGAAAATTCCGTTGCGCGAAAACGCTCCATCTCTTTTTAAGCGTGAGCCAACTTTTTTGTACAGGATCCGCGGTCTAGATTAAATAAAATGTAATTTTATTTAATTTCTTCTACGTCTATGGGTTTTTGAGACATCCTAACCTAAAAGCGCCAAAAACACTGTTTTTCGCCATATTTGAGGTTATGTAAAATCACAAGGTATTTTTTTTTCATAAAACTAGTAAGAGTACTTGAAAGTATAATTCTTTCTCTTCAAAATCAATTTTGAAATGTCTAGATATCTTTTTTTTTCACCGAGCTGTGCTAATTTGAAATTTCTACTGGAATTCAAGGCAAAAACAGAGTACAAACTACCTCGTTGAGTGTACTTTCCTATATTCTGTTATTTTAATGAAAATTTCTAGCGACTAAAATACTTATGTATTTTAAGGGTCACTGATTACAAATCCACCGTCAGTATTGAAAATTCCAAATGGCTGATCTAGTATGGCGGACAAAAATTTCAAAAAGTTTTAAACTTTAAAGAAAAATTATGTATAGGCTTCTGCAGGTATCCTGAAGGTTGTTGATTACCAATACAAGGTTAGATTAAAAAAAAGTCAGTCAATGATGATGTTAACTTTAACCTGGTAATGACTTTTATAATCAATTGAAGGTCATCGTTTTATTTTTAATAAAAACCATTTCTTTTTGACGTAGGTAATTGACACAGCAGAAAATTTTCAAATACAGAAACAACAGATTCAATATAACTGATAAATTTCTCAGCTAATATAAGAGAAATTTAGTTCTCAAACCAACTGAAAAAACCTTATACTTTAAGGACAAACGTACCCTGTTCTAACACAGTTAGAGACAAAGTGTTATCTCAGATGGCAAGAATACCAGGAAAGGACACCGCCATCAGTAGACCGATGTCAAACTTGTTGGTACTTCAGTAGAGAATAGACCAGCGCACCTCAGCATCAGAGAAGTGTATATATATATATATATATATATATATATATATATATATATATATATATATATATATATATATATATATATATATATATATTGCGTTGAAAAACGTGATGCGGGACCTAACGTCTATCGTCAGAGGTCTTTTTTCGTCGCCGACACACGCTTCAAGCAACTGCCCGAAGAGGAATTAGAATATTAATATTTTGAATATTTCTTTTTTTTTATAAAATTTGAATATTGGTGAATGTGAATGATATAAGTTCTCTTTTGCTCTATTAAAAATATTCTAAACCACGATATGTATTTTTAATTTTTCCTTGAGCGCCCAGTTACTGTATCCTATCAAAGATAAGATAACAGCACTGTATTTATTCTTTGGATTTACTTAAAAATACATATATTATTGTTAACAAAATTATAATAAATCTATTTTCTCTTTTTAATCTCCCCTTAATATAACTAGCTCGCTTACCCTGAAACTATCCCAAGTGAGTTCAGATTCTCATAAGTTAAAATTACTTTTTATCTACTGCCAATTAAAACCACTGAATTGTATTAACAATCAACATAAATTTATTATAAAACAAAATGATATTATTACTGATTATAAAATTATTTTGATACACCTATTATCTAGATCATCTTTATTAAAATTAAAAATCAATTGCACCTTATCTCTACTGTTAATTATAATGTCACTCCATTTAACTGTCAAAAGTTGTTTGACAAATGTGAAGGTCTCGTGTTCAGTTGAAATGTATTACTTTTATTTATTTTAAAAATTAAAAAAAAAAAAATGTGCAAAGTGCGGATTATTAATTTTAATAAGTGATTATAAATTAGTTCTAATGATTTTATAATGTCTCATATAAATGTGGTAATATTATATTTTAAAATACCTTGATCCTTAAGTGTTTGTTTACTTATAAACAATAAAAAGGTATATTTGTGTTTCTCTGTCTTCTTTTACCATCAAATTGGATTGGGATATTTGTTTTAAAAAATACCTACTATCAAGTAAGTAGATATTCTTAATTAAACACTGTCTTGGTTATTTTTGGTAATGTCCAGGAATTGTCTACTTCTAGGAAATGTTGGTATTTACACCAGCCAGGTATAATTTCTTGAACTTTTATTTGCCACAATCGGGTTTTTACTAAATTTTCTTGATGTTAGTTGGAGTTGCTATTTCTTAATGACATTCAATTTAATTTAAATTATTTTTTTTTAAAATATTGATTAATTAAACTTTATTTAATATTTATTTACTTTCATAACCTTTAAAAATTATTTACTTATCAAAAACAAAAGATCTCACACGTGGCTTTATGATCTCGTCGTGAAAAATTTTAAGGTTATGTTTTGAGGAGAAACTTTTCTTTTACACCTCTCTGTAACAATACTTTTTTGCAACTGGTTTCACACTATGTTCACCTTTTGTTCCTTTTCAAAACATTATTGTTGCAAAAACCGATCGTTATGTTTTTTTATTTCACTTGATGATTTTCACTCTTTATTATCACTTTACCTTCACTATCACATCTAATGTTTGTACCTTATTATTCTTATGATCAATTTATAATATGATCTTATTGTATTAATATTTATATATTGTTTATTTTACAATTATGTCTATAAATTCATTATGAATTTAGCATTATATATGATTTTTTTAATCATGTAAGCTTTTAATTATGCTTTGGTCCATATTATTTGTAAATATTAATGACTCTAATTAATTAATATACCTACTAACTACTTATTACTATCTAAATAATAAATTTATGTTGTATCTTAGATATTTTAATTGAAATTGTTTAGACTCGTTGAGTATTTATAATATGGTCATTAGGTCATCTTGTGTCGATTCCTATTCAATTGCCCCAAATTGAATATTTAATATTTTATTATAAATAAAATATTAAATATGAATATTTTAATTCTTATTTGTACTTATTATTTATATTAATTACAACTTTTAGTTGATAATAAAATTTATATCCTTATATATTTCACAGTTTATTAGAAATTTATTGTTTCACAAAATATCCCTTTTAATCATAAGCTTTTGTACGTTATTTGATCAGCTAATATTATATTTATACATATCTTTGATATTAAATATGCCTCTGACTTGTCTTGTGTCAGGGTATACTATTTTATAGCTATTATCTCCGTTTTCTGTTTCTATTTCAAATGGTCCTTCATATGGCCATTGAAATCTACTGTATTGACCTTGTTTAGTATCTGTCTTTTTTAGGGCTTTAATCAATACAAACTCTCCTTTATTAAATTTGACTTTTCGTTTGAAATTAAGTTTTTAAAAGAATTTAACATGTATACTATATCTTTTTTAAAATTTGAATCGCATATAATTTCCTTTTCATTCATAATCACATCATTATTATACTTATTATAATCACAAAAACTTCTCCTACTAAAATTATCATTGACTTTGTCAATACTAATATCTCCTAATAATTTTGGTTTTGTGCTCCTTTTAGCTAACAAAACCTTATTATTTACCGCATTATTCTCCTTCTTACAATTATCTATAATACTTTCAAGATTATGTATTTCTATTATATTATTTGCGCTTTCTTTACTTGTAACTTCTTCACTTAACATTTCTATACATGATAAATCCTCACTCGAATGATTAAAAACCAAATTATTTATGAACTCTATTCTATGTTCATCAATTATCAAGATCATATCTTCGTAATTTATTTTAGCCCCATATTTACTTAAAATATCATTCCCCATAATTATATCGATATTCATATTATTCACTACTATTAATGATGCTTCTATAATTTTATTACCAAGCACTATTTTTAACATACATTGCCGATTTACTTCACAAATCTTTTTATTATTTGCCCCCACTAATTTTAATTTTGGTATTTTATTTATTATTACTTTATTATTAAATAACAATATATTTTCTAATTTATTTTCATCAATTAATGATGCTTCAGAACCACTATCTATTAATATTTTAACTTCAGTATTATCAATTTTACCTTTTACATAAATTAAATCTAAATTATTTTCATATTTTTCATTGTATAAATTGTCATTTAAGTCTATTAATTCTCGTGGATGTTCGTAATGTATAAAATTCGTCTTAATTTCAGATCCAAGGCTGTTATTTAAAAATTTGTTCGTCTGTTTCTAGGATCCGAAGATACCTCCCTTCGATTTCTTTCCAGGCTGTTGCTCCGTCTCCCTGTCATGTGGTTATTTGTCTGTTCATTGTCTACTTGTAAGTCTGTATCACTTCTATTTCGTCTAATATTATTAGTTTGTCTATATTCCCTGTCATTTCCATTGTAAAAAGTTCGATTCCTAAAATTTTGTCTTTCATTGTTCTGAACGTTCCTATCAATTTGTCGATCATTGTTATTTGCGCCTCTATTTAAGTTTATATTATTTTGTCTCGCGTTATATTGTTGTCTATATTGTGAATTATTATTATTTAAATTATAATTATTTGTACCATTGTCTGTTTGTCTGTATCGTGTATTATTATTAAAATTATTGTTATTAAAATTTCTATTTGTTTTCTGGTAAAAGTCATTATTACGATTATAGTTATTATTATTTCTATTAAAATTGTTAGGAATATTATTTGTATAATTAGTTTGATTCTGTCTAAATTGATTCGGCTGTGGACGTATATTGTTATTTAGGTTTTTAAAGTTTTGATCATAACTATTTTTTTTATTATTTTGATTGTGCCCATTAAAATTACTTCTTTGTACTCTTGTTAAGAAATTAATAAATTGACCCATTGTTTTTATATTTTGAATTGTAATTGTTTGTACTATATTATCTTGATAATGACGAGCAATGTTCAGAATAATTTCGTCTTCTCTCATTGGTGGATTTAAATACTTTGCTACTGTACTTAGCTTTAAAGCATAATTAACTAGATCCCCATTTTTATTATAATTAAATTTCCCAAAGTATAATTGTTCCCTAAACTCTGCTTGTTTAATCTCTCCCCAAAAATATTCCAAAAATTCCCTTTCAAACTCACAAAAATTATTTATCGTTGATTCTATATTACCATACCAAATACTTGCATGATCAATCAAATTAACTCGAATAAAGTCTTTTATTACTTGAAGATTATTTACATTTTTTAACCTATTCTTGATACTGTTAATAAAAGCTACCGGGTGTAACATACGAATGTTGCCATTAAACTTTAGACCCATGTCATTAGTACTGTTACAAATATTTCCATTGCCCATATTATTTCTAGTTACAGTCTCCAATTTCTTATCCACGGTACAAGTAACTAGTTCAGTTGTGGATTTTAGTTTTTCTTCTATAATCTGATCGTATTCCTGGAAAGTTCTGTAACATTTCCTATCAATTTTATCTATTTCATTACCATGCTTATCTAATTCTGAGGTAATGTCATGCATGGTCGTATCTAGTTTGTCATTGAGACGCTCTATTTCTGTGTTCCTGTCACCTTTCTCTATTTCTAGCATATTTAATATTTCTTGGTTATTTTTAGTTACCTTTTCATGTATTTCTTCAATGCATGTTGACAGCTCTTTTGACATTCTGTTTTCAATTTCTAATATTTTCTCATCCACTTGTTTTTCCAATCTTATTTGCCCCTGTTTAATATCATTTAATTCTTTTTGGCCTTTAGTTATTTCCTTTTTTAATTCTTTTTGACCCTGTTCAATCTTATGTTCTAGGTCTTGCTGTCTTTTTTCTAGCTCCTTCTGACCTTTTGTAACTTTCGTATCCAGATCGTTAAGCCCTTTTTCCATTTTATTTTCCAGATCTTTTTGGCCTTTTTCCAGATCTTTTTGGCCTTTTTCCAGATCTTTTTGGCCCATTTCTATTTTATTTTCCAGAGTATTTTGCATACTCTGCAAAAATTTTATTATATCTTGATTACTACTCTGTTCTGTCTTTTCTGGTTCTTTTTGCTCAGGGGTTGTTATTTCCCCTACCTCTTCTAGCTTAGTCTGCTGAAATACTTCACTCTCTCGATCGGTAGAAGAAATGGATGTACTAGCTGTATCTTCTTTTGTTTTCCGTACTCCCATTTCTTGATTAATTTGTTTTCCTGATCTTAAGGTTATATTTTGTTCAGCCATGGTATTTTATTTATTCTAGTTTTATGCAATTCAAAAATTCTATAAAATTTATGTACTAAACTTTTGTTTAATACTATTGTTATCAATTTTGTTGTAATTAATTTTAAATAACTGATGTGCAATAATACTCGTTTTTTTTTTTTTTTTTATATGTTACAAGTTCCTATTAATTATTTTTATTGACAGTAGACTTATATACCCTGAAAATATTTATGTCCTGATAATATTTTAATAATCCCTGAAAATATTTATGCCCCAAAAACAAAAGATGCCCCACGTTGGGCGCCAATTGCGTTGAAAAACGTGATGCGGGACCTAACGTCTATCGTCAGAGGTCTTTTTTCGTCGCCGACACACGCTTCAAGCAACTGCCCGAAGAGGAATTAGAATATTAATATTTTGAATATTTCTTTTTTTTTATAAAATTTGAATATTGGTGAATGTGAATGATATAAGTTCTCTTTTGCTCTATTAAAAATATTCTAAACCACGATATGTATTTTTAATTTTTCCTTGAGCGCCCAGTTACTGTATCCTATCAAAGATAAGATAACAGCACTGTATTTATTCTTTGGATTTACTTAAAAATACATATATTATTGTTAACAAAATTATAATAAATCTATTTTCTCTTTTTAATCTCCCCTTAATATAACTAGCTCGCTTACCCTGAAACTATCCCAAGTGAGTTCAGATTCTCATAAGTTAAAATTACTTTTTATCTACTGCCAATTAAAACCACTGAATTGTATTAACAATCAACATAAATTTATTATAAAACAAAATGATATTATTACTGATTATAAAATTATTTTGATACACCTATTATCTAGATCATCTTTATTAAAATTAAAAATCAATTGCACCTTATCTCTACTGTTAATTATAATGTCACTCCATTTAACTGTCAAAAGTTGTTTGACAAATGTGAAGGTCTCGTGTTCAGTTGAAATGTATTACTTTTATTTATTTTAAAAATTAAAAAAAAAAAAATGTGCAAAGTGCGGATTATTAATTTTAATAAGTGATTATAAATTAGTTCTAATGATTTTATAATGTCTCATATAAATGTGGTAATATTATATTTTAAAATACCTTGATCCTTAAGTGTTTGTTTACTTATAAACAATAAAAAGGTATATTTGTGTTTCTCTGTCTTCTTTTACCATCAAATTGGATTGGGATATTTGTTTTAAAAAATACCTACTATCAAGTAAGTAGATATTCTTAATTAAACACTGTCTTGGTTATTTTTGGTAATGTCCAGGAATTGTCTACTTCTAGGAAATGTTGGTATTTACACCAGCCAGGTATAATTTCTTGAACTTTTATTTGCCACAATCGGGTTTTTACTAAATTTTCTTGATGTTAGTTGGAGTTGCTATTTCTTAATGACATTCAATTTAATTTAAATTATTTTTTTTTAAAATATTGATTAATTAAACTTTATTTAATATTTATTTACTTTCATAACCTTTAAAAATTATTTACTTATCAAAAACAAAAGATCTCACACGTGGCTTTATGATCTCGTCGTGAAAAATTTTAAGGTTATGTTTTGAGGAGAAACTTTTCTTTTACACCTCTCTGTAACAATACTTTTTTGCAACTGGTTTCACACTATGTTCACCTTTTGTTCCTTTTCAAAACATTATTGTTGCAAAAACCGATCGTTATGTTTTTTTATTTCACTTGATGATTTTCACTCTTTATTATCACTTTACCTTCACTATCACATCTAATGTTTGTACCTTATTATTCTTATGATCAATTTATAATATGATCTTATTGTATTAATATTTATATATTGTTTATTTTACAATTATGTCTATAAATTCATTATGAATTTAGCATTATATATGATTTTTTTAATCATGTAAGCTTTTAATTATGCTTTGGTCCATATTATTTGTAAATATTAATGACTCTAATTAATTAATATACCTACTAACTACTTATTACTATCTAAATAATAAATTTATGTTGTATCTTAGATATTTTAATTGAAATTGTTTAGACTCGTTGAGTATTTATAATATGGTCATTAGGTCATCTTGTGTCGATTCCTATTCAATATATATATATATATATATATATATATATATATATATATATATATATATATATATATATATATATATATATATATTCTCATAGAGATCTGTATATATACAAAAAGTGGATACAATATACTTGCAGTTAGGAGTATAAAATACAATTATATAAGAGAAACTTAGTTCTCAAACCAACTGAAAAACGTACATACACCCAACTGCAAGTATATTGTATTCACTTTTGGTATATATACAGATCTCTACTAGATTATATATTCAGTTTGCGTGGAGATGACTCTGCTTGTATTAAATTTCATATTTTGTCTAATATAAGTTGCTTAAAGGATTTACTTCTCCTATGCCGAGGTGCGCTGGCCTATTCTGTACTGACGAAAACCAGCAAATTCGAAACCGGTGTACAGATGGCGGTGGACTACCATGGGAAAGGCTTCCACCCTTTCTTGGTATTCTTGCAATCTGAGATAGTGCTTGGTCTGTGTATTAGAACAGTATACGTTAGTCCTTATAGTAAAAAGTTTTTTCAGTTGGTTTCAGAACTAAGTTTTTCTTACGTAATTGTATCTTATACACCCAACTGCAAGTATATTGTATCTACTTTTGGTATATAATTTCTCAGCTGTTTATATTTTTAAAATCTGACCGTGGATTCGCAATCAGCAATCTTGAGAATACCTATTTACACAAATTTTCACTAAAATTAAAAACTTTTTGACACTTTAGACCGTCATATTGGATACGTCATTTTGAATTTTTAAAATTCGACAGTGGATTTGTAATCAGCGACTCCTAGAATCTATACACAGTTATTTTTATTAAAATAACAATATTTCGATAAGGGTAGTCAAAGGGGTAGCTTGTACTATGTTTTTGGCTTGTATTAGAGTAGATTGATGAGACCAACGAAATTGGAAGGGAGATGGAAAACTACAAAAATAGACTAAATGCCTAAAACAGTGTTCCACCAAGCAGAAAATAAATGTCATAAATTGACATCGACTGGCTATGTGGAGCAAGCGCAAAAAGAAATTTCGTAGTAAATTTGTTGCATGAAGTTAGCAATGTAAGAACGGGAAACCAGAGCAGGGTTCGCGACACGATCGGCGTCCCAGCGCATTCTTTATGTTTAATGCGGTTCTTTGCCATCGTCCTCGACGCTTATTTTCTTTGTTGTGCGGTGCAGTATCATTAGTTAAATTTCGGAATTTATATTTGTATATGTTGTCAAGATATTTGTATAGACTTTAATTTATAACAATGTATCAGTGTATTGTATTGTTTTGTAAATCGCGTGGTTCGATCTCGGAAATTCATTATTTTCGGTAAGTAACTACGTTTTTTGTATTACATCAATATGTAAAATTATACTGAAGATCTTTTAATAGACCGACGATTTTAAAGTTTTGTTTGCGCTAGTGTGTAGTTTTTATCATTTTTTTCATTTTATTTTTTTTGATCAGATATTAATTATTTTAAAGTTTAGAAGGTACATGGAAAACACTTTACTTAATAATAACATAAAGGAAGAGTAACATAGAGAGCCGTTTTCCGTTAGTTTTATCTACGATTCAACACCTCGGGTTCCAATAGATCTAGATAGGGATGATAGAGACAACCATAATTCTAGATTGGCCGAACAGATCTCCTTAAAAGACATAATGGATAAATTAATTAAGATGGAGGCGCAGTACCACCCCCTTCTTAGCAAGTATGAAGACCAAATTAAGCTTAATACGGGGCTTAGATCAGAAATAGATAACATCAAGAAGCAGCTGTCTAATGTTGATACAACACAATCTTCTATACCATCTTCTAGAATGGTGTCGGAATCTATTTGAGAAATAGATGAGCAACAGAAGCGTCAGAAGAATATAATGATCTTTGGAGTGCCAGAAAATTTATCAAGAGGTGAGTCCGATACTTCCATTGTCAGTGATATTGTCCTAAAATTGAGTCCAGAAACAAATATTCAAAGTATGAAAGCTCTCCGAGTGGGACAAGTCAGGCCATTGAAGGTGGCTTTTGAATCGGTCTGACATTAGAGCTCTAATTAGACAAGAAAATGAATTAAAGAAATATGAACCTTATAGAAATATCAGTTTAAGTTTTGACAGAACGCCCAAGCAGATTCCTGAGTACAGAGACCTTAAGGTTACACTAGATAATCGATTACAGAATGGCGAAACTGATTTTAAAATAAAATATTTTAATGGAATCTCGAGGATTGTGATTGTGAATTTAAACTGAATAATTTGGCTAACAGGGTATCATCATCATTATCAAATTTTGTCCTATCCTGTTTATATCAAAATGTAAGAGGCCTTAATACAAAGACACATGACTTTTATAAATCGATACGTAATTCCGATCACGATATAATTGCCGCAACGGAGACATAGCTGCAAGATAATGTTTTTTCAAGCGAACTTTTTGACACCAAATATACTATATTTCGTTGTGATAGAGACCTTATTGGCTGTGAAAAATAAACTTAAGCCAATTCTACTTGATCGATGTTTACAGCCTATCCCCTAAGAGATTAACACAAGCTTTAAAGTTAAAGTTTCTAATAAAAATGTAAAACGTTTTGTTCTTGTGAATTACTGTATGAATTAATCACTAATTATATTTTTTCTTATAATTTTGTTTAATATCCTATTTAAAGTTGTGTCATATTGTTTTATAAATGAATGTTATCTGTTAGACAATAAAGATTATTATTATTATGATTTACAAGCCAAACGGCTTCGCACTCCCTCCAGGGATTATTCACTCATACCAGGACTACAAAGACACCAAAAGTATGAAGCTCTGTGGGAACCCTTTCCATGTTATCGGGTCCTAGGTGACGTTGTCTGCTGTATTTCCTACGAACTTTCGGGCGGTTCTCGCGGTTGCAAGGAGAACTGCTTTCTGCATAGGTTTATACAGATGCTCACTAAGGCCCAGTCCTTTGATGTTCTGCAGGAGGTTCTTTGGAATTACTCCAGTTGTTGACAGTATTATGGGAATAGTTTGGACGCTGTTCATTGCCCATTGTCTTCGGATTTGGACCTCCAGATCTCGGTATTTGGCGATTTTCTCGTTGTATTTTGGCCTTAGGTTGTTGTTGTTAGGTACAGCAATGTCGATTAGTGTAGTTCGTCTAGAAATTTTATCTATTAGTATAATGTCTGGTCTATTATGAGCTACTGTCTGATCCCTCAGAACCGTTCTGTCTCAATATAACTGGTTGTTCTCAAGAATAGGCTCCGGATTATACTTGTAATAAGGCACTTTTCCTACCTGTAATAGGTTTACCTTTTCTGCTAACTCTTGGTAGAGTATCTTAGCGGCTGAGTCGTGTCTTTCCTTATACTCGGTTGCGGCAAACGCTTGGCATTCTCCAGTTATATGCTGAATTGTCTCTGATGTTCAACAGCCATATCTGCGTTGTTCATTTTCTATTGAGGGATCTCTAATGATGAACTTCCGATAGTTGTTCATCGGAATAACCTGGTCTTGGATAGCTAACAAGAAACCCTCCGTTTCCGGAAACATCTGTCCTGAAATCAACCAGTAGTTCGACGCTGAGTTGTCGACATTGTCCTGATTGACCACATTTGCATGCCGTCCATAAAGTGGCTTCCGTAGCCAGGTTTGTAACTTCTCTTGGTCTGTTTGGTGGTGAGAAGTAATATCTTGTTTCCTCAACTGTAGCGGCGTTGAAACATCTGCCTCGCATATTGCTCGATGTAGTGTGGAAGAGTCCGCTAACCTGTGGATATATAAACGTAAGTTTATTATTTGTTGGTCGAGCTGCTCACCAATATCCACCAATCCTCTTCCTCCTTGGTATCTTGGAAGCATTGTACGTTCAATAGCACTCCGAGGGTGATGTTTTTGTGCTTTTGTTAGGACTGTCCTTATTTTTCTTTGCAGGTTTTGGATGTCCGTCCTGCTCCATTTAACAATTCCAAAAGAGTAGCTTAGCGCAGAGCAAGCATACGTGTTGAGAGCCTTAAACAAATGTCTACTGTTTAAGTTAGTTCGTAATACCCGCCTTACCCTCCTGACAAATTCGGATGTCAATTCGGCTTTCATAGTGCCATGGTCAACTCTTTTACTCTGTTTCATACCTAGATATTTGTATGTTTGGTCTACTTCCATTGCAGCTATAGTTTCACCGTTCTGCATTTCAAAAGCCCCCGGTTGTATTTTCCCTTTAACGATGTTCAAAATACGGCACTTGTCAAGTCCAAATTGCATTCCGATATCCCCGGAGAACTCCTCTACAATTGTAAGCATTTGTTCCAGCTGGTTTCTGGTTGCAGCCATCAATTTAAGATCATCCATGTATAGAAGATGATTCACTCTTACTACCTCTCTACCTTATTATTATTATATTTCGGTAAAAAAAAAAGATATCTAGACATCTAAAAATTGACCTTAAAGAGATAGAATCATACTTTCAGGTGCTCTTACCAGTTTTGTAGAAAAAATTATCTTGTAATTTTACATAAACTAAAATTTGTCGAAAAACTGTGTTTTCGCAGTTTTAGGTTAGGATATGTCAAAAACCTGACATGATAGAGCCAGATTCGGATTCAGCTCACCAAAATCCGTTAGAAAAGTATATTCGAGTTTCTGTTCAGTCAAATTTTGTTGGCCTGTGTAATATGAAAAAATATATTAGAATAATCTTCAAAAAAAATAAAATGCGTCCTTATAAAATAACATTGCTTCAAGAAATATCAGATAACGATGCTGATAAACATATGTAATTTTCTCAAGAAATAATGAATATAGACTTACAACTTGATTTTGAAATTAGCCTTAATAGCAAACGGTATTGGTCTGATCATAATCCTCATTGGATACGCAACATTCTCAAAAATTGAATAGGACGTTTCTTCCTTCACGAAAATTTAAACGATATTTTCTGCATAGATTTGCTAAGAAATAGAATTATAACTGATTTAATTGATTTACTTCATTTTCAGAAAGACTTAGATACTATCATGTTCCTGAAGAAAAATAATTCGAGCATTTAGTTATATGGTGCTTAGTTTAAATTATTGTTCTATTACAGTGCGTGTAAGTGCAATAGCTCAGTAATTATAGGAATTATGAACAAAATGTTTAACACATAAGTTGTAAAGACTGCTGATAGCTGCAAATTAAATTTTGTTCTACATATTGAGGATGGCGCATAGATTTGTCATAAACCAAACTTACTTTTTTTTTTTTAAATAGAACACTCTGTAATTATTATACTTCTGGACTGCCCAATTTTTTCCATTGGCTCAATATAGGGTTGTTGTGATCTCTATAGAGTCATTCAATATTTATGTGTTCTTTTTCACTTTAGTTCCTTTTTTTACAATTCTTTTATAATATAACAGGCTGGATTTAGGTTGTCTCGAAATATTGAAATGACTACTGTATATTATATTTATTAACTTACACACCTCTATTAATGTTCTGTTAGTTTTATCAAGTATACCTAGATCTAATACTTTTTAAGATATTTCTCGATTTATCAGTAAATATGATTGGTTTAACTAAATAAATGAAAATTGGAGTGAACTATGTTAAAGAAACAATTTCTTGGCTAACCTGTTATAAATATAAATTTAAATGGTCATGTAATAATTGTTGTTTCAATCTGGCAATGAACAGCAAAAAACTTATACTATAAGAAGCTAAAATGAATTATTCCGTTCATTAAATTATCCATATGATTTATGTTTTAGGAGCGAATGACAAACACTGCAAACAAAAATAATTTTTCATGAAAAATATAAGAAAACCATAACGGTTCGATGAAATGGGAAATATAGAATACATTACAACTGATCGAACCAAGCCTGTTTAAATGAGGAAAACAAGTTGTCAGTAATTCCGGATGTTCGGTCTCTGGAGGATTCGGTCAAACATATTATTTTTGTAATTTCGGATGCTCTCGCCAAATCGTCGATCACAAAGGTATTCAATTACTCTAAATACGGTGAAATTCCAGCAGATTTGAGACAGAGTTAGGGAAACAATTGCTCCAAGAACAGGATTTACAGGAACGGTGATCCTGCCATTAAGAGACAGCAACTCTACAAACCATGACGACAATCTGTATAGGATTACAAAAAGTTTGACAAAAGGTTTCAAAGTACCTTTGAGGTGCATTGTCAACGATCCACTGAATAAAGTTAATGGATTTTTAGACAAATTTTATGATCAATTTCAGCTAAATCCTAGTATTGATCATATAAAGGAATAAATATCGATCGAACAGTGCATATTTATAAGTTCATGTGCCTTTTTGATCCGGGAATACCTGAAGTCGAATTTGACGAAATCAAAGGGTTTTCTTCGAGGAGCTGAGAAAATTCTGATTAGAAAGAAAGGTAAAAGGTCTACATGTATGAGCCTACCAGTCTACTTTCCAATGTGGAGAAGTTGGTAGAAAAAGTAATTTTAAATCGACTTATCGATTTTACAGCTGAAAGAAACTTCTTGTCCCCCGGGTGATTCGGATTCAGAGGGAATCATATCAGCATCCAGCAGATCACTATGCTAACCTTACTAATCACTCACGGCTTTATTAGGAAGTTTCACACCTGAGTAATCTTTTTCGATATCAGTAAGGCCTTTGATAAGGTATGGTACAATGGGCTTATAATTAAGCTTATAAGACTAGGAATCCCTAATTATCTGGTAAGACTCGTCCTAAGCTTCCTTGAGAGCAAAACATCTGTAGTTTCCTCGAAGGAGGCTACATCTACGGTTAGGTCGATTAAAGTGGAAGTTCCTCAGAGTCTCCCATTCTATTTAATTCTATTTACATATCAGACATCCCTATAGATCAGCATAGTAAACTAATTTTATTCGTCGACGACATTGCTTTTGCGGTGTCTTCTGGGTTATTTCGTTTAATCATCACAAGATTGCAACGGCACATTAATAATCTGGAGAGATAGATAGGCGATTGGAAGATCAAGCTGAACTCTGTCAAAACTCTGGCAGTGATATTCACTAAAGTTAGGCCTGCGATCTCAGACCATTGGTTATCCATTTCCAAAACTCGGATTCTCTGGAGGCATCACGCGAAATACTTAGGACTGGTCTTCGATAGGGGACTCAATTAGCTTCTTAATACTAATTATTTACCCAGTAAGCCAAGACTTCACTGATGTCTTTCTACTCTCTGCTGAATTGAAACATCAGGCCCAATTTAAAGCTCAAGCTTGACTCACAACCTTTTTACAAGATCGATATTATCGTTCAGCGCTCCCACGTGGATCACCATGGGCAGATCAAGATTCAGCAGATTAGAGTTTTCAGAAAAAAGTCTTCCGCCTCATCTGTGGGGCCCCTTTCTTTGTCAGAAAGATCATTATCTACAGAAATTTATGCTGCAAAACCTTCGCCACATTTATTTAACAAAAGTTAACTAAATACTTAGACATAGCACAGCAATCTACCAATGACCTCATCACAACGTTTCAAAATATAATATCCATATCACATTGAACTTCTTCAAAAATTGAATGATGATGAACATAAATGGTGACTAATTTGTTGTCACTGGGTACAATAACAAATTCAAAGGGAACAAAGATTTTTTTGACTCTGTTGTTTATTGATGAAATCACTCGAACAGTCAAAATAAGGTGATCTCTTAACGTCTAGGCTATAATTATTGGAAATGTTTTTATGGGACAGATATTTGCAGTTCTTGAGAGAGGATCTTGGGCCATTATTGTACCAACTGACTATTATTCTTACCTGAATGTGGTTTATGCATGGCGGCAGCCTACAACTAACATTCGTAATTATCTTAAGATTGAATTTCAAGAATGTTAGATTGGGATAGGAAGACTGATTGTTTGACCACCTAGGTTACCTGACTTAATAAAAATGGACCTTTTTCTATGGAATTTATGCAAAAATTTAGTTTATCAAACACCTCCTGCTACAAGAGAAGGTATGAATGAAAGATTCCGAAATTTATTTAATAATGTTATTTTTAATAAATCAAGAGATGTTAGCGTATCCTTTGAATATAGCTTACGTGTTTGCATTGAACACAACGATAGTCATTTTGAACATTTAATTAAGTAGTTTTCACTCATTTTGCATAATTTGTAATAACTATCATGGCTATATTTAAATTTCAGAGTTTTCATCCAAACTTTATTATTTCCAAAAGCCAGTGAATTTTAAACTTATTTTTATATCATTCGTATATTCTTTTAAATAAATATTTTCTAATTTAGTAACGACTCATTCTCTGTATTTAAAATAGGCTTGGTTCGATGAGTTTTATTTTATCCTGCGTTTCCCACTTCATCAAACCGTTGCATGAGCCTGTCAAAAGCGACGTGATTGATGTTTTGCGATAATTCTTATTCCTCACTGAAACTATGTGTATCTTTATAACTAAAAAGCAGCTTCGCATTTACTTCAAAACTAACTTTATAGAACAGTCATTTGTATTGGTGAAATTTTTGCAATAAAATCGTTGTTTGTTAATTTAAGAAAAAAAAAACATTTGTCGTAATAAAATGAGGTTAAAATTAGTCGTGTCCACAGATCTTAAATTACTCTGTACATATTACAATAAACTACATTTCATCAATGTTCAAAACGAGAGAAGTCAAAAAATAAGACATATATACATGTTTCATTAAAAGTAGTAAGTTCACGTCTTTGTGTGTAAAAACTAGCATTTTTGCCCATCAGTAGAGGAATATCCCAGCAAGTAGTAGCTTTAGGTATAGGGAATGCTTGATGAAACTAAAAGACCATTATTAAAGGTATCGAAATTAAATATTATATAAAGTGTGTTTTATTAGAATTTTCGAGAAAACTCGAACTCGGAGTTATGAAACACCCTGTATACTCTTATAAAAGGATTACAAAAAAGTATCTAAAATGACAAAAGCTCACATCATACCGACTCATTAATAAAATTAGAGGGTATCAAATGTGTCTGTGTTACCTGTGAAAAGTGGCCATAATTATTGAATGATTCTGTATAGATCCAAATAACTAAATGGCCAAAAATAAAACAAACTAAAAATAAAATATTATACACGGTGTTTCTTTTAGTAAAAAGTAAGTTTGATTAATTATAAACCTATGCGCATTACTGTATATCTACATTCACCTACCTATTGCATTTGATTGCACTATATATATATATATATATATATATATATATATATATATATATATATATATATATATATATATATATATATATATAGCCATATATGTGTATTATTCAGGGAACATTTTATTGTTTTTCAATTTTACCTGGCACGTATCTTTGAGTTCCTTAGAATGTCCTGCACAAATCATAATATCATCTCTAATTCCTTCTTGCAGTTTACTGGTACCCGTTTGTTGTCTAAAGGTCTTAATGCAGCTGGCTTCATTATACAGCTCCAAAATAACTCGCAATAAAATAGTACTTTCGGGTCCTGCAAAGTCCGTTTTACCCCATCCGGAAGCAATAACTTTGGAGCCTGGTGATTCATTTTTAGTATAAAGACATGCTGGCCGCACCCATGAGTTTAATTCCGCTTTTTTGTGAAGTTTTGCAAGACCTATGTCGTGATAATGCGATGGTTCTTCATATTTAGGATGTGGTACTATTTGTATAATGTTAAATTGTTGCATATGATTTTCATCATCCAAGTCTACTATACCCATTCTAGCATATTTTGCATCACCTCTGAAAAAATAACAATAAAATTTGATTAAAGATAGTTTACAAACTATAAACAATATCAACTTCAGAATTTTTGTAGCTTGATTATTTTTGGTAATATCAGAAATTCACGATTACTAAAAATATTGTTACCTTCAAAATCGCCAATCATCTGGTACATTAATATATATTTAAAAATTTTAGAAATTCTCGGGATTATCAACACAGATCGACAATTATTTAAATGATTACGGTCTCCGCCCTTATAAATAGTAATGATCTTTGAAATTTTCAGCGGTTTCATATAAATGCTAGTTTTAATACTTACTTATACTTTCGAAAAAGGGCATATTAATAGATTTTTAGATGTCTTATAGTTGACAAATTCAAGTCACAGTAATGTATATTTTTTGTTGTTAATATTTCTAATAGCATTCTGTATAAAAATTTATTAAATAACTTGCATTACATTTACTTTTCGCATTTCTAATTTCTCCTTCAATGCAATTACTATCCTTCCATTTTCACGAGCAATGAACAACGTAAGTGAAATTACAACTCCTCAGATTATACAGGGTGTCCGGGAAAATGGGGAAAATCTCCCAGATATGAAAAAAACACGTGAAAGGAATACTACAAGTTCATATAAACTTTTTTCGTATAGGCCTCCTCTTTGGAGATATGGACTCTCAAAAAGCTGCAATGGAATCAAGTTTTTTACTCATAATTTTTGAACCACAAGGTATATTTCAATTTTTCTTAATATGATGTATACCAGATAAGCCTCTTCAAATTACTATCCAAGAAAGTGTTGTGAATTACTCATAACTGCAGGGAGGGACTAGGTGTGACACTCATGACCCCTTTTTTTTACCCCCTGTAAAATAAGAACTTTAGACAATGTTTTTTACATATCTTTAACTATTGACTAAAAATTAATACCCTTCATTCATGTCGCTAATCTTAATAGTTTTCGAAAAAACGTCATTTAATTTATATCATGTATTTGGCGTATTTCGATAAAAGAGACATCTATGTTCCTATCAAATATTCAACTTTATGAAAAAAAAAATCATTCTAAAATTAGAGGTTACCTCTTTAGTTAAAAACGTCTAATTCTGTGGCCTGCAGTTTGACCTAGTTTCGTAAAAAAATGTGCGTTTTATTTTATCGGCATCAAAAACGAAGTATTGTTGTTGCCAACGTTGCTAGGTTGAAAGAAATAAATATCCTGCATTTTAGAACTTGTCAACATTGATTCTTTACTTGGATATTAATTTACTGATTTGGGATTTCATGGTAAAATTAATTGTGAAATAATTAGAAATATGAAATACACGTTTATTGAGTATGCAGATACGCATCTGATGTAAGGTGTTGCATCTTGCAATGTTTTAGAAGCCAGGAGGTCATATTACGACAGATATCCTATCATACTCTTCAAGATTAGAAAACATTTCAATAAGTTGACCAACGTCTAAGAGAGAATGGTAAGCGATTCCATTCAATAAGATAATATTATTAAACTTTTTCATAATTTTAGGAAATTTTGGGAAATGCTGATCGGGGAAGAATAATATCTAAGCCGCAATTAAAGGAAAATATTTTAAATTCAGCGCAGTTTAATACGTCGAAAATAATAGTACATGAAAGTTCTTCAAGAACAGCTGTTATATCCATATCATTTGAAAAATGTGCATGGACTGATTCCAGGGTATCATAAATTTACACAACTTACATGTATGGGCTGATGAAAATCCTCATGCAACTATTGTTTCGCATTATCAATATCAGTTCCAATCAGTTAATGTTTGGGCAGGAATCATTGGCAATTTTTTTATTGGATCATTCGTATTGCCGGTGCGACTGAATGGAGAACTTTATTTGGAGTTCCTCCAGAACACTTTTTACGATTTAGTAGAGTACTTGCCACTTGAAACCCGCCGAAACATGTACTCCATGCACGATGAGACACCACCTCATTTCAGCATTGCTGTGCGGGAGCACCAAAATAACCTCTACCCAAACCATTGGATAGGTAGAGAAGGACCTATTGCCTGGCCTCCTCGATCTCCCGTCCTAACGCCGTTGCATTTTTACCTGTGGGGACTCCTCAAAAATTTGGTGTATTCCACTCCGGTCGATAGTAGGGAGGAATTTCTAAGAAGGACGTTTCATTGTGATTAAATAAGGAATATGCTAGTTAATGTAGCGGGTACAGCAATCCTCAATTCGTCGTGCCCACGAGTATATCAGACTTCACGGAGCCCATGTTTAACCCTCTTACGAAGTTTTTAACTAAGCCGTTTAACTTTTTATTGAAACTATGGTGATTGGGCAAATTCCGCATTTTCATATTCAACCCGACAGAAGTTAGGGGACTAACAGTGCTCTATTATGATGTTTTTTTGAAAACGGTTAGGATTAGCGATATGAATAAAGAGTACTTAATTTTTAGTCACTAGTTAAATGTATGTAAAAACGTTGTTCAAAGTTCTTATCATACTGGGCGTAAAAAATGGGGTCATGAGTGTCATAGCTAGTCCATCCTTACAGGTATGAGTAATTTACAACACTTTCTTGGATATAATTTGAACGGTCTTATCTGGTATACCTCATATTTTAAAAAAAAATTGAAATATACCTTGTCGTTCAAAAATTATGTGTAAAAAACTTGATTCCATTGCAGCTTTTTGAGAGCCCATCTCTCCGAAGAGGAGGCTTATAAGAAAAAAGTTTATATGAACTTATAATATTTATTTGACGTATTTTTTTTTCAATATCCGGGAGATTTCTCACATTTTCCCAGACACTATGTACATGCCGTACTTTATCTTAATAGGATTTTCAGCTCAGTTCAATATGTAATATCGTCAATCTATAGTAATAAATATAGTTCAATTATTGCATCAGAAATTATACTTCCTATATTTTATTTCTCGTTTTAGTTTAGATATCGTCTGGAAGAATAAATTATAATAATTTATATATTAGTGTATTCAATTATTTGCTAATTTTAATAAAACCAATATATACTTACAAGAATCTATCAGACAAACAGTGTGCTGCAGTTAAAACGAACTGCTCACTAATTAAACTTCCACCACAAGTCCACTGCTTTTGGCCACGTCCATCATATCCAAACTGGACCTAAAAGAATATGCGTAAAAAACACTTATCTTATTTTTAAGTTTTAGATCAAGAGTCGGTAACTGGTGGACCGCGGTCCGTTTCCGGACCACGAAGGGTACAAAACTGGACCATCTACCTTTCTGTCCGTATATCCATTTATTTCTGTTGTACAATATGAATGATGTGATACATCCTACGTTCCTATTTTGACATACAAAGAGTGATAAGTCAAAATTAGCCTATTTCGTGGACCATATATTTGAGACCAAAATGTGTGCTAATCAAAAGTTTATAATAAGATAATGCTCTAAGAAAAGTTTTAAAATGATCATCAGTTTCAGTTTGGAGAAATTATTCATCAAAGTTGAGAAAATTGAGTTGCATAGTCTGTTTCAGTTGAATAAAAGTTTAGATATTAAGAATCTAATATCTCCAGAATAAAAGAAGATAAACAAAATTATCTTATCTCAATTTAAAGCTTAGGTCTTGTAAGATACAAAAAAATATTAGTGACGTAAAAGAATTGTTAAATTCACCCTTTAGACAGAGTAAAACTATCCCTATGCAAGAAGTATGGAAATAAATTATAATGTGTCTGAAAAAAATTGTGTTTATGAGTTACAATTTAAGCTGATTATAGAAAAGCAATAGCCATATATTTATGGTTCGTTTTTATTGACATTCATCATTCCATATAGGTGAAAACAACCTTTAACAGTCAAAAATGACAAAAATATTTATAGAAATTTGAAAAAAAAATATTTCTTCATCATATAAATTACACGAAATATGAAAAAGATATTTGCATTAGATCCAATACAAATACATCCGATAAAGAAGGTATATCTCTGTGATGAAACTGAACTTTTAATCGATTGATATCATGGATAAAGGATATTCCTCAGTGGCCAATTTTGTTTGAAAAGTTGGTAAAAAATATTTTATGAGCGTTTTGGGGCACTTCAAATGAACTAACGTGAAAGGCATGAAGTGATTTATTTTTATTATTTGAGATTAGAGTAATTTTTTTTTTCTTTAATTATTTGTTTCGATGAGACTTAACCACAAAAAAAGTTTAGCCGTGATTTAGTAACAGTAATTCATCCTTAGTGCCAAAAACTAGGGTGAGTTTAGCATTTCATTTTTTATTTCTGGCGCTGTAGCTTAGGGTAAAAATTTAATTTTCTTCAATTATTTATTTCCATGACACTTGAACGTGTCTCAATATTGGTCGCGATTTACTAACAGGAATCCATAATTATTGTGCTAAAATCTAGGTGGCATCGACAATCTAAATTACAGGGTTGAAAATAAAAAATAAAATTCCATTTTTTTGCGCTAATGGTGAGTTCCAGGTAGAAAATAAATGGCAAACTTTTTTTGTGTTCAAGTGTCATCGAAATAAATAATTGAAGAAAAAAAATATGTAATCTAACGTACAGGGTCGGAAATAAAAAATTAAATTCTACTCTCACCCCTATTTTTTTTTCGGTCAAGGGTGGGTTCCTGTTAGTAAATCGCGGTCAAACCTTTTTCATAGTCACCCTTTTAATTCGCTTTAAGACTTAGTCCACGTTAGTTCGTCTGAAAGGCCCTAAACGATTTGAAAAGGTTTTTGGAACCATTTTTTAACTATCTTCGAAAGCAAAATGGACTACTGGTGAAAATCCTTTTTCGATCATTTAATCAACTAAAAATTCAGGTTAGTCATATTAACCGATGAGAAATTCAGGTTCATCGCACAGATGGACTCTTCTTTAAGGGGTATATTTGTATTGGATCTGATGCAAATATCTTTTTCATATTTCTTGCAATTTATATGATGCAGAAAAAAATTCTGACTATTAGAGTTTGTTTGCACTCCCACAAAAGGGCAACTTTGGCAATTGCTACTTAATGATCAGCTTAAATTATGACTCTAATTTACATGAATACAATTTATTTCAGATATTTTATAATTTATTTTCATTTTTCTTGCAAGAGGATAGTTTCAACTTGTCTATGGGGTGAACCTAATAATTTTTTTTATGTCACTGATATTTGTTGGTATTCTACGGGACCTAAGTTTTAAAATGAGATAAGATAAACTAGTTTATCCTCCTTCATTCTCGAGATATTAGATTTTTAATGTTAAAACTTTTATTCGACCGAAATATATTAAGCAACTTAATTTCGTCAACTTTGATAATTAATTTCTTAAAGTGAAACAGATACTCATTTTGAAACTTTTCTTAGAGCATTATCTTATCATAAACTTTCAATTAGCACACATTTTGGTTTCAAATACACGGTACATGAACTGGGCTAATTTTGCAGTCACTTTATAATTTTTTTTTCTGGATTCTTGATTGAAATATTTTAATCATCCTGGCCCCACTTGAAATTAATTGCCGACCCCAGTTCTAGATTGAAAAGATTGGAAAGCACTATGCAACATATTATATTCTCTCGCCTTTCTATTCTCTTATTTAATTAAGTAGTGCAAGACAGGGTCTCAAGATAATAGTGGGCTTGCTATTCAGATAACTATCCAAATAAGTTAAGTTAATTATTCTGGTTTGTAGAATTATGATTGTGTTTTTAGTTTTTTTCTAATGTTGACAATTTCCCAAATAATTTTCTTCGTGCTTGTGTATAAGTCTGATTCTCAAAACATACGCTATTTCTTCAATTGTTATAAATTATTTTCATTCAGTGAGGTAAGGTCCATAATGTACAAACCAGTTTGGTAACTGACGGTGTGGCCATATATTCATTTCATGCAATAAATTATTTTTCAAAATATCAATTTACATGTTATTTTTTAAAGCATTTAATAAATCGTTGAAGAGGCTACAAAACCAAACAAATGAGATGGAGCCAATGAGAAAAACAAAAGTTAGTGTCACTAAGTCAAAAACCACAGACGATCGACAATTTTCACGATAATCAAAACTTTCACTCTAAAAAAATGTACTTATAACGTTATAATTTCACGGCTATATAATAAATAATCTACCTAGCAATAACGGAAAATGAAATCGTCAATTTTCAGTTTTTTCCGAATGTTTCAAAACTGAAAGCTTTGAGCAAGTTCTATAAAACTCTCATCATTTAACCATAACTCTAACTATAATAACAACCAAGGTGCCAATACTGAGCATCGAAATTGAACCAATTTATAAAAAAGCGCTAAAAAGCAGATATGCAAAATGTTTAATCCGCCATATTGGATCTACCATACTGAATTTTTTTAAAGTAATTTTAAATTCGTTAACCGAAACTCCTGCATACTAATTTTGGAGAATATCGAACAAAATAAATTTTTTTATCTGCCATACTATCAGCGCCCTCTTGGATTTTACTAAATCAGTTTTGGCTAAAATCATATGGAGCCACCGCAGTAACTTTTTGAATATAACTCATTTCATTTAAATCAATGCCGCCGTTCCGAAGTAATCAACGTACATACATAATAAAATTTTTATAAAAAGAATTGAACCGATTTCTAAAAGTGCGTTAAAAAGTGAAAAATAAGTATAAATTTTTATATGAAATTGAAATTTTTGAAGTCGGCGCCAAACTAATACCTAATGTGATTCGTATAAACAGATTAAAAATACTTTATTTGCAATTGATTTCTTACCATAATTTATATATATTAGTAGTTAATTATTTCATTTAGAAATAATTTGGCGCCAACTTCAAAAATTTCAATTTCATATAAAAAATTATAGTTATTTTTCAGTTTTTAGTGCATTTTTAGAAGTGGGTTCAATTTTTTTTTATAAAAATTTTATTTCTCGATTATTAGTTTTGAATTCATTATGATATCCATAAATTGTTTGAACTGAGTACTAATCGAGATTAGTTATCTCGCAATGACTCCAAGGTGGCAAAAAAGTACCCATTTATCCAAAGTTGTAAATCACCCTAAAATAAACCACTCAAAATTCTTTGATTCTTACAGTTCTCGAAATACCAGCGAAATTGTGCCAAACAAATATTTAGTCTGTCATAGTAAATCCACTACCTTAAATTTCAAATTAATTTTAGATTGGTAATATAGGCCGCAAAACCTTTCAATATCGATACTTAAAGAACCTGAGACATAAATTTCTTAGCCCGATATATTTTATACTGCATATTAAGTTTGTATATGCCCCAGGAACCCCGCAATATCAGTGTTAGACAAAATCGGAACGTGTAAAATTTTCAGTCCTTCATATTCTCTCTTTTCTTTAGTAGCCCTACAACCCGGGGTGGGTCTTGGCTGACTGCACAACTTGCTTCCATCTCACACGGTCGTTCATGATAGTTGGGTCACTGGGTAACACCACTGTTCTTAAATCTGACCATATGTTATCTCTTGGGCGTCCTAAGGGTCTTTTCCGTGTCGGGGCCTCCTCCCAAATTAACTTGGTAAGGCAGTTATTAGGGAGCCTATGGACATGGCCAGCCCATCTTAGGCGTTGGGATTTAATTTCTTGTACGATGTCGCTAGCGTTATATATCTGTTTGACCTCGGTATTTGTTCTTATTCGGTATTGATTAGTATTGGGGTCGTGATAGGGTTCGAAAATCCTTCTAAGGATTTTCCTCTCAAAACATCTAAGTTTCATTTCCATTGCTTTTGTCAGCGTCCACGTCTCACAGCACCTCATATTGTATCTTATCAACCTAACAGTTGTAAAAAATTAACTTCATATTCTTAATATACGACTCCGAAAACTCTTTAATACAAAATCTGAAAAGATGCGAATAAGGTAAAATTTTCAACTCACCATATTGGATCGTCCATATTGAATTTTAAAAAAACTAATTTTAACGTGTTAATCTAATCTGAATCTAAATCCTTCAAAATCCCCTAGTACTAATTTTGTATGAAATCTGGAAATTTAAAACTTATAGACCATCACATTGGATCTGGTATATTAGATTTTCTTAAAATAATTTTATATTCGCTATTTACATCCTCAAAAATGATCCAGCCCCACCTTTGAACATCGAAAAAAGTAAAATTTTTAGTCCGCTATATTGGATTTGTCATATTGAATCCTGAAAAAATAATTTTAAGTTCATAATTTACATCCTCAAGAACCCCCTATATCAGTTTTGGAGAAAATCGAAAGATGTAAAATTTTTAGGACCACCATATTGTCAGCGCCATCTTGGATTTTACTGTACCAATTTCAACCAAAATAATATGGGTCCAGCGCAGTAACTTCCTGAATATAACGTAAAAAAATCATTTATATCGGTACGGCCGCTGAGTAATCGGTGTACATACATAAAAACAAACGTAGCCGACGAATTGAGAACCTCCTTCCTTTAGAAGTCGGTTAAAAAAGCGTACATAGCTGTCGAATAGATAGGATAATTTTGAAAAAAAAAATTGAAATTTACATAAGATGCATCGAAATCTTTCCTCAACATTTCAGAAAAATCGATTATGTTCGAGAAATTGCTCAAAGCGATTGTTTATTATCGCAAAATTACGCTCCTGAAATATATCTCCATAAACAAAAAGTTTATTTCCTACAAATATCGAGTTAAACGTCTGAAATTTCACACGCATCATTGTTGAACACGACAAAGTCAAATACCATTAAGTTGAATACAATAATTTTTTACCGGTAATAAATAACAAATTATAAATTGACGAATATTGTTTAATTAATAAATGTTTGCCAATATCTTTACTTTCAATAAATTGCTAAAAAAAATTTCCGACAAAAAAATTGAAATTTTCATTGTTCTAGGTTTCTTTTGAAGTGCTTGCAACTGTGTTATTACTTCAATAACACTGTACTGCATAAAAATCCTCCTTGCCAAACTAATGTGTTCTTTCGATAATATCTACCTATATAACCTGTAAGTTGTTGTATCACGTAGCAAAATCTAGAGAACATCAATAATATGTTTTGATTAATTGTAAAGCAAGTATAAGGATCTACCTATGCGATATATAAGTTGTTATAACATACCGGGGTACGACGTTACCAAATATACGTTTTTATCCAAGTTTTGGGGAATTATGCACAATATGGCAACATCGCATGCGAGCGTCTGGGGGTGACCTCCCATCTACTCTCAACCCCCTGGAGCTTAAAATAATGGAGATACCCATTAAACCCCATATAATTCCTAATTTCACCACACCCCGTAGTCGTCGAAGGGTCAGCTACTTATCGAAGGACCCCTGTATACAAGAATTATGTTATCGATGTTTTTATAAAACAGCAAATGTACAAAACGGGTATATAAGCAGCCGGCCGGTCGTCGGAGGGTCATTATTGGATATACAAGCAAAGTGCCAACTAGCGAATAGTATTGTAAGAGTACTATTATTTACACCTTGTGTAAACGACGTCGTCGCGATCTTGTGTGAACAAACCGAACAACTTCTGTTATATATATATATATATATTTATTTATATATGTAGTACAGTGATACTGAAAGCTCAACGAAAGAGTTTGAGCCCACTGGTAAGAAAAGCCTACGAATTATAATTTGGGTGCAAAGTTGGTGATCAAGACAAAACTTGGGCTCTCAAAATTTTCTGCCACCTTTGCTCACGAATCTTAACAGGATGGCTACTACTCAAAAGTCTATGAAGTTTGGAGTGCCGATGGTTCGGCAGGAACCTCGGAATTATGTTGATAATTGCTACTTTTGCTTAACAAAAATCCTGGAGTTTTCTAGTACAAGCAAACATAAAATTGAATATACTGATGTTCCATCAACCATGAGACCTGTACCTCATGATGTTTCTAACATACCTGTCCCTAGCCTCCAGAAAAATAAGAAATCGATTCGGAATCGGATGAACTAGATAATTTTGAACCAAAAGGCCGGACCACGTTTTCAAGAGAAGGACGATTATGAATGTAGCAGCTGTAAACAGCCCCATTTTATAACTCAGGAAGAGCTCAACGATCTTATTCGTGATTTGAATTGTGACAGCATTTGATCGTAGACTCCTGCATTTGATATACTTTGGTAGCATAAGGCCGGTAGGCCTACAATCTCCTGCAGTGACATATTAATTTTGTAGCTATTCTAAAAACTTATAAATAAATATCTTGGGTGTCTGATTGGTTCTCTTCGCTCTTGCAGTTTTAGTTCCAAATAACTACAGGTTAAGGCCCACCACTATCAAAATTCAGGACGACTCCAGGACAAGCTGCTGTCTAGTTGGTCAGATGACGTCTCTTAAATTGAAGCTTTCACAACAGCGCGCCCGCAAATTTGTTCGCATGAAGGTTTTTAATAAATCAAAACAAAATAAATCTCTCAAAGCACTTAAACCTATTAACAAAAACAAATAGAAAACGGATTATATACAATGAGAAACTTACAACTAATAACGAATAACAAATTTAAAGTAACTAACATAATTGGCCGTAATATTAGTAAAAACTGTAAAATCCAATTCAGAAGATAAAACGTATAAATAGCTTTCTAAAATATTAAACAGAAAAAAGAATAAAAACGCAAAAAAAAAACAGCTATTTACATTGTTTAAACAAATAGTACTAAAGTTGATAATTTCCCAAGTAAAATAATAAAGGGTATTCCCTTAACTACCCAGATTAAATGAAAACAGAAACAAAACAGACCTTCATTACCGCCGAATAAATACGACTCGTAATTTTCTGAGACCTGTTCCGAAAGTACCGACCGCCCTTAACGAATCCCAAATTGCAACTGAAGTTTATTATTTCTTAAAAGGCCAAATTTGCATACCCTCGGTACTCCGGGGGTTCTCTCAGTCTTACACCCTGTAGGGTGAATTTTATCCCCGAGAGTTCGTTATACGTACGAGTACCACTTTAAACTCAAGATGACACACGTGATCATCTTGACAGCTGTGAATTTACGAAAGTTAAATTCTTAATAGAATATAAATTCTTTATAGAATAATATAAGAATAACTATAGAAAGTACAACAACACCATTACATTTTGATTTCATTTTCAACAGACCATAATCCCAAGAAAAACACATGAATAAAAAATAGTTTATTAACGGTCCAAGAAATAAATAAAAAATATCTCAAATATATATATATATATATATATATATATATATATATATATATATATATATATATACATATATATCTATATATATACAATTTTTGTTAACTTGTGTGGTTCTTGTGTTATCAAGTGAACCGTCGAGATGTCGCCTTTGTCGTTCTGTTTGCTGTTTTTAATTTTAAGCTCAGCTTTATAGGATGTAAAGGCGAGATGATGGTTTATCCGAATGCGGTGGCCTGACGAGTCCCGTATTAGGACGAAACAGCGCTGTCACCATCTTTCGGATCCGGAGTCTTTCCATACTTTGGAGTGCTCCGCACTTTTAAACACAAGAATAATGTAGATTGAGAAATTTCACGTGCGTTTAGTCAAGATTTTATTTTATTTTTCTTCGTGGTTTGGCTAAAAAGTATAATAAAAAAATACGTTAACCAAAGATAATTTACTGATTTCGTAGTACACAACATCGAAAGTTACAATTTATGTTAAAACACACACAACTTTTTTGATGGCTAATAAGGATTCAGGTATAAAATCATTCACACATCTTCATATAAGAAGATGCAAGAAAAAGTACTGTCATGAAGACGTCGGAATAATTAGATAAGAGAACTGTTATTAGCCATCAAAAATTTTGTATTCAACTTAACGCTATCCGACTTTTTGGTGTTCAACGTACAAATTGAAGGCGAATAACTCGATATTTGTAGGAAATAAACCTTTTTGTTCATATAGATGCATTTCAGGTTAGAGATTTAGCGAAAATAAACAATCACCTTGAGCAACCTCTAAAACATTCAAAAATTTTTTTTTCGATGCTTTTGAAGATTTCGATGTATCGCATAGAATTTTCCATTTTTTTTTTGAATCACCTTTATGTAGAATCTTCTTTGTATAGAAGTCGGTTAAAAATAGATCTATTACAAGACATTTAAAAACTTTAAAACAACATACCATATGTGGAAATTCTTTCCTTTCGGAAGGTGATCCTCCCACAACAAGCTCTTGCCGATTAAAAGGGCATTCATTTCTTCGTATGTTTTTACCTGTAATAAGTAGAGTTGGATTCAGTTCTTCTACCCATACATACTTCGAGTATTCCAAGCATTCTAAAATATGAAAGGAAAAAATCTAGATTACTTTAAAGCCAAAAGCGAGAAAAAGGTAAGAAATGCATTAAAACCCAGCGAATTTTTATTCGAAGTTTATGATTCTTTCACAATTCTCAGTGAATTTTTATAAGCATCACCTGTATTTATAAGAGATTAGTTGTTACCCGCGGTATTCCATGAATTCAATTTTACTTCATGACTATTAATTTATTTTAAATCCTGTTTAATCTTTCATAGGATAGATTCTATTACAATAAAATTTTTATAAAAAAATTGAATCGACTTTTAAAAAGGCGATAAGAAATGAAACATAACAATATAAATTTTTATGTAAAATTTTTGAAGTTGGCCCCAAACTCATCCCCGACAAAATGTGATCCAAATAAAAAGATTGAGAAATACTTTATTTGAAATTGCTTTGTTGTCGTACCATATATGTATCTCTTTTAATGTAAGTTAGAAAAATATTACCTTCTTAAAAAAATCACTCAATGCAAAAAAACTAACTGAAAAAGATGCAAAAAGGCTAACCATTCACAATGCTATTCCACCAAAAATATACGGCCTACCAAAATTACATAAACATGATATACCACTAAGACCTGTTTCTTGTGTAAAATCGCCATTCTATCGTTTATCAAAATTCTTATCGGATTGCATTTCAAATGTTTCGCTAGATGTTATATCTTTGTATACAAATATACCAAAAAAACTTGTTCACATTATTTTATCAGAAAAATGGGAAAGTTTAAAGAAACATACATCATTATTAAAAAAACAACTTTATGGAGGGTGTTGACTTCGTTCTAAAAGAAATTACTTTCAGTATGAAAACACATTTTACAAACAACTCGATGGATGTGCTATGAGATCACCAATTTCATCTACCATTGCTCAGTTAGTAATGGAATATATAGAGGAAAGTTTTAGAAAAATTAAAATTTAATATAATATTTTTCAAACGGTTTGTCGATGATTGCATAGCAGCCGTACCATAAAATAAAATAAATGAAATTCTTCAAGAGTTTAACAGTTTCAACGAAAAAGTACAATTCACGTCCAAAGCAGAAAGTAATAATAAGATAAATGTTCTAGATATGACACTTATATGCAGAAAAAACAATTTTTTAACTGTATAATACACCAAACCAACTTGGTCGGGTAGATATCTGAACTGTTTCTCAAATCCCTCAAAAATCCCAAAAAAGTGAAAAATACACTAATAAATAATAATTTCAATGAAAAGACTATCACCAAAATAATTAATAAATGAACATACAAATTTTATAATAACCTAATAACAAGAAACATAGAACATAAACAGCAAAAATATGTAGCATTACCTTACACTAGTGAACTGGCAGAAAAACATAAAACACATTTTAAAAAAGCATGATATTATCGTATGTCACAGGTCTCATAATAAATTAACTGCACTATTTAATAATTTAAAAAGTAAAACTTCTCTCATGAATAAGTCAAATGTAGTATATTCGATCCCTTGCTCACACTGTCCCAAAAAATATATAGGCATGACAAGACATGCTAAAGAACAGATTGAATGGCCATAAACATACGAAAAATGCCTCAACAGCGTTAAACAAACAAACACAGGACGAAAAACATGCCTTCAATTATAATAGTACCATAATTAAAAACAAAGATATGAATTATCAAAAATTGCAGATAAAGGAAATGATAGAAATAAAAAAAAATAAATAAAAACACTGTTAACGACAGAACGGATATAAGAAATTTGAGCCACATTTACACCAGCCTAATTTAAAGAAAAATATTAAGTATTCGATCGTGTTAATAAACATCAAAAATTGAATATCTCCTTAAACATAAAATTAAATGTATGGGTTCTTTCGTTTTTTTTTGGTCCATTGTTAAAATATAAAAAATAAAACACACTCGTGTGTGTGTGTCTGCGTGCGTGCGTGTGCGCGGGTGTGTGTGCGTGTATGTTATATCGTAAGTTTTCACGGATGGTGGAATGAATGATCTAGTTATTCTGTGTTCCAATGAGTTCGTTCAAAAAATCGTTTTCACGATCTTTCGCCAAAATCTCATTTGGTATTTTCAAGTGTGGCTAGTCTCATTACTCACTTAGTTCTCAACTCTCACACAACACGTCAAATAATTGATTATTTACAGAAGGGAAACACGTCAAATAATTGATTATTTACAGAAGGGAAACATCGAATTAGTATCTAGCTGCTCAAATTCACCTTAATTATCACCAAACGACTTCCATGTTTTTGAGATACTAACATAAAAGTAAAAATATGTTTCGAGAATTGGTTTGAACGCACGTAAACGTGTATAAATCTTAAAGGCGAATATTTTGAAAAGCAATAAAATAATTTGTTACAATTTTTTGTGAAATTTTAAAATGTTACCCTCGTATAAGCGTTAATAGGCTGGAACTTAACAACGTTTGGTGGACTGGATTTGTCCTTAGACACACTTCTATCAAAGGCGTGGTAACGATCTCATTGCTAGAAATGAGCAATGACACCATGCCAAGAACTTACAATTTTGATAGACCTTACAGCATTCAATTTGACTGGAATGCGGACTCTGACCGAACAGTAAATCAGCCAGGAAACCTCATCTGGTACACGGATGGACACACCCAGACTTAATATAAATGAAGCACTGGGGCAGCATATCATAGAATTTCAGGCAGAAATTCACGCTATCTAAATCTGTCTTCGGGAGAATATGAGGAGTTATAGGGGAAGGACTATTCTCATTTTCTCCAACAGTAAGGCAACACTGATGGCTCTCGCGCCATTAGATGACGTCAAAGCAGGTCTGGGACTATCTTTAAAACCTTATAGCCCTGAAAAAACACAACAGGGTCATTCTTGTGTGGGTACCAAGGCATAAGGGCATCCCGGTAATGAAGAAGAGGACCAAATTGTTATACAAGGGTCTTCTACTACCAGAGACCAGACACAGTATTTGTAATTACAAAGGTTACTATTCGTGTGTGGTTATCCTGGCGGATAAATCACCAACACACCACTGGCACAATATTGCAGGCCCACATTCACAGTAGCTATTGCTGAGCAGACCATCTAACAAACTAAGCCCCGAAATTCTGCATCTAAGCGGACTAGAGATCAGACTGGTGATAGGACTTATAAGTGCCACTACAGCGTGAGAAAATTTCTACATACAATAGGCATCTTCAGTGAGGAACCATTATGTAAACTATGTTATGAAGAAGACTAGACGGCCTCACACATCACCTTCGAATGCGAAGCCTTAACTTAGTGGAAACATCTTCAAAGATGAATTAATCTGGAAGGCCTATACCCAGAGAATAAACTAGTGAGGCTCTCAAACCTGATCAAGGCAACCAACCTGTTCACATAGAATATATATATATATATATATATATATATATATATATATATATATATATATATATATATATATATATATATATAAAAATATAACAGGCAACACAATAAGTCTTTAGGCTACAGTATAAGGACTTCTTAACCCTGGCCTGATAACCTCGTATTAGGCGAGCGGTCAACCACTAAAAAGATGGATAAAAATACAACTTAACCGACCAAAAGAGGGCGCTGAAATGAAACCTTTGGCAATCAACTTATTTTATCATTGCCAACGAAAAACCTAAATAACATTTTTCTATCCGCGTGATCCTTAATTTTTATTAACAAAAAACTTGCAATATTACGAAGAAGTTGGGAAAACGCTTCGCAAAAAGTTTTTTAGGTTAATTCGACAAAAAGAAACACTTTTTATTTATTGACATTCTTTCGAGTTGTAAGCTATTAAAGGTCGAAAAATGACCAAAAACGGCCATTTCCAAAAATTCATATCTTCGCTTCTACCAAGTCTCTTCGACTATTCTACAACGCAAATGATCGCTGAGAGTTGTACTTTAAAGTAATATTTATTTATTATAGGATCCTTGTCATTTTCCTTGTGAATTTTGCAATCGAATTTTCATGGCATATTTCAATTTTTCGTAAGCGGTGATAATATAGAGGTGTAACATAATCGATCTGAAAACCATTTCAATTAACTTTCAACGAAATATATTTCTATAAAATACATTTTTTATTGAATATAGTAAAAATGGAACAGATTATTATTGAATATTGTAAATAATCTAATTATCAATATAACTTTCATCAGATATGTCTGAGGTCTCCTGAAATTTTTTCGTTTTTACCTTTTTCTGAACAAGTACAAAGTTTGGAATATTTAAAACTTTGAGATAAACACAAACAGATTTCTTCATCATTGCAAGATAATTTCGCACTGCATGAACAAATGAATTTTTGCAAAAGTTCCATTGCCGTATTCCCTCAAAATAATTTATATTTAATACATTATTTTCTAATTTCCAGCCATATGAAGTAGGGTCAAAAGATATTATTTTTGCAAATCTTGCTTGCTATTTAACTCGCATAATATGTTGCAATAACGCAGGTTCTGATGGAGGTAGTAGTTTTTTTGAAGAAGATAATTTTCCTCTATCCATATTGAATAATAGTCTATAATAAAGCAATTTCTGTAAAAAAAATTCAATATAACTTTATACCTTGAACGAAATATTGAAAAAATACAATATAAAAATGTATCGTGAATAATATCTTACCATAAAGTTACATGATGCAATGATGTTTAAATACAATAAATTTCACTGAAACTTTATAACTATTAATTGTGTTAATTAACATTTTCACTTTCACAGTTAATTGTGTAAAATTATAAGTAATCGATTTTTTTTTGCGGTGTTAATAAACGTAAAACGATTACAATTTAATTGACGCTCAATGTTGGTATTCAAAGGTTGCTCTATTATGTTATTTAACTTGTTTCAACAAGTTAAAACAATTGAAAGATGGAACTATAAAAAGCCCGTGAATTTAAATTTAGTTAAAATTGAATAATGCGCATGAAACACATAATACTATATATAATACCACACACGGAGATAAGTAAATAATTTAATATTTTGTATAATTAATTAATAAATTAATTTATGTATATAATTAACCTTATTGATATCAAATAAAAGTGAAGCCGAAAATAAGATATATAAAACTATTCATTTTTGAACGGGCAGACAAGTTAATAATATATATCATATAATAATTTATTTGGTTTTTTGACAACATCGAATATGACACCTCTATATTATCACCCCTTAAGAAAAATAGCAATATTTTGTGAAAACTCGATTGCAAAATTCACAAGGAAAATGAAAAGAAGCCTATATGAAATAAATATTACCTTAAAGTCCAACTCCCAACGATTATTTTTCGCTTAAGAATGGTCGAAAAGGCTTGGTAGAAGCAGTTATATGAATTTTTGAAAATGGCCGTTTTTGGTCATTTTTCAACCTTTAATAGCTTATAACTCGAAAAGGATGTATTTTTCGAAAAAATGTCCATGAATAAAAAGTGCGTAACGTTTTTTTCAGCTTTTTCATAATTTAGAAAGATTTTTGTTAATAATTAAGGACCACTCGGAGAGAAAAATATTATTTAGATTTTTTGTTAGCAATCATGAATTGGATCGATTGCAAAAGGTTTCATCCCAGAGCCCTTTTTTATTGGTTAAGTTGTACTTTTATTCATCTTTTTACTAGTTGGCCGCTCGCCTAATGAGTCTCCAAATGCTTTTAGTGCCCTCCTCCTCTAATTTCCTAACAACAAATTTGAAAAAGCTGAAAATATTAGACATATAGTAACGGCACTTAGTAAATACTCTTAATGAAAAGTGATACGGTTAAATTCTATTTATAAATTTAAGAAATACCAAAAAATTATATTTATGTTAAAACCTAATCCTAAAGTCAATATGAGCTCGGATAAAAATTCCATATTTTGTTATTTTGCAGGCACATTTACTTACCCCAACGAAAGATGGGCAATTAAATTGCAAAAAAGACTTGATTGGTTTTTACATCCATGTTTTTACGATTTATATAGGCGGTAAATGAGAACCAAAATCGAAATTCATATTTGGATTTAGTAACAAAAATGTATAAGAATAACCCCAGAAAAAAGCCCTAGATGGGAAAAAATCAAGTTATAGACAAGCGTTCAATAAACTGTAACGACGCTTGTTTCTTAGTATGTTTCCTTTAATTTTTTAAATAAAGCAAACTTATTAATTCTTCACGGTCAAGAAAAAGAAACAACTTTATTTTTTAGGAGAATGAAGTTTACTAAATTGGCCGAAGACGAGTTATGTAAATTATATACAATATAATAGAATTAAAAACTTTGATTGATATATTAAATCGCACCTGACATTCAAAACCCTCAGAAGTTATCAAAAATTTGTTCATAAATTTAACTTTTAATATATTTAGATTTCAATAAAAAGATTTTACATGCATTTTGATAATTACAGTTTTAAAATTATTTGATTCCATCAGTATTTACTGACTTTTATGTTTTGTTTTGGCCAAATATGTTAGACATCCAATACACAAAAATTATCAAAAATTTGAATTGTTCGATGGTAGGTTTTTGTTATTTGTCGACGATGTTACAAATAAAATGGCTAATTTATTTCTTAGTTTTTATTTTAACCGCTGATTACTTAGCCGCTAAGTTCGCATTAATGGTTTATTTTTAGACTATTTGTGAAATTTCTAAGCGTTTTTCTGAAAATAAAATATGTAATATTTTCTTCGTATCTGTGATTATGAAGTACCACGCTGTCAAGTCGTAGAGAGAAATGTTCCATCTGTATAAGCATATTTCAGAATTTCTGGAGAGTGCTATTCTGTATTCCACCAGGACTTAGACTTTTTCAATTGCGGAATCTCTATGTCTGAGATTTCTTTGGTACCAAGAAGTCTGAATTGTATCTCAGTCGGTAAGTAACCTTTCAATATTTTGTTGTTCCACAATGTGAAATTTATAAATTTTGACTTAATAGGCTATTGACAATGTACTTGAAAAAGGAACTAAAGGGTTAATGTGTTTTCATTGTTTCATACGTTTAGCTGATCTCTAAATATGACAAAACCACAAATTAAGGGGTGCATTTTTAGTTTAAGGTAGATTTGTCCACTTTTCAGTTTTTTGAGTTTTACTCGAAAAATATGGATTTTTCATAGGTATATGAAAGAAAAACAGTGTTTAAGATAAAAACAGAAAAGTTGTAGGTTATGCAATTTCCTTTCAAAATGGTGCCTGAAGTCCAAAAAAGTCATTTCTCAAAAAAATGTACCCCAAAAACAAAATCAAAAATAGGCAAGAAATGCAAAAATTTTTTCCTCACAACTTTCTCCAAGTGAAGTTAGGTATAGGTATTGCTTTATCTTGCTGACGTTGTGCTCATTAAAATTAGCTCCTGTAGAATTTTGTATGAAGAAAAATAACCGAGCTATGGAGTCTCAAACTTTGCTATTTTTTTCGATATAGCAAATTTTTGCTCTTTTTTCAAATTTCGTCACACAACTTTTTTGTAGGTGAATTTAGGTCTAAACATTGCCCCTTTAAAACAAAAACAGCAGGCCCGTGAAAATGGCTTCTCAATGTTTTCAACTTTTTAGGATTTTTATAATGTTTTACTTGCACGTTATATAATGTTTATATTTTTCTTTATTTAATGAAGACATTATTTTAGCATGATTAATGATAAAAATAATTATATTCTGAAAGAACTATTAATATGGGGTACCGAATGAAAAATAAAATTAATTATCAAATTATTTTATACCTTTATAAATTTATTTATTGTTATTTAAAAGCTGGATTCAGTTAAATTATTTTCAAAAATTTTGTCATTCATCAGTATTTTCGAGAATATTGCCCGCAGTAATGTCAGGTACATCAGCATTTTTATATTTTAAATCCATCCATTCTTTGCAGAACATGGAGCAATTGGTTCCCAACTTCCTGGTATTACAATGCCCTTAGCATCCTTTGGTGTATCTACAAGCTGTTCTCTCAAGCAAAGTTTGCGGTGCAGGAGGTTAATATGAAAAAATTGATATCAATCCATTTTTTGACCTTTTCCGACCCCAGTTGAGAGGATTTAAAATATTACCTTTCCTTTGTTACATTTGCCAGTATGTTCTTAAGCCCTGCTGTTCCAGTTGTTAGAGGCAACTGCGAGAAAGTAAATTTCGTACTTGCTGAATACTTCTGGAATAACTGATAGCGACGGTGCTTCGGTTTTCAATTTTCAAGCCGTATAATAAAGTTATGATGCATTCAGGTGCAGAACCAATCTCTTTGGGACTTGCATTTTCGCCCAAAAATACATCAAAATATAATTATTTAAAGATAAAAAAAATACATCTCCTGTTTTTGTACTCTCTATAACATATTGAAGTTTCATTCAAATCAGGTACCTTCCGAGTTAGTGAAAAGGTGCGCGGTTGGTGATTCACGATTCGCATAGTAATGAGAACAACTTTCTATAGGTATTTTTCTTCAAGTCAAATACAAGTGTATCATTGAGAAACAGAAATTTTCTCAAAAATTTTCAAATTCGCAAAGACAGGACATTATTATAAACCAGCTCAAGGTCACATTTGAAGACTGTCGAACTCATATAATCTAAAATAAGTTGACTACAGGCCATAACAACAGTCGCAGCTACGACTGTAACTTGTGTTTGCTAGGGAGTTGCTGTCATCACCTTTTATACATAGATAATCAGGTCCTACGGGTTGCTTATCATCTCAGTTTCCTAGAGCATCTCGAAACTGGAACGGCTTTTTCAGACATGAAAAGGCATGGTGGGGAGATGTCCATCACTCCTCATGCAAACAGATTACATGGCGCCATTTTTGAAACCCAACCTCTTGAGATACTTTTGCTAAGTAGAGAGGATTAGGAAGGGGAGCAAAATCTTCTGAGAAATGGATCCTAGTGGTTTACAGATGGATCTCGACAAGATGAAAGAGCTGGAGCTGGAGTGTTCTGCAGGAGCACGAAAGTCAGAAAGCGCTACTCTCTCCGACAACGTGCGATGATATTTACACGCTATTTTGCATTGAAGCTATCTGTGTGATAGGGATATAAACAGAAATAGTATATATATATATATATATATATATATATATATATATATATATATATATATATATATATATATACATATGCTCAGACAGTAAGGCTGCGATAATGGCATTGAAGTCATAACTTCGCGACTGGTGTCTGAGTGCAAGAAAGTACTAAACGGTCTGACAAGGAACGGCTGCACAATCAGACTCGTGTGGCTCCTGGGTCATTCGTATACAAGGGAACGAGGAAGAGAACCGTTTGTCAATGATGGGGTCTGCGATTGAATTATATAGACTTCAACTAAGTTTACCTGGCCCAATTGCAAAAGGTAATTAAAATTGTTACTGGAAAATAAGGGCGCAACGAAGCCTAGTCATCGATGATCAAGTATCACCAACTTTGTTCATTCATTCATTCATTCAATACAGGCACATAAATAAAGTATCCAGTCCGGTAGACTAGATCTTTCTACCCTTATGTAATTTAACGCGCTGAATCTAAACCCTGTATCTAAATGACGTCTTCAGGTCAGTAAATCTGCAAAATTATCAAAAACGCCAAAACTGGCCATTTTTTCGATTGAATGATAATTCTGGTATTTTAAAATACTGCTATCAGAGTCACTCCCTGCCTAGACACCCTAATCTTATGTATTCTTATTTACATGCGCTAAATCCAATTTGGAGTGAAGGGCAAAGTTAAAGTTTCCATCAATATATTCAAGAGAAGCAACTCAGGTACCAGGGGCATTGGGATATAAACATGACTGACTACTGTTGGGCATTAAACAGAGTATCATGTTTAAAAACGCTTTAAAAGGAACTACAATTCAATTCACAATTTCCTTGAAAATTTGAGGGTTCGCTATTATCCAAATAAATAAATAAGATTTTCTTAAATCCTTGCTATTGTAAGCCTTCTAGTTATGCAACATAGCACTTACAGTAAAGGTCTATGTTCCCCCGTTACAGATTTGGAGTACAAAACTTCGAAAATTGTTGCAAACAAATTAAAAATAGTTTCGATAGGTGAAAATCGCATTCTTTGTAACTTTAAATGCTTATAGAATATTTTAAAAATTCTTCAGATGGACTAAGAAAGGAGTTGTGCATCCATAAATCCATAAATTTCACACTTCTACTGGGTTTTTAAAAGGTCAAAAGATCGTGTTTTCGGGCGTTCATTACTCAGATTTGAATCTGGCAACGTATATCTCTTCTTGATAGTATACAAAAAAAGTTAACCTAATCGGGACAATTGAAGTTGTCAGAATTACCGTTCAATTCGAAAAATGGCCACTCTCAGCGTTTTTGGAGAACCCTGAACTTATGGGGCAATTTGCCCTCGGATCCGGGTTCAGCTTATTTGAGTACATAGAAGTAAGGGGGCCCAGACAAGAAGTTACTCCGATAAGACTAGTTTAGATTACAGAATTAACATTCAGTTTTAGAAATGGCTAGTTCTGATGCTTCTGGATCATTTTCGCGGATGTGTGGAAAACACTGATGCGCTAGGGACATCCTCTACTCAGTAAAACTATATAAACCTGGATTATATTTCTATAAAATTTGATCCATATATTCTTTCAGGTAAATTAGACATAAATTGCCATAAGATTAAAAAATCAATGAAAGCTGGCTATCTTTCTTCAGAATATTTCATTATTAAAACTGTTCATTCAAAATACACCACCATGTGCGCATAGACTCTAAGAAGAATAAATAATTTTATGAACTTACTTTTGGCAGAAATTACCCCAGGTAATCTTTCTGTTGACGGCGTTGTAGGTTTTGGTGATGGTTTAGTTTGTACTAACGCACAACACACGATAACTTGTGTACCTTCAAATCCACAGTGTTGAGGAAAAATTCTTTTTTGTAGATTATCCATTGCTTCTTGGCAATCTGTAAGTAGTCGACAAATACCAGGAGTGCCATTTCTTAGGGAACAGTTATCACCTGTAAATAAAACATATGAGTTGAAATTACTGAAAGCTTCAAAAATGAGGTACAATAAAATCTGGAACCTTCGGAATCCACATCGACTGTTTAAAAAATATTTTATTTTAAACTGAAATACTTGAGAGAAAGAAATCATCTTTCTACGGTATTATCGAAAATCAAATATATAGCAAACTTAATATTTCAAAAAATATATTTTAACACAACTAAAGCAATTTGTTTCTATATTTTCTTATTACTTACAGAATTGTGTTTCTTCATATATCTTTTTATAGATGGACGTTTTTTGCTTAATATTTGACCTAAGGCTTATTTTTGTTTATTTTTATACTTTCCAATCATTTTTTTTTCTGGTTTCTGGCCTTAGAGACTAGTGTTTTGGCCACGGAGTTCGGCAATGTTAGATCTGGAAATGTTTCAGCATCAAATCTTCTTGCTTTCGAAGAACTTGACAGCGCTTCACCATATATTAAACGCATATTGGCATAATGTGCGTAAGAATATTCGTCCATTTTTTAAAAAGGCGGTTTTGAGGAGTTGCATCAATAGTAATTCATTATGTAAGTATTAACAATAACAACCTGATTTTTACCTGTTTGTGTTTAGCATTAGCAACTTTTGAGTGTTTCGCATAAAACCGATTTGTCTCGAAAAAGGCCAATTTAAACGAAATAAATTAAGAGGAACTTTTTTGAAGAAAAATGACCAAATTATTTTAAGAAATTAGTTTTCAGCTCTGTAAAATGACACCTGTCAAAAATTAGGCCTAACGAGTGTGGTTGCAAGTCCGTTTCTGACTTCTCTGATGACCTAAAACACCTAGTGTAGTATGGTTTAATGAGTCTTTATGGCCTATAAAAAATGTTAAAATTTCATTAAATTATACAAGTCGGTTCAAAACTTAGAGCCGATAAGGTAAATCGCTGGGTACCCCCTTAGGGCTCTATATATTCATTAAGGGACACTTTAGGAATTTTTTTCTATGACAAAGTAGGGTAGTTTTGACCTCCCCTGTATGCTCTCTAGAATTTAGGAAGTATTTACCGGACATCCTGTATATTGGAAACTATTTAAACACGACAGAAAATTAGATTTAGGCATTTCTTACTGAAATCTTACTTAAATGCTATAGTATTATAGAGAATATTTCAACTAAACATTATTTTGTCTTTTTTCAATAAAAAAGAAGTTAAATAAACTATTTTATTTAAATCAGTATAAATGGAACCCAAGTCCTGCAATGCAAATGTCTCCTAATTTTCTTTTGGTCTGACTTTCCTCCTATTCTCTCGTACCTTTCACCATTGTATTATTTGCCATTCTTTTCAAATTCCTAACCATGGTAACCTTTTCTAGATTATCGTCTCTATATAATACATTTTTCTACGAATAGGTCATATAGCTTTGCGTCAGTTATTCTTTCATATTCCTCTTGTGTTTTAATCCTCCAAAAATTCTTCTGAGTGTTTTTCGTTATCATCTAAATATTTTTTCATGATATTTATTATTTACGATCCACGTTTCAGATGAGCGTTCATCAGCCACGGGATCGGCTCTGGGTTCCAGACTAAATAAAATTTTGAGTGAGTGTCTACAAAATGCAAGGCAAAAGTATTAGTCCAAGCCATACGTAAAAATTAGTGCTATTTTTGACATAAATTCCGAGATGGCTGAGACCTATCCAGGAGTGTTGGGAGCAATGTAAGAGCAAACCCTACTTAAAATGTAACAACAAAAAAATAGGTTAAGGCCAAGAGGGGGGGGAGGGTCAAAGTTGGCTAAAACAGTTTTTTTAAATCTACAAGGCAAGGAATGCATTTTGGAAAAAAAGGTCTCAAATAAAAGTTGTAGAGATTTTAAAAACCTGCAATTTGAGCTTCACGGCGATCATTTTCGTCAATTTGTTATTCCAAAAATGCCAAAATAACTTAAAATCGGCCATTTTCTTGCATATCAATTATTTATTGCAAAGTTAACTTTTTTTGCACTTTTTTGATTTTATAGAGAAGCCTTAGTCATTTTGAACAAAATAATATTTTGTAATAGTAAATCAGATATTTTGTTACTGATATATTGCCATTTGTTTATTCTAAGACGCAAAATATTGATTGATATAATTTTTTTTTGGATGAACATTTTGGCCTCCACAAAGACTCAATCTCTTCGTGAAGGCCTAAATTTTCATATCTTGCTAGGGGCAAATGAAAAAATTAATATTCAATCCCTTAAATATCGCTCTAATTTTTCAAGTTACTCTAGATAAAAAAAAAACACCGAAATTGGTCCATTCGTTACTGAAACAAGGTGAATTTTTCCGAGCGCTGCTAATTTGAAGCTGCAAGTTCAGTTTCCTCGCGCGCGAGACCTCTATTTATAAAAAAAAAACCTTTTTTAAAGCGATATTTAAGGGGTTGAAAATTAATTTTTTCATTTGCTTCTAATAAGATATGAAAATTTAGGCCTTCACGAAATTATTGATACTTTGTCAAGGTCAAAATGTTCACTCAAAAAAAAGTTATAGCAATCAACATTTTGCGTCTTGGGATAAACAATTAGCAATATCTCAACAACAAATTACCCGATTTACTATTATAAAATATTATTTTGTTCAAAAAGACGAGGGCTTCCCTTTAAGGGCAAAAAAGTGTAATAAAAGTTAATTTTGCAATAAATAATTGATATGAAAAAAATAACCGATTTCAAGGGTTTTTTGGCCTTTTTGCAATAACAAATTAACAAAAATGATCACATAAAAGCTCAAAATGTAGGTTTTTAAAATCTGTACAACTTTTATTTGAAATTTTTTTTTCAAAATGCGTTCCTTGGTTTGTAGATTCAAAAAACCTGTTTAAGTCAATTTAACCCCCCCTCCTGTCCCGACCTATTTTTTGCTGTTACATTTTATGTAGGGTTTGTTTTTACATTACCCCTAACACCCTGTGATAGGTCTCATTCACCTCGGAATTTACGTCACTATATTTACCTATGGCTTGGACTATATAGGAAGTCATACAATTTTCAGTCTTAAAAGAAATAACGCTCCAAATAATCGTAAAAGTATACCTTGTGTGATTAAGATGTGGAGATAAAAAATAAAAATTAATGAAATAAGGAGCTATCATTTTCGAATAAGCTTTAAGTTTGCTGCCATATACAATAACAATAGTAAAAACAAATGAGTGCCCAATTGCTTCACTAATATTTGGTAAAGTATTTAAATAAAATTCTTATTTTATATTTGCTTACTAAATTTATTTAAATACTTAATTTGATAATACAAATTATCAAACAGAGGTCAAGGAGTATTACAAAAATGACCAGCAATTATCATTGATGATGTAGCCCCTAAAATTAATGTTAAGCTTTGCATGAACAAAGTCAATGTAGGCTGATAAGTTTAGGTATTTTTCTTTGAAATGGCTGATTTTTTGAATAGCTATCATATTTTAATATCATATCAATTACTTACCCCTATATAATTGTCCATAAACACAAAATATATTAAAAAAAATCACTACAATCGATTTATTTACCAAATACATTTTGAACATGTGTTAACTAGACTTCGAGATTAACTTCATTCTGCAGCGTCTTGTGTTAAACTGCAGTTTCAGTAAACAGTTAATTGTTACATATAAAGATTATCAGACCGTAAAAAGATTATGTTTAATATATATATATATATATATATATATATATATATATATATATATATATATATATATATATATATATATATATTGGCTACAAAGAACCAATTGGTGAAGAGAGAAGGTAGCATAAACTGGATTTCAACCATATTTTAACGGCAATTAGTTTATAAAAATTTTAGTACGATTTTGTTAATAAGAAAACATATAAAGCAAATTTGATGAAATTCTTGCAGGCAAAATTTACAGGATCTCTATAGAGATCTGTACAAAATGCTAGTGTAAATTCCTGAAGCTAAAATATGAGGCTCTAGTCCAGTTTACCTTAATCCAAAAGTTGATAGTCTCCGAAGTACCCTGTTATAATGTTTTACGACTCTTTGTACATAATAATTGCTTGATTTGTGTTAAATTTGGTACTGTGGGGTTTTTTAGGATGAGATATCAAAATCTGGTTACAGTCTCGATATATACTGCAGAGGGCGCCACCATAACATTTTAATGCCTTACTATATTTCATTTTTAAGTAAAAATTTTTATTTTAACAAACAAAGTTATATAATAGATGTCACTTCGAGCAACCGTTTCTGAGATAATAGAATTTAAATGTTTTATTGCGCACTGAGACTCATTTTAATCGTAACTGGTAGTTTTACACACAAAAGGTTGGTCTAATAGAAAACTATCTGAAATATTAGACTGTGGTTGAAAGTTTTTAGCGCCACTCGTGATTGGAGCTTCCAATGGTGGATGTGCAAAATATTCATTTATTTATTTTCTGTTATGGTTGGCACTTTTAATATATTTATGAAATTATTTTAAAATGTGACATTTTTCAATAAAGATCAAAATATTGCACATTTTAGAATATTTTCATGAATATACTAAACGTAAAATAATGGATTTTAACAAAGTCACAAATAAAAGGGACACATTTATTGACTTTAGAACTAAGTCTAGAACATAATTTCAAATTCATAGTTAAATTACAGCTTATACTATTATATATTACATTTAAATTTACCAGTTTGCATCAATGCTATACGTTCTTTAGTAATATGATATAATTTGTATATTTTTACCTGAAAGTTAATTATTTGTCCTGTAATTTAAAGTTTGTAAACATTGAATTTGTTTTTTATTTCCAACTCTTCATTATCCTATAATTTATCAGTTTCTTTTTAACAGAGTTTGTAAAATGCTGTAGTTTATATATCACACTATTTGGTTTGAATTCGAAGGCAATAACTAAACGAAACATTTTATTTTTAATAAATTCCCATTTATTTACATTTTATTTCAGTGTTAAAAATGTGAGGTTATAGCCAGTAAGTAGTAGTTCAGATAGCATTGGTTGTAGATGTCTATTCGATTCGTTTGATACGAGCACGTCATATAGGTCTGATCATTTAAGGTTGAAAATACAGTATGGAATTTGTAACATTTTTCGAAGTTTGTTTTAATTCTGATTAGTAACTGGCTGTTTTGATCATAATTTTCTTCTTGATAATTTTTCATGGCTTGTCGATATTTAATTTATTGGGTGCTAATCTGTTTAAATTCAGAGCTAGGTAAGAATGCTCCAGGTTGAGAAGAACAAGTATCCCTAAAATTTGCCCTGTGAGGATGGTCCACACGACAAGAAAAATCTGAGCGTAGGCGTGTTAAGTCCTTTTAAGTTAAAAATGTATCGTCCGCACGGGTCATTTCATTCCGCACTCATAAGGGGTGTGGACCGTGTGGACTAACTTTTATCAGAATTCTTGGTTATATTTTAGCTAAAGTTTTTATGAAGTTTCTTAGATTTAATTCAAATATGTAGGTAAATATATAAATTTTGTCGTACCCATAACTGATTTATTTTTTCTTGAAATAATATCCCTTAACGGCTAGATTGTCTTACATTTGTCGGAATCTGTTACTAAAAATAATTTGCCCGAACTTATCTGACACGCTATAGCCATAGACGTAGAAGAAATTAAATAAAATACATTTTATTTAATCTAGACTGCGGACCCTTATGGAGAAAGTTGGCTCACGCTTAAAAAGAGATGGGGCGTTTTCGCGCAACGGACCTTTCTTTCTATAGGCGGAGCCAAGAGGCTGCGTAGACGTGATTCCCCTCTAAGAGGGGATAGAATCATTTCCGCCAAAAAGATTTGACAGTTGCCAGCTGTATTTTTTGGTTGTCAGTGATCGGGTAATGAGAAACGTATTAACTTTAAATTTTAGTTCTTTTGCGTTAATTTTCTGTAATAAAACTTGTTACTTAATGTAAAAATACTACAGGAAAAAGACAAATCATGCATTGGACCTCAATGCAAATCGAGGAAAGGCCAAGGAATTAAATTTTTTTCAAGTTGCCGTTACATGATACTTCAGGTATTCAGGTAAGTCCTCCACACGTTATTTCATATCTGCAAGAACAGGTTTTCCTAATATTATCTTGAAAAACATGTACATACGAGTATTTTATAAACTATTTTAAAACCCGCCTATCAATAATTTGTATTTGTTTTGGTCTAATCAAGGCTTGTAATTTAAGTCTTTTTTTCTTGTATAATAAAGTTAACTACTTATATAGTTATTTTTCATGTACGTTTTTTATAATTAGCATTTATTTTTAACAAAATGTGTGGCTAAAATTAGACTCTTTTTTTTAGGTGCAAAATTTGGTTTGCTCCAGACAAGGTTTACTTGAAAAAGACCCTAGAGATGTTTTTCAAATTTAGTATGTGATTTTGAGAATAAAAACAAAGTCATGAGTAATATTCCTACAATATGGTTTGCCAATGCTGTACCTATCATATTCCCAGGTTGTACAATTATCTCTTTTGTCTCAACTGATGGGTCATTTGAGGGAACACCTATCAGATTTTTGACATATACTGGTGAGTATGTATATAGGTCTTCTATTCATTAAATTTTGATTGCCATGATATTACTATTTTTCTTTTTGCGCAGGTTCTTTTTGTATGTAAAAAAAATTCTTGAAACAAATTACAGTAATTATTTGATATAGTGGAAACACTGAATTTTTCTGATCTTTTGCATACCCACATTGGGGTCATAGAACATGAATCTGAATTTTTTTTTGGCAGTTGCACATAGTTTATCTAAAAAAATATTTTCCCTTTCATATGTTTTTTGAACTATTCTTTAAATTTTTCCCCTCTTATTAAAACACATTTACATATTCTGAACTATAACACAGTTTATATAAAACTACATAACATTCTATTAACATATAGTTGAAAATACTAAAAATACAATTCAATATGCTCCCTAAGAGTATATAAAAAAATGTTAAAAATATTTCTGCTATTATGAAAGTATATTTTTTATCCAAATATAAAATTTATTCACCATATATCTTATTACAGTTAAGGAAAGTCCATATTGGAAACGTTCTGTTGATTCTGATCCACTATCAAGTATAAGGGAACTTTTTCTTTTATTATTAGATGATAAAGAAAATACAGGCGAGTAAATAATTGTAATAATGCTGCCAAAAAATTATTGCTGAAATATGTTAAGAAATTATTTTCCTGTCAAATTAAAATATAATTTCAGTTGAATTTGTACATACAAAAAATGCCTGTTATATTTCACTCAGCACAAATATTAGACTTGTTCGCACATAAATCATAATTAACAATAATAGTTGGTCGACAGATTGCCAACTGGTGTTAGACAATTTAATTGACAAGGACTGGTTTCTGATTGTTCTGTGATTGGAGAGAATATTTAAATTGATTTTTTTAAATAAATATGTTTATTTTAAAAAGTGATATGTTGCATATTTTAGGTGGAGCTCATACTGATGAAGTGTAAAAGCAAATAGGTTGGATTTTATTGCACAAATACCCCTTTATAATGAAGACTGACTTTCACCCAAAACCTCAAATGAAGTGTTAAAAAAAGATCCACAACAATTATAGGTGACATCATATGACTAAAAAAATGTTTCGCCCTGGCATTAACAACAATGCTGCATTTAAAGCATAACATCATAAATTGCTTCAGTGTATGAATTGGACAGATATTGTATGTTATGTATACATGAGATGGCCATCAAAGCAAACTAATATTATAATTATTATTATTTATTATTACAGCAAAAAAAATAAATTACATTATTACAGCAAAAAAAAAATTAAATTACATTATGCATTTATAATATAAGCAGAGATGAAATTATTGCTCTATATGATTTTGGCAATGAGAAAAAAAAATTGGACCTAAAACGCATTTGATATAATGGTTAGGGAGACAGACCACTGTCAACTTTTTTTTTTTGTAAATACACCCCTAAAAGCCAATGAAATCATTTTGATCTTAAAAGAATGTGTAAAAAAATTATATATTATAGGTCTAAATATACACGCCCTGTCAACAGACATGGAATTTTTTCCAGTTATCTTGAAATACATCCTAAAAATTATGAATTTGAAATTGCTGGTATTAAATAGGTCTATCCATTTGATCTAGTACATTTACAAAAGGCTACAAATAATATGGTTATTCATATATGTTAACTTATAAAATAACGCACATAAGTTGTAGGTCCTATTTTTTTTTTGTTTCACAAGAACTTTAAAAATAGTTTAGGTCTTAGGGTATCTTATTTACATAAATTCGCAGAACTTTGTTACCTTCATCTATATATATATATATATATATATATATATATATATATATATATATATATATATATATATATATATATATACATATACATATACATAAATTTTTAAAGTTAAGAAATGGTTGCGTATTGTATTTCATTATAAATTTTCTGTAATATACTGTACCTTTTGAGTTCATACTGTTATTTCATTAGTATATTAGTTTCAGTACTTGGACAGTACTGCAAAAAAAGGACAGACATAATAGAACTGAAAGTTAAAAACATTTATAATACTGTAGAAAGGGGTATTAATTTTTTAATCTACAAATTCTATATCCTTAAAGAAATTTTGTTTGAGATTTCTTATCATATAACATTCTTGATTCGCTATGGAATTTTGATCTGCAGTGGGCTGTACAGTAATGTTCTGAATAGACTGAATATAACACAAAAATTTATTTTAAAACAATATATAAGAATAATAGATTGTATTCAGTGAACTGTTATTTTCTGGTGATATTTGCAAAATAAGAACTTTATAGGTAATAATTGTAGCATTTATTCAATAAAACTCTTGCTAGAGTGAAAAATGACATACAGATCACAATAAGTCATAATAACATATTTCTCCCCACAAAAAAGAAAAAATAATTTTTGAATTATTAATAAGAAAACTTCTTGACAACTACAACTGTTTTAACATTATATCAAAAAAACTAAAATTAAGTCTTCTAGATTCTGTCTGTTCCCCTCAGAGAAGCTACTATTTTAATTTCAACTGCACCTCCTGGCAACAAAATCCTATAATAAAAATGAAAATTAGTTTCATACATTTGATAAAAGATCTTTTTCAATATAAACTTGAATCATAAGTTTAAGAGCTAATTGTTAAAATTGAGGTCAAAATATGTTTTTTAAACCAAACATGATTTTTGATGAATATAATTTACTAGTATTTTTAAAACAGTGTTACATTTTATTGTTCTATTTGAAAAACCACTATTACATATTTCCTTGTATGATATTTAACCCGGATATTTATTTATATAAGATTTATACAGGTTGTTATCTTTTTAAAAAAATGTTACAGATCATGGAATTAGTAATGAAAACTTTTATTCTGAGCTTTATACTTGGTTACGTACGATAGGATCAAGGGAAACTGTTTAATCAATTAACTATAACTCAAAAGGAACTTTGAAGCTTTTAACAGCATAAAAAATAAGAAAACACTAGTTCCAGATGGAATATTAAGATTCTTTTTAAAGGGATGCAGAGACTTTCTGCAATTCTGAAGAGCGACTATATATAATAGGGTCAATGATATGTCTGTATCAACCTGTGATGGTATTTGAAATAAATAATAAACATATTATTACCTTTCTTTATCAGCATCATCTTTAGGGGAACCACTATCTTGTTTTAGTATAGATATTTCCGAATATGTATAATTCATGCTCACAGGCCTTCAATAAAAAAATTTATTTATTTGTTAAAAACAGTAACATCAACATTTAGAGTGTTTTTTTTTCTATGGGCAAGACAAATATGATTATTGGAAGAAAATTAATATTATTTAGTAACTATACAAAAAATACTGAAAATGCGTAGAAGTTAAATTTTATTAAATTTCTAATTTCAGGAATATTATTTATTATAACCTTATTTTTAAAAGGTAAACCAATAAATTCTTACTCTTTGGTGGCAAAATAATCTCTCGAGGTACAAGGAATATGTGTAGGTCTGAAAATATATTCATTTTACAAATTGAACCATCAGGTGATGACAAAATCATCTCTCGAAATACCAGGAATTTTTGCAGGTCTGAAAATATATACATTTTATAAATTGTACCATCAGGAAAAAAGTTTGATAAAATATCAAGTAGTGCAAGGTGTTATTTTTTTTTAAATGTTACTACATTATTGTTTTAAATAAGTTAGAAAAAACAAATAAATGGTTAAAAGCAAATATATTTAAAGTGATATACCGAAGACACATTTTTTCATGCTATTAGATCAATAAATTATTGCAACTTGAGCTTGTGAGTTTTACTTATGCTCTTCTGACATAAATGCCTATACACAGTAGCTAGGAAGTGCTCTTTAGTTATTTATTTGGATAGTATTCACTAATCTACATGATATAATTTCTTGAACTCGAAAAGTGCTACCTTAAAGTTTCAATTTTACAAAACCACGCTCTTGAAATAGATACTGACTTGAGACAGAAAGAAACATATATAAATACTTATAAGTTGTTTTTGTATATAACAATTAAAAGAAGAAAATCAAAACTTACAGTTCAGCTTGAACTCCTCTTTGTAATAACAAAGATTTTCTATGTTTTACATTGAGCCCAAGGTTAAGGCTAGAAATAGCTCCACGTTTTAATGACATCCTTCCTCTTAGTGTTACAGTGTATTAGTTTTAATCCAAAGGGCATGACATATGCAATTAAAATAAAAAGATTTCTTTGCCTCAGGATATGACCAGCAAGTGTTTATTCAGACACGATATCTATTCTTTGTTAACCTATAAGAGACAAGAAAATAATCAGCCCAAGAAGTTTTTAGTTAATTACATTCAAAATATCACAAAAATGAGAAAGGCCTGCAATGTTGAAATTATATCTGACTTTTTACGATTGTTGCCCAAAATGTATAACTGGATTTTGTTTTATAATATAGAGAAACTTTATAAATCATGCAATCCATTTTTTTCAATCATAATATCTAAAATATTACACACTTGATTACTTGATAGTATAATGTTATTTTGTCTTTAATTTATTTAAATTAAAGGAAGAGCTACTATAAATCTAGACATGTTAAAAAAAATTAGATTACTAAAATAGTATGAGAGACAATTAAGATAATGCAATAGAGAATTATGAAAAAAAAATTTTAAAGGTAAAAATGATAATTACAACACCAGGCAACTTATATAATTTTATTGTGAAATACCTGGGCTAAATTCTTTACTGATAAGTCATTACATCTACGACAAATAAAAAATAAAGACTAATTATGAAGTACATAGGTAATAGCATGCAAAAACTAGAATATGTATCACCTAATAGTTTTTGTCAGCTCGGTTCTATTAACATGACTGTTAATAATGCTTATTGAGCATTTTAACCCTCACGACCACTATTAAAATCATCCAGTCAGAACTAGACTAACATTTAAATGTTCTATATTAAAATAACTTATTGTATGTAAAAATTTATATTTTAATTGGAAACTTAAAACTGTCAACTCTTCTTTCCAACAATAGATTAACTTTTGAATCCTTTAATAAGCAACTACTTAAAATTATTACTGCAGTCTTTATAAGTTCTGTTATGATAAAAATACTGCCGAAATATTTTTACAGCAAAACTTTTTTCTAAAATATATGCCACAAAATATGAACGCCGCGTGTTTAAAAAACTTCAAAACAAATATGTTTGCCATGAATACTTCAAAAATAAAATTAAATAATAAGTACTTACCTAAACGTAAGTAAAGTATCCCATTAATATCCAACAGGTTTTTCACTATGTTAAACACAAACAAATAATAAATTACTCAATAAACTTTCAAACTAAAACGAACCACGGCGGCACAATTTTGACAATCCATAATACAGCTGTTTTGTCGCCGTCAATTTATTTCAACCAGATTCAAGGAATTTTAAAATGGGTGCATTTTGGCGATGAAGTAATGACGTCACATTAAAATTGTTTGCACATATTTTGAAACAATTATAGACATGCTTTCAAATAAGTGAGCATGCGCACTTCGTCATTCTAGTATTCGCGCGTTCGGAAATAGTAATGTCATTTCAAAAGTTTTTCAAAAAAAATCTACGACATGTTTTAAACCAGGTTCCCCACGAGAAAATACCTCATGATTCAACAAATAGGCAGAATGCTTCTAATTGGTCCATTTAATTTTACTTTTTGGTAGGGATTCATCATGGCGCTCAGGCGTGAGGGGAATCGTACTTAGCTCCGCCCATAGAAAGAAAATTCCGTTGCGCGAAAACGCTCCATCTCTTTTTAAGCGTGAGCCAACTTTTTTGTACAGGATCCACAGTCTAGATTAAATAAAATGTAATTTTATTTAATTTCTTCTACGTCTATGGCTATAGCAGATATCTTTTCAAATGCACCGATTAATTCAAAGTTGGTTAGAAAACGGCGACCTTTTAGATATTAATACGAGAGAAAAATGCAGAATCACATGACAACAAGACTAGACTATAGAAAAGATGATAATTTGATTTTTGTTTTCGTTAAATAATCTATAGTTCTCCGAGGTCATTGTTCTAGCAGGTTATCTTGGTGAAGAAACCTAGTATTAAATATTTAATTAAGGCATAGTTTTCACTTCCTAGAAATGCAATTCAAGACGTAAAAAAATATGTGTTGGATGTATATTAAAACATAACGCAGAATGAAATAAGCTAAATGCAAATTTCGTTAGATAATATCATAGATTTAGGAAATACTAAATTGCGTGTTCCTAATACCGGCCGTTCTCCAGTGCGAGAGAGGAAGAAAAGTGAAAGCAGTAATCTCCTCTCTTTTTAATTCGCAGCACATAGAATCCGTAACCCCAAATGTGAATAATACTGTATATATACTTTATGCTTTGCCCATTAGAAAGAGGGGACATTACAGCGTTCACTCTTCTTCTTCCTCACATTGTGGGAAAAGTCGGCATTTGGGACGCGCAAAGTATTTAATAAATGTATGGACGAGATAACCAATTTTAGGACATAAAAGCCAAACATAACCTTAAATAAATATTTACAGAAACAATCGTAAGGTTTCACAGGTTCAAAAGATGATACGTGAATAATTACTATTATGCTTTTGTGTTTATTTAATGTTAGGCCTAAATTTGGTTACCTAATCTAAGATTTGTATTTAGCTACCATAAATTATTCGTATGAATTTTCATAAAAATGTTTCCTATAGTAATTGGATGCACCCCAAAATCACATTTATAGATTTTGAAGTAAGATGTTTAAACATTTTGAAAGCTTTAATTTAGAATTTTGAAAATATGCACAGGAAGGTCTAGTCCGGGTCTTAGGGGGGGGGGGAGGGTTGAGTTGACAATGCATTTTCAAGTCCAATAGGTAACTTGATTTGAGGGGATGCTACATAGTACTAGATTTAAGAATAAAAGTTGAAAATAAAGAGTTGACAACCGTTAGTTAAAGACATGACTTAAACAAATTAGTTACAAAAGAGAAGTTCTGAATGATAGTTGATAGTTAAAAGAGTTAGTTCAATAAGTACATAGGCAGTGTAAGCAGTTTCATGGTATGGTGAAAAATGTTTTAAATACGGTTTTAACTACAATTCCTATAAATAAATTCTCAATGTGTTTCGTAGTCTAAGCACAGTGAGCGAGGGATTTTAAGATGGTTTAAACCAAACGTTTAGATCGCTCTACGTAGCCGCGACGTATGGGTCAAGAAAATGCGGAGTATAAACCATAGTAACTTAAAGTGAGCGTTTTGTCAGATTTAATTTTGTTAAAGATACAGTAGAAGAATATTTAAGGTTGCTCCCTAATTAATTTGAAAAAAAGCCATAAGTGTTTAAAAGGTAAGAAAACCAATGTAAAAAAAGTTCAAAGCAGTTCAACTTTTTAATCTGCAGCTGATCTAGCCTTAGCAAAGTGTGAACAGTATATGAAAAAAGAGATATATTGGGAGCTAGCCGCTACACTTACATGTGAATATGACATCAACAATCAAAGTTAAATCATTCTCTTCCTTCATATCAGAGTCACAACAGATTTGAGATATATTTTCAAATTCCTTGACTAGATCACATTTATTATTTACTTTTTTTTTTAATTTACAATTATCATTAAATAAAATTTTGTTTCAAAACAATTCAAAAGATAAAGGTCTTTCTCTCGTAATTTCAATTATTTTTAGTAAATTTGCTATACTTTCTTTTTACTCGAGATATTTTTTGTGAGGCATTTTGAGTTGGCTGAGCCTTTTTAAATCCAGTAATTTATTATTCTATATTTTCTTCAATAAACTTTTAGATTTCTTAATAAACCTTTCAGTAAAAACTCTTTTATTGAGCTCACGGCCATCCAAAGAAAGTTTAAAAAAGTTTGGATATTTCGTCTGTCATATAAAGGATGTTTTTTATAGAGGTATAGAACTTTTAAATGGAATAAAACAAAGATGAATTTTTTAAATTGACATGAAATTTACTTTATTCGAAAGATAACCTTCTGACATTATAATTTAAATATGACTTCTGGCATATGACCGCCACGGCTGGCTCGGACGTAGTCTAATCTGGAGGTCCAATTTTCGATGACTTTTTCCAACATTTGTGGCCGTATATCGGCAATAACGCGGCGAATGTTGTCCTCCAAGTGATCAATTGTTTCGGGCTTATCGGCGTAGACTAGCGACTTCACATATCCCCACAGAAAATAGTCTAGTGGCGTTAAGTCGCACGATCTTGGAGGCCAATTCACGGGTCCGAAACGTAAAACTATGCGGTTACCAAACGTTTCCTTCAATAAATCAATTATGGCACGAGCTGCGTGACATGTTGCGTCGTCTTGTTGAAACTACAGCTCCTGCACATCATGGTTGTTCAATTGATGAACGAAAAAGTCAGTAATCATGGCTCTATAGCGGTCACCATTGACTGTAACGTTCTGACCAGCATCGTTTTTAAAGAAGTACGAACCAATGATTCCACCAGCCCATAAAGCACACCAAACAGCCAGTTTTTCTGGATGTAACGGTGTCTCAACATACACTTGAGGATTATCATCACTCCCAATACGGCAGTTTTGTTTATTGACGTATCCATTCAAACAAAAGTGAGCTTCATCGCTAAACAAAATTCGCTTATGAAAATTGGGATCAATGGTAATCTTGTTTTGGGACCATTCACCGAATTTACGCCTTGCTAGGTGATCGTGTGGCTTCAATTCTTGCACGAGTTGGATTTTGTAAGCACACAAACCAAGATCTTTCCGCAAAATCTTCCATAAAGTGAATGGACACATATCCAATTCCTGTGCACGATGGCGGATAGACTGATTCGGGTCTTCCTCTATGCTACGCTCTGCAGCAGCAATGACTTCTTCTGTACGCACTGTACGACGTATCTGTGGATGCGTATTATCATTTAGAGTAAACGTGGTGCGAAAACGTTCCATAGTTAATCGAATTAATTGCTCTGATGGACGATTATGTTGACCGTAAAATGGACGTAGTGCGCGATACGTATTTTGAACAGAACCATGATTTTCAAAATAAATTTGCACAATTTGGAAGCGTTGTTCAGGCGTCAGTTCATTCATGTTGAAATGCCAAACCAAACTAAACATAAATCGCTTGACAGCTGACAAAATGGCCGCCAGTTAAAAAAGTGTTGCCAACTTAAAGTTCTATACCTGTATAAAAAACACCCTTTAGTATTGTTTGTAAGGCATATTGAGTTGGCTGAGACGTTTTGAGATCGAGTAATTTACTATTCGGTTTTTTCTTTATTAAACTTTTAGACTTCTTAATAAATCTTTCAGTATAAAATTTTTTATAAAGCTCACAGCTTTTCGAAAAAGTGCTTCGATATTCGGATTGTCATATAATAGTCAAAAAGTTCATTCGATTTTAATTTGTTTAATCTCTCACATTAGTTAAAGTAGGTGTTCGTTAAATTTTCACCTTTAATATATATTCATCGAAAACTGAAGAACAATGATTTCCTATTCATCAAACGAACATCAATAAAAAAAAAATTTTTTTTCTCGTTTATTTATTTGATAAAGCAGATCGACCTGGGCGGAACAAGAACCATATTAGTGGAGGAAATTTTATCTGTATTTTGTTTTATTTTGTTTATTACCAATCCACAACAAAATTTATATTTTAGTGGAGTAGTCTCTGACAATTTATCAGCGCATTTCGGATTCTTGGATGATGGATTTGGAGGTTGAATTCACTTGTTGTAAACAGAAAAAATTCAACAGTTACTTTTGTGTAATATGTCAGGGCGTTTATCACCCAAGTTGTGTTGCTAGAAAAGCTGGATTTACTATCGTTGAAGGCTATAAAATATTATGTTCTAGACACTGTTCAAAAAAGTTTAACGATGATGCGAATGAAGCACAACAATTGGATGAAACCAACAATGACCAGTCTAGAGAACGATCTGGAGAGTCGTCAGTAGAATGTCGTAACCTAAAGAGAGAAATAACGGATCTTAAAACCAAGCTTGTTCATTGTGAGGACCGGTTTGAACAGCAAACCAGCCAACTTAGACACATGCAATTCGAAATTGAAGAAAAATCCAAGGCATTGGACGAACTTAAATCCAGAACCGCGAGTGACGAGCAAGAAACTCTGTCAATTCAACTATCCCAAGCCAGGGAACAGCAAGCAGAAGGTGAAAGAAAACTTCAAGAATTTAAATCCGAACTTGTTAGCACCAGAGATAATTTAAAAGAGATTGATTCCTTAAATAAACAACTTTTAATATCTATACAAACCTTAACACTACAAAACAAGCTTCATTTGGAGGAAATAGAAAAACTAAAAAATGAATTATGTAGGAATACCAACGTACCGGCGGAATCAAGTAAACAAACTGTATCTATGAACTCTTCAAGAACAAACTCAGTTAAACATCAGATATTGTTGTTTGGTAATAAATCATGCGTCAGTGGGATCGGAAGATTAATTAAATCCTTTCTGGGAGACAGATATGATATAAACAGCCAATATACTGGCTTGTCAACATCAGCGGAATCTCTTATCGAGTCGTTTGCTTCGTTAAGCCGGAGGTTCTCCAAAAATGATTATGTCATATTTTTTACTGGTATGGAAAATGCACGAAATGGAACGACTATCGACAAAGACAGTTGGAACATACTCACTGATATAGCCCAAAGAACAAACTTAATAATTGTCACTCCATCGTATTGTGCAAATCGGAAGGTGCTGAATGATTTTGTGTATAATTTTAACCTGGATATTAAGATGCGTATTCAGCGGAACAAGATTGAATGCATCTATATTTGCTCCGACAGCTTTATGTCAACATTTGAAAGAGATTGGTATGGAACAACGAATTTTGAGGTTAAACGTAGAATTTCCAAGTTTATATGTGCAGAGCTGATTGGTGGCAGGAATGTTAGCGGAAATTTTCCGCGAGGTGTCCTTTGGCCACATCTTCAATAGCCATAGCTCATCCAAATTTCAGCGAGGCCTCTGCAATTGATCGTACACCGCATAAAACACTTATCTCTCTATATTATCAGAATGTTCGCGGATTAAGGACTAAGTCTGTACATTTCCAACAAGAAGTAATAAACAACAATCACGACATTATCGTTTTAACCGAGACATGGTTGAATGAGGGAATTGCTAGTCAGGAACTATTTCCACCAAATTACGAAGTTTACAGGAAGGACAGAGATCCTGATCAGTCCAACAAATCCAGAGGTGGAGGAGCCTTGATAGCCGTGGAGTGTTCCCTAGAGTCTTCAGTATGTGTTGTGCCAGACTGTGGTGTTGACCAGGTGTGGGTGAGTGTCCGGATTGGTGGCTTCCGGAGCGTTTTAGGCGCAGTTTATGTTCCGCCATCATCTAATAAGTCAGTTTATGAGGAGTGTATGAACTCTATCAATTATATATTTGATCATTTTCCGACATCCAAGGTTTTATTGCTGGGTGACTTTAATTTGCCTAACTACACGAACTCGTTTGTACAGATCGATTCCCGCAATACTCTCGGTAGCGACCAGCATTCAATTCTAAATTTATGTAATACCGATCTAAATACAGACATTGTGTTTACTTCCAACAATGAAAGTGAACAAATCCTCTATGACTGTGTTTGCTTTTATGACCTTACTCAGCATAACAATATTTGCAACACCGGCAATGTAATATTGGATTTGATTTTTTCTAATTATTGTGAAATAATGATCTCTAATTGTAATTCACCTTTAACTAATGCAGATAGACACCACCCTCCTCTACTAATTGATTTCTGTGTTGATTTTGTACACGACATAGCATCGGAGTCGCAATTTATTAGCTACAATTTTCATAAGGCTGACTATAATCAATTAAATAACCATTTTGAGCTCACTGACTGGAGCTTTTTGAGTTATGGTGACATTGACGGCGCTATAGAAATGTTTTACACAATTCTTTATGTTGCAATTGATATGTATGTCCCAAAAACTAACAGACTCAATCTTAAATACCCTAGTTATTTTACAAAAGCCACTATTCAGCTCATAAAGGAGAAAAATAGAGCTTACTCGAAATTTCGTCATACACGTCAACTAACTGACGAGACTGCGTGGAAAGCATTAAGATCCCAATCCAAAGCTTCAATCAAAAAGGACTATGACACTTTCATCCACTCAACCCAAAATAATAGCCTGAAGAACACCAAAGCTTTCTGGTCTTATATCAAAAGTCAACGAAACGCGGCTATGCATCCTTCACATATGAAGTTTAATAACTCACAACTCACTGACCCACATTTAATTGCGAATTTATTCGCCGACTTCTTTCAGTCAGTCTTTACTCCAATAAGTTTAACCCTCTCAAAGCCTATACATATTCGTTCAATGAATAATATAAATCTACAGAACATAGATATTAATAGCTCTATTGTATTTGAGAAGCTTATTGAACTTGATGAAACCAAGGGTGCTGGACCAGACGATATTCCACCAATCTTCATAAAAAACTGCAGTCCAACTTTGACTTTTCCACTTAGTTATATTTATCAACGTTCCCTAAATCAAGGTTTATTCCCTAACATATGGAAGTCCGCTTATGTCACCGTGATTCACAAGAGTGGAGATAGAGCTGACGTGAGCAATTACCGTCCGATATCTGGTCTAGACTGTATGGCAAAAGTCCTTGAATCTATAGTTGTCGACAAACTCATTTTTAATCTAAAAAATATTCTCTCTGATCGTCAACATGGATTTTTACCTCATCGCTCCTGTGAAACAAATTTATGTGTCTATTCCCAATATCTATCATCCGCTATTGATTTGGGTGGTCAAGTCGACTGCGTATACCTCGATTTTAAAAAAGCCTTCGACCGAGTCGACCACAGTATTCTCATCGGTAAATTAAAATCATACGGTGTGGGTGGTCCTTTATTGGCATGGTTATCGAGTTACCTTCATAACCGTACACAAGTAGTTAGAATAAGCGGTGCTCTCTCCGATGAAATTAGGGTGACTTCGGGAGTGCCTCAAGGTTCACACCTGGGTCCGATTCTGTTCCTTGTTTTCATCAACGACCTCACGGATGTGTTTGGATGTTGTCAGTTTCTTCTCTATGCAGATGACCTAAAAATTTTCCGAAGAGTTATAAGTGTTAACGATTGCTTAATTTTGCAATCTGAACTTCGTAAAATAAATGACTGGTGTACTGAAAACCGGATGGAGTTAAACATTTCTAAATGTAAAATCATTTCGTTCTCAAGGAAGAAAGTGCCAATATCTCATACTTACTTTATATCAGACACTCCAGTCCCTCGAGTACAGTTAATTAATGATTTAGGTGTGATTTTTGATTCAGAACTGAGATTTAAAGATCACATCAATTATGTTTTATCAAAATCCTTTAAAATGGCTGGATTCATAATGAGACGCTGCTGGGAATTTTCCAACACCGAAGTCCTAAAGTCCCTATATTATTCTCTTGTCCGAAGTCATTTGGAATATTGCTGCGTAGTCTGGTCACCATATCAGGGAACTTACATAAAGCGTTTGGAGCGGGTTCAGTCGAAATTTGCAAGTTTCTTATTGTATAGACTAAAAATTGATAAGAGTCTTTTACCATACCAGCAGCGATTATCAATTCTGAGCATGACCAGTCTAGAAAAACGCCGAATTTTCTTGAGTATACTCTTTGGATTTAAGATAATTGCGAATATTATAGACTGTTCTGATCTCTTGGCGCTTATTAATTATCGGGTTCCTTCACGAAGCACTCGTCTCACCGAGGGGTTTTCGGTTAACAGGAGCAGAACAGATGTTGGCAGATATAGTGTTATGAATCGAATCATGCGTTATTTTAACATTTATGTCCCCTTTGACACCGAATTCAACGGTACAGTGATGACGTTTAAACGGAAACTAAATTTACTCATATCTGACAATGTCTGACATTCAGAGATACCGTGATGATTGCGACTCTGATGTTTCCTGTGTTGTTGAGTTGTATGTTTGTGATTGAGTATATATACATATATTTTTTTTTTAACTGTTATTGTATTTTTTTAAACTAGTTTAAATTTTCAATGTATTATTGTATTTTAATTTTTATTTTAATCTGTAACTAGCTTTGACAACAGTGTACTATTTGGATTTAGATCTGTAATGTACCGTACTGTAAATAAATAAATAAATAATAGACAGTTTTTTTCAGATATTGGAATGCTGTATATACGTATAATACAATGCGACACGAGTAAAATATTTTTTTTGAGTACGCTTCGGTCGAAACCGACTCATAAGTTCGTACAAGGAAAGGTCTCGCGCCATGCGACCTATATACTCTACGTGAGCTGTTGGCTTCTGAAGTCGCGCACTACATATCAATGACTAATAGCAATAATTTAAGGATCATAGGGATTAGTTTTACTTTTAAAAAACTGAGGACAACAGGGTACCTATTCTCGTTGTTGAGAGAACGATCATCTTGATGGAAAGTGGGCGTGGTTCTCACGAAGTACGAAAACTTATTCAGAATACGGTTTCTTACTTTTTCGTGAGAACCACGCCCACTTTCCATCAAGATGATCGTTCTCTCGAGAACGAGAAAAGTTACCCAGAATACGGTTTCATACTTTTTCGTGAGAACCACGCCCACTTTCCATCAAGTGATCGTTCTCTCAAGAACGAGAATAGGAACCCTGGAAGTATCAACTACTGTAAGGTGTAGATATATAATTCAATAAAAGATTTTGCGTCGCTATGAAGAGACGTTTTTCCGATAAAACCGGCCGTAGCCTGTAACATTTTAAGCTTGATATCCTGAAAAAATCGAATCAACACCTCAAAGTATATTGAGAAACAGTCAGTGGTTACTTCAAGTGGCCAGCCGGACCTTAAATCATTCCCTAGATCAAAATTGTCACGTTGAAACTGGGAAAACCATCTTTCTATTATGCAGTTTCCCCAATATTTGTGATATTTATTCGAAACACTGTTGTTGTGTGAAGCCATGCTTAATATTACATAGGGGAGAAATCTCCCGTATATGAAAAAAACATGTGAAGGGAATACTACGAGCAAAGATTATTATAGCTATAGCGTTAGCTATAATAATCTTTGATATAAGTTCATATAAACTTTTTTCGTATAGGACTCCTCTTCGGAGATATGGGATCAAGCTACAATGGAATCAATCTTTTTACATATAATTATTGAACTACCATGTATATTTCAATTTTTTTAATATTATGTGTACCAGGTAAGACCCTTCAAATTACTATCCAAGAAAGTGTTGTTAGTTACTCACAGCTGCAGGGACGGGCTAGCTGTGAGACTCATGAACTCATTTTACGCCCTATATGAATTTTGGACAATGTTTTTTACATACCTTTAACTATTGACTAAAAATTAAGTACTCTTCATTCATGTCTTTAATCGTAACGGTTTTTGAAAAAACCTCATTTTATTTACATCATGTGTTTGGCGTATTTCGATAAAAAGATACATCATTGTTCCTATCAAATGTTCAAACTTCAACCTTATGATAAAAAAAATTCGATCCAATATTAGAGTTTACCTCTTTAGTTAAAAACGTCTAATTATGTAAATAGTAGTTCAACCTAGGTTCGCAAAAAATGTGCGTTTTATTTTATCGGCACCAAAAGCAAAGCATTGTTGTTGTAAACGTTGCTAGGTACAAAAGAAATAAATATCCTGCATTTTAGAACTTGTCAACTTTCAAATCGCTGATACATTGATTATTTAGTTGGATATTAATTTACTGATTTTTGGATTTCGTGGTGAATTAATTGGAAATATGGAATACACGTTTATTGAGGATGCAGATAGACATTTGATGTATAGTATTGCATCTTGCAATGCTGTCTAAGGGACAATGGTAGGTGATTCAATTCATTTAGGTAATTTATGAGATTTCTGATGCTGACAGAGTACGCCGCAATTAAAGGAAAATATTTTAAATAATGTAGATGCCACTCCTTCAACAAGCACTTGAAAATTATCAGTGCGGTTTAATACGTCGAAAACAATGTTACATAAAGTTCTTCAAGAACAGCTGTTATATCCATTTCATTTGAAAAAAGTTCATGAACTGATTTCTGAAGATTTTCCCTATAGAATGAAGTTTGCAAACTGGCTATTGGATCACCAACGCAATAATGTAAACTTCATTAGCACTACTCTCTTCACGGATTAAGCAGGGTTTACCAAAAATGATATCATAAATTTACACAACTTACATGTACGGGCTGATGAAAATACTAATGCAACTATTGTTTCGCATCATCAATTTCAGTTCCAATCATTAATGTCTGGGCAGGAATCATTGGCAATTTTTTGATTGGACCATTCGTATTGCCGGCACGACTGAATAGAGAAGTTTATTTGGAATTCCTCCAGAACGCTTTCTACGATTTAGTAGAGCACTTACCACTTGAAACCCGCCGAAACATGTACTACATGCACGATGGGGCACCACCTCATTTCAGCGTTGCTGTGCGGGAGCACCTGAATAACCTCTATCCAAACTATTGGATCGGTAGAGAAGGACCTATTGCCTGGCCTCCTTGATCTCCCGCCCTAATGTCGTTGGATTTTTACCTGTAGGGACACCTGAAAACCTTGGTGTATTCTACTCCGGTCGATAGTAGGGAGGAACAACTATGGAGAATCACGTTTCATTGTAATCAAATAAGGAGCAACGCTGAGTTAATGTGGCGGGTACAGCAGTCCTCAATTCGTCGTATCCGCGAGGGTATCAAACTTCACGGAACCCATGTTGAGCCCTCTTACGAAGTTTTTAACTAAGCAGTTAGTTTTTAACTGAGCAGTTAGTCGATAGTTAAAGGTATGTAAAAAACGTCGAAAGTAAGGCGCGTAAAAAAATGAGGTTTTGCGTGTCATAGCTAGTCCGTCCCTGCAGCTGTAATTCACAACAATTTCTTGAATAGTAATTAAGAGTCTTATCTGGTATACATCATATTAAAACTAATTGAAATACACATGGTGGTTCAATAGTTATGTGTAAAAAACTTGATTTCATTGAAGCTATACGAAAAAAGTTTACATGAATTTGTAATGTTCCTTCCACGTGTTTTTTTCATATCCGGGAAATTTCTCACATCTTCCCGGACACCCTGTACATTATTGCCAGGGTTCATGAATTTCGGCATAGTATTATCGCAAAAGAATCTGATAAAAAGTGTAAATCTACCTCGAACTTAAAATATATGCTGGTATGATTAGTTTTATTTTTTAATCCACCAACATACCACAATTATCGTAAGCCTAGCGATCGTACGACAAGTAATCCAAATTTATTTAAAGCATTTTCTTAAGGTGAATTCTGTCAGTCTGGACAAATAAATAAGTTAATGTGGTACTAAATAAATGATTATAAAACTTTGGCAATATAATTTCATGCGTTAAATTGTATTCAGAACTAAAAATTATATTCCAGTTAAAAAAGATCCCAGAAAAATTTAATCAGTGCTACGAAAATGTGAAAGTAACAATATGCTTTAGGTACTAGCATTTGAAATAAATTTTAGTTTTATTATTTATTCTATTTATTCTAGTTTTGATTATTTTCAACTCTCTGGTAGATAGTTTTATGAAGATAACAGAACAGAAAGAGATTTTTAGGAGAAATTGCGATATTGCGAAATAAACTAGACACATATTTACTATAGAAATAATATTTTATTGGCACAAGAACGACTCATAAGTATTCATACCGGCCATACAATATTTTCAATCCATGGTATATAATGAGATACTCTAGTATAAACAGCAGGGGTATTTACAGCTATTCCGCATGCTTTTCCAAAAGAGGTTACTCCAATTACATCATACATGCATGATGTCTTTTTGTCTCCAGTTCTATAAATCTGAAGTGGGCCACCAGAATCACCCTAAAATATCAAAAATATATACTTTAACCTTCAGAACTACAATTATTCCACCTGAGTGACTTCAATATCTGTCAAATAACAATATTTTTAAGTGTAACATCCTGTATGTTATCACTTATTCTAAAACTCCAACAAATTCATAATATTTTTTTGTATAGTATGTATGGGTAAACTCAACCGTTTCGAAAATTAGTTTACGATTAGTGGTGTTAGTCTTTTTGTTATAGATTAAGCCAGTAGTTATCCAAAAAAAGTATCAATGTTCCGCTACCAGAACAAGAACGTTTTACTCTGCCTATGGTGATAGAGTACTCGATCCTTCTTACAAGCAGCCGACCTTTAAAATGAGATTTTTCCTGAAAGTGAACCCATTTCCGAATTAACAGCCAATACATTGTTCCATAATTAAAGATATGAGGAATGTAAAAACAGCAACCAATAATTAATTTTTGAATTTTATACTTGCTCTGCAAGAAGAACCACAAACTTCTGTTCTAAAATTTCTTCCTGTATACGATAACACAGGCGAACAAGGGTCAAGTAACTGAAACTCTAGTATACCCCCTCGAAAGATTTTAGTGCGCTAAATCTGAATCTGGCTTCAGAATTGCTCCATCGCGTCAGGTTTTTGAGATATTCTAACCTAAAAGTGCAAAAATCATTGTTTTCCGTCATATTTGAGGTTATGTAAAATCACAAGTTATTTTTTTTTCCACAAAACTAGTAAGAGTACCTAAAACTGTAATCTCTCTCTTTAAAATCAATTTCGAAATGTCTAGATATCTTTTTTTTTTTCATCAAGATGTGCTAATTTGAAATTTGCGATCTATTCGAATGCAAAGCAAAAACAGAGTACAAGTTACCTCTTTGAGTGTACTTTTCTGTATTCTGTTATTTTAATGAAAATTACTAGCGACTAAAATACTTATGTATTTTAGCGGTCGCTGATTACAAATCCACCGTAACTATTGAAAATTTAAAATGGCGGACAAAAATTTCAAAAAGTTTTAAGCTTTAAAGAAAATTTATGTATAGGCGTCTGGAGGTATTCTGAAGGTTGCTGATTAGCAATACAAGGTCCGATCTAAAAAAAGTCAGTCAATGATGACGTTAACTTTAACCTGGCAATGACCTTTATAGTCAATTCAAAGTCATCGTTTCATTTTTAATAAAAACCATTTCTTTTAGACGAAGGTAATTGACAGTACAGAAAATTTTCAAAGACAGAAACAACAGATCCAATATAACTGATAAATTTGTCAGCTAATATAAAAGAAATTTAGTTCTCAAACCAACTGAAAAAACCTTATACTATAAGGACAAACGTACTCTGTTCTAATCAGGCGCGGATCCAAGGGGGGGGGGCGATCGCCCCCCCCCCTCCCCCCAAGAGCTTTGAGTTGAGAAAAATGGACCCGATTTTTCCTCTTATACTACAGTTTATTTAAGAACTAGAGATAGTAATAAATCATTTTTTACCCTTTTTCTCTTCGCAAACTACCTGTGTTCTTTAGTCCGGTGTCTTTAGCAAAATCTGTTAGACATATATTTTTCAAAAGAATGGGTTAGAAATTTTATAATCAAAAATCCCGGTCTGTAATAATGGACTAAAACGTAGCTTAATTCTCTCAAAAAATTCGAAGTTATAATTTAAATACTTACAAAATACCCATTGTCAAAAATACAAGAAGTTAAACATATATAAAAAAAATAATTCGTTCATATAATTAAATTTTTTTTGGGGCTATTGGTCATTTTATTATTAATTAAAAACATTTTTAGGGTATTAGGGTATTTGACGTTTCAGTATATTTATTTCTTAAACTATCTGCAGAATTACAATTAAGCACTAAAAAGGGATTCAAATGTAATTACTTTTTTTATGTTGTAATTAAAATTAGACCCACTTATTTTTATTTCTATTGTACTGATATCTTAATTTAATTTACTTTATTATATGGAAATACGATAGCCCCAAAAAAATAAGATAAACATGTTAATTCTGCTTAAGAAAAAGACACAAATACAATAATAAAATAATAAAAAACTTACGGCTAATTAGAATTAAATATATATATATATCTATATATATATATATATATATATATATATATATATATATATATATATATATATAAATAAAATTAACGAGTGGGGCACACTAAAATAAAAATATATAAAAAATTTAAATAATAAATTGTGTTTACACTAGTAAACATTACATATCTAATTCCTAATCAAAGTCAGTGAAACTATTTTCGCTCAAATTAATTATAATTGGTTCCTCTATCTCACCGATCATGAGATCGAGTTCTCACATTTGTTTTATTCTTTTATTACATGGATTTTTCCTAATTTTCTGCAGTAACTTTATTCAAAAAAATCTTTCAAAAGTTTAGTTAAATTACTAATTTTGTTAATTGTGTTATTTCTAGCAACTCTACCTTTTACTTGAAAGAGATATTTACTTCTCTAACGGACAGTTTCGGGACAATCTATAGGAACAGATTTTCTATCTGGTTTTTTCCAGCAAAAATTAAGTTCTCTAAGCAATTTCCAGAGATCAGTTATTTAAATTTCAGGTAAATCGCGATCTTCACTGATTTTAGTTAGAATTTTGTGGACGGTTGGGATCTGCTTCTCATAATAAAATATATATACAACCCCTTTAATTGCAGTTTTCATCTCTTCTTCCAATGAGGTTTTTCGTCTACCTGTGATCGAATGTGGCTTGGAAGAACTAACAAATTCAATCATATTATCTCCTTCAGTATTCGGTACATAGTAGATTTTCCAACTCCTGTCATGTTGGAACACATCTCAACAGAGCTTTTAACATTATTATCTAGATATTGATATCGTAAGGCATCATAAACATTCATCGTAATAAGTTTTTCTTTGAGGAAAAAATGCCCTGGTTTAACGATTTTGGAAGTGGAAGATGGAAGCCATATCTTTTGGGTATCTCACTAATCTCAAATAATATATTCAAACAAGCGCAAACAAGATAAATCACTAAGAACAAACTGTAAGGTGTACTTTGCTCACTGACAGAAATTAAATTAAACTATCAGAAATTTTATGTTGCAGTAAATTTATAAAATATATTTAAATATAATGAAATATAATTAGATTTACGGCAGTTCTCAGTTACCTGCGGCACTGGAGCAGGTACGTTGGAGGTTTCGGTAACAGTTTTATTACCCTCTCTAGTTCTTGAATAGAGTATAGGATTGTGTATGCTTGCGATCGCTCCCCCCCCCTCCCAAGAGCTTTGAGTTTAGGAAAATAGAACCCATTCTGCCTTTTATATTAGGAATGAGTATGCTGCTTGCACTCCCCCCCTCCATTGACAACTTGTTTTTCTTGCCATACTGTACTTTTGTGATATCACCGCCCCCCCCCCAAAGAGAGAGGCTGGATCCGCCCCTGGTTCTAATACAGTTATAGACAAAGCGTTATCTCAAATTGCAAGAATTCCAGGAAAGGGTGGAATCCTTTCCCATGGTGGTGCACCGCCATCTGTAGTCTTATGCGTTAATTTATCAAAATGATTTTTACAGAGTATTTTACGTAGAGTTCAGTGGCGCAGTCAGTTTTTTCCTAAAAAGTTTAGTTGTTGAGATATTAATCAAACTTATGATTTTTTAAATAGGACACTCTGTATATTATTTCATATATTGATTAAGTATAATTTTCAAAAATGTATAATGTGTCTATTTTGTTTGGAGAAACAAAGTCAGAATTCGATGTTTTCAATAACTTATTTTACTTGTAATAGTAGGCCATGGCCACTTTATAAGAAACAAAAGGCAGATATGTCTAAAACTTCACAGTTTTGCCAGATTGTTATTATTTGTGAAATATTTTTATTACGCAGGTATTTTTATTTTACTTTTTACTTATTTTGCATTGACAATGGCCGTTTATAATAATCATGAAAAGTATAATATGTTAGTATGTTTTATACAAAGCAATTAAAGTCCCCAAGAAGCTTTTGAATTATATTTCAATAGGTGATGTATTTAACGAGTTAACATTAGGATAACTTATCATATCTGGCGATCGTTCTTTGTTCATATTAGGTATCCTGAAAGAAGGCAACCCTTTCCAGACATATTTACTCGTTTAAAAAGTAATGTAGTTGAACACGGATCTTTTGTTCAGCCACGTCCCAAAGTATATGTCAAAGAAGATAGGGAGAGAAAAGAAACAAATGTGTTATTTTAAGCAGCAGCAACAACTTCATTATCATGTAGAAAAATGGAGGCAGAAGTGGGTGTAGCAAAATCTGTCGCTAAAAGAATTTTGAAAAAGTATAAATATCATCCATATATATTTAAAATAGTGCATCATTTACACCACGGAGATGATGAATGTCGAGTAATATTTTGTCAATGGTATTTAGAATAAATCTGCACCAACGAATTTTTTAGCAGATTTGTCATCTGGTCTGACGAATGCTATTTTTCAAGTGCGGGACTTTTTAATCATCAGAACACGAGTGATTGATCTGCAGAAAATCGCCACTTCATTTTCGAAAGGGCACACCAAGGGCACTTCGGGGTTGGTGTCTCGTGTTTTATTTTGGGGAAATGCATCATAGCCTACAGGCTGTATGAAGGGGGTCTTACAGCACGTAAATACCTAGAAATCCTTGAGGAAATTATTCCAGAATTGCTTGAAAATGTTCCATTGGCCCGTTTCAATTCCATTTGTCCATTTGGTGTGGCCTTCCAAACTCTTCATAATAGACCTATGATTCTTTTAAATACAATTAGAAGTATAACAAAACTGTGCTGATTTTGAAAACTATCTTTAAAAAAACTCTTGGTTTCATTACAATCAAAATTCAATATGCTTGTTTTATAATAACAGTATTATTTAAAGTAAAAAATGTAATAATAATTAAGTTTTATAGTTATATTGGGACCGAACGGTTCTGACGGATCAAACAGTTGCTCATAATAGACCATATATTATACTAATAGATAAAATTTCTAGGCGAACTACACTAATCGACATCGCTGTACCTAACAACAACAACAACCCAAGGCCAAAATACAATGAGAAGATAGCCAAATACAGAGATCTGGAGGTGCAGATCCGAAGACAATGGGCAATGAACAGCGTCCAAACGATTCCCATAATACTCTCAACAACTGGAGTGATACCAAAGAACCTCCTGCAGAACATCAAGGGACTGGGCCTTAGTGAGCATCTGTATAAATCTATGCAGAAAGAAGTTCTCCTTGCAACCGCGCGAACCGTCCGAAAGTTCATGGGAAATACAGCAGACAACGTCATCTAGGACCCGCTAACATGGAAAGGGTTCCCACAGAGCTTCATACTTTTGGTATTTCTGTGTACCTGGTATGAGTCAATATTCCCTGGAGGGAGTGCGAAGCCGTTTGGCTTGTAAATCATTAAGTTTTGAAATTGAAAATATAGAAATACTTTAAAATTAACTTTTGAAGTGTCCAATCTTTGGTATAATTATTATTGTTAAAATTTTGCATTTGGTTCTTATAAATTGACTATGGCCTATTGTTACATATAAAGTAAATTATTGAAAATATCGAATTCTGACCTTGTTTCTCAAAATACAATAAACACATTATATATTTTTGAAAAATTTAAATTATACATAATCAATATCTAAAATAATATACAGGGTGTTCCACTTGAAAAATTATAAATTTGGTTCATATCTCAAAAACTGAATTTTTTAGAAAAAAACTGATTACGCCTCTGAACTCTACATAGAAAACTCTATAAAAATTTTTGATAAATTGACGTATAACGAGATGGGCCTAAAAAAAAGAAAATTTTCAAAATCACCCTGTAGATTAAAAACTAAAAGAGCCATGAGAAATTTGATACCGGAATCTTTCTTTTCGTTAAAAAGAATGTGAAAACGGCAACCCTGTATCTTTGATAATAACTCTAATATCTCCTAAAAGTGTCGAAAATAGGACACCTTGTACATATTACAATAAACTACATTTCATCAATGGGAAAATCAAAAATAAGACACTATATACATGTTTCATTAAAAGTAGCAAGTTCATGTCTTTGTGTATAAAAACTAGCATTTTTGCCTATGAATCGACGAATATCTCAGAAAGTAGTAGCTTTAGGTATAGGGAATGCTTGATAAAAATAAAAGAACATTATTAAAGGTTTCCAAATTAAATATTATACACAGGGTGTTTAATATAAATTTTCGAGAAAACTTGAACTCGGAGTTGTGAATTCCCCTGTATACTCTTATAAAAGGATTAGAAAAAAGTATTTAAAATGAAAAAATAACACATTTGCAAGTATTTTCGAATATAAAATGATACTATACTGACTCATTAATGAAATTTGAGGGCATCAATTGTTGAATATTATACACGGTGTTGCTTTTAGGAAAAAGTAAGTTTGATTAAATTCATACCAATGCGAAATACTATATATATATATATATATATATATATATATATATATATATATATATATATATATATATATATATATATATATATATATATATATATCTAGAAATAATTTTATTTTGTAGGTTTCAGCAGTTATTTGTTGAATATTTTTTCATAATATTATTTATTTTCCAGATTCTTGAAGCATAGATTATATCATTTTCTTTTTATTTTGTCTTTTCTTGGGTTTAGGTTCATTATTAATAAATAAGCAAAATGTGAAGGAGGAACTATAAATAAAAAAAACTAAAAATTTTTGAAGATGCCTAAATAAAGGGCGAAAGGTCAAATTGTTTTTGATTTTTTATTAAATAAAACCCAAAGAAAAGACAAAATAAAAAGAAAATGTGTATATGTCACAGCCAATAATGTGTATTACTCAGGGAACATTTTATTGTTTTTCAATTTTACCTGGCACGTATCTTTGAGTTCCTTAGAATGCCCTGCACAAATCATAAGATCATCTTTGATTCCTTCTTGCAGTTTACCAGTACCCGCTTGCTGTCTAAAGGTCTTATTGCAACTGGCTTCATTATACAGCTCCAAAATAACTCTCAATAAAATAGTACTTTCGGGTCCTGCAAAGTCCGTTTTACCCCAGCCGGAAGCAATAACTTTGGAGCCTGGTGATTCATTTTTAGTATAAAGACATGCTGGCCTCACCCATGAGTTTAATACCGCTTTTTTGTGAAGTTTTGCCAGACCTATGTCGTGATAATGAGATGGTTCTTCATATTTAGGATGTTGTACTATTTGTATAATGTTAAATTGTTGCATATGATTATCATCATCCAAGTCTACTATACCCATTCTAGCATATTTTGCATCACCTCTGAAAAAATAACAATAATATTTGATTAAAGATAGTTTATAAATTATAAACAATTTCGACTTCACAATTTTTGTAACTTGTTTATTTTTGGTAATTAGTCGAAGAAAATTTCCTATACGAAAATAAATTCTTTGTATTAAAGGAATATAGTGGTAAATATTCAAAGTTTTATATCTTATTTATCTCTAAGCTTTGTGTTAACATATATAATTAGATAATAAGTAGATCTCAGTGCAAAAAGTAAGGAAAATATTCCAATGGCAGGGAGCTTAGTAGCAAGCACGAGGTGTTTGTTTCCTTTGAGCGAGTAAAATAATGATTTTCGACTTCAATTTTTTTTAATATGCAGCTTTGGCAATTTAGAACTCAGTCAACATGATATTAAAATGTATACAATCAAAAATAATTCATAGTTCAATAATTCGTATCACACCACGTTGTATCAGTCTTCGGCCCGTACAAAATAACCGCGTACCAGTAGCTGGTTTTGCATGTAGTAATGTTGGACACTATATTTATCCTTGAGTGTATTCTATATATTATATATACTTTTGCATTAAAAACATATATTCAAATTAAAAATATAATTAAATAAACGAGCAAAATGAAATAATCAGTGAATCATGCAATCTAATATTTGAAAATGTAACCGATGGTTTTCAAAATAATTAAAATATTCTAAAATTAAAAATTTATAAGTATACGATCTTGTGATTTGAAATAAACGTAATAGGGTTTTACATTTTTGCTTCAAATATAATTAAATAAATAAATAATTTACATATTTTATTTTTTATTTCTCGACCATACAATTATATCATTTAGTGTTTGTTTACTTATATACTAGTCGTTTGCGTTTAGAGGTTATGGTCTTAGAAATACTATTAATTATCCACGAAACAATAATACCCTATAATTACTTTATACTATAGTTACTAAAAGAAGTAATTTACTTACATTCTTGGTACAAATTGAATTAATATTAATTTTTATATTGGGAGATTTTGATACACAGTAACTAAACATTTGTATCGGCGAGCAGTGTGCGCCAATCCTTGATCACATTTATATTTTTGTGTATCAATGAATAACTCTCGTAATTGTTAATATAAATAACAAAGAATGGGAAATAACCGATGCAACAAGAGACATTATTACAAGAAATGGTTTTGAACAAGACAAATCCAGTGATTTCACAAAAAGGGGGAGGGGAATGTATGTCGACCATCGACGTTATTTACAAAAAAAAATTATCAGAAAAATAAAGAATAATGCAGCTAAAGAAAGGAATTGGCTTGTCTATTCGAAAATCAAAGACTCCATATTCTGCAGTCCCTGACTGGTATTTGGATCTATTAAGAACATGACACAATTTGACATGAATTTGACCATCAAGGTTTCAGTGATTGGAAGAATGTAGAAGTTCGAATAGCTCAACATGAAAACTTTAGAAATCATAAGTCCTATGTTCTCGCTTTAAGAGCTAAGAGATTCTCGGTTTTATTTAATCTTCACTAACTACCCAAATAAACGAAAATATTGATTACCGGAAGAACATATTAAAGAAGGTTGTAGCTGCAATAAAAAAAACTTGGCTACTTGAGTAGAGTTTGATTCGTCTTTAGCCAAACATATTGAAAGTTATGCAAACCAAAAATCAGGAACTACTAGCTACCTATTAAAAACTATATGCGATGAATTTATTTATTTAATGGTTGAGAAAATACTGAGATGTATTAATGATGAGATAAAAAAGCAAGGTACTTTAATTGTAGACTCTTCACCGGGTGCAGTACGCGTACATCAACTCATACTTGCCCTACACGTTTTAGATAATGGAAAGTCACGTGATAGATTTCTTAAATTCTTACCTTCTATAGGATACAAGGCTCATGAAATGTTTGATGCCATTACTTTAGAACTAGAAAAGTTAAATAAAATCTACAAAACTACCGAGATCAGTCATACGATAAGATCTCGACCTTGTTTGGAATTTGCAATTGTTTACATATCAAAATTTAAGAACAAGTACAATTTGCTATCTTAAGTTTGTAAAAGTGCTCAGAGTTTTAAACATGATTGACAATGACACTAACTGAACACAAAACTATCTTCCGCTGCACCAAATTAAAGTTACTTTGTGCCTAATATGACAGGACTGTATGCCGTTTTCGCTCCCTTAGTTCATATTACGTATCGCGCTTCTTCATTTTAGAATAACTTTCATGAACGATCCGCTCGAAATTTATTAGATAATGAAGTTTATATTACCATTGTGAATTAACGGCGAGGTTAATAATCCCTATTTTGTAATATATCATGCCCTAAGTTGTCATATATTTTATATTTGGTTCCGGATCGCCGATTTTTGAACACAAACTGTTTTACTGAACACACTCAATTATTTCGAAAGCTTTTTATTGTCAACCTTAATTGTGACACTCGCCAAACTAATTCAAGTTGCTTCTACAAACTCTCAAACTATACTGTCCCCGAAAGCCGATCTGAACCCTTTTAATACCCTTCTGGTCGATATGGGAAGATTCCCTAATTTTCTAGAAGGATTTCCATACTACATGGTGTAATAAAAATAAGAAAAAGGAATTATCCGGTGATTTCTAGACCTTCTATCATAGGCGTTCCATGTTAAAAATAAAGAAATAGAATTCTCTAAAAAGTTTCAGATCTTCTTTCATGGACGTCTTCTGAGGAAATTAACAAAGGTAAAATTAGTGAAATAAATTATAAACTCGTAGAAAATAAACCTAAAACCTACAAACTACAAATACAAACTAATACCATGAAATGTAAAACGCCATAAAGTTCGTTACATTGCCCCCTTCCAAGCCTTGATCGTCTCGATCAACCTTCTTGATCTTGATAATGGGCCAATCTGCCAAGATGCACGACTTTCATCGTCGCATGAGGGCTTTTCTGAATTCGGTGCACCAGACCGTTTAGTCGAGTCACTACATTGTACGGACCTACGCATGACTTTTGAAGTTTTGGTGAACGCTCTTTGGTTCTTTACGGATTGTACAACCAAACTTTTTCACCAACCATGAATCCACCAGTATTGACTTTCAGGTCATAGTGGGTCATCATTCTGTCGCTTTTTATTTGTAATTTTTGACGGACTTTTTCGCGTAAGACCTGAAGCAGCTTACTGAGTTGGTTGGTGTAGTCTTCCCAAGTTGTTTCAGAATCGGGTAGACGTCCAGTAAGCAAATCGACTGGAAGACGTAATTCTTTTCCAAAAATTTTGCTAGCAAGTGTTTTTCCAGTGGTTTCGTGAATGGCTGAATGATAGGCTAGTAAAAATGGCTGAATGAATCTATCCCAGTTATTTTGTTGTTCATTTACCTGTATTCTGATGTAATTCTCCAGTTTTCTGGTAAATGTCTCAACCATTCCATCTAACTGTGGATGTAGGAGTGTTGTTCTAGTTTTGTGGAGTTTCAGAAGCTTGCAAAGGTTCGTAAAAACGTCAGATTCAAAGTTTCTACCTTGATCAGAGTCTATCTCTCCTGGTACCCCTTATCTACAAATCCACTGTTCAAACAATATTTCGGCAACGGTGGTGGCTTTTTGATTTGGTATCGCATAGACTTCTGGCCATTTACTGCAGTAATCCATAGCTACTAAAATATAGCGATTCCCGGATTTACTTATAGGAAATGGTCCCGCTATGTCTATAGCAATTTTTTCAAAAGGTACTCCTATATTGTACTGCTTTATTTTACCACGGCTACGGGTCCTCGCTCCTTTACTGGCGGTACAGGTTTTGCACCAATCTTTTTCATCTGCGCGGCTCCCCAATAGAACCTTTCTCGAACTTTTTCAAGAGTTTTCATAACCCCTAAGTGTTTGGTACCTTCACCATTATGTAAAGCTTGCAGTACTTCTGGAATCCTTTTGGTGGTTAAAATAGTCTTGTATTTGTAGTCTTTGCCATCAGAGCTCTCCGAAACTCTTTTTAAAAGACCATCGTGCAAAATCAAGGAATTCCATAAGGCCCAGTAGCCTTTCACTTCTTGGGATTTTGACGAGATTTGTGGAAAAGTGGGTCGCTTTGACTTATTATTCTTTGATTTAATGATAAGGTTAAGATCTGGATCTTCTTGTTGTTCTTTGGAGATGATTTTGGAATCCCAATCCAAAGAGCATTGTAGTCGAGTCTTTCGGCAATAGAAATCGTCAAGATTTTCCCGCTCTTCGTGCCTGTTACAGTGCTTGCATTCTTCTTGACTTGTGTTAAGTTTCTGTTGCATTTCTTGTTCGACATGTTTCACATCGTCTTGATTTTTTTTAATGTCTTCTTTCAGTTCTCGTTTCATGTATTCTTGACTTGGGTTAAGTTCGTGTCTCATGTTCTCCAGACTTGTTTTTAGTTATTGTTTTGTATCATCTTGGCTTGTCTTTAATTCTTGTTTCATCTCTTCTTGACTCGCCTTTAATTCCTGTTTCATATCGTCTTCACCTTTCTTCATATCGTCTTGGCCTTCGTTCATATCTTCTTGTATTGTTTTCAGTGTCATCAATTCTTGTTTTATATCATCTTGATTTTTCATCATATCTTCTTTCAACTATTGTTTCATCTCTTCTTGGCTTGTTTTCATGTCTTGTATCATTATCAGAATCTGGTTTAAACTACTTTGAAGTTGTTCTTCCATTTTCGCTTCCTGTTTTCTAGTTTCCACTGGCATACACTTTCAATTTACTTTTTTCTAATTTTATAACCTGAACTTACCTTTTCTGGATTTTTGAACACACACTGTATTATTGAACACACTCTATTATTTCGAAAGCTTCTTATTGTCAACCTTAATTGTGACACTTGTCAAACTAATTCAAGTTGCGTCGACAAATTCTCAAATTATACTGTCCTCGAAAGCCGATCTGGACCCTTTTTATACCCTTTTGGTCGATACTGGAATATGCCCTAATTTTCTAGAAGGATTTCCATACTACATGGTGTAATAAAAGTAAGAAAAAGGAATTATCCGGCGATTTCTAGACGTTCTATCATAGGCGTTCCATGTTGAAAATAAAGAAATAGAACTATCTAAGAAGTTCCAGACCTTCTTTCATAGACGTCTCCTGAGGAAATTAACAAAGGTAAAATTAGTTAAATAAATTATAAACTCATAGAAAATAAACCTAAAACCCTACAAACTACAAAAACAAACTAAACTATGAAGTGTAACACGCTATAAAGTTAGCTACAGTATATAGAAAAGTTTTTTACTTATGCATGATTATATCACATTAACTAAGACTCTTATTATATAGCCAATGTTAACTGTTGGATATTTTATATTAATTATCTCGACTTGAGATGGGCAACGTGTCTGAAATTTGGGTGTCTTACGGGAAATTGTAACAATTTATACTGGAAGTTGAAAGAAAATATAGAAAAATTCGATTAGGGGATGAATTACCTAAAGAATAGTAAACCCGATGTTTTCAAAATTTTTTGTAAATTATATGCCAGGTTGTTACTATGTTGTCAACTTTCAGATTTCTAAATAAGCAGTAAACGTCTTAGTGATTTCTTTCGCTTACTTGTTACGTCTCGTTCTGGCATACCTTCAATTTTTTTTCTTAACTTATCTTATCACAGATTTCATTTCTAATTAATTTAACATTTAGGAATTTAAGATGGTTAAATTGGCGTTTTTTAATTTTTCCTCTATTTGGTACCCTAAGCCCTCAACAGTGCTTCAAATTTTCGGGTCTTAAGTGGGGAAAAGTATTAATTGAGTTATAACAAGTTAATATTTTTTTCCCTTGGACTCTCTAAAGGAAAGATAGACATTTCATTTTCTGCGAATCTAGAATCAAGCTCTTTCTGCTTACTAGTCTGGACCACCGAATAGTCTCGATAATGGAGCTGTAACGAATCAAGGGCAAAATTCACAGAGAACAACTGCCTATTTAAAATCCCTTTACCGAGATATGGGCATCTAACTCCAATCTATAAAAAATGACATCTATATATACACCGGAGTAATGAGAAGTTTGAAACATGTAGTAGTATGTTGAGTTGAGTGTTTTTTGTAGTTCCGTCACTCTATTTTTTCCTAACACTCTCGTATATATTTATAACTACTCCATCAGTTCCAACTATCATAATCACCTGATATTGTACACGTGAAGATTATCGATTGCAAGTAAACATCGTTTATTGAACCATTTTTTTCACAGTTCATTATGTTATGTTCAAAAGAGTGATTTAGTGAAAATAAAAAGAGGTAGTTATTTTTATAACTTAACTTATTTAGTTAAATTACTTTTAGAAAACTTCTTCCAATAACTTTTTTAGATATTTTAAGATATTGGCTTAAGAATTTTTTTTGGAAAAATATTAAAATTTGACAGATAACGCTAATCACATGATTACTATTTTTTTGGTTAATTTTCATCTCGATCGAAGCAGAAATTGATGCCAAAAACCAATTTCGAATAAAGCCGTTAAGAAAAAAAAATCTCAAATGATGGGACTTTACTGATCAAAATGTATATATACATACATATATATATATATATATATATATATATATATATATATATATATATATATATATATTAAATATAGTTGGATTTCTTTTAGTCAGTTTGCATGGTAATTGAATAAACTTATTTTCGCTTTTCGAATAAGGAATAAAAATTAGGATAGGAAAGTTATCTTACTCTAAGATTCAGAGCCGACAGGCGATTAAAAGGAGGAAAATGTTATTACACAAGCTAATATTTCAAAGACAATGAAACTTTCATCTACGATTTCTGAATAAAAATTGTTTCAGAATTTTAGAATAATATTTTGGGTATATTAATTGAAAAAAATACGTACCTGTTTCATTTTTTTTAAGTCATCCCGTACACTATAAAATATTTTTAATTCATTTCATCTTCGAGTATTTACGATTTTTATTAAGAAACTTTTATTTTATATAAAAATGAAAGTATTTTCCATTGATCAAAGCAGATTATTATAATTATGGGATTTTTGCCTGTCTTCTCCTGGCCTAACTTTACATCTTACCAGAAAGTGTTAACCCAAATAAATGTAGAATTGTAGTAAAATTATCAGTGTAATATCTTTTCGATAGCTTATATAGGGATATTTTCCAGAAAAATGCCTTTTTTACATGACCACAGCAATTACGCCCTCAAGCGACAGAGTTAGGAACTTAAAAATTATTTCCAGCAATTTCTCTTGGCCATTTTCCTCAACGGGATTTTTTTCTCAAAGTTCCTGTAGTATCCACATTCTGATATATATATATATATATATATATATATATATATATATATATATATATATATATATATATATGTTTATGAGGCTTTCACGGATTCCTCCGTATGAGATGCAATAGCAGTGGATACATCCACATTATGCCGTTGTAGTGCTGAAATCACATTCAGCAAACGTACAACTATATGCAACTCCGTGAATAGATGAAATAAAATGCAAACAGTAATTGCAAACTTCGTTCCATCATATCCTTTCCGTGTTAGAGGTTGCACAATTTGAATGAATTGCTACAAAACACAATTCATCCCATGACACCACCATCGAGATGATGGCCTACCTGTACCACCATACCGAGAAGAAAGTCAAAACTTACCCTCCCCGCCATAGTGATACGGCAGAGGTACATGTTTCGTCTCTACTAGACTCATCAGGGTACCGACATGCACCTGTTTGTGCAAAGGACAGATCGGAAGGAAGCATGCAACACTGAATGCGGCTTCGCCGACCTCCCGCCGGATGGCGTATATATGTTTATGAGGCTTTCACGGATTCCTCCGTATGAGATGCAATAGCAGTGGATACATCCACATTATGCCGTTGTAGTGCTGAAATCACATTCAGCAAACGTACAACTATATGCAACTCCGTGAATAGATGAAATAAAATGCAAACAGTAATTGCAAACTTCGTTCCATCATATCCTTTCCGTGTTAGAGGTTGCACAATTTGAATGAATTGCTACAAAACACAATTCATCCCATGACACCACCATCGAGATGATGGCCTACCTGTACCACCATACCGAGAAGAAAGTCAAAACTTACCCTCCCTGCCATAGTGATACGGCAGAGGTACATGTTTCGTCTCTACTAGACTCATCAGGGTACCGACATGCACCTGTTTGTGCAAAGGACAGATCGGAAGGAAGCATGCAACACTGAATGCGGCTTCGCCGACCTCCCGCCGGATGGCGTATATATGTTTATGAGGCTTTCACGGATTCCTCCGTATGAGATGCAATAGCAGTGGATACATCCACATTATGCCGTTGTAGTGCTGAAATCACATTCAGCAAACGTACAACTATATGCAACTCCGTGAATAGATGAAATAAAATGCAAACAGTAATTGCAAACTTCGTTCCATCATATCCTTTCCGTGTTAGAGGTTGCACAATTTGAATGAATTGCTACAAAACACAATTCATCCCATGACACCACCATCGAGATGATGGCCTACCTGTACCACCATACCGAGAAGAAAGTCAAAACTTACCCTCCCCGCCATAGTGATACGGCAGAGGTACATGTTTCGTCTCTACTAGACTCATCAGGGTACCGACATGCACCTGTTTGTGCAAAGGACAGATCGGAAGGAAGCATGCAACACTGAATGCGGCTTCGCCGACCTCCCGCCGGATGGCGTATATATGTTTATGAGGCTTTCACGGATTCCTCCGTATGAGATGCAATAGCAGTGGATACATCCACATTATGCCGTTGTAGTGCTGAAATCACATTCAGCAAACGTACAACTATATGCAACTCCGTGAATAGATGAAATAAAATGCAAACAGTAATTGCAAACTTCGTTCCATCATATCCTTTCCGTGTTAGAGGTTGCACAATTTGAATGAATTGCTACAAAACACAATTCATCCCATGACACCACCATCGAGATGATGGCCTACCTGTACCACCATACCGAGAAGAAAGTCAAAACTTACCCTCCCCGCCATAGTGATACGGCAGAGGTACATGTTTCGTCTCTACTAGACTCATCAGGGTACCGACATGCACCTGTTTGTGCAAAGGACAGATCGGAAGGAAGCATGCAACACTGAATGCGGCTTCGCCGACCTCCCGCCGGATGGCGTATATATGTTTATGAGGCTTTCACGGATTCCTCCGTATGAGATGCAATAGCAGTGGATACATCCACATTATGCCGTTGTAGTGCTGAAATCACATTCAGCAAACGTACAACTATATGCAACTCCGTGAATAGATGAAATAAAATGCAAACAGTAATTGCAAACTTCGTTCCATCATATCCTTTCCGTGTTAGAGGTTGCACAATTTGAATGAATTGCTACAAAACACAATTCATCCCATGACACCACCATCGAGATGATGGCCTACCTGTACCACCATACCGAGAAGAAAGTCAAAACTTACCCTCCCCGCCATAGTGATACGGCAGAGGTACATGTTTCGTCTCTACTAGACTCATCAGGGTACCGACATGCACCTGTTTGTGCAAAGGACAGATCGGAAGGAAGCATGCAACACTGAATGCGGCTTCGCCGACCTCCCGCCGGATGGCGTATATATGTTTATGAGGCTTTCACGGATTCCTCCGTATGAGATGCAATAGCAGTGGATACATCCACATTATGCCGTTGTAGTGCTGAAATCACATTCAGCAAACGTACAACTATATGCAACTCCGTGAATAGATGAAATAAAATGCAAACAGTAATTGCAAACTTCGTTCCATCATATCCTTTCCGTGTTAGAGGTTGCACAATTTGAATGAATTGCTACAAAACACAATTCATCCCATGACACCACCATCGAGATGATGGCCTACCTGTACCACCATACCGAGAAGAAAGTCAAAACTTACCCTCCCCGCCATAGTGATACGGCAGAGGTACATGTTTCGTCTCTACTAGACTCATCAGGGTACCGACATGCACCTGTTTGTGCAAAGGACAGATCGGAAGGAAGCATGCAACACTGAATGCGGCTTCGCCGACCTCCCGCCGGATGGCGTATATATGTTTATGAGGCTTTCACGGATTCCTCCGTATGAGATGCAATAGCAGTGGATACATCCACATTATGCCGTTGTAGTGCTGAAATCACATTCAGCAAACGTACAACTATATGCAACTCCGTGAATAGATGAAATAAAATGCAAACAGTAATTGCAAACTTCGTTCCATCATATCCTTTCCGTGTTAGAGGTTGCACAATTTGAATGAATTGCTACAAAACACAATTCATCCCATGACACCACCATCGAGATGATGGCCTACCTGTACCACCATACCGAGAAGAAAGTCAAAACTTACCCTCCCCGCCATAGTGATACGGCAGTAACACGGAAAGGATATGATGGAACGAAGTTTGCAATTACTGTTTGCATTTTATTTCATCTATTCACGGAGTTGCATATAGTTGTACGTTTGCTGAATGTGATTTCAGCACTACAACGGCATAATGTGGATGTATCCACTGCTATTGCATCTCATACGGAGGAATCCGTGAAAGCCTCATAAACATATATACGCCATCCGGCGGGAGGTCGGCGAAGCCGCATTCAGTGTTGCATGCTTCCTTCCGATCTGTCCTTTGCACAAACAGGTGCATGTCGGTACCCTGATGAGTCTAGTAGAGACGAAACATGTACCTCTGCCGTATCACTATGGCGGGGAGGGTAAGTTTTGACTTTCTTCTCGGTATGGTGGTACAGGTAGGCCATCATCTCGATGGTGGTGTCATGGGATGAATTGTGTTTTGTAGCAATTCATTCAAATTGTGCAACCTCTAACACGGAAAGGATATGATGGAACGAAGTTTGCAATTACTGTTTGCATTTTATTTCATCTATTCACGGAGTTGCATATAGTTGTACGTTTGCTGAATGTGATTTCAGCACTACAACGGCATAATGTGGATGTATCCACTGCTATTGCATCTCATACGGAGGAATCCGTGAAAGCCTCATAAACATATATACGCCATCCGGCGGGAGGTCGGCGAAGCCGCATTCAGTGTTGCATGCTTCCTTCCGATCTGTCCTTTGCACAAACAGGTGCATGTCGGTACCCTGATGAGTCTAGTAGAGACGAAACATGTACCTCTGCCGTATCACTATGGCGGGGAGGGTAAGTTTTGACTTTCTTCTCGGTATGGTGGTACAGGTAGGCCATCATCTCGATGGTGGTGTCATGGGATGAATTGTGTTTTGTAGCAATTCATTCAAATTGTGCAACCTCTAACACGGAAAGGATATGATGGAACGAAGTTTGCAATTACTGTTTGCATTTTATTTCATCTATTCACGGAGTTGCATATAGTTGTACGTTTGCTGAATGTGATTTCAGCACTACAACGGCATAATGTGGATGTATCCACTGCTATTGCATCTCATACGGAGGAATCCGTGAAAGCCTCATAAACATATATACGCCATCCGGCGGGAGGTCGGCGAAGCCGCATTCAGTGTTGCATGCTTCCTTCCGATCTGTCCTTTGCACAAACAGGTGCATGTCGGTACCCTGATGAGTCTAGTAGAGACGAAACATGTACCTCTGCCGTATCACTATGGCGGGGAGGGTAAGTTTTGACTTTCTTCTCGGTATGGTGGTACAGGTAGGCCATCATCTCGATGGTGGTGTCATGGGATGAATTGTGTTTTGTAGCAATTCATTCAAATTGTGCAACCTCTAACACGGAAAGGATATGATGGAACGAAGTTTGCAATTACTGTTTGCATTTTATTTCATCTATTCACGGAGTTGCATATAGTTGTACGTTTGCTGAATGTGATTTCAGCACTACAACGGCATAATGTGGATGTATCCACTGCTATTGCATCTCATACGGAGGAATCCGTGAAAGCCTCATAAACATATATACGCCATCCGGCGGGAGGTCGGCGAAGCCGCATTCAGTGTTGCATGCTTCCTTCCGATCTGTCCTTTGCACAAACAGGTGCATGTCGGTACCCTGATGAGTCTAGTAGAGACGAAACATATACCTCTGCCGTATCACTATGGCGGGGAGGGTAAGTTTTGACTTTCTTCTCGGTATGGTGGTACAGGTAGGCCATCATCTCGATGGTGGTGTCATGGGATGAATTGTGTTTTGTAGCAATTCATTCAAATTGTGCAACCTCTAACACGGAAAGGATATGATGGAACGAAGTTTGCAATTACTGTTTGCATTTTATTTCATCTATTCACGGAGTTGCATATAGTTGTACGTTTGCTGAATGTGATTTCAGCACTACAACGGCATAATGTGGATGTATCCACTGCTATTGCATCTCATACGGAGGAATCCGTGAAAGCCTCATAAACATATATACGCCATCCGGCGGGAGGTCGGCGAAGCCGCATTCAGTGTTGCATGCTTCCTTCCGATCTGTCCTTTGCACAAACAGGTGCATGTCGGTACCCTGATGAGTCTAGTAGAGACGAAACATGTACCTCTGCCGTATCACTATGGCGGGGAGGGTAAGTTTTGACTTTCTTCTCGGTATGGTGGTACAGGTAGGCCATCATCTCGATGGTGGTGTCATGGGATGAATTGTGTTTTGTAGCAATTCATTCAAATTGTGCAACCTCTAACACGGAAAGGATATGATGGAACGAAGTTTGCAATTACTGTTTGCATTTTATTTCATCTATTCACGGAGTTGCATATAGTTGTACGTTTGCTGAATGTGATTTCAGCACTACAACGGCATAATGTGGATGTATCCACTGCTATTGCATCTCATACGGAGGAATCCGTGAAAGCCTCATAAACATATATACGCCATCCGGCGGGAGGTCGGCGAAGCCGCATTCAGTGTTGCATGCTTCCTTCCGATCTGTCCTTTGCACAAACAGGTGCATGTCGGTACCCTGATGAGTCTAGTAGAGACGAAACATGTACCTCTGCCGTATCACTATGGCGGGGAGGGTAAGTTTTGACTTTCTTCTCGGTATGGTGGTACAGGTAGGCCATCATCTCGATGGTGGTGTCATGGGATGAATTGTGTTTTGTAGCAATTCATTCAAATTGTGCAACCTCTAACACGGAAAGGATATGATGGAACGAAGTTTGCAATTACTGTTTGCATTTTATTTCATCTATTCACGGAGTTGCATATAGTTGTACGTTTGCTGAATGTGATTTCAGCACTACAACGGCATAATGTGGATGTATCCACTGCTATTGCATCTCATACGGAGGAATCCGTGAAAGCCTCATAAACATATATACGCCATCCGGCGGGAGGTCGGCGAAGCCGCATTCAGTGTTGCATGCTTCCTTCCGATCTGTCCTTTGCACAAACAGGTGCATGTCGGTACCCTGATGAGTCTAGTAGAGACGAAACATGTACCTCTGCCGTATCACTATGGCGGGGAGGGTAAGTTTTGACTTTCTTCTCGGTATGGTGGTACAGGTAGGCCATCATCTCGATGGTGGTGTCATGGGATGAATTGTGTTTTGTAGCAATTCATTCAAATTGTGCAACCTCTAACACGGAAAGGATATGATGGAACGAAGTTTGCAATTACTGTTTGCATTTTATTTCATATATATATATATATATATATATATATATATATATATATATATATATATATATATATATATATATATATATATATATATGTTTATGCGGATTTCACGGATTCCTCCATGTGAGATGCAATAGCAGTGAATATATCCACATTATGCCGTTGTAGTGCTGAAATCACATTCAGCAAACGTACAACTATATGCAGCTCCGCGTATGAATGAAGTAAAACGCGAACAGTAAATGCAAATTTCTCTCCATCATATCCTTTCTGTGTTAGAGGTTGCACAGTTAGAACAAATTGTTATAAAACGCAATTTATCCTATTTCACCACCATCGAGATGATGGCCTACCTGTACCACCATACCGAGAAGAAAGTCAAAACTTACCTTCCCCGCCACAGTGATACGGCAGAGGTACATGTTTCGTCTCTACTAGACTCATCAGGGTACCGACATGCACCTGGCTGTGCAAAGGACAAATCGGAAGGAAGCATGCAAATACTGAACACGGCTTCTCCGACCTCTCGCCGGATGGCGTATATATGTTTATGCGGATTTCACGGATTCCTCCGTGTGAGATGCAATAGCAGTGGATATATCCACATTATGCCGTTGTAGTGCTGAAATCACATTCAGCAAACGTACAACTATATGCAGCTCCGCGTATGAATGAAGTAAAATGCGAACAGTAAATGCAAACTTCTCTCCATCATATCATTTCTGTGTTAGAGGTTGCACAGTTAGAACAAATTGTTATAAAACGCAATTTATCCTATTTCACCACCATCGAGATGATGGCCTACCTGTACCACCATACCGAGAAGAAAGTCAAAACTTACCCTCCCCGCCACAGTGATACGGCAGAGGTACATGTTTCGTCTCTACTAGACTCATCAGGGTACCGACATGCACCTGGCTGTGCAAAGGACAAATCGGAAGGAAGCATGCAAATACTGAACACGGCTTCTCCGACCTCCCGCCGGATGGCGTATATATGTTTATGTGGATTTCACGGATTCCTCCGTGTAAGATGCAATAGCAGTGGATATATCCACATTATGCCGTTGTAGTGCTGAAATCACATTCAGCAAATGTACAACTATATGCAGCTCCGCGTATGAATGAAGTAAAATGCGAACAGTAAATGCAAATTTCTCTCCATCATATCCTTTCTGTGTTAGAGGTTGCACAGTTAGAACAAATTGTTATAAAACGCAATTTATCCTATTTCACCACCATCGAGATGATGGCCTACCTGTACTGTTCGCATTTTACTTCATTCATACGAGGAGCTGCATATAGTTGTACGTTTGCTGAATGTGATTTCAGCACTACAACGGCATAATGTGGATATATCCATTGCTATTGCATCTCACACGGAGGAATCCGTGAAATCCGCATAAACATATATACGCCATCCGGCGGGAGGTCGGAGAAGCCGTGTTCAGTATTTGCATGCTTCCTTCCGATTTGTCCTTTGCACAGCCAGGTGCATGTCGGTACCCTGATGAGTCTAGTAGAGTCGAAACATGTACCTCTGCCGTATCACTGTGGCGGGGAGGGTAAGTTTTGACTTTCTTCTCGGTATGGTGGTACAGGTAGGCCATCATCTCGATGGTGGTGAAATAGGATAAATTGCGTTTTATAACAATTTGTTCTAACTGTGCAACCTCTAACACAGAAAGGATATGATGGAGAGAAGTTTGCATTTACTGTTCGCATTTTACTTCATATATATATATATATATATATATATATATATATATATATATATATATATATATATATATATATATAATAAAATATTGGCGAAGCGGACGTGAAAATTTGTCAATCTACATGATTCTCGTGTTAAAAAGTGCGGAGCATTCCAAAATATGGAAAAACTCCGGGTCCGACAGATGGCGACTTTTCGCATCTCTAATTTCTCTTTCAATGCAATTACTACCCCTCTATTTTCACAAGTAAAATTTTTTATGAACAATGTAAGGGAAATTACAACTAATCAGCTTATATATGCTCTACTTTATCTTAATATAATTTTCTGCTTAGTCCAATATTTAATGTCTTTTTTTTTAACAACCTATAGTAATAAATCTAGTTTAATTATTGCATCAGAAATTTTACTTCCTCTATTTTTTTACTTATTTTAATTTAGATATTGGCTGGAAGAATAGGTTATAATAATTTATATATTATTTATATTCAATTACATTTGCTAATTTTAATAAAAGCTAAATATACTTACAGGGATCTATCAGACAAACAATGTGCTGCAGTTAAAATGAACTGATCACTAATTAGACTTCCACCACAAGTCCATTGCTGGCCGTCACTTGCATCATATCCAAACTGGACCTAAAAGAATATGCGTAAATAATACTTATTTTATTTTTAAGTTCCTATTCCTATTTTGGTATACAAAAATTGATAGGCCTATTTTGTGGACCTCGTATCTGAAACCTAAAAATGTGCTAATTGAAAGTTTATGATACGAGTAGTGGGAATAGGGGGCTTCTAGTTGACCCCCCCACCACTTTTTTAATTGGTCAGCCAAGAATGACCTTGTTTCTGATTGGCTGCCCAAGTTCGCCCCCTATTCCGATTGGTTTCATAAACTCCGCCTCTTTTTGCTCCACCTCCTACCTCCTTCCTAACCACCACAGTAGTTGGAGGGGAGCTGGTAGCAGTTGGAAGGGAGCTGGTATTTTAAAGGACTGAATCTGAGCGAGCTACATTCATTTACAACTAGTCTTAAGCTTATATAGAAGATTCACCACTAATAAAGAACAGTGTTAAATTAAAAATAAGTGGTAGTTATGAACAGTGATTTGCAAAATGAAATAATCAAATTAGGTAAACAGTTTACTAAACTTCAAAATTCCGAATTAAAGAATGCAATGCTAAGGAAAACACACCCCGAGTGGGCACAGGTATATTATGAGACTGCCTTCCAATACCAATTAGCTGCAGAAGCCTGTTTAAATTATAGAAAAACCCAAAATTTGCCGAAGTTCTTTCATGAAATAAAGAAAATAGGATTCAGTTACTTTTTAAGGATATTGAAGGATTATATAAAAGATCCTGATATATTAAAAGAAATCGTGGAAGAGGAAGAGAGAGATAAAGAGATATTGAGAAACAGGGAGGTTTTAGTGTAGGATTTATTATGGAATTATTAATAAGAGAAATGTATGAAGAGTTTTTGATGTCCGCAGCCTGTTCCGAGTTTTATGCATATGAAGGTCAAGAAAGTGAAGCGCAGAATATTATATTGTTTTTAAATTATATGGAACATGCGGAATTATGTTTACTAGCAGCTAAATGTTGTAGCGAATATTTAAAAAATAAAAATATAGATATTTTAATATGTAAACTTCAAGAACTAGGATTAAATAATAATATTTCATGTATTAAAACAATGTTAGAAAATAAAACACATAATTTGTAATCAAGTCTTTTATTACATAAAAAAATTGTTGTAAAGGTAATAAACATTTGATAATGCACATACACATGGTATTTTTTGATGATAAAAGCAGCAAGGATCCATTTTCTTTAGGGTGGGTTGTTCATCAATCTCGATAACTGGTTTCATGGAATACTTCTTTACGAAATCTGCCTTTTCTTCCCCTTTTACATAAACATAGTCCACCTTAGCGCTTAAATCTCTTATGATATCTCCACATTTGTGTAATGGTGTAAATCCTTCACACCATTCAATGCAATGGTAATTTTTTATTAACCACAGAGCTTGTTTGTGTAAATAGGATGGTAAATGACCCATCGGAAATGGAGCTTTGAAAATAAAATGACTTGTCTTTTGCCCATCGTACGCTGCTAATTCCTTTACAATAAATTTATTATTTTCAATTTTGAATCCTTGAAGATCTAGAATAAGTTTCATATTTTCAAATATTTGAATTTCTTGATCATTTCTACTTTTAATTGATATTCACTTATTTGTTTTTTTAATTTCTGCAACTGAAGTTGAAAATCTAATACTCGAACTGAAATCTCGTAAGACATTATATAAATGAAGAATTCTGGTTTGGCTACGTTAATAAATATCAAAATTGACGCGTGCGCTCTTAAGCGTAAGTAGCGGTTTGTTTAAAAAGAGTATTTTATCTTAAGGAAATTGTATTACAACTGTTTCACAATTTTTGTTAATGGATTGTAACTGAAAACTTTATCATGAATTATAACACAATATGCCGCTGTTTTAGGGGGAATTTTTTCCTTGGTTTCAAATTCAATTCTCATGGTTACTGGACCTGTTTGTAGTAAATCTCTTTGATGTGAACAATTAATGTAAACTATAGGAGCATTTTCTTTAAATTCTTTCGGATTAAAAATTGGTTCCACTGGAGAGTTATAATACCCTTGACGAAAGTCTGTAAACATTTCATACAGAGTAGCAAATTTATTATTTTCAAAGTCAAGTTGAAGATCATTGTAAGGATATCTTTCTGAATTTAAAAAGACATTCATATTTCTTAAATTACAATGATCAAATTTACTCATATCCATTTTTAGATTACCACGTCTATTTTTCTGAAAAGCAATTAGAACATGACGTGGCGTTTCGACTTTTGTAGATGTTTTTATGGGCCAGTTGTGCCTCGTAGTTTCCAATAACTCTGGATATTCAACTAATTCCCAGCTTCGGAAGGTTATTAGTATATCACTATTTTTGTCAATAATTTTGGTAAGTGCTAATTCTTGCGGAATCGCTACAGTAAGATGAGGAACTCTCCAACACAACTTGGTAATTTTAACTTTGGGTTTTTCATCTTCATTACTGGATAATAATGCATTTGTATCATCATTACTTCTTATTAGAATAAGTTCTTGTTGTGAATTAAGAATAATCTTATTATAATCTTCAAAAAATCCTGAATACATCTTTAATGGTATACATAATGAAACATTACCTTTGTCATCAGTCATAATTTTTTCTTTAGATTTTGTTTTCGGATACCAACCGGCATTTTCCAATTTAGCACTTTCATTTTGATTAAATGAAATATATCCCTTAAGAGTTGAAGTTATACCAATATCCCGAACGGAGTCAATAGTAACACCATTTAAAATATAGCGTAATTCTTTAAATAAAAATGCCGGAGCATTATTAATTAAAACAGTATTAGCTAAAGGGGAATCATCTTCTTTAGTTACTTGCAATTCCACATAAATTTCACTTTTGCAAGGTAAAGGATATTTTCCTGTTTGTTGCAAAGCAATTCTGATTTCATCATTTGGTCCGAGTTTTGTAGGATTAAAAGGATCGAAAGAAAGAATTTCCCAGCTTAATATTGATTCATCAACCAATACATTTTCTCTTACATTTAAATAATCCATTTTTATTTAAGTTTAAAACCCAAACTTTGAAGAAATTTTCTATTAGAAGGTGTTAACCTTTGGAAGTTTGATTTCCTACTAAAGGAAGTTGGTTTCTTTCTTGTCTTATTAATGTTTTTATTATTAAATTTTCTAGTAAAGTTTGCAGATTTATTGTTATATAATATTACCATCTTTAATCTACTTTTTTAAGATGTAGTCTGATGGTTATGGTTTCTTCTCTAAAATTAACCAAATCACCTTCCTGATCTATTATTTTAATGGCTATTTTATCAATTACTTTAACGGTGACTGGGAAATATATGACGTTTTGAGGTGACTCAATTATTTTGAACCCTGGAGCAACGCTCGGGAAAAATTGGTGTATTATATGAACAGGTTTCCCGTTTAAATATGATCCCTCTGCAATACTGCAGTCTATATTTATTGAATTTACTTTAATTATTTCCGCGGGAAAATCTGATATATGTTCAATGTTGGCTTCCAATCGCCCATTTTTAAACCCTAATAATTTACCAATAGTTCCTTCACGAAAAGTTATGGGGGCTGAACATTTAAGATGTGTACGTAAAGTATTATTATTTGCATAAAGACTAAAACTAATTTTATCCTCATCCAAGTGTTTTTTTAAAAAATCTGTTATGTCTTCTAATTCGTAGCTACCTGGGGGTATGGCTATTTCTAAATTTTCATCATGAATTAATACATTATTCCCAACATCAATATTGGGAATTGCATTAAATGTTTCGAAATTTACAAGACCGATAACATATTCAACATCTTCATCTAAATATATTGGAGGATGTAACTCTGATGTTAAAATAGCGGAATTGCCGCTAAGAACAAAACTATATGACATTTTACTTTAAAAATATGTTTAATAATAAACTAAAATTAGGTGTTACATATGGTTATAAAGAAATTTTAGACACAATTGACCACAATTTGTTTTGTTAAAGTTTTGATAACTGTTATAATTATAATTAACAATATTATTATTTTGGTCGCTATAAAAATATTTAATTAATTCAGAAGGGGGTCGCAAATTACCATAACTATCAAAATATATTATGTTTTTTCCTTTTTTTGTATATGCTATCCAGTGAGTACCAACACCACTGTGATTATCTAGATTGACAATTGCACTTTCAATTAACTTTATCTTTTTTGGTAATTTATCCCTCATAAAAATACCACGAAAGTTGGGAATTTGTAAATATTTAGCGTATTTAAGTAAATCGTAATTTGTAAGTGCTTTTCGAGGTATATGTTTTAGCAGTTTTTTGAATAAGGTTTCAAGTATAATCCACATCCTGTTTTATAGGGTTTTAAATAAAGTCCACTTCCTTTTTTTCCTACCGCAATGGACTCCATCATTTGATTGTGTCGTTTAGATTCTTCTAATTTCGCTTTGGCTGCTTTTGCATCATTTACTGCTTTAGCAATACCTGCAGCCCCTCCTCCAAGAGCACCAAGAGCAGACAAACCAGCAAATAAAGGTATAAGTGGAAGAAATCCGCCAGTCTTTGGGATTGGAATTACCCTTTTCTTTGGAGGTAACACTTTACCAGTTTTTTTAATAGCTTTTAAAGCAGTTTGAATACTTTCATTTAGGTCTTTAAAACGTTTCCCCTTAATTCCTTTTCTAGCTTTTGAAATTACCTGAGATAATGATAGTCCTCGTCCTTTTCGAGTTTTTCGCTTGAACTTTCTTCTCGTTCGAAGTCCCATACCTAATTTTCTTTTAATTTTCATAGCACCAGTAATTCCTATTGCAGCAGTTTTTTCCCCAAAACTAGAATCTTTAGCTTTGAACCTTGATAAAGCTTTGTCAGCTAATACTTTATCAGCTAAATGCCTTCTTTTTATATCATTTGATTGTGAGTAAGCAATATCGTGTTCTTTACAAGCCTCATCCAATAAATTTATACCTTTATCACCTCTTGACAATCGTTTTTCCAATTTTGTTCCAGGTCCACAAAAATTATAACCAGGAATATGCAATTCAAAGGGTAATTTATTTATTAATGAGTTTACTAAACCACTTCCTTTCCTTTTGCTGTTTGTCTTGTAAATGATTCGTTTATTATGTGATGGAAACATTATATATAGTTGCAATCCTAGTGATAACTAACCAGTTACATCACAATACTGAATATTAATAGTTTGTTTTATATATAAAATGAGAGTTGAGAAACAACCATACTCTATAACAATTAAGGATCATGAAAGTTCAGTGAATGGTTTTAGAAAACATGGCAAACTGTTTGAGGGAAATAGTAAAAGAGGGTTAATTATTGGCCCGTCAGGCTGTGGCAAAACCAATGTTATTATTAGTTTGATTGAAGATCCGAATGGTTTGCGATTTGAAAATCTGTATGTTTATTCAAAATCCTTATATCAACCAAAGTATAAATATTTGAAAACACTTTTTAAACCTTTGAAAAAAATTGGATACTATGAATCTGAAAATGAAGAAACAATTGTTTCACCAAAACAAGTTAAACCAAACTCTATAATAATATTTGATGATATAGTGTGTTGTAATCAGAATGTTGTAAAGGACTATTTTTGTTTCGGAAGACACAAAAATACTGATTGTTTTTATTTATGTCAAACATATTCTTCTATTCCGAAACAATTAATTCGTGACAATGCAAATTTAATTGTTATATTTCAACAAGATCGAACAAACTTAAAACATATTTATGATGATCATGTTAATGTTGATATGTCATTAAACCAATTTAATGAGTTGTGTTTAATATGTTGGAAAGATAAATTTGGATTTTTAGTAATAGACAAAGACTCTAATGTGAAATCTGGCCGATATCGAAAAGGATTTGATTCATATATTTACTTATAAAAATAAACGTTTGATGGTAAATTATACCAATCATGGATGAACGTTTAGCAAGAGAGCTAGTTAAATCAAGAAAAGCTGTTAAACAAAAATATCAGAGTTTAAAAAATGCGGAATTTGAGGCGCAAACTAAATTGGAGGAAACATATAAACCGATAACTCAACCCTTACAAGAATTAATTTCAACGATTGGTAAAATTGAACCTGTTGAAATAAAGGAAGAGCTACACACACCAATTAAAAAAATTTATGAAACACCACAGAAAAGATCAATTCAAACACTAACACCAAAGAGAAAATTACAATATGGAACATCAACACCAGAAAAAAGAAAGACGGGAAAAACTCCACTCCTTCCTACAGAAATACCATCGATTATTGACTGGGACGCGAGTTTAGCTTCAGCAAGTCAAATGCCATCTATACAACAAACAAGTATTATTGCAGAAACAAACCCTTCTTCAGGTTCACACTCCACAATAGGAAATCTTTCAGATATACTGGAACAAACACGGCAAACAGTTAGAACATTTGTTGATACAGATTTATATAAAGAATATTTATTAGGATTTGATGAATTACCTCGCCAATATATTGATAGCGGTGTAAAAGATGTTGAACATGAGTTTGATCACCAATATGGAATAGTTCATGATTTGGAAACCGAGAAATTCTTTTTGGGTTTAACTCAAAAACCTGTCGAAATTATTGGTAAAAACATCAAAATTGAAGGAATAACCTATACAGGTACACCAGGTTTATATGAGTTATTATTTAAAAAAGAACCAATAGGGTATAAAAAACAAGATTTGGAAAATTATATGGATATTTTAAAAAGAACCAATGCATACCGTAGAAATAATGATCCAAATGAGCAGGTGCAGGGGAATGGATCACATAAATATATTTCTATAATAGGACCTTATTTGCAAAGCAAAGGAATTACAAAAACTAAAACTCTAAATCCCGAATCTCAACAAGCAGTCCAGGGATTTTTTGAAAGACGCAAAGCTCCATATAGAGAAAGTCGAGTGTCTTCAAAAAAAACCGGATTTGGTATAACTTTAAAAGTTAATAAACCTAATACAGATTACATATATTGGGATAATGTAAACGAACTTGTTGAGAGACTTCGACTATTGGTAGCATCCATGCTTGCGGGACACACTGGTCATAACAATGAAATTATTTCCATTATTGAAGAACTAAGAGAAGCGAATATTATTATATAAAAGGACATAATAGATACTTTTAAACATTTCTAAAATGACCATCGATAAATTTGGTCGTCATATTTCAAAAAAATCTGCTCTAAACACATTATTATCACTAGAAAATAAAATATTATCAAATGTTGAAGAGAAAATAATAAAAATTTTTAAAAGCGATGTCAAATATATTGAAAACAAATTAATTCAAAATTTAGATCCCGGGTTGAAAAGCGATGTTAATAATTTAAATAAGAGAATAAATGAATATGATAACAATATACAAAATATTGCAAAAAAGATTAAGTTATTTGAGGATAACGTTATTCCTGAATATAATGACAAGATAATTAATTTGAAAAATACTGTTGATGGAAATGATGAGGTAGTAGAAAAATTTTCTCAGAAAGTTTCTAAATATGCAAATGACTTTGACGTAGTGAAGTTAAAATATGATAAAGTTAATGATTTTGAAAATGAAATAAAAAATGAAATTACATCAATTAAATCAATAATTAAGGATACTTCAGCAATTGACAATGTCAAGAACAGTATTTCCAAGGAAATTACATCAAAGTTTCAAAATTTTACTAATTTGCTTAATGATAGAGTAGCAGAAGAAGTAAGGAATTTTAAGAAAATACATGACGTTATGGATAAAAATACACAAAATCTTGAAAAATCAATGAACACTCATTTCCTAATTCACAAAAAAGATACCGACAAAGTTAATGAATTTAAAGAACAAATTAAAGAATTTGAAATTAAAATCAATGCATATAAATCAAATTTACAATATTTAGAAGACAAATTGAAGGAGGATTTTCAAAACGAAAATGAAAAAATTGAAACAAAATTCAAAGATCAAATTACAAAAGATAATGAAAAAATCGAGGATATACTAAAGCAATTAAACAATCTGAAAACCAAATCTGAAACGTCTTTTGACGAGGGAAATTTTACAAAGGCAATCGATGAGAAATTACAAAAAGAATTAGAATCCTTACTAGAAGTAGTGCAAGCTATAATAGAAGTTTCTAAAAAGGATGTATTAATTAAAATTAAAAATAATAGTTCAAAAATCGAGGAGACTTCTTTACTCATAAAAGAACTTGAAACATCTTATACAGATATACTACACAAAGCTGAAAAGACAGCGTCAGACATAAAAAATATAGAAAAAAAAATTGTGAAAATGACATTAGATATTACAAATGCAGAATTTCAATTAGGAAAAGATATAAAAAATCTAGAAGATAAATTAACAAAAGAAATAAAATCTTTAAACGAATTAGTTCAAAGAGCTGCTGAAGTTTCTAGAAAAGAATTTAATGATACAATGAATTATGCAAGAGAAGAAATGAATTCAACATTAGGTGGTTTCAAAAAAGATTATACGTTATCAAATGTTCTTTTGGAAACTAAATTTAATGTAAAAATGTCTGATCTTAATAACAACATCACCCAAATAAATTCGTCAATAAAAGAAATTAGAAATGAAAATAACAAATCATTTGAAACAATGGAAAATAAATTTAATGTAAAAATTTCTGATCTTACTAACAACATCACCCAAATAAATTCGTCAATAAAAGAAATTATAAATGAAAATAAAAAATCATTTGAAGCAATGGAAAATAAAATTAAAGAACTTACTAAAAAAAACTGAGATGATTTTTTTTATATTTTACAACATCAGCGATAAAGGGCTTTTATAAACGGTTTAGAAGGAGGTAAAGTTATTTGTGGGATTTATTTTCGAGAGTAAGGTATAAATTAATAATGAGTAAAATTAAGCAAGACGTTGTAAATGAATTACATAAACCGGCGAGAAGGCGATATAGAAGGAGACGAACAATTGTAAAAGGGCTTAATGATCTATTTCAAGCTGATCTGATAGAAATGCAGCCATATGCGAAATTTAATAGGGGTTTAAGATATATTTTAATGGTAATAAATGTGTTTTCTAAATTTGTATGGGCAGAACCTGTAAAATCCAAAACTGGTAAAGATGTAGCAGCTGCAATGAAAAAAATTCTATTAACTTTAAAAACTCCCCCAACAAATCTGAATACTGATCAGGGTAAAGAATTCTTTAATCAAGACTTTCAGAAACTTATGGAGCAGTTCAAAATTAATCATTACAACACATTTTCTAATATGAAAGCTAGTATTGTAGAGAGAGTAAATAGAACGATAAAAAACAAAATGTGGAAAAAGTTTAGTTTACTAGGTAATTATAAATGGATCAGCTTTCTTAAAGAAATAATTACAGAATACAATAATACTAAGCATTCAACAATCGGAAAAAAACCAAACGAAGTTAACAAAAAGAATGAAATGGAAATCTTGAAATCAGCTTATACTCATAGGAAAACTGTGGATCCCAGATCACCAAAATTTCGTGTCAGTGATAGAGTACGAATAAGCAAGATTCGCGAACAATTTTCTAAAGGTTACACGCCCAACTGGTCAAACGAAATTTTTCAAATAAAAAAAATCCAGCTTACTAATCCAACAACGTATTTGATTCAAGATGGAAATGGGATAGATATTCAAGGAGGTTTCTATGAAGAAGAACTTCAAAAAGTAAGACACCCAAATGTATATCTGGTGGAAAAAGTGTTAAGAAAGAAAGGAAACAAAGTATTTGTAAAATGGTTAGGATTAGATAAATCTTATAACTCTTGGATCTTCAAGAGAGATGTGATGTAATAGTAATTAATGCTGTAATAATAATTGATGTTTGTAATAAAAAAAAATGATTTTTTATATATATTTGTTTTATTTAAAAATAAGCTTATTACATAAACATTTTTTTAAATACAATATTCCTATAATCAGAGTCTAATATGGGATTTAAAATTTCTTCAGTCAATTTAATCCTTCTTCTAAAATGTTTTTGATTTATAAACTCTTCAGAAGTCATACGAGCTTTTCTGTAGGCGAAGTTCCAAGCAACCATCAGATGAATTTGGTTTCTTGATTCATCAATAGATACTGTCTTCTTCATAATAGTGCTTAGACTTTAATTTTTGTTCTAGTTCTTCGGGATGATTCAACAGCAGTTCCAGCATGGAGCACACATTTTCACTATTTAGATTTTGTTTTGGAGAAAGGACATTATATATTTTGTCAAAAGAATCTCCGTCGTAAAAATTGTTATTTCTAAAAACGTTGAAATAACGTCGAAAGTTTTGTTTTTGTAAAACATTTAGTCTATATTCTATAAGTGGAATTTGTTCCCATAGTCTGCACACAGTTTCATTTCCATAGTAAATAAAATCACAGCTTTTCACAATCTTCACTATTGGTAATTCACCAATCTTTTCAAAATGAATAGATAAATTTTGCAAATATATCGGTTCATTGAAAACATTTGGTGAAAACATATAATTTGTTATAACTCCTTGATATTGCAATAAGTTCTTCCAATCATCTTCATTTAATATCACAGACTGACCATTTTTACCACCAAGTTCAATGCATGGTAGAAAATCACTTTCCACCCACAAACCAATCACAGCATATTTAGAGTTAGAATTATTTAAATTATATTTTGTAGAATTTATAATTGTTTTTTTTATTTTCTTTTTTAATGGTGAATTTTCAAATATATTTTTACTCTGATTACTGAACATTTTAAATGATGTATTTCAAAAACTAACTGGCTATCTGCTTGCTCTCAAAAAACTAACTATCAATCCGTTTGCTCCTAAATTTTATACATTTTCCCTCTCCTCTCAAGTGGAGGGGTAAACTTATTTTCCCTCTCCATTTAAGAGGAGGGGATAAACTTTAAATGTCTTTATACTAACGAGAATCAATAAAAAACAAAATTTATATTATTTTTTTAACATTTATTAAATATTTTTATAGATATTTTTTCATGAAATACAATAAAATTAAACATGTACAAATAAATATTGCTGCTGTAAATATAATAACAAATATATAACAACAGACACAATGACAAGATTCTTCTTTTTTATTATTGAAAGGAATCCAATCTGAATATTGTAATGGTTTGTTTGTCATGGAATATTTAATTTTTATGTATGTATTTTCACACAAAGCAGAATCAGTTACATTATAGGTAAAAAAGTGTGAATTTCCAACAAGATATGTCATTTTCATCTGTTTGTAGCAGTCGGTTTCATTTTTGAGGGCATTTATACATATATCAGCCCTAACTGTATTAGGAATGTAATTTACATATATCACATTTCCAACAAGGGAAACTAAAACTATTAAAGATGCAGCAGTCATTGTTGTAATATTACTAACAAATAATGGTATTTCTATACAATATATATATATATGTTTTTGGATTCAGTTCCCCCTCCAACTTTTAAAGCTTCAAAAACGACTTACATAATTTATCATCATATAAAATGATGTCTTTATAAAGATGAAAAATTACTAGGAGTAGTTAATTCTAATCGCGGTTTTTTATTTTTAGATCCATTTTCGTTTCCAGAACTTAAAAAAGTTAGAGTATCATACATCATTTTCATATCTTTATCAAAAAAATCTGTTTCCAAAATATCCTTATGTCCCCATGCAAGAGTTTTTGTGGAATTTGGTATACAATATCTTTTATCATCATGAGTTGTTAATGCCAATTTATTTAACAAATTAGTGTATATATTATGCATATCTGACTTGAACACATACATGGTGCAGAATATTTTGTCACCTTTCTCAACAACATCTTTATAATCTGATAATGTTAATTGATTTTTTATACATGATCTACTAACGCCTTTTGCTTTTTTATCTACACTATTTTTGGATTTTATACAATATGCTTTAGCACCAGTTCCATAAAAACTTTCAATGGGAATCCCTTTGTACTCATCTTTAAATTTACCAACAACTGATGTTGTAATAGGCATGCAATGAATATTTTGTTCAGAAAAATTAGAAGTATCAAATTTATCCAGATTTAGCTTCATATCTTCATAAAAGTTTTGGGTCTGAACTTCAAGAATTAAGGAATCAGTATCCGTATATAATAAATTTAAATTATTACCATATTTTACTTTTAAATACCCATAATAAAAATTATACATTACAGTTTTTGCAATATCCAGAATACTCATCCCAACATAAATTGGTTTATTGTATTCAATGCAAACCTGTTGAAGTTGAAGAGCAACTAGATTTTCAGAGAAAATTTTAAAATCCTTTAATTGAGGTTTAGAAATAAGTTTTTCGGCACTAAATTTATTACCCTGTCTTTCCCATTGAGATACTAATTTAATATCTGCTCGCCTATCAACATTTTCCATGGTTTTACCGAAAATTGAATTATTTGCCAATTTATAACAATTTTTATCAAATTTATTTTTAGATAAATTTCGTAAATTTGTATTTAAATCTATATATTCCGCTAACCATGGTGATTGTGTAAACTTAACTGCTCTGTGTATTTTTATGATTTTGAGTCCAAATTGTAGACATTGTTTCAGATATCGGTAGTGAATGATATAGTTATATTTATTATGTAAGTTTGGAATTAATTTTGAGTGGTTTGAAATTGGTGGTGTATATTGTTCAGGACAAAATGGGAAATCATTATGACTATCATGTAAATAATTTGGATATTCTAAATCAACTTCAAATATGTATCCTATAGATGATGTATCTGAAAGTTCGGATATATTTAAAGTTTCTATTTCGAGCTTAGGTACCCAAGCAAAATTTTTTTCAGGCAAATATTGTTTCATAGCATAACCATACAAATTTGTGGCGTCTAAGTAAGCGATATATGTTGTAGGTCTTTCAGGATTAAAATTTTCTAAGAATGGATTATTTGCTTCAGATTTGCGTTTGGAACAAGTGCTAACCCCACCACGAACACCTTTTTTGAAAAAATGAAGCATATCTGGTTCCGTTAATAATTCTAATTCTACATTAGTTAATTTCATCATTGCATCCCAGCACATAGAAGGGCTAGTGACATAATTAACAGGATCTAACTTATAGGTTTTAATACATGTGGATCTATAATTTTCAAAAACATCAGCCAAAAGTAAAACATCTGATTTTAAGTAAATATCGGAATAAGCCCCTATTGTAGAACACTTAAATAGATTCCACGCTTCTACAGCGCGATTGTAGTCTTGAGGAGAGATATTTTCATCGGTTAAGTTATTATAAAATTTATCAATCAATGGTAGAGATTTCTCATTTAATTTTTCGTTGGAATCTATGTAAGAGTATGGAAATACCCCTTTTTGTCTAATGTATCGAAATTCATCAGCATTTGAGAAAAACTTTTTAATTTCAAAACATTGTGAATCTTGTAGAGTTTGTGATAGTGACTCTAAAGACTCTGGGAGAAATTGAAAAGAATCTATAAAGCGTAGTCGCAAAGCAACTGGTTTCCGCTTTTCTGACACATCAACGAAAATTTCCTTACTAAAAGAAATATACTTTTCTTTATTTTGAGCTATAACACTAATATTTTCTTTATTATAGCAAAGCGATTTAATAAATAGGTGAGAATCATAGTTTTTTAAATTATGCAATACTATTGGTATATATTTTGGAGGTTTAAAATGCAAATTGCATATTGAGTGGGCGGCTCCTCGATATTTACCTGTAATATGACAATGATCCCTACACTTTATGAAATTTCCTTTTGAAAAAGGTTTTTCACATACATAACAAATGCTAGAATTTTCATATTCAATCTGTTCCACAGATGATAAATCTTTCAATGGTACTTGATATTTTAAATATTTTTTATAAATTTCTTTTACATCATTTTCAATGTATTCAATAAATTTTATAGCACAATCTGTACCTCTATAAAGTTTAAGACACACAACATTCTCATCAAATGATGATTTAATATAATAAGCAAATGAATAGGGTATATGTTCAGCAGTTTTAATAGTATATGAGGTTGTCGAATCAGGTGTAGATTGTTGGCACTCAATGTTTTTCAAATAACATTCAAAATCGGCATAAATAACAAAAGGAGCTTTATACTGTTTCTGAATATTTTGAAACTTTAATATATTTGCAGGAATATAATTGCCAAATTTATCCAAAATCAAATTATCTGAAGGAAGCTCAATTCGAACAAAACTACAATCACGTTCTAAATGTGTGTTAAGTTTTTCATATGTTCCAAAATATTGAAGGCATCCATCACATAAGTATTTTTTTATTTTCTTTTTTGATAATTGTTTGGATACCAAGCAACCTAAATCCTTTATCCAACAGTAGTGGTTATTTCCATCATCAGAACTTATTAAAAGCAAATTAATATGTAATTTTTTCTTTTCATTATTATAATGTAAAGGACCGACAATCTCATATACCTTTTTATTATCCCTTAAAAATTTTTCAACTCCATATACATTTATGGACAAATTATTTTTTTCCTCAAACTTTTTTATATCTAATAATTTTACTGGAAATTCAATACCTGTAAAATCGAAAGCGTCTCTGAAGTCTGGATATGATGAGGTCTTTCGAGGATTACCGGTTGGCTGGTATGCTGCTGAAACCACTGCCCAGGCGAAACAGCAATTGTCCTCATTCATCACATTCACTATTGATTTAGAAAAGTGATGCATCTTAATGTAGGAGGAGGCATTCAATGGGTTGTACTTATTGATGTTGACTTCCAAATGCAGAATTCTTTGTAGAGCCCACCCTGTAATAGGAATTAAAAAATTAGTTCTGAATAATATTTGTTAGAGATGTACAAGTGATATTAAGAAAACTTAGCTCTTGAGATTAAGAAAACTTAGCTCTTGAGATTAAATAATAATTACCTGAGTCTCTTTCCGGCAATTCATCTGCTTTGGTTTCAATAATCTTGAATAAATCATCGTAAAGCTGTTGTAGATCAGTTGTATGGGTTACAATGAAGAACGGTGTATTAAATGACTTAATTGAAGTAGAGGTTAAAGTTGGAGAATAATATATTCCAAATAATTCCAAATTTACTTTAGCACATGTAAATTCTTGTTGACGCTGGCGTATTAATGTTTGCACTTTATTACCAACATCTTGCTGAAACTTTTTGATGTCGATGTGATAATTCTGCGAATATATTCTGTAGGAAGCTATTCGACATTTAAATGCACTCCTGATAATGTCAATTCCATTTCCATATTTTATGCAGCTCCTGTTTTTATGAATATTTGTCCTCAAGTGTGTGCTCCAGGAATTAGATTTGACATTTACTTCACAATCTTGGCAAAATCGCATTGGAGGTCTTGAAAGTAGTTCATCAACTGAAACAATTATTATTTTTTAATTCCTCTGTAAACCTTTATTAATAATAAAAAGAAAAATTAAAAGGAAAATTATAGCTAAATATGTTATAAAAAAATACTTACGATTAATTATATAATCTTCCAAGTTAAAGGTGTTTTCGTTATTAACAACATTTTCTCGAAGGTGGCGTACAATATGTGATTTTCTTTTAAATTCTCTTAAGCAGTGTGTGCAAAGGAGAGTCATTTTAAAATGGAATCGGTTAGGGTCGTGTCGCTTTTAAATAAATACAATTTCGATCTATCAAGACCCAATGACATAGAATAATTAGCAATTTTTTCAGCTCGCGCAATTTAGAAAACTTTTGGATTTACTTTTGAATTAACTTTTGGATTCACTTTTTAATTTGAAGAAAAACATGGATTTTTTTAAAAAAATATATTTCCCAAATTTAAAAGAAGATCGCCTTGTCGTTGAATACAATTTTTAACGTCTTTTAAAGTCGAATTAGATAAATTATTACATATATTATCTAAGTTTAAATAGGAATAAACCATTGACTTAAATCTAGATGTGGCACACCTTGTTTCATTCCTATTTAAGCTCGGCTTAGTTTTCTTATGTAGAAACTTATCTAATTCTCCAATAGCGACTTTATTTGTTGGATTGATTTTCGGAGCTGTTGTTACAGCGACTGGTAAAGAATTTTTTGAAATTTGTGCCCCTAAAGTTTGGGAACTAGAAATATCACCGTCCAATTTTGACTTTTTTAAATCTGAACAATCATTTGTTTCTGATAAAGAACGTTTTTTGGGTAAATTTTTTTCAATTAAATTTTCAGAACTTTGTTCTAAATTTAGGCCAGAAGGATTTTTCAAAAATTGATTTTGATTACAGGAAGAAATTAAGGGACATTGAGGCTGCTCATCTTCAAAATTTTCAGTATAAGTATATACCTCAATGTCCCCCACAATTTCGCCACAACTCAAATCAAAAACATCTACCGAATTTACTGAATTTCTGGTATAGCCAAATTTGGATGGTTGTTCAAACCCCTGAATAAAATTTTGATCCAACCCTTCAATTAAATTTTGATCCAACACTTTAATAAAATTATGCTGAGCTTTGGCTGAGACGTTTATAACAGTCTCAACGCTGTCGTTGGAATCCTCTGATGAATCTGACGATGCATCTGAAATTGGCGAATAGTGGGGGCGATAAACCTCTTCCATATTATTTTTCGAAAAACCCCCAATGCCAATCCTCTTATCATTATTTAAAGCTCCCTCGTTACCAACCCCATTATTATTATTGTTTAAAACCCCCTTATTATTTTGTTCCTCACAGCTCTCAAAAGTCTCCTGATATTCCACATCACCCTTATTTAAATTTTGCCCTGAGCTATTTTCACAAATTTCACCCCCTTCTAATATATCTAAAAGTTGTTCCAAATTATATCCCTCATTTATTTCAGAATTGTTAATTAAATTTTTCCTTAATATATCATTATTTAAATCATCGAAATTAATTGTTTCAAGAGGTTCTTGAGGAATATCAGGGATAATAGATTCATCCAAAACTTTTAAGAGCTGTGTCAAAATATCGCTTTCACCAATTTCGGAAGAATCGCCAGATTCAGATGAATTGTTAAATGTATTAATATCAATTTCCCTAAATTTAATATCTAGCTCCTCGTCGCTTAGCCCACAAAATGAACAATCAATCAAATCATGCACAAGGCAAGCATCGTTTAAATCGAAGGCTGTTAAGTCGATGTTTTCAATTTTTACATTTAAAAATGACATTTTAAATTATAAATTAAAAAATAAAAAAATTATGAATCAATAAAAAAATCAAAAAATCAATAAAAAATCAATAAAAAAAATCCACAAAAATGAAAAAATCAATCAAAAATTGGCTTTTAAAAGATGAAATAAAAATGAATTAAAAATCCAAAGTATTAAGTCAAAAATATTAAATCAAAAATATGAAATCAACAATACAAACCAAATGAAAATTAATAATATGTCACTACGTCACACGAAATAAATCCGACTATCAAGATATATTAAAATCGATTCGATAATTTTACAAGCGTACGCTAATAGCGAGATGTAAACTGAAGAGACGCTTCGTACCCAGCCGCCTTTTAAAGCAGCCAAGAGCCTGGTACCGGCTGGTACGGCGTGGCACTGCATGGTACGACGGGAACCGTGAGACCGTGAACTCGAGAGAGGTCGTTCAACGGTCGTAAGTTGTTTTGTTCTTAAGAAAATGACGAGTAAAGAGGAGAAGAAGAAAAAAAAAAAAGTTGTTTTTTGGAATAATATAAAAAACATTTTTTTTTTTTTTTTTTTTCGTTTTTTATATTATTCCAAAAAACAACTTTTTTTTTTTTATTCTTCTCCTCTTTACTCGTCTTTTTCTTAAGAACAAAACAACTTACGACCGTTGAACGACCTCTCTCGAGTTCACGCTATCTTTGCCTTCTTCTTCTTCTCATTCTTCGGACTGGTTTTGCCGCTGGAGGTAGGAAAAGTGGTATTTCAGTATTGTATATAAGGATTTACAGCGTCTTGACTTAGCATTCATTAAGTTTGAAGTCTCAAAATGAGTACGTTCATAATTATAACACTACAAGACTTTCTGGGAATCTTGGAAAATCAGATTAATCTGATGGATCGTCAGAGTCCAAATTCCGAGAACACGGTGATGTGGCCGCCACCATCAGAGGCTGACTATTTAGATGAAGAATTTATCAACATGTTTGAGCCAGACCTGGATCCCGAGCCTATCGCCTTTGAGTGGGATCCAGACCGAGCAATGGATCTTCAACCTTTGATGATGGAGCAACAACAGCCTATGGAAGAAGATCGGCCACAACCTATGGCAGAGCAGCAGCAGCAAGCTATGGCAGAGCCGGAGCAACAGCAAGCTATGGCAGAGCCGGAGCAGCAGCAAGCTATGGCAGAGCCGGAGCAGCAGCAAGCTATGGCAGAGCCGGAGCAGCAGCAAGCTATGGCAGAGCCGGAGCAACCTCTGGCAACCCCAAAAACAGAGATACGATCGAAAATGCAAGAGGCCGATACCGGAGAGAAGACAGAGATACGATCGAAAATGCAAGAGGCCGATACCAGAGCAGCAGCAAGCTATGGCAGAGCCGGAGCAACCTTTGGCAACGAAAAGACAGAGATACGATCGAAAATGCAAGAGGCCGATACCAGAGCAGCAGCAAGCTATGGCAGAGCCGGAGCAACCTTTGGCAATGAAAAGACAGAGATACGATCGAAAATGCAAGAGGCCGATAAATTATAAATTATAATTTATAATTTACGGCAATCTCTGGTGGGCAACAACATCTCTGGTGGGCAACAACATCTCTGGTGGGCAGCCACAATCTCTGGTGCATCAGCAGCAACCGATGGCAAAGCAGTAGCAACCTATGGCAAAGCAGCAGCAGCAGCAACCTATGGCGGACAGCAGCAACCTATGGCAGAGCCGCAGCCGCAGCAGCAGCTTCTAGTGGTCAGCAGCAACAGATGGTAAAGCAGCAGCAACCTATGGCAGAGCAGCAGCAGCAACCTATGGCAGAGCTGGAACAGAGATCCATCCCAAAATGGTACTTGGTATTATGATTTATATATGTATATATGTATTTATCTATTTATGTATATATGTATATTTGTATTTTAATTTAGGAATAATAAAAAACAAAATCGTTGAGGAAAAATTTTTTTTCTATTTCACACCTAATAACCAAGTTTCTTCAACTTTAAAGAATTATTATTAATAGGATGATAATATATATTTTTATTTTTTTACAAGCATAGTAACGAAAACTAGTTTTTTTTTTTTAACTTGGCAGAATTATTCTACATGGAAGAATAAATCATAAGCTCGATTTTCAGAGAATCTTATTTAATCAAACCTAATTGTTCTTTATCTTATATATTAATTCTTATTTAAATATCTTAGTTGACATTTTAAACTTAATATTACAAACTACTAGGGTGCATGAATAAATTCAAGTGAAGTATCAAATTTATTTATTTAAAATTCAATTTATCAATAGGATTGATGGTGCATATTATGTAGAAAAAATTATTCTACACTGAAAGAACAAAATCATTAATTCTTGGAATCTAAATATAGACAAATTTCTATTTATTTACATGGTACCCTTATATTTATTTAACTTAAACTTAATATATATCTTATAACTTATACCTTATATCTTATAACTTATATCTTACAACTTATATTTTATATAAAATTTTATTTAAATTAGTTGGCATTTTAAACTTAATATAAAAACTACTAGGAATAAATTCAAGTGGAGTATCAAATTCATTTATTTGAATTTATGCATATTATTTGAAAAGAATTATTCTATACTGAAAGTACAAAATTATAAATTCTTTCAATGGGAATAAATACAAATTCTTATCTATTCACATCATTCCCTTATATTTATTTACATAGTTTTTTACATTTATTTAACTTAGCAGAACAAAATCTAAATTCTTATAAAATATTTTAAACTTAAACTTAATATAGTCCATAGTGCATGAATAAGTGCAAGTGAAATAAATTTATTTAAAATTTGATTTTTCGATTAGATGGTTTTGCATATTCTTTAGTTCTGGTTTGTTACATATTATACATGCTTGTGAAGGAGTTGTTATGAATAAATCGTTTTCACACGTGTTGCATTGCAAATCTTTTTCGCAACATATAAAGGATCGTTTATAGTGGCTATTAACAAAATTATTTTTCCCATTTGGGCAATTTAAAGCATGTATATAGTAACATTCACAACATAAATTATATGCACCGCCAGAAGATGAAATAATTACGACATAAGATTGAAAAACGCACACTTCTCGCGTAAGGTAATTTGGTGTCAATGTATCACTTGCATTTATTTTTGCCACTTTCACGAGCCCCTCTTCTCCACACCCGTTTGGAACGCCATTATCCTCTATCCCATCATCTTCTTCATCTTCATCGTCGTCTTCGAAATTATTTCGATCAATAGTGATCAGAGAATCCTGTCTTGCGTGAAACTTTCCTCTTCCAGCCAAGTTAAAATGAGTTGTTTCATCTTTGTACATTGACTGGATCGTTTCATCGCAAGCAGAATCTAAATATACATGTGTCTGATCCATTTCGAAGACTGTCCGATGAAACTCGATTCACTTGTTCACACTATTTTTTAATTTTACAACACTTTTTAATTGATAATGGCGGGCCGTCTATGTGGTGTTGATATAGTGGATAGTGTTTAAAACACGGCAAATTTAGCTGCAATTCTTCGTCACTTCTATAATTTTCCGGCAACCTGTTCCAAATTTGTTGTAAACTAAGTGAATCGACGAATGTTTTCAAGTAGTTGATGGGAAAGAAGGCCAAGTCTTGATCTTCAAAATCGGTAAGATTTTTTCCGTGTTTTTGGTAGGAAATTATTACTTGGCCTACACGTTCAATGAGTTGCTGTTGTTGTTGTTGTTGGTTGCTATTTGACATCGCGCACGAATGACTGAAGTTCGCTCAGATTCGATCGTTTAAAATACCAGCTCCCCTCCAACTGCTACCAGCTCCCCTCCAACTACTGTGGTGGTTAGAAAGGAGGTAGGAGGTGGAGCAAAAAGAGGCGGAGTTTATGAAACCAATCGGAATAGGGGGCGAACTTGGGCAGCCAATCAGAAACAAGGTCATTCTTGGCTGACCAATCAAAAAAGTGGTGGGGGGGGTCAACTAGAAGCCCCCTATTCCCACTACTGATACGATAATGCTCTGAGAAAAGTTTTATGATGAGCATTTGTTTCAATTTGGAGAACTTATTTATCAAAGTTGAGGAAATTGAGTAGCATAATATGTTTCAGTTGAATAAAATTTTTGACATTAAAAATCTAATATCTCGAGAATGAAAGAAGATAAATGAAATTATCTTGTCTCATGTTAAAGCTAAAATACCAAAAAATATCAGTGATGCAAAAAAATTGTTAAATTTACCCTTTAGACGGGGTAAAACTACCCCTATGCAAGAAAAATGTAAATAAATCATAAAATATCTGAAAAAAAGTGTTCTTGAGTCACAATTTAAGCTGATCAAAGAAAAGCGTTTTTATTGCCATTTATCATTCCATGGGACTGAAAACAACCCCTAACAGTCAAAAATGCCAAAAATATTTAAAGAAATTTGAAAAACAAAATTTCTGCATCAAAATTACAAGAAATATGAAAAAGATACATATATTCTGCGACGAACCTGAACTTTTAATTGATTTGTGGCCAATTTTGTTTGAAAAGTTGTTAAAATACAATTCAAAAAATATTTTATGAGCGTTTAGGGCACTTTAAATGAACTAACGTGAACTAACATTCAAAACAAATTAAGAGAGTGGGGACGGCATGGAGTAATTTGTTTTTATTATTTGAGATTAGAGTGAAAGTTTTTTCCTTTAATTATTTATTTCGATGACACTTCACCGCAAAAAACGTTTAGCTAGTGCGGGGTTGCTGGTCCCCCATCGGGAGCCTCCCTAGGTGGCGGATAGGGGAATGCCTCCTAGATATAGGTGGTACTGGAAAAATGAAATATCCAGGGCTGACCAAAACCAGTACACAGCAGCGTCTGACCCAGAATGGGCGGCTGCACACAGCGTCGGTACCCCATGTCAGGGGCGGCTGAAGAAAAAAAAGCAATGAAGGCAGCGGGAAACCACATTGCTCAACTTTTCCCAGGAAATTGCTATGGCGAGAAAACTAAATACAACGGCCCCCAGTCCCGGGCAGCCCTTAGGTGAGCAAGGGGTGCGAAGAATCTCCCGGCTCAAAATGACAAAGTCCAAATTAAGAATCGCAACATGGAATGTGCGATCCCTCTATGCATCTGGAAAATTTGAGAATCTCGTCCAAGAGATTTACCGCATGGAATTACAAATTACGGGTATAAGCGAACTGAGATGGCCTGGTTGTAGAACATGTAAACATGAAAAAGGCACCTTATACTACTCTGGAAGGGATGATGGCGACCCAAATCACAGAAACGGTGTAGGTGTTTTCTTGGTATCAGAACTGACGAAGTGTGTACGTAACTTTCTTCCCATAAATGATAGAATCCTACTGCTACAGCTGGAAGCAAGCCCATTTAACATTAATATACTTCAAATATATGCACCGACTGCAGAAAGAAGATATGACGACGAAGTTGAATCCCTATATAGACAAATAGACACAATATTGAAAACTCTTAAAAACAATGAAATCACTTACATCATGGACGATTTTAATGCAAAGATAGGTAAGGGTAGTAGAGCGGACTTGATAGGAGAATATGGTTTAGGTGAAAGTAACGAGCGGGGTGACAGACTCTTCGAATTTTGCTAAGACCACAACATGGTAATAACAAACACATGGTTCAAATTACACAAACGAATACTTGGAGAGGGCCAGGAGATAATCCCGCACACATTGTAAAGAACCAGATTGATTATATATTAACAAACAAAAGATTTAGGAACTGTATAAACAGAGTCACAACCTATCCTGGAGCAGACATTGGATCTGACCATAATCCCGTGATTGCTGATATTAAAATGAAACCTAAAATAATAAAAAGTAATAGTCAATACAGTAAATTTGAGATAGCGGAAACCGATAAAGAACTGCTTACAAAAGATCTGAACAATTACATAAAGAATTCAAGAACTGACGACAACGTAGAAGAAATTTGAAAATCGTTTAAGGAACTAACAGAAATGGATGACAGCAGAAATATTAGACCTCATGGAACAAAGGAGTGGAATATAAAAGAAGACAAAGAGAAATTAAACAAAAAATTCGGATAGCCAAAGAGAACTGGATGAGAGACAAGTGTATCGAAATGGAAGATCTAGAAAGGAAACATGACACATTCAACATGTACAAAAAGGTCAGAGAAATAGCAGGTCTATATAATAAGAATACCAATAATACCCTTGTGGACCCTGATGGTAAAATTATCTTGGACGAAAGGGAAATTTTTGAAACATGGGTTGAATATGTGAAAGAATTATTTGATGATGACAGACTGAATGAACACAACTCCGATGATCTCGCTAATATAGACGCTAATATAGACATGGGACCGGAAATTCTAAACAGTGAAGTTCTATCTGCCATAAGATCTGCAAAAACCAGGAAAGCCACCGGGCCTGATAATGTCCCAACCGAGCTGTTACAAATGATCCATGAGGAAAATATAGGAATCTTGGTCAAACTGTTTAATACCGTTTACGCGACTGGAGATATATCGGAAGATTGGCTGAAGTCTGTATTTGTCCCAATCCCAAAAAAACAGCGAGCAAAGCGATGCAGGGAGTACAGACTAATAAGTCTAATGAGCCACACTTTGAAGGTCTTTCTCAGAATCATCCACAGTAGGATAAGGTCTAAATGCGCAGCAGACTTAGATCAAACCCAATTCAGATTTAGAAACGCCCTAGGTACTAGAGAGGCTTTATTCGCTCTAAATATACTTCTGCAAAAATGCCGGGACTAACAGAAGGATGTATTCGTATGTTTTGTCGATTATGAGAAGGCCTTCGACAGAGTACAACACAGAAAACTCATAGACATTTTAATTAACGTAGGGGTAGACAGCAGAGACGTAAGAATTATTAAAAATCTATATTGGCGGCAGAAAGCAATAGTAAGGATAAATGGAAAACTCACAGAAGAAAGTAAAATTCTACGAGGCGTCAGACAGGGCTGCATACTATCTCCACTGCTTTTTAATATATATTCAGATAAAATCTTTAAACGGACTACTCAAGGACAACGAATGGGAGTACAAATCAATGGAGAATATATAAATACAATACGATATGCTGACGACACTGTTATTCTAAGCGACAAACTACAAGACCTGCAACATCTATTAAACTGTGTTAATACTGAGGGTCAAGAAATGGGGCGCAACATAAATATCAAAAAGACAAAATTTGTGGTTTTTAGTAGACAACCTCATCTTAACGCTTCAATACAAATAGAAGGAAAAAGTATAGACAGGGTGACTCATTTTAAATATGTTGGATGTTATATCATCGAAAATCTAAACCCAGATAAAGAGATAAGGTGTAGAATTGAGACTGTTAGAGCAACTTTTCAAAAAATGTAACCAGTTTTATGCAATGATAACCTCAACCTAAAACTACGACAGAGAATGATAAGATCATACGTCTGGCCAGTGTTACTATATGGGGCAGAGATCTGGACAATTAAGGCTGCCACGATTAATCGGTTGGAGGCTCTCGAAATGTAGTTACACTGGCGAATGCTGAGAATACCTTGGACAGCTAGGCAGACCAACGAAATGGTACTCAATAGGGCCGACATAACTCGTCTACCATTAAACACCGTGAAGTGTAGAAAAATCTCATATCTTGGACATATATTCAGAGGGGAGTGATTAGAATTCTTCAATTAATCATGATGGGTAAAACAGAGGGACGTAGAGGGGTAAGAAGGAGACAGGCTTCCTGGTTAAGAAATATTCGTGAATGGACAGGTACACGTAGCGCGGGGGAACTGTTCCAGCTAGGGCAGGACCGTGAAAGACTTGCCAATGTAATTGTCAACGTCAGGGGGACCTGATATGGCACTTGAAGAAGAAGATTTAGTAACAACAACCCACCTTTAGCGACAAAAATAAGGGGAGTTTAGTATTTCATTTTTTATTTTTGGCCTTGTAGCTTAGGGTAAAAGTTTAATTTTCTTCAATTATCACAGCTGTTTGGATTTCGCCTACAGCAGTGGAATCCCTTACAAAAAGGAGTGAAAATTTCCATGTTTCGGGAAAGGCAGTCCACGCTGGCAGTATTTTTCTCAATGGCAAATGACTTAGTTTATTGTCATGATATTTTGAATTTAATCAACGAACTTGGCATTTTCCATAAAACTACTGAGTAGAGACTGTCTACTGACTCTTCGAAGATAAGTCGTAAAGCAGTTTTATTGCTTAATAAAAACGAATCTGTTCCGGTTCGTCATGTTGTAAATATGAAAGGATCGTACGAGGACATGCGTATATTACTTCAAAGCATAAAATACCAAGATCATAAATGGAGTATCTGTGCCGATCTGAAAGTTATGACACAACTTACAGGACTGCATAGTGGCTACAATAAATATTGTTGTTTTTTATGCGCATGGGATAGCAGATCCAGAAAATAACATTATGTCGTTAAAAATGGCCGTTACGTGATAACCTTGTACCCGGTCTGAAAAATGTCTTTAATGAACCTTTAGTAGAGTAGCAGAAAATTTATTTACTTTCTCTGCACATAAAACTAGGGCTTATAAAAAATTTTGTTAAAGCCTTAAATAGAGAAGGAAATGATTTTCTTTATTTGAGACGCAAATTCGTGCGTATAAGTAAGGCAAAGCTTAAAGAAAGAATATTTGTTGAGCCACAAATAAGAGAACTCTTTAAAGACGAAAATTTTGAAACTAAAATTTTGAGAAAAGAAAATAGGGCGTGGACTGACCTCAAAAATATATGTAACAGTTTCCTAGGTAACAAAAAATCGAAGAACTACAAAGATCTAGCTGAAGATCTTTTCCAATCTTACAATATGTTAGGTTGTAACATGTCACTTACGCTGCATTTTCTTTACTCCCATTTGGAGTTCTTTCTTGACAATGTTGATGCAATTTTAGACAAATGCGGCGAATGATTTCACTAGCAAATTGTTCAAGTGGTATAGTATATAAATCACCGGGACCGGTCGGGATTTATCCAGCAATGCTACAGCAGGGTCCAAACCTGTTGATCAATAGACTTTGTTGCATATTAGGAGCCACTCTAGCCTAGAATATGTACCAATAAGGAACATCAACCTGGAAGAGACCTGTTGCAGGTGGATTGAAAATATGTTAAAAGACAGGGTGATCTATACAGAACTGCTTGGAGAGTCGTCGATAGCACGGGTGACTGGGGGGTGTCCGCTGGGGAAGTCCTCTCCCCACTGCTTTGGAACCTAGTAATGGATGGGCTTTTGCGAACCCTGAGTAGGGAAGGTCACTCTATACTGGGATATGCAGATGACTTGGTAATCTTAAACCAAGGCAAATTTAATACAACTGTTAGAGAGATAATGCAGTGGGCTCTTAAAGTTATAGTAAGATGGGTAAGGCAGGGGCGACTCAATATAAGTCCCCAAAAGACTGTCCTAATCCCCTTCACAAAACGAAGAAGGATAGAGGATCTCGGTCCCATCATCCTCCAAGGAAACACAATACCACTTTCCAGAGAAGTAAAATATCTGGGGGTGATTTTAGACTCCAGGCTGTACCAGCCATTACTTATGCAACCTTCGTCTGGTGGCCCAAGGTAATGCAGAGAACAACCATGACAAATCTGAGTGGAATACAAAGGGTCGCCTCTTTGTGTATTACTGGGGCCATGAAATCACTCAACAGTAAAATCGCAAAGGACGTTGTCAGGACACAAAAACATATGTAAAAAAATTAGGAGCCCTGAGTTGGAAATGGACACAGACCATATGAACTCGAGCTACCGTTATAATTTACCGTTTGAAGTCACAATAGAGGATCGAATGGCAAGTAGAAGAGAAAAACCGGAAATATTCTCGGGTGCAAGTATCTGGTACACTGACGGTTCAAAAACTAGTGAGGGTACTGGAGCTGGGATATATGGACTACAACCGAGGAAGGAATTAACTCTTCCCCTTGGGAAATACCCAACAGTATTCCAGGCAGAAATATACGCAATCTTATGGTGCGCAGACGAGATAAACAGGAGAGCTTACAAAGGGAAGCAAATCTTCATTTACTCTGACAGCCAGGCAGCCCTAAAAGCCCTCAAGGCCAAAAGGTATCATCGAGGCTGGTTTGGGAATGTCAGAGTGAGCTGGAAATTCTGGTAAAAGACAACAGAGTTATGTTAAAGTGGGTACCAGGACATGAAGGCATACATGAAATGAAAAAGCTGACGAGCTGGCTAGAGCAGGGTCGGCATCTCAATACATAGGTCCAGAACCGGCCTTTGGGGTGCCGCGGTGCGCGGCCCGGGAATCAGTCATAAAATGGATCAAAAGAGAACATAAAAACCACTGGATGACCAGACAGGGTTTAAACCACAGCAAACTATTTATTGGGAATCCTGACCCGAAACTGGCAAGGAAATTACTACAAATGAGTAGGAACCAATTAAGGACTATTACGGGTATAATGACGGGACACATTTCCGTCAAAGTACATCTGAATAGAATGAATCTATATAACGGAAACCTCGGCTGCAGATTGTGTGGACAAGCCGAGGAAACGGTGAAGCATATCATATGTGATGTGAGTCACTGGTGAGATTTAGACAACAAACATTCGGGTCAGTAAGTCTGGAACCGGGAGTAATACTCACTCACTCCTTAGCAGGACTGTCCAGATTGAGCCAGGGGGCTAGGTTGTCAGAGTGGCTGTAATGTCTAGGGTGAGCACAATAGGCCTACTCTGGCTGCAGTGCATCCGGCTTTAGGACGGACCCGGGAATATAATAAAAAAAAAGCGGTATAGTGGAAAATGGACCTCAAACCTGTTAGCGGATTAATGTTGGAACCTCTAACGCAGAACCGATTCCGACGAACACAAGCAAAAAGAAAACAAAATAACTTATTTGATTGTTTAAAGGTTGTAGACAATGTTGAAGATTGACTAAAATATGGTTATCGGACTTGCATTGTCTTTACTTTTATTTTATAAACAAAAATAAAGACAATGCAAGTCCGACAACCAAATTTTAGTTATGTGATTGTATTATACTTTTTTTCAATACAAAATGAAGTATATTTTGTAAAAAAAGAGATTTTATTTTTTTTAACTCTAAAAATTAATTTGATTGCTTATGGTCTGGGTTTCTCATATTTCATATTCTTCTTTTCTTCTCTAAAAACTCATGGGTGATATATTAAAACCGAGCTTATATTTGAATTCAGCATATTATAGTAGACACCAAACACTTAAAAAATATCAGGGAGTGATAAAAAATTTCAAAATACATAACAGTGTAATTAGTTATCACTATGGTTACATTTATGCAATTTTTTACATTATTCTCGATAAAATAATTTCGTGGTTTGGCTAAAAAGTATAATAAAAAAATACGTTAACCAAAGATAATTTATTGATTTCGTGGTACACAACATCGAAAGTTAAAATAAATGTTAAAAACACACAACTTTTATGATGGGCAATAACGACTCAAATATGTAATTATTCCCATATCTTCATAAAAGAAGATGCAAGAAAAAGTACTGCCATGAACACGTCTGAATAATTAGATAAGACAGTTGTTATTAGCCATCAAAAAATTTTGTATTCAATTTAACGTTATTAGATTTTTTGGTGTTCAACGATGAAACTTTAGACGTTTAACTCGTTATTTGTAGGAAATAAACTTTTTGTCTATGTAAATGCATTTCAGGTGAGATATTTGGCACTAATAAACAATTACTTTGAGCAACATCTAAAACATTCAAATTTTTTTTTCCATGTTTTTAAAGATTTCAATGCATCGCATAGAATTTTCCATTTTTTTTTAAATCACGCTAATGTAGAATCTCCTTTGTTTAGAAGTTGGTTAAAAATAGGTTTATTACAAGACATTAAAAAACTTTAAAACAACATACCATATGTGGAAACTCTTTCCTACTTGAAGGTGATCCTCCCACAACAAGCTCTTGCCGATTAAAAGGACATTCATTTCTTCGTATGTCCTCACCCCCAATAAGTAGGGTTGGATTCAATTCTACTGTCCATACATACTGCGAGTACTCCAAGCATTCTAAAATATGAAAAGACAAATATAGACTACTTTAAAGCTAAAAGCGAGAAAATCCAGCGAATTTTTATTCGAAGTTTATGATTCTTTCACCTACCTATCCTCAGTGAATTGTCATGATTGTTACCTGTATTTATAAGAGACTAGTTGTTTCCCGCGGTATTGCACGAATTCAATTTTACTTCATGACAATTTATTTATTTTGATTCCTGTTTAATCTTTCGTAGGATAGATTCTATTACCATAAAAAAAATTGAATCCACTTCTAAAAAGGCGCTAAGGAATGAAAAATAACAATATAAATTTGTATGTAAAATTTAGTCGGCGCCAAACTAAAACCTGACAAAATGTGATTCAAATAAAAACACTGAGAAATACTTTATTTGTAATGGCTTTGTTGCCGTACCTTATATGTATCTCGTGTTAATAGTTATTTGTTTCATTTGGTAATAATTTGGATTTGTGGTCAAAATAAAAACATGCCCTACTAAAGAACTATGATCCTCCATCATCTTCGATAAACATACTATGGGGTCGAATCCAACAAAAATGGAAACAATTTCACCAGACTAATGTCAGGTACTTGTAAAAAGTATGATAAAACGATTACAAGTCATTAAAAAAGTTAAAGGCTTATAGATAAATTATTTGAAAGTGTAACAACTAAGATATTTAAGCTACTGCAAAAGTGATTCAATATTTTTTATACTTTCATATTTTTTAGACATATTTTATTTTGTTTAAACGCTTGATAACGATTAATTTTAATATTATTTTCATTTTCCAGTACAAGTATTACTTTCTTAGAATAAGTAATATTGCTAAGTGTTCGTTCAATATTGCACCATAGTATATATATATATATATATATATATATATATATATATATATATATATATATATATATATATATATATATATATATATATAATAATAATGTTTATTCGTGATATACATACAAAAAGTATTTTCAAAAGTCAAAATAAAACTACACATTATAGTAAAACATTAAGTAGACAACAACAAATCAGTCTAAAATTATTAAAAAAAAAACAAAATTTTTGCAACAAGTCAAGTTTACAAATAAAACAAGTATATTGAGGGAATCATCCGTGCTTCTCTGTCATATTAAATCATTGAAATTATTTAAAAGAAACTCTTCAATACTGTAGAAAGCTTTTATCTTCAGATAGTTTTTCATTTTGGACTTAAACTGCTGTGTACCGAGGTTTTTAACAACATTAGGAAGCACATTAAAAAATTTCAGCCCATAGTGGCTCCCACCATCCCTGGCTCTAGCAGTTCTACTATAAGTTAAAGTAAAACAATTCCTGCCCCTGGTGTTATAGTTGTGGTAATCACTATTACAGTTATACCTATCGACATTCTTTTTGATATGCATAAGGCAATTCATGATATAAATAGATGGCAAAGTAAGGATGCCAAGGGAGATAAAACTGGCCCTACAACATTCTCTGAACCCCAGACCAGACATGATCCTTATACAACGCCTTTGTATGGCAAATACTCCGGAAGCATGCAATGAATGTCCCCAACACAGGACAGCGTAGCTAAGATGTGAGTGGATATGACCATAGTAAGCCTTCGCAAGAACATCATTAGACACTAGGTTTTTCAGATTACGTAATATAAATGTATTTCTGCTTAAAATACTTATAAGATGTTCAGCATGTCGCTTCCATGTCAGTTTGGGGTCAAGATATACGCCCAAGAACCTTACAGCCGATTCACTTAGATTCAAAGCCCTCAGTAAAAAATCCATTGTCTGGGTTTTGGTCTCATTGAGAATTAATTTGTTAGCAGTGAACCATTGCTGAATATCCGACCGCGTGCTCTCCATTTGTCGACTAAGATTTATCAAATCATCCGCTCTCTCGAGTGCCGTTGTGTCATCAGCAAACAAAATAATAGCTGTACCCTCATTTGAAATACATGTGCTAATATCATTCACATATAAAAGAAACAACAACGGTCCAAGAACTGAGCCTTGGGGCACACCGTGAATGACTGGACTCGGGCTTGATGTCTCACCACCAAATGTTACATATTGGAGACGATTTGATAAGTAAGATTTAATAAGATTGACTGTGCAATCGTTAAAGTTATATTTACAAAGCTTTTGAATCAACAGATCATGGGACACGCAGTCAAAAGCTTTTATTAAATCAAAGAAGGAGACCCGGACATACATTCTTCCCTCAAAACACTCTTGAATGTAGGAAGTTAGATGGTTTATGGCAGCTGTAGTTGACATGTTGCAACGAAAACCAAACTGACATGGATCGAACAAACACTGATCATCAAGATAGTCACACATCTGATTTTTTAAAGCACTTTCAAAGATCTTACTAAATAGTGGCACAATTGAAATTGGCCTATAGTTAGCAACATCATCGCAGGCTCCCTTCTTAAAAACTGGCACCACACGAGCCAATTTCAAACATTCGGGAAAAACTGCTAATTTTATACAGTTGTTAATAATTTTAGTTAGCGGGTATATTATAATATTTTTTATAGTCTTAAGTATCCTAATATTTAAACCAAAGCAGTCCTTACTATTATTAAGGTTAGACATTATATCCCTCAGATTATTAAAATTAATTTCATTAAAGTGAAATGTTGGACCTGAGCTATTTATATTTAGGGAGTCTAGCTAGCCAAGTGGGTTGGAAACTGAATTCGGAATATTCTGCATTATATTTTCAGCAATATGTGAAAAGAAGATGTTAAAATTAGCATATAACTTTTCAGTCACTGACTTGTCAATAATATATATATATATATATATATATATATATATATATATATATATATATATATATATATATATATATATGTATGTGTGTGTGTATGTGTGCTATATCGTAAGTTTTCACGGATGGTCGAATGAATGATCTGGTCGTTCTGGGTTTCAATCCGTTCGTTCAAAAAAATCGTTTTCACGACGTTTCGCCAAAATCTCATTTGGCATTTTCAAGTGTGGCTCGTCTCGTTACTGACTTAGTTCTCAACTCTCACATAACATGTCAAATAATTGATTATTTACAGATTTACAGAAAGAAACATTGAATTAGTATCTAGCTGCTCAAATCCACCTTAATTATCACCTAACGACTTCTCTGTGGTCCCGAATTTCAAAGAAAAATGGGTGGATAGCGATTTTTATCACATGAAGAAACTGTTAAATCCATGTTTTTGAGATACCAATTTGAAACTGAAAAATATGTTTCGAGAATTGGTCTGAACGTTTGTATACGTGTATAAATCTTAAACGTGAATATTTTGAAAAAGAACAAAATAATTTGTAACAATTTTTTTATGTTTTTTGTAAAAACTTAAAAGGTTACCCTCGTATGAGGGCTAATAGGCTGGAACTTAACAACGATTGGTGGACTGGACTTGCCCTCAGATGCACTAGCATCAAAGGCGTGGTAACCAACTCATTGCTAGAAATGAGCAGTGACATCAGCCAAGAACTTACAACTTTAATAGCCCTTACACCATTCAGCTTGACTGGAATGCGGGTTCTGACGGAAACCTCGTCTGGTACACGGACGGATACAAAACTGACTATGGTACAGGCACCAGAATATACGAGGACACACCCAGACTCAATATAAGTGAAGCACTGGGGCAGCATACCATAGTATTTCAAGACATCTGTCTTCGGGAGAATCTGAGAAGGAGCTACAGGGGGAGGACTATTCTCATCTTCTCTAATATTGAGGCAACACTGAAGGATTTTGTGTGATCAGGTGACATCAAAGCAGATCTAGGACTGTGTTTAAAACTTTATAGCCCTGACAAAACACAACAGGGTCACTCTTGCGTGGGTATCAGGGCACAAAGGCGTCCCGGACAATGAAAAAGAGGACCAACTTGTTAAACAAAGACAGTATTTGCAATTACAAAAGCGTGGGGGGTTATCCTGGTGGATAAATCAACAACACCAAACCCACTGGAACCATATTGCAGACCTACATTCACAGCAAGCTATTGCTGAGCAGATCATCTTGCAAACTAAGCTCCAAAATTCTACATCTAGGCAGACCAGAGATCAGGCTGATGACAAGACTTATAACTGCCACTACAGCATGAGAAAACTTCTACATACAATGTGCACCTTCAATGAAGAACAATTATGTAAACTATGTGATGAAGAAAACCAGGCGGTTTCATACATCACCTTCGGATGCGAAGCCTTAACCTACAGGAAACACCTTCAAAGATGAATTAATCAGTTCTGTTCACATATAATAGATATAACAGGCAACCCAATAAGTCTTTAGGCTGAAGTATAAGGACTTCTTAACCTTGACCTGCTAATCTCGTATTACGCGAACGACCAACCACTAAAAAGATGCATAAAAATACAACTTAACCGACCAAAAGAGGGCGCTGGAATGAAGCTTTTCAATCGACTCATGTCATCATTGCCAACAGAAAACCTAAATAACATTTTCCTATCCGTTTGGTCCTTCATTTCTTATTAACAAAAAACTTGCAAAATTATGAGAAAGTTGGAAAAACCCTTCGCAAAAAGATTTTTAAGGTTAATTCGGTAAAAAGGAACGCTTTTTATTTATTGAAATTCTTTCGAGTTATAAGCTATTAAAGGTCCAAAAATGACCAAAAACGGCCATTTTCAAAAATTCATATCTCCGCTTCTACGAAGTCTTTTCTTAAAATAATCGCTGAGAGTTGTAATTTAACGTAATATTTATTTTATATAGGTTTCTATTCATTTCCCTTGTAAATTTTGCAATCGAATTTTTATGAAATATTGCAATTTTTCATAAGGGGTGATAATATAGAGGTAAAATATAATCGATCTGAAAACCGTTGCAATTAACTTTCAACGAAATATATTTCTATAAAATACATTTTTTATTGAATATAGTAAATACTGAACAGAGTATTATTGAATATTGTATATAATCTAATTATCAATATAACTTACGTCGGAGCTGTCTTTTGAAATTTTTTCGTTTTTAGCTTTTTCTGAACAAGTACAAAGTTCGGAATATTTAAAACTTTGAGATAAACACGAACACATTTCTTCATCATTGCAAGATAATTTCCCTCTGGATGAACAAAGGAATTTTTGCAAAAGTTCCATTGCCGTATTCCCTTCAAAGTAATTTATATTTAATGAATTATTTTCTAATTTCCAGCCACATGAAGTAGGGTAAAAGATATTATTTTTGCGAATCTTGTTTGCGACACTCATTCACTTGCTATTTAACTTGCATAATATGTTGCATTAACGCAGGTTCTGATGGAGGTGTCATCTATTGTTGTATTTTTTTTTGGATGTTCCTGCTTAGAATCCAACACCAAACGTTTTTTTGAAGAAGATAATTTTCCTCTGTCCACAATGAATAATAGTCTATAATAAAGCCCTTTCTGTAAAAAATATTCAGTATAAAATTATATCTTGAACGAAGTATTGAAAAAATACAATATAAAAATATATCATGAATAATATTTTACCTTAAAATTACATAATTCAATAATGTTTAAACTATTAATCGTGTTAATTAACATTTTCACTTTCACGGTTAATTGTGGAAAATTATAAGTAATCGATTTTTATGCGGTATTAATAAACGTTAAATGATTTGATACAGACTAATTAATTGACGCTCACTGTTGGTATTCAAAGCTTGCTCTATTATGTTATCTGACTTTTTCAACTAGTTAAATCAACTGAAAGATGGAACTATAAAAAGCGCGTGAAATTAAATTTAATTAAAATCTAATAATGCGCATGAAACACATAATACCATTGATAATACCATACATGCATACACGTTGATAAGTAAATAATTTAATATTATGTATAATTAATTAATAAATTATTTATGTATATAATTAACCTTATTGATATCTAATAAAAGTGAAGCCAAAAACAAGATATATAGCTATTCATTTTTGAATGGGCACACAAGTTAATAATATATATCAGATAATAATGTATTTAGTTTATTGACAATATGTAATGTTAATTTAATATTTACTGCATTCAATAAAAAATATATTTTATAGAAATATATTTTGTTGTAAGTTAATTGAAACGGTTTTCAAATCGATTATATTATACCTTCATATTATCAGCCCTTATGAAAAATTGCAATATTTCCTGCAAATTCGATTGCAAAATTCACAGGGAAAATGAAAAGAAGCCTATATGAAATAAATATTAAGTTAGAGTACAACTCTCAACGATTATTTTGCGCTTAGAATAGTCGAAAAGACTTGGTAGAAGCAGATATATGAATTTTTGAAAATGGCCACTTTGGTCATTTTTCGACCTTTAATAGCGTATAACTCGGAAATGATGCATTTTTCGATAAAATGTCAGTGAATAAAAAGTGCGTAGCGTTTTTTCAGCTTTTTCATCATTTTGAAGTTTCTTGTTAATAACAAATTAAGGACGACTCGGATAGAAAAATATTATTTAGGTTTCTTGTTGGCAATGATGAAACGAATCGATTGCAAAAAGTTAAAAAGTCCGTTAAGTTGTATTTTTAACCGACTTCTAAAAGAAGGAGGTTCTCAATTTGTCGCGTATGTATGTTTTTTTTTTATGTATGTACACCGATTTCTCCGGAACGGCTGTACCGATTTGAATGAAATTTTTTGCGTTATGTTCAGGAAGCTGCTGCTGTGGTCCAATATTTTTTTTTAGATGAAATTGGTGCAGTAAAATCCAAGATGGCGCTTACAATATGGCGGCCAAAGAATTAATTTTGTCCGATTTTCTCCAAAATTGACATGGAGAAATTTTCCGGGTTTACGAATCTGAAATTATTTTTAAAAAAGTTCAAAATGGCGGATCTAATATGGCGGACAAAAATTTTATTTTGTCCGATTTTCTCCAAAATTGGAATGGGAGAGTTTTCGAGGTCGTACATAACGAATTCAAAATATTTTTAGAAAATTCAATATGGCGGACAAAAAAATCAATTTTGTCCAATTTTCTTCAAAATTGGTACGGAGAAGTTTCCGGAGTCGCACATGACGAATCTAAAATTATTTTTTTAAAATTCATTATGGCGGATCCAATATGGCCGACGAAAAAATCAATTTTGTCCGATTTTCTCCAAAATTGGTATGGGGAAGTTTTCGGGGTCTCACATAACGAATGTCAGATTATTTTTTAAAAAATTCAATATGCTGGATTCAATATGGCGGACAAAAAAACTTAATTTTGTCAGATTTTCTCCAAAATTGGTATGGGGGAGTTTTCGAAGTCAGACATAATGAATTCAAAATATTTTTAAAAAATTCAATATGGCGGACATAATATCAATTTTGTCCAACTTTCTTCAAAATTGGTACGGGGGAGTTTTCGGAATTGTACATGACGAATCTAAAATTATTTTTAAAAAATGCAATATGGCGTATCCAATATGGTAGATAAAAAATTAATTTTGTCCAATTTTTGCTCAAAATTGATATGGGGGAGTTTTTGAGATAGCACATTACGAATCTTATATTATTTAAAAAAAAATTAAATATGGCGGATCTAAGATGGCGGATTAAAGATTCTACATCTCTCGATTTTGTCTAAAGTCAGTAATGGGGGATTTTTGTTAGTGTTAATTACGAAATTAAAATATTTTTTGAATAACTCAATCCGGCAGATTCAATATAGTGTCCCAAAATTTTCATTTTTCGACTTTTTCCAAAACTGATATAGAGGGTTCTTGAGGGTGTAAATTAGGAATTTAATAGTATTTTTTCAGGATTCAATATGGCTAATACAATATAGCTGACTAAAAATTTTACATTTTTCGATTTTGTTCAAATATGGAATTGAATCGTTTTTGATGATGTAAATAGCGAATATAAAATTATTTTAAGAAAATCTCATATGTCAGATGCAATATGACCGTTTAGAAATTTTAAATTTCTAGATTTCATCTAAAATTGATACTAGGGGGCTTTGAAGGGTTTAGATTTAGATTAGATTAAGACGTTAAAATTATTTTTTTGAAATTCAGTATGGCGGATCCAATATGGTGGGTTGAAAATTTTACCTTATTCACATTTTTTCAGATTTGGTATTAGGGCGTTGGGGGGTGGCGTATTACTAATATGAAGTTAACTTTTTACAACTATTGGGTTGATAAGATACAATATGAAGGAGTAAAAACTTTACAATTTTCAGTTTTATCTACAATTGATATTGCAGGGTTCTTGGGGCGTGTACAAACTCAATATGCAATATAAAATATATCGGGCTAAGAAATATACGTCTCAAATTTTTTAAATATCAATATTGGAAGGTTTTAGAGCTTATATTACCAATCTAAAATTAGTTTGAAATTTAAGATAGTGGATTTACTATGACAGACTAAATATTTGTTTGACACAATTTCATTGGTATTTGGAGAACTCTAAGAATCAAAGAATTTTTAGTGGTTCATTTTAGGGTGATTTAGAATTCTGGCTAAAATGGATACTTTTTTGCTACCTTGGAGTCATTGCGAGGTACATTAATCTCGAATAGCACGTAGTTCAAATAATTTATGAATATCATAAAGAATTCAAAACTAAAAATTGAAAAATAGAGTTTTTATAAAAAAATTGAACCGACTTCTAAAAGTGCGATAAAAAGGAAAAATAACTAGAAATTTTTATATGGAATTGAAATTTTTGAAGTCGGTGCTAAATTATTTCTAAATGAAATAAATAACTACTAATATATACAAATTATGGTAAGAAAGCAATTACAAATAAAGTATTTTTAATCTGTTTATGCGAATCACATTTTGGCAGGTATTAGTTTAGCGCCGACTTCAAAAATTTCAATTTCATATAAAAATTTTTAGTTATTTTTCCCTTTTTATCGCACTTTTAGAAGTCGGTTCAATTTTTTTATAAAATTTTTATTATTCATCTTTTTACTGGTTGGCCGCTCGCCTAATGAGTCTCAAAATACTTTTACTGCCCTCTCCCTCTAATTATCTAACAATAAATCTGAAATAGTAGCAAATATTAGACATAGAGTAACAGCGTTTGTAAATACTCATAATGAAAGGTGATACGGTTAAATCCAAAAAATATATTTATGTTAAAACTTAATCCTCATGTCAATATGAGTTCTGATAAAAATTCCATATTTTGTTATTTTGCAGGCACATTTATTTAACCCTATGAGGGAGGTGCAATTGAATTGCAAAAAGCACTTGGTTGGTTTTTAAAACCCATGTTTTTATAATTTATGTAAAATCAGTTTTTATAAATAAATGAGGCAGTAAATGATAGCTAAAGTCGAAAGTCATATTTGGATTTAGTAAAAAAATGTGTAAGAATAATCCCAGAAAAAAGCCCTAAATAGAAAAAAATCAATTTGTAGAAAAGCGTTCAAATACACTGTATTTTTTTCTATGTTTTTAAATAAACGAGACATATGAATTCTACACGGTCAAGAAAAAGAAACAACTTTATTCTTTAGGAGAATGGAGTTTACTATACGGGCCGAAGACGAGTTTCGTAAATTATATATAAAATAATAGAATAAAAAATTCTGATACGTATATTAAATTGCGCTTTACATTCAAAACTATCAGAAGTTATCGAAAATTTGTTCACAAAAGTAACTTTCTATATATTTAGATTTCAATTGAAAAATTTTATATGCATTTTAATAATTACAGTTTTGAAATTATTTGATTCCATCAATATTTGCTTACTTTTATGTGCTATTTTTTGGCCAAATATGTGAGACATCCAATACACAAAAATTATCAAAGATTTCATTTTACATAACTTTGAATTACTCAACGGTAAGTTTTTGTTATTTGTCGAGCATGTTATAAATAAAATCGCTAATTTATTTTTTAATTTTTATCTTAATCGCTAATTACTTAGTCGCTAAGTTCGTGTTAATGGTTTATTTTTAGACTACTTGTGAAATTTCTAAGCACTTTTGTGAAAATAAAATATGTAATAATATTTTTTTTTGTATCTGTCAGCGTAAAAATAAGTGATTATGAAGTACCACGCTGTTAAAGAGAGAAATGTTCCATCTGTCTAAGTATATTTCAGAATTTCTGGAGCGTGTTATTCTGTATCTCGTCAGGGGCCCTATCCTCGAACTGGGGAACGTGAAGTGAACGGTGAAAAGGTGGCAAACGCGTATTCTTGAAATGTTCATCACTCATATCCTCGTTCGCCCAGTGGAAGGCAAGCGAACGGTGAAACATGCGCAAATGAAATGTCAGCCGCTAAATGACATATTTAACGCTGGGATTTCAAAAAATAAAATTGAATTAAAAATTTTTATTTTATTTTTGGTTCTTCAAAATAACTCGCATTAAAAAAAATAATATGTTGACGAATCGTTTCTTTAAGACGTTTTATTTTCTGAATAAACAGTTGATACGTTAGGTGGTATCCCGATATTTTCAATATTTTCAAATTTTTTAATGAAATATCCTTAGAAAGTTCAATATGTCTCTCAAATATTAAGCAAATTTGAGATTACAGATATATAAAATTATTACAGGAGATTCTGTTCATAACTCAATTGTATGAGCGTGCTATTTAAAAATGTATCTTAGTTTTAAACAGTTAAATTTAACATAATTCTTTTCACGACACAACTTATAATAAATTTGAGAAATCACAATTTGTAAGCTATCTGAAACTTTTATTTAAGTAAGTAACAAGTTTTATATTTAAATTATGTTAATTACAGCACTTAATTAGACTGTGTTAAACACTATACGACACTACAGTTAAATAAATATTATGATTATAATTTATCGAGACATATAAATATGAACCCTACAGACCAATGAATGAGGTTCTTCAGCATAAACACCTTATTTATGGTACATTTGATCTTCAAGTGTCTACATATCTGTATAAAATAAAAAAAATATATATTTAAAGTTGAACGTGAGATCCGCCAGTATCTTTAATGGACGTCTTCTGTCTGGCCTTCGGTTTCAGTGCCTGAACTAACCTGAACTAACCTGAACTAACCTGAACTCTCAGTGTAACAGATAGTTCAACCAGAAGATGTTTCCGGTTTTCCTCTTTTACTCGCCATTCGATCTTCTATTATGACCTCGAACGGTATATTGTAGTGGTAATCCGAGGTCATATGGTCTGTGTCCATTTCCAGCTCTGATTTTATTCCATATAATTTTGTGTCCAGCCAACGGCTGTTGTGTTATTGGGGTTAAATGGTATAGCCGATGGATCCCCATTCTCGTCTCTCACTGAATCACTATGTATAGAAGAGGTAGATCTAGAATACACTCCATTGCCGAAGTGGGGGTAGATTTCATGACTCCCGTAATGCTCGAGCAGGCGACTCTCTATATGCCATTTAGCTTTGTCATGGTTGTTATTTGCATTACCTTGGACCACCAAACCAAAGCAGCATATGTGATGGCTGGTCTCGCCACACTGGTGTATAACCAATACACCGTCTTCGGTGAGAGACCCCATGTTTTCCCACATAATCTTATGACAATCATAAAGGTTGTTCCCGATTTTTTTGTCATATTTTTGACGTGTTTGTTTCAGGTTAGCCTGGAGTTCAAAGTTATCACCAGATATTTTACTTTCCTGGAAAGTGGTATTGTGTTTCCTTGTAGGATGATGGGACCGATGTTCTCTAGCTTTCTTCGTTTTGTGAAGGGGATAAGTACAGTCCTTTGGAAACTTATATTAAGTCCTTTCTATCTGCCCATCTTTCTACAATACTGAGAGCCGACTGCATTCTCTCTCTTACAGTCGTATTAAATTTACCTAGGGTTAAAATTACCAAGTCATCTGCATATCCTAGAACAGAGTAGCCCTCCCCTCTCAGGATTCGCAAGAACTTATCTATCACCAGGTTCTAAAGTAGTGGGGAGAGACCTCCTCACCCTGTGGGCACCTTCCAGTCACCCATGCCATTAGTGTTTCTCCAAGCAGTTCCGTGTAGACAACCCTGTCTTTTAACATATCTTCGATCCACCTGCAACAGGTCTCTTTTAAATTTACGTTTCTTATTGCAGTGATAATTGATTGAAAAGACATATTATCAAATGCCCCTTCTATGTCTAGAAATGCTCCTAGAAGCATTTCTCCATTCTCCAGCGTATTTTCCCCTTGCTGGCCAGTTCGTCGAGCGCTGTCTCTGTTGATCTCCCAGTCCTGTACGCATGCTGGTTTTGATGAAACGGACTTTTTGTCGTTAAATCATTCCTAACATGCCTAGTTGACAGCTTCTCGAGACTTTTAAGGATAAACGATATTTGGCTTTTATTTTGACTTAGTTCTATCCATATTTTTTCGTAACATATAGATTCCAGAACTAAAATTGGGCTCATTTCAAAAAATGCTTAATTATATGTTTATTTTTTAGTAATTAAGGGAGTACGTGTCAATTTGTACGTTGTTTATGATATATAAAGATTTATTAGCCATTTAAGTCGTCCGTGGTCGGATTTTAAAAACCAAAAATACTTTTGTTACAATTATCACTCTAAGATGTAAAAATATGGGACCCACTTTTTACACTTATAGGGATGGAAATTTTATCCTCATTATTCATCTACACATATATTAATATAAATAAAAATTGAAGTGTCTGCCTGTCTGTCTGTCTGTCTATCCGGACTAATCTTCGAAATAGCTAAACCGATTTCGATGAAATTTTACAAACTTGAAAAGGAGGTTATCAGGAGTAATATAGGCTGATTTTTTAAATTATTTATTGTTTATAACAATTAAATTTATTATAAACAGTGAAAAGTCGTTTCTACCAATAAAATAAAAGAGATAATCATTGGATATTATTAATATGGCTGGAAAATGATTGTAAACGGTTCAAAATTAGTTACCGATAAGATAAAAGCGATTATCACTAGATACGAATAACGTTGACGAAAAATGATCGTAGAAGGATCTTTTATTAGTTTTGCTTATAATAATTGAATTTGTTATAAACACTGAATAACTGTTTCTATCGATTAAGTTGTAAAGCTTATCACTAAATAAGGTCAGTATTGCCAGAACATAATTGTGGCCGATCCAACATCCAGCAATATGTTAACAATTTAATTTGTTATAAACAATACAAAAGAATTTCTGTCTATAAGATGGAAGAGATCATCACTAAATATGAATAAGATCGTAAAAGGTTCTTATATTAGTTTCAAAGATTAAATATTGTTTATAACAATTCAGTTTATTATGAACAATGGAGAACTGTTTTCACAGAAGATTAGATAAAAATAGCCAATAACTCAACAAATTTTTTTCCCAAGTTTCACGTGGACAAAGTCGGGAGTAAAAGCTAGTCTTCCATAAAGACAAGTCACTTTAAAAATCACTCTAAAAGCTTAGGAAGCACATCTTCATCTAAACAATAATAGGTAATTAAACAAGTTGAAAATCATGGTTCTTGGGTTTAGATCGTGTCAAATTGGAATTATTATCAGAGATTATCGATTTGTATGTGTTGATTTTCTGTACACAGAATGTCCTTATTTACCATTCTCTTTTCTTTTCACTAGTATATAAAGAAAAGGAAGGACACCATTTGATTCAGTTTCCATAGTAAATTTTATGCTAGTATGTTGCCGGTTTATATGACCCAGGAAATTATGGAGGTTATATGTACCATGCGGCCAAACTACGATCATTTTAGGTTTAGGTTCTAGAGGAGCAGAAGACAAGGCGCTGTTAGCTACCACAGGTGATAGCGGAGATCCCATGGCCACTCCCGAAGTCTGCTCGTAGAAAGTTCTTTGAAAAGTAAAAGAGGTGGAAATCAGGCATGCTTTAATTAATTCTAGTGGGGTGGAGTCCATGTTGTTGTTTGGTAATATGTCCGATATTATGGAAACTGAATCATCTACAGAAACATTTGTGTACAGGAATTCTACATCAAAACTGACCTCCGGGCTCTAATTGGATGGTTTTTAATCTTTGGACAAAGTGTCCAGAGTTTTTAACAAAGGATTCGGTTTTTCCTGTAAACGGATGTAAAATTTGGCCAGATATTTACCTATTTTGTAGGTTGGGGAGTCTATTGCGCTGACGATTGGACGTAGAGGGAAAAGAAACAAAATTGTTGCTGCCAAATAAATTTATTGAATTGTGGAGAGCAGCTCTTGGAATAACGTGTGCCACGAAACATACCTGGACCTAGCGCACGGCTTACCAGGGAGCTTGTCTCCTTAGTAAGGAAAGAACTATGAATTGTGGTTGGACTGTTAATAGGATATTGCTACTTGAGGAGCCATCTTCATAAGATTTGTGTCGTAGATGACCCGCTGCGAAGATGATGAACGGAGGAGGATGAAACCATGTCCTCAGAGAGTGCGCAGCAATTCAACGGACTGAGGCAGAGGCATTTCGGAGACACAATTTTGTTACCGGAAGCTATCAGGCAAATTCAGTCAACGAGATTGTTTGAATTTGCAAAAGTGATCGGCTTCGAATGACCTGCAGCTATGGTGGGATGTAAAGGGCCCAACGAGACTTAGGCATCGGTGATTAAGTATCACAAACTTTTGTTCATTCATTCATTCATTTAATATAGCCACATAATCTTGTCCGGTAGACTAGACCTCTCAATCGTTATATAATTCATGCGCTGAATATAAATACCGGATTTAAATAACCTCATCAGGTCAGCGTTTTGAATGGCAATTTTGATATCTTAAATTACTGCTATCAAAGTAACTTTATGTCTATGGCTCCTAATCTTATGTATTCTTATTTACATGCGCTGAATCCGAATTCGAAGTGAAGAGCAAGGTCAAAGTTTACATCAATACGTTCAAGAAAAGCAACTCAGGTACCAGGGGCATTGGGATATAAACATGATGACTGACTACTGTTGGACATTAAACAGAGTATCATATTAAAAAACGCTTTAAAAGGAAGCAGAATCCAATTCACAAATTCCATGATAAATTGAGGGCTCGCTACCATCCAAATAAAAAATAAGATTTTCTTTGCTATTATAAGCCTTCTAGTTATGCAACATAGCACTTACAGTAAAGGTCTATGTTCTCCCATTACAGATTTCGAAAAATTTGTAGGTAAAAGTCGCGTCCTTTGTAACTTTAAATGTTTATAGAATCTTTTAAAAGTTTTTCAGTTGGCCCAGAAAAGAATTTACGCACCTTCGAAAACCATTCTTCCTTTTTATCTTTTTTGTCATTTGCAACTCTATGAACAGTTGAAGTTTCAAAATCGAAAAATATCCATAAATTTAGGTCAAAAGATTGAGTTTTTGGGCGTTAATTAGTTAAATGTGAACTCGGCAATTTATTTACGCCTTTTTGATAGTATACAAAAAAAAGTTAACCTAATCGGGGCAATTGGGACGTTAACTATTTTTGAGAAAGTATTTAAAACCATGCATAAGCTTCAGCTAGCCCGGAACTACTCGATTTATTTTAGTTGTGAGCTTATAAATACCGATTTTTACTATTATGTATTCATTATCGGTTGCGGAAATAACAATTCTTAATAAATTACTTACATGGAAGTCTTCAGATTTCTAAATTGAGCAGAGCAGAAGTTATCGTTTGTTGCTAAGAAATTGGTCACCATAAAATAATCAATTCTCGGGAAATTTGAACCATTTGCCTTAATAAATCCACTTTCCTTCATGAGAAAATTTCTTAGAATCGTTTTCAAAGGGAAAACCAAGCAAATTTCGGAGAAATTACATGAAAATTAATAAAATATGAACTAGACAACATAGTCCTTGACAGCGGATCATGAATGTGACATAAAACCAAATAATTTATATGTCAAGTTTGTGACTGCGATGACGTTGGCTGTATCCTTTAGAGTAATTATTGAATGATCAAAGTGAAACTGATAACCATGTTCTTTTGAATATGCATTTACTTGTCATTAGGTCGAAGTGATCATGATTATTTCAAGTGATAGAACTGAAAATAATAATGGCTCAAAAGAATAACCGTATCTGGACGGAGTCATAGTAGTGAGTGACATCATTTACATTGATTGGTATTCGTTCTCACGTGACTCGAAGGAGATTTAATTACATCTTTATTATTAAATAAAGATGTAATTCCCTAAAAATAAAGAAAAAAAGATTGTGTTTTTTAGGATTGTGGAAACTACCATTTCGCAGCAAAATTATTTTATTTAAAAAAAGTTAACATCCTAATTGAAGTTGTCAGAATTACCATTCAATCCGAAAAGTAGTCAATTTCAGCGTTTTTATAGAAACCTCAACGTATAGGGTAATTTGCCCTCGGATCCAGGTTCAGCGTATTTGAGGACATAGAAGCAAGGGGGCCCAGGCAAGAAGTTACTCCGATAGAACTAATTTAGATTAAAGAATTACCATTCAGTTTTAGAAATGACCCCGCGCGGGGTTGCTAGTCCTCCATTGGCCGCCTCCCCAGGTGGCGGATAGGGGAATGCCTCCCAGATATGGGTGGTACCGGGGAAATGAAATACCCAGGGTGGACCAAAACTAACATTGAGCAGTGGCAGCTGGCTGCCTCAAAACTGATCATGAGCAAGAGTTCAGAGAATTTCACTGGTCATGATTCAGACAGCAAACGGCGGAGTGGTACCCACAAAAAGGCGTCTGCACAGCGATGAGGAAGGCAAGGGTAAACAACCTTATCATATTTCCCTAGTAATCGTAACGGCTGAAGAAAATGACGATTTACAACGTACTAATCATGGTTCTCGGAGACCAAGATTCGGCAGGGGAAATGAGAACAAGGACGGCAGGGCTTCCCAGGTCGTAATCCAGCGAAATCCCTGTCTACTGGAAATATACAAAACAAATCTTAAAATTGCAAAATGGAACGTAAGAGGCATGTATGAACCTGGAAAATTGAGAAACATTCAATAAGAAATATCGAGACTTAAGGTCGACATACTGGGTATAAGCGACACAAGATGGGTCAGTTCTGGAGAATTTAAGTCCGAGAACGGAAGAATCTATTACTCTAACAGCAGCTACACTCAACACAGATATGGAGTCGCTATTATTCTTAGTGACAAGGTAGCAAAATCCGAAAGAATTCTAATGCTACAGCTGATGACAACCCACGGCAAATTAACTCTATTACACATTTATGCACCGACTGCTGATAAAATGGGAGACGAAATGGAAAACTTTTATAATGAGCTCCAACAGACACTACGCCTCACAAAATCTAGAGACATTACTGTTGTAATGGGGGATTTTAACGCAAAAATCGGCCAGGGTAAATGTGATTCCATTGTCGGGCCATACGGCCTTGGAGTGCGCAATGATAGAGGAGATCGTCTTATAGAATTCTATTAAGAGCATAATCTAGTAGTAACAAATACCTTTTTTAAGCTACCTAAACGTCGTCTCTATACATGGAAGTCACCAGCTGATAAGGACAACAATATAGTTAGAAACCAGATTGATTACGTCTTGATAAAAAACAGATATCGAAACGCAGTACATTCAGTAAAGGCCTACCCAGGTGCGGATGTATTTTCGGACCACAATCCCCTTATCGCTAAATTCCAACTTAAATTAAAAAGAAAACAAACAAATCATAACATTACAAAACTAAATATACAAAAATTAAAATCAGAAGAAACGAAAGAAAAGCTGAGACAAGACATCAACACGAACTTAGAAGGAAGACAAGGCAAACCTAAGGGAATGATTTGGATGCAGTTCAAAACAACTATTTAGAGCAACTGCCTCAAAAATTAAAATAGCTATTATGATTGCCACCCTCCGCAATGAAGAAGGCACTTGAAGAAGAAGTTTTGATGCTTTAGGATCATTTTCACGGATTTGTGGAAAACTCAATTAAGCGCTTCAAACTACCTATGGGTAGATGGGTCTAGTCTATCAAACAAAATACTCTTTTTTGCTGGTATTATTAAAATTATCATAAAATATCCTATACGGAGTCAAATTATATAAATCTGGATTACATAAAGCAAGAATAAGTATCGAGGATTATCTTATCTTTCAATAAAATTTGATCTATATATTCTTTCAAGTAAACTAGACAGATAATCTTCCTTAAGATTAAAAATTCGATGAAAGCTGGCCAAATTTCTTGAGAATATTTACACTCATTATTAAAATTGTTCAATCAAAATACACCACCATGTGCGCATAGACTCTGGGAAGAATAAATAATTTTATGAACTTACTTTCTCCAGAAATTACTCCAGGTAATCTTTGTGCTGACGGCGTTGTAGGTTTTGGTGTTGGTGTAGGTTTTGGTGATGGTGTAGTTTGTACTTGTGTACAACACACGATAACTTGTGTACCTTCAAATCCACACTGTTTAGGAAAAATTCCTTTTTGTAGACCAGCTATTGCTTCTGGGCAATCTGTGATTAGTCGACAAATACCAGGGTTGCCATTTTTTAGGGAACATTTATCACCTGCAAATAAAACATATGAGTTAAAATTATTGAAAACATCAAAAATAAGGCACAATAAAATCTGGTCTACGGGATGAACTACGACTGTTCTAAAAATATTTTATTATTAACTGAAATATTTGAGAGAATGAAATTATTTATCTATGGAAAAAATGAATTCCTCTCTACGATATTATCGATAATCCATTATATAGCAAATTGAATCTTTGAAAAAAATGTATATTAACACAACCTTTTTTTTATTACTCGCAGAACTTTGTTTCTTCATATAACTTTTTATAAATTGACGTTTTTTGCTTAATATTTGACCAAAGACTTATTTTTGTATATTTCTGTACTTTCCAATCAATTTTTTTTCTCTTTTTTTCTCTGATGTGACCTTACAGATTACTGTTTTGGCCACGGAGTATTGTAATTATAGTTTTAGAAAAAAACTTAAAAGAAAACAATACCAATATTGAGATATTGAGACTTGGGACAGGACGGGAATGCATACAGAAGGACGCTTCTCGCTCTCGGGTCGCAATCAATTTTTGTAGACAAAAATTTTACAAATCTTTTTTTCAACCTTCAGCTCAAAGCGATACTAGAATATTAGTAAAATAAGCAAATATCTAAAAAATAACATTTCTGTCTTGGTTTTCTATTCTTAAAGAGGAAATAACTCAAAGTGCGAAATCTGTTACTCTCTATTTGTAGAAAATGGAGAACAAAAATAATAATTTTTTGGAATTTTAATAGTTAAAAGGTGAAAACTTTAAGTGTTCGGTTATTGCGAATATTGTTAAAGCGTAAAAGTCGCCCTAAATATGTATGTAATTTTATATTTTATTTAGTATACATATATTCTACTTTCAAGCTGGTAAAGGAAAGAATATATACACAACAGTTTATTTCCTGCAAATATAACTCTCTTCATGCGCATTTCGACCACCTTGTGGTCTAATCAATAGAGCTGTATCAAACCGAGAACAACATTCGCAGGAAGTACTTCTCTATTCTTCTTCTTCAAGTGCCATATCAGGTCCCCCTGACGTTGGCAATTACATTGGCAAGTCTTTCACGGTCCTGCGCTAGCTGGAACAGTTCCCCTGCGCTACGTATACCAATCCATTCACGAATATTCCTCAACCAGGAAGCCTGTCTCCTTCCTACTCTTCTACGTCCCTCTACTTTACTCATCATGATTAGCTGAAGAATTCTATATCGCTCCCCTCTGAATATATGTCCAAGATATGAGATTTTTCTACACTTCACAGTGTTTAATAGCAGACGAGTTGTGTCGGCCCTATTGAGGACCATTTCGTTGGTCTGTCTAGCTGTCCAAGGTATTCTCAGCATTCACCGGTGTAACCACATTTCGAGAGCCTCCAACCGATTAATCGTGGCAACCTTAATTGTCCAGATCTCTGCCCCATATAGTAACACTAGCCAGACGTATGATCTTATCATTCTCTGTCGTAGTTTTGGTTTGAGGTTATCATTGCAGAAAAGTGGTTTCATTTTTTGAAAAGTTGCTCTAGCAGTTTCTATTCTACACCTTATCTCTTTATCTGGGTTTAGATTTTCGGTGATATAACATCCAAGATATTTAAAATGAGCCACCCTATCTATACTTTTTCCTTTTATTTGTATTGAAGCGTTAAGATGAGGTTGTCTACTAAAGACCATAAATTTTGTCTTTTTGATATTTATGTTGAGCCCCATTTCTTGACCCTCAGTGTTAACACAGTTTAATAGATGTTGCAGGTCTTGTAGTTTGTCGCTTAGGATAACAGTGTCGTCAGCATATCGTATTGTATTTATATATTCTCCATTGATTTGTACTCCCATTTGTTGTCCTTGAGTAGCCCGTTTAAAGATTTTACCTGAATATATATTAAAAAGTAGTGGAGATAGTATGCAGTCCTATTTGACGCCTCGCAGAATTTTACTTTCTTCTGTGAGTTTTCCATTTAGCCTTACTGGTGCTTTCTGCCGCCAGTATAGATTTGTAACAATTCTTACGTCTCTGCTGTCTACCCCTACGTTATTTAAAATGTCTATGAGTTTTCTGTGCTGTACTCTGTCGAAGGCCTTCTCGTAATCGACAAAACATACGAATACATCCTTGTGTTGGTCCCGGCATTTTTGCAGAAGTATATTTAGAACGAATAAAGCCTCTCTAGTACCTAGGGCGTTTCTAAATCCGAATTGGATTTCATCCAAATCTGCTTCGCATTAAGATCTTAGACTGCTGGGGATGATTCTGAGAAAGACCTTCAAAGTGTGGCTCATTAGACTTATTAGTCTGTACTCACTGCATCGCTTTGCTCGCTGTTTTTTTGGGATTGGGACGGATACAGACCTCAGCCAATCTTCCGGTATATCTCCAGTCATGTAAACGGTATTAAACAGTTTGACCAAGATTCCCATATTTTCCTCATGGATCATTTGTAACAGCTCGATTGGGACATTATCAGGCCCGATGGCTTTCCTGGTTTTTGCAGATCTTATGGCAGATAGAACTTCACTGTTTAGAATTTCCGGTCCCATGTCTATATTAGCGTCTATATTAGCTACTACTTTTCTATATAAAATATAAATTCCGAGACACAAAGGTAGGATATTAAAAACTTGCTGACCTTTGGATGTCAGACTGAAAAATATCGCCAATCGAACAACTGTTTGTATGTATTCTTTCCTTTACCTGGTGAAAAGGAGAATACATATATATTAGCAACTATTTAAACACGGCAGAAAAGTAGATTTATTTAGTTCTTACTGAAATCTTAATTTTTGAGTTTCGCACTACCCCTGTGAATAAATAGATGCCGTTCGACTGACGATATTTTTCAGTCTGAGATCGAAAAGTCGGAAAGTTCTTAATATCCTACCGACACATCTCGGAATTTATATTTTATATAGACAAATGCTTCCTACGAATGTAACTTTTGGTTCGATACATCTCCACTGACGAGACCATAAGGTGGTCAAAACGCGTATGAAGAGTTATATTTGCAAGAAATAAACTACTTATATATATTCTTTCTTTTATCTGCTTGAAAGGAGAATACATACACGGAGTGTCCGCTAAGTACCTCCTAATTTCTCCGAAGCATACAAGGGAGGCCAAAATAACCCTACTTTGTCATAGAAAAAAAATTCCTGAAGTGCTCCTTAATCCCTGCTTATATGGGTACCCAGCGATTTACCTTATCGGCTCTAAGTTTTAAACCGCCCTGTATAATATAATGAAATTTTAATATTTTATAGAAGACTCACTAAACCGTACTACAGTAGATGTTTTAGATCATCAGAAAAGTCAGGAACGGACTACAGCCACACTGGATGGATTTAATTTTTGACAGGTGTCATTTTACAGAGCTCAAAACTGATTTTTTAAATACCTTTGTCATTCCTCTTCACAAAAGGTACTCCGAATTTAATTCGATAAAGCTGACGGTTTTTGAGATAAATCGATTTTTATGCGAAACATTCAAAAGTTACTAATGCTAAACAGAAACCAATAAAATTGAGATTGGTATTGTTAATATCTACATAATGAATTACTATTGACGGAACTTGTCAAAATCGCCTTCAAGTAAAAGTAATTTTAAAAAATGGTAGAATATTCTTACGCAGAGTATGCTGATAGGCATTTTATGGTGAAGCACTGTCAAATTCTTCGAAGACAAGAAAACTTTATGTTGAAAGATTTCTAGCTCGAACACTGCCAAGTCCAAAAACCTTTTAAAGGGTTGATAGAAGCCCAAGGGAAACAGGTGAAACATGATTAGAAAATAATGATTAGAGTTAACGAATTAATTTTTACATGTTTTATTTAGGGTCATTTTTGCAGCGACGTAGCGATGAGGGCCCTCCCAGGAGAGCACGAGACCCTCACGTAAATAACCTTATAGGTTGATTTGTTTTGAAAGGAAGATTCAATGATGAGATATATTTAGAATTTTTGTTGCAAAATTTAAATAATTTATTGGAAGTCGTACCTCTTGATAGAACAATGCAAATGTGGTATATGCGTGATGGTGTTCCACCTCATTTTAACCGTATAGTACGTCAACACTTAACTAACGCTTTTGACCCTCGATCGGTCGAGGCGGGCCTGTTTTATGGCCACCAAGGTCTCAAGACCTAAATCCCCAAGACTTTGCTGCAGGAAAATATTCGAAGAATAACAAAATGTATTGAAGTGCGTGGAGCCCATATTGAACATTTACCTAAATAACATTTAAATGTTTTCACTATTTTTGCATTTTAGTAACACTGTAAATTAGTTGAGCTCTGATCAACCTTCTGAAAATTTTCTGGACTTGACAGTGTCTGAGTTGGAAATCTTTCAGCATAACATCTTCCCTTCATTACATTATAAAGGTTGGTTCAAAACTTGGAACCGATAAGGTAAATCGCTGGGTACTCCTTTAGGGCTCTGTATATCCATTAAGGGGCACCTTTTTTTCTATGAAAAAGTAAAGTTGCTTTGACCTTCCCTGTATGCTCCCTAGAAATTAGGAGGTACTTATCGGACACCCTGTATATTGGCAAAAATTTAAATACGACAGAAAATTAGATTTATGTATTTGTTTCTGAAATTTTAATTTTTAAATGCTATTGTATTATTAAGAATAGTCCAATTAAACATTATTTTCAGTTTTTTCAATAACAAAGAAATTGAACAAACAATTTTATTTAAATCGATATAAATGGATCCCAAGTCCTGCAATGCAAATGTCTTCTAATTTCCTTTTAGTCTGACTCCCTTCCTACTCTCTGGTATCTTCCACTATCCTATCCTTTCTCATTATTTTCAAATGCCTAACCGTTGTAATATCTTCTACATTGTTGTCTCCATATAATACATTTTTCTACGAATAGGTCACATATCTTTGCGTTTGTTATTCTCTCGTATAATTTAATAAATATTTTTTCATTACACTCTCGGAACTAACTAAATAGCCTTCTTAAGTTATAATGAACAAACATCAATTATGATTAATCCTCTGAAATATTGTTTGCCTCAAAGTATATTTCGCTAAAAGGGGGAATTAAATAATCTCCCTGTGGATAGATTTTAGCCATGTAAACTGAGGCAGTGTATATCTTATATTATATATACTTAAGATACAAAATAAATTAATATCAGCGTAAGCATAGACTAATTTTTACTTTTGAGTCGTTTATCTGATTCTTTGGAACCATAAACTTAAACATTTTATGGTAGTTCATAAGCCGTTTAGCTCATATAAGTATTTAAAAATATGTCGAAGAAATTCAACTCTCGTCAAAATATAAAAACCGTTAAAGATTAGGTAGAGAATGAGTTTAGCATCATATTATTTAAAGCGCCTAGAATGTTTTTAAATTGAACAGTTTTCCCACCATAAGAAAATAAAGAATATTCAAATAAAATCGCTACAACGCAATATATTCTTCTGACCACATGTACAAAGAATTCGTATAATGAAAAAACGAGTTAGATACCTCCAAAATGTCTGAAAATAGTGAATAGTTTTTTACAGTTGGTATTGTTTTCTTTTAGTTGTAGAAAAACCTAGTATAGTTTATTAACCTTTTTGTATAAAAAACATTAATAATTTTAGATAATCAGGCCAAATTGCAAATTATTATCCCACACATGGATAACTAACGCCCTCAACGAATAAGGAGACTGAAGCTACCATGTGCGAACGGTGATGTGGTATGAAAGACATCATATTGATGAAGAGATCGCGAGGTACTAAAGAGACTGAACCGTGGGATGTTCCGAGAGTAGTAAAGTTAGTTAGTGAAGTTAGTGATTAAAATTTTAGAAAGCTATTTAAAAGTATTATTTTCAAAATTAAATTTATTACATTTTTATTAAAATAACTATAGACAAGAATTTTTAGATTAGGTTTTTGTTTAGTTACTTTGGAATTATATATTGAGTTCATTTCGCGTTGCAAATAATTTTGTTTTTATTTATTTTTTGTTAAATAGATTTCAATGTTTTGAGAATTCTGGTTCGATTAATTTTTAAAAAATCTTCATGTGACCAAACTCGCAGGCACAGTGATGTGAGAGCTTCAAAACAAGAGGGGATAGCTGACCCACTAGATAGCAGTTTTCCTGAATCTTGAAGTTATGTTTGTGGTATTGTTAAGCTCTAATAACCTGTAGCTGTTTAACACTAAAACTATAAGATCCAAGGAGACCAGACTACTGGAGCGCCTTTGTCATAGTGAAATTTATTTATAGGGTTATAGAATAACTACTAACTAATATGAGACAATAGTAAATTGTGGGTTTAACGGTCATATGCTACCATAATAATTCGTTTGCAGAAGTCCATGACCAAATGCTGTCACAAAGTCATACAAGTAAAATTTCATTTATCTATCTTCCGAAACAATTTTTCTCTCTCCTATTTTTAGTTAAACTGATGCGGTAATATTCGATGTAGAAAATAATTTGTCAATACTATGAATGATTGTCTTTAGTCGAGTGATTTGAAAAACAATATATATTTAACATGTGATGATTTACGTAGAGTAAAATAATTTCTTGCATGGATGAATAATTTGTCTAAAAATAATTAAAATAGAGTCAACATTAGCATGGTTGTTTGATATTAGGAGAAAAACCTGAAAAATTACATATACTTTTTCCTTCTTGTGTATGTAATACTGTTATTTTTTGAGTATGTCTTTTTTTCTTAAATTTTCGTGTATTGATGTTGCGAAATACGAATCATACGAAAACAATCAAAGAAATATCGTCATATTTCTACTGCAGCAATCACTTTAAGTATTTTATAATTTAGTTGCTGTTGTCGTCAAAGCGGGAGGGGTCATGGCGTATTATCTCCTCGTGAGAGTGATTTGGTATTAAGTAATCGTTTCGACGTAGTTACATTAAGATACTCTAATATTTTCCGTAAGATATTTGTACCTTAGTTTATCCTTATAGAAAAAAAAAGAACAATAATAGTTTATCAAAATAATAACAGCACAATACTGATTTCGAAAAATATCGTGTTTAATAAATAAATCTTACCGCTTTTTGTTAACTGGGGTGTATTTAAAACACTGACAATTTTTTATCTATATAAAAAAATCTTGATATCCAAATGTGATGGATGACAACAATGTATTTCATATGGGACGTTACTATTTAACTAGGCCATAGTTAATTGAATTTAAATTGCTGTTATTCAATTGAAAGTAAAAGAAAGGGTAGAGAAATCTGATTCTGATGAGTTAGAGATTTGTAATACCCTTTCGATATTTTAGAATATCACTATCTTGTATCCTCAGTTTAAAATAAATAAAATATTTTCCGTTCTATCGGGCAGCTGGTTTAATAAAAATATACTATAAAAGCCAACTTTTTTTATGAAATGACTATTTAGTAACAAGTACTTATTATTTTATTACATATATCAAAAATTACATAAAATCAGAAAATTTTTCGTATCATACATTTTCTTGAAACTCTTCTAAAGTCATATATGTTTTGCACTCTACACCATAAAGGGCTCTTAGGTGGGATTTTAGCTCTTAATACTTTTACTTTTAAATATTTTTCAACTTGGCTTAAAAGAATGAATAAATAGGATTGAAGATCCTTGATTTTCAATAATTAGGCATCGTGAGACTCTTTACATCTCACCATGATCATAAGTCATTCTTGGCCGATTGCCATTGTATATTTAAACAGGCTCTTTACCCAAACTGGCTTGATAGCACTAACACCAAACATGGTATATTAGCAAGAATATTTTACGTCAAATCAGAGAAAGAATGTTTATATCTATGGATAGATTTTCCACAGTATTCCATTTAGCAAGTACTGTGCAGAATCAATAAAAAAAAAGAGAATTAGTGACAAGAAAATGACCAATCTGAAGGTTGTCAAGGTAATGAGCAAGCTGACAACTTGGCGTGAGCATGTGCGTCACGGTCTCTTGTGAGGCTAGAATCCCCTTGTGGGGTAGCCATTTAAAAATGGGTTGAGAACAAGTATCACCAATCATGATATGACTTAACAGGACATAGGCAAGATTAATAGTTTTTAGTCAATCTTTTAATGCAACTAGCAAAAGTCTGCTTAAATGCAACAGAAGAACCATAAGGATAATGCCTGGCTTTCTGATGGTACATATTTAAATCTATCGGGCGGACAGATAAAACTACATGCAGGTTCTGTCAAACGGAAGAGAAAACGGCAGAACACACCCTGTACCAGTGTTAGGGTTCACTTTAAAGTAATGGGCACAACTACACTGAAAAAACCTTGTCAAGTCTATGGAGGTTTATAGTTAAAGCTAAGCAAGGTTCTATAAACATAAGGAGGAATAATAATAGACCTGAGAGAATAAACGCGAAGGCTGGAGATGTCCAATTCCAAGTTTTTAAACACCTATGTCTATATGTATTACATTCTTTCTTCTTGACCTTTAATGTTTCATTGGGCCCTTTATATTTCACTGTGATTGCAAGTAATTCGAGGCCGTTCGCCTTTGTAGATTTAAGCAACACCATTACTAAAGATTAACTCTAAATCATTGCTATATGGATTTATTCTTTGCAAGAACTGTATATAAATCCTGCTGAAATATCTGATGAGACCCCGATTTCAAGTTTTGTTAAAATATGTTACTTTGTCACTTTGCTTCTCCAGTTTTGAATCGCTTTTACCAGAATGTGATTGTGTATTTCACTCCCCAATAATTTTGCGATTAAAGTCAAGTAATGTGTGTGTTTTCCTTTTTTAAAATAATTTCCCAAGAGTCCATAAGAAGTGTAAGTCTATAGATAGTCCTTTCGGTAGCTAAAATCGCACTTTTCTGTTAACATTTCGTTTATTAAACTAATTGTATGTCAGCACAAATCTGTACCTGAACAATCATATCATCATATAAAAAATCTAATTTATGATTGGACTATACATACATGTTTGAGGGAAGCACTACATACACATATATCACATTTCTTTTTTCGGATGTCGTTAAACACATGGATTGTGATTAGACTAAGAGGAATAGACAAGAGATATTTAAAAAAGGCGTGACCAATTTATTATTTCTTAAAAAAAATAAATTTTTACACACATCAATAAGCGGAATCTTCTACTCCTTTACAAAGTTGTTGCACTTTCTGTAAGGTCAAATATCTTTAAATACTTTTGGGTGGAAACAAATACGACTTACCAAACTTGTTTAATTAAAAGTAATTAAAAATTGAATTGAAAGGTTCAACTGGTAACTTTTTATTAAAAACAATTTCACAGAATATCATTTGTGACATCATAGGTAAACCAGAGTTTAAAAATATATTTTCGGGAATTTAAATCTTTTAATAATATATATAAAAATATTGTTATAACCATTTTTTAGAAATGATATGTAATTAAAAGTTGTCAAGACAATGGTTACAGCAATACATGGACTCTATTTAATTTGTCTAACCTCAAAGCTCATAAAGGATATATTTCGTCTAATAATAAAACACAAAAAAAGCGTATTAGATACAATGATTTGTGGTGTTGTAAAGAATATAAATCTTATAAATTGCAAGATGGTGGCGTATAAAAATTGTTTCTTCTGTTTTACGAGAATCGTATACTGATTGTTAAATTGTATTATCATGCTATTTATCTAATTATTCTTTTAAATTCTTTTTGCATTATTTAAAATCTTTTACTGGTATTAGTGTGGTAATCTCTGAGTTTATCTGCTCGGTTAGATTGAGTAGCTATATACTGAACTTTGCCCAGTTTAAAATAAAAATGTAGGCATTAGTATTGGTGTATATTGGTAAACAGTTGGATCAACAACTAACAAACCGATGCTCATATTTTCGCAGGCTATCAGAGTCTTCTGAGCTACAATCGGCAATATGCCAGGCAGACTAATGAACACCACTACGGTTTAGGGATCATTAACTGACTTCTCATTACCAACCAGACCAATAGAGGCATCAAGCCTGGCCACAGAAGCTTGAACTTGTTGTTCTTCAGTATCACCACTTAGATTGAATTAAATTTTCAGGTTTGACACATAAAAAAGAATATAATAATTTTCTATTAGGAATGACTAATAGAAAATTGTACCTTACTCACAATAGAATTTTGACCTGACATATGTGTACTTCTACCGAAATATATCACAAGTCACACTCGGATGCACACATATCTATGTTTAACCGAAGCTTTAATCCTTTCGGAAGCAAAGTAAATCTAAATCACACTACCGAGGCCGGCCAAAAATATTTCAAATAAATGCTATCTAGAAAAAGAAGTTGTTTTCTAGTAAAATTAAAACTGCTCTAAACCTGCAAGAATTACTCAAGAATCTTTAAACTTGCTCCTCGAAAAGCAGAAAAAAATTATATTTTTTCAAAGAATCTAGCAATCACGAGATTAATTTAAAAATTGTTAAAGTTACATCTGTCTATTTTAGATCATAAAATAAGATCTAATATGGTGAAATTTACATTAATATACAGGGTGAGTCAACGATTGGATGAAGTAGGTTTGTGCCTTTTGGGTGAAATTTACAAAGAAACTATATTTATTGTTTGATACAGTTTATTTTTACGCAGATTTTAAAAATATTTAGGACTCTACAGGATGAGCCAAAAAACTAGGACAGCATAAAGTTGTATTTTTTAAAATAGAACACCCTATATACGAATCGTATTTTCGATTTAGCTTATAATTTTAAATCTTTTTTATTAAGGGTTTACTATAACAAAACTTTATAGTTTCTGAGATAATTAAGTTTAAAGAAAAAAAGTCACATTCTCAAGCATCAATTCAATCCTAAATAACGTTTTCAATTTTGTGACAAATATATTCAAATTTGTAATTTAGCAAGGCCAAGGACAAGTTAACATAATTTTTACCTAATATTTGCAATAAAAGCTACAGGGTGTTGAACACATCGGCTCAAATTTGAACAAGTTTAAATGAATAAATATCTTTTTTTTTAAACGGTACACCCTGTATATTTTCATGTTATTTAATAGAGTAATAAAAACCCTAAAAGTTTTGTCAATATATCCTATACCTATTTATAATAGTTTTTGAGATATTTCAGTTTTTCTTATTTTCCATACTTTTTTACAGAAATAGTCTTCATTATCATAGTAGCCATGTAAAATAATAAAAAGAAACTACAGAAACAAACAGAATGTGGTTAAATAAGATGAAATACATTATACGTTATATTACAACGGCAATAATTTAATTAAACATAATGTGAAAAAATTAACACAACAATAACGACAAGGCAAATACATATTTACTTTTATTCTAAATTGAAACAAAAAAATTACCTATTAAATACTGAGATTAATTATTTCTTTTTAATAAGTGTTCGAATAAACGACCCTCTTGTGCAATGCACAAATTTAGTCTTTTTTGCAGATTTTCTCGGACCCTGGACAAAATTAGTGGCGTTATTGTTCTACAGGTATCCCTAATCCTGTTTCGCATATCTTCCACTGTTGTTGGTGGATTAACATACACCTTATTTTTAATATAACCCCATAGGAAGAAATCTAATGGGGGTGATGTCGCAAGACCTTGGTGGCCACTCAATGAAACCCCCACGTCCAATCCATTTTTGCGGATATCGTTGGTCCAAAAACGCACGAACTTCACGATGGTAATGCGGAGGCGCACCATCGTGCAGGAACCACATACTGTCGAGCTCATCCCTATCGAGACCTTGAAGCAGTTAGAGTAGTTCTTCTTGTAGAAAGTTCAGGTAACTATGGCCATTTAGTGGTTCATTAAAAAAGTGGGGTCCAATAATTCGATTATGATGAATACCACACCAAACATTTAATGACCAGTGGTTTTGATGTTGCACTTCTCTAATCCAAAATGGGTTTTCTGTGGCATAATAATGCATGTTGCGTCTATTTACGGCACCGTTACTTCTAAAAGTAGCTTCATCACTAAACATTACCTTGCATAATAAATTTGGATTTAATTGAATCTCCGCATTTATTATACGACAAAAGTTTACACGACTTTCAAAATCCTGTCCATGCAATTCTTGGTGTAATTCCATGTGATATGGATGATACCTATATTTCTTGGTAGTACGATTAGTGGTGGATTGTGATGGTTCACATAATGCTGCTAACTGACGGCTACCAATTTAAGGATTTTCCTGAACATTTAACAATACTTGTAGTTCTTTTTCTTCATTAGTTACTGGTTTGTTGACCACTTTACGTTTTGGATAATCAACAGTACCAGAAGAATCAAATCTTTGCATTAAGTTTTGAAAAGTATGGGTATTAGGCTGGCGTCGATCAGGATACTTCATTTTGTAAATTCTTTGAGCAAGAAGGCAATTTTTTTGAGCCTCTCCTATTGTATAAATCATATCTATTAACTCATTCTTTGGAAAATTCATTTTACAATATAAGATGAATGCAAAAAAAACCAAACTACACTACATAAAAACCAAAAGAAGCGATTGCGGTTATAAATTTGACACACAGAAAAATGTTCTTTTACATTGTTTTTGCCATGGCTACTTTGATAATGAAGACTATTTCTGTAAAAAAGTATGGAAAATAAGAAAAACTGAAATATCTCAAAAACTATTATAAATAGGTATAGGATATATTGAACAAAACTTTTAGGGTTTTTATTACTCTATTAAATAACATGAAAATATACAGGGTGTACCATTTAAAAAAAAGATATTTATTCATTTAAACTTGTTCAAATTTGAGCCGATGTGTTCAACACCCTGTAGCTTTTATTGCAAATATTAGGTAAAAATTATGTTAACTTGTCCTTGGCCTTGCTAAATTCCAAATTTGAATATATTTGTCACAAAATTGAAAACGTTATTTAGGATTGAATTGATGCTTGAAAATGTGACTTTTTTTCTTTAAACTTAATTATCTCAGAAACTATAAAGTTTTGTTATAGTAAACCCTTAATAAAAAAGATTTAAAATTATAAGCTAAATCGAAAATACGATTCGTATATAGGGTGTTCTATTTTAAAAAATACAACTTTATGCTGTCCTAGTTTTTTGGCTCACCCTGTAGAGTCCTAAATATTTTTAAAATCTGCGTAAAAATAAACTGTATCAAACAATAAATATAGTTTCTTTGTTAATTTCACCGAAAAGGCACAAACCTACTTCATCCAACCGTTGACTCACCATTACCGGGAAATAATTCAACCTATACATGGAAAACGGTATATATATATATATATATATATATATATATATATATATATATATATATATATATATATATATATATATTGTGATGATGACGGTGGTAGGCGTGCACGAACACAGCTACTCACCCGCATAAAATTTTGCCCGGTTGAGAATAATTAAAATTTAGAGAAACTTGAAAGTTATTTATTTTAACTAATTTTTGCCACATGCCAGTGATTTATTTATAAAAAAAATTTCCACGTCACTGATTTGTTTTTTTACAAATTCGAGCCCCACGTTAGTGATCTATTTTTTGGGAATTTTCGCCACACGTTAGTGATCGATTTTAAGAAATTTTCGCCCCACGTTGGTGACCTATTTTAAAAAATTTCCACACGTCAGTGATTTATTTTTAAAAATTTTTGTGCCCCACGTTGATAATTTATTTTAACAAATTTTTGCTCCACGTTGTTATCTATTTTTGCAAATTTTTGCCTCACGTTTGTGATCTATTTTAACAAATTTTTGCCCCACGTTGGGCGCCAATTGTGACGATAACGGTGGTAGGCGTGCAAGAACACTAACGCTACGTGTATTAATTGTCTGACCAAGATCTTATAAAAAAAAATCTGACCTCACCTAAGAATAGAGTCAATCGACAGGTAGGAACATATATATATATATATATATATATATATATATATATATATATATATATATATATATATATATATATATATATATTCTTGGAAAATCAGTTTCTTTTAGATGTTGAACCAGGAAAAATATGTATGGATCAAAATTTACGTTAGCACAATATTCGATGAACTATTGATTTGAATAATTCTGCCTCTAAAGCAGCTTGTCTTACAGATATTGTTGAATATGCAGCGAAATATCCCAAAATAGCTATTTCAATATTCTCATTATTAACAAGAGGTTTATTCCTTCTTTGCACTATTGCCTTGATGAATATAAATTCTTAAAATCTCCTATAATTTTTTTAACAGCACATTGTTACGGCTTCTGTTTTTGCAGATATCGAATGGCAAATGTGTCACATATTCTTGATATAACTTTATCACATTTTCCATAAATAATTAATAAGTTTAAACAATCTTCGTTTGGATAATTTAAACGCCTAGGAATGATTATTAATAAATTTCAAATGGTGAGAGTTTCACACATTTCTTTAGCATTTGATTGTTTTTCAATGTCGTCATGAGTAAAACGTCATAGACAACTAACATTATAACTGAACTAAAAAATAGCAGCAAACATTTCGGCACAGACAACCTTACATAAACTCACCATTATTTTTAATAATGCTAAATAAGATAAAATTAGAAAATTTGTAGGTTCCATTTGAAAAAATTGACTTTCGATTCTTTGAATTTAATTTTTAATCTTATATTTTGAAAACCCTATATTATTGGTTATCAAACTATTATAAAAAATCTAATAAAGTAGGCCTTCTTTAAACAAGAAACCCAACCCAAATTAAAGAAAAAAGAAAAATTGATAATTATTTTAGGGCCTGCATTTTTTATACAAAAACTTAAATATGTCAAAAAAGCTTAGACTTAGGTATAAGATATGATGCACAAATGATGCCTAGAATCTTGCGCAGAATCGAAAAATGCAATAATATATAGAGTATTCGATTTAAAATAAACAAGCTGACACCTTCTTCCGGTATAATCCGAAGTGTCAATATCTTGAAAATATTCTAGACGGGTTGCCCCCATCAACGTTTGTATACTTTCAAATTTTCAAAATTTTTCAATACGTAGTTTTCTATATACAGGGTGATTCAAAAATCGATCACGAAACTTAAGGGGGTGATTCTACTTGACAAAATAAGGGTAGAGCTTCATATAATTTTTTTTCAAAATGTCATTCGTTTTCGAGTTACAAGCCGTCCAAGTTCAAGTTTTTATTTTTTGTTTTTTGAATTACTCGCTTACAGGAAAACCTATTTGACTAATATTTGAAAGATAGGCTAAGTCTTCTGCGCTTCATCATTTTAGTAACAATTCACATTGATTGTTTGCCGCTAGAGGGCACTTTATCTACATTGAAAATTGTTTTTTTGTCATAATTTTTTAGTGTTGACAGCTACAGTAGTTTTTGGCATAATTTCTGAAAGACTGATGCCAGGCCTTTAAAAAAGGTGTTCTTTATTTACATCGCTAAACCCAACGGTTTAGACGTAAATCACCCTTAAAAATTAAGTGGTAAATTTACTTTTCTCATTTCATTACCACCCGCTACCAGGTAAATAGCTATCAAAGTATACTAGAGCTGTCAGTTTAACATCAAATAAATTCGCTTTTTAAACTATTTAATTTATAATCTTAAAATAACTAATAATGGCTAATCACCAATATTCAAATATCGAATATTGTGATATCCATTTTTGTTATGGAAAAGCAAATGGTAATGCAGAGTTGGCAAGAAGATATTATATGGAGAGTTATCCGGAAAGAAATATCCCTCATGCTCAAACATTTTCCAGTGTGCACAGGAGGCTTGCGGAATGTGGTTCCTTTAAAAGTTATAATGGAAATAGGGGAAGACCTAGAACTGCTAGAAACGTGCAACAAGAAGAAAGAGTGCTTGAAATTATTGAAGATAATCCAGGTATTAGTACTAGAAAAATTGGGAATGAAGTGCGGCTCTGTCAGGCTAGTTCATGGAGGATACTAAGAGAAGAATAACTCTACCCGTTTCATTCAAAAAAGGTGCAGGCTCTTTATGACGATGATCGGCCGAGACGGTTGGAAATGTGCAATCAGATCCTAGCTAAGTATGAACACGATAATCGATTAATTGGCGTCATATTATTCACTGACGAAGCTAGTTTCACTCGTGATGGCATAACAAATCTACACAACATCCACACATATGCTTACGAGAATCCAAACAATGTGGTAGAAACGAAACATCAGCGTAGATTTTCACTAAATGTGTGGGCAGGGATAATAGGAGATTACCTTATTGGTCCTCATTTCTTTGATGGCCCATTAACTGGTGACGTATACTTAGATTTTATCCAAAATCGTCTCCCATTGTATCTGGAAGATGTGCCATTGGAAGTAAGGGCCAACATGTGGATCCTCCAAGACGGAGCTCCGCCCCACTTTAGTATACGTGTCCGACAGTATTTGAATGCAACGTATCCTGAGCGATGGATAGGACGAAGTGGACCATTGGCTTGGGCAGCGAGGTCACCAGACCTTAATCCTATGGATTTTTTCTTTTGGGGTCATTTGAAACAATTGGTGTACGATATTCCAGTAATCAACGTCGAGGATCTTCGCTTCAGGATAATCGAAAAGTGCCAAATTATTAAAGAAACACCAGAAATTTTTCATCGAGTTAGGCGACATTTTTTGAAGAGTGTTAGGAAATGTATGGAAGAAAATGGGGGACATTTTGAGAATCTTTTTTAGTTTGTTTAGTACTGTTTCATTAATTTTTATCAATTAAATGTATATCGCAATAATCCATAATATGAATATTTACTGATTAGCCATTATTAGTTATTTTAAGATTATAAATTAAATAGTTTAAAAAGCGAATTTATTTGATGTTAAACTGACAGCTCTAGTATACTTTGATAGCTATTTACCTGGTAGCTGGTGGTAATGAAATGAGAAAAGTAAATTTACCACTTAATTTTTAAGGGTGATTTACGTCTAAACCGTTGGGTTTAGCGATGTAAATAAAGAACACCTTTTTTAAAGGCCTGGCATCAGTCTTTCAGAAATTATGCCAAAAACTACTGTAGCTGTCAACACTAAAAAATTATGACAAAAAAACAATTTTCAATGTAGGTAAAGTGCCCTCTAGCGGCAAACAATCAATGTGAATTGTTACTAAAATAATGAAGCGCAGAAGACTTAGCCTATCTTTCAAATATTAGTCAAATCGGTTTTCCTGTAAGCGAGTAATTCAAAAAACAAAAAATAAAAACTTGAACTTGGACGGCTTGTAACTCGAAAACGAATGACATTTTGAAAAAAAATTATATGAAGCTCTACCCTTATTTTGTCAAGTAGAATCACCCCCTTAAGTTTCGTGATCGATTTTTGAATCACCCTGTATAGATCGAATAGGCTCCCGGTGGGACACCCTGTATAAAATCATAAAATAGGCTTCGATATTGTGAAATTTCTATTGATATACATTCTTTGTAATATTTAGGTCTAAAATATTTTTGAGAAAAATAGGTGCTTTGAGTCCTTTAAGCAACTTATATCATATTAAATAAAAAGTTTAATACAAGTTGCGCCATCTCCCGGAATCACATGCAATGTACCATGTAATGTAAATTCCTTTAATGTTAAGGTACATGTGAATTAATTTTAAAGTACAGAAAGTTGAAATATTTTTCAGTTACTTTATTGAAATTTAAGATACCATTTAATCAAATTTAATGTACAATGGACTGATATTTGAATGCATTGTTTTAAATTTAAAATAAATGCAAATTTTTCACAATTTTACACTGTTAAAAATAATCCTAAATTTAATGTACATTGCTTAATGAAATTTAATGATTTTGTACTTTAAATCGTGAATAAGTTACATATACTTTAAAATTAAAGCTTTGTACATTAAACTTAATTGAATGCTACATTAAATTTCAATAAAGTAACTGAATACATACCAAATTTAATGTATAATTACATTAGATTTAATGTAAAAATTATTAAATTTAATGCATTAATAAACGGTTTGTGAAATTTGCTTCCAGCACATTACCTTAAAATTAATGTGAAGTTTTTTACAGTGTAGATACATAATCATTAAATTTAATGGACATTAAATTTGCACTAAATTTAAGGATATTTTTAACATTATATACCTTATGGGAACTTAAATATATATTTGTAGAAACTAATTTCATAATGATTATGTACTATCTCTCTGTTAACCTCAAGTTGATGGATAATATGTATTGCGTAAACGATCTATAGAAGAAAATAAACCTAAAACTGAGATTTCATCAATCCAACACATTGGTCTTTTCATTATGTATATATATATATATATATATATATATATATATATATATATATATATATATATATATATACTGAACTGAAGATTTGATCAAAAATATAAATGTATGTAAATTTGTCCTAGATGTATTATAGATCAAGTATATTATCTAAGGTGATTAAAAAGTTGTTTAAAATGCCAAAGTGCGACCTAGCTAAAAACAACTTTTTAATGCATTAATTAATAATTATTGTAATATAACTAAATTTTGCCTATTGTAAATTTAAGCTACACCTGACTTATTTTTCAAAAAATCTAAAACAAATATCTAGATATATTGAAAAACTAATAGTTTAATATTAATATTCGTAAAACATCTTAAAAAGAAAAAAATATCTAAAATTGCATAAAAATTTCAATCACGAGCTTCGAGATTTGCCGGGTAAATTTCGTGTTGTTGTTTGAAGATAAAAAAGCCCAAGATGTTAGTTGAGGGATTTTTTAACGATTTATTAAGTCGAGAATATTTGGGGGAAAACTTGAGGCCAAAGTGATATATATTAAGATTACTTACTGATTATATAGTACTTAAACCATTGTTACAGTAATAATATGATATAACCCAACGTAATTAAAAGCTAGCAAGAATTTAACTGCTGTTAAAAATTACTGTGTTTGTTGATCAATACAATAGACAGTGACTGAGTGATTTTTACCACATTCACGAATGTAATTTGTAAATCTTAATGTAGCTTAAGAATATTTTGGCATCTCTTGGAGTGTTGCCCGTTTTATTTTGGAAACGTTTCCGAAAGGAAATTTTGGTATATAATACATCGTTATATAATATAAAGTTGCCGAGCAATGACGATGGTTTCAAAGTAACTCGGGGATAAAATTAATTGTATTGAGTTTACCGATATTTGGTGGAGCTCTTGATAAAGCTACCGTGTAGCGAAACATGTTGAATATCTTTTTATTCAAGTTTCAATTAAAGTAGAATTTTTAAGTAAAAATCGAATTTTACTATGTCATCTTTTATGATAAAATAAATATCTGGATGCTTCCTTGACTGACGCTGACTAAACCATTTGAGATACATTAAAACAATAAATGATGAGATTGTAGTATAGGTCTGTACTTTAAGAGTAATTTGCAATAGCTCTATTTATGGTTGAAAAATTGATAAAAAATATAGGTCAAACTTCGATGACTGAGGACATATTTATTATACATGATTCCACACCACATTACATTCTTTCATGCATTCAAAAACACTACTATATATTATATTTTTTTAAATTCTAATTGCTAGATGGATTAGTTCAATAAATATAAGATGTTTGTACACCTTCTTCTAAGCTTAATATTAAACTTGGAAATCATTACAAAAAAGTTTCAACTTCAAAATGATTATTAAAATAACTTTGATAAATTATTAGCAAAGACTTATACATTGTTGTAAATGAATTCTACCGCCTTATTAGATTTTCCTGAATTGTAAATCTTTTCAAGATCCAAGCTTAAATCCTGTCTAGTTTGCATCAACGATGTGTTAAAAAAATTAATTAAAAATAAGGCTAATAGAAATATTGGTGTAAATTTTCGAAAATTAGTAACTTTAATTAAAGATATTATCAAAAAATTAATGATGATGCCGGCAGTCACAAACATTTCCACTATCGTCTCATTCGTCTCCTCTCGACCTAATCTTGTCTTGATTCGGTAGTCGTTAGTCTCGACATTGAGATCGAGGCGAGACGAGATTAAAGAGCTATAGATAAGATGAGATTTTCATCTCATGTCGACATTTTTGGTAAAAAATTCGGGGTAATCTTATAAAAATGCCTTTTAATCCATCTTTTTTTTTTTTATCTTGCCACCGAGACTGGAGAAGGGTCACTTGGATGATGTAGTATTTCAAAGTACGTTGATCAATAAAATTTTTGTACAAGATTGTATCTATTAAAGGCCAGGAATAGAAAGATTTTTCGCGAAATTAGTTAGTTCCCTAGGAGTATGTTTCTTATTTCATCAGGTATTAAAGTGACACCTTCAAAATATTCTTTTACAAAAAAATGATTCTGGGACGGTACCACAGGAAAGGAGAGTGTCCCTTGAGCAGACTGATTACCAAGTAGAAGGAGTTCAAGGAGCTACTTCGCATTTTTTGATGCTGGATTTATGAATCTCATCACTTATCTTAAGCTAAACGTATTGCTCTCATTTATCTTAATCTGATTTTGTTCGCAGGTTCGCAACTTTCCATTATGCGATTTTTTGATAGTCTGCAATAAATTTCTGCACCAAAAAAAGGAGTTTTAGTAGCATGTTTTGTGAGACTACCAGTTTTTTCATTTCTTTCAACTTTTTGTGTCCTGGCACACAAGTCGAAATTACTTTGTTGTGTTTTTCCCAGATGCTTTAGAGATTGTTTACAATTCCAAGTCATCTCGATCGAGAGGACACGGGTTTTACTATAAAATTTCTAAATATTACAATAAATAAATGAATTAAAAATTGTAAAGTGACAATGCAACCGTTGCATATGAAGAGGTTTTAGGTTAAAAGAAAGACAGGTACAAATAAGAAAAACCTTGTCCAAAATGTCCGATATTTAAATAAAATTTAGTGCTTCAGCAAAACTTCTGTAGTCATGGTCACCATGAGGTGATGACATGACGTTTTTAGGATTTAAAGAAATTTAATTTGTTATTATATTTTTAATTATTTAAATATCATATTGTCCCAAAACTATCGAGCGTGCATTCATATCTCCGCGTCAAAACTTCCGAGCGACCTCTGTAAGGCATGGGCATGACCAGTAAGTCTTCACGAACTCGTTGGTGTGCGCAGTTACCGACTGAACGTGTTAGTTCATGAACGGTGTGCGTTTGTTTATAGTGTTTTTTTTTCGTTCGTCGCATTTTGTTGTTGTAAAAAATGACGGAAAAATTAGATTAACGAATTTGCATCAAGTTTTGATTTAATCTTGGAAAAACTTGCTCGGAAAGAATTAATATGATGATAAAGAATTAGAGAAACAAAGCGACAGTCTTCACAGTGGCAGCATTCTGTATCACTGAGACCAAAAAAAGCACGTCAAAGTCGGAGGAAAGTGAAGACAATGCTGACTGTTTTCTTTGATTATGAAGGTGTTGTGCACCACGAATATGCTCCGAGAGGTCACACGATCACTACGTTGAAGTATTGAAAAGATTGCGTGACGCAGTCAGAAGAAAACCGCCACAGCTTTGGACAAACTGTGATTCGCTGCACCACGACAATGCGCCAGCCCATTCATCGAACCTTGTGCAGCAATATTTAACAAAGCACCAAGTCGTACAGCTTCGCCAGCCTCCGGTCCCGACGTAGCTCTATGCGACTTTTGGCTCTTTCCCAGATTAAAAAAGCCGCTCATAGGACACCGGTTCGATGACAAAGAGACGATTGAAACGAATGCGACGACTGAACTGAAGGCAATTCGGAAAACTAACTTCCAGGACTACTTCAGGAAGCGGAAACACCGCTGGAAACGTGTTTTTTAATTAAATGGGGACTACTTTGAAGGATGTCACTCACCGGATAATATGTTATACATTTGAAAAATATTTTTTAGTTTTTCATATCATCACGAACGTAACAGAAAAAGTGTTAGTACAGGTATGCCTAGTAGTAGTTTATACAACGAAAAAAACACAGTATAAGATCAATACTAGTATGTATGGAAATATTTGTTCTTTAGAAATACATTCTTAATGAGAATATTAATTATTTGCCTCAGCCGTAAAAGAAGTAATAACTTAAAATAAAGTTACTACAATGTATTAGAACCTGTGTTTATCAAAGTTGGGTTGATTTTGATTTGAAAAGATTAAAAAACTTTGATTTTATTTAAAAAACGTGATACTTTTGATTTTTTAAAAATATTCACCTAATAAGTCATAAGCAGCAAGTCAAGAGGATTTCATCCTTCAGCAAAAATTTAATTTATTATTAACAATATAACCAATGCCTAATAGGTGGATATAAAATATTTTTGTAACTAAAAGCCTAAACCATTTGTTACCTATTTATTAATTAGCATAAATAACTCTATTGTAAACTACGTGGTGTTTCTAGTACTTTTGGCTTTTTCATTGGTTAAATAAAAAATCAAAGCAAATTTTCCTTTTATTTTTCTTTGTCAGAACTTATGTTTAGCCGTCTAGTAGCTTCTACTACTAGAATGTTCTTGTCAGGACTCGCTTACTCGTTTGTCTGTAAATTGTTAAGAGGCAATAATTCGTTCTCATTTTGTTGTATTACTCGCTGTGTTCTCTGGTTATTCAAATAATTATTTTCTTTAAAAAACTGAGAGAAAAGAACATTACATATGGCAGTTCTATATTAAAAAAATAGATCTCAATAAGTTTGGTTGTAAAGCAACTTGTAAAAGCTGCAAAAAAAGAAAATCAAGGATTAGTCCAAATGCTTAAGGTGCATCACGAGTTTTGGACTAAAACTACTGAGCAGCAAGGTGTTAAGCTAAATAACAAAGTTTTATACAAAATTAAAACACGACTTTAAAATTGTCCCGTTATTTTCGTGGTATTATTATTTTTTTTTTCAAAACTTACTATCTGATGATTTTTGATACAGTGCTGTTTATTTCTTGATAATTTATTACATTGTTTTTGTAATTTATTTATCAAAAAGTTATTTTTGGATTTTATAGGTGGTAATCAAAATGAACTATTTTTCCTAAACGTTTCTATGAGAGTAAAATTTAATTTTTGGTTTTAGATATGCAACAGAGTACTTCACAACTGACTGAAGATAGTGCAAACTGAGCTTCATCAGCTTCTAACTTTATATTCAGCATCGAAAAATCTCCACTAAACATATCCGAGCCGAGCCACAAAAACAAAAAACCGAAATTTGTTTCCCTTTTGGCAGTTTTACAATTCGGACATCAACAGCTGAAAAATATAATATCGGTAAGGAAATAGCAAGAGCAATTTTGGCTACTAACTTCACCTTTAGGTGTATTGAATACTGGGAAGTACGAAAGGCCTAGCAATTATCCATCTGCAATATGTTCAATTATAACAACAAAAAATGGAAGAGCATTTCTCTTTGAAACTATTGATACCTGTCGAAAGTTTCATACTTCGGAATATTTAAAGAAACTTTGTTGGAATCTATTTTCTTCATGTGAATTAAAATATTCATGTTATGTAAAATTTCTTGTAACAGACGACGTGGCGAACATTTCTAAAGTGTAAGGATCTGAAGGTTTTAGAAATAAAATACATTAAAGAACATAGTTCAAATAACCAAATATTTCGCTGACAATCATCTAGCGATGTGCGTTGGAATAGCATTGCTGACTGTTTAGAAATATATGTCTCTTACTAGGACATACTATTAAAAATGTGTGAAAAACGAGATTGATTCCGCTATATATCAAAAAGTATCCAATATTGAACTTAAACGCGCGGCAGAAGAATATTTAAATATTTTGCAACCTATCTGCAACTCTTTTAAATGATGTAGAGCAATGAAAACACTTACAACATATCTTCGAAAAAGAGCTAGAGTTTACAAAAATAAGCATTTAATCGCTGATATGACCAAGAATTAACACCGCATCATTTTGTTTCAAGAAAACTTGCTACTAAGCTGTCTGCCATTGGAACATTTACCTTATTAGAATTCGCCTTTCTATCGAAGGGTTTTCAAGAATTGGTTTCTGGCTATCTAATTTGTCATATTCGCTTGTCGGGAATTATTGGCGAATATAGACACTTCTTAAGATTTTCAGCAAAAAGAATCGCGAATACATGGAGAAATCAGTCTCGCCTGAGTTCCGCGCATTGCCGTTCTGTCACGGCAAATTCCTAGTGGGCTAACTGTTGTTAAAAATTATTTTTTAATAACAGTCGCTTTAGGTGTTTCGTTAATTTTATCAAGTTACATGCAATGCGAAGCAGTAGATATCTGTTAGACTTCCATAGTCTTTACTTTTTATGTTGAATATTACGACGTTTCGGCTAGTAGTTATCTCAAACCATTTTCAAGTGAAACTAAATAAATTCCTAAGCTACACAACTATTTTATACTAAAAGTAAATGCAGTGGAGTGTGACTGAGATGCATCATGCATGCTAAGCCAAAGTCCCATTCATGCTGCATTTATTTTTAGCTTAAAATTATCAAGAAGTGGTTTCCACACTTCTCTTATATCTAAAGATGGTTTACTAAAACAACTCGAGTTCTGATATATAACCGCGGCCTTCTTTGAATCTCCGTTTTCTCCAGTGTTGTTCTCGGTGTAGAATTTTAGCTTGAGACCATTTTATGTGGTATCCATGAGTCCAGGCATGGTTGGCGGCACCAGATTTTTCTGTTTGCGCTCGAGATGTTTATTCTTGATGTTTTTGCATCCATACTTCAAGGTGGCTCTTTGTTTCGCCAAAGTAGAAGTTGCCACATTCACATGGTATCTGATACACACAGTTCTTCTTGTCTCTTTGAGATGTTGGTTTGATTCTAGTGAGCCGACTTCTCAGAGAGTTATTTGAATTGAAAACAACGTTTATTTTATATCGTTTTCCTATTCTTCTAAATTTTTCTGAAATGCCTTTAACATAGGGGATGTTCAATACAGGTTTTCGTCTTCATCCGTTGTCGATATTGTCTCATTTCATCGTTGTTCCTGAATTTTATCCACTAGATATACTGGGTCTTCTTTGGCTGTCAGATCATGTTTAATATGATATCTCTCTTTTATCAAGTTCTCGTTGGAGTTAAGGCTGTATCTACGAAATTTCTTATAATTCCTTATTTGGTGTTATTGGAGCGATTAGATGAATAGTTAAGATATTGTCCTGTGTGTGTGGCTTTTCTGTAAACTCATGTTTGAATTTGTCTGCCATTTCTTTCAATCAAAACATCTAAGAATGGTAATTTATTTGGTACTTTCTTTTCCATGATGAGTTTAATAGTTGGTTTTGAAGTTCTTCGTCGTTTCCATTCTAGATAATAAAGGTATCGTCTACGCATCTAAACTATAACTTTGGTTTCTTAGTGGCGGATTCAATTGAAAATATCCGAACCATTCCATGAAAATATTTGCGACCACCGGTGAGAGTGAAGATCCCATCGGTAGTTCATCATCCTGGTTGTAGAATTTTTCCTTTTCCTGAAAATAGGAATTAGTCAAACAACTTTCCAACAAGTCCATGATGGCGTGCGATGGTAAAGATGTTCTTTCTGCTAAGGTCTGGTCTTCTCCAAGTTTCTTTCTTACGATTTTTAGTAACTTTTTTACTGGAACGTTGATGTATAAGCTTTTCACGTCAAAGCTAATAAAATGGTCACCCGGTTGTACTTTTATTTCACGTATAATTTCTACGAAATGGTCTCAAGATTGGAAGAAGTAACTTGGCAAGCTCAGAAGTCCGAAAGTTCCGGGAACTCATGATGGGTTGTAAGGGTATATGTTGTTTATGAATCTTCAGGAGTCCATAAAGATGTGGAGTTTTTCTATGCTGTGACGTCAACTTAGTCCGGATCTTCTCAGGAATATACCGTTTATGTTTCTTAAGAACGCGATAAATTCTTCGTTCAATTGTAAATGTGGAATCTTTAGCAAGAGGTGTGTAACTTCCTTTCTTTAAAACTATGTCAATTTTTTGATTGTATGTCCCAGCATTCATTGCTAAAGATACCACATCTACAATTGAAGGAGGAATTTATCCCGTTCTTAAGAAACATGAACGGTATATTCCTGAGAGGATCCGGACGCCACACCATAGCTAAACTTCACATCTTTATGGACTCCCGAAGATACATAAATATAAATATACATTTCAAGAAGAAAAAGAAAAATTTGGTACCGCTAATCATGCCTCGACTCATGGATACCACTTAAAATGGTCTAAAGCTAAAATTTTACACCGAGAATAACAATGGAGAAAACGGAAATTCAAAGAAGCCACGGATATACATCAGAACTCGAGTTGTTTTAGTAAACCGTCTTTAGATATACGAGAAGTGTGGAAATGACTTCATAATAATTGTGAATTAAAACTAAATGCAGCATAAATGGTACTTGGCTTAGCACGCATGACTGCTCTCATCTCAGTTACACTCCACTGCATTTACTTATAGTATTGAATAGTTGTGTAGCTTAGGAATTTATTTAATTTCACTTTAAAACGGTTTGAGATAATTACTAGTCGAAACGTCGTGATATTCAACAAAAAAAAATAAAGTCGTTGGAAGTATACTACTTTGCAGGAAACATCGTTGTCTATGACCTTCAAACAAACAAAACATGCAATGTTAAAAAAAAACAAACGACACATTCTTTTCTTTCAAAACTAATCAGCCATTAATTAACGGCAAGTTATCAACCGGACGATTTTTTTATTCGAGCAATTTGTTTTGTTAGCTTTATAAACATGAAAAAATTAGAATAATCAACTCTATATCTCTATTGGATGAAGATAAATTAGTGAAATCAAATTACAATTTATCCCCTATAAAGAATGAATTTCGCAATATTCTTAGTGGATGCTTACACTGTATTGACAATATTTCCCAAAAACTACATAATTCTATATTTAACTGAAATAATTTAAGCTCTGCGTTTATATGTCATTCAGGACAATGTCTCTTTGAAATATAGATATATTCAGTTTTCATTTCTATTTATAACATGAATTTTTCCATATAAAATAACGCATTGAGTTAAAAATTTGACATAACAATGGTTAAATTTATTTCCATAAATCAAAAAATTATTATTGACGTAATTTTTGGTTTAATATTAAATCGTTTTTTATGGCTAGATTTGTATCGTGTTATGAAAACAATACATATTCCAATTATAACCTTTTTCAAAAAGCAGGCGAACTCACGACGGGTAATTGCTGGTTTTCATATTAGAAATGACGCATTTGGTACTTATAAGACCAAATTTTTTCTTTAATTTTTCTTACGCCTTTATGGATAATATTTAATTGTAAAGCAAATTCTCGTAATGAAGTTTGTAAATTATGCGCACTGTATATTCAAGTGGTCTCCGCCTTTATAATAAAAAAGATGTATAGTAATGTGAATACCTTTAAGCGTATCATTTTGCTGCAGCCATAAATTATCAACACAACCATTTTTTTGAGACAAGGCGAGAATAAGAAATGATCTTATCTAATACTCACTGGTCCTTTTTCGTCTCGATTTGCAATTCACTACGTAGATGAGACGACATTAGCGGTTTGTCATGTTTCTTGATTGATTTTTTCCAGTAAAAATCATAGTTTAAATAAAAAATATTTATTATGCTTAGGAAAATTGACAAACGACTTAATAGTTACAATGCTAAAAAGTATAAGAAAGATAAACTTTACCTGAAACCAGGGGCGGATCCAGCCTCTCTCTCTTGGGGGGGGGGGGGCGGTGACATCACAAAAGTACAATATGACAAGCAAGTTGTCGACGAGGGGGGGAGACACCAGCAAAATTCACATTTCTAGTGTAAAAGGCAGGATCGGGTTTATTTTTCTTAATTTGAAGCTCTTAGAGAGTTGGGGGGCGATCACAAGAAAAAACAAGTTGCCAATAGGGGGGAGGATGCGAGCAGCATACACAGATTCCTAGTATAAGAGCCAGAATCGGGTTTATTTTGCTAAACTCAAAGCTCTTGGGAGGGGGGCTATCGCAAGAAAAATAAATTGTCAACGAGAGGGAGTGCCAGCAGCATACACATTCCTAATATAAAAGGCAGAATCGGTTCTATTTTCCTAAACTTAAAGCTCTTGGGAAGGGGAAGGGCGATCGCAAGCTCTATTCAAGAACTAGAGAGAGTAATAAAACTGTTACCAAAACCTCCAACGTACCTTCTCCAGTGCCGCAGGTAACTGAGGACTGCCATAAATCTAATTATATTGAATTATATTTAAATATATGCTTTTATAAATTTACTGTAATAAAATTTCTGATAGTTCAATTTAATTTCTGTCAGTGAGCAAAGTACACCTTACAGTGTGTCCTTAGTGGTTTATCTTGTTTGTGCTTATTTTTATATATTATTTGAGATTAGTGAGATACCCAAAAGATATAGCTTCCACATCTATATTTATTCCAAAATCGTTAAACTAGGGCATTTTTTCTTCAAAGAAAAACTTTTTACGATGAATGTTTATGATGCCTTAAGATATGAATATATAGATAATAATGTTAAAAGCTCTGTTGAGATGTGCTCCAATATGACAGGAGTTGGAAAATCCACTATGTACCGAATACTGAAGGAGAAAAAAACGTCCAGAATTGTTGGTACTTCCAGGCCACACTCGATCACAGGCAGACGAAAAACCTCGTTGGAAGAAGAGGTGTAAACTGCAATAAAAGGAGAGATCCCAACCATCGACAAAATTCTAACTGAAATCAATGAAGATCGGGATTTACCTGAAATTAAATGAATTGAGCTCTGGAAATTGCTCAGAGAACTTAATTTTGCTGGGAAAAACTAGATAGGAAATCTGTTCTTATAGATCGTCCAGAAAATGTCCATTGGAGAAGAAAATATCTCTCTCAAGTAGAAGGTAGCGTTGTTAGAAATAACACAGTTTACAAAATTAGTAATTTAACTGACCTTTTGAAAGATTTTTTTGAATAAAGGTACTGCAGAAAATTGGGAAAAATCCATATAATTAAAGAATAAAAGAAAATGTGGAAATTCGATCTCATGTTTGGTGAGATAGAGGAACCAATTATAATTAATTTGAGCGAAGATAGCTTCACTGGCTTTGATTACGAATTAGATACGTATTGTTTACCAGCGTAAACACAATTTCTTATTTAAATTTTCTGTAACATATAAAAACTAATTATATTTGAATCCCTTTTTAGTGTTTAATTTTAATTTTGCTGATGGTTTAAGAAATAAATAAATTGAAACGTCAAATATCCTATTTTTTTTAATAATAAAATGACCGATAGCCCCAAAAAATTTTAATATCATATGGACGAATTTATTTTCTTATATATATTTAACTTCTTGTATTTTTGACAATGGGTATTTTGTAAGTATTTAAATTATAACTTTAGAATCTTTTGAGAGAAAAAGGCTACATTTTAGTCTGAATGTGCCTAAAACGGTTTCTATGCTAAAATTAAAAATAATAAAAATACAGTTGTGATTTGTTTTAAATATGTCAAAATTATCTTTATTTTCTAATGTATGTGAATTATTAAGAAATCATAAGAAATAAAATAATATTATAAAAACCTTTTATTTAAGTTTATTGCCGAAATAATATTCTATGCCATAAATACTTAGTGATAATAAACTTCTTTCCGACGCCTATGACAAGGATTAAAATCCTTTTTAACACTTCACACATTCAAAATATCTATTGTTATCCAACCCAAATAGTCTATTATTATTGACCGGTATTTTTGATTATAAAATTTCTAACCCATTCCTATGAAAAATATATGTGTCTAACAGATTTTGCTAAAGACACCGGACTAAAGAACACAGGTAGTTTGCGAAGAAAATCGGGTCCATTTTCCTGAATTCAAAGCTTTTAGGGGGAGGGTGATCGTCCCCACCGCCCCCCCTTGGTTCCGCGCCTGCCTGAATCTACCTAAACGTCATAAACTTTGAAATCAAATAATTTCGTTTCCAAAATATAAATCTACAGCAGTTAAAAAATATAAATATATAAGATAACTTGAAATCATAAACTTATAATTTAGAAATACCAAATTTCCACCTTTTCCAATCCCCAATCTATTTCTTAAATCGAAGTTCACGAAACCAAATGTACTAAACACATGTTCCACCGACGCACGATGGGGCCAAAGGCCCCATTGTTTGGCCAAAAGTCGAAAAGTAAAATATATGGTCTTAAATTTGGTACTAGGGAGTTTTTGGGGTCGCTGATTACGAATCTGTTATCAGAATTGAAATATTCAAAATGACATATTCAATATGGGGACGGTGTATACCAAAAAGCTTTCAAAAAATTAACAAATTTATCTGAAATTCATTATTAAGAGGTCTGTGGTGTCCATTATCAGAATAAAAAAAATTCAAAATAGCGTATAACGAAGTTGAGTACCAAAAAATTTAATAATTAATCAGTTTATCTGAATTTCATTATTATGAGATTTTTTGGGGTCATTGATTAGAAATCCGTTATCAGGATCAAAAAATTAGAAATGGCGGATCCAATATGGAGACCTTAAGTACATAAAAATTACTAACAATTGAAAAAATGAGTAGTTGATTTAAAATGCAATAATTAGACATTAAATTTAAAAAAAAAAACAATGAAAACAATTACGAAAGAAATGAAGATGACAGTTTCAATTATCACTTAAATGAAACTCGCGCAAGTAGCCGGTGAATTGAATCTAACGACCAAATTCAACTGATGTATGAAAAAGAATATTTCATTATTCTTTTTCAATTTAATGTCTGAATGAGAAATGAAAATACCTAATATTTTGGAAATTAAATATAATAAAAGTTTACTTCAAAGTAAGATACAAAAATAATTTTTCGGTAAAATACTGTAATGGAACAAATGTTAATTATTTTTCATTGTTCAATGTCAACTATTTTCTGTTAAAATAAATAATTAAATAATCACTCTGTGAATAGATATTCCGTGGGAACAGGGTAGTTATATTTTTTATCACTATCCACGAAGGTCTAAAGGAAGAATAAATCAGTTATCGCTTAACTTTTATGATCTTTGTCGTTTAAATGTTTTCTTAAAAAAAATACATAAAGTCAGTTAATTTATGAAGACGTAAAAGATCCTCTCTTAGAATTGCCTATAAATCCGTCTAAGTAATCCTGCCCTGGTTAAGTATATAGGACCAGATGTGATAAGGGTAGTTTTAACATGTGGTATGTGGAATACCGTTAAGGTGTTTTAGAGTATTGAACGATTTTCCCATTATTGGGAAACAAAAGAATGATCAAATAAACTCACTATAATGGAAATATATCGTTTGGCCATTTGTAAAAAGAATTATGATTAATAATTGTTTTTTTATTTACAAGAAATAATGAGTTAAGATGTTTATTGCCAAAACAGCCAAGAAAAGTGAATAGTTTTTTTACAGTATTTAACATATATTCTTTTAGTTATAGAAAGAAATAGAATAGTTTTATTAATTGTGTTTATATTCAAATTATTATTAAGATGCTCACAGGTTAATTCGTGAATCAAGCATCCAGTATAGAATAGCTAACGCCCTCAGCATGTAACGATAGAAACCTTCGAACTTTACGGGAAAAAAATTGTCTCCTACCGGGTTCCATCGCCTAATTTGGATACAAACGGAAAACAAAGGGAGAGGGGGTGTAAGATTCGAATACACTCTTTTAAGGAATAGTAAATTTTAGTTCCACTCTGAAATTCGAATAAGGGTGATCGGTACCATTCTATAAGCCCAGTGCCGTAGTGTATATTTGGCGGGAATAAAGGTTTTCTTTGTTTGATTTGTTTTTGATTTAATTCGGGAAGTTAAGGGAGTATCATGTGTTATTTTAGTGGGGCATATCGCGATTTTCATATGGTTCGATTATGTAATATAAATAGTTGTTTTTCGCGTTTTATTTCTTTTTTTTTTTTGTTTAATATTTTATTAAGCTATTTATACCTGTTTTTTCAAAATTGGGTTTTACGTTTTTGGTTAAAATAACGGCCGAGAAGAGCAATTATGTTAGTTTTCGTAATTGTTATTAGTTTTAAGTTTCTCATTGTAAATAGTTCGTTTTATTCTATTTATTTTGTTAATAGACTAAGTGTTTTGAGAAACTTGTTTTATTCAATTTAATTAAAACCTTCACGCGAATTAATTTGCGGGCGCGCTGTTGCGAGATCTACAAAACAAGAGATGTCTACCGACCAACTAATTAGCAGCCTTTCCTGACTTCTGAAAATCTGAGTCATTGTTGTGGTAAGCTTTAATAACCGTAGTGTTTGGTACTAAAGCTGCAAGAGGGAAGTTGAACGACCAGACTTCCAGAGTGTCTTTATTACTGTGAAATTTTAATTGTAGGTTATTAAAATAGTTACTAATTAATATGGGACAAAAATGATTATAGATAAGATAATTAACGCTACCTCAATATGTCATCGGCAAGAGTCTATAATCAAATTCTGTCACAATACATTAAAATCCTACATGCAACAAATAGGTACAAGAAATAATTTATCTCTCCAAAATATTGTGTTTTATATTTTATATAGCTTTATTTTAGCATTTTAATTAAAAAAAGAATAAATATGATTTTGCAATGCGCGCACGGTCAAATTAAAATTTAACATTTTTTTTAACCCTTTAGAATGCGAATTTCAAAAAGTTCTTTCTTAGTCTATGCCTCAGTTATGTTGGCAATGATTTCCTAACATTTCATGATTCCAACTTTAATTCTTTTTCCGGATGAATCAAGATTTCAAGAATTTGGGAATATTTACTCGACAAATAACCAGTATCGCATCACAAACAACCGCTGCTTAGTACGAGATTAAACATTCCAGGAACAGTTTGGAATTAACGTTTGGTTAGGAATTGTTGGAACCCATATTATGGATAATCTTTTTTCAATCACTTCTTGAATAGAAAAGTATGTATTATCAAAATTTTCTATAGAATGAAACTGAACTTTCTTAAATGACACTTTCGAAAACAATATCATAATTAAACTCAATGACTCACCTGCTAACAACTCACGAATTGTGACAAATTATTTAAATTAGAGATCTGGGAAAAAGTAGGTCAATAAGGTGGCTCACTAGGTGACTTAATGTAAGTCTTAATGTGGATTTTTCCATTTGGGACTACCAATAAAAACATCACCTTTAACTAGAGAATATTTTTAAAACCCAATACGATAAGCAGTCACAGTATTCCAAGGAACCATTTAGGAAATTTGTTAAAAGAAAATGTTAAACAACGTTTATAATGTTATATTGTCAGGGGGGTCAAAGACTTGAACATTTAATATAATAATGTAGTTAGTTTCGTAGTAGACTTTTTGATATTTCGGCTCTTGGAATTTATATAGATTGTGTTTATTTCTTTGCTAACGTAAAAGTATGACTACTTTTTTTTCCATATTTAAGAAAAAGCTAAAGCTAAGCTCAAACTGTGTCTGTGATATACCACTGAAAAGGGAATTTAAACAGTTAATTCGACTAGATAAAATCTAGGAAAGCGAAGTCTTTTTAAATAAATCTAGACAATCCCTATTTCGAGATTGTAGAAGATGATTTTGGCCTTCGTTTTTCACTATTTTTCCTCAGGTTCCTGAAAACTGAGAAAATCATTTTTCATTAAAAGTTACGTTTTTTGCACTAAATTATTAACATTTTGCTACATCCACAAATTTCAATACAATAGCTTCTGTTTTATATTAAATTTCATAAATTTCCAAAATTTGAATCGAAAAAATCGAGAATTTCCATCAAAAAACAAATCAAAATAAACTTACTTGTAATAAATTATAATTAGACTTACCGACGGTTATTACTGGGGTAAATTTTTGCAGAAAAGTTTTCCTCCTTACAATTGTAAAAAATTCTGAAAAATTGGGTGAGGAAGGGAAAATTGTTGAAATAGATGGATGCAAGATGGGTAAGAGAAAATACAATAGGGGTAGAATTATTGATAGGCAGTCAGTTTTCGGAGGGATATAGCGGAAAACAAAGAAGCTCTTTCGTGTTCCCGTTGCAGTAAGGTCAAAGGAGACGCTTAAAAGTCTTTCAGAATTAGATACTACCGGGAACTCCGATTGTGTCGAATTGTTGGAAAGTTTACGACTACTTAGCAGACAAAGGCTTCCAACACCTGACCGTGAATCATTGAGAAAATTTTGTAGATCCCGATAGCGAAGCCCACACTTAAAACATTGAAGCAGCTTGGAGGGATTTACGTGGAAATGTTTCGCGGTTTGGCTGGCGTGAAGAACATTTCCACGGCTAGTTAGCGTACTATTTGTTTCGACCACATAAACATGTATCATGAATTGTTTAAATACATAAGACAGGTTTATCCGCCTCTTTTAATGAGAATGAGAAGGAACATTAAAAATTTGGTTTCATTGGTTATTTTTTAAAACCATGCTATTTTTTGCAGAATATATCTAACCACCCGCTTCCCTACCAACTTAGACCTTTCCTGATATTCTTTCCTAGGAGAAATTGTCCCACCTCCACGTGGTTTCTATTGGACAATAACATTTTCTAATTAATATGGCTAGGTCAGTTGAGCGAACCAAAAATAACCAAAAATTTTGATTGGTTAAGATTAATTTTACACCGAGATGGACAAATTTGATAGTTTTTTAAAATAAAAATTTATGTCATGAAACTGTTTTATATCTGGTAACGTCGCAACAAATACTTAGTATTTTTGCTTTTTCGTTAAAAATATAAGTTTTTCTAAATTTGTTTGCTAAAATTTGTACAAAAATAGTTGAAACATATTACATACAATGTATTTTAGTTAGTACCATTCAAAATAAATACGAAAATTTGGTGTTTTCTTCAGAAATAAAAGTGTCTTTCTGAGGTGAAAAGTGGTGATTTTTTGTTTTCCGAGAAACAAATGAACAATAGTGGAAGATTAAGGCCAGAGTCATATTCTAGGACTTGGTTTTATTACACCTGGTGTACTTTATAAGGGGTTTAAATAAATGTAACATAAATTCTATGTCGCGAGCTTGTGTAAATAAGCCGGATCATTTTTGTTATATATGTGGAGAAGTGACTTTTGTGAAACAAAAATTTGTTCCTTTTAATACAAAAGGCTTACTGCTTGTATTTTGGCCGCAAAGTTGGAGATCAAAACAAAAATTGGGCTCCCCATATTTGCTGCAACAAATATGCGTCCAACATTCGTGGCTGGCTAAGTGGAAAAAAGCGTAAGATGCCCTTCGCTATTCCTATGGTCTGGCGAGAACCGAAAGACCATGTTACCGACTGTTACGTTTGTTTGACACCTCCCATTAAAAAAAGACTTTTCGGGGAAAAAGAATCGGCGATACACCTGGTGCCCCATAGTGACGAGTTGCCTGTACCCAATCCGCCTCAGGAATATACCCTCGATTCTGATGATAATCAAACGGATTCAAACGGTGTGTCAGACCATGTGACCGATCCATCAACCTCACAATACTCCGATTTTGTTTGTGAACTTCCCAGTAAAAAGCCTCACAAAATAAGTCAAAGTGAATTAAGGGATTTGGAATTGCCCAATAAAAAAGCAGAACTATTGGCCGTTTTTTAATATGGAAAACAATTTGGTAGCCTGTAGAAACATTAGAGCTTAAAATTTGGACTATAATCCAAAAGACTGGAGACTTATCATTGATTCCTCAAAAGTAAGTCTTAAAGCTGCGTTACTCCATAATGGAAACAAGTTGCCTTCAGTCCCACTTGGCCATGCTATCCATAAAAAAGAAAATTTTACCAATTTGAAATTGTTACTGGAGACCATACAATTTGAAAGATATAAATGGCAAATCTGTGCGGATTTAAAAGTTGTGGAGATTTTGCTTGGAATGCAGCTAGGTTATACCAAATATTGTTGCTTCTTCTGTGAATGAGACAGTCGAGCACGGTCGGATCACTACAGAAAAAAAATTTGGCCATCGAGAGAGTCTTTTCAGCCAGGAAAGAAAAATGTAATCAGCACGCTCCCCCAGAAAAGATGTTACTAATTTATTGGGAAACATAAAAGCAGAAAATTATAAAGACCTGATTGCCCAATTTCTTTCGTGTTACCGAAACCTAGGGTGTAATATGTCCTTGAAAATTCATTTCTTGGATTCTCATCTGGATTGCTTTCCGGAAAATTGTGGTGCTATAAGTGACGAGCACCGTGAGAGGTTCCACCAGGATATTTCAAACATGAAAGGTATCAGGGAAAATGGAACTGTTAGATGTTAGCCGACTATTTCTGGACTATTACGAGAAATAACCCAGAGGCTGCTTTTAAAAGGCAGGTTAAGAGGCGTGTCTAAACTTTAGATTCAATAATAAAAATGTGCTATTTAATTGCTTGTATTGAACCAACAATATGTTGTTATCTGTATTTTTTATGTTCATTATATATGCCAATGAATTAAAATTTTGTAACAATTAATTCAGATTTTTTTGCGAGCCAACTAAAATCTTTAATAGGTACTTTTTAGTTACTTGAGTGTAGTTGTTTTCAAAAAAATTGAGTTTGTTCAGGAAACAAAAAAAAAACTTGAAATTTGTTCCCTTATGGGAATAAGCTTAAAATGTCTACCATATACAATAATCATAGTAAAAACAAATGATTGACCCTATGTGGCTCTTCATTAATTCACATTTTGGCTCTATGCTAGTTCAAATTTTAGTTCTTCCGGAATGTGTACAAATTTACAAATTTGCTACACCAATATTAGGTAAAGTATTTAAGTGAAATTCTTATTTTTTTTTATATAAAAATTTATTTAATAAATTATCAAACAGAGGTCAAGGAGTGTTTATGCAAAAATGACCAGCAATTAACATCGATGTCGTAGTTCCTAAAATTAATGTTAAGCTTTGCGTGAACAAAGTCAATGTTTTACCATTCTTTATTATAAAATGGTTTTACTGCACCATCAAGGCTGATTTGTGTAAGTTTAGGTTATTTTATATGAAATGGCTGATTTTTTTTTAATAGCTACCATATTTTAATATCATATTAATTGCTTACCCCTATAAAACTGTCCGTAAACAAAATATATATTTAAAAAAATCACTACAATCAACTTATTCACGAAATACATTTTGAACACGTGTTAACTAGACTTCGAGATTCACTTCATTCTGCAGCGTCTTATGTCAAACTGGAGTTCCAGTAAACAGTTGTTTACATATTAAGATTCTCAGACCGTAAAAAGGTTAAGTTTAATATTTACGTAAACAGTAAACTTATTATTTTACGTATATATATATTGCTTTATTGGCGACAAAGAACCAGTCGGTGAAGAAGTAGACAAAAGGTAGAATAAACTGGATTTTAAGCATATTTTAACGGCAAATAATTTATAAAAATTTTAATTCGATTGTGTTAATAAGAAAATTTACAGAATGTCTACAAAGATCTGTACAAAATGCTAGTGTAAATTTCTGAAGCTAAAATATGAGGATCTAAACCAGTTTACCTTAGTCCAAAAGTCGATAGTCTCTGAAATACCCTGTTATAATGTTTTACAACTCTTTGTACATAGTAATAGCTTGATTTCATCTAAATTAGATACTTTCGGGTTTTTTTTCCTTAACTTTTAATTAATTAATTTATTAATTATTTTTATTTTAACAAACAAAGTTATATGATAGGTGTCGCTTCGAGCAACCATTTCTGAGATAATCGAATTTAACCCTTAATTTACTAACATAGTTTACCTTTAAAGCCGGTCTAGACTGACAGTAGAGAATTTAAATTGACAAAGGTAACAATAAGTCAAGCATGAATCCTTAAGATATAATTAAAACAATATCATAAGAAAAACAAAACTGGTCCTCTAGAAAATCTAATTTCCAAGGCAACTAAAGCGGATCTAAGTGTTAAACCTTCTTATTGAATCTGGCTGTAAATGTTTTATTGCACACTGAAACTCGTCGTAACCGTAGCCGGTAGTTTTACACACAAAAGACCCCTCCTCTTATACAAAACTATCTGAAATAGTAGACTGTAGTTGGAAGTTTTCAGCATCACTGGTGATTGGAAGGTCAAGCTTCCAGTGATGGATGCGTAAAATATTCATTTAATTATTTTCTGTTATGGTTGGCACTTTTAGTATAATTATGACATTCTTTTAATATGTGACATATTTCAATAAAAATCAAAATATTGTATATTTTAAAATATTTTCACAAATATACTAAAGGTAAAATAATGGATCGAAACAAAATAACAAATAAAAGGAACAAATTTAGTAATTTTAGGACCAAGTCTAGAATATAATTTCAAATTCATTGTAAAATTACAACTTATACTACAGTACCTTATGCTTAATAGAAGAATGTTTGTGCTAAATACAGTATATAGTATACAGTATACAGTATATAATCCGTCCCTAAAATCTTGCACAAATTCAACTAAAATTAAGACAATATACTACAAGAGGATACATTACAGAGATAAATTCAATTAGAATACACAGGAATTAAAATAATATTTTTTATTAACATTACAAAACACTGTTTACTAATAAGATTGTTTAGAACAGTCAATAATTAATAAATAATGATAATAAAAGCTTATAAATATTTCTGAGAATAGTCAAAAAAGAGCCTATTAAAAAATACAAACATGTACGCTAAACATAATACCAAATTTTAAATATTCACCCTCTCAAATATTTTTCGGCTGATTTAACATCTTTTAATTGAACTTACATATTTTTTATAGGCGATTTACTTAACTGGATCTATTAAGTTTTTATTGAGGTTCATTTCTAAAAATTGATTAAACTTTTATCCCTTCCTCTTGATATTAGAGTAATTCTGCTGAACCAAGAAACATTTAATTGTCAAATTTATTAGTAGTTTGTGGATATCAGTGTATTCGCTATAATTATTTAAAGAAAAAGGTATCTGTTGAGAAAAAAAATTTTCTAATAATAAAAAAAATTTTATAAACTGACATAATGGAGATATAAGAAAAAAATTCTAGACCTTAAATGACTAATTAAATAATTAAAATACGTACCTAGAAAGGTCAAACGGTTTCTATCATATCATAACATCGAGCCTAAATAAAATCTATATCCAACAATTGATCCCTCAACGTCATGTTTTAAATACATGCAATTAAACTAATTTTTTTAAACATTTTTTTGACAAGAAATGTTGAAATATAATTAATTATACATTTGGCTTTTTTTTGGTACGACCTGGAATTATAGCAGCAAAGGGAATGTCCATTTCAACAGTTGGTTGGAGGTAACTGAAGCCTTCCCAAATGTCATCTGTAAAAAAATCTTTTAAATTACTAAGTGGTAACCCTCATTTTCATCCTCTTCACAGTTTGCCACTGGAGAATGTCTAGACATAAAATTGTTGATTATTAGGGCTTTAAGAGCACTTGGAACATTTTCTCTGCGAATATATCATTTAATACAACTAAAAACATTTTCTAAAGCATCTTGCTGAATAACTCTCGTTAAAGTATCTTTTTTTGGATGAAGATGTAATATTTTCTGTGACAGTACAGTAAAATTAATTGCTTCATATCAAAATTAAATATGACCAAACTCTGAAGTAACAGTTGCTTTGAGTAGTTTAACAGGAGATGTTTTGCTTTAGAGGAAAGACATTTTTGCCTAGTAATATTGACCTTCATAATTCTTGATCTCATGCTTTTTGTAGTCTGAAAATAAACATTATTCTGTTATATTTAAATGAATAGCTAAATCTCCCTATAGTATATTTTTCTAAAGGATAGGAATACTAATAAATAATAATAATAATCATCAAAGTTTAAAATTATGATAATAAAATGTAACTGTAATATATCTATCCATGATCCATTAAGGGAATTTTATTAATTGTTAGTATTTAAACTGAAAATACTATAATTAAGTAGAAAACAATGTAATTGTACCTAAAACAAAATTCAAGAGAAAAAAATATTTTAATTACCAACCATAAAAACTTTTATATCTTTAAAATGACAGAAAAGCCAATAACTACTTTGTTTTCTAATGTTGGAACAGATAATATAGATTATTTTTAAGGACACCAAATAAGTAATATTGGTTAATTTTGTATCTTTTAAAATGATCAGGTAAGAACACATTTATAGTACAGGGAGAACTTACCAGAAAACATCTTAGCGGTGTGCAGTAAAAGCGCTTGGTAAATTATCTACTATACTTAATCTCTGAGAAATATAAAGCATTTTTCTTCTGGAAAAACATTTATTAGATCCATCAACGATTTACTGGAATGTTGCTCTAAAAAACATGTGCAACTTTATGATAAAGTAATTTTTCGCTTAAATTGAAAAGTTTAAAATAAATTATTAATCATACTCATACATTAATATAAAAAAAAACACTCTTGCTAAAAAAAATCTAACAAAGTCGAAACAATATAAAGATATTTACTTAAAAATATATCTTTATCACTGGTAGTAATTGTAGCTATTTCCCAGGATTCCTCTATTTTACGGGTTTTCATTGGGGTATGTATTCAGATGGTTGATTTCACAAAAACTTAAAATACCGGTACAGTAGACATCACGCATAGAAATGCTGGCACAGTAAACACCACGGTTGTATTCTAACCTGAACTAAAGGAATGATTTAACTGCTTGTTGAAGAAGAAACCTTTACTTGATATTGGCAGCGCCACGCGCGACTGGAAGCAAAAGTTCAAATACTCCTTCAGTGGATTCCATAAGAGAAATTTTCTAGCAGAGGGATATTTTGTGGTTTCACACAAGTCTATGCAATAGTATCATCCACCCAAACATCTGATCAATCAGAAAATCAAGTAAAATTTAAAAAGAGGAACTTGATTTATTAAGCAGTTTGGCAATTTATTAAACCAATTACATCGTAGCATTCTAGTTGAAAGATGATCCGCGTTTTACGCGTTAGTTATGTCGTAGTTTTTTTTTAGCAATTTGTGTTGTGGTAAGAAAATATGGTAGAAACTATTAAATTTTGATAAGTATGAATAATTTATTTTATGTATTTGTGGTGAAAAGTGTTTGCATAAGTTTCTTAAACATGGCGATAATATTTTATGGTGTATATCTAAATTTTTTTCAGAAAAAGTAAGTTTAACAATATTGTTGTATTTTAATAGAATATAATTTTAACATAGTAGTGACAAATATTAAGGTAATTACTTATTACACTAATATCCCAAATCATCATTGAACAGGAGACTTGAAAATTTGGGTTCAACGTGAAAACCGCAAAAATGTTTATACAGGGTATCCGGGAAAATGTGGAAATTGTCCCGGATATGAAAAAAAAACACATAAAAGAAATACTACAAACATACATATAAACTTTTTTCCTATAGGCCTCTTCTTCGAAGAAATTGGCTTCCAAAGAGGTACGATCAAATTAAGTTTTTTACACATAATTATTGGACCACCAGGTATATTTAAATTTTTTTAAATATGATGTATATCAGGTAACACTCTTCAAATTACTATCCAAGAAAGTATTGTGAATTACTCACAGCTGCAGGGACGCACTACCTGTGACATTCATGACTCCATTTTTTTTATACTTTGCATGATAAAAATTTTGGTGAACGTTTCTTACATACGTTTAACTATTGACTAATAAAATTTTTATAAAAAAATTGAACCGACTTCTAAAAGTGCGCTAAAAAGTGAAAAATAACTAGAAATTTTTATATGAAATTGAAATTTTTAAAGTCGGCGCAAAACTAATACCTGATAAAATATGATTTGCATAAACAGATTAAATATACTTTATTTGCAATTGCTTTCTTACCATAATTTGTATATATTAGTAGTTATTTATTTCATTTAGAAATAATTTGGCGCCGACTTCAAAAATTTCAATTTCATAAAAAAATTTCTAGTTATTTTTCACATTTTAGCGCACTTTTAGAAGTCGGTTCAATTTTTTTATAAAAATTTTATTTTTCGATTTTTAGTTTTGAATTCATTATGATATTCATAAATTATTTGAACCAAGTACCAATCGATATTAGTGTATCTCGCAATGACTCCAAGGTGACAAAAAAGTACCTATTTTATCCAGAATTGTAAATCACCCTAAAATGAACCACTAAAAATTCTTTGACTTAGAGTTCTCCAAATACCAATGAAATTGTGTTAAACAAATATCTAGTCTGTCATAGTAAATCCACCATCTTAAATTTCCAATTAATTTTAGATTGGTGATATAGGGCCAAAAACCTTCCAATATTGATATTTAAAGAATTTGATCTTCTTACCCCGATATATTTTATATTGCATATTGAGCTTGTATACGCCACAAGAACCCAGCAATATCAATTTTAAATAAAACCGGAAAATGTAAAATTTTTATTCATTCATATTGTATATGTAAGTTCAGATTCGTAATACACCGCCCCCACCCCCTAATACCAATTCTGAAAAAATGCGAATAAGGTAAAATTTTCAACCTACCATATTGGATCCGCCATATTGAATTTCAACAAAATAAGTTTAACGTCTTAATTTAATCTAACTCTAAATCCGTCAAGGCCCCCTAGTTCCAATTTTAGATGAAATCCAGAAATTTAAAATTTTTAGACCGTCATGTTGCCTCTGATATATTAGATTTTCTTAAAATAACTTTATATTCCCTATTTACATCCTCAAAAACTATTTAGTTCCACATTTGAACAAAATGGAAAAATTTTTAGTTAGCTATATTTTCATTCGAAATATTGAATCTTGAAAAAATTCTATTTAATTCATAATTTACACCCTCAAGAACCCTCTATATCAGATTCGTAATGTGCTATCCCAAAAACTCCACCAAATCAATTTTGAAAAAAATCGGATAAAATTAATTTTTTATCCACCATATGGATACTCCATAATCATTTTTTTAAAAAACATTTTGAATTCGTCATGTGCGACCCCGAAAACTCCCCCGTATCAATTTTGGAGAAAATGGGAAAAAAATAATTCTTTTGTCCGCTGTATTGGATCCGCCATATTGAATTTTTTAAAAATATTTTGAATTCGTTATGTGCAACCTCGAAAACTCCCCCATACTAATTTTGGAGAAAATCGAACAAAATTGTTTTTTTCGTCCGCTATATTGGATCCACCATATTGAATTTTTTATTCGTCATATGCGACCTCGAAAACTCCCCCATACCAATTTTGGAGAAAATCGAACAAAATTCAATATTTTTGTCCGCCATATTGGATTCGCCATATTGAATTTTTTTTAAATAATTTCAGATTCGTTATATGAGACCTCGAAAACTCCCCCATACCAATTTTGGAGAAAATCGGACAAAATTAATTTTTTTTGGCCGCCATATTGGATTCGCCATTTTGAATTCTTTAAAAATAATTTCAGATTCGTTGGGTACAACCCCGAAAATTCCTCCATACCAATTTTGGAGAAAATCGGACAAAATTAATTTTTTTGGCCGCCATATTGTAAGCGTCATCTTGGATTTTACTGCACCAATTTCATCTAAAAAAATATGGGACCACCGCAACAACTTCCTTTACATAATGTAAAAAATTTCATTCAAATCGGTGCAGCCGTTCTGGAGAAATCGGTGTACATACATAAAAAAAAATATATATACGCGACGAATTGAGAACCTCCTTCTTTTAGAAGTCGGTTAAAAAATAAGTACTCATTTATGTGGCTGATCCTAAACGTTTTATAAAAAATATCATTTTATTTACATCATGTATTTGGCGTATTTCGATAAAAGATATATCTTTTCCTATTAAATGATTGCTAGATACGAAAGAAATAAATATCCTTCATTTTTGAATTTGTCAACTTTCACATCGCTGACATTGATTTTTTACTTGGATTAATTTATTGCTTTTTGGATTTCGTGTTGAAATTAATTGTGAAATAATTCGAAATATTGAGTACTCGTTTATTGAGTATGCAGATATGCATCTGGTCTTGCAGCTTGTAATGGTTTGGAAGCCAGGAGGTTATATCATGACAGATATCCTAATCGTACTTTTCCAGACCAGAAAACATTTCAGCGAGTTTACCAACGTCCAAGGGGAAATGGTGGGCGAGTCCATTTAATAAGGCAATATTATTAAATTTCTTCAGGTAATATTATTAAATTTCTTCAGGTAATATTATTAAATTTCTTCATAATATTAGAAAATTTTCGGAAAAAGAGTACTGATAATGGTCGGGGAAGAACAGTATGTACGCCGCAATTAGAGGAAAATAATTTAAATGCTGTAGATGACATTCCTTCAACGAACACTCGAAAATTATCAGCGCAATTTAATACGCCGGAGATAATAGTACATGAAGTTCTTCAAGAATAGCTGTTATATCCATATCGTTTGAAACAAGTGCATGAACTGATCCCTGAAGATTTTCTCCGTAGCATACAGTTTGCAAACTGGCTATTGGATTAGCAACGAAATAATGCAAACTTCATTAGTACTATTGTCTTCATGGATAAAGCATGGTTTAACAAAAATGGTTTCATAAATTTACACAATTGATACGTATGAGCTGACGTATATCCTCATGCAACTATTGTTTCACATCAACATCAGTTCCAATCAATTAATGTCTGGGCAGGAATCATTGGCAATTTTTTGATTGGACTATTCATATTGCCAGCACGACTGAATGGACAACTTTATTTGGAGTTCCTCTAGAACGCTTTTCACGATTTAGTAGAGCACTTACTACTTGAAACCCGCCGAAACCTGTACTATATGCATGATGAGGCACCACCTCATTTCAGCGTTGCTGTACGGGTGCACCTCAATAAAGTCTATCCAATCCCTTGGATAGGTAGAAGAGGACCTATTGCCTGGCCTCCTCAATCTCCCGACCTAATGCCGTTCGATTCTTATCTGTGTGGACACCTGAAAACCTTGGTGTATTCCACTCTGGTCGGTAATAGGAAGAAACTTCTATGGAGAATCACGCTTTATTTTGATCAAATAAGGAACAATTGTTCAGTTTTGTTTTTTTATGTAAGTTATTAAGAAAAACTAATATGTTAATTTTTGTCTTATGTTTTTACCAAAACTAGATTGAAATTATTTCATTATTCACGTACTAACATGGTTATAAAGATATAAAGGTTTTATTTTGTTTTTGTATATAGACATATTTTGGACATGTAACAAAACATATTTGTTAAAATTTGTAAAACCCCCTTATCGATTTGTTTTGGCTGGATATTTTTTTCTGGTCACTGTATCATATTTTCTTAATAAATTTTAAATTTTATAAAGCATACACCGACCTTTACAAAAATACGACTTTATCATAATCTTTACACTTTCACACTATCAATTTAATTAGTTTTAATATTACCATGATACTTATGTTCTCAATATAACTTCTAAATGCAACATAACGAAACAAGAATATATGAAATTAAAAACAATTCAAGAGCAAGTTTGTTAAAATGCAAATTGCAAAATTAATATTTTGTAATAATTGAAATGGTAATTTTTACAATTTTTACCGATTCATCAGACTGTTATTTAAAAATATTCAGAAAATATAAATCTAATAAATAAAAAACAATTTTGTGTTATTTTTCTAAAATGTATTTTTTTCATGTGATATATTAATATTTTGACGTTTTATGCTTTATCGCATTGATTTTTGTTAACAAAATTTACAGCAGTAAAAATGTCAAAATATTAATATTCGTTAAAAATAAATAATAATTTCCCTTGTATACATTAGTTAGACTACCACTGTTGAGGCTAATACGATACCATCGATTTAACGTCATAGCCGTTTCGACCAATTAGCACATTGATAACGTTTCTTCTTTTTCATGTTTTGTGCTTTTGCACCTGAAATGGTTCATTAGAGATGGAATTTAACGACCTAGACACCGGAGGTTGCGGAAGAAATTTTAGAACGAGTGACAGAACATCAGAATCTGAGCACCAGACAGGTTTGAAGTTTTTGAAAATACAGTAAATAGAATTTCAACTATTGTTGCCTCCATTACACCTTTAGAGAGTACAAAAACTCTTACCTCTCGACCTCGAATTAAAATTGGGCTTTTGTCGATTCGTAAGTGTTGTTTTACAAGAAGGGATATGATAAACCTGCATGCAATAAAGCTTGTGCATTATCACTATGAATTTAAAACTAATGTATGAACAGGCATTATTGACAGATTTATTATAGGTCCTGACATCTTACCACATCATCTAAATGGTTTGAATTACATAGAATATCGAGTAGATTTGCCAGATTTATTGAATGATCTTTCACAAAATATGAGGTTCATGCACGAGGGTGCACCCCCACACTTCACATTAAATGTGGAAAATCATTTAAATGAGAATTTTCAAAATCTACAGATTACCAAAGAAAATGATGATCTTGCAAATTTGCCGCTCACCGGTTTTAATGCTTATGAATTTTCTTTTATGAGAAACTCTTAAACACAAAATTCACTTTGTGTTGAAAATCATGGTTCTGAGGTTTAGGCCGTGTCAAATTGGAATTATTATCCGACGTTTCGCTTACGATTGCATGAGAAATCTTCATAAATGTTTACTCCACAGGGTTAGAACACAGAATGGCCATCGAGGAGCAAGAGCCCGGTGTTTATATCCGACTGGTGCTCAGCGAACCGTAATCAAATTTATAATCGATTTCCATGTGTGATGTAGACTGTAACCTGTATCCGTATTAATATTATTTGGATATTTACAAATTTCGATTGATTCTCTAATTTTACCTTTAAAGAAACCAGACACTCATGCTAGCACCTTAGTTTATTTTACGTTAAAGGTCTGACCTCTGCAATGCTGGTAATTAGCTACTGCTGATTGAACAATTTGTTTATTTTTGATACATCTCTCATGTTCTCTAAGGCTAATGGATATAAATCGTCCTATTTTACCCACATATACTTTACCACAAGAGCAAGGTATCTTATAAACCTCTTTAAAAAAAATAATTATATAAAGGTATTGCATCCTCTGGTGAGTTCCAACATTGTCCATGCAACCACTGACAAGATTGCTAAATTACTCCGAAAATCAAACATTAGTGCAATTTTAAATACATGTAAGGAAATTGGACAATGTTTGAAGATACCTTGCTCTTGTGGTAAAGTGTGTGTGTGGATGAAATAGGACGGATTATATCCATTAAGCTTAAGGAACATGGAAGATATATTAAAAACAAACAAATTGTACAATCTGCAGTAGCAGAACAACAGCATTGCACAGGTCACACCTTTAATGTAAAAGAAACTAAGGTGCTAACATCACGAAGATTTTGAAACTACCCTGAAAAATATATGAAGCTACTTCCTAGGTAACAAGAACTCCAAAATCTAGATGAAGAACTTCTTCAATCTTACAAGACGTTAGGTAGCAACATGTCAGTTAAGCAGCATTTTCTTCATTCCCATTTGGAATTTTTCCTTGATAATTTAGGTATAGTTTTAAATGAACATGGAGAAGGATTTCACCAACAAATTGTTTAAACGGAGAAGCGGTATATTGGAACTGGACCCCAAACATGTTAGCAGACTATTGTTGAACAGTCAAACGTGAAACCCATTCCGGCGAATACAAGCGAAAAAAGACAACAAACTAATTTATTTGATTGTATTATATTTTTTTCATTACTAAATAAAGCATATTTTGAAGTGGTTTAGTTTTTTTTTATAAATCTTTGAAATTTCACTAGATTGCTTACGGTTTGGGTTTTACCTATTTTATATTCTTTTGCCATTTCTAAAAACTTATGGGTAATAGGTAAAAACCGAGCTCTTATTTGAATTTGGCACATTACAGTAGATACAAAAAAACCCAAAGAAATAACAGTGAGTGACAAAAAATTTCAAAATGAAGGACAGTGTTATTATTATTACAATAATTATCTTAAAAGTTTCATCGTAAGATATCATTCTAATTAAAATTATGCATGAACAAACATTAAAAAAATATATACGATATACAATGGGGACTTGAAGTTTGGAATAAATTCATTATTTAAAAATCGCTTGGTTTTTAAAAAATCATTAATTTTTTTGATGCGAATTTATTCCAGTATATTAAATCATACAGGATGACTCGAAAGGAGCTGTGCTTTAATCAAATTTGATTTGTTTAAAAGTGAACCACAATTTTTTGTACACTTTTAACTCCTAAAGAAACGAACCAGTCAATTTTATTTTTTAAAAAGCATTTTCTAGAACAAAAAATATTATACATGGTAGGTCAAAAAAGTGCTACGTGTATTAACTCAAATTTGTTTAATATCATTTTCATTACATTTTTAGATTCTACGATAAATTCTATACCTGTCTGCAACTTTTTCGAACCTATTATATTTTTAATTTTAGAAACAAAATAGGCATTAAGTATGTCTAGAGAGAATGTCTTCCAGCAATTGTTCAGCAGTAGATAAATCCATCTACCAATCCCTTTTTTACATTTTTTAATACTCGTCGAATGAACCCCTGAAGCGTAGGAGGGGAGAATAAAAGATTCGCGGAATGGGGCTCTTATAGGGTGAAATAAAACTCAAAATTATTTTTTTATATATTCTCCCTTAATTCTAATACAGTTTTTAGATCTGTCAATAAGTTTGTACCATTGAAAAAAAAAACGATCCCTGTTTTTCGGTAAAGTAGGCAGAAATTGCTTCTTTCATATCATCGTCGCTAAAAAAATATTTCTTGGAAGCTCTTTTTTCATTAGCAAATAATGATCACTGGGAGCCAAACCTGGGCTATAGGGAAGGTGATCCAAGATTTGAAAGACAAGCTTTTGAATAGCACCCATTGAAATTGAAGCCTTTGGTCAGTTTTTATCGCATTTTCTCTATTACAGCATCCCTTCAACTTTCTAGTAGGCCTGCATAGTATTCTTCTGTTATAGAACACCTTTGTGTTTGTAGTTAGTCTGTAGTATTCTTTCTGAAACTGTAGCCATGAGTTTTTCCGCCAACTGCGAACCTTGAACTTCATCGGGGTTGGTGTGCCCTTTTTGTGCCACTGCATGGACTCTTACTTCTACTTAAACTCATAATGATGAATCTATATTTCATCCCAGGAACAATCTGGTCCAAAATTTTAACCCATTTCTCGATACAGAGGTCTAAAAACGCTCGTCAATACGTTACTCGGCGCTCTTTGGCGCAGCGTGAGCATTCTCGGCACTCATTTGGAGTACACACTTGACATACCAAGATGATCGATCATGCAGGATATTTAAAATGGTTGTTTTTGATACTTCAATCATTTCTGCGAGTTGCTTCTTCTTCATACGGGCATCTTTCGTTACTAACTTTCCTACTTTTTCGATGTTTTTGGCAGCGATCGCCTTAATGGTCCGTTCCGGCCTGGGATTTTCTTCAAGTGAATCTCTCCCTTATTTGAATGGGTTGTGCTACTTGTAAACCGTGGTTTTTCCAGGGCAAAAGTAGCTGTAAATAGAAGACATCTCTTCCAAAATGGTTTGAGGAGGTTTTCCTTGCTTTGTCAGAAAATTTATGACGGCATGAAACTTTCCATAGTTGCACTTTTTTTTCGGATTGACTTGTTTAATTGACGACGATATTTCTGCAAGGATCGACCCAGTTTAACAAAACTATATATATATATATATATATATATATATATATATATATATATATATATATACATATATATATATATATATATATATATATATATATATATATATATATATATATATATATATATATATAGTACTAATGAGTTCTTCAATTAGCGCAGGTAAAAAGGAGTGACAGATGATCGGTATGTCCACTCTATGCCTTCTAGTCTACCTATCCATTGCCCAGGAAAAATTGTAACTTAAGTACTCCCTTACATAAGCGACATAATGCGGAAAGCACTAACCATATGGTTAAACTTGATAAATCACGATCATTATCGGAAATCGGAAATAGAGTTATTAGAGCTGTAACCAGATTATTTTGAAGAAAATATAAATATCTTTCTCCAGTGAGGAGTTTATCAAAAGGAAAATTTTCTGATTACTCTATTTTCAACAAGGCCTGTCCAGATATTAACATTTTTATTTTATTGTGTGTGATATTCTTCGATCGAGGATAATTTTGTCCCTATTGCTCGTAGTTATGTATATTGATCTGACTATTTATAGAAAAAGTAACAAAATAAATTCTTATTGACAAATTTTGACTTAGTATCTGTTATTTTGGAAAAGAAGTTCCGGTAGTTACGATTATCTTCCAATAACTCTTGGAGAAATAGTGCTTTACAGGGATGCCACTTTTCTTATTTAAAGAAATCAACAATTGCGTTGAGGTGAATTTCGTCAGCACGCCCATTTTGGGTGCTAGAGATAGATAATCTTTCTGTAGTGATAATCAAAATCAAACAATTTTTTTTGTATCCAAGCATGTCAGGATGACTCCTGTTAACACTATTTTTATTAAAACGGTAAATTATCCACTCTACTTAAAGACTGTCGATTCACTCGTATGCGGACTATTTAGGTATTTATCATTGAACATATTATAGACTTTTCGATGACTTTACATTTTTCCTTCACATTCCAACATAATTAAAGTTTCTATCTATTCATTTTTAATGAGGTGCATTTTGGATGTGTTAAAAGAGAAAAATACAAATTTGAGTAAATATAACAACATTGATTTGACCTGACAAATACAGGTAAATCATTAAATAATTTTATAAGCCGAAAATGTAAATATCCAGACAACGATTGATGCTAGTTGTAGAGTAGATTTTTAAAATTTCAAACTTTATTGTGCTATATGTAATGTATTTTTGTTTTCAAAAAAAGGCATTTTATTAAAATAAAATGACGAAACCAAACGATTTTTCATCAAACAAACAATGTTTCATATAAAAGGATTATTCATATATTTATAAGAGGTAAGACATCGATTTTACGATTACTCATTAAAAACTATTTTTTTCTGCGCAAAATTACGATACCAAGAAGATTTTTTTCTAAACATATTTTTCATACGCTTATCTAAAACGCAATTTCTGAATTTTCGAAATTCTTTTTATAATGTTGAAATGGGTTAAAATGTGTATTCATTATTTACTAGATGACGCTAAGAGCCTTTTTTTACTTTTACGCCTCTTCTATTTAAATTTGGAATTTCGCTAGAGATCGTATGCTACCCGTCATCTATAGGCATCGGTTTTACCGAATTCGCCGTTTCTCTAGATTTCTACACCGGTATCTTTCGTCGATTTTCGTGTCCGATCTGTTTCCGTTGCAGTTTTGGGTTAATAATATTGAATTTTGGGGATACGTCGTGCTCAATATTTTTCCAATAATTAGGACATGACTTTAAAATTATCTTGAAGTATGTATTTTGACAAATCTAGTATTGACATTCCCGGCGAATTCAGTAATTTTCTATGTGACTGGTCTTTATAGCTATCATGTAGAATGGCTAAAGAGTAAAATCAGTGATCATCTGTTTATTTTATTATTTGATTTGATCAATGTACACCAAAATCAGGTACCCACATTCTATATTTTTGTTACAGTCGTTGAGTTCAATAAATTAAATTATTTCTGTTATAGGTGCTTCATAATCTCTAAAAAAAATTCCATAATACTGAACCTCGTTATTTTCCTTTTGTCTCATGGGCCAGATTTTTTAATTATATAAGAGTTTTTAAACCATACAACGCCTTTTTAAACTATATATCAACTTTTTGATCCAAATATAAGTAATTTCAAGCTTTGTCTAGCATCTAAATCATTGAAATCATTTATTCAAGTTTTACTTCAGTTTTTGCAAGCTATTATCCTAGTTTGGAAGCGTTATGATAGTTTTTTTGTTATTTGTTTTTATGCGTGGTTTATCCAATGTTTTTAAAGCCTTGCCGTCCTTTAATAGAAATATTACATATTTCTTCGAAACCAATTACTTCTGCTGGCGAATGTGTTTGCGTATGATTCCCTTTTGGCCACATATATTAAATTACTCATAAGGGGATATTCAAGTATCCGAGGCCTATCCTGATTCTAAGTGTCCCTTTAGCCGAGAATCTTTTAAGGGCTGCAGCCCGATAGCAAGTACTCACAAAAAAATAAGTAGTTGTATTTTTTGAATTTGTAAGGAAAAGAAACATATTGTAAAATAAATTGCAATTTTTATTGACACACTATATCATTTTAGCTTTATTATTTGTAGCTACAACTCATATATCTATGTCATTTTCGCTTTATTATTTGCAACTATAGCTAACAAGTATTTTTCTTAAAGTAAATTTTATAATTTAATACAAGTATCTTGAGTTTAATTTAAGCAATGTGAAGAGTCTATCTGTAGAGACCAAGTTTTCCCGGAGTTACCGTCTTAGTAGTTTTAAGCTAAAGATTGCACCTTAAATTTGAACTTTCGGTGAGAGAAACTTCAGGAAGTACTGTTTTTGCATTTTGTAGCAAATGAACTATAAAAACTCCGCCAATACATAATAGCCACGACAATAAGAGCTAGCTGACTCAGGCACTGAGGATTTTTCAAGAATGAAACTTATAGACTATTCAATAAATAAGTAATTTAGCAATAAGTGTTTATAGACTATTGCATTGTTCAAACTTCATTAGTAAACTGAAAAAAAAAGTATGAAATTCGTTTGACATTGATATCGCAAGTAGAATAATAGCGAAAAAAAGTAAATTAATTATTGCGGCGGAATATATTACCCGCCCAAAACCATATCTCACCACCCCCTTTCCTCTCCTTTTCTCCTTCCTTAGTTCGGCACAAAAATCTCGACTATTTCTGGTATAGAGCGTAAATTACGTAATGCATCTCCGAAAAGCCTTTGATCTAATTACTTTAATCTGAAAAAATATAATAATATACAATGAAGTCAGTATTTGAAAAGTAAATTAAATTGCTATAATGAGTTTCCAATGACGCTATTTGGATTATTTTTGCATAATTGCTTATTCATTACGTTTTTTATATTCAAAGAAACATGATAAACAGGATACAATGAAATTTTCCTGGGAGTCCTAAAGCTTCATCACAAATATACAACACAAGATATAATGCCCCAAGAAGATATTAAAAAATACGTGTTAAAACAATATTTTTCATTTTATCAATTAATTCACTTTTCATTTATATTCATGTAATATATTTATTTATTTCTAAGTAAAATTATGGAAGTTGTTGACTAAAAGATAAAATTCGTTTAGAATCTGCTCCATTAAAAATTAAAATTAGAGTAAGAGCTGAAGAAATCTTTACTGCCGTATAATTAGTTTATTTTCCGCAGATACAACGCTAGTCCTCTTTCCACACATGTTTTGAACACCTAATCATCTCATCAGCGGAGCTATAACGAACTAACTGCAGTTTTCATAGAAAACAACTGCCTATATAAAATATAAATTCCGAGATATGCCGGCAGGATATTAAACCTGCAGACTCTTTCGATGTCAGACTGAAAAATATCGCCAGTCAAACGATATTTATTGATTTATCGGAGTAGCGCGAAGTTTATAAATTAAAATAAGATTAAAATAAAATGTAAGAAGAAAAGAAATATTTACTGCCCTAGAATTAGTTTAACAAGTTGCCTATATTTTTCTTAAATCAGTTGAAAAAATATACAAACAATTTATTTCCTGCAAATAGAACTCGGGTTCTTTCTCCATATGCGTTTCGACTACCTAGTGGCCTCATTAGTGGAGCTGTAATGAATCAAGAGCAGCATTATAACAGGCAACAATAATCTATATAAAATATAAATTCCATTAAACCAGCAGACTGTTTCGATGTTCAGACGAAACACTGCCTGAAGGAGAATATAAACAACTTGTTAAACCATTTCTACGGATGTAAAAATTTTAATTTTTAAGCCTCACACTAATTCGGTTTAGAAGTCTACAGGTTTAATATCCTGCCGACATCTCAGAATTATATTTCATAGAGGCAGTTGTTTACGAAGAATATTGCTCCACGTTCATTGCAGCTCTATTGATAAGACCATTAGGTGGTAGAAACGCACATAGAGTGAAAACCAGAGTTGTATTTGCAGGGAAAAAATTGTCTACATATTTTTCCTTTAACTGTCTGAAGGAGAATATAGGCAACTTATTAAAGTGTTCGTTTCTTTAACATTTTCTATATAACATTATGTTTTTCCTTTTTATAGACTTGTAAATAAAATCGTGAAATATATCACTACAATACAATGAATGAGCAGGCGAAGTCGCTGCGGGTAACTGCCAATTAAATATATGTGGCTGCTTATAAGGACATCAAAAATTCTTATACCACAGGCTTTATTAATTTTGATATACCTATAATGTATTAACTAACAGTTTTTTTAACTCAAATTTTGTTGCTCTTCTTTAAAAATTTGATCTCCAACAATCGAAGAATTATTGTGTCTAGTGTAAGTTAAATGCGAATAAGTTAGATCTTTATTGTTGGTATGTAGTGTTTCTCAATCTTGTTCTACCTATATGCTATCTTTTTCTAAATAATCGAAAATTTTTATAAAACGAATTATTATCCTAAAATTGCAATTACATTTTGATTTATTATTTAATAAGATTTATTTCAAAACTAGCAGTTACCCGTCGTGGCGTCGCCCGCTTGTTGGATAAGGTTATAATTTGAATATGTATGCCGGTCATAATACGACACTATTACCAACCTATAAATAGCAAATTTTTTAGAATTTGAAAGAAAATGACGTAATAGACTTTTTGATTAATGCTAAATTGACAAATTATTCTTTTATTATACATAATTTCTTACTTAAAGCAAATCTACCTATACTAATCGGTGTTATCCAGATTATCTTACTGACATATCAACATACAACCCAAGTTAGTAAAATTTAAATCATATTATTTTGAGAAAATGTTGCCAATATAACGTAGGCACCCACTAACAAAATAGTTTTTGAAATTCATGCTTTAAATGGGTAATCCTAATTTACCAATTTATCTTGATCCAAGCTAAGAAAGGAGAGCGGAAGGGGGGCGTGAGGACGGTTTTGAGAGACCTTTTAAGAAAACGCCACGGATTCATGAAGTTAAAACCAAATCTAACCTGTAGTCTTTGACAAAATATTCACAACACATTTGAACCGTTCACAACCTTAAAAGAACGAATTTCGAAAAATGCAAAAATTACGTTTTAGATAACTGTATGAATTTGTGTCCTATCTAAATCTAAAGCAAGGAAAATTGATATTGTCACCTTTACTTTGATATTTTGTATAAAAGTTAGTAAAAAAAATTAACAGTTTTATTCAGTAGCTTCAATAGCAAACACGCCACTGAAAAATCGGTGAAAGCAAAGATTATTATAGCTGAGCGTTAGCTATGATAATCTTTGGTGAAAGTAAAGACACTTCTAACTGAGACAAAAAGAACTGTAGTAGGTAAAAAATACCAACCCGTATAGAATTAGTTTGAAAATAGCCCCTTTAACTTCGCCCACTTTAAAAAAGTGGGATTCTACAATGATTAATAATTGCATTTAAAAACAGCCCCTAATTTATTTTTTACTTTTTAGTGAAATTTTTTGGATTCTGCTGTTTTTTAACAGCCATTTTTCGCAACAAACCTTTAATAACAAAACAGCCATGGCATGACCATGTCTAACCTATTTTTGTAGAATAATTTGAATAATGACAACTTCGAAAAATATTATATTTATCAGACAGCATATTCGATAATAATAGAAACTAGATCAACTTGAAAATCGAATATCTTACCCTAAAAAGGAAGAAAAAATCCGGACTAAAACGAACCGTTAGTTTGATAAAATCGTGCAATATCACCATAAAAAATGATAAATGACCTAATTTCCTAAATGTTTTCTATAACTAATTTAAAAACATGTTTCTATCGACAATAACATTATGAATTTTATTTTATATTCGCAAAATCGATTTTGCTAAAGCTTGTGTATAGCCTACTTTCGTTTAAGATTCGTTTGGATTAGTACACAAGTTAAAAAAAAGGAAGAGTCAAATATATTTTGTAATTTTATGTATAAAAATTAATTTTAAAGTATACTTTTGATAACAAAGCAGATGATAATGAAAATTCTTGGCCATATTATTTCATTCACGCATTTAAGTCTAAAAGCATATACGATGGCGAAAAATTCTTCAGATAAAGAATTGTGTCCTTTTTTTTAAGAGAATAGGTAGAAGCCAACGTCATTTGAAGGTTAGAATAGTGTTTTAAATACGAACCTCTATTTTTAACTCCAGAAATTGAAATGACGGAAAATTTTACCTTCGGGTACGTATCTGCCAAAATAATCTGAGAGGGATTTCAAGATCAAGTTCATTATTTTGGTTGATAAACATAAATAACACCATAATGGATATGATAACCACATAGCATAGTTTTTAGGTAATTGGCAATTATTAATAACTTTACCGAAAGAAAAGACATAATAATTATTATCTGCTTCTATTGGATTTCATGTTTTGTCTCATGTAGGTACTTAAAGGATTTACTTCTCTGGTGTAACTTGACTGGTGCTTGTCTCTATGCTGACGTAACCAATGACTTTGAAACCGGTCTACAGATGGTGGTGCACTAACCGTGTTAAAACAGAGTACTTCTGCCCTAGTAAAGGATTTTTCCAGTTGATTGAGAACTAAAATAGTTTCTCTTATATAATTGTATTCTTTCAGTATTTTGACTATATTTACTTTCAGCGTTAACCATGAATAATGACTTGGACGAAGGAGAGTAATGTTCCCTTCGAGGTACTTGATTAGTTTTAGTGTTTTAGTATCTTGGCCTCTCATAATTAGGAGTAGTTGAACCTTATAACATCAAAACATTGAGAAGTGAATAGTGAAGCGAATTTCACACTTCAATAGCTACATTTCATATAAAAGATCGTAGGCTTAGCATAAAACATTCTGTAGACTCTTAGCTACAAGGACGTGAGTTCATTGAAAAGGTTATGCAGGAAACATTGCAACCGAGAAGACCAGAGGCAGGAGTACCACAGGGGTCTGTACTCCCTCCGCACCTCTATAATATATTCACTCACGATATCCCCAAGACTAGAAATACGAACATGGCGCTGTTCGCAGATGACACAGCAATTATGGCTAGATTTACTCATCCGTTGATGATCAGTAGATACCTGCAAGAAGAGATGGACTTAGTCAATGACTGGTTTATCTCTCGGAAAATCGCAGTAAATGCCGAAAAGAGTCAAGCGTTCTTCCTGACGAAGAGAAGGAGACTACCGGGCGAGATGATAAATATAGAAGGCGAACTAGTCGAGTGGACTAACGAAGCCAAATATTTTGGAGTGAAATGGGACAAAGGATTGTGCTGGGAAAAGCACACCACTGCTGCAATTAACAAGTTTAAATTGACGAGAAGACAACTCTACCCGCTGCTGAATAGAAGAAGCAAAATGGGTTTGAAAAATAAACTTACGATAATAAAAACAGTGCTTAGGTTAGTATTGACCTACGGATCTGCAGCGTGAGGTACGCTGCAGAATCACATATTAAAAGGCTTGAAGCCCAGGAGAATATAATATTAAGAATGCCCTTAAACGCCCCGTGGTTCGTCAGGAATGAACAGATAAATAGAAAAATGAAATGGACCCCTCGACGGGAAGTCCTAAGACTAAAGGCTGCAAAAGTCTTTCAAAAAGCCGAAGAGTATGATAATCCACTGATAAGACAAGCAGTGGACTACAGTAGTGGATATATGAGAGAAGGAAAGAGGAGGAGGAGGAGTAAGAGTAAATCATCAACACTTTTCATCCTCCTCCTCTTTTCTTCTCTCATTATACTTTTCAAATCTCTCATTACACTTATTAAAAAACCTCGTATCATCAACACTTTTCATCCTGCTCCTCTTTTGTTTTCTCATTCGAATTATCTCGTATACATTCGAGTTACTTCGTATACATTCGAGTTACTTCGTATACATGTTAACATGACCTTGTATCCCTTCTTTAAATTTTGATTATAAAAGCAACACTTTACCAGCTTAAAACATACTAAAATGAAATATGTCTTCTGCTTCTAACGAAAGTGAATTAAATTTATTAATTCAAAAATTTTATAAAAAATGTAAAAGTTCTGCTTTTGAGTTCGAACATTATGCAGTTGATAGTGGTCCATCTTGGTTTCAATATTATTTGGATATATCCAAAAACCATACAGAGGTTGTGAAATTGTGCGAACGTTATTTTCAAAAGAAAGATATTGTACAGTTTATACGTGAATTAGTGAAGTTAAGTTGGTTTCATCATGAAGTTCGTCATTTAAACCAATATATTAGAGATCCTGTTGTATTACAAGAACTAATCAAATTGCGTGGTGAAGATGATGCCTAAAATTGAAAATTTTGTGAGGGACCTTTATGAAGGGTTCATTATGAACGAAGCATGTTCCAGATATTTATCTTGTTTAGTTGAAGAAGAAAGTGAGGGTCAAGATTTATTGTTATATATAAAATATGTTGATCATGCAAATTGTTATAAAAAAGCAGCAGAATTGTGTAGTGAATTTTTGAAGACTAAAAATGTGTTAAAATTCTTTGATGAACTTAAAAAAATTGGACTCAATAAAGAAATAAATTTATGTATTGATTTATTGGTTAATTAAATAAAATATTTAAATTTTTATACTTGTTTTATTATTGTGTAACGGCTGTTATGTTTAAATATTTGATTATGTAAAGATAGGAAAATATAATTTTCTGTTAGTAATGTGGGGATGTGGATAAATAAAAAAAAATATTATTACATTCATTGTTAATTTATTCATTCATAAAAAAATTTTTATACATAAAGAATACATTAGAAAGGGCACACATTGAAGGTGATTGAGAATGATAAAAACATTTAGGAGATGATTTAATTAAAACAGGTTGTTCGTCCAATTCAATTATTGGCTTAGTACAATATTTTCTAATAAAATTAGCTTTCTCTTCTCCTTTAATATAAATGAATTCTCCTTTTTCTGTTAAGTTTTTTACTATAGATGAAAAATTATGAAGAGGAATATATCCTGTATTCCAATTGATGCAGTAATGAAATTTCATTAACCATTCTGCTTGCTTGTATGTTTCTGGTGAAAGCATTTGTAGTGGATACGGTGGTTTAAAAATATAATGACTCATTTTATGTCCATCAAACATTGCAAGTTCTTTAGGAATAAACTTGTTGTGTTCATCCTTAAATCCTTGAACATCCATAACTATTCTCATTTTTATTTAGCAAATTTTTAAAGTACTAAATTTTTTTATTACAAATTGTTTTTTCGAATAGTCTTCAATAAGATTTTTTAGATGTTTAATTTTTTTTAAAAATAGTTCTATTTTTTCTTTTTGTATTTTGTACATTCCATTTGATGTGCAACAAACTATGGTATAGAAACAACTGATCTTATTCGATATATTTTCATTTTAATAATGATATTTGATGTGGTGGGAGAAGTTAAAGTTGTTTAACAATTTTTGTTAATGGATTATAGCTAAATACTTTATCATGTATTATAACACAATACGCAGCTGTTTTTCCCGATATTTTTTCTTTTGTCTCAAATTCAATTCATATGGTTACTGGGCCGGATTGTAATAAATCTCTCTGATGAGAGCAATTAATGTAAGCAATAGGTGCATTATCTTTAAATTCTTTGGGATTAAATATTGGTTCTATTGGAAAGTTATAATATACTTGACGAAATTCAGAAAACATTTCATACAGGGTAGCAAACTTATTATTTTTAAAATCAAGCTGAAGATCCTGGTAAGGATATCTTTCTGAATTTAAAAACACATTTATATTCCTTAGGTCACAATGATCAAATTTACTCATATCTGATTTTAAATTACCACGTCTATCCTTTTGAAAAGCAATTAGTACATGCCTTGGTGTTTCAATTTTTGTGGAGGTTTTGACAGGCCAATTATGTCTTGTATTTTCTAATAACTCTGGATATTCAATTAATTCCCAACTTCGGAAAGTAAGAAGAATATCATTGTTTTTATCAATAATTTTCGTTAGTGCCAATTCTTGGGGAATGGCCACAGTAAGATGTGGAACTCGCCAACAAAGTTTGGTTATTTTAATTTTCGGTTTTTCATCATCACTTGTGGTTACTAAAGCATTAGTGTCATCATTGCTTCTTATTAGTATTAGTTCTTGTTGTGAATTTAAAATTATTTTGTTATAATCTTCAAAAAATCCCGAGTACATTTTTAATGGGACGCATAGGGAAACGTTTCCTTTTTCATCAGTCATAATTTTTTCTTTAGGTTTCGTTTTTGGATACCATCCAGCATTTTCCAATTTAGCACTTTCGTTTTGATTAAATGATATGTATCCTTTAAGAGTTGAAGTAATTCCTACATCTCGAACTGAATCAATTGTAACACCATTTAAAATATAACGTAATTCTTTAAACAAGAATGCTGGAGCATTGTTGATTAATACCGTATTAGCCAATGGAGTATCATCTTCTTTGGAAACTTGAAATTCTAAATATAATTCACTTTTGCAAGGTAAAGGATATTTTCCTGTTTGTTGTAGAGCAATTCTAATTTCATCATTTAATCCAAGTTTTGTAGGATTGAAAGGTTCAAATGATAGTATTTCCCAGCTTAATATTGATTCATCTACAAGAATATTTTCTTTTACATTTAAATATTCCATTTTATTTTAGTTTGAAACCTAAACTTATCAGAAATTTTTTATTAGAAGGTGTTAACCTTTGAGAGTTTAATTTATTACTAGTTAAATGTCGTTTAGTATCTTTCTTATTAATGTTTTTAGAGTAAAATTTTTTTGAAAAATTATAATTTGAGACTTTTTTATTATATAAAATAACCATTATTCATCTATTTTTTTAAGATGTAGTCTTACTGTTACCGTTTCTCCTCTGAAATTGATGAGATCACCATCTTGATCTACTATTTTAATGTTTATATTGTCTATTACCTTTACAGTAACAGGAAAGTAAAGGACATTTTGTGGTGATTCTATTATTTTAAAACCAGGAGCTACACTAGGAAAAAATTGATGTATTATATGAACAGGTTTTCCATTTAAATATGATCCTTCGGCAATATTACAATCGATGTTTATGGCGTTTACTTTAATAATTTCCGCTGGAAAATCTGAAATGTGCTCCTTAAGACCTTCTAATTCCTTATTTTTAAAACCTAATATTTTTCCTATAGTTCCATCACGAAACGAGATAGGAATATCTGTTTTAATATGTGTTCGTAAAGTATTATTATTGGCATAAATATGAAGAAAAGTACGATTGTCCAAAAATTTTTGAATAAAATTATTTACATCATCTATTTCATAACTACCTGGTGGTATTCTTATTTCTTTATTTGAGTCATAAATGAAAAGATTATTAGTCTCATCAATATTTGGAATAGCATTAAAAGTTTCAAAATTTACAAGTCCAATGGAATATTCAAAATTTTCATCTAAATATATTGGAGGATGAATATTAACAGAAAGCGTGGGGGAATTACCACTAATGACAAAACTATACGACATATCTCTTTAAAAATTTTTAACAAAATGAATTAATATTGTTTTTCAACCATTATTATAAAGAAATTTAAGACAGAGCTCACCACAATTTGTTTTGTTAATTGATTGATAATGATCGTAGTTATATTTCACAATATTTTTCTTTTTATCGCTGAAAAAATATTTTGTTAATTCGGTAGATGGTCGCAAATTGCCATAACTATCAAAATATAAAATATTTTTCCCTTTTTTTTATGTATGCAGTCCAATGAGTTCCATCACCACTATTCTTATCGAGATTAACAATACCACTTTCATTTTTATTAATTTTTTTTGGTAATTTATCTCTCATGAATATACCTCGAAAGTTGGGAATTTTAAGTAGATTAATATATTTACTTAAATCATAATTTGTAAGTGGTTTTCGAGGTATTTGTTTTAACAGTTTTTTGAATAAGGTTTCAGATATAATCCACATCCAGTTTTATATGGTTTTAAATAAAGACCACTTCCTTGTTTTCCTACTGCTATAGATTCCATCATTTTATTATGTCTTTTGGACTCTTCTAATTTTTCTTTAGCAGCTTTTGCATCGTTGACAGCTTTCGCAATACCTGCTGCTCCTCCTCCAAGAGCACCTAAAGCGGACAAACCAGCAAATAAAGGAATAAGAGGTAGAAATCCACCAGTTTTTGGAATTGGTATGATTCTATTTTTTGGTGATAATATTCTACTATCTCCGATAGATCTAAGTGCGGTTTGAATAATATCAGTCAAACTTTTAAATTGTTTTCCGTTTAGTGCTTGTCTTGCTTTTGAAATAGCTTGAGATAAAGTTATTCCTCGTCCTAGACGAGTTTTTCGACTTCTGTTTTTCCTTCTTTTTTTTAATCCCATACCAAATTTTCTTTTAATTTTCATTGCACCTCTTATTCCAAGTGCAGCAGTTTTTTCTCCAAAAGTGGCGTCTTTTGCTCTGAACATTTCGGCAGCTTTGTCACCTAATAATTTATCAGCAGCGTGTCGGCTTTTTATATCATTTGATTGTGCATAGGCAATATCATGCTCTTTACAAGCTTCATCCAATAAGTTTATGCCTTTATCGCCTCTAGCTAGTCTCTTTTCTAGTTTGGTTCCAGGTCCACAAAAATTATACCCAGGCAGATGTAATTCAAAAGGTAACTTATTTATTAGAGTATTAATTAAACCACTACCTCTTTTTCTGACTCTTCTTTTATAAATGGATTGTTGCTTATATGAGATTGGCATTATATAATTGAAATCTTGGAACAAACTGACTAGTTTTAAATTAGAACTTACCCTTTATACATCCTCTTATATATGAAAATTGTCAAACAACCTTATTCAATTATTATTAAAGACCATGAGACTTCAAGAAATAATTTTAGAAAACATGGAAAATTGTTTGAAGGCTCTAGTAAAAGGGGGTTAATTATTGGTCCATCAGGGTGTGGTAAAACTAATTTCATTATAAGTTTAATTGAAGATCCCAATGGTTTACGGTTTAAAAATTTATATATTTATTCAAAGTCTCTATATCAATCAAAATATGAATATTTGAGATTACTTTTTAAACCATTGAGAGAAATTGGATATTATGAATCCGAAAATGAAGAAAATATTGTTTCTCCACAAGAAATAAAACCAAATTCCATAATTATATTTGATGATATAGTGTGTTGCAATCAGAATGTTGTAAAAGATTATTTTTGTTTCGGAAGACATAAAAATACTGATTGTTTTTATTTGTGTCAAACGTATTCTTCGATTCCAAAACAATTAATTCGTGACAATGCGAATTTGATTGTTATATTTCAACAAGACAAAACGAACTTAAAACATATTTATGATGATCATGTTAATGTTGATATGTCATTTAATCAATTTAATGAGTTATGTTTGATGTGTTGGAAAGATAAATTTGGATTTTTGGTAATAGACAAGGATTCGAATTTAAAATCCGGTCGATATCGAAAAGGATTTGATTCATATATTTTCTTATAAAAATAAAAGTTTTGTGAAAAATTTAACTAATCATGAATGAACGCTTAGCAAGAGAGCTTGTTAAGTCAAGGAAAGCTGTTAAACAAAAATATCAAAGTTTAAAAAATGCTGAATTTGAAGCACAATCCAAATTGGAGGAAACCTATAAACCAATAACTCAACCCCTACAACAATTAATTTCAACAATTGGTAAAATTGAATCGGCTGAGGTAAAGGAAGAGCTACAAACACCCATTAAAAAAAATTATGAAACACCAGAAAAAAGATTGTTTCCAACACTAACACCAAGAAAAAAACTACAGTATGGAACATCAACACCAGAAAAAAGAAAGACAGGGAAAACTCCAATTCTTCCTACAGAAATACCAACAATTATTGATTGGGAAACCAGTATAGCTTCACATAGTCAGATGCCATCTTTACAACAAACAAGTGTCATAGCAGAAACCACCCCTTCTTCAATTTCACAATCTACGGTAGGAAATCTTTCGGATATATTAGAACAAACACGCCAAACAATTCAAACATTTGTCAGTACACCTTTATATCAAGAATATTTATCAGGATTTCATGAATTACCTCGTCAATATATTGACGGAGGGGTAAAAGATGTGGAACATAAGTTTGATCACCTCTATGGAATAGTACATGATTTTGAAACTGAGAAATTCTTTTTGGGTTTAACACAAAGACCTATAGAAATTATCGGTAAAAACATAAAAGTTGAAGGTATAACTTATACAGGTACACCAGGTTTATATGAATTATTATTTAAAAAGGAACCAGTAGGTTTTAAAAAACAAGATTTGGAAAATTATATGGATATTTTAAAGAGAACCAATGCATACCGTAGAAATTATGATCCAAATGAGCAGGTACAGGGAAATGGATCACAAAAATATATTTCTATAATAGGGCCTTATTTACAAAATAAAGGAATTACAAAAACTAAAACCATAAATCCCGAAACGCATAATATAGTTCAAGGATTTTTTGACAGACGAAAAGCTCCATACAGGGAAACTCGAATATCTTCGAAAAGAACAGGATCCGGAATAACTTTAAAAGTTAATAAACCTTATACCGATTACGTATATTGGGATAACGTAAATGAACTTATTGATAGACTTCGACTGTTGGTAGCATCTATGATGGCTGGGAATACAGGACATAACAACGAAATTATTTCTATTATTGAAGAATTGAAAGAAGCCAATATAATTGTATAAAAGAATGTAGTAAATATTGTTACATAACATTGTTAAAATGACCATTGATAAATTTGGACGTCATATTTCTAAAAAGTATACAGTAGATATACCTACAATAGAAAATAAAATACTAACCAATGTTGAAAATGAAATATTAAAAAATTTTAAAAGTGATGATATTGTTCAAAGATTTGAACCTGTGTTAAAAAATGATATTGTAAATTTAAAAAAGAGAGTTAGTGAAAATGATGAAAATGTGGAATCTATTTCGAAAAAAATTAAGTTATTTGAAGAAAATGTTGTGTCAAACTATGATAACAGGATATTAAATATAAAAAATATTGTCAAAGACAATGATGAACTATTAAAAAGTTTTTCTCAAAAAACATCGAAGTGTGAAGATGATTTTAAAACAATAAAACAGAAATATGATGAAGTAAAGAGTTTTGAAAATAACATAAAAAATGAAATAACATTGGTTAAATCAAAAATAAATGATACTTCTGCAATAGAAAATGTTAAACAAATTATTATAAAAGATATGGTATCAAAGTTCCAAGAATTTACGAACAAACTTAATAATAGGGTTTCTGAAGAAATAGGTCATTTTCAAAACATTCATGATGGTATGAATAAAAACACACAACAAATAGAGAGAGCTATGAATACACACTTTATAATCCATAAAAAAGATAGCGATAATATTAATGAAATAAATCAGAAAATTAATTCAATTGAAAATAATGCTGAAATAATTCTATTAAACTTGAAAAATTTGGAAAAGAAATTAAACACAGATTTACAAAATGTAGATGAAAAAATTGAAAATAAATTTAAAAATGAAATTTTAAAAAATAGTGAACAAATCATGGAGATAATCTCACAATTAAACAATCTAAAAACAGAATTAAAAACCACTGTTGACGATGAATATTTTCAAAAGATGTTGAATAAAAGATTAGAAAAAGAATTAGAATCTTTAGCAGAACTAATACAAGCTATGATTAACACCTCTATCCATGATTTAAAAAAAGGACTTGCACAACACAGTTCAAAAATTGAAGAAATTTCAACAAAGCTAAATGATTATGAAAAATCTTTGAACGATGTAAGAATTGAAATTGAAAAAGCGATTTTAGATATAAAGAAAATAGAAAAAAAATTGGTAGAAATAAAATTAAATTTAACAAATGTAGAATTTCAATTAGGAAAAGATATAAAAAATCTAGAAAATAAATTGGTGAAAGAAATAAAATCACTAAATGAATTAGTTCAAAGAGCAGCCGAAGTTTCTAGAAAAGAGTTTAATGACACAATGGCATACGCTAGAGAAGAATTAAACGCAACAGTAAGAGAAATGAGAAACGAAAGTATAAAATCACTTGTTGTTTTTGAAACTAAAATTAATGTAAGAATTACCAACATTGAAGATGAAATCAAAAAAGTCCAAGATTCGAATAATGCATCTTTTAAAAATTTGGAATATAAAATCGAAGATGAAATCAAAAAAGTCAAAGATTCGAATAATGCATCTTTTAAAACTTTGGAATATAAAATCGAAGATTTGCTAAAAAAAGATAACAAACAAATAAAATAAGTTATTTAAAGAAGGTATTAAGAAATTTTATTCTAGTACTATGAGTAAAAATATTAAAGAAACAGTTGTAGATGAATTACATAAACCGGCAAGAAGAAGATATAGAAGAAGACGAACTATTGTTAAAAGCCTAAATGACTTATGGCAAGCTGATTTGGTAGAGATGCAACCCTATTCCAAATTTAATAAAGGTTATAGATATATTTTGGTGGTGATAAATGCATTCTCAAAGTATGTTTGGACTCAACCACTTAAAAGTAAAAAAGGAAAAGATGTAACTGAAGCTATGAAAAAAATTTTAGAATAAACAAGTAAACCGCAAAATTTGCAGACAGATTTGGGAAAAGAATTTTTCAATAAAGATTTTAAAGAACTTATGAATTATTACAAAATTAATCATTATAATACTTACTCTAATCTCAAAGCGAGTATTGTAGAACGCGTAAATCGAACTTTAAAAAATATAATGTGGAAATATTTTAGTAATAGAGGGAATTACCAATGGTACTCTATTTTACCCACTATTATTGAAAAAAATATAATAATAGTATTCATAGAACTACCGGATATAGACCTGTTGAGGTTAATAAAAAAAATGAGAAAACTATACTGCAAAATTCTTTTACTTTTAAAAAAACATTTGATTTAAAGCGCACTAAATTTAAAGAAAATGATTTTGTTAGAATTTCCAAACAAAGAGAAGCTTTTGAAAAAGGATATACTCCAAATTGGTCAACTGAAATTTTTCAAATTAGAAAGGTTCAGTTAACAAATCCACCCACCTATTTATTAAAAGATAGTAAAAATGAATATATTGAAGGAGGTTTCTACCAAGAAGAGTTACAAAAAGTTAAACATCCAGATGTGTTTTTGGTTGAAAAAATTTTAAGGAAGAAAGGGAACCAAGTTTTTGTTAAATGGTTAGGATTCGATAAATCACATAATTCATGGATTCTTAAAAAAGATGTATTGTAATTAATTTTAAGTAATATTGTATATCAAATTTTTAAATAAAAGACCTATTTATGTAACATATTTTTTATTTACGATAATCCTTTTTACAACAAATACTAACAATATAATTTTTAAGATGTTTACAACTGAGATTAACAATATAAATTTATATTTTTACATTAAATCTTTCAATATATATTTTTTTTCTATGATCTACATCAAAAATACTTTTAAGAATACTTTCACATTGTTCAACTCGTTTTTCAAATCTTAGTCTGTCAAGATAAAATTTCTGATATTCACTTTTTCGAGCTTGTCTAAATGCAAAGTCCCATGTCACTAATATATAAACTTTATTATTGTTCTCACTGATTGTCACTGATTTCTTCATATTTCTATTGTAATGCACCGGATTTTCTTAACTTGTTTTCTAATTCCTGTTTATGTAGAGATAACATTTCTAAAACAGTTCCGACATTTTCACTGTTTAAATTCTGACATGGATCCAAAACACTATAAATATGAGACAACACATCTCCTGACTGATAATTATAGTGATGAAACAAATTAAAATATTTGGAAAATTCTTGCTTTTTAATTATATGAATTCTGTAGTCAACAAGTTCATCGATTTCAACTAATTTATCTATTGATTCTTTTCCCAGAATCACATAATGTTCATCCTTTTGAATTCTGATAACAGGAGAATGATTTATTTTTTCAAAAAACACTGTGATTTTTTCAATTTTTAGTGGGTATGCATATGCTTGAGCAGAATAACAATAATTCACCAACACTCCTTGATTTTTTTGAAGTTCTTTCCATTCTTCTTCATTCAAGTAAATGTGAAATCCATTTCGACCTCCAATTAGAACTTTTGGTGTAAAATCATTTATACCAATTCCAACACAAACAAATTTTGATAAGGAATTGTTAAGATAGTAGATTTTTGAATTTAATAATTTTTCATTACACTGACTAATTTTATCATTGGTTTCACTAGAACTGGATTTATATCCATTAAAATTGCTACTATTAAACATGATGTCTTGATGCTAACTGAAAACTAAAATACTGAGTCTGAATATATCTTATCCACCCCACTCCTCTATAAATTTCAAGGTCAAGCAAGTTTATTAAATGTTTATGACCTATCTTGATAAAACAAAATTGTCAAGAACGACAAAAGTGAAAAACTACCTATTGATAAAATTATATTGAAGATAAATAGAATTAAACAGTTTTTACCTTCCTCATCATTTTTAATATGAGCACAGCTAGAAATCGTAAATGGTTTTTTATTTTTTTCAATCCAGTTAGTGTCAAAAATTGTATTATTTGGATAATGAAAGTAAATTTTGAAAAAATTACTATTAGATTGACTATTATTCATATTATATGCGAAAGCAGTTGAATAATTATTAATATTCATAGCTTTCATATAATTACATATTTCAGGTTTAATAGTAGAGGTTTCGTTTTCAAAACACACCATTCCATGTAAAACCCTTGGAGGATAAAGTACATATAAAGTATTATTTAAAATTGAATGTAAAACAATGTTGTTGATAGGGGATGCCATTAAAACACTTTTCAATTTTAAATGTCTATTAACAAAACAATAAGAGATTGAAATAAGACTGAACAGTTTTAATTAATTTTCTACAATATATAGACATTTTTTTTTCAAAATATTAAATAATTTGTTTACAAATTAGAGATACAAACATGGTTATTAAAACTATTAAAAAATGAAAGATGTTGACATATTTTCTTTCATTTTAAGGACATTAAATAACTTGTTTACAAATTAGAGATACAAACATAGTTATTAAAACTAATAAAAAAATGAAAGATGTTGACATATTTTCTTTCACTTTAAGGACAACAGGTTCACATTTTTTATTTTTTTCACCTAACCACAAACACTCGATTAAGTCACAGTTCTTCCAGTGACGATAATGTTCCTCAATTGGACAATCATCAATTTTCCAGGCAAATATTTCTGCACCACAGTAAAAACATTTACAAACATCATGAATAGCTAAATAATAAAACCCTGATTGGGCTAACACTTTAGGATTTAATTTTCCATTCCAGAATTTAAATGAGGAAAGTCTTTTTTCATATGTTCTATATAATTTGTTATCAATTTCTTTTTCAAAAGATTCTAAACACATATTTATTCTAGACGGTGGTATATTTTATACTGATATAATTTTAAAATTTACCATGTTCTTAAATACTTCAAATTTAGCCTTGAAGAGTAAAACTTTTAATCTTAAAATAATTTTTTATAATTCATTTTCATGGTCTATTAACCACTGAAAAAATGGAATATCTTGGTGACCCCATGCTAATGTATCATAACTATTGGGAATTTTAAATCTTTTATCATCATTAGAAGTGAGAGCTAATTTGTTAACTAATTCTGTATAAATATTGTGAAGTCGAGATCTAAACAAATACATTGTACAGAAAGCTTTTGAATTTTGTTCTACAACATTTTTATAATGTGTTAATTCTAATTGTTTTTTAATGCTACTTTTCTTTATCCCCTTGGCTTTTTTAAGCAACCCATTTTCTGACTTAACACAATAAGCTTTGGCCCCTGTGCCATAAAAGCTTTCTATTGGTTCACCAGCATATTCATCCTTAAACTTTCCAACAACAGATTTAGTTATTGGTATTTCATGAATATTATTAACATCATAATTTGAAGTATCGAATTTATCAATATTAACCCTAATGTCTTCATAAACATTACTTGTCTCAATTTCCAAAATAAAGGAATCTGTATCTGTGTACAGAAGTTTAATATTATTCTTATATAAAGGTTTTAAAAACCCATAAAAAAAGTCATACATCACCGTTTTTGATATATCTAAAATACTAAAGCCTACATAGACAGGTTTATCATATTGCACTAACACTTTACGCATTTGCACAGCTACTAAATTCTCTGAAAATATTGTTACATCTTTAAAGGATGGTTTAGCAATTAAATTTTCTGCCCCATCTTTTCTATGATTTTTTGCCCATTGTGTAACCAATCGTATATCTGTCCTTTTATCCACATTTTCCATTGTTTTACCGTAGATGCTATTATTTGCCAATTTATAAGAATTTTTCTGAAATTGATTTTTAGATTGATTTCTTAAATTTGTATTTAGATCAATAAATTTTTTTAACCATTGAGATTGTGTAAACTCTACAACCCTATGAATTTTAGTTAGTTTAATTCCATATTGAATACATTGTTTTAATAAAGTATAGTGAATTACATATTTTTCTTTATTTTTTAAATTTGGAATTAATTTAAAAGTTTTAGAATTTTGAGGCTTATAATTTTCTGGACAGAATGGAAATTCATTATGTAAATTGTGTAAATTTTCAGGATATTCTAAATCAATCTCTAGCACATAACCCTTGTCATTAGTCTCAGATATATTCATTATATCTAAATTTTGAATTTGTTGATTTGATAACCAAACAAAATCTTTTTCGGGCAGATATTGAGACATCGCATATCCGTAAAGATTAGTTGCATCAAAATACATAATATATTTAGATGGTTGTAATGGATCATAATTTGAAAGAAATAAATTGTTTGCTATAGATTTCCTACATACACAGGTACTGATTCCTCCTCTTACACTACCTTTAAAAAAATGTAACATATCTGAGTCTGTTATTAACTCCAATTCGACTCCAGTATATCTTAAACAAGCGTCAAAACTTAAACCTGGAAAAGTATAATAATGTGCAGGATCAAGTTTGTAAGTTTCCATACACGTTTTTCTAAAATTTTGAAAAACATCTGCCAAAAGTAATACATCAGATTTAAGATATAAATCGGAATATTCACCGATTGTTTTACATTCAAATAAATTCCAAACATTTTTAGCCCTCTCATATTCTTCATCAGTAATGTGTTCATCCGTGAGGTCATTATAAAAATTTTTTTTATCTGGCAACTCCGTTTCATTTAATTTGGCGATATTATCAATATATTTATAAGGGAAAACGCCTTTTTGACGGATATACTTAAATTTTTCTTTTTCATTAAAATATTTGAACACTTCTTTGCATTGTTCATCATTAAGAATGGAAGCTAAATTTGACAAAGAATATGGTAGGAACTGAAATGAATCAATAAATTTAAGATATAGAAATTTTGACTTGGTGAAACCAGTTTTTTTTATCTAAATATTGATCTACTTCAATAGATTTTTGAAATGAAATGTATTTCTCTTTATTCTGGGCTATGACAAATAATTGTTCATGATTTGGACATAAATTTTTTATAAACAGATGAGAATCATAATTACGCAAATTGTGTAAAACTACTGGAATGGAATTAGATAATTTATAATTTCAGTTGCATATAGAGTGTGACGGACTTCTATAGGAACCTGTTAAATGACAATGATCAGCAACCTTATCCGAAATTATAGGTTTATCACATATATGACAATCATTCGTATATTCAAAATGTAATTGTTCCAACACATTTAATTTTTTCATTGGTATTAACTTTTTCATATATTTATTGTAAATATTAAGAACGTCTCTTTCTAAGTAAGTTATAAAAATTTGTGCACAATTGGGACCCATATAATTTTGAAATTTGGAAATTGAATCATCAAATGAACACTTTATATAATAAGCAAACGAATATGGAATATGTTGACATTTTTTTTCAGTATATGGAGAACTTGGATCTACATCATTAATTTCATTATTTAAAGGCTTAAGAATGCATTCAAAATCTGCATATATAACAAATGGAACTTCAATTTGTTTTTGTATATTCTGAAATTTTAAAATATTTTCGGGAATAATATTTCCAAATCTATCTATTTTGGTTTCAGTTGAAGGTAGATTTATTCTTACAAAATCGCAATCATATGTGTTATGCCTGACTAATAATTCTTCAGTAGTAAAATATTGTAAACAACCGTCGCATAAAATTTTTTTCCCATGATGTTTAGATAATTGTTTAGAAATTAATCTAGATAAATCCGAAATATAACAGTAATGGAAATTTCCATTATCATCTCCAATTAATAATAAATTAAGGTGACGTTCTCGCTTATTTTTTGTATAATGTAAAGGTCCTATAATTTCGAATTGAGTTTTTAAATTATTCTTGATTTTTTCTAATCCATAAACATTAACCGAAATATTGTTTAAATTTTCAAATTTACTTATGTCTTTTAAAGTTAAAGGAAAATTGATACCTTTAAAGTTTAAAATAGTGGTGAAATGTGGATACAACTCCACCTTTTCAATTGGTCCGTTAGGTGAATGAAGAGCTGCAACCACAGACCAGGCGTTTAAGTTTAGTTACTAAATATTTAATAAAAAATAATTTACCCGAATCTTTTTCTGCCAGTTCATCAGCGTTCCTGTCAATAATTTTAATAATATCTTCTAGTTCTTGCGTTAATTCTGAACTATTACATAAAATCCGAAATGGGGTATTGAAAGACTTAACTTCATGACTTTCATTGGAAGGATTTAAGTAAAGACCAAATAACTCCATGTTGAGTTTGATGCAGGTGTGTCTTTGGATTTCATAACTGATTACCTCAATTATTTTTTGTTGTATTTCGGAGAAAAAATCATAAATGTTGATTTGGTATTGAGTCGATGATATTTTATATGAAATGATTCTTTCCTTAAATGCCGATTTTATTACAGACACATTTTCATCCCTAACCACCATTGAATTGGTTTTGTGTTTATTTGTTCTCAAATGACAGAACCATAATGACTTTTTTATAAATATTTTGCAGAATTGACAATATCTTCTTTCACCTAAAATTTAATAACTTCTTTATTAAATTTGCCTCTAATTCATCAAATTAATAACTAATTTTTAAATTGAAACAAAATTTCTATTTAAAATTAAACTTACAGCTTTTCTTCTTCTGTTCTAACTGGGGGCCATTGTTAGAGTGAATTATCTTCTTGTGGCGATTCAAATTGTCTTTTCGAGTAAAAATTTTGAAGCACTCTTCACATTTAAAATCCATTTTTCTAAAACGAATCTCTTATTGTGAAGCCCAAGTCGATTTTAACACACTGAAGGTAACACGGTCAGGTATGAATTTAAATGGTGGAAAAGAAGTAGGAGGGGAGTTAAGGAATGGGATGGAAAAAGCTAAGAGTAGCTTTATAAAGTTCTATCGCCCTTTCCCACATCTTCCTTTTCTCCTCAGCTGTTTTATTAGGATCGCAATTTAAAATAGAATCCAAAACAAATCCTAATGATCTTTGATAAGACAAATGTTTATTTTTAATTTTGAAATTTGATTTTGAATGAAAGCTTAGTTTCGGATAATCGTTTTCGAAGGGGATTGACACTTCCGTTTGTGTTAAAACAGAATTTTGAACTGTCTCTGTTTGTGTAGAAACTGAATTTAAAATTTCATCGAAATCTGGTGGCGAGTTTTCAAAAATTATTGGAGAATTTGGAAATTTTAATTCACAGTAGGTATTTTGGCCGCACGGAATTGAATTTTGACTAAAATTTTCATTTTTTTCAGATGGTTCACTTATTATTGGAAGAATTTCTTGGGAACCACCACCACTAGTAAACGATGCTCCCAAATCTTCACTACAATCTGAAATTTTGTAACTATCCCGTGAACCATCCTCCTCCCCCAAAACATCAACCCCCATATTTCCACTACTAGTCGATTCCGAAATTTTATTTTTTTTTTGATTAGTTGAAATTTTGAACAGAGATAGAGGAGAAAATGAAGAATTACCCGGTATTCCTCCAGAATTGTTTTCACTTTCAAAATTTCTAGTTTTCAACATTCCAAAAAAATTTTGTGATTTATTTGAACTCGAATCATTGTCACTGTCACTGTCACTTTTACTCTGATAATTTGTTAAATTTTTATTAATTTTGGGAATCCCCATTAGCTTTTTAAAATTGTCGATATTATCTAAATCTTGAGTTAATATGTCGGGAGTATTTGTAATGGGAGTGTCCGTTGTTACATCTAAATCTTGAGTTAAAAAATTTGGGGTTTCCGGCGTTAAAATATTATTAAAATCTAAATTTTGTGATAAAATTGAATTTTGAAAGTCAAAATCTGTCTCCGAAATATTCTCTAGTTCAGGCAAATATTCCAAATTTTCTAAAAATTTTATGTTCGTTTCTGAACAACTTTGGAGTAATTTGTTTTCTAAATTTTTTTCTTGCATCGTATTAATCATCGCGTTAAAATTTTGGGTTCTCTGACTTAAATTTTGGTTGTCACTTTCATTTTCATTTTTCAAAAAAGCAGGCTGAATTATTATATTTGAAATTATATTAATTTTGTTCACCACTCCTAACTGTTCAGTGGAAGTTGAGGCAAAAGGAAAAGACATACCTTTAAAATTTGAGTACACTTGACAGCAACAAACTAAAACACACTAAAACAAACTAAAACAAACTAAAATTGGAGACTTTAAATTTAAAGCGTGGTAAACTCGACTTAAGCTTGCTATAAACTGATCCTCGACCGTTTTATATGAAAGCAGACCACGGTTTGTCCTCGTACGTATAGTGACCTCAATAAAGGTCAATGACCTCAATTCTGCACGTCACACCCCACGGAGCCCCCCCTTCCCCTCCCCCTTCCCCCGCAAAATTTTTTCCCCGCCCCCTTCCCCCGCAAATCCTCCTTCCCCTTTCCTCCCTTCCCCCCGCTGAGCCCCCCAGCTGAGTCCCTCTGCTGAGCTGCTTAGGGAGCTACGTCCCCTATAAGTCTCAGTGAGACGCCCTAAAATGTGCTGTAATTATAAAAACTCGAGAGGTTTGCGGGCGTATAAAACACAAAATTCTCTTCGGAGCATCTTACCTTAGGGTCCCCTATAACTCTCAGTGAGACATCCTAAAATGTGCTGTAACTATAAAAACTCGAGAGGTTTGCGGGCCTATAAAAAACACAAGGTTTTTTCGGGGCATCTCGACTGGGGAGGGGTCCAGGGGGCGGGGCGGGGGGGTCTGCCAGGGGGCGGGGGGCCGAAGGCCCCCCGCTCCCTGGAAGGCAGCGCGGGCGGCCAAAGGCCCCCCCCGCCCCTCCTTCTACGGGGGGCGGGGCGGGGGCGGGGGGGTATAGGAGGAGTATAGGGGCGGTATGAGGGGCCCTCTCCGCGATTTAAAAATCGAAATTTTACCTTGACCTACTTTCATAAGATGACTGTTTTGCGAGGTGACTTTTTCATTTTTGGTTCATCACCAGTGCTGTCTTCCTAAATTTTAATTTTTATTATTTCATTTAATTATCAATATGTTCAGGAACAGAAATTTTGAAATTCAGGTTATGGATGGTAATAGACTTGTAATAAGAAGAAGAGTCAACGTTCCTCCTCCGGTACAAGTACCATCTATAACCTCCTCGACAAATCCAGAGGAAAATGAGGATCCTCAAGTGGAACCTCAGATAAATCCGGAGGAACCAGTCCAGTGTGACGAAGTCGATTCCACTACAAAGTAAGTAGCTTATATTAAGCTTATATTAAATTTATTATTAGTCTTCCTAATATCAAAATACTAATTGATTTTTTTTTTCAGTTGACAGATACAAACAATAGACCAAGTTTAGGGACAGTGTTAAGTGAAACTATTTTTAGGTTAAGTTAAAGTGTTTAAGTGATAGTGAATAGTAACGGAGACGATTTAAGGTAATGTAAATTTTATTTAATTGATCTAATTATAAAGGAGTATGAAGATAACTGTACCTAAATTTCCTATAATATTTTTTCTTTCATATTTATAAACTTATTAATTTTAGATTTAAAACTCTCTAAAATAAGAAAGGATTAAGAATTTTTGAACAGGGTGGTTAATTTAAAATATTTTTTCAATCTATTATGAATAATCAAAACTCTTGTATTTAGTTGTTATGTTTGTTCGTTATTCTTATAAATAAAACATTTTTTTTTCGAAATTGTTCAATTCTTTATTCCAATAAGATAAGAATAAATGGATAAATTAAATACAAACAATAATAATTTTAAAATAATAAAAATTAAATAATAATACATTTTAAAATAAATATTCTAGGATTATAATTTCTTCATTTTCACATTTATGAAGTGGTTTGCAATACATAAATATTAAATAATACATTCTAATCTAAATATTCTAGGACTACAGTTTCTTCATTTTCACATTTAATTACACATAGTTCATTGTGACAGATTGGACATGTTTTATTAATTAACATCCACATTCCTAAACAAGGGATGCAAAATCTGTGATTACAAGGTTCTGGTGACATCATTTTATTAGATAATATATCTTCAAGACATATAGGACATTCTTCGGTTTTATTTTCAATTATTTCATTAACAACTTTTTTTTTTACCCTTCGCGACTTCCTACCGTTTTTATATATTGTTTTTTTACCAGGCATTATATTGGCACTACTGGAACATTTGCGTCCCAATCTAAATCAATATTTTTAACACTACTATTGCAAATTAAACAAACTTTGGGGGTAATAATTTGATACAACTGTCTTGAACACATATCGCAATGTAAATCATTGCTTAAGCGTTTTAATTTTCTCTTATTATGAGTATCTACATGTCTATGAGCCCCTGCCCTTTGATAAAATTGTATAATTTGATAGCATGCGTGACAAAGAGTTTTTTCTTGATTTTCCGTCACTACAAACACTACGATATAACTCTGAGTAATACAGAACACAACTTCTTTGGGATCAGTGTACTTATGTTTCACTAAACAAAATTTAGCACTAGCACTGTCTTCTTCATTATCTTCTTCAATATCGGAGTCACCAGAGTCAGCTTCAATTTGTTCGAAATTATTTATATCGTAGTTTAAACAATTTCTGAAGTTCTTCTGAAATTTTTTTTCGTTAAGATGTGTATTGTAATCCAATACTCCAATTAATTCATCTAGATCTGGATCTTCTTCTTCAATATTATTATCCATAAATTTTTGAATGAATTTTTTAATATTTACTTTGTAATATTTACTATTAAATATAAAATTATTTACTTATTATTTACTTATTATTTGTTGGTATTTAATTTATCATCTTTTGTTGCTCCACGTATCTATTTTATAAATTTACTGAAGTGAAAATTCATTGGTGGTAGGACTTTATATCGACTTCATGGTCAAATAAGGTTATCCACCTCAAGGTCAAACATAAGGTTAGATCTCCTACTATGATCGGATTCGATGAAAGGTTAGCCATGTTGTTAACTTTAAGATTAAACTCAAGGTGATGTATACGAGGCTTTTTGAAAAGTATAATGAGAGAACAAAAGAGGAGGAGGATGAAAAGTGTTGATGATACGAGGTTTTTTAATAAGTATAATGAGAGATTTGAAAAGTATAATGAGAGAAGAAAAGAGGAGGAGGAGGATGAAAAGTGTTGATGATTTACTCTTCTTACTCCTCCTCCTCCTCTTTCCTTCTCTCATATATCCACTACTGACTACGACCCAGAAGAGGCATCAAGAAAACATAAAAGACCTAGAATGCAACTCTAGGTAAAGAATCTAGTGAGAATCCTGAATATCAAGTATAAAAGAGAAGAGAAGAAAGAAGACGAAGAAAGAAGTAGAAGAGTGAAGAAAGAACTCCGAAGAAAAGGAAGAAACAAAACCGAACGGTAAGTAGATCCCGTGGAGGAATCTCAAGGATCGCACCGAAGAAGAGAGCATGAAGCCCAGGTCAATATTTCTGGTAATGAGAGAAAGACGAGCCAATGGGAGCGAGACCAACCTTACATTGTATGCGAAATGTAAGGCGGTGAGAAACACTAGGTGCAACGGCACCTGGAGCGGAAACACCAACGAGTGATGACTGGAGGTTTACAAGGCTTCGGCCCGGAAACTAAAGGGATACTCACAGTGCACTTCTGTAGGCTATAGCCTCACTATAGCAAACAGAAAGTGATTGTGGGGACCTTAAGTCCAGGAGGATTTTAGCCGGTAGAAATCCGGCACTACCTGCGCACTTCGTGTAGGTGTCTATGCAAGATTTTCCCTCCTCTTAAAAAAAATAAAAAAATAAAAATAAAACATTCAGTTTTTACTTGATAACGAACAAAGATACAACCTAATTGAAACGTTTTATAAACAAACAAGATACAAGACATTATAAGTCTGACAATCATATTTTATTGTCTACAATTTTTAAGCATAACTACTTCTTACTATGAATGTATAATCAAAAAATTATTTCATATAGAGGACGGTTCTTTTAAAAATATATATAACTTTTTCCGTTCATACTTTTATTACGTAATCCAAATAATGCCAATCTTTTTTTCAGATGTGTACGTTTAGTAACTTCACATCAAGGCAAATATAGTATTATCTCCATAGTCTTACTCCATACAATTGTTGACTGACCTTGTACATTCAGGAAGTGATCCTTTAAGCCTAGGGTTGATTTTTTAAATCTAATCTTTGGTTTAGAACATCAAATAAATAAAAAGGAAAATAATTTAATGACTGAAAATAAATGAAGATATAAACAGTTTAGACAAATTTAGGTCTGTTGGAAAAATTACAGTCTTATTGTTGTTAAGTAAGCAAGGATATTTTTCCTATAAAATTAGAAAAAAGATGAGTTAAGTTATTTTGGTACATCAACTGGCGAATAAAATAACGGGGCAACAAAGTAAAAATATGAAATTATGTTATTTTCAATATGTAAATAATCTCTAATAATTTATTGTCAAAAATAACTTTTTTAATCCTTTTTGTTTGGCTCTGTCAAACATCAAAAAGGCCACTTTCCCACCTATCATAAAAAATTATCAATCAATTCTGTTGTTGTTTAAATTTATATAGTCGAAGTAAAACACAATGATTTTATACACAATATTTTATTTTTACAAGTTAAATATAGAATGTTATTTTTTATAATAACTTCTCGGCCAAATTATTGATTCAATCCATTCAATATACGGACTAATCTTTGTATAAATTTTAACTGGCTCTGGTGTACTATAGGTTTCATTTAAAGATACTCCAATAATTCCGTACATACAATAGGGTTCCGTTAACAAATACTAAAATGAAATAAAAATTGTATTAGAAAAACGTTTTATTCTAAAACTAAAGGAACGCTGTGTATATATACAGGTTTTTTTTTATATTTGACAGCATACCTAGAGACTTTATTATAAGAGAAAAAAAACTTTAAATACTAAAATTGTAGGATTTCTTCAATTATCGTTCAGATTTGTTTACAAAAACAGTGACGCATTGTAAAGTTGAGAAACTAAAGCAAATTTAATTTTTAAATGGAACACTCTGTGTATTCTCTGTTAGAATGAAAGTTTTTTTCCTCCTAATTTTAAAAGTTTAAATTATTAATAAACTGATATAGAAAAAGAGGAAACCTGGAAAACAAATGCTTATTTTAATTTTCATTGAGACGTTTTAATATTGTTTCGAATACTTATTATACTGACGTATTATATGGACTAATACACGTTTTGATAAGGGCTATTCGGAAGAAGATAAACATGAGATAATTTGTCTTTTTTAATCGAATAATAAAAATATATCTAGAGTACAACATGAATACCGAAATATACATCTTGGTGGTCGAGTACTATCTACTAGTACGGTAAGATACACTGTCAAAAAATTTAATGAAATGAAAATTCGTAGGCAAGAAATCAGGACCGTAGTTAACTACACCTTTATTATTCGATTCAATAAAAGATTTTTATTCTTGATATTTATTTATGTGTTTTATTTAACTGACATGCTCATTTGCGTATGTTTATATTTTTTTATGTACTTGGTTATCTATAGAATTAAAGTTGAAAGCTAGTTTGTAACGATATCGATAATATAAAGGCCTGCCCTCTTGTTTCAATTCAAAAAGACTTAAAAAGTATTTACACCTTCCGCATGGAAATTTTGCAAAAAAAAAACATAAAATATCTTATTAATATATGAAAATATTTATTTTATCTCTTTCAAAGTATCACGAGTATATATATATATATATATATATATATATATATATATATATATATATATATATATATATATATATATTTGGTGAACGACGATTTGAACATGGAAGAAGACAGTGAGCATGGCTTTGATTTTAAACTTGCTTGGATGTGCTTTTTTGGACTTTGCTCTCCTTTGAATCCAAATCATATTATTCGTTATGTGTTTTAAGATGTGTGGGCACTAGTGGAAAATCATTTCAGAAACGACTGGTATTCAGTGTTTTTTTTTGATTTTTAGTATTTTCGCAACCATATGAAAAGCGACCCATTTCATGCCAAATTGGTTAACTAAAATCACATAGCGTTGAGTTTCTGATATCCCCAGTCACAGATTCATTCAAAACAGCTAATTGTAACTAGTGTGTGATTTGGCAACATTGTGTTTTTACTGTTTATGTCAATATCCGAGAAGCCTAATCCTACTCCTTCATATTAAATAAGTTTAGAAAATAGTAAACTGTTTACTTATAATATTCAAATATCTATAAAAGCTACTGTATATTGCTGAAATAGTGAATTCAATGGTAGCCGTCATTCGCTCATGAACAAATCGTATAAAAGTCATTCAAAATCGATTGAAGTGTAAGAAAACATCGATTATGTGCATTAACTGATAATGCAAGATAATCATGTGACTTACTGGGAGATTGAGGCGTCCCTGAGTATAAGGATTATCAGCGTATATAATATATAGTTGTAGAGCCCCATCTTAGATATGGTATTGCCTTCTATGGAAACTATGGTAAAATTTGTCTATATGTATGAATAGAAACGTATTGTACGATATATGTGTAAAACTGGAATAAAAGACATCTGCAAAATTTTATTTGTTAAATATTCATTATTATTAGTTTTCATGATACCAGGCAAACAGGAGCGATATCATTACCACTACAACGTTCCTTTCTAAGAAAAAAATCTATATATTATAACGTGGAAAAGGTTTATACATTGTCCAGGCAAATAAGAATAATACATCGATCGATCAATTTTAAAAATGGATTTTTTTCAAAAAATTCATGACGTTTCTGGGTTAAATTCTTTTTAGTTAGGATTCAATTATTTGACCTTGATATTACTGTTACATATATTTTTGACTTGTTTTGTACTATTGTTATTTATAAGTATACATAAGGTTTTAATAGTGATTTTATGTTTTGACTTATGCTCTTATTTGTAATATCTTTATCCAATATTATTACTGTATTAATTATGATTTCAAGCCAAACAGCTTCGCACTACCTCCAGAGAATACTGACTCATACCAGGTATACAAAGATATCATAATTATGAAGCTCTGTGTGAACCCTTTCCATGTTATCGGGTCTTAGGTGACGTGGTCTGCTGTTTTCCTACGAAATTTCGGACGGTCCGCGTGGTTGCAAGGAGAACTCTTTTCTGAAACAGCTTATACAGATACTCACTAAGACCAAGCCAAGCAATAGGTTTAACTTATCTGTTAATTCTTGGGAAGTATTTTAGCGGCTCGTGTTTTTCCTTATACTCGATTGCGGCAAACGCTTAGCATCCTCCAGTTATCTGTTGTATTGTCTCTGATGTTCGACAGACATATCTACATTGGTCATTTTCTATTGAGGGATCACTGATAATGAACTTCCGATAGTTCTTCGTCGGAATAACCTGGTCTGGGATAGTCAACAAGAAGCCTTTCATTTCCGGAAACATCTATCCTGAAATCAACCAGTAGTTCGACGCCATGAAGTGGTTTCTGTAGCCAGGTTTGTTACTTTTTTGGTCTGTTTGGTAATGAGAAGCAATTTCCTGTTCCTTCAGCTGTAGCGGCCTTGAATCGTTTGCCTCGCATATTACTCGATGTAGTGTAGAAGACTCCGCTAACCTGTGGAAATATGAATATAAGTTTATTACATGTTGGTCGAGCTGCTTACCAATATTCCACCAATTCTCATCCCTCTTGATGTCTTGGAAGCATTGTACGTTAAATAGCACTCCGAGGGTGATGTTTTCGTGCTTTTATTAGGAGTGTTCTTATTTTTCTTTGCAGGTTTTGGATGTCCGTCCTGCTCCATTTTACAATTGTAAAAGAGTAGCTAAGTGCAGAGAAAGCGTACGTGTTGAGCGCCTTAAAAAATGTCTACTCTTTGAGTTATTTCGTAATACCCGCCTTACCCTTTTAACAAATTCGGTTGTCAATTCGGCTTTCATAGTGCGATGGCTAAGGTATTAATATGTTTGTTCTGCTTCCATTGCAGCTATAGTTTCACCGTTCTGCATTTCAAATGCTTCTGGTTATATACCATTAACGATGATCAAAATACGGCACTTGTCAAGTCCAAATTGTATTGTGATATCCCTGGAGAACTCCTATACAATTTTAAGCATTTATTCCAGCTGGTTTCTGGTAACAGTCATCAGTTTAAGATCATTCATGTATAGAAGATGATTCACTCTACCTCTACCTTGTTTTTTTCTAATACTAAAGCCGTGTCTGGTGGAGTTCAAACGGCGTAATAGTGGGTTCATTGCAAGGCAGAATCATAATGAGCTAAGTAAATTGTCCTGAAATATTCCCCTTCGTATTAAAATTGTATTAGTTTCAATGGTGTCGCTGCATAGCACTTGCAATTGGCTTCTAGTTCTCCAGGTAAACATGATGTGTTCTAAAAAAGGAAACAAAATGATTATCGATCCTATACATTTTCAATATAGTTGTGAGCCACTCATGTGGCATTGAGACGACGGCCTTCTTATAATCCACGTAGGTAGCAAAGATATTTCTTCCGTTGGTACAGGCTTGGTTACTTACAACAGAATCCACAATCAATTGCTCCTTGTATCTCATTGCTCCCTTCGTGCATCCTTTCTATTTCGTTGCAATGATGTTATTCTGCTCACAATGTACATAGATGCGTTGGGTCAAGCAGAAGGTGATCACCTAATACAGTGTGGGGAGGTAGGTGATTGGCCTATACTTAGCTGGGTCATGTGTGTTGTGTTGGAACTTCGGCAGAAGGTACGTAATACCTTCAGTCAAGAACAATGGCATTTTTACTGGGTTAAGAAAAACATTAATAAGATTAGCCAGTTGATGGTGCATACACCAAAACTTCTTGAGCCATTAGTTCTGGATCCTGTCGAGACCTGGAGCTTTCCTGTTATGAGATTCCTTGATTATTCTTAAAATTTCTTCGGTAGTAAATGACTCAAACTGTATCTCGCTGTAGCCTCTGCAGATTTGGTGTTTTCATTGATCCAACCGGCTGCGATGTTAGAATTGGCGGGTGTGAAAAGTTGGTTTCCCCAGAACTCTTCTACTTGCTCGCTATTGGGATATCTATTATCTGCCATATTAGGTGGAGAGTTTAGCTTACGGTAGAAAGTCTTTTCTGATTATTGAAACAGCACATTGTCACATTTTCGGTTATTGCTATCTCTTTAGCCGTTCTGTAATAACAGAGATCTTTCGTTTCAGTACATTACTGAGCAGTAGCATTTGCTGGATCTTGTTTCGAATGATATCGGACATAATTCATGATTTCTTCAACTCGCCTTTGCAGTTTACTTGTTCTTGTGCCTCTGATGTACTCCGTCAGCTGTCCCATATCTTTTCGAAGATTTTCAATTTTCTTATTTAGACGCCTTTCTCATGGTGGTGTGTTGGGTTTTATTCTTGCTGATCGGCCCTTTGTTGTAGTTTTAATTTCTAAAGCTCTAGCTATAGCAGTCACGGCACAGTAGATGGTCATGTGCAAGGCCTCCAGAGTGTAGGCATCTGAAACATCAGCCGATAAAATCCAATTGTTGATGATGTTTAACCTGACAACCAGCTTTTTGGATGATTTAATTTTTGGCAGTGCCGGTCTTCTTAACGGATTGCTTCTATCATACTCCAACACCAAAGCACTCATTTCAATTTTATTCTATTCTTTATCATTTTTCTTTTTGTTTTGTTTCATTTGCTTCCTAACTTGTTACCAGTATTATAATAATGAAGGTTTTAGTATTTATACATGAGCGACCCTTTTTCTTTTGGCCTTTCTAGAATCAATTTCTATAAACCAATGTTTATTTCACCTAGTTTCATTTTTATTTCCCCACTACATTTAGAAAATTTTAAAATTTCTGTATTTAATTACGGAATTAAGGTTTATTTTGATTTGTTTTAATATTTTTTGGCCTTTCTAGAATCAATATTCTATAAACCAATGTTTATTTCACCTAGTTTCATTTTTATTTCCCCACTACATTTAGAAAATTTTAAAATTTCTGTATTTAATTACGGAATTAAGGTTTATTTTGATTTGTTTTAATATTTTTTTGGACAATAAACGATTTTATTATTATCATTATGTTGCATTTACATTTCGTCATGAAAAACTATGGTCACATTAGATTCCGGATAATTTGAGAATGTTTTAAAAAAGGCTCGTGTGGATTAATGTAAGGATATGCTTAAAATATTTCATCGCAGTGCTTTAAAAAACATTCATAAATTAGTAATGGGTTACAAGTCTTGGATCTATGCGTATGAGCTCGAAAATAAACAACTATTAAGCCTATGGGTCTTTCAGAATGGGATAAAACTAATAAAAGTTGCTCTCGCATAAAGCACTTCGAAGCAAACAGTTGCCTGTATTTTTCCGAAGAACTGGATATGTTGCAACCGTGCCTTTAGAGTATAGTAGTAAAGTTAATTCTGAAAGGTACACAACCATTTGCTGGCCAAAAGTGTCCATTGAATTGAGGAAAACAGGTCAGAAACGACGGATCACTCTCTACCATGACAATGCATGATATATTGGTTCAAACAAATAATTTTTAAGCATTTAAAACGTGGAATTGATGGGTCTTCAACCAGAGAACTCCGATTTGCTACCAGTGATTTATTTTCGTTACGTGAAAAATAAACTTTCTGGTTAACGATTTTTTGGAGAAGGGGCGGTTGATGCTTTCAGAATTCTTGTATTGGTCAAACCATCTTCACAGTAACAAAACGTTTTCAGATTGATTCAAATGCATGCAGACGTATATTGATCATCGTATATAAGATTTTTAAAAACAATAAAACTATTTTCAATGATAAATAGTTATTTTTGCTTGTTATTCTCGGAATATAAAAAGCATATCAGTGCTGACTTTTCATAATCTACCTAAATTGATTGTAAATTATTTCCGGCAATCTTTAAAATGTAATTAAAAATCCTTTTAACACGGAAATCTAGAATACCATTACAGAATCTATAAAATTTTTGTCACAGTTTAGGTTCTAAATGTATTTCAAATTTTACGTTCCGAGTTTTTCGCGTATGGTACTTAAATTAAACTTAGTCATACTTACTTGAAGTATTGCTTCAGAATGGTCTTGATAAATTTCTAGCTGTTGTGGACCATATTTTGCACATATCATTTGTTCCGTAATCTTTTGACGTCTGCTGATGTGTGAACTACAAACATCGTTCGACATAATATTCATACTCGATTTTAATAAAGCCTTACTCTTTCCTTCCTCATCTAAAAGAAATGATCCAGAATTAAATTCTTTATACAGTAACATTTTCGAAGGTTATTAAATCTTAAGAAGCATGCTTAACGTATTTTTTAGCTTTATTCACAATGCTCTCAATGGAAATTCAACAGAATATCTAAGGTGGATGACTATGTTTAATCTAGCTCCTTAGCCAGTTCTTAACCAAACTAGAAAAAGATCTTCTAAGCAGCTTTTGATTCCATATTGGAGTGTAACAAATTATATATATATATATATATATATATATATATATATATATATATATATATATATATATATATATATATAATGACCCACAAGATAATATTATATATTAGTTTTTAAAAAAAACATTTTAATAATAAAATGTAATAAAAAATTATGTAAAAATCAATAGTGCCTGCACGGTCTTTGAATTTAGAATCATTTTTATTAAACATCTTACATTGTAAATTTTAAAATAATAATTAACGGAACTGTTCTGTATTGCAGCTCTGAAGAAGGAAATAATAAACTTCCGAAAGCTTGGCTCCCAAAGAGGTGCAATGGATCAAATTTTTTACTCATAATTATTGAACCACTAGGTATATTTCAATTTCATATGATATATGCCACTTAAAACCCTTCATATTGCTATTCAAGAAAGTATTGTGAATTACTCATAGCTGCAGGGACGGACCAGCTGTGACACTCAAGACCTCATTTTCTTACGTCCCGTATGATAAGAACTTTGGACAGCGTTTTTTACATACCTTTAACTATTGACTAAAAGTTAAGTACTCTTCATTCATGTCTCTAATCCTAATCGTTTTCGAAAAACGTCGCTTTATTTACACTGTTAATCCCCCAATTTCTGTCAAGTTGAATATGAAAAAATAGAAATTTTTCCCTGTCACCATAGTTTCAATAAAAAGTTAAGCTAACTGCTTAGTTAAAAACTTCGTACGAGGGTTCAACATGGGCTCCATGAAGTCTGATACACTCGCGGGCACGACGAATTGAGGACTGTTGTACCCGCCACAGTAACTCAGCATAGTTCTTTATTTGAATGAAATGTGATTATCCGTAGTAGTTCCTTCCTACTATCGACCGGAGTGGAATACACTAAGGTTTTGAGGTGTCTCCACTGGTAAAAATCCGACGACGTTAGGTCGGGAGATCGAGGAGGCCAGACAATAGATCCTCCTCTATCTATCCAAGGATATCGATAGACCTTGTTCAGGTGCTCCCGCACAGCAACGCTAAAATGAGGTGGTGCCCCATCATGCATGTAGTTCACGTTTTGGAGGGTTCCAAGTGGTTTGTGTTCTACTAAATCGTGAAAATCGTCCTAGAGGAACTCCAAATAAAGTTCTTCATTCAGTCGTACCGGGAATAAGAATGGTTCAATCAAAAAATTGCCAATGATTCCTGCCGAGACATTAATTGACTGCAACTGATGTTGATGATACGAAACAATACTTGCATGTGAATTTCTATCAGCCCATACATGTGAGTTGTGAAAATTTATGATACCATTTCTGGTAAACCCTGCTTCATCCGCGAAGAGAATAAAGCTAATGAAGTTTACATTATTTCGTTGCTGATTCAATAGCCATTTTGCAAACTACATTCTACAGGGAAAATTTCCAGAAATCAGTTCAAATGATATGGATATAACAGCTGGTCCTGAAGAACTTCATGAACTATTGTTGTGGACGTATTAAACTGCGCTGATAATTTTTGAATGCTCGTTGAAGAAATGTCATATACAGCATTTTAAATATTTTCTTCTAATTCCTCTTTTCCAAAATTTCCTAAAATTTAATAATATTGTCTTATAAAATGGAATCGCCTACCATTCTCCCTTAGACGTTGGTCAATTCGTTGAAATGTTAGGATATCTATCGGGATATAATCTTCTTACTTCCAAAACATTGCAAGGTGCAGGACCATAGATTAGATGCGTATCTGCATACTTAGCAAAAGTGCATTTCATATTTCGAATTATTTCACAATTAATTTCACCACGAAGTCCAAAAATCAGTAAATTAATATCCAAGTTATGAGTCAAGGTGTAAGCGATGTGAAAGTTCACAAGTTCTAAAATTCAGGATATTTGTTTCTTTCGTACCTAGCAACGTTTGATGCTGATAAAATAAAACGCACAACTCATACAATTATAAGTTTTTTAACTAAAGATGTAAACTCTAATTTTGGATCAAATTTTTTTTATCATAAGGTTGAAATTTGAACTTTTGCTACGTCAAATACATGATATAAAGTAAATGACTTTTTTTTGAAAATGGTTAGAATTAACGACATGAATCATCATCATCATCATCACACAGTCTGTAGCGTTCACTGCTGAACATAGGCCTCCCTCAATCGTTTCCAATGTTCCCGATCTTATGCTGATTGAATCCAGTTTGTAGCGATTCTCTTGATATCATCAGTCCACCGTGTTGGAGGTCTGCCCCTACTTCTAAATGCCTGGAACCTAGGACGCCACTCTATAATGCGTTTAGTCCACCTAGCGTCTTCCATTCTCGCCACATGTCCGGCCCAGTTCCATTTCATATGTGTTATATTTTCTATAGCATCCTTGATCCCTGTTCTAGTTCTAATAATAACATTTGGAACTTTATCTCTCAGTGTTATTTCCAACATCGGCCTCTCCATGGCTCGCTGAGTCACTCTAATTTTTTCGCAACTTTTCTTAGTGAGTGTTAAAGTTTCTGCTCCGTACGAGAGCACAAGGAGCACACATTGTTCATAAACCTTTCTTTTCAAGCAAATCGGTATATTGCTTTTAAATACGTTCTTTCTTAGCTTGCCGAACGCCGCCCATGCTAGTGTTATGCGTCTTTGAATTTCGCAGGTCTGGTTATCTCGGTTTATTCTCAGTTCATGGCCTAAATATTTATAAGATGTTATCGATTTCAAATTCGTTTAGGGATATGTTGCTACTTGGAACTAAGTTTGTCATACATTGAGTTTTTGTACGGTTAATTTATAGACCTACCACATCTGACGCTGCACTTAGTGTTCTTAGTAACTCTTGGGCTTCTTCAAGGTTGTCAGAAATTAATACGATATCGTCAGCAAAGCGTAGGTGGTTTAATCGTTTACCATCTATATTGACTCTCATGTTCCCCCAACCTATTTTTTAAACATGTATTCTAGCAGCATTGTAAATAGTTTTGGTAAGATGTTATCACCTTGTCGTACGCCACTTTCCATTCTAAATGTAGATGTTATTTTGGAATGGACTTTCACACTTGCTATTGCACTATTATATATGTTCTTAATTAAAGCTGCATATCTGTGGTCGACTTTACAATCAGCTAGTGCAGCAAATATTTTGTTTTGTAGTCCACAAATATTAAGACCAGTGGTTTGTTGTACTCCACTGTTTTTTTTATGAGCATTTTCATAACTAGCAAGTGGTCGTTTGTACCATAACCGGATCTGAAACCTGCTTGTTCTCTAGGTTGGTAGAAATCTAATTTGGGAGTCAATCGTCTTGTTATTATTTTTATAAATAGTTTGTACATGTGGGAGAGGAGACTGATTGGACGGTAGTTTTTTAGGTCGGTGAGATCGCCTCTCTTATGCATGATTATCATTATGGCATTGTTCCATGAAGTTGGGATTTGTCCGGTCTTTAAACATCTATTGAATAGGACTTTGAGAGCATTTATTAATTTTTCCCCTCTTGCTTTATTACTTTCAATAACAATGCCATCTTCTCCTGGGGCTCTGTTGTTTTTCATTTCTTGTAAGGCCACTTCAATTTCTGATGATGAAATTTCTGGTATGTCTTCTAAGCCTTGATTGCAGACATTTGGAATACTTGTTAGGTCATTGTCAATGGGCTACTTTTTGTATAACGTGCTGTAGAAATCTTCCACTATTTGGAGTATTTTTTCTCTATCTGTTGTAATTGTACCTGCTGCATCGCGGAGTTTATGAATTTCTTTTGTTCCTTTTGCCAGGTTTCTTTTAAGTATTTTTAAGCTTTTATTCTGCTCAATTACATCGGATATGGCTTCCGATTTGCATTTTCGTATATCTCTTCTTATAAGCCTTTATATTTCTCTGCTAATTTGGCTATATTCTCCTAAGTTCGTCTGTTCCATTTTTCTTCGTCTTTCAATAAGCTCTTTTGTGTGTTGACTTAATTTTTCAGATATTTTATTTTGTTTATTACAATACTTTTCTACGGCGTTTTTTAGGATGTTTACTATTTGGTTATTTGTTTCCTCCAGGTCTATGGTTTCCAAAGTTTGGAGACCGTTTTCAACATATTCTGTGTATTCAGAGAGATTTTCTGGGATTGTCCATCTTCTTAGGTTCTTTCCTGTTACTAGTTTGGCTCTTTCCCTCTTAATATTTATTATCACTTTTCCTCTCACAGTTCGATGGTCACTACTTACTGAAAACTTATTAAGCACACTGACGTCTTGGATTATTTCTTTTCTGTTTCTGTTTCGTTTTTAGTGACACCATCTGGGCTTGTCCATGTCCACTTTCTACTAGCAGGTTTTTAAAAAAAGGTATTCATGATGTAGAGGTTATGTTCCAATGCGAATTGCAGTAGTCGTTCGCCTCTTTCATTTCTTGTATCTATTCCGTGACAGCCTATGGCTATTTCTTCCTCGTCTTCTTTTACTCCTACTTTTGCGTTGAGGTCACCGACTATCACTTCACAGTGAGCTTTTGAGTTATTTAATTCACTTGCAATATCTTCGTAGAATATGTCAACTTCCTCATCGCTATGTGAACATGTTGGAGCGTAGGCCTGGATTATTTTAAGGTTATACCTCTGACTCAGTTTTATAATAACACTGGCTACTCTATAGTGACATGAATGAAAAGTATTTAATTTTTCGTCAATAGTTAAAGGCATGTAAAAAACGTTGTCCAAAGTTGTTATTATACAAGGCGTAAAATAAAATGGAGTCATGAGTATCACAACTAGTCCGTCCCTGTAGCTGTAAGTAATTCACAACACTTTTTTAGATAGTAATTTGAAGGGTATTACTTGGTATACATCATATTTAAAAAAATTAAACCTGTGGTTCAATAATTATGTGTAAAAAACTTGATTCCATTGCAGTTCTTTGGGAGCCCTATCTCCAAAGAGAAGGCCTATACGAAAAAAGTTTATATGAATTTGAAGAAGATTGCGTGAATATTATTGCATAAATAAACATTTCTCTAAAAAAAAACATATAAATTCTGCCAACTTTTCTCTCAAACCTCATATATAACTTTTTATTTTCTGTTAATATTTGAGAGTGAATTTTTATGTCAATTTTAACGAATGATTGGGACTCGGCCCAACTACATGGAATGCAATCTTCTGTAACACGCATAGCGATTAAGAACAACATAAAATGTCTTTTAAAATCTTATGTCACATCACAAATTATTAATGTTATATCTAAATCTAAAGCCAGCAATGCAAGTTCTTGTTTTTCGATATATTTTTTTTTACTATATGCATGCCGTCTTAATTATCGATTTTAGAAACTGATTTATAATTCGAATAAAATGTCCACAATATATCGATTGATTGAATCGACTTCAGTTTTATGATATACATACAAATTTTAACTTTTGGTTTTTTTATTTACTCACCAACTGTATATTTTGCAAACCCAGCAGAGATTAATTTAGAATTACTTATTTCATTGGGCGATCTTAAACATGCTGGTCTAACAAAAGCTGTAAACTGAACATAGTTTCTTAAAACTAAAATGGAAATATCGTATTGTGCTTCTTTTAATTTGTACTCTGGATGATTGATAAACTTATGAATTACGATTTCTTGAACATATTCATCTCTTTTTCCCAAACTTATAGATCCCAATCGAACTTTTTGTGGTGGGCCACTAAAAATTAAAATTATTAGACATACAATTAAAACAAAACTTAAGGTAATACAAGATGTACTATAATATACTAGAGGATTAATATTTGGTTTTGACATATAAAAATAGAAAAGTTATGGAATTTATGGGAAAGAAAATTTTTCTCTTTACCTTTTAGATACAGTGCAATGAGCAGCCGTTAAAACATGTTTTTCACTAATTAGCGAGCCACTACATAGCCATTCAAGATCGGAGTACTCAGTTTTACCAAATCCAATAATTGCCTGAAAAGAGAGAAAGTCCATATTATTTACAGTGAAGGGCTAGACAATACACTAAATCAGTTGTCTCTTATACAAGTTAACGAAACAAATTTAAGAAGAAAATCGTTACCAAAACAGTCCTTGAGAAAAAACATTTAAAATTATAATTTTTGTCGATTTCCAAAAAAAAATCCACTTCTCTTCAACGAATTTGCCCGTAGAATTAACATGTCATCAGAATTAGGACCTAGTGTATTGTTGCTGAATAACGTGATAATATTTTCTTTTATATTTGGAAAGATGTTGGCGACTATTACGAGTTCTTTTCTTTTCTAATATCCACACAAATTCTATGCTATCTCTTTCTAATCGGTACGTTAATTCGAAAATAAAATTACCGGCAATAAAGTAAAAAAATTAGTTCGTCGTTATGTAAATTCTTAGGTTATTTTCAATTTATTAATATTATCTGGCAATATTTACAGATTAAATTTTTAACTCATCTTTCTGTTGTTTTTATTTTTAAATTTCACATTTAAAGTAATTTATAATATTTAAAAATACTCAAGGACATCACAACAAGCAAAAAAAAACTGAGCGCAAAGTTAAATACAAATATTTGTGTCTGACCATAAACAACGTTCCAAGAAATTTAATATAGTTTAAATTTACTGCTGATCGAAGGTTCTCTTGGTTTATGCATATCTTTATGGGTTTTCCTTAATTATAATATTCTAGCGTCACTAAGATGAAATATTAGATACAGTTAGATAGTTATGTTTGAAAGTTTTATCAGAAATATAAAAAAAAAACACATTTGACGAAATGTTTCAGAGACGTTTCAGAAACGTTTCATGCAGGGATTTAAACGTTCCAAAAAGGTTGTATTGAAACGTTTCAGAAATGACGATATGACACAGAAATAAATGTTTCTGGAACGATTCCAAAAAATTTCGACCATATTGCATAAAAGCTTAATAAAATATTATAATAAACGTTTCTTGAAATATTTATGGAAGATTTAAGAAATATTTTACCAACCTTAATGCGAGCTACTTAATACTTCCGGGAAAGTTTACTTAAGTTTTTAGAAATATTTCCACCAGAAACTTTACATGAAATGTTTCAAATGCTTTTAAAAAATCTTTGAGTGAGACATTCATTTCTATACTGAACACTGAAATATTTCATAAATCTTTCGTCAATTTAAAAAAAAATAGTTTTGTGAAATATTTTTGAAATATTCTATATATTTTAAGTTAATATTTAGAAAAAAAAACAAGTTAAAATGCCTTGAAAGCACATGCGTGCTTTGTTCTAGTTAAGAATCAAAAATAATACTTCATATTGCAAGAAACTACCAGAAAAAGGTGGAAACTTTTTCCATTCGTAGTGTACTGTCATCTATACACTGGTTTCGAACTTCTTGGTTCTTGTCAGTACAAAGCAGCCAAGTACACCACACCATAAGAAAAGTGACTATTTTAAACAACTTATATGAAACTAAACAAAAAGCTCAATACAGGCTGCACCATCTCTCGGAATTTCACGCAATCTGAATAAAAAAAATTCCAAAATGATTAGAAATCTTTTTGGCTGCCTAAATGTCACACTCATAAAGGCTGTTGAGAAACACTGCGAAAATATTTCGAAAATGTTTCTTGAAAACTTTCGGATGATGATTTGTATTGCGTTTCACGAAACCATTCATGGAATATTCCTTAATTATAGCCGAAACATATCTTGGCTTGTTTTTAAATTTATCTTGAAAGCTTTCAGTAAGTCATTCGTAAAGGTTTCGAAGATATTTCTCGAAGTATTTCTGAAAAGGTTTATGATACGTTTCATGAAACTTTTCTCGAAATGTTTATGGAACCATTTGGAAATCCTTTTCGCTGCCTATATGTCGTCCTCATAAAAACTGCTGAGAAACACTGCAAAAATATTTCGAAAAGATTTTTTGAAAACTTTTGGAAGATGGTTTATATAGTGTTTCAGGAAACCATTCATAGAATGTTTTTCCTAAATATTTCCAAAACATATTTTGATTCGTTTCCAAATTCATCATGAAACCTTTTAGTAAATATTTCGCAAAGGTTTCAAAAACGTTTCTCTAAACATTTCTGAAAAGGTTTATGATACGTTTCATGAAACTTTCTCGAAATGTTTACGGAACCATTAGTAAATCTTTTTGCTGCCTACTTGTCGCACTCATAAAGACTTCTAAGAAACATTGCGAAAATATTTCGAAAAGATTTCTTGAAAGCTTTCAGAAGATGGTTTATATGGCGTTTCAGGAAACGATTTATGGAATGTTTATTAAATATTTCCGAAACATATATTGACTCGTTTTTAAATTCTTCATGAAAGTTTTCGGTAAATATTTCGCAAAGGTTTCAAAAACGTTTCTCTGAACATTTCACGTTTTATTTTTGAGCGATTTCATGAAATCTTTAATGGAATATTGTCTCATTCTTTCCGTGATATTTCACGAAACACTATATTTTACCATTTTGGATTTATTTCATGAAATGTTATAGAAAGTTTACATAAAGGTTTCACTGAAACCTTTCATGGAAATGTCTTAACCACATTATTGAAATGTTTATGAAATATTTCATTTCTAAATGGAAAATAGGGATAAAAACCTGGTGATAAAATCTGAGAATCGGTAAGGGAGATAGTTTTCTCCCGAAATAAAAAAAAAGATCCATCTTTTCCGGTTTGGTTAAACGATTTTTTTTTATACTTGTTATATAAAGGTTAAAAATTGGTAGATTTCTTGCTGACTTTTTCAGTTACTTACTTTTACTTTTGCTAGTCCAGATCCCAGTATTTGAGTATTACACTCTTACAACCCAGTATTGGGTAAACGTCTACTGCTGAGGTGTTAGCAAGCCATGGGTCATTAATGTGCAATGTAATTGGCAAAATGGGCTCTCAAGCGTGCTATATTCTGTTATTTCCCACGTTCACAAAATGGGTAATTTTCAACTACTATATCCCATTTAGCCATGTTAGATTTCGGTCTAGTTTATCATTCATCTGGTCTTTCATTCCAACTCTATCCTGGCATAGAGAAAAATTTCGAGAGAATTCGACGTTACCAATTCTCATAAATCCTTCCCTTGGTCTGAGCCGACTAGTTCTCTGCAGTGCTTCAAGAAGGTGTTTATCGTGAAATTGTTGTATAAATATTTCCATGTATTGGGCGGGATCTCTTCGATCCGCCGAGGAAGCAGATTCAGCTGCCTGGTAACGAAGTAGATTTCAAACAGCCTATGATTATTGTGCATGAGTCGGTTGGTACAGTAGTAACTTGTTTTGTATGATTAGATTATTTCACACTGGACACGCATATTCTGCAGTTGAGAAACACACAACTTCAACTGTTGTTTTTAAGACTTTTCGTTTTGCACCCCATTTGCTTCCTGTGAGATTCCTAAGAAGATATCACTTGCATGTAAGAGAGTCATTTAATATGACTCCCAGGTAACACTAGCAGGGTTTGGTTTCAAAGAATTTGCGTGCAGTAGGCTGACATCATTCTTAGGACCTTTTCGAGTGTAGATTATATTTCTTTAAAAATTTTTCCCTTTACATCAACGCCCAAATCATCGGCATTTATAAAATATTCAGTCTAGGATCTTTAAATATCTTGAGAGGAAAGCATTTTTCGGAAAAACGGTAAATAGAAAAATTTCAGTATTTTTCATAGTACGTCCAATTATGACCTCGACCTCAATGTCAAAGTTTATGATCACTTCAAAATCAAGTCAGATATTTTCCAGTAGCAACTCACTATTTTGATCCCGGAAATGGAGAGGGCAGTAAATTTTACATTAAAATATTACCTTAACCATGACCTCAAAGTCAAAGACCAAAGTCAGTTTTCTTACTAATTATCTGTTGTTAGATTTCGCAATTTTAAATTGGCGTATCTAAAATGGCGGCCAATTAAGCAAAGTTATTTAAATTCTTTTTTTATCTATACGTAAAATTTTCTGCTGTTTGCATTTCTGGAGTTAAAAATATGGTTTGCCATTTTAGAAAAGATGAATTGACCTCCAGATGACTTTGAACCTTGACCCAGAGCTACAAGGTGACCATTAGCTGTTCCCCGGGACCCAACAACTGAAAATCAAAAATTGTCATTTTCTCCAATTCTGTAGTTAAAAATAAAAATTATAGTCCAAATAACCATTTGATCTTAAACTGACTTCGAAGCTTGACTTTAAGGTCAAGGTCATATTCGAATGTAAAATTTTCTACTCTTTTCATTTCCGGGATTAAAATGGTGTCGCTATTTTAAAAATCTGACTTAATCTTCAACGTTAACCTTGAGGTCAAGGTTAATATCACTAACTGACGTGCCAAAAAAAATTTCTAAAACTTTTATATTTACCGTTTGTCCATACAAGGTTTTTCCGTCGATGTATTTAGAGGTCTCAATACTTTTAGGACGCCCTGTATATTAAAAAGAAATGGGGTTAGAGTACTTCTTTGAGACCGACTATTTCTTTGTGCTCTTCATCTATTTCTCTTCCCATACAGCACATATAGAAACGTGTTTTTTTTTGTAGCAATGACTCAATAATTTTTGTCAAGTCCATTAGCGTGTTGTATACAGGTACGGAAAATCCAAACCGGAAACAGGACTTTTCTTAGGTAAGATAAAGAAAATACTATATTATTCATCAGGTCAGAAAGAGACAGTCGTAAGCATCGACAAACGTGTAAATTACCAGTTTGGCCCTAGGGTGAGGGGTAATACAATGCTGGCGCGATGAGAGCGGGCGGCAGCATACGCCATGCCCTAGCACAACAAGAGAATTCCAAGTTATTTGCTTTCATTCAGGCCATCGAAACGTAAGTACCGTGTTTCTCGCCAAATTTTTTTGTTACAGTGGTAGTTTATTCCAAGGAACAAAAAGAACAGAATATTAAGTGGTACACTATTCTGGTAAATAATCGGCAATTTGCATTTATGTGCGAAAATCATCCTGTTTCTTGAAAATTTATAATTTCGGAAATTAATAAAAAATTTAATACAACCGGTTGTCTAAAAATTTGTAAAAAAATGCACTGATAATAATGAGGAGCAACCAGTTCCTCAAATTACTGAAGAACGGGCAAATCGGGAGACTGACATTTGTAGTTTAGCAGAAATTAATGTTCCTTGCAATAGTACCGTAATTGCCTAAGAACTTGATATGAACGCTCCAACAGTTCGGAATATTTTAAAGCGGAACAAATATCGCTGTTACAAATTGCGAATAACTCAAGAAATTTTTCCGAAAGACCAAGAAATACGTATGGTGTTTTGTGAGAACATGATAGAATGGGCTAATAGGGATATAACCTCTGAAGTTTTGGCAAATACGCGAACCGTATTTTACAATAGATTGGGATATTGTCTCGCTCAAAGTGAGGAGAGGCCTGTTGGAACACCTCTTGTAGACTTTTAGGTGTTTTTGTTGATTTAAATTAAATTTTATTATTTGTTTATTTGTTTACAATTGCTGAACGTGTTACTTTTATTTTTTACCAGAATAAAAGTTTATTTTTGAGAATAATTTTTAATTTTAAAGTAGCTTATTTACTTAGAAATTACCGTTGTGTTTCACTAATATTTTTATTAGAATAAATGTTTATTTTGTAACAGAAATATCAATTTTCTTTACGCTCAACTACCAACAAAAACTAATTTTTTTGTATTTCTACTGAAATTTAAATTTATTAAGGAAATCGGACAAAAGTTTTTAAAGAAAACAGAAAATTATCAACTCGAACTAAACAACTTGCACCATATAAAAGAGTTCTCTTTGCCACCCCAGCTTCAGTACAGTACAATGTATCTATGATGATGATAGACGGCTAAGTGAATGCTTTGGCTGGAACAAAATCGGCCCAACGTTGTTACCTCTGCCAAACAACATTTCAGTTCAGCAACATTGATACTGTCCCAGTAAATTCAGCGTATTTCAAGCTACGACTGATAACTCTACACGCATGTATTCGATTCTCCAAATGCTGCTTTTATTTTTCGTATCAACGTGACACATAGAAGTGGTAAGCCCGTAAGCAGAAAGAGAAAGAGGTGAAAGCACAGACAAAAGCTACCATTCAACAGGCCTTTAAGGAGACAGATTAGGACTTCTTGTCGACATGCCAAAGAAAGGGTTAGGAAGCACTAACGATGGCAACACAGCTCGACGTTTCTTCGAAAACAGTGATGAGCCAGCTATTGTAGCAAGAGTAAAGCGAAAACTGATCCTCTGGTTTCCCGTCATTTTGCAAACTATTGAAAGCTGACATTAAACTACAATATAGAAGATTTGGGATACACACTTCAAACAACAAGATTGTTTATCAAAAGATATTCTTGGTAAAACATGCCAAACGAAAACCAAAAATTACTTACTCCATTGACCAAACATCATAGCATTTGCATTATTACGGAAAGATGCACAAAAATCAATGGACAAGTTGATAAGAAACTATCGCCTAGATTTTACCCGAAAATCTTCTCGAGAAAAAATATGGAGAATGTGTTCCAAAACTTTTCGCGTCGATGGATCCTTACACTGTTTTTAACATAGTAAGGATTTGGATAACAATTCTTACGTATTGGAGAATGAGAAAAGAGCTGTTAACAAAGAAGGCAATGATTAAAAAGTTATTTCTATTATTTTTATTACACTCGTATTATTTATTCATTTATGTGAATCAATAAATAATATATTACTTACAAATTATTTGCATTGGTATTTATTAAGAAGTCGTAAGCATAGAGGAAAAAATAATTTCGCCTTTTTAACTATTATCGATATCCATGTATTTATTATTATAGTATTATATTTAAAATGTACCTTGAAGTCAAGCGCAATATTTTATTCATGGAAATACAATTATTCTTTTTATTTTATTTTTAAAGCGTTGAACCACATTAGACATTTTTCGAATTTATTTTCATGATTTTAAAGTTTCAGTCTGCTATGTTGGATTCGATTTTTATTTTTAATATCAAATCCATGCTTTTGACCCACGGTGTTTTGACGACCCGAAACCAGCGAAAAGTCCTTGCCCGACACCATTTTTGCTGGAAACCAGGAAGCAAGCTACGATACAACAGTATGCTTTATTTCGCTTCTTCAACAGAGCTAAAAGAGTTGTCCGTCTCTTTCTGTTAGCTTTCCATTATTTAGTGGTTCCGTTTGGGATTTTACACACCTGTATATTGGTTAAAAGTGTGTTATGATTGATGATGCCATACTCGAAACCCAAGGTCAAACAAACTTCTGTCGTTATGTCTCTATATTCAGATCTATCTCTTATACATTTAGTGAGGTTTAATACTTGACCTGTGCAGAATTCCCCTGGTCTAAAGCCTGCTTGTTAAGATATAAGCAATTTCTCTAGAAAACAATTAAGGCATTTGTATAGTATAAACAGATTACCAAGCAGAGATATAGGACAATAGCTTAATAGCTATTCCGGGTTGTTACCTGATTTTATAGGAGCTATTATTTTCGATTTCTGCCAGCATTTTGGACTTTAGTATGTAGACTTAGTTAGAGAACTCGAACAACTATTGTTTTATTTTAAAGCCGTTTTAATTTCCTCAGTTAAAATTTCATCTATTCTAGATAATTTTTCTTCAAGATTAAGTGAATCTATCAACAGGTTTGTCCCTCCTTCTCGTTTTCGTTTGATTTTTGTCAATGAACATTTGTGACAGGTTTTGTCATTGCGCATAATTGTTTTATTTTTGTGGGATCGTCATTGTGTTTTGTGTCATGCTCATCCTTTCGAGTATTTCGATCCACCACCTTTGCCTCAATATACTTAATATATGTTGCAGTTTTTCACCTGCCATCGCCATAATTTTGCTAAATGGATCCTCTGTTATACTATTCGGTATATTATCTCATTATGTCCTTTTTGTATATTGTTGTTGGCAACTTCTAGCTATGTACTTTCAGGAGACTGATTTAACCAGTTCTACATAATCTTCTGCGCTATATTTTGTACATTTGTGTCGAATTCGTTTGTGTAGTCTACCCAAATACCAAATACCTAAAAGGAGTTTTGAGTGATTTAAGAGCACTTAAAACGTTTATTTCTCTTGATACATATTGCGTCTTGGCATACCTTCTTAACATATTGGTCTTCCATTGTGATACTCATAAATGTGAAGTTTGAATTATCGCCTTTCTTCCATATCTTATTTTGAAAAGAGTGTCTGTGCTAATAGCATTTTATTTGAATCGCGTTAAATCGTAGAAAATAATAGCTATGCTAGAGCTATTTTCTTGCTGGTACTCAAAGAACTTAAGATTCAAAATTAGCCGAAAGTTAGTTTCATAAGTCATTCAATTGAGTAATTCTTACCACAGCAGGCCATTTTCTTTATTTTCACAACCACTAAAATATCATATATACACTGTACGTTTTAGATGCCTTCATATACCATAAATTAATTACTGTAAATTAATTACAAAACCAAAATATTAAAGCTTCTTTAGTATATTTATAAAAAATAAAAATTCAGGCAGCCAGTCATATATTTCTTTAATTCTTTACCGATGAAATTTGTAATATTTGTCGCAAAATTTTCGGAAAATAAATTTATTAAGGTTTATATTGTCGCTTTTAAAATATTATTTAGTGGCTTATATATTGTGGTTATCTGACATTATAAGACAAAATTTGAACATAATAGTTATTTAGTGATTAATTTTTTCTACATTTGTAAAAAAAGAATAATCTAATTCATGGACAACGTAGCAAGTATCGGAGAATGTAAAATATATTTTTTTTAGTTAATTCTGGGATATTGTAGTTATACTAATTTAAATTGCTTACCATATGAGGAAATTCCTTTCTTACTGTAAATGGTTCGTCCACAATTAGCTCTTTCTTCTGAAGAAAACAATCATTTACTGTTACGTTAGCTGCTCCCACAAGTAATGTAGGATTAAGTGCTGTTTTAAAAACGTGCTTTGCATACTCCTGACATTCTAAAAAATACATGTAACCATAAAAAACCTTCATTTACTGTTATATTACCTTCTCCCACAAGTAATGTAGGATTAAGTACTGTTTTAAAAACGTGCTTTGCATACTCCTGACATTCTAAAAAATACATGTAACCATAAAACACCTTCACGTACTGTTATATTACCTTCTCCCACAAGTAATGTAGGATTAAGTACTGTTTTAAAAACGTACTTTGCATATTCCTGACATTCTAAAATGATGCATATGATCATATTATATCATTTTCCGAGACAATATTAAGTATTACAAAAATTGTGAAAAATCAAAAAAGCCTAAACTTTCTGTAATCGCTATCATTATTTTCAAAATAATTTGAAATTGTATTAACTTGATATTCTAATTCTGTGGTAGTAACTGAACAAATGTTAGTGTTAGTTGTCATTTTCTTCTTTCAATTTTGCTTAAAGACTGTTTTCGGGATTTTGAGGTTAAAATCTATCATTGAAAACTGAGAGAGGCGGGCAACTTTGAAGGTTGATATTTCGCGAATAATAAATATAAAATAATATTTATCAAATTTGATTCCATTTTTGATCGACCTTCATGGGATAAGTGAAGAAAAAATTTTCACTTCAACATTTTACTTATGGGAAGATATGGTACGTGAATTAAGGTGGGTTTTGATGCTTTAATTCAATGTTAAATATTTCTGAAACTTAACTATGTTGTGTCAGTATTTGAATGTATTATTTTCATTTAGTCCATGATAGCAGCGTACAAACGTACCATTGTAGATACTAGTGCACAACTTGCAATAATTTTGGCTTGAGAATTATGCAGTTTACCAGACTAACCGTTTATATTTAGGAAATAACAAACGTAAACAAATATTTATCATTAAAAACGGTTTCATTATTTTTCAAAATAGGCTCCACAATAATCAATACATTTTTACATGCGTTTGAGCAAGTCTAATAGGCGTTTTTGCCACTTTGAAGACGGTATCCTCAAAATAAGGTTTTTGAACACATCAACCGCCTTTTTGGCGTAGGAAAATCCTTAATCATACTTTCTTTTACTCTCTTCATTTACGGGAACAAACATAAATCCTAGATACCAAATCAGGGCTGTATGGCGGATAACCCATTACATTCCCATCAAATCAACTTGTTAGGTGTCCAAATAGTTACTTCTTTGATTCGATGTGTAAGAGCTCGCATTGTTCTGGGGAAGAATGATTCGTCGTATCCAGTTTCTTTGCCTCAAGTCACCGAAGATTTCTAACCAACAAATGGTTTTGTACCATTCGGAATTGACCATTCTACGATTCTCTAAAGATATTTGCTGTGAAATGCCCTTTTTTTTTAACGATTGTGAAGCCATGTGGTTTTCAAAGCGAACATTGCTTCATTGCGAATAAACGTTTATACGCTGGTGTTACTAATGCCCTGGGATGCCTTAATATCACGGTATGTCATTTTGCGTTATCAATTCATATACAGCATCGATGTTTTCTCGCACTCCAACCAACTTTGGATGAGGCCTGTCCATGAGCGAACGACAGCCACGATTAAATTTACCAAACCAGCGATATACAGCAGATGTTTCAGTATCATATTAAGAATTAAGCTGTTAAAACAAACTATGTTGAAAATTGTAAAAAGTGATGGCAAGAAAGTATTTCACGAGTTAATTGCATATTCTGGCCCAGATTAAATTTTGAAATTACTATACGTACGTAAACCATCTAAAAAGTCAAAGTTTAAAATGGGTATGTCTCATAGCACCTACCAACACCAGCAACTAGTACTAAATAAGCGTGATGGGTGGCTGTGCCCTAGGATACTACGCACACTACGAGATTACAAGAGAAATTGCTAAAGAAGGTTCTATTAGCTATAAAAATCACTTTTGAAATGACATTCTGCACTGACAAAATTTTCAAATTTAAATTGTTTTCGTTATTTCGTAGGCGTTACACTTTTATTTTTATGTTTATAATTTTGAATTAATAATGTCCATAGACATTCCAAGTACTTACAAAACTCTAAGAAATGATATAATCGCGGACATTTTGGCGCAAACATTTTGTCGCAGACATTTTGTCCAGACATTTTGGCGCATAAACATTTACAGCCAGATTCACTAAGAAGATTTTAGACCTAAGCCCGATCTAGTTGTCATGGAAGTAAGATTTTCTAGTTGGTTAGTTTTATTTTGCTGATGATTTTGTTATAATTTCTCTTACAAATGTCAACAAATAAAAGCATATAATGGAATATTAAGGTTAAAAACCTAAAAATAACTCTTTAAAATCGGTGATAATAATAGTTTCTTCCCGAAAATAATTAATATTTTCGCCGGTTTAGAAATAAGAAATGATTTTTTATTTTTGTATTCACAATTTTATTAACGTATTGCTGCACTTGTCAATTTAAACTCTCTACTGTCAAATTAGACCGGTATTTAAGTTATAATGAATCATGACGTTAATCCCTACTTAAACAGTGGAAATCTACAAGGTATTAATTCAAAATACCTGAAAGAATTATTTTATTTACACATTTCAATTCACTTGATTAAAGGCATGTAATCAAGTAAAATATCAAAATGAGTGAAAACTTAGGATAGTCAATGAACAGCTTTCGTCGAGGCATATCATACATGGTTTTTGAATCACTAAATAATAATGAAAATTTAGAGAAGTGTAGGACACGAAAATATGGGCATTTGTAAGTATAATAAGAGAGCTAGTTAACCCTTGTTGTAACAATCTGCGTGTAAGGCTAGGAATTTTTGTAAGACCATTTTAAAGATAGAAAAAAAAACTTTGGTTCGGCCGGCCTTATCCGGTCGTTATTCCACCTTCCGTTTTTTTGAAAACATAAAAAAAAATTACTTGAAGGGGTAAGGTTGGCATTAGGATGTGTTTTAGTTTAAATACAGCAGGTTACAGAAAAAAAATGTTGACCATTTGGCCAGTCGCTAGTACCTGCCAGACAAGTTGAAAGGAGAGTACTATAAGAGTGAAAATGAACTTTGTCGTGTAAGGTTGAAATTGTAACATAAGTTTAAATAAAACATTTCAAGATATTTTGAACAAAGCCGTTGGCGTTCGCAAATACTGTCAGACTACGAAAAAAGGTGTGAGTGAAACAGTTTATCGAACATGGCATTAATTATGAATAATGCGACAATAAAAATTAATTAAAATAAAAGATTTTTTTATGGACAACAAAAAAGCGCAAAAGAGTTAAGTTCTTATTTGCTTATTGTGTGAACTAAACAGATCTTTTATGAATATTATATAAAATTAGTTTTCGTCTGGTTCTTCGTTATCGTCCTCGTCGAATTCGTCGCCGACGGCATCAAATTCTGAAAAACTAAACATAGTTTATTTTTATTTTTTAGTTAAATACATCCAAGGTAAAATAAGTGGCAGAAGAGGCGTAGGACGACGACGAATTTCATAGCTAAAAAACCTAAGGGAATGGTTTGGATGCAGTTCAAAGCAACTATTTAGAGCAACTGCCTCAAAAATTAAAATAGCTATTATGATTGCCAACCTCCGCAATGGAAAAGGCACTTGAAGAAGAAGTAAAATACATACGAAATATAAGTAAATTTAAAGACACTCTATAAAATAAGTCCCTGTTCATTCTGATTAAGTATAAAAATTGTGAGTTATATAAAATTATTTCTTCTATATCTGCAGTTTGATTTTAGCAGGAATCAGTGAATTTCTTTGATATCACATCATAACTTGATGGAAATATCGTATCTCAATCGAACCAATTAAAAGCGTATTATCCATATACTAAAACTTAACTATTAATTTCAGAATGACGTGTTGAAGAATTTTTAAATGCCAGAGATTTGTGAAATGTAAGGTCTTAGTAATTGTTTTGATTCACGCTGGCATCGAGGTAAATTAGATAAGTATAATTAGCAATTATCATAATAAGCATCATTCACTGTGTTCGATTTGATATTGTACACTTGGCACACACATATGTTTTCTGATACTGAATACTATTTTTCAATAATAGGTACGGTTTCTTTGCCTCTTCTGAAAGATGTCGGGTAATGATCGCAGGCTTTTAATGCATGAAAGACTGGCAAGCTTTGCCATAATGATGGATACAATTTAATATTTAATACAGAGATTTTCATATTCTTTTTCATACTGCTTACTCCATTTTTTCAACAAAAAAATTACCAATTATGACTCGTTCAATTTTTAAGAACACACGCATCATAAATATCTGGCGAAACGCTTATTTAAAATAGTAGTTGGATTTTAGAGGATGGATTAATTGGCTCAATGGAGATACGCAGTTTTCATTACTTTATGACATAATATCATAAAAAATTTTTAGTAACTCATAATTTTTATAAAGAACGAAAGCTTTCACGGCTTTGGTAAAGTTGAAAATCATTGTTCTGGGGTTTAGACCGTGTTAAATTGGAATTATTATCCGACGTTCGTCTACGATTGCACGAAGCATCCTCAAGGATCTATACTCTATGAGATTATAACACTGAATGACTATCGAGGAGCAACAGCCCGGTATTTATACCCAACTGTTGCTTAACGAGACGTAATCCAGGGTTATAATCGAGTTCCAATATCCATAGATTAAAAACCATCTAATTAGAGCCGGGAGATATATTGGTCAGTTTTGATGTAGATTCCCTGTATACAAATGTTCCTATATATGATTCAGTTTCCATAATATCTGACCCATTACGAAACAACGACATGGACTCCACCCTATTAGAATTAATTAAAGCATGTCTGATTTCCATTCATTTGACTTTTCAAGGAACTTTCTACGAATAGACTTCGGGGGCGGCCATGGAATCTCTGCTATTACCTGTGGTAGCTAACATCTTTATGGAAGCTTTCGAAGAAAATGCCTAGTCTTCTGCTCCTCTAAAACCTAAATTTTGGTGCAGATATGTAGATAATACGTTCATAGTTTGATCGCCTGTGGCAGATAACCTCCATAATTTCCTGGATCGTATAAACCAAAAATACCCTAGGATAAAATTTACTATGGAAACTGAATAAAATGATGCCGTTCCTTGATGTTCAAGTACAAAGGAATGAGAGTGACAAATTAGGACATTCTGTGTACAAAAAACCAACATATACAAAACGATATTTCAATATAATGTCATATTATCATCCTCCTCAAAAATAATCCGTCATAAACTCTTTGGTACATAAAGCACTTTCGCTATGAGACGAACAATCATTGAAATCAGAAATAGAAAAATTGACTAATGCTCTGAGAGGCATCAGATATTGCGCTGAAGATATACGACGTTCTATTAATACATATAAAAACCCAACTCCTCAACAAAATATCATAAATATACCTCCTATGGACTGTGTTGTCTTACCTTACATACACGGAACCACCGACAAGATTGCCAGATTGCTCCGAAAATCAAACATTCGTACAATTTTCAACATATGTAAGAAAGTTAGATAATCATCGAAGTCTCCAAAGAACGCAATTTTTCATTTCAAACACAAGACATTTACAAGATACCTTACTCTTGTGGTAAAGTGTATGTAGGTGAAACAGGACGGTTTATGTCCACCAGGCTTAGGGAACATGAAACATGTGTAAAAAAGAAACAAATTGTGCAATCTGCAGTAGCTGAACACCAGCATTGCTAAAGTCACACTTTCAATGTAAAAGAAACTAAGGTGCTAGCATCAGTGCCTGGTTTCTTTAAACGTAAAATAAGAGAATCAATCGAAATGTGCAAATATCCATGCTGGTTACAGTCCACATCACACGTGGAAAGCGATTGTAATGCTGGATCACGGTTCGCTGAGCACCAGTCGAGTATAAATACCGGGCTGTTACTCCTCAATAGTCATTCAGTATTCTAATCTCGTGGAGTAAAGATCCCTAAAGATCCCTCGTGCAATCGTAGCCGAAACGTCGGATAATAATTCGGACTTGAGACGGTCTAAACCCAAGAACCATGATTTCCATCATAATTTTTATATTTAATGAAAATGAACAGGGTCCTATTTTATTGTGTTTTTAAATTAAGTTAAATTTTAACTTTAACTAAAAAATTAAAATAAAATAGGTTTTGTTTTTCAAGATATGATGAAGATGGTAATGAATTCGACGAGAACGAGGAACTGGATGAACACAAATTTTATATAAGATTTGTTTTCTTCACACGATAACCAAACAATAACTTAATTATTATCTCGTTTTATATCGTTCTCTTTAAAAAATCTTTTATTTTATTTAATTGGTATTGTCACATTATTCATAACTACTGCTACGTTCGATAAATTGTCTCACTCGCACTCCTAGATCTGTATAACAATATCTATTTCGCACTCCCATAACACCTTTTTTTCGTGATCTGATAGTACTTGCGACCACCAAGATGATCTGGCTTTGGGTAAAACGTCTTGAAATATTATATTTAAACTTTTGTTAGAATTTTAATCTTACACGACAAAGTTTAATTTCACCCCTGCATTGCTCATCCTTGAACTTGTTTGGTAGATACTCGCGACTAATTGAGCATCTGGTAATTTTTTCTTTAACCTATTGTATTTAAACTAAAACATATCTAAATGCCAACCTCACACTTTCAAATTTAAAAATAACAATTTTTTTACATTTTTAAAAATACAAAGGAGGGATAGTGAGCAGATGAGACCTGATAGATCAACGTTTTTAAATTTGCCTGTATTTAAAACGGTTTTATAAAAATTATCTGATTTACACGCAGACCGTTACATCAAGGGTTCACTAGTTCTTAAAATAGTGGATGTGTCGTTTCCCTAATTAAAATTTGCTGCACTTAAAACCTTTAATTCTAATTTAAAATTAGTTATGCTTATTACAGAACGCCATCTGGTATCCTCGATATATTTCTTTTAAGATAATTTAAATTTGAAATTCTACTTTAGGCCCATTTTCTGTATTGTATCGTATTTAAAATACCTTCAATCTTTTTCTTACAATATTAAATAATATTTGATTTTTTAAAGCACCGCCAAACGCCACTTCCTTTAGTTCATTATGCATAAATATTGCACAAACATTGCATAAATTTTGAAATTAACATTTTCAAAATTTATTCAGTTCGATGATTAAATTAATATTCCTTTGACAAGGTTGCAGCTTACGTTGTTTCTATGGAGGTCACGAATTTTGCTAATGGTAAAATGTCGAAAGACCATTAAACTACATATATAATTTTAAATTTAGGCTGAATCTATCCTAAGAAAACAGGGTGTAAATGAAATAGATTTTTTTTGCCAAGTTTTTGGTCAGATATTAAACAGGCCCTTGTGCTCTTTTTATTAATAGTTAACCGAGATAGCTGTTTTTAGACGGTAATACCTTTTCTGAAATCAATTTTTTTAAATCATTTGGAAAATAATTGCAGAGTAAAAATATCAAATTCATCAAACTATGTGTTATAGAAAATAGGTAAACATGCACAAAAATAATCGTCAGACTACACAGTGTTTTCGCAAAAATCGTTAGACTGCGATATGAAAGCGGCCGGCCTGGCCTGAGCAGAACTCTTGAAATGCTACATATTTATCTACGGCTGACGAATTTTGAGACCACTCTGGCAGGCCTGACGATTATTTTTATATATTTTCATCTATTTTCAATAACATATATCGTACCGTTTTCATAAATTGCAGTGTTACAAAATACTGTACAATAAAATGCCAAACGATTTCAAGTAATTTCATCGAGTTTGTGTTGATAGTGTATCGAATTTAAAAATATTATCAATATCGTGACATAAAGAACCTAAATAAACTATTTTTTTATTCTTTCGTCTTTATTGTATTTTTATCGCAAAAAATATGTTCAATTTATATTGGACGTTTCGAAAAGATATGTTTTTGTATTTTATACAAATAATTTAATCCACGGCATCTTCATCATCGGAGATATCACTATCACTATGCGCTTCTTCACTTTCATCAAGTGCAGAAGGATCTATTTTCTCCTGGACTGCACTTCTTGGAATATCAACTTCATCCTCTGTATCGGTATCTATTGATTGGCATAAAAAATATAATATTTATTTCAATTAGTTCATATATATATATATATATATATATATATATATATATATATATATATATATATATATATATATATATATATATATATATATATATATATACATGTGTGTGTGTGCGTATGTGTGTGTGTTTCAAACATATCGTTTGAGCTATTCTCCAAGCTTGTTATATCTTGAATCATAGTTAGCAATTGGTTGCCAACGAACCATTTGAAATGTAATGTTCCGTCAACCTCTTCCCATCCATATTCAGTGGGATCGAAATACATTGTAGGTACTTTTTTTCAAGCATTTTGCTAAATCCTATTAATGTAAGTCGTATGCAAAAACTGCTGCTGAAATTCTATTTCGCATGGTGGAAGCAGTGATCCATTGAAACCGATACTTGGCGTTTGCTAAGTATTTGCATTATCCATAATTTTTTATGCCTCATGAAAGTTTCTACTCTAGCTACATTAATGTTACTTATTCTTCCGGATCTATACATTTTACATACAAACTTTTGGAGAGTATCTGTATATTGTTGCAAGTCCAACTCATCGAGAATACCTAGCTATATTGTACAGTACACTGCAATTTATGAAAATGATACTTGAAATTATATATAACCGTCTGGAATCGAATTAGGTTATTAAAAATAGATGAAAATGCGTAAAAATAATCGTCAGACATTTAGAGTGGCCACAAAAGTCGTCAGCCGTAGATAAATATGTTGCGCATCGAGTATACTGCTCGCACGGGGCCGTCGCTTTCATGTCGCATTCTAACGACTTTTGCGACAACACTGTGTAGTTTGACGAATATTTTTATGCATGTTTATCTATTTTCTATAACATATATCAATTTCAGGCAGCTATATATAATTTGAAAAAATTAATTTTTTACGCTGTTTCATATCGGTCTGACGATTAAGGTGACATCGACAACGGATCTGAGAATATTTTTTATGTTTACTCAATCACAAACAATGCCCTGCTTCAATATCTGCCACCTATAAATAATTTAAATTTGCCATCTCTTTTTTTCATTAATAACGATATTGTTATTAACAACGACGCAGTCGTGTGGCCTGACTTTTCATTTTATTATTAGAAAACATGTTCCTTACGAAACGAAATTAGAAAGTTGTTATTGTATTCTTGGAAAGAAAAAATAAGCTGCTATTTTAAGATAGCATATCCAAAACAATTCCGTGTTTATAAAAAGATAACTTATTTTGGTAAATCTGTCAAATTTTATTTTTAGTCAAAACTCTGTCTCTTATATAGGTAATGTTAATTAATAAAATATAATATTAAGATATCCACTGTTATCATTATCATCTACCCTCGTATAATATTACAAAAATTACAGTAAACTGTCGTCTAAATTGTAAAATAATGTAAAACTAACACAAAGATATCAGTTGTGTGCTTGTCAAAAATAAATAGGTAAGGAAATGTATCTTCCTCAAGTAAAGCGAATTATTAAGTACACAATCTGTGACTGAAAACATTATTAGAATAAAAAGAAACTTACATAAAAAAAAAAGAAAATAAATCTGTAAACTAGTTTATCCAAATAAGAACAGCATATTTATTTTACAAAAATGCACGAAACCTACTGTGAAAGATGGATGTAATATTGCATAAAACCATGTAGTTCAATTTTAAATAACATTATATTATTTAAAGCTCTCAATATGAAGCCAGTGATTAAAAATATTACTATTCAACTACCAGTTATTTAACATTACTTATTTATAAGAGACCGAAAGTTTTGGCTTAAATAAAATTAGGTAGACTTACTAAATTTATTTATATTACAAGAAAAGTAGTTCAGTTACCTTATGGTATACAAATTCCAGAGATAATCATATACACTTACCCCCTTAAATTAAAAATTGTAGTTAATAAAAATAAATATAACTAAAGTAACTGATATCAACAGACAGCTGCGTAAAAATTTTTACATAATAAAATGAGATCTTTCCTTAAGATTCAGAGGTTGTTCTGGAAATTTAAGAATTCTGATCAAAAAAAGGAGCTTCTACTCTCAGGCCGTAATATATATCTAAATGAATTTTAAAATGCATAATCGTGCGAATAAATTTAAAGGAACAGCTAAGAATGAAAAAAAAAGTCTGCATCACTTGTGTACTTACTTGTGAGAGAAATCCTTCAGAGAAAAAGTGATTACTCAAGAATCTTCAACAACAACAAAGACGATAGGTAACGTAAGAAAATGAACAAAATAAATTAAAATGAGTAACTTAAGGCAACTAGCCAAAAAATCCCACCCAATAAAGTCAAATATATTGAACACAAGTTGCTTTTCATTTCTCCGCTTCGTTAAGACCAAGTCGACTGAGGAAAATGTCTTTCCTTCCAGATTAAAAGAAATGTTCAAACATAAAACGGCCATGATGAAATTAACCAAAATGACCACAATTGTACATAATCCAATACAATACGTGAATACAATTGGACTTTTCAAGGCAATTTTATTAACCAGAAAACGACAAACTGATCAGTATAACTCCCGAAAACTTATGTAGTTGCTGGATGAATAAAACACAACAAACATTATTTTATTATATAATAAAGTCAGAAAAATTATTTTATCCAATTTAAATTTATTTTGGCACAATTAAACAAAATCTTTTACATTAGTCAGTAAAACAGTAAACCTTCGTCGACAAGTGGCGCAAGAAAACCTAGACCTATCTAAAAAAAGATAACTGTAAATAGAACATAAGTATTAAAACAGCCAAGCACATTATAGTAAAATAATATAATGGGAGAACTACGAGAGTTCGTAGTATAGTAAAACCAAAAATGCAACGAATATTATGCTTTTATTTGAAGAATTTATAAAAAATACTTAAAGAAAATGATATTGTGTTGCCCATAATGTGAGTATTAACAAAAATAAGACAAAATTAACTGAATTAGGCATAGTGAACTTAAGTTGAAATTTGTGCCGTTTAGAGAATCTACCAAAATAGGGTAAACCGAGAGAAACAGCAATAAGGATCGAAAGGAAAATCAAAAAAATTTTTTATAATGATTCGTGGAAGTGTTCACCTAGAATTTTTACTAAAATTCCAGAAATTACGAGAAGCTTATGGACAGTATATGAAACGTTGGAAGACGCAAAGCTGTTTGGTATATGCCAGGCTGAAAAGTTCGTTATTTCGAGTAGAAAAGGAGACGCAAGGCTTGCATGAACAAGATGTTTAACTCTGATAGAATGAAATGTGTAAGTAGTAGGCAGCCAATAACTATACATTTTAATTTTATGTATATTACACTTGCAGTTAAACATGGTGACGTTTTTTCTGAGCGGTTATTTCTCATGAAATGAGATAGATGCTTTAAATTAGAAATATAAAGCAAAATCTAATGCTGTCTTATGCAGAGAGACTTGAAAGAAGTAAATGAGGCAATACTTGGAGCTTAAGAATCGAGCAACTCCTTACAAACAAGCAAGAGATGCACCTTGGTGGAATGAACATCTGTCAGAGTTAAAATTCGAAACGCGCAGACTTTTTAATAGGACTAAATGTGACTTAGGACTCAGACAGAGCTACACCGAGAAACTTACAATCTAGAAATGGAAATTAGGAAAGCTAAAAGAAACAGCTTTAAGAACTTTTGTGAAGACATTCAAACTACACTTGTCGCAGCTAGACTTCACAAAGTTATGGCGAAGGGTAGAGTCGAGACAGCAATGACACTCAGAAAGCCAGACGACAGTTTCACAGAGAGCAAGGAGGAAAGAGCATTCTCTTACTCAATATTCACTTTCCGGGGAGCAAGCCTAGTGTCGCGAATGATGTAATAGAACATCGCGAAAGGCCCATCAGGGAAGCTACAGCACTAGCCAGACACATATGCAGTAGCGCGGTCGTTTAAAATGAACAATGAATACCTTTAAACCATTTAAAACCCCAGGAGTTGATGGAATAATCCCAGCCTTGCTCCAATGAGGGCAGGAAAAGATTTTATCACACATAGTACGCAGTAGCCTGAAACTCTATATACTAGAAATATGGAGAAGAGCCGGAGTCACCTTCATTTCGAAAGCGGGGAATATGGATATTACATAGCCTAAATCCCTGCGACCTACCAGTTTCACATCATTTATTTTAAAAACAATGGAGAAAACAATAGATAATTATATCAGAACAGAAATTCTTGAACAGGTGCAACTGCGTTCTCATGTGTATCAAGTGGGTAGGTCTACGGAAACCACACTGACACAATTAACAGATGAGATTCAAGAAGCACTGAACAGGAAGGAAACTCTAATATGTGCCTTCTTTAATATTGAAGGGGCTTTTGATAATACTCCACATGATAGATGGCACGATAGGACAGGACATTATCGTCCTCTGTACCACAAGAGGATGCCCTCAGAAGGTGGGAGTAGCCTCCCCACCTATGTTGAGCTTAATTGTAGACCAACTCCTCTGTGAACTGACTGACCTCATCATATCTTGTCAAGGCTATTCCGATAACGTGTCGTGATCGCAAGAGGCAAATTCGAGAATACCCGCTGTGACATAGTTCAGGGAGGGTTTGAAAACACTACAGAATGATGCCAGATGATGAGACTAAACCTCAACCCCACCAAAACCACTCTAGTAGCCTTCACAAGGAAAAGACACCTCAATTTTAAAACCATCGAAATGGATAGGAATGTTATTGAGTGGAAGTCAGAAATTAAATATCTGGGACTGGCCTTAGATAAAAAACTCCACCAGAATAAGCATGAAAAAGAGGTAATTAACAAGACAACAAAAGTCTTGATGATCTGTGGAAACTTTGCGGGAAAAAGATGGGGTACAGACCCAAAAATCCGGCAGTGGATGTACACTGCAATAGTGAGACCAATCATCACCTATGGGGCAGTGATCTGGAGCAACAGCTTCAGTCTGGCTAATACGAGAACTAACCTCTCGAAAGTTCAAAGACTGACCTATGTATGTTTAACCGGGGCAATGAAAACCTGCCCAACGGCCGCCATGCAAGTAATCCTAAACCTAACATCTCTATATATATATTTTTTAGAACGTGGCGAAGAGGACGATTTATAGGACGATGAGAGATGAGGTCATAAAATGAAGGCCCAATCTCTTATCCAGAAATCAATAAATTTGGGACATGCCCCAAGATTAATTAAAAAAAAATTCAACTTTGTGAAAAACTTCAGCGCAAAATTGAGTCGCAAGAGAGAATTGGACAGAAACACCATTAAACGACTCAGCAAGAAATCATATGGTATACAGATGGCTCCAAAACAACTGAGGGAAATGGAGTAGGAGTATATGGACCCGGCACCAAAAACTATGAAAGCTTGGGTAAGTCACCAAGCATTTTCCAGGCAGAAATACACCCCATTAGGATATGTATTCAATTTAACAAGGAGAAAATCTATCACGGTCAATAGATTATCATTTTGTTAGGTAATCAAGCAGCCATTAGTGCACTGAGCTCTCAAATTATCAGTTCCAAGATGGTTTGGGAATGCTGAGAGGAACTAAATGATTTGAGTAAGAGTGCATAAGCTTAAATAAAAATCAACTCAGGGTTCTGACGAGGGTCCTAACGGAGCATTGCCACCTGAAGGGACACCTCCAGAAACTCGAACTAGTATAAAGAGAAGAGTTCAGATTCTGTGAGGAGGAGGATGAAACCTCTATTCATATCCTTTCAGAGTGCAGCGCTCAAGAAAACCCTAGGATGCGGTTCTTGGGAATACATCAAATCGAAAAAGGAGAACTATCCACCTTTAAGCCGTCCAACATCCTAATATTCCTGAGGGAAATAGGACTGGAGGACCTGCTTTAGCCGATAAGGCAACTCTTGCGACTGGGCCGCAATAGGGACGCACAATAGATCTACTAGGTCGCAGTGTAGAAACCCCAACTGTACGCACATACATACATACATATGCAGAGTGGGATATGTTGACGCGTTTCGAGTTTTCAACAGGAAAATAATTCAAGGCATTTTCCACGAGTTGTTCTGCAAAATTCTGTAAAATAAAATTCGGGTTTTGCATTGCTCGGCCCAATCGTAAGATCTTAATCCCATTGAAAATATGTAGAAAAAGGTAGAACGTCATATTGTTAAAGGAGTGTTTTCAAATAAACAATCGTTAGTAAATAAGCATTAATTAAGTTTGAACAAATCTTCCTAAAAAATATTTGATTGCCAAATGCCGCGGTTTTAATAGATATTCTTTTAACTATAACCATAAATCATTCTAGCATATATGTTTAAAGGGGAATTATGTAACAAATAGAGGAAATTATAAAAACATTATACTTACTTTGGTTTGAAATTGATACCGGTGTTCTATACTCCGAAACTGATGGTTTAGTTTCTGGACAACAAACTACTATTTCCAGGCCATCAAATCCACATTGCTGTGGGATTATATTATTCCTTAAACGGAATATTTCTTCCGGACATTCCTTTAAAGGTGTGCATGTTCCCCTGTTTCCTGTTTTCGAATGAATACAAAGATCACCTATAAAGTAATATTGATACTGTTGTTTATTTTACAACGGACAGAAAAACTCGCATTCTTAACAACATTCATTTTATTTGTAATTTATTTGCCTAAATATACTCTCAAACAGTGGATAGATGGTAATCAATTGGTAACAAGGCAAGAAGAAACAGTAACCAGTCATCAATTTTGGCATTTATTCTAACAGCACTATCATTTTATTTGCCTTCCTATATTAAAAAAGTTTTGTATATATATATATATATATATATATATATATATATATATATATATATATATATATATATATATATATATTAAATAAATAAGATAACAAACTTCATTTTTCCCAATAAAAAAAAATTCTTTTCATGATATTCTTATAATTATATTAACATATCCGTAAAATATATGCACCAACAAGTAGCCAGAATGAGGAAGATATTGAAAACTTCTACGAAGATGTATATAAAGCCATGTACAAAGACAAAGTACATTATACAGTCCTCATCGGTGTCTTCAATGCCAAACTTGGATTGGGGGAAGATGACGCGGATATCTCTATGGGACCCTATGGTTATGGAACAAGGAACGATAGGGGTGAAACTTTGCTCAACTTTCTACTACATCACAAACTATATGTTATGAACTCGTTTTTCAAAAAGTGCAAACAATGTAAATGGACCTGCGTGAGCCCAGATGGCAGCAAAAAGAACGAAATTGACTTCATAATCACTGACAAAAAGAACATCATTCATGATGTCACAGTCCTTAACAAAGTGTCAGTAGAAAGTAACCACAGGTTAATCAGGGCGAAGATAATGCTAAATTTAAAGCGAGATCGAGCAAAACACATAGAGCTCCTCAAAGAAGATGAACTTGATATAGAACAAGCAACAGCACAAATAAGCTCTACCCTAAAAGATGCTCACGCAAAATACGGAATCGAAACAACAAACAAGAACGACAAAATTACCCAAAATACAAGATTTCTTATAAAAACAAGAAAAGAATTTAGGGACAGAAACTCAACCAAATCTGAAGAACTAAGAAAATTAAATAAAGAAATCTCTAAAGAAATTAGAAAGGATGTCAGGAAATACAATACAGAACATATTTCCCAGGTTATAGAGAATAATGAGAGCCTAAAAACTAGCAGAGGGTACAAATAATGTCTGTATGTTAAGAAATAAAAGGGGTGCCATCGAAACAAATAGAGAGGAACTGCTGAAGATAGCAGAAGATTTTTACTCCGAACTGTATAAAAGCAACGTGGATGGCAAAGATCGCCCACTAATACCAGAAATCCGAAATGTCGGATCCGAAGATATACCAGACATCACAGAAGATGAAATGGCAAATGCTATTGCTGGCATGAAGAAAAACAAGGCGCCTGGGGAAGATGAAGTGGTAATTGAAGCCATAAAAGAAGGGGGACCAACATTAACCCGCATTTTACAGAAGTTATTTAACGTGTGACTGATAAAGGGCATAACTCCCTCCACGTGGCATAAGGCTCTTATTGTAATAATGCATAAGAAAGGAGACATTTCAGATCTGAAAAACTATCGTCCAATCAGATAATAACAAATCGATTGACAAATAAATTAGATAGTTATCAACCTTGCGAACAGGCTGGGTTTCGCTCTGGTTATGGAACGAATGACTACCTACAAGTTCTTAAGTCCCTGATAGAAAGGTGCATAGAATACAATAAGCCACTTATTCTATATTTATTGATTATGAAAAAGCATTTGATACCATAGACCAATATAAAATGTTGAGGGCGCTTGTAGACAGTCAAATCGACCACCGCTACATTTCGTTAATCAAGAACATATACGATACAGCCACAGCCTGTGTCAGACTCCACAAAGACACAAATACCTTCAGAATAGAACGTGGAGTTCGGCAAGGAGATACAATCTCACCGAAATTGTTTACCACTGTCTTGGAATATATGTACAATCAGATTCCTTTTGAAGGAAATATGGGAGTGAACATAAACAGGGAGGACCTTAACCACCTAAGATTCGCCGATGGCATTGTCCTCATATCGGATAACACGGATAAAGCAGCAAAAATGTTGGAAAAGCTCTACAGACTGTCAAGTGATGTTGGTCTAAAAATAAATTGTGAGAAAACTAAATTTATGGCCAACCTTGTACTAAACGACAATATCTCAGTAGGAGACCACAAGATCGAACAGGTCACCACCTACAAATACCTAGAACATGAAATACGTTTAGGCCGAGATAACTAAACATGTGAAATACTAAGAAGAATAGGGCTGACATGGTCAGCTTATGGAAAACTGAAATATATACTTAAATTGAACATCACTGTTTACTTGAAGAGGAAGGTGTTTGACCAGTGTATCCTCCCCGTTTTGACATATGGAGTAGAGGCGCCAACACTAACAAAGAAAAGCGTAAATAAGTTGAGAGTGACACAATTGGCCATGGAAAGATCTATGCTGGGAGTTAGCATCAGAGATAGAATACCGAATACAGAAATACGACGAAGAACGGGTGTTGCAGATGCAGTCAGGAGAATTACAACGTTAAAGTGGAACTGGACTGGATATGTCGCTAGAAACACGGACAATCGATGGACAAAAAAAATCTTGGAATGGAGACCAAGATAGGAGGCTTACCGAGGAAGAGGCCGCCCGCCTACCAGATGGACTGACGATATAAGGCGCATAGAATCAAACTGGAGGCAAGCGGTACGGGACAGAAATAAGTGGCAAAACTTACGACAGGCCTATGTTCAACAGTGGACAAGATTGGACTGATTGATGATGATGATGATCCGTAAAACAGATTTGTGTACTCACAGAGAGTGAGAGAACGAATACAAATTTTTGTGTAACACTTAAAATTAATAAAAATTAAAAATACGTTTTTTCAGTAAATAGATAATCTACTTTTAGTTTAAACGCACACATGCATACATATTTTAAAAACTATTACATTCTGAATATAGGAAATATATTGCATCCACTTAACGTAACTTTCCATTTCATACAATAATTATCCTGTTCGAATGCTGGAACAAAATCAATGCGATCTGAAGAACTAGAATCATCGTGTCATTTTATTTTTATTTTTTTTTTCATAATCTGGTCTCGTTTTTAACCAGTTTATAAAAGAGATAGATGGCTAATCTTCTTTGTGATATTACGTTCTCTGTTCACTGAACTCATCCAGTTCAAATAAGGTGCATTTGTCCACTTCCCTTAACCTTTGAACTAACTTTGTCTAATCTGAACTAACTTGAACCAACCTGAACTAATCCACCTATAGCTAGTTAAAAAGGCGCCTGAAGTTGTTACTCGTGTTAAAAATTTTCTGCACCTTCAACAAATACATTAAACATTGAAGAAAGGACAAATTGAATAAATTGATTTATTTTCAAAAGTTAAAAAATATATAAACTTGTTTATTAATAGTATGTCATTTATATATTTTTTTTTAAAACTAAACAAAACGGCGGCCTTAAATTGCGGACTCACCATCTGATTTTATTAGGTACTCGAATTGCGAACCAAACCAAGAAAACCCCTTTTTCAAAAACCATGAATTTCGGACTAAGCTTCATTTTTTACAACTAAGGAAAAGGTAATTTATTTTTTTATTTTAAATAAGAAAAGTATACGTTTTTACAGAAATTAATTTTAAATCGGTTTATTGGACAACTAAACTAAAATGTTACATACAATATATGGAGTAGGCCAGGTTAATTCAAGTTAGTTTAGATTAGTTCCAGTTAGTTCAGGTTTCGTTCGTCTTTGGTCCGCAATTCATGGGTTATTCAAGACACATTTCAAAATCGGAAAATTGTTTATGATTTTTAATCTGTGATTTATGTACGCCCAAACGAAATGTTTGTAACTTACGTCACTGTAACATATATGCTATAATTTTTAATCGAAAAAAAAACTAATGTTTTCAATTGTCATGCAATGTGACTATTAGTGAATAAATGAATTTCAATTAGAAGTTCAGTACAGATAATGCAAGCAAATGCATTATTTTTACATTTAGATGATATAAAATTTGACAATTGCATCAAATGAACAAATAAGAGGTTTCCAATTTCACAAAATGAATTGAAAAACCATCTAGATTATGACAAAAATTGCAGTTACTCGTTTTGATTCCTATTGTCGATGGCATTATAAATCAATTTCCTATTAATTACAAACAACTTATAATAATGTAATATTTGAAGAGACATGCTAAATTACCAACGACGATATTCATAAAAACTCGCATATAGCTCAGCGAATTACAATTATTAAAAAACTTATTCAAGCTACAAATGTAGTGTTTGAAGACTGGTTAGGTCTAATCACTATTTAGACTTTTTAATCTACTTAGCTACAGATTTCTTGCAGAAAGTGATTTAAATGGGAAACACACTAGTTAGAGTTCATCATCGCCTAGAAGGAGAATAATTCTTTATGGCGTTTTAAAAGAAATGTACTTAGAACATCTTTCGACTTATAAACCTTCTTATTGAGATTTTGACAAAAATTACTTCGTTTTAAGCGGATTAGCAAAATAATATCTATATATTGAATCTAATTGCGATCTTAATTCCGACCATAAGACCAATATTAATGCTGTTAAAATCACTCCCGTTATGTGATTAAATTTCCCCCTGCACTGATGAACTATAATACTCCTTTATATCAAAGACTTACTTCAAAGCCAAATACCTTAAACACTTATAGATATTGAAACGGTAATTGAGTGCTTTATTAAATCAATACAATAAACAGCTTTCACATTAACAAATAGCAATAAATTATAACGCAAGCACTGTTTTCTATTACTAAGGAGCAATCTTAAAATAAGAAAAACATGGAAAAATATAAAACACCTCAGTGACAAAGTCAACTATAAAAAGGAATGAAGAAAATATAAAGAGCTATAAAACATACTAAAACTCAATAGTTTGGTGTTTAATATTTTATACATATGGCATCTGAAAACTAAAAAAACTTCTCGAGGAAAATGTCTATGTCACAAAATGAACGATTACACTATAAAATCTTAAACGCGATAAAGGATGCAAAAATAAATTATGACAGAGCAAATAAGTTGGTTTTTAAATAAATGTCTATTGAAAATTTTCGCTTTTAGTAGTTCTAAAAGTATCCAAAAAAAGAGTTTTTTTATTTATTATTTTACAATTTTATTTTTGGTAATTGTGAGAAACAACGATTACACTAGATAAATATATTTTTTATGACTTTTACGATAAACGTTTATTTCTATTTTGATGTGTCGTCAATATATATCGTTTTAGTTGCTTAAATTTCATTGTATGTTTTGTGTTTTAAGATTTAAAAAAAAACTTTAATATAACAAATAATATATTTAACAGTTAAGAACTTCTAAGTGGTCCCCATCATAAAAATAACTAAAACGAATTATTTTATCGTGCTTCAAAAATTCTAGTTTTTGGTTTTTAGTCATTACATTACAAAATATAAGTTTGTGGTTTTGAGTTATTCTATTCAAATCATTGCCTACAATTAGGATTTATCGCGTGTGCACAATTCCAAAATACAATTTGTTTTAATTGTTTTAGTGATAAGTAATATTTCATAAATTGTTCGTTGTTAAATGAAAATGTGCAAAATAAATTAGAAAAAAAATATTTTTAATAAATAAATGCTTCCTAATAAGGTCCATAAAATGTTAATAAGTAGGCTACATAGCGAATGCCACAGGAATAGATTACCAAGTCTAGGTCAATTTGAAAATGTTGATATTTTTAAAACTAAATCTCATTCGTTGAACTTTTTTAAATATTAGCAGACTTTTTTTTCGGATAAATATTTTTTCTACAATTTTTCAATTTCAATTTGTTTTAATCAGCTGAAAACATGAGCTAGATAATATGTCAGTTTTTAGTTACATTTTTATTATCAATTATTTTCTTTTTTAAAGGTGCTTTCCTTTTAATTCAAAATGGGAGCTTGTGATCAAAGAATAAAAGCGACATCTGCTGTCGGCAAATGGGGTTCCCCTTTTTGTATATTTTGATTCCACTAGACAACAGCTAAAATGTATCGAAAATAAAATCAGCCAAAATCGAATAGTTGAGATTGTAAGATGTCTCGAAAGTGAGTAAACAGTCCAGGTCATTTCTGTTATGTTTCTGGTGAACCGACTTTTGGGTCTCAGAGGCGATCTATCACCCCATTGATAAAAAAGGCATATCAGTTTTATTTCGATTACAATATTGGGGATCAAGACAAACAGTGGGCGCCACATTTCTGCATGTTCTTTCATCTTCAATAAAAAAAACTCCCTAGTAAGTCGCGTACCAGATCCAATTATATGTTTCTTGAAACATCTTATTCCAGGAGTTTCCCTCTAGCTTCAATAAATTCGCTTTTCAATAACAGTTTCAATTCTCACATACCAACAATAATTGGAACAGGTATAATGGGTAGGGGGCCGTATGGTCCTGTCGCTGACACATCTTTGCCACACGATCCACTTCCTCGTTTTCATGTATACCCGATGGCCTGGGACTTTTACGAATCCAATTGTGCAGCATTTCCTTGCTAGATTATCAGGTCCTCCCTGCACCCAGATATTGGTCGCCAAGCTATTACATTGGGCATTAGAGCTAATATTGCAGCTCTGTTCTCAGCATATAATAATAGTAGTGTTTATGTCCCTCTCCTCCCCTTAAAATACCGTTATGCACTCTCCCAGAGAGCCAAATTCTCTTAATTCAGTGCTTCTACCGAACTACTGAACACTTTAGCTTTTGCTCTGTGTGTCCAGATCAGTCTGTAAACTACCAAGATGCATTTCTGGAAAGAGTTTGCTCTTCTTCCTAATCTTTTTGGCTTGGTAAAGGTATCTCAAGAGTGATTTGGTTTCAGAACCGACATTATATAGAGCAGGTCCAGTATACCAGACCTTGTTTTGTTCCAGCCTGTATGCCTCTACCTTCACCTCAGCTTTGATTATTATATCAAGGTTTAGTAGTTCTAGTGACTGCTATTGGGGTGCTTCTCATCGCTCCACTGATGCACAGACAGGCCTGACTTTGGAGTTTGGAAATCTCTAGAGTGATCCGCCTCTAAGTACAATTGTGGCTTTAACCCTCAAAAATAAGCTTCTAGCATACGATACCAATAATTCGTCATCATGGCATATAAAAATCAACTAGGAAGCACTGTATCACATAACAACTTCGCAAGTATTAAAAGATTCCAATGCAAAGCCTTGAGAATAAAAAGAGACGTACCATGGCGCATCCCGAACAAGGATATCTAAGGCGACGTAAAAGTATTGATGAAGCAAAATATTGCACAGTGTAGTGAAAAATATCTACCATAGCTGTATATTTTCTCGATAATAATGACCAGATACTCGTTCATACACTGTTAGACAGACTATATACGTAATAAATCTTAGCAGTTTTATTATTAAAAGGGTTTTAAATCATGTCAGTTTGTCAACACCTCAAAAGTTTGGTGTTTATTATTTTATACATATGGCATCTGAAAACTAAAAAGAAATTCCCGAGGAATACGTCCATTTCACAAAATGGACGATTACACTATGAAATCTTACACACGATAAAGGATTCAAAAATTAAATAATTAAATTATGACAAGGCAAAAAATTTGGGTTTTAACTAAATGTCTATTGAAAATTTTATCTTTCAATAGTTCCAAAAATATCCCAAAAAACAACAATTTTTGTGTATATTATTTTACAAATTTATTCTTAGTAATTGTGAGAGACAACGGTTAGATATATTTTCTGTGACTTTTACAGCAACCATTTTATATACTTTTGGATTTTCCGTCAATATGTGTCGTTTTAATTGCTTAAAGCTCATAGTAATTTGTGTTTCTGTTTTAAGAATTAAAAAAAAAACTTTACCATAGTATATTTAATAGTGGACAATTTCTAAAGTGAAGGGATCCTGATCATAAAAGTAAATAAAAAGTTATTTTATCCCACTTTGTAAGTTCTAGTTTTTAGTGATAACATTTTACAATCTAGGCTTGTGGTTCTTTAAGTGATTCTTTTCAAATAAATGCCTATAGTTAGGATTTATCACGTTTGCACGATTTAAAAATATAATTCGTTTTAATTATTTTAATGATAAATAATATTTCCTAATTTGTTCGTTGTTAAATAGAAATGTACAAAATTTATTATAAAAATAATATTTTTAATAAAATAAATGCTTCGTAATAAAATCAAGTAAACAGCCTTTCTAGCGAATATTAAAGTATCAGTTTACAAAATCTATATGAATTTTTAATCTGATATTTTTAAAACTATAGCCCGTTCGTTGAAATTTTTTTCGGACAAATATTTTTTCCACAATTTTTCACTTTCAATTTGTTTTAATTGCCCGAATGAGAAATTGTTCAAACTTATAGGAGTCAGATATTTTTCGAAAATTAAATTTTTATGACAGAGGGCTTACAGTTGGTAGATACGTCTTAAATATATAAAGAGTAATATTCTCTAAATCAAATCAAAAATTGGAATTCCTCACTAGTTTATCACAAAAGGCTTTATTGTATATTCAGTGTAAAACATATGACATGAATCTATTACAGCATGTTGGACATCTAATCGGATTAACTTATAGAAATTAGTTTTGAAAAGATGTTAATTGAGCTGGAATACATGTTTTACATCTTTGATATAAATTATTTCTCTTTTTAAAGGTGTTTTTCTTTTAATTAAAAATGGGAGCTTGTGATCAAGGAAAAAAAGCGACATCTGCTGTAGGCAAACAAGGTGCCCCTTTTTGTATAATTTGATTCTCTTATTTATTTAGCACATATTTTAGTTGTTATGAAGAGCTTGCATCTGATAGGTCAAAACTGTTTTTAATAAAAAATATATTCACTTTTATGACTATGTATTCTAATTAAATGTTTTGTTCCAGTACTAAAGAAAATAATTTAAAATAGGAAATTACGAGTAACAAAAGGAAATAAGCTTAGACAACGAAAATACAGTAATCCCACCACAATCCGCAGTTATTTCCTCTTCAAGAAATAAAACTTCCTAGTAAATCTCATACTAAGTCCAATTGTATGTTTCTTTGAATATCTTATTGCAGGGGCTTCCTTTCAGCTTCAACAAATTTACTTTTTAACAACAGTTTTTATTCTCTCATACCAACAGTAACTGAAACAGGTATAATAGGTTGGGGCCGTATGGTTCAGCCACTTACGCCAGCTTTACCAAACGACCCACTTCTTCGTTTCCATGTATAACCGAGTGACCTGGGGCTGCTTAGCCAGCCGTTCTTTGCTAGATTATCAAGTACCCCAGAGTCAATATTGCAGCTCTACTCTGAGCATATGCTAATAGTAGTGTTCATGTTCTTCTTCCCCTCTTAAAAGACCATTGTGTACTATCCTACAGAGTGAAATTCTCTGAGTTCATCGCTTCTTCCGGATACTTCAGCTCCGGCTCTTTCATCCTGTCCAGATCCGTCTGTAAACCACCAGGATGCATTTCTGCCAAGAATTTGCTCTTTTTCCCAATCCTCTTGGCTTGGTAAAAGTATCTCAAGAGAGTGGTTTAGTTTCAAAACCAACGCTATATAATTTGTTTGCATAGAAAGTGATGTGTACCTTTCCACAACGCTCTCCCAACAATGAATTCGCCACCATGCCTTTGATCCTGGTGTGTCCAAGAGCAGGTCTAGTATTGCAGACTTTGCTTTGTTCGAGCCTGTATACCTCTACCCTCGCCTCAGCCTTTTTTTATTATATTAAGGTTTCGTAGAGTTTCCATGGCTGCTCGGAGTGCTTCTCGTGAATCCAGTGAAGCACAGGCAGGCCTGTCTCTGGAGTTTGCGAGAACTCTAGAGTGGTCCGCCTCTGAGTAATTTTGGTCCACCATATAACCGAGCCATAGTATACAATGTGTTGTTTTATCCCTCAAAAATAAGCTTCTAGCACACAACGCCAAAAATTCGTCATCTGGACGTATACAAATCAACTCGAAAGCACTGCATCAAATAGCAACTTCGTAAGTATTGAAAGACTTCAATGCAAGGTTCTGAGAACAATAACAGAAACACCGTGGTTCATCCCGAACAAGAATATCTGTGGCAACTTGAAAGTATTAAAGGTGAAGTAAAATATTTCACAGTGTAGTGAAGAATATTTGAGTAATTCCCGCTGGTTTTTAAAATTAAAGGTATTGATGGATCCCTCAGCCAATTTAAACAGTACACTTTTGAAAAAGTACCAGTCTTGGTTAAGGTTCAAAAAGTTCATAATTTTTTAGGGAGCGATTTTAAGGTCAGTCTTTTGAACACAGTGATGTTAAATGCCGAATTTTCCCGTTAACGTAATGGGTACTGCACAGAAAATTGTTTTACCTCATAAACTGAAAAACTGAAACTCATATAGTACCTTTATTTTGCTCTGCTTTTTTGAAAAATTTTGTATATTGAAGTGTGTCTTTAGTTTTTAGAACATTTCATGAAGATATTGGATATGTTTTGATTTCCGTAAATTTCTTTCTCATATAGCTCGTGCAAAAGACTGATTTGCTATTGGGAATTCATTCATATAATGGAAAATGCTTGAAATAACAAAAAAATCTAGTTAAACTGGAACGGTGTCTCTATTTGATGAAAAATTTTGTGCTTGATTGAAAATAATAATAAATAACGTAAGTCATTTTCTGAAACACATTTTTTAGTATATAAATCATAAAAAATATTTTTTATCTAATATACAATACTGTAAACTGTATATTTCATTGTTTTATAAATAATCGTGTGAAAACGTCTACTAAATTCGTGCTGAATTACTTAATACTACGCTATTTTACTAATTATTAGTTTCATTTATTTTTTCTAAGAAAAATAGATCTACATACTTCTTGGGAAGTAAAACTACCAGCAAAGTATAATTTTTTCAGTCATTCGATGATGATGTTTCAGTTATCATTTCTAAACGATTAGTCACGAAAGCACTGCAGTTAGCATTATTTCGTCAAAGTCCACTTCATCTCAAAATTATAAATAAAGAATTTGTACTCAATGATAATGAACTTTGGGGAAACGGCTGCCGGGACAAATGTTTAATTTCAATCAGGCACGGATTTAGGGAGGAGGTGGTAACGGCGATTGCCCCCCCCCCACCAAGAACTTCGAATTCAAGATAGATAGATAGATAGATAGACGCATCTTCCCCCGTCGAGTTCGCTTTCGCTTGCCATACTGTGCGATCGCCCCCCCAAAGTCTTCGAAATTAGAAAAAAATTGACCCCCCCCCCGTCGATAGTTTGCTTTCGCTTACGATACTGTGCGATCGCTCCCTCAAGAGTTTCGAATTTAGAAAAATAGATTCGCCTCCGTCTGTTCTATTAGGAACGTGAACGTGAACCTCCCCAGTCGATAACTCGGATGATATCACCCCCCCCCCTCCCCAAAGAGAGGCTAGATCCGCCCCTGTTTTCAATATACCTTTATAAACACCTGTTCAAGAAGACCGCATGTAACGTGTATTAAGAGGTTGTTTTTTTTAAGATCGTATTATTTGTTATAAAAGTTTTTATCATATCCCTTTCTTCATTAAATAATTTGTTCAAACAACTTTTATATTATTTTATGTAACTTTATTCCTGTCAACAACCCGTTAATTCTAAAAACTAAACAATATTTAATATGGCTTAGCCAATAACTATACAAACTAAGAATATCCAAATGCTTTCTCTTGAATTATGATCGTCCTGTATTAAAAAAAAAGAATAATCGCTTGTTAAAAAAGACTGAAAAAAATAGCAAGTTTTAATAGCCTTTTTTTCAAACATTATTATGTTTTTACTGAAGAGGTGGTTTTTAATTTTCTTATCAATATCATTTTCACCAGTTTAAAGAACCTGTTGAATAATGTTCAACAACAACGAAAATTCCATGATGTTGATGGATCTTATACAGTCAAAATATGGTTTGGGGTTGAAAGCTACCGTTCTAAATTTTTGTTGATTGAGGCTACTTGTCACCCTATTTTAAGAGTTTGTTATAAATGTATTTTATGTACATTTGTACTTAATTATTTCACAAATGCCTTCAAATTTACAATCAATTCGACTCTGAGATGGATCAACAATCCTAAAAGCTCAATCTTTTTTCAGACTTTTTACTAACAAAAATGAAAAAAAAATAGTTTTTTGAAAAGACTTGATGAAAAAACGAGTAACGACAATTTTTTCTAACAATGATATGCGTTTACTCATAGAAAAACTCACTTATTATTTTTATAAATTTTTTCGGAGCTCAAATTTTAAAAATTAGCAGGAATTACTCATATTCGATAGCTGCATACTTCCTCGATAACAGTGACCAGATACTCGTTCATACAGTGCAGGATGTACTATATAGGTAATAAAATCTTACCAATTTAATTATCAATCATATTTCAAACAATGACCTTACGTGTCATTTCGTCAACATCCAATGGTTTGGTGTTTAATATTATATACATATATATGGCATTTGAAAACTAAAAAATAGTTCTCGACGAAATCTTACACCGGATAAAGGATTCAAAAATTAAATAATTCAATTATGATAGAGCAAATAATTTGGTTTTTAACTAAATACCTATTGAAAACCTTATTTTTCAATAATTCCAGAAATATCACAAACAAAAAAAAATTTGTATATATGGTTTTACCAATTTATTCTTTGTGATTTTTAGAAACAACGATTACACTGGATAGGCATATTTTTTATTACCTGTACGATAAACGTTTTATTTCAATTTTGAAATTCAGTCAATATATGATGTTAAAAGTACTTGAAGTGCTTAGTTTGTATTTGTATTTTAAGAATTAAAAAAATGCTTTAATGTAATAAATAGTATATTTAAGAGTTTACAATTTCTAAAGTGGTCCTTATCATAAAAGTATCTAAAACGAATTATTTCTCCCATACAATCCAGGTTTATGGTTTTAAGTTACTCTATTCAAGTAATTGCCTACACTTAGGAATGATCTCGTGTGCACGATTATTAAATATAATTTGTTTCAATTATTTTAATGATAAGTAATATTTCATAAATAGATATGCAAAAAACTTAATATAAAAATAGTATTTTTAGAAAAAATATTATTTTTGTAGTAATTTATTTTTACTCAGTAATAAATGCTTTCTAATAAAATCAATAGAAGCTTAATAAGTACGTTACCTACCTAGCCAATGTTACAGGATCATTTTACCAAGTTTATATAAATTTGTAAATGTTGATATTTTTAAAACTAAAGCTTATTCATCGAAACTTTTTTAATATTAGCTGAAATAATTTTTTTCTCTGGACAAATATTTTTTCCACAATTTTTCAATTTCAGTTTGTTTTACTTGGCTGAATGAGAAATCACTGACATTTATAGGAATCAAATTTTACATTTTTATTACAGTCAAGAGATATTTTTCAAAAATTAAATTTTTATGTAAGAGTGCTTACAATTGGTAGATATGTCTTAAATATATAAAGAGTATATTATCTAAATCAATTCAGAATTGAAATTCCTCACTAATTTATCACAAAAGGCCTTGTAATATATTCCGTGTAAAACACATGGCATGAATCTATTAAAACATGTTGGAAATCCGATCAGATTAACGCATAAAAATTAATTTTAAAAAGATATTGACTCAATTGGAATATATGTTTAAATTTTTGATATATATTATTTCTCTTTTTAAAGGTGATTTCCTTTCAATTCAAAATGGGAGCTTCTCATCAAATGAAAGAAATGACATCTGCTGGCGGCAAATGGGGTTCTTCTTTATGTACATTTTAATTATCGTTATTTATTTAGCAAAATAATTTAGTTGTTACAAAGAGTGATGGATTAAATCTGTTTATAATAAAAGAATATGTTCAACTCTATGACTATGTGTACGGATTAAATTTTATGTTCCAGCATTAAACAGAATAATTTAAAGCAGTAAATTACGAATAACAAAAGAAAATAAGCTTAAACAACGAAAATACAGTAAAATACTATTTACCAATAGAAAATTGTGCACAAATAAAGTTTATATTTAAAGAAAATATCACTATCCACGTATTTATTAAACCCATATTTATCATGGTAAAAAGGATTGTTTACACTCTTGTATCACACAACTATATAAAGTCACGTCATCTTCAAACTGGATTTATACGTAACAAAAATACATGTTTAATTGGGTTCATTCAGGTAATTATTAGGTTTTTGTCAATATATAAATAAAAATAATAAATATATATACAGTGTATGTGTGTCGCAGAGTGAAAGTCAGTATATACTATACCAGCGTAGGTACTATTGTTTACTGTATGTATATACCATGGGTACCCAGAAGGAAGTGCGCATCATGTGGGAAAACCCAACATAGTTGTTCTCGCTTTCAAAGCCTAAATATTAGAGAGTATTTGCAGCTGGTTAGAGAAATTTTAAAAACGCAAAAATCTTAGTAACGTTTCATCCTGCAAATAAAATTTTAAGCTTGCTTTGGAACACATTTTTTATTTCCAATGCCTAGCTTAAACTAGCAAACTAGTAAAATTATTTCCTAAATTGCTCTACGATATCAACTTAAGAAGAGTCATCATGATTCATACATGAAAATTGTTGGAACTATCTTACTTGATGAAGCTTCAGACGTTTTAGGATACTGGTAAAAAAGTTATTAGGTGAAGAAATCAGTTAGGATCCGCTACAAATCTCTTAAAAGAATTAACTGCAGAAGATTTAGAGGAATGTGTTATGATATTCAAAAATTGTGGAATTTCCACTTCTTTTTTATCTGCACGATTTTTAGTAATTTCGCTATCGCAAAGTGTTTATACTATGGAATAGCAGGTTATAATGAGATAGACCTAGTTTACTTAAGTGTTTCCATACTAGCATACTTAGTTCAAATCCGTCTACTAATTTTGGTAGGGAACCTGTTCACACAAAACTACTAAACATGGTAAAGAAAAGATGGTTTAAAATTGATACCGTAGAGGGATTTAGAAAAAATTAAGCTAGTGCACTCTATTACTTATTTTACTAATGTAAACTAGGCTTAAACATGATGCTCTAATAAACCATATTGTACGTGTTTATCTTCTGCAAAAATTCCACAGTGATTATATATATTTTTACCGCAAAAGAGATAATATGTTTTTAATAAATATGAATTTTCGAATGTATGTGGGTTTTAATGGTTTTAGTAAAAACTATGCCCGACTTTTGAACTGTCAGAAAAATAGTTGTGTGTATATATATATATATATATATATATATATATATATATATATATATATATATATATATATATATATAATGCTTTCGTAAAGTAGGGGATAAATTCATTGTAAACTAAATAGCTACTTATTTGGAAAAATGCTCGGACCTGTCCAATTTTATTTTTAGTTTAGAGATTATTTGCGTGGTACCCAAATATACATGGTAACTCAAGAAGAAACTATGCCATCGTTGATTTTTTTTAACAGTAAATCCAATTTTTTATTTCACAATCGGAAAGGGCACATTATTTTGCGTGAGAAGGTAAATATCGATTTTGGTTACATAACGAAATTGTTAAGAAGAATTACGGTAAAACTTTAAAACATAAAAATAATTGGTACTACCTAAATTAAAATGTTCAAGTTGGGTCCCGTTTATAATCTGACAATAGCCGAGTCGATGATATCTGCGGTTATGTTTCGTACTTCGTACTAACCTGAACATTTAGGACTTGTAAATTGTCAGGCTGGATCAAGTATACTTTAGTTTTTAAGTATCCCCACAAGAAATAATCAAGTGAGGCAAACCTGGTGATCTGGCGGGCCATTCAATTGTCTCTCTTCTACCTATCCAACGATTCGGAAAAACCTAATCCAAATAAGGACGGAGAGCGGCAGTGTAGTGACACTGCGCTCCACCTCGTTGGAAAGAAGTCGCACTGTAACCTATCAGGTTCTTGTGGGTCTAGATACAAATTTATTAGTACAGAAATGAGGTTATTTTGAAGAAACTCTAAATTTCTCGCAGCAGTATAGGTACCGTCAAAGAAATAAGGACCTAGGACTCTTCCGTCAACTATACCGTACCACATGTACATATTTGAGTGTTTTGGTTGTTAACCACTGTGAATCAATTATTATTTTCAGTTGACCAATAGCAACAATTTTGTCTATTGACATGGCCATTTAAAATGAAAAATAACTCTTTTCAAAATTATTGTTACCATTACATAATTATTGGAATTGTTCGCAAAATTGATTTCGGTGAGTAAAATCATCTTCTGATAACTCCTGAACTAAGCCTATCTTGTTGTGATAATAGGTGACCTTTTTCAGTCTTGTATGCATTCTACATTGCGTGATATTAAAAGTTGAAGCTGTTTCTATGAGTATGGATCGAGGATTACCTTGTCAACACAATATTAGGCTATTCTTTTTTTGTTATTGAAGGTCGATATACTATACAAAAGAGTTCTTGCGGTAGCTGAATTCAAATACGGTGTCTATTATCAGAAATTTCAGATAGCAGCACCAAAATGGCGGATATGTAGGTAAAAATTATCAAATAACACTAGAATCTAGGGACTCCACCAGTTCTAAGGCTTACCAGCATAGGATTTAAGAACCTAGAGTGGAAAGGTCCGAGAATTCGGTCCTAGGGCCTATGGGATCAAGGTTAAGGGGTCTATAAATGAAAAACCGATAAACCTAAGGTCTACGTGTTTAGAATGTATAGGACGAAGGCCCAAAGATGCAGGTTCTACAAATTCAAGGTCCATGTACTTAGGGCCTATACGTCCCCCTCCCAACAACAATCAACAATCTATAGACAGAAATTTGTTAAGTTCAACATCAGTAATACATTATTGAATCTCACTTCAACCCTTTAACCTTAACCCATGATCTTTGAAGCCTTAAACCCTAAACTTTTAAATCTTTAGCTATTAAACTCTAAAAAACTGAGCCCTTGAACCACAGATTGTAAAATCAGCAACCGTTAAACCTAACCCAATCTAAAGTTAACCTTTAACCTTAAAATCTTAAACTCTTAAGCTCTTGAACATTAGCCTTATGGTTTAAGGAGTTAGTGTTGCGTGGTTTATAGGTTCAAGACTTTAACAGTCAGATTCCCTAAGACTTAAACCCGATTTAGTTGCCATGAAAAATATATCTTTTAGTAGGTCAGTGTTGTTTGGCTTATGATATTGTCATAATTTATATTACATATGTCAACAAACGCTTATATAAAGATATTAACGATAAAAGCCAAGCGATATAACCTTGAAAAACGTAAGAGAAATAGTTATATCCCAAAAATAAATAAAATTCTTCATTTTTGCCGGTTCAGTAATAAAAGAAAATAATTTTTTTATACTCGTATTTTTAGGGTTTAAAACTTGCTTACTTATTGTTGCTCTTTTTAATTTAAACACTACTATCAAATTAGAACTGGGGATTAGACTTTAAGAATTTGGGGCTCAAGGGTTTGTGGTTCAATATCTTAGATGCTTAGGGTTTCAGACTATAAGGTTCAAGAAATTTTGGGTTCAAATGTTTATGGTTAAAGGGTTTTTAATTAAAGGTCTTAGGGTTTTATGGTTTAAGAGCTTAGGGTTAGACGTTTCAGGATTATTGAATTAATTTTCAAAAGTTTAAGACTCAAGGATTTCGGGGCCAAGAGTTAATGATCAATGGCCTAGACGTTTAAACGTTTTAGTGTTTAAGAGCTTATGTATTTTTTGTGTTTATTATTTGATAATTTTCACCGGCATTTAATAGTTTTTACGCAGCCGCATTTTGGGATCCGCCATCTTGAATTTCTGAAAATGGACATCGACCTTCAGCCTCTTATTAGGGTATATAGAATCCTTGTCCTTGTTTTATGTCATTAAAATAATGATTTTTAGCCTTTTAAGGTTAGGTATTACCGGAAAACTCTTCTCTATACTTATACAAACAATGCGGTAGTAAGTTTTGTGCCAATTACCAACCTTTGGCAGAGTGCGCGCGAATTATGTGCCTCCTGAAAATTTTCGATCTACCCTGATATATATATATATATATATATATATATATATATATATATATATATATATATATATATATATATATATATATATATATATATATATATATATGGGTGTGTATGTGTGTGTGTAAGGATGCTCAATGTGAGCTCCTATTTTCAGTAATAAATAATATTATTAGAAAAATAATTCATAAACCACCACTTACAGCAACAGGAGAAAAACCATTAATACATATCACTTTCGTATATCCCGACATAGATCGAAAAACTTCAAAATGTTTTTAAGAAACCTAATGTAACTTTTAGCCATAAGAGTCACAACCTCCTAAAAATTGCTATAGCAAACTAAAATGTATAATTTCAAAAGACAAAAAACATATGTTGTTTACAATATTCCTTGCAAAGATTGTAATAGTCAAACCATAGGTCAAATGAGTCAGTATTTTAAAAACAGAAAAGAGAAAAATTTATGAAACTATTGAAATACAAAAAAGTAAAGCTTAGGGAGATACCAAGCAACTTATAATATACACCAACATTATAAAATAACAACTAAAAATATAATTTTAAAACCAAAATTTATTGCACTTCTCTGACTAGACCCCGTAAAACCTCAATATCAAAAACAATCTTTATTACTTTACAAAAAAACCCAAATGGTTCATTTAGTGTTTGTCTAACTTCAAAATTATTCACGTGGTCATTTTTATACTGTTGTTTTACGAAAACAAATTCCAACATAATGTAAATTTAAAGTGGTTTGTACACGTCTTGAGTGTTAATCATGAATTAGTTAAGTACACTGGTAAAAATAACCTTAAATTTAATGCGAATTTAATGTTTATTCTACATTAAATTTAATAATTTTGTACCAAAAATCGTGAATAATTTACATTTACTTTGAATTTAAAGCAAAATGATATCTTAAATTTCAATAAAGTAACTGAAAAGATATTTTAACTTCTGTAGAATAAAATTAATTCTCATATACCCTAATACTAAAGGAATTTACATCATTATTCAAAATACATCGCATGAGATTCCGGGAGAGCAACTTGTATTGAACTCTTTGTTTAGTATGATATAAGTTAGACTCAATTTTCTTATGATGACGTCACGGATTTCTGAAAATAAAATGGATAACAGATGGTAATGGAGTTGCCAAAGGAAAAATGTCCGGAGTATGCTCTACGCCATTTTGGGAAAAAGTGACGTATTGGCACGTGAAATTAACCGTCAAAAGTCAAAAAATAGTGTCATTGTTGTTATTATTGTGAAGTAATCTTTGTTTTTCCCTGGATTAAATTTATTTAATATAACTTAACAACCAAGTAATATGCACCAAGCCATCAGTCAAATATTTAGGTGTAAATATAGACCACAAAATTATCTTAAATTGGCACTTTGGAACTGTTAAACAAAAATGTATGCAAAGAGCCAAATACCTTAAGAGCCTAATATACAAAGAAAAAGGCATATCAAGAAAAACAACTCATATATACAAAGTAATATACTGACTTTAATAGGAATACATACCCTCGACATACAGTAATTGCAGGAAGCCAGCACTCATAAAACTTGAAACGGTAGAAACCACTGCTCTATGTAGTATGACTAAAATCCATCGTCCTAGCTATTCACCAATCAATTATTGTATGAATTCACTAAACATCCAGCCGATTATTGCAACACTTCCTGCCCTGACATCTAAGTTTGGAAGAAAACCTGAAACTTGACCGGTAATAGAGGAACTGTGTACGACAAGGGGCAGGAATCATAGGCCAACCAGAAGACCTCCATTAATGATACTATTCAACCTTTGATATACTTTTTTTATTATTTTGTGAAGATTTGTAGGGGCTTGAAGACTAAACGTTCTATTAATAAGCTTTTTATTCTGAAGGACCTCGTTTGCCTGTAGGGTTCAAATTTATATGTCGTAATAAATTATAATCATAATAATATTTATTTAATTGTAGTATAGTATAGTGTTTAACACAGCGTAAGGAAGTAAAATGTTGCATTTAACATTATTTGAATATAAAATTTAATGTTACTTATTTAAATAAAAGTTTTAAATATCTTACAAATTGTTATTTCTCAAATTTTTTAGAAGTTGTGTTAATAAAAACAATTATGTTACACTTAACCGTTTCAAAGTAAGATACTCGATTGTAATGGTTATATGGACACAAGTTTTTATGTTAAATCCATAATTAGAACTAGCCGTAGGAAAACAGTTTTTAAACAGCACGCTCATACTATTGAGTAGTTAAAATTTCTAAAAGTTTTAAAATTTCAATAAATATCTCACCTAGCTCGATGATGGGTGAAAGATAGTAATAAAGGACAAGAAGTCCTGAAATTTCCTCTTGACATACAATAAATTTATTGTAAAATTTCATTCTGAATGGTTTTTGACGTACCTTTGAACACCACTCCTTTTCCAAATGTTGTTTCAGAGCATCCTCCGAGGGATTAGAGGAAGACGTAGACTTATCATGTCTTCATTATGCGGGTTCAAAAGCTTCACAGAAACGCACACAATTAATTATAATGTTTAAAATATATCGATTATGTCACACTTTTTCTTTGTGCAGTTCAATATCTCTTCGATAAGCGCTGCTTAATAGAGCAGCTACATTCCCAAAAGGTGAATATCGCAAAATATTTTTCATATGTTTTGCTGACAACGTGTGCTTTTTACTGCGGTCCCCCCATGATTTAAGTCGATAAAACTACTTTTGTCCAAACAGTTTGTCCTCCAAATAATAAACAAGGAAAACAAAATAGAGGATTTTTAATTTCACAACCACAAAGCCACATATGTCTATTATAAAGGTCCGGATTAAACGTTCTAGTAAAAGCCCATTATTTTTGGCCAAGATTTGTTCTATTTTTAAATTCGGAGTAGGCCTTTCGAGCATTTTTATTTTAGCCTTATTACTTAATGACCGACCACAGAATAGATCTGCAATTAAACTCTAACAGAATTTTGTTTTTATCGAAACCAAATCGCAAGTAAAAAAATTACAATAGTCTACCGCACAAAAAACAAACGACAACTACAAAACAACGAAATTGGCGGGTAAACTAAAAGTGTTTTCTCAAGGGATAACCCGGTTTAATATATGTTTAGATCTGTTTTAAAATACATTTGAAATGACGTTACCATTTCCAATCGCCCGAATACGATAATGACGAAGTGCGTATCTTCACTTATTTGAAAGCAAATCTACAATTGTTTCAAAATACGTGCAAATAATTTTAATTTGACGTCACTATTTCATCGCCAGAAACTCTTTGAGTCTGGTTAAAATAAATTGACAGCGAAAATACCTCACACAGGTGTGCAAATCGACTTGCAATATTCATTAAGCTTATGAGACGAAATTAATCTCGATGTCTTAGATAGGCAACTTCATATACGTTCCAATGCATTAGTTTGGATTGCATTCAAATTGCACACCAGCAAAGCGATAATGTTTACAGGCATAATACTGTAATACAAACAAATTATTCTTGGTATTTAAGCGAAGTAAATTAAATTATTTCAATAATTGACTGTTGTTCGCTTATAATCTTTGTAAAAATTGATTTAAATTTAATTGTTAAATTATCAGTACAAATTTAAAAACTATTTGTACTTATATTTATTAGTATGTTTTATTTTAATTTATAATTTTTTGGGCCGTTGCGGAAACCTGCAAACCTAAGAAAATGCCGCCACTAATTAAATTTAATGGAATAAAGTAATTAGGTTAATGTAAATTATTAAATTTAATGCATTACATTTAATACACTTTGTGAAATTTGCTTTCAGCACATATACATTAAATTTAATGCATTTTCTTTTCAAAGAGTACATAATAATTTCAAAATAGCTTGACAGTTATAACAAAGAAAATATTCCATTGTTTTTAGCCACACTATAGCAGTAATATTACATTTTTATATTTTTAACGGATCATAATACCAAGAAAAATAAACAAATAAAAATATATTATTGAAGGTCCTTGAAACAAATAAGAAAATATATTCAGTCTAGAGAAGTAGACGATTTGGATCTGAAATTAATATGTTTGGTTATTTCTCATCTTCCGCCTTATGTTACTTTTTTAAGTAATAAATATTTAACCTTGTAGGTCCAAAATTCTTGAAACAATTGTATATGAATCAACATTTTTTGCGAATCAATGGGCTTTGATTCTATTGGATTTCAGCGAGGCATTAAATACCTTGAATCATTCTACTGTATTAATTATGCTAAAATACTATTATTTGAGCAAATTATCATCGAAGCTTATCAAAGGGCACCTGACGGGAAGGAGTCAATGCCTAGTGTTGCCTTCATGAGCGTTCATGCGAACTTTGTGTAAAGAAATAGAAGTATACCCGCACCATTACTGTTCTTTATCTACACAGCCAATTTTTTCAGTAATTTAAGCAGTTATTGGTCATATCAGTACGTTGATGATATGCAAATTTATTTTTTATTTTTGTTAATCACTCCCTTTAATTATTGTCGCACATAAACGATGACCTTGCAAATATTTCTAGGATTTGTTGACAAAGTTGATAGTTTTTGATCTAAATAAAGATGAAGCTGTTAACAGTCTTAATATAAATGTGAATGAAGTTTATCTCTTATATAGGTGATTTAGAAAATTAAAAACGTTTTATATTCATAAAAATACTTTATCTTTGAATATTAGAATAAAATTGTGTGACAATTTAATACTTTCGCTCCACAGTTATGTCGACGTTCTCTACTGGCCGACGTTAACCTTGGCATCTCGAAATAGCTTGCTGAAATTTCAGAATTCATGCATTCGTTTATGCTACGACTTAAGAAAATTTGACCATATAATTCGGGCATTTTACGCATTCGAGTTGTTTTGTTTGACTGGAAGATATAAAATTGACTTGTATAAAGTGAATGAACCGAGTGAGCTTATTGACCTCTATGAGAAATTGATCAAGGGACAAGATATTCATTTGAGGGGTACATACCATTGGAAACTTGTTCAGATACCCAGGCAAGCTACAACCACTTTTGACGAAGCTTTATATATAACGCCGATAAAACTTACCCTCCTATATTAATTAAAGAGTGACTATCAGTAAACAGATTAAGCATGGCCTTAAGGAATATATTGGAAGAAAGAGAAGCTGAATGATGTTTTGTGGATTATTAATCCAAATTTGACGAAATTAATATATTTCTTAAAACTGCTTTTTGCTTCATATATATTTCTGCATTATACATTAATATTGTTTTGTATAAGAAGTTTCAAATTAATATTATATTTTTTTTACATATTCATTGTTTGTTTTTTATGGTGATTAGGTGGAGTTTATTCTGAATCAAATCGTAATTACAATGGACAACAACAAATGTATCTAAAATAAAATCGACTAAATCTTACAATTCTTGGTGTGCTAAAAACGAAATTAAACTTATCTTTTTGGGTTCAAGTTTTAGAGATTCGGAAATAATACATTAGCAATGTAACCGCAAGAATGTATGTGGTATATTTGTATTGTTATTACAATAAAGGGGTGCAACGTTGCCAAATATACGTTTTTCCCAAGTTAAGGAGAAGACCTTTATAAGCTATAAATAATACTATGCCACAAATTTTAGTTTGCAAGATACGACAGTATCTTGTATGAAAAGTGAATCTATTTGTTAATTTTGGGGCGTTGAACAGAAAAATTACAATGAAATTAAAAACTTAGTTGCAATTTTTAAGATTTTTTATTTTATTTTTGACAAAATAATAAAAAATACATACTTTTACACTTGTAGAGATACTAGATGTCCTGTCTTCTTGCTTTTCTTTTGTGAATTATTTTTCAAGTATCTCTAACAAGAGTCCAACAGTAGTCAGCAAGCATGAAAGCATTTTACTTTCCCTGGTACCTTTGTTGTTGATCTAACTTGGCGGAAGCCGTTTGCCGTGCTCATCACTTGCAGCTCCGCAGTTATCAGGAAAAAAGTCCAGATGTGAGTGTAGGGAATGGATCTTTAGAGACATATTGCAACCCATTTTTTAATACGATGACAGCATATTTTCATCAAGAATAATGTAATTGTCAGCTTTTTTTTCTCCGAAGAAATTAATGATCATGAGGCGAAAGTCATTCCAAGCATTCTTTTCAATATCTGATAGAGTGCTGTCAAAATGTTTGTCTTTCAGAATATTTCGAATCTGTGGCTCAACAAAAATATTTAAATTTTTGCTTTACTTAGCCTTGGGAATTTCTGACACAGGTACTGAAAAGCTGATCCATTTGTATTCAGTGCCTTGACAAAGTTTTTCATTAGGCCCAATTTGATATGCAGTGGTGACAAAAAAATATTTTTGGGATCTGCCAATGGCATAAGTTGTACATTCTTTTTACTTGGCTCTAATGATTGTCGAATATACCAGTCTTTTCTTTTGTAATGAAATGCCTTTGCCCGACTGTACCATGCACACAAAAACAGCAAAACTTTGTGTAGCCTAGCTACAACCGAAGTAAAAGTACAATTACATTTAAGTCGTCACAGATCCGCCATTGGTGCTCATCGTATTTTATACTTGTCAAGGTACTTGATATTGTCGTATGATTCTTTGATGTGAACTGCCTATCCAATAGAAATAGACGGTAAAATATTTCCCATATGTAATAGTACTGTTTTTAAAGTCAATGTTGAACTGTTTATAAACATCTTCATTCCTCTTGCTTGCAGTTTATATTTAAAGCCGCCAATAAACCGCTAATGTTATTGCAGAAAACCAAGTTCTTTTCTACGTCAAAAAATGGTGCTAGGCTTTTAAGGCGTTTACGAAAAACACATACTGAAACTTCGTCTTTTAATAAGTTCCACTGCTGCAATCTTGATCTTAGTAACTCTACTTTACTTTTGGAAGTTCTCAGTCTCTTACAAGAGCGTTTAATTCTGTTTGGGTTATATTGTGCGGTTGGTTGAATAACATGCTGGGTGTGAAATCAGGATCTCTTGATGTTGATGACAAATCTTCTTCTTGAGAAATCATTGTATCGTTATTATCTGTTTCGTAAGTGAATGTTTCTGGGAGTTTTGGAATAGGAAGTTCATTACTATGAGGCATAGGTGTTATGGCAGATAGTATATTTGGAAGTTGATAACCGACTTTTCTTTTTGGATATACCTCTGCCATGCTCAACACGAGGTATGATGCAGAAATAGCAATCATTAACATGATTTGTAGGCTCTCTCCAGATCATTAGGACAGCAAACAGCATAGATCGTTTTTTATTATTTTAAGAGTTTATCATACTTAAGGCATGCGTTACAGCAGATATGTGGCGCCTACTGTTTGTCCTGATCCCCAATATTGCAACAGAAATAAAGCCGACATGTCTTTTTATCAATGGGGCAACAGACCGCTTCTGAAACGTAAAAGTCACCTCATCACAGACATACCAGACGTAATCTGGATTGTTTACATACCTTTGAGACATCTTACAATCTCAACTATTCGATTCAACTGACTGACTACTCCGCGTTGTAGTATCGAACAAAGGAACGCCTCCTTTTTTAAAATTGGGTGTATTTGGGTTGCTCAACGCGTGTCGAATCGAGCTTGTCGGGTTTCAGTCAGTTATCGAAAGCGCCAGACTTGTTTGATGTTGTTCCTAAAATCGCTATAGTATACGATATCTTCATAAAGCAGGGACCATAACAATCTCAGGCAAAGCGTTTCCAAGTATAAATTTATCTTGCTAGACTGTATCATGATGCGTGTTTGGTCCTGTAACGAGCGCTATCGTAGTTTATTTCCATCAGGTCGCTGTTTGTCATTGAAGTAAGGTAGATTTAGAACGTAAAAAGTCGTATCTAAGTTTTTTCTACCTTTTTGAACCGCAACGCAGGGGGGTGCGGTAAGAGTCCCTCCTAAACCACCCGACCAGATAGGAAATCTGGCCGCCTCACTTCTCGCTCACCGGGGCAAAAGGGGAGTCAATGATAAAAGGGCTTTTGTTTTTCTTCTGTTTACTTCGGAAATTGAAGTAAAGTTTGCTTCCAAAAATAAGCATTTGTCGGCTTTGCATAAAGCATGATGAATGTTGAGGTTGGAATGCTCCAAGGTTAAGATTACAAAAGAAGATTAAATATTGGGTAAGCTAAGCATTACGGTGAATAACACTTAGCCAGGGGGAACTTGCAAGTGTTTGAATTTATAGGCGTTTTTGTTTTTGTTTTGTGTTGGTATTTTCCGCAAAGAAAATGATTGATTCGCGAAATGAAAATTAGTAATAGAAGTTATTCCGCAATGAAATATTTTAGCGTTATTTTTACCCATGTGATAATTAGCGCGTAATGTGTTTAATTACAACTAACTGTACATACTTTCCTTGTAATCTATTCCGTAACGTCGTAAAAACAGTCCATTTAACTCTCGCAAGGGATACATCTGATCACGCTGAAATAATGTCATAAGTTGCCTTCAATTCCCGCAGTTAAATTCGCTGAGAAGGATAAAAAATAAATCCAAAATAATATTTCAAGAACCGACCTTTTTTCCCGGGTATTCCAACCGTCAGAATCCCGAAAACAAGGCGTTTTCATGTTCCGAAATATATTGGAGAAATGAAAGTTGCTTCTCGCATAAGTAACTAAAAAATATGTGGGTAACAAGGAACAGATTAACAGAAGTTTTGTTCGCAAAACAAGTATGGGTAACTGTTTTGGGTCTAAGATTAAAAAACAAGTATGGGTAATAAAACGCTGTGAGAAATGTGCTAAAAACAGTATTAGTAACTGTGGAATTATGAAAATTTTCTCTAAGCGAATGTTGGATATAATATTATGAAATAATATTATAGGAATAATAAAATGAATAAAAGTGAATTTAAATTGGAAAAATTTGAATGAAATTTCGTGGAAAAAATATAATGTAGGAATTTATACCATATTTTGTTGAATTGAGGTTATGTTTGGTTGAGTGTTGGGAAACTCAGTTTTATTTCGAATTGAATCGCGATCTTTATGTCGGTGATCCGCTACTACAACGCCAGTTCGTGTATGTAGTATCGAATAGCACCCGACTTTCGAGCTATAGTATCTGAGGGCCCTGTAGTTGCGAAAACTTACCTCAGGCGTTCGTAAGCAGATACTACCTGAAAGTCCAACACTATGTTTTATACAAGGGAAATCATCAGACATCGTATTTAATCCGGATTTGTTTGCATTTCGCTTTAAAATCTTCTTGAATCTTTGGTTTTTCACTATCTAAGTGTAAGTGATAGCTACTAAACGCCCAAAGACCCCGAAAAAGTGATTTTATGTTTAAAATGTCGAAGACTGGACGTTCTCCGAAGACTACGATGCCTTCAAAAGGATCGTCGTGGTTGTTGTATGGAGGTACTGGAACTGGTAAGCGCCACGGCCGTTGCTTGTTGCTTCTGAAGAATGAGAATCCAAGAAAAACGATATTTGTGATCGACGTATTTTATAGTAACTCTTAGGCCACGCCTTTAAAGTTAAAATCTACGAATGGGAAAGCTGGATTTTGTTCCATAAGCACTAATGCTTTTTGAACTGTGAAATTGGAAAGTTAATGGTATTTGAAATGTTGTGAAATGGTGTTTTTCACGTGTAGTATGATCCATGCTGATCTAATTAGTATTTTTTGTCGAGTAATGCAAACAGATATTTACAATAGTAGCTGTTTATATACCCAAATACGGCTTCTACATTTTTTAATTATCGTATTTCTCCCAACAGTACACTTTAAATAACTTTTTTTTATCAGAGATTTCAACTGTTTTATATCAGGTTCTAAAAGTCTGTTTAAGGTAACTCCATAAGTAAAACTTCACGATCGTGTGATCGGAGCGTCTTTCCATCTAGCTATTCCTGGAAAATGTAAGCAGCACCGGATGACTATTTAGATACAAATATTTATATTATTCATTAAGGAATAGCAAGTCATTCAAATACGCTTGAAATAATTGTGTTTAACATTTCTAAATAATTTTGTTGACTCATGTGATTCTCAAAAAAGCAAAGCCTAATTATTTCCTTATGTACAATACACACATTACAGTGCATTAAACGTTAACGTTTGGTATACTGTCTTCTACAGCGTATTCGTATGTGTGGGTTATCATTCGATCAGTAACTCATATTTTGTCTACCAACTACTATTTTTACCAAGTTGAAGTTGTTTGAACCAAGTTGAAGTTGTTTGAGGCCTACGGTCGAAACATGTCCTTACCAACAACAACTATAGAATCAATTCCTCAAACAATAGTAGTTTTTGCGGTGGTTCAAGAAAGGATAGTATCGACTATTAATTCGTTAAAGAACAAACGCTCCTCAGGTTCCGATAGTATAAGTCCTCAAATTTTTAAATTAATTTCAGAATCTGTCGCACTTCTCTTGACATATTTAATAAACAGATCACTTTCAGAGGGCATTTTCCCTCAAATACTAAAGCAGGCAGCAGCCAATATATAAAAAGGATGATCCTCACAACCCGGCCAATTACAGGCAAATATCTATACTGAGTGTATTTTCTAAAGTTTTTGAAAAAATAATATACGAAAATTTGATAAATTTTTTTAACCAGAATTCAATTATTACTCCCTGCCAACATGGTTTCAGACAGAACAAATCCATCGAGACAGCATGCTGTGAGTTACTTAATTTTGTATATACAGAGCTCGACAGGGGCAAGTATGTGATGTGTCTAATGTTTGACTTAACAAGTGCGTTTGATACTGTGAGTAGAGAGTTCTTATTGAGAAAGCTCTTTGCTTCGGATATAAGAGGAAATATCCTAAAACTCATCGACTCGTATATGTCTGATAGGAGTATGTTTGTTCGATACCAAAAAAGTAAATCAGATTGCAAAAAAGTCGCCTTGGGTGTGCCGCAGGGATCGGTTTTGAGGCCGATCTTGTTTATGATTTATGTTAACGACCTACCTAGATTCATCAGTAGTGGAAAGTTGATTATGTTTGCTGATGATACCACGATAGCTATATCTGCGGATACCCCAGAGGAGCTGTTGCGTACAGCGGGAGAGGTATGTGAGGAGTTGGAAATTTGGTGTCAGCGTAATCAATTAATACTTAACCCAACAAAGACTGTATATATAAATTTCAATATTAAAAAACCATTGCTGGTAGAGGATAAAGTAACATATAATATTGAAACCTCAGCTAATGCTAAATTTTTAGGCACGTGAGTTGATGAATCGCTGCATTTCTTTTCCCATATTGAACATGTTTGTAAAAAATTAAATTCTGCCTTCTTTGCTATTTTGCAGATGAGGTCATCTCTAGACCGGGCTGGATTGCTGACTGTGTATTATTCTCTGGCATACAGTCAACTGTTAAGCAATGCCATGTCTTGGGGAAGAGGGTGTGAGGTGAATAGAGTGTTTCTGGCTCAGAAAAGAATACTGAGGTTGATATTTAGTCTTAAGCCGACGGATTCGTGTAGACCCATTTTTAAGAAAAACAGTATTTTGAGTTTTTACTCTATTTATATTCTAAAATGCGTTTTGTATGTAAAACAAAATTACTCAGAGTTTAAAACTCTTGGCCAGGGTCACAGATATGATACATGAAATAGTGACATTCTTAGTATACCTAAACATAGAACGGCATTCTTTGAGAAATCCCCAATTTATAATTTCATTATTCTGTTTAACAAATTGCCTGCAAAATTAAAAAACATATCAAACAGTAATAAATTCAAAACAGAAATAAAAAAATTTCTTGTTCAGGAATCATTTTAGTCTTTTAACGAATACTTAAACCTGTAGGATGTACTGACTCTTTAACTGTGTATTGAGTGATTATTTCGTTGCGTCCTTCGCTGACCAGTGCTGCAGATTGTGTTCTTATCGTTTTATTTTTTTCTTTCCTGTTAGTTGTTTTAGGATTTTAATCTGTGGTTTTTATTATTAAATATTAGATTAAGTTATTTAACATTTTTTATATTATAATAAGGATCTTATGATACTAAGTAATATAACTGTTTCTTGTTTTTTTCAAGCTTTAAGGTATGTTATGTATATATTTTTTTATTTAATTGTATACTGTTGACGAAACCAATGCTGAAGTATCAGTCTTATGGCTAATAAATTACTTCATTTCATTATTTCACTGGTGAGCAGGTGGCTTATATGGAAAAAAAAAACAAAATTATTTAGAAAGTGTCTGTTCTGTGAACATTTTTTTCAAATCATTAACAAAATTCAAGTTTTTTTTTCATAATGAATAAATTGTATCTAAATGAATTGTCTTTTAAAAGGTGACTTCCATATGCTAAAATTTTTAATCTTCTTTTCATAAGAGACTATTTGGGAATATGTTGAATGGAATATAAAGTCATGACTATTTACTACAACGATTTCTTTTCCGTTTAGAGGAGTTTCTTTTAATAGTTAATAAAAACATAATTCCAACTGCTTTTATCATTCTCTAAGTCTATGTTAATTGCTGCCTGACTTATTATTACTGGCTCAACTTCCATATCTATTAAATATTGTTCTCGGGTGTAACTTTAATAACTGTTCAGTGTGTTTAACTTACCCTCCCCATACATCCAGACTGCACTGTTTTAAAGCTCTAGTTCATCTCTATTTTGTTCGTTATGTGATTTGACATTTGCCCATCTAAATTCTATAGCATTAAGGTTGGTGGAACTCGAAATACCTCATGACCATGCTGACCTAACAACTCATTTTGCCTCTTGGTTTCCTCATGAATTATCACATCAAATTGGATTTTTGAGCTGATGATGAGATTGTTATTTTTCATTAACTTTCTGCTACATAAGACGCTTTTTCCCTGAATTATAATATTGAACAAAGATATTTCTGAAAAATTTTCTATAACCCAGGAACGCAGTATGACATTATTAAATTTAAGTGACATAAAATTGACAAAAAAAGTACTGTCGAGTCTTTCGAAACAATTTTAATTATTTTATGGAACCCCATAACATGTATTTGGATGTAGCTTCTTAGTTTAAACAACTTTTACTAGTAATTTTCATTGTATCTTTATAAGTTTAAGTACTTTAAACTTAGAATTTGTTTTACACTCTTCTAATTTCCCACCCTGTATATAAATTTTACACACTTTTACATTTTTTGTCACCTCTTCAAGTCAAGTATCGTTTAATTTATCCCATTTGCATAAAATTGGTATTTTTGTAAACAAATGTAAAACACAGTTCACCTAATACTGAATATAAATAATTCCTAAAAAGAGGGAGATATTCAATTTTGAAAATTTCAAATTGCAGAAATTTTTCAAATTTTGAAAACCTTCACGTTTCATGACCTTTAAGCTACTAAGCGACAATTCTTATATACCATGAATGGTTTGAGACTATAAAAGCATCGCTCAATCCAAATTTATCATTACCTTTGCAAAATGAATTTGTTTGAACTATTTGTTTAAACAAATTAATGCAAAATTAATTATTTCTTAAACAAATGCTTCCATTACATTTTACAAAAATAAATACGTTCAAAAGAGTCGCCATTGTTATTATAATAGATTTTGTTATAAATAAAGTATTAAATAACTAATTTTGCAATTTAAATATAAACTCTTTAACGATATACACTTGTAAACGTTGTTTTTGTAGAATATGGTTTTGTGAATTCTGGATATAAATTTTCAATTATTTTCTAACGATCTTTTGAAGGTTTTTTAAATTGCAAAATAAATTCTTTATGATTTTATTTACAACAAAATATATATTAATACCAATAACGATTTTGTAAAATTTAATGGCAGCATTTATTTAAAAAATAATGATTTTTGCAATAATTGGTTTAAACAAATTGTTTAAATAAATTTATTTTCCAAAACTAATGATAAATTTGTATTGACTGATCAATCAATCAATGAACATCCAAAACCTGAAAAATTGATGCGATTTGAAATTTTTAAAATTGAATATCTCGATGAAAAAGGAAGATATTTGTACAAACTCAACTGCATTTGAGTAAATCTTATACTTTAAAATATATATAGTTGTTTGAAAAAAAAAATTGTGACGAAACATAACCTCAAATATATCAAATGGCGTTTTTTTGCATTTTAGGTTAGGATATTTTAAAAACCTGATGCGACAGCATTTGATCATAGACTCCTGCAAATGGAATATTTTTGGTAGCGTTGGCCGTTCCGTCTACAACCATACTGCTGTCCCATATTAATTTGTAGCTATTTTAAAAACCTATAAACAATTATTACAAAGACAAAGAATACTCCGGGATGCCGATCGCCACTTTCGCAAGTCCTACTCTCGTTCTCTGGTTCTCATATTGTTAACCTCAGACAACAAATTTACTATGAAATGTCTTTCTGCACTCTCTCCGTAGCCATTTGATGTCAATTTATGATATTTACTTCCGGCATGTTAGGATAATTTTTTAGGTATTTAGCCTATTTTTGTAGGTTTCCATATCCTCTCTAACTTCATTGATTGGATGTCACAACATTCTACAAAATACAGGCCGCGCAAGTCGTTTTTTATTAACCAGTTGGTTACAGCGTTGCCAATAGTTGTTTTCCTAATCTACATCGCTTATACGTTAATGATTTGCAAAGATTTATTGGACTCAATTATGGTCGTTTGTGATATTAATAATCGTTTATTAGAAAGAGAAAAAAAATTCGACTACGAATGGAAACTTTTACTTCTTAATAAAACAGCTGATTTGATTAAATTTTTTATCGCTAGTTGAAAAAAAAATGTCCACTTAATCCCGGGGTACAATATCGTTGACTATAGGCTGTGTTTGTATATATAAATAACAAAAATGTTACGTGTCCGAGCAACGGTTTAGAATTGCGTCCATTTTTTTTCAGTTATCAGTATGTAAAACTTGTACAGTTATGGCTTCAAAAAATTTTGTAAATATTCGTCAGTCGCATCCGACATTTCGCACAAAAAAAATTGGTCCGAAATATGTAAATGTCACACATGTGACCAACAATCCTGGGTGGAAGATGAAAGTATCCAGGCCCTCTTTGATGAGGCATCCTTCCGTTCTTTTTTTACAACAGGGTATGAGCGCGGCTAAATTGCCTTAGTCGCAGCGGTCATATAGACTCGTAGATTCAAAAAGTATATACAGAGGCTCTGTATTTTAATTTTTCTTGCTTAATTGCATCTTTGCGTATTTTGGTATTGGAATATTTTTAAAAATTAAAAAAAAAATCTTTTTGATGTAGCGAGCATTTTCTTGTTCGACCTTACGGTATGATATTTGGTTTGTAATGTTTGTTGTTATGGGTAAATGTAAATTATCAAATAACAAGCGTTTGTTTTTGTTTTTCCAAAATTTTTATTTCGTTTTATTTATTGTAGGATAAATTTCGTAATCTATAAGGAATTAGTTGACACGGTATTCAAAATGAAATTTACAAAATGTTAAAAAGAATATATTTACCGAAAATAATGAAATAACGGGATTTACAAAACAACACCATATATTGATGCATTGTTATAAATAAAAAGTCTTCACAAATATCCTGAAACATAAACAGCAAAAGCGAATATGAGCAATTGGACCTTCAGGGAGCCTTTGTCTTTGTGATATTATTTGTAGGTTTTTAAAATTGCTACAAATTAATATACGACAGCAGTATGATTGTAGACGGAATGGCCAACGCTATCTAAAATATTCCATTTGCAGGAGTCTAAGACTTAATGCTGTCACACTGATATAATGGAGCAATTCGGAGGCCGGAATCAAATTCAGTAACACATAATCTAGAAAAAAAAATACTATTCTTATTCAATGTACAAATTTCACGTTGTGTTGTGTTATCAGATGACAAAAAATTTTATTTACATTACTGAAACTCGTTATTTTAAGCATATAAACAAACAAAATAATATTATTTCTATATTTAGAGAAATCCGGTTTTCTTATTCAAATATAAAATTTATTGTTGAACATACATTTATATTAACCGAACAATTTGTTGAAATATTTTAGCATAAATACTTAATTTGCAAAATATCACTTATTTTCAACCAATGTTCAATCAAAATTAGGGGCATTCCTTGTGCAAACTACAATACATGCAATATTGTTATACAAATTGTTATTTTTTTGAGAAGAAAATAAACATTGATTCTTTACAAAAGTAATATATACTGTAACGAACTTTATAGCGTTTAACATTTCATAGTATTAGTTTGTGCTTGTAGTTTGTAGGGTTTTAGGTTTATTTTCCACTAGTTCATAATTTCTTTAATTAATTTTACCTTTGTTAATTTCCTCAGGAGACGTCTTTGAAAGGTCTGGAACTTTTTAGAGAATTCTATTTCCTTATTTTTAACACAGAAGCCTATGATAGAAGGTCTAGAAATCGCCGGATTATTCCTTTTTCTTATTTTTATTACACCATGTAGTATGGAAATCCTTCTAGAAAATTAGGAAATCTTCCGGTATCGATCAAAAGGGTATATAAAGGGTCCAGATCGGCTTTCGTGGACTGTATAGTTTGACAGCTCCTCGACGCAACTTGAACTAGCTTGACAAGTGTTACAATTAAGGTTGACAATCAAAAGCTTTCAAAATAACAGAATGTGTTCAGTAATATAGTGTGTGTTCAAAAATCGGCCGTCCGGAACAATACATTTTTCACACTACGTAAGGATTTTTTTTACCAATTTATCTCGGTTTCCAAGTGACTTAGGATATTTTTTTTAATTTGCGTAGAAATGCCAGATTTTCTAATAAGAATAATGTTATTTCCACAACGTTACTTTATTTGTTTATAAGCTCAAAACAACTGTGTCTTTCAAACAAGTTCTTATAATGATGTAAATAAAACTTTTATTGTATAATGTAGTTAAACAATTATTTTTCTTCAACAAGAGCTCTTTTGACTCAATATAAGTTAATTATTTTGTATATTATAACGATTCAAAAAAAAACCTCTGAGATAAACAATTGCAGTTTTGTAAAAATTATTTGAATTGTCGATCTAAAGTTTTCACCATTTATAAAGTACTTAATATCCAAGTTGTTACGCAATATGTAAATTATAGATTCATTTTTTCAAAACTTATTGTGCATTAAACAATTAGTGAATTTTTTACCTTTTTTTAAGATTTTGCCAGCAAACAAACAATCCAATCAACTAGTGCATAAGCTTCTCAAGAATTTTGAAAAGACTACGATACTTTTTACTTATATTTTCAAAAAAAGTCCAATACCTTTCACTTATAAACAAAAACCCACAAAAATTATAATTTTTTTTCACTTTTAATTGTTAACCAATGCTTCAGTTCAACGAAATCTTTGTAGAAAACATATACATTTTATCCCTATATACTCATACTATCTGAAACACCTGCTAACGGTTACAGGCATAGTCCCGCAATAGGTTATTTTTTTGCTAATTTCCCAGATCAATTTTCGAGTATCTATTAATATATCCTAATAAATAATTAACTTAGAAACTGAATATTGATTCGCCTCCAGTATCTGCTGTTAAAGTTCTCGCAAAGGGCAGTTCTTCGTGGGTTTCTTGGTTCGTAACGTAGACTCGTCCAGTTGTATGGGGAACTGAGCCGATTGCACATAATTACACAAGAAGCTTTCGACAGCATGATTTATTTCATTAACACGTCTATAGAGTTTGTTGTTGCTCAAAGGGAGTATTTTGAGTATATCATATGCAGGTTTGTGTAGAATATTATTAACAGCCTCTTCAACAGCTGGTAAAATTAACTCTTCTTCGAGAGTATGCGATTTTCCTGATTTTGCTATCACCTGCTAACACTAAAACGAGCATAGTGTCGTCCATTGGGCACCTCTTTTGATGTTTTTTCTTTCAGTGTTTCTGAAAGTATTTCAAATCTGTATCTGTTTTTAACAGGATGATCCTCCAACTTGGATGGTCACATAGAGTCATTGCTTAAAACTTTATTGCATATAAGGCACATAGACATATACAGGATGTCCCACTGGGAACCAATTCGATCTACATATGGAAAATAATATATGTTGTAAATTTGATAGTATGCTAATGTCGATGGGGCAACTCGACTAAAATATTTTCAAGATGGTGACACATCCGGTAGGATGTAGGAGTCAACTGGCTTATTTTAAGTAGAATACTATACAAGTGTGGAAAATCCAAACCGGAACCTAGACGTTTCTTAAATAAGATAAAAAAATAATATATTATTAATCAAATCAGAATGAGACAGTCGTAAGCATTGACATATGTGCTTAAATTTAATAAATTACCAGTTTGGCCCTAGGGTGAGGGGTAATACAATGCTGGCGCGGTGAGAGCAGGCGGCAGCATACGCCAACCCTGCCACAACAAGAGGATTCCAAGTTATTTGCTTTCATTCAGGCCGTCGAAGCGTAAGTACCGATTATTGGTATTTCCGTGTTTCGCGCCAAATTTTTTTTTTCAAATGGTAATTTATTCCACGGAACAAAAAGAGCAGATTATTAAGTGTTACTATTCTGGTAAAGCTATGGATGAGATAATCGGCAGATTTGCATTTACGTGCGAATATCATCCTATTCCTTGAAAATTTAGAATTTCGGAAATTATTAAAAAAATTGAGACAGCCGGTTGTCTAAAAATTTGTAAAAAATGCACTGATAATAATGAGGAGCAGCCGGTTCCTCAAATTACTGAAGAACGAGCAAATCGGGAGACTGACGTTTGTAGTTTAGCAGAAATTAATTTTCCTTGCAATAGTACCGTAATTGCCGAAGAACTTGATATGAACGCTCGAACAGTTCGGAATTATTTCAAGCGGAACAAATATCGCTGTTACAAATTGCGAATAACTCAAGAAATTTTTCCGAAACACCAGAAAACATGTATGGTGTTTTGTAAGGACATGATAGAAAGGGCTAATAGGGATATAACCCCTGAAGTTTTGGCAAATACGCGAACCGTATTTTACAATAGACTGGGTTATTGTCTTGCTCAAAGTGGAGGCCTATTTGAACACCTCTTGTAGACAACAAATACACCTATTGTTGATTTAAATTGAATTTAATTATTTGTTTATTTATTTACAATTACTGAACGTGTTACTTTTATTTTTTACCAGAACCAAAGTTTATTTTTGAGAATGATTTTTAATTTTAAAGTGGTCTATAAGTTTATTTACTTAGAAATTATCGTTGCGTTTCACTAGTATTTTTATTAGAGTAAATGTTTATTTTGTAAAATATCAATTTTCTTTACGCTTAATGGCCAACAAAAACTAATTTTTTGTATTTCGACTATTTGATGTATTTAAAACAATCAATGTATCAAACAGTTATTAAATATTCCAAATTCCGTCGATTACGTTATAAGTTTAGACGAAAAGTAAATACACCCGGAATGACACGTTTCAAGTTACTGCTCGTCTTCGTGTCGCACGGAAGTTAGCGGGGGTAATATTGCGCGTAGGCATTCCATACGATCTTCTGTCCCGAACGAACCTGAAAGAAGTTAGACAGGCTTAGTGGGTCAGAATTTAAGAAAACGGGCCAAAGTAATTTCTAGTTAAGAAATTTAAAATAGAAGGTTGGCTATAGTAACGTTTCTATTAAACCTCGGTAATATGAACGGCCAGTCTTTTCTTTCTAAAGTTTCGTCTCAGGTGAAAGGCAACAGTGTTGTGGTTGTGTCGCGAAACAAATATCAACGATTTCAAAATTCGGCTAAACAGAAAGGCAGTAATATATTTTCACCGTACTCTGGTGCGTAAAATACAAAAAATGCATATTATCCACATGACGAGTATCTAACTTTTACTAAATCAAAAGCCGAGGTTAAATTCCAAGGCTTACTGGATCACACAGTGGATTAAATTATATTGCTTCAATTAAACGCCCTTGAACAAATCGATAAATTAGATTTGTATATATGAGTTTCATTTGCAAATGGGGCTTCGATAGAACTTCAGATCAGAGCCAGTACAAAATGAAATTCACTGATCCGAATATTTCTGATACAAACTTATTCCTCACCTCTCTTATTCTATTTCAATTAGCAGGTATTAACACGCAAACTCAACAAGAACAGATTGTGTTTTACAATTCCCAAACCTCCTCTGCTATGAATTGCGGGTCTCTGGAATTTGAATTTATTAAGGAAACTGAACAAAAGTCATTAAAGAAAATAGAAAATTATGAAGTCGAACCAGACAACTTCCACCCGAGCTTCAGTACAGTACAACTTAGCTATGACGATGATAGATGGATAGGTGAATGCTTTAGCTGGAGCGAAATCGGCCCAATGTTGTTACGTCTGCCAAACAACATCTCAGTTCAACAACATTGATACTGTGTCCCAGTAAATACAGAATATTTCAAGCTGCAACTGTTAACTCTACACGCATGTATTCGATCTTCTGAATGCTGCTTGTATTTGTCGTATCAACGTGACACACAGCAGTGGCAAGCCCGTAAGCAGAAAGACAAAGAGGTGAAAGCACAGACAAAGGCTACCATCCAACAGGCCTTTAAGGAGAGACATTAGGACCTCTTGTGAACATACCAAAGAAAGGGAAGCACTAACGATGGCAACATAGTTTGACGTTTCTTCGAGAACAGTGATGAGTCAGCCATTATAACAAGAGTAAAGGGAAAACGAATCCTCCATTTTCCCGTCATTTTGCAAATTATTGGAAGCGGACATTAAACTGCTATAGAGAAGATTTGGGAATACAAACTTCAAACGGCAAGATTATTCTTCAAAGGATATTCTTGGAACAATATGCCAACAGGAATCCACAAATTACTTACTCCATTGACCAGACATCATAGCATTTGCAATATTACCGATAGGTAAACTATCGAAAGATGCACAAAAATCAACGCACAAGTTAATAAGAAACTATCGCCTAGACTTTGCCCGAAAATCTTCTCGAGAAAAATACGGAGGATGTGTTCCAAAACTTTTGGCGTCGATGGATCCTTACACTGTTTTTTAACATCGTAAGGATTCGGACAACAATTCGTACGTATTGGAGAATAAGAAAAGAGCTGTTAACAAAAAAAGGCAATGATTAAAAAGTTATTTTTATTATTTTTATTACAGTCGTATTATTTATTCATTTGTGTGAATCAATAAATATTATATTACTTACAAATTATTTGCATTTATATTTGTTAGGCAGTCCTGAGCATAGAGGAAAAAGTACTTTCGCTTTTTTAACTATTATCGATATCTACGTATTTATTATTATAGTACTATTTTAAAATGCACCTTGAACTCAAGCGCAATATTTTATTCATGGAAATACAATTATTTTTTTTATTTTATTTTTAAATTGCATATTTAACAACTATTGAATCACATTAAACGTTTTTCGAATTTATTTTCATGATTTTAAAGATTCAGTCTGCTATGTTGGATCCAATTTTTATTTTTAATATTAGATCCGTGCTTTCAACCCACTGTGTTTTGACGACCCCCCCCCCCCCCCCCGCAACCATCTTTGCTGGAAACCAGAAAGCAGGCTACGGGTTGTCCGTCTCTTTCTGTTACATTCTCATTATTTAGAGGTTCTGTTTTGGATTTTCCACATCTGTATCTTATACCTAAGTCTAAGCATTTTTGACATATTTAAATTTTTATGTCAAAAATGTCGTTTGAAGGCCCTAAAATAATTATCAAATTTTTCTATAAGGCAGCCTATTATATTTAATTTGAGTTAGATTCCTTGCTGATAAAGGTCACCAATAATACAGGATGTTCAGAAATAAGATTAAAAAATTAAATTCCAGGAATCGTCAAAAGTCAATTTTTTGAAAGGGACACCTCCAAATTTTCTAATTTTATCTTATTTAGCATTAAAAATAAGGGTGAATTTGTGTAAGTTTGTATATGCCGAAAATTTGTAGTTTTCGAAATATTGTCAATTTAATATATTTATATGGCGATTTTCCAGTGGATTTTTAGTTCAGTAATTATCTTAGTTGGTTATGACGTTTTAACGAAATATATGAAGCTATCACTTACCATGTGAAAATTATTAATAATCATGTCAGGATGCTTAAATTATACAAACCATAATTATTCAAACTTATTTATTATTTATGAATAATGTGATAAATTCATATCAAGAACATGTGATACATTGACCATTCGATATTCGCAAGATACATTTACCATTCGATATTCGCAAAAACAGTAGCTATGATTATGTGCTGATAAACAAATTATTGAACATTTTCAAAATTTTGGATACGTCAAAATAACAGTGCATGCTTAGTTTAGAAAAAAAAAGAACTAAAATTAAAAAACTCAATGTTAAAAAAAAAGTTATTTCTTCAGTAAATGTTCGAATTGAGGTCCTTGAACTTTCAGATATTGCTCTCACTTTTCATAGGAGTATTGTAATTCGACTGAAAGATCTGGAGACCGGAGTGGCCAAAGGAAATGACCATTGTTGGCTATGTATCGATCATTAAAAGTATTTTGCAAAAAATTATCGATTAGGTAGCCACCATGTGGAGGTGCGGCATCATGCTGGTAAAACAGGATTCGATGCACAGCGTTTTCAAAATTATTTAAAATGTTTAAATAGCTTTCACCTAAAAATTAATAAGCACATTTTATATCTAAAATAATTCAAAAATGTCTAACCTACTATTTAAATTTTCTTGATAAAAATTTAGTGCCACAACGCCATCATTTCTTATTGCACAATAAACATTAAATTGCCAGGATTTTTGAAAATTTTGCTCTCTTAACACATACAAATTTGAATCACTTCAATAATAGGAATTGTATCCATTAAAGACAGTATTTCTTATTAATTTAGCTTCGTCTCTCCAAATGATATTGTCTAAAAAAACAATGTTTCCTTGCGTCAAAGTTATGATAAATTCACAGAATGCCACTCGTCTTGGAAAATCACATTCTTTTAGATGTTGAACAATAAAAACTATTTATGGATGAAATTTATGTTCGCGTAATATTCTAAGTAATAATAAACGGAAGAGCTGTAAACAACATAAGATTTGTAGATGAAACTGCTATCATAGCTAGCTTCGCTGAAGAACTCCAAGAACTAGTGAATGAAACAAATAACGTTTGCGAGCAACACGAATTAAAAATGAACACCAAAAAGACTAAATATATGGTAATAACTAAAAAACAAAACATGCAAACAAGCATAAAATTGCAAGGTGTGAATTTAGAAAAAGTGTAAAAAAACAAATACTTGGGCACATGGATAACAGCAAATAATGCACAAACAACAGAAATAAGAACGAGAATAGAAAAATCACTCTAGAACTAAGAATGAGAATTTTAAGATGTCATGTATTTTCAGTGCTGCAGTATGGGTTGGAAGGCGGGACACTAAAACAAGAACACATAAATAAAATGCAAGAGTTTGAAATGTGGTGTTACAGAAGGATGTTGAGAATATTTTGGACGGAGAGAAAAACAAACGTAGAAGTATTGCTAGCGATGGACAAGAACTATGAAATAATTAACAACATAAAAATAAGGAAACTGCAATATCTTGGACATATAATGAAAGGCCAGCGATACGAGTTGCTTAGGTTGATCATGCAGGGTAAAATAGAAGGAAGAAGAAATATCGGAAGAAGAAGAATTTCATGGTTGAGAAATTTGAGAGAGTAGTTCAATTGTGGCTCAGTAGAACTTTTTCGAGTAGCGGCAAATAGAGTGAGAGTGGCAATGATGATATCCAACCTCCGATAGGAGATGGCACCTGAAGAAGAAGAAGAATATTCTAAGAACTGTTGATTTGGACAATCCTTACTCTAAAGCAACTTGTGTTGCAGACATTGTTGGATATACATTGAAATATCCCAAAATAGCAATTCCAATATTCTCGTTACTAACAAGAGGTTTATTTCTTTGCACTATTGCTTTGACGGATCCAAAGTTCTTAAAATTTTCGATAATTTGTTTAACGGCACATTGTGATGGCTTCTGTTTTTGCGGATATCGAATGGTAAATATGTCAAATGTTCTTGATATAACTTTATCACATTCTCCATAAATAATAAATAAGTTTCAATAATCTCCGTGTCTATGATCTAAGTGCCGTGTAAACTTAATTTTTGACATAAAAACTTAAATATGTCAAAAACGCTTAGACTTGTATAGGACATAACACATAAGATGTACCTAGAATCTTGTGCAGAATCTAAAAATGTAATAACATAAAGAGTGTTCTATTTAAAATAAGCATGTTGATACCTACTTCCGGTATAACTAGAAGTGCCACCTCTTGAAATATTTAGACCCCATCGACATTAGTATACGTAAAATTTTCAAAATTTTCCTATATATAATTTTCTATATATAGATCGAAATGTTTCTCGGTGGGACACCCATGTGTCCGACAATAACGGAATGAAACCGAACTTCACATAATCATTGTTATACTGCCTACATTTCCTTTTACATTCGGCCATGTTTAATAATAGTTAACTGTAAAATCAATTAAGCTGTATAAATATGATTAATTTTAGGAATTCGAAATTAATATAACCTGTAGAACTTGATTCTTATTTTATGGCGGTCATTGGTATTTTATAGTTACATATCAAGGAATCATCTACCATTAAACTATAAAGATTTAGATAAAAATAAAGAAGAAAAGACGGAAAATAAATAATACCGAGTACTAAAACGAAAAAACTAATAAAATATGTTAATTAAGGAATTAAAATATTTAATACGGATTGATTATAATATCAAATGAACTTTAGTTCAAGTATTATTTGGCAATCGGACTATAGGAGAAAATGAAAAAGCATGTTATTCAAAAAATGTACTTGCTTATCTCCAGACTCCAGACTTTATATATTAGCCCTAATTTGATTTTTGAAAAGATTTAGTTATTACTTTTCTTGTTAAAATTCTGAAAATAAATGAACAGTGTTTGCTTTTGACACTTGTATTAATTACAGACAAATGAGATATGTCAGTGTATGTTTGCGTTGCCTCCCCCCCCCCCCCCCCAAGAGCTTTGAGTTCAGGAAAATGGACCCGATTTTGCCTCATACTATAGTTTATTCAAGAACTAAAGAGAGTAATAAATCATTTTTTTACTCTTTTTTTTTTCTTCGCAAACTACCTGTATTCTTTAGTCCGGTGTCTTTGGCAAAATCTGTTAGACACATATATTTTTCATAGGAATGGGTTAGAAATTTTATAATCAAAAATACCGATCAATAATAATTGGACTATTGTGGTTGGATAACAATAGATATTTTGGATGTGTGAAGTGTTAAAAAGGATTTTAATCCTTGTCATAGGGATCGGAAAGAAATTTATTATCACTAAGTATTTATGGTATAGAATATTATTTCGGCGATAAACTTAAATAAAACGTTTTTATAATATTATTTTATTTCTTATGATTTCTTAATAATCCACATACATTAGAAAATAAAGATAATTTTTACATATTTAACACAAATCACAACTGTATTTTTATTATTTTTAATTTTGGCATAGAAAGCGTTTTAGGCACATTCAGACTAAAACGTAGTCTTTTTCCCTCAAAAGAATCTAAGTTATAATTTAAATACTTACAAAATACTCATTGCCAAAAATACAAGAAGCTAAACATATATAAAAAAATAAATTAGTCCATATGATATTTAAATTTTTTTGGGGCTATCGGTCATTTTATTATTAATTAAAAATATCTTTAGGATATTTGAAGTTTCAATTTATTTATTTCTTAAACCATCAGCAGAATTATAATTAAACACTAAAAAGGGATTCAAATGTAATTAGTTTTTATATGTTACAGAAAATTTAAATAATAAATTGTGTTTACGCTGGTAAACAATATGTATCTAATTCGTAGTCAAAGTCAGTGAAGCTATCTTCGCTCAAATTAATTACAATTGGTTCCTCTATTTCACCAATCATGAGATCGAATTTCCATATTTTCTTTTATTCTTTTATTATATGGATTTTTCCCAATTTTCTGCAGTACCTTTATTCAAAAAAATCTTTCAAAAGTTCAGTTAAATTACTAATTTTGTAAATTGTGTTATTTCTAGCACCTCTACCTTTTACTTGAGAGAGATATTTCCTTCTCCAACGTACATTTTCCGGACGATCTATAAGAATAGGTTTCCTATTTGGTTTTTTCCACAAAAATTAAGTTCTCTGAGTAATTTCCAGAGCTCAATTCATTTAATTTCAGGTAAATCCCAATCTTCATTGATTTCAGTTAGAATTTTGTCGATGGTTGGGATCTCTCCTTTTATTGCAGTTTACATCTCTTCTTCCAACGAGGTTTTCCGTCTGCCTGTGATCGAATGTGGCTTGGGAGTACCAACAATTCCGGATGTTTTTTTCTCCTTCGGTATTCCGTACATAGTAGATTTTCCAATTCCTGTCATATTGGAGCGTATCTCAACAGAGTTTTTAACATTATTATCTAGATATTGATATCTTAAAGCATCATAAACATTCATCGTAATAAGTTTTTCTTTGAGGAAAAAATACCCTAGTTTAACGATTTTGGGTATCTCACTAATCTCAAATAATATATAAAAACAAGCACAAACAAGATAAACCACTAAGGATACACTGTAAGGTGTACTTTGATCACTGACAGAAATTAAATTGAACTATCAGAAATTTTGTTATTGCAGTAAATTTATAAAAGCTTATAATATTTAAATATAATTAGATTTACGGCAATCCTCAGTTACCTGCGGCACTGGAGCAGGTACGTTGGAGGTTTCGGTAACGGTTTTATTACTCTCTCTAGTTCTAGAATAGAGCTTGCGATCGCCCCTCCCCTTCCCAAGAGCTCTGAGTTTAGGAAAATAGGACCCATTCTGCCTTTTATATTAGGAATGTGTATGCTGCTGGCACTCCCTCTCGTTGACAATTTATTTTTCTTGCGATGCCCCTCCTCACAAGAGCTTTGAGTTTAGGAAATATACCCAATTCTGGCTCTTATACTAGGAATCTGTGTATGCTGCTCGCATCCTCCCCCTATTGGCAACTTGTTTTTTTTTTGTGATCGCCCCCCACCCCTCTAAGAGCTTCAAATTCAGAAAAATAAACTCGATCCTGCTTTTTACACTAAAAATGGGAATTTTGCTGGTGTCTCTACTCCCCCCCCCCCCCCGTCGTCAGCTTGGTTGTCATACTGTACTACACCCCCCCCCCCAAAGAGAGAGGCTGGATCCGCTCCTGCCTCCATTTACATCTCATGTACTCCCTAGGTTTTTTTTTCACTTTGGCGATCAATGCTCTCACGTATCATATCTATTCTAAAATTGAATTAGGACTTATTTACCACTTGTCGTTAGGTTCACTAATTCGTGGGCTTATCGAATATAAAACATATATGTACGCCATTAAAAAGTTCCTGAATAAATCAATGTTATTTTTACAAAACCTTAAATTGATAAATCACTAATTTTGTAGCGCTTGGGGGAATATTTGTTAATATCAATCTATTTATGAGCTTTTTCGAACCAATGTAATTTTTAGAATGTTCTTAATAACACTACGCAACAAATTTTAGTTTATTTGTTGTATCTTGTATGAAAAGTTCATTTTTTTGTTAATTCTGGGGTGCTGAACACAAAAATGATAATGAAATTAATAACTTAGTTGCAATTTTTTTTTATTTTATTTTTAACAAAATAATAAAAACACATACTCTTACACTTGTCGAGACACTAAATATGCTATCTTTTTGTTCTTATTTTGTGAATTGTTTCTGGGTTATCTCTAACAGAGAGTCCAACAGTGGTTGGCAAGAATAGAAGCATTCCACTTTCCCTAGTGTCTTTTCTCCACTGTTGATATATCCTGATGGAAGTGTTCGCCGTGCCCATCATTTACAGCTCAGTAGTTGTCAGGAGAAAACTCCAGATGTGAGTATAGGAAATGGATCTTCAGAGACATATTGCAACCCATTTTTTGATACGATGACAGCATATTTTCAACACGAGTAATGTAATTGTCACCTTTTTCATTTCTTAGAAATTATTGACCACGAGGTGAAAGGCTTTCCAAACTACTTTTAAAATGTTTGTCTTTCAGAATATTTCAAATCTGTGGCCCAACAAAAATACTCTCTTTAATTTTTGCTTCACTTAGCCTTGGGAATTTCTGACACAGGTACTGAAAGGCCGGCCCATCTGTATTCGGGCCTTAACAAAATTTTTCATTAGGCCAAATATGACATGCAGTGGTGGCAACAACATCTTTTTGGAGTCTACCAGTGACATATGTTGTAGATTCTTTTCATCTGGCTCTAATTACTGTCGAACGGACTAGTCTTTCTCTTGTAATGAAATGCCTTTGTCCGACTGTCCCATTCACACAAAAAACAGCGAAACTTGGTGTAGCCTAACTGCAATCCAAGTAAAAGTGAAATCACCTGTAAGTCGCCACAGATCTGCCATTGGTACTCATCGTATTTTATACTTGTCAATAGGTAATTCATATTGTCGTATGATTTTTCATGTGAATTGCATATCCAAAAGGAATATATGGGAAAATATTTCCCATAAGCAATAGAGTACTGTTTTTAAACTCAATGTTGTTATTGCAGAAGATCAAGTTCTTTTCCATGTTAAAAAATGGTGCTAGGTCTTTATGGTGTTTACGAAAAACCCACACTAAAAGATCGTCTTCTAATAAGTTCCACTGCTACAATATTGATCCTAGTAACAATGCATTACTTTTTGGAAGTTCTAAGTCTCTCACAAGATCGTATAATTCTCATTGGGTTATTTTGTGCGGTGGGCGGTATAACGTGTTGGGTGTGAAATCAGGATTTCTTGATGTTGATGGCATATGTTCTTCTTGAGAAATAATTGTATCGTTATTATCTGATTTGTAAGTAAATGTTTCTGGTTTGGTGTTTTTGGAATAGGAAGTTCGTCACTATGAGGCACAGGTCTCATGGCAGATGGTATATTTGGATAGTTGATAACCGACTTTTTCTTCTTGGATATACCTGTGCCTTGTCCAACACGAGGTATGAGGTACAAACAGCAATCATTAACAGGATTTGAAGGCTCTCTCCGGGTTGCTGAGACAGCAAACCACATAGATCGCGTCCAATGTTTGTCTTGATCCTCAATATTGCAACCGAAATAAAGCTGATATGACTTTTTTATCAATGGGGAAATAGAATGCTTTTGAGATGTAAAAGTCACCTCACCACAAATATAACAGGGGTGATCTGGAGTTACACATTTTCGAAACACCTTACAATCTCAATTGTTCTATTCGACTCACTAACTTCCACTGACTAACCCTTCCGCTTTGTACGGCTTCTACATTTTTAGAAAATATTCGAGAGTTTTCTATTCAGTTCCATAATATTCGCAATAGTGACGTTTGTCAGTACAAAGCAGACTTATATCTCCAGTATTGTTAGAGTTTTATGTGGAACTCCATACATCTATACAGATTTCTCTATATCCATTCTCTTGCGTGTTAATATACATTTCAGATATAAATTGCGTACTTCTCGTATACAAAGGTCATCTGTAAGTAGATTCGGCTAGGGGACAGAGTGAAAATTGGAATTATATGGGTTTTAAATGGGTACTTTCGTTATTTAAAGCCCTAAGGGGTTGAGACTTCGCGGTTGACTTCTCATATCTAAACACCCTCACATAAAGTTGGCAGATTGTGCACAATTGCCCTAACTTATGAAAAACAAATTCAGAATAAACTTTTGGTGGTGTTTGTTTTGAAATATCAGCCCAAAATATAAATTGTATGAGTTTATTATGCAATCTGTTGTAAAACCGGCTTCATTGTTAAACAGAATAAGGTTAGAAAAATGTAGATTTGGGTTATGTTGCTGAATAAAGCAGTTAGAGTATTGAAGTCTTGCGGCATAATTATCTAGAGACATAGCGTGCACTTTTTCAGCGTAGTACCGGTGAAGTAACTGTTCTGTTAGCGTTTCATGTACAATCCATTTTGTAATATTGATTTGTATTGCAAGCTTTATTGTATTTGAAGGGTTGTCAGCAATATCTTGCAAAATTTTTTCCTCTACGTTGGGGTCTGGTCCGCTCCTAGGAGGGTCCTCACCGCCACGTGGCGGCAAAAATGACCCTAAATATAAGATGTAAAAAATTAATTAGTTAACTCTAAAATTTTTTTTCTAATCATCCTTTATCTATTTCCCTCAGGCTTCGATCAACCCTTTGAAAGGATTTTGGACTTAGCAATGTTCAAGCTGGAATTCTTTCAGCATAAAGCCTTCTTGCATTTGAAGAATTTGACAGCGTTACACCATAAATTAAATGCATATCATCATACTTTGCGTAAGAATATTCTTCCATTTTTTAAATTATTTTTCTTTGACGACGGTTTTGACAAGTTCCGTCAATAGTGATCCATTATGTAAGTACTAACAACAAAGATTTGATATTTACCTGTTTGCGTTTAGCATTAGTAGCTTTTGAGTTTTTCGCATAAAAACCGATTTATTTCGAAAACCGCCAGTTATATCGAAATAAATTAATAGTACATTTTTTGAAGAGGAATGATCGAATTATTTGAAAAATCGGATTTTATCTTTTTAAAATGATACCTATCAAGAATTAGGCCCAACAAGTATGGCTGCAAGTCCATTCCTGACTTCCTTGTTGATATATAACATCTACTGTAATATGTTTTATTGAGTATTTACGGTCTCTATAAAATATTAGAATTTCATTAAATTATACAAATCCATTCAAAACTTAGAGCCAATAAGGTAAATCGCTGGGTACCCCTTTAGGGCTCTGTATCTCTGTTAAGGGGTACTTTAGAAAATTTTTTATGAAAAAGTGGGGTTATTTTTACCTCCCCTGTGTGCTCTCGAGAAATTAGGGGGTACTTACAGGACACTGTGTAAATATTCATAGGAAAATCATTGAAGGAGCCATATCAACTTTTATACAGAATCTCATATGAATGCTTCAATAGTAACATTGAAATCTATATTGTAGTCTATAAATAGCTTTGGGGTTTTCAACTGAACGTTTTTGGCTGGTTGTTTGTAGGTTTTTTTTTTCCAATGGCTTTCTTAATTGAAAATAAAAAATATATATATGATACTGTAACGAAGTTACTATATTTTTGGGCAAGTGTATGTTCGCCGGGATTTAATTTATTTATTTTACATCCGAAAAATCTGATTCTTGCGGGAAAAGATTGCTTAAAGTTTAAATATTACCGGAATATAATTAGATTCATCGCGTTATGCCGGGAAATATAATTTTCCGAGATTTTTAGAATGCCCGACCATAGTAATCGCGCGCCGCATACAGCAGTATCGTATGCGCGATCACCGACCACCGTCACACGTCAGCGTAGTGGGAGCTCGAGCCGTCTATTTAAGTCCGAGCAGACCATTATTTCGCTGAGAACTACACGTTCTCCACCCGGGTCAACAGTCCAAATAGACTGGACTGGGTTGCCTGCTGGGCCGCGCCTTCCTGGTCTAGTGATGTAGGTGAGGCTAGGCTTGTGTGTATATGGTGTTTACCATACACTTCCTTCCTTACGTCCTACCCCTCTAATGGCCAGCATTGCCGAGGACCCTTATAAGCACGGGCAATGTTGTGTCATCCTGCCGTCACTGTCGAGGACCCTTATAAGAACGGGCAGTGACGGTTCCTTTCCTAATTTCCTACCGCTATTGGTCGACATTGTCCAGGACCCTTATAAGAACGGGCAATGTCGCTCCATCCTGCTGACGCTGTCGAGGACCCTTATAAGAACGGGCAGCGTCAGTTCCTTTCGTTCCTTCCTACCGTCACCGATACACACACGCACTGATGCCGTAAGTTTGTTATTGTTTCCGTAATGACCAGGATTGTGTTTTACTGCCAGGTGCCCTCCGATGTCCGTTGACAAGGGCGCTAAACAACTGCCGCCCCGACGCTTATCGCCGCCGCCGCGTGTAAAGACAGTCGCCGTGTAGAGATGCCGCCTATCGCCGATCGATGCCGTGTTATTGTTACATACCGCGTATACCGCCGTCGGTCGAATTTTAATACGAAGCGCCGTGAATTTTAGATACGAGGCGCGATAATTCGCGTACCAGCCGTCGTGAATAGCGTCGCAACAATATAGTACGAGGTACGTGAATAGCGTCGTGAATGATACCGCCGGGTTACCGTCTTTAGCGCAACCGAACAGTATGAGCTACCGTGAACAGCTCTCAAAACATACTCTTGCCCTCCAGACCATTTATTTGTTAATATTGTTGTATATCTTAGATTTTAAGTTAGCTTTAGGCCATGTCTTTGTATAAAAGAAAGGAATACAGGATACAGGATGTTTTATAACCGTTTGTTTTATTACCTAGTCCCATTTTTACCATTACATGTAACAATTGGCAGCCGGCAGCCAGCACTAATACACGCAATTGACCCCTGGCTTGCCGTTTCTCCACTGTAACAAGCTGCCCGGTGCATAAAGTGGGCCCTCGACCACATTAAATCCCGAGGGTGGCGCCCGAGAATCGACCACCGAGTGGATGTTTTGACCTTCAGGCAGTCAAACCGTTGATCAGTTGAGAGAGCAGGGATATCCCGAATATACGTAGATGCCGCTAACCCCATACCCCTGCGCTGAGCATTTGACCGATGACTGTCTGCACGAGAAATATCCACTGACCGATGTTCCGCTGCCGTGAACAAAGAACAGCCGAAGAGCACGACCTGCTCCCCCGCTCCCCGCCTACGAAAACGCGTCACAATACCTTTTAAATTAATTATGTGCTCCAAGTCTGCGCACAGCTTGAATAATCTTCGAGATTTAGTATTGTGATATCTATGTTGCATGCAGTGAATTAATATATTGTTATAATTTCTGGCTTGAATTAAAAAAAATAATAAAATAAAAAAATTATATAAAAAAAAATTTAGTTTTTCCAATGATCCATGCGTATGCCAAGACTGATTGATTCAGATCTTAAAATAAATTGAATAATCAGAAGTCAAGTCGGTTTTTAAAGTATATAGCCGATCGAGCACTCTCTTTTTAGAGTTAAAAGAATAAATAGAACATGTCGCTTTTTATTACAGGTCAGAATAAATTGCGTAATTAGTATCGAAAAACATTTGTTAAATCAAAAGTCATTAACTTTTTCGAAATCGATAAATTTGACAGCACAAAGATTTTAACATTTTTTTAAGACTTGGATTTATAGAAAATAATAAGCAGTCGATCACCAAATCTAAAAAGCAATTTGCTTGCATCCAGCAAAAATAATTAAATCGACGATCAATCGCCGCAAGTATAACGGGAAAATTTAGAGCCAGATTAAAAAGTTGTGGGTACAAGGGTTTAAAAAAATATTAAATCGGTAGGTGGTAGGGTTTTTTTATTTTTTTATATTAATCGGCGAACCGATTCTCAAAATACACTAACCTTCTTAAATAACCGGGGGACTACAAATTTTTGACCTCATAATAAGACTATATATAGACTTATCGATTTTCAAACTCCAAGCACTCCTACTCCAATAACCGGAGGCAACCAATTCTATTTGATCAAGAATATATACAAATTAACGAAATGATTCTCAAATCCCAAGGTTCTAATTTACGTTATTAAATCCTCAAAAACGTAAGTGCAGAGAGCATCATAACCCACACAATAGGAGTAAGTCAGTTTTACTTTGTCGGGACTGTAAATAAACAATGATTCTCAAACCCCCGTTATGTGGTTTATAGCGATTTGGGTTTGAAAATCGAGGTATCCGACAATTTATAGTTTTGGTAAGGTAAAACTTTCTGTCTCTCGGATATGTGAGTAGGAAACTTAGGGTTTAAGATTCACTGCGTTTGCTTATTTGCGGTCTTGCTCACATAAATCTCGCTGCCTTGAGTTATTTGGGTTACTGGCTAAAGTTTTGGTAAGGCAGAACTTTATGTTTTCCAGGAATGTGGATTAGAGAGCTTGGGGTTTGAGAATTGCTGGATCCGTTTTTCTACAATGATGGTAAAGTAAAAATTTCAGCCCCGCTCATGTGTTAGTTCAGAGAATTGGGAAACGAAAATTCACTGTGCTTATTTTTTGGCAGTAGAACTTATTCCGGTTTCAGAATTATTGTATTCATCGGTCTATGACAGTTGGCACTAGATAAGTTGAAGGATTCTGGGATAAGGACGGAAATCAGTAATGAAATAAACACAAGACTTCAAACGATAACATCAAACATGGAAGTAGAACTAACCCAGTCTTGGGCGAAGATAACAGATAACGTAATGAATACTCTACAGACAAGACTGGGATACAAATCAAGAAACAAATCAAGAAACAAAAAGCAGAAATGGATGACCGATGAAATTCTGCTATTAATTGACGAACAACAGAGACACAAGAACGATGCAGACCAAAACATCTATAGAAACATCTATAAATTAATAAAAACAAAAATAAGAATAGCGAAGAATAGTCATTCTTAGACATGAATGCACTGAAATAGAACAACTGCAAAATAGACACGATCATTTAAATTTGCACAAAAAGCTGGAAGAAACTGCTGGATTATATAGAGGGTGGAAACCAAGTTTAATAGTAGACCAGAACAACAAGGTAGTCCTCGAAAGCAAAGAAAAAATTGACATCTGGGAGGAATACATCGGAGAACTTTTTCAAGACAACAGACCACCAAGAGAGACTGATTTAAGTGATAGTTTGACTGGCCCATCAATTACAAAAGAAGAAATTGAAAAAGCTATCCATAACTTAAAATACAAGAAAGCAGCTGGACCAGACAAAATCCCGTGAGAAATACTGAAACCCCCAAATGAAAGAGGTGTTGCGGCATGGCATAAAGTTTTTAATATCATCTACAATACGGGTCTCTACCCCAAACAATGGCTATGTTCTACTTTTATCCCGTTACCAAAGAAATCTAATGCAAAAAGATGCGAAGATCACAGACTTATCAGTCTAATGTATCATATATTAAAGCTTTTCTTAAAAATAATACACCAAAGAATATACAAGAAATGTGAAAGAGACGTGAGCGACTCCCAGTTTGGATTTAGACAGGGATTAGGTACAAGGGAGGTGACAGTCGCAACACAGGTACTGGTACAAAATTGCTATGACCAAAGAAAAGATGTGTGCCTATGTTTCATAGATTATGAGAAGGCTTTCGACCGTGTTCAACATCAAAAATTAATACAACTCCTCGAGAGGCTCGACATCGATCAAAAGGACATCAGATGCATCCAAAATTTGTATTGGAACCAAAATGCACAGGTAAAAATTGAAAATGGTATGTCCAATACTGTACAAAATGATGCGTGCGTACTATCTCCGCTTCTATTTAATCTATATTTGGAGACAATTTTCCGAGAGGCCTTAGAAGATGTAAAAAAGGGCATTAGAGTGAATGATGTATGGATCAACAACAATCGTTATGCCGATGACACGGTCCTGATAGCCGAAAATATAGATGATCTACAACAAATAGTAAATATGGTTGGACAATACAGTGCATCTATGGGTCTGAACATCAATACTAGCAAAACAAAGTTTATGATCATCTCCAGAAACTTGGATGCATTTACAAACTCCGGAATAACATTTGATGCAGCGCCCATTGAAAGAGTGGACAAGTTCAAGTACCTGGGAACATGGCTTTGTGAGGATTGGACATCGGACAGAGAAATAAAAAGCCGTGTTGAGCAAGCCTGACAGGCTTTCCTGAAGCTTAAAAATGTGCTTACCTGCTGAGAATTCGATATTGACTTGAGGGTGAGGTTTATGAAATGCTACGTATGGTCAGTGCTTCTTTATGGCGTGGAGGGTTGGACCCTAAAAAACGAGTAATATCAATAAAGTGGAAGCTTTTGAGATGTGGCTGTATCGCAGAATTCTTAAAATCTCATGGACGGAGAAGAAGACAAATGAGGAAGTTCTAGGGCGTGTAGGAAGAAAGCGTGAACTAGTCGAAGTAGTCAAGAAAAGAAAAACGGCCTATCTGGGACATATGCGAAACGAAAAATACGGGTTCTTACAGTTGATGATTGAGGGCAAAATTGAGGGCTGAAGGGGTATGGGGAGGAAGAAAATGTCTTGGCTTTGGAACATAAGACAATGAACAGGGTTACACCGCCCGAGATAGAGAGGCAATGGAGCATATGATCGCAAACATCCATTAATGGATATGCATCCGAAGAAGAAGAAGAAGATGACAGTTTTGATAAAGTAGAATTTTCTGCCTCCAGGTATGCGGGTTAGGAAGCTTGATGTTTGAAATTGGCTTTGCTCACTTTTTTTGCTGCGTGATTAAGTAGAGTGCGTAATACCCCGTATATCCATATATACGGGTACATTGAGTTATCGGGTTATCGGAATATTGGGTTTTTAGGAGCTTATATGTATAAAATATCTAACCTCCATGACAACTAGATCACTTTTAAATTGAGTTGAATTTTAAAACTGATCTAATTGTCATGTAAGTTAAATGCTAAGTTGGGTAGTGTGGTTTTGCTTGTAATGTTATCATTTGTGTCATATATGCCATCGAATAAACTTTTATATGGTTCAAACTTAGTAGACGTCTTATTGCACTTGTCAATTTTTAGTTATTATAGCTGTTATGAAAATTTACTTGCAGTTAAAAAAATTTAAACTAAGGAACATCAAAATATAAAAGATAAAGAAATTAGTGGTCAAATAATAGGTGAAAATATTAAGAGAAGAAAAAACAACGTCCTAAATTTTATACGCCACGACAAGAAGAAGGACGCAAAGAACATAGATGCTAAAAAATTAGAAATTTACGATGTAAATATGGCATCTCAAGCTCTTTAACTAATCGACAATTAATTTTTCAATCTCATTTAAAAGGACGTGGTTTTGTCCAGATTTAAAATAGTAAATGAAGGCAGGGCAGAGAAAAAATAATTTAATAAAATAAAATAAAAAAAAAAATTCAACCGACTTCTAAAAGTGCGCTAAAAAGTGAAAAATAACTATAAATTTTTATATGATATTGAAATTTTTGAAGTCGGTGCCAAACTAATACCTGACAAAATGTGATTCGCATAAACAAATTAAATACTTTCTTTGTAATTTCATTTAGAAATAAGTTGGCGCCGACTTCAAAAATTCCAATTTCATATAAAAATTTATAGTTATTTTGTACTTTTTAGAGCACTTTTAGAAGTCGATTAAATTTTTTTTATAAAAATTTTATTTTTCTATTTTTAATTTTCAATTCATGATGATATCCATAAATTATTTGTTGTAAATCAACTTAAAATGAACCACTAAAAATGCTTTAATTCTTAGAGTTCTTTAAATATCAGTGAAATTGTGTCAAGCAAATATTTAGTCTGTCATAGTAAATCCACATTTTAAATTTCAAATTAATTTTAGATTGGTAATATAGGCCTCAAAACCTTCCAATATCGATATTTAAAGAACTTGAGACGTACATTTCTTAGCTCGATATATTTTATACTGCATATTGAATTTGTATATGTCCCAAGAACCCCGCACTATCAATTTGAGACAAAATAGGAAAATGAAAACTTTAAGTTCCTCATATTGTATCTTATCAACTTAATAGTCGCAAAAAAGTAACTTCATATTCCCAATACACGACCCTGAAAACCCTCTAATACTAAATCTGACAAAATGCGAATAAGGTAAAATTTTCAACCCACCATATTGGATCCACCATACTGAATTTCAAAAAAATAATTTGAAAGTCTTAATCTAATCTAAATCTAAACCCTTCAAAACACCCTAGTACAAATTATGGATGAAATCTGGAAATTTAAAATTTGTAGACCGTCATATTTTATCTAACATATTAGATATTCTTAAAATAATGTTATATTCGCTTTTTGCAGCCTCAAAGACGATTCAGTTGCATCTTTGAACACAATCGAAAAATGAAAAATTTTTAGTCCGCTATATTGGATTCGCCATATTGAATCCTGAAAAAATACTTTTAAATTCACAGTTTATACCCTCAAGTACCCCCTAATCAGTTTTAGAGAAAATCGAAAAATGTAAGAGTTTTAGGACGCCATATTGAATCCGCCACATTGAGTTTTTCAAAAAATATTTTAAATTCGTAATTAACACTAACAAAAATCCCTCAATACTAATTTTTGACAAAATCGAGAGATGCAGAATCTTTGATCCGCCATCTTTGATCTGCCATATTTGATCTGCCATATTTAATTTTTTTCACATAATTTCAGATTCGTAATGTGCAATCTCAAAAGCTCCCTCATACCAATTTTGAAAAAAATTGGACAAAATTAATTTTTATCCACCATATTAGATACGCCATATTGACTCTTTTAAAAATAATTTTAAATTCGTTATGTGCGACACAAGGAACTCTCCTATACCAATTTTGGAGAAAATCGGACAAAATTAATTTTTTTCGTCCGCCATATTGGTTCCACCATATTGAATTTTTTAAAAATAATTTTTGATTCGTTATGTGCGATCCTGAAAACTCCCCAACACCAATTTTGGAGAAAATTTTACAAAATTGATTGTTTTGGCCGCCATATTCAATTTTTTATAAATTTTTTGGATTCGTTATGTGCGACCCCAAAAACTCTCCCACACCAATTTTGGAGAAAATCGGACAAAAATAATTTTTTTTGTCCGCTATATTGGATCTGCAATATTGAATTTTTCTAAAATAATTTCAGATTTGTTGTGTACGACTCCAAAAATTCCCCCATACTAATTTTGGAGAAAATCGGACAAAATTCATTTTTTTGGCCGCCATATTGCCAGCGCCATCTTGGATTTTACCACATCAATTTCATCCAAGTAAATATGGGACCACCGCAACAACTTCTTGAATTTAACGTAAAAAATTTCATTCAAATCGGTGCCGCCGTTCTGGAGTAATCAGTGTACATACATAAAAAAAAAATACATAGTCGACTAATTGAGAACCTCCTTCTTTTAGAAGTCGGTTAATAAAAAAGAAATTTGAAGCTCTAAAAAAATCAAGGGAAAAAATTATAGAAAAAAATACCAATTCTAATGTTGTTAATGTTACCAAGAAAGTTTAGAACAATCAAAATATTGAAATGTTGGGTATGAAATTCCTAAATATGGACGAGGATATATTTATCTTTCATGAAAATTATATATATTGTGTTAACGAATAATGTCTTTTAATGCGATACATTTATGTAACAGCTGAGAAACATAAACATGGATTTCCGCCGTTAATAAACATTGATTTTTTAGCTTTGCTTTACTTTATAGTAAAGTAACTAGATCAATTGAAAACTTTTTTAAGTTGACTATGCTGTTGTTAAGGCAATAAAAAATTTAATTATTTTAGATTTTCTTAAAAGTTACCCAGGTAGTGAGTCCCCCTGACCATGTTATCTATCTGAAATATCCTCCTGTAGTTGATAAACTATAGTGGAAACATTACCTAACATGTTCATTATTTGCATGAATCTAGAACAGATATTATTAAATTTTTATTTAACATTTTATAATTATTTTAGCTTATTTCTTATTTTAGTTTTCTGTTTTGTTGTCAGTTTCCGGCCACACTATATCTTCAATCCATTTAATATAATGGGAAACTCTTGTATAGACTGCTGGAAAACCTACAGCGATAGCACAAGGTCCTCCACTTGAAGTTACTCCGACAATATCATACATGCAAGTCATATTCTTATCTTTTTCTTTATAAACTTGAAGAGGTCCACCTGAGTCACCCTGTAATAAACAGTAGAGTTAAAACATTTGACGCTTAACTTATATATATATATATATATATATATATATATATATATATATATATATATATATATATATATACCTTTTTTACCTACTTGTAAATTCAACTTTTTCTAAAATATTGACAATTAGCAGTATTAGGATATAAACCCTTTTAATAGAAAAATAACAGAATACAATAATATAATTTAAGAACCGTTTATTTAAATGTTTAAATTGTTTTCCTTCAGCCATGTGACCAAGCCTTTCTAAAAACTGAGAAAGCACGTTCCGTAAATGTTGATAAGGGATATGTCATGCCCTGAATTTGGAATTCTGTTTTTTAGGCCCTTTAAGGAGTTCGGCTTTGTGCTATAGACTACAGTTAGGCCCCAAAGATTAGAATCTAAAGGGGTTAGGTCGAGTGAGCTAGGATACCATTCAATGGGACCGATCTTTCAACGTTTCATTGGATAGTCTCTGACATGTCCAGCAAAACGTGCTGCTGTCCCTTCTTGTTGAGATCAAATGTCGTTTCTTAATATTAGGTTGTTGTGTCGGCCGAGGTTAAAAAAATGATCGTAGAAAGATTTTTATCTTTATTTTTACTGACAGATATTTTTTAATCCGAAAATAAAAAAATCAGAATTTTTTGACTTTAGATATGATCGTGTCCTTGAGAGTCAGATTTAGGGGGGTAATTAATAAATTGCCGATTATAGAACATCCCATCAGAAACGGTTAGTCAGATAAAGTAAGATCAAATAAATATCTTGCGTTTGACCTTATAGAACTATATGCCTACACTCATCTGTACAGATCACTCGCACCTACATAACCATATGCATAAATGAAGCAACTTATAAAGACAGAGATTGCCATCTGCATTAGCGTGACCCAATATTCACTACGAGAAAGTTGCTAGAGGGAACTTACTTTTGATATTACGGAGAACCATAAAGATGTTTTTAATTCATTACGTGAATTTCAATATTTTCTTCAGCTTCTTGGTGTATTCTATTATTAGTCTCTAGAGTTGTATTTAGCAGGGAGTCTTGTGGATATTTTATATTATGTTATATGATATGCATAGCCCAAAAATCATGTAATACAGGTGATATATTTTTTTCCTGGGTACATCTTAAAGCCAGATGCACTACAGCCAATAAAGACCTATTGTGCTCGCTTTTGATTTACAGCCACTTTGTTAACCTAGCCTCCTGAATCAATCTGTACAAGTCCGCTAATTAGTGAGTTAGAATTTCATTCGGTTCCAACTTTGCTGACTAAAAGTTTGTTGTTTTTTCCGATCTAGGGACTCAAAATCACATATGATGTGCTTTACCATGTCCTCAGCTTAACGACATAGTATGCATCCGAGGTCACCGCTGTAAAGGGTCATTTTATTCAGGTGAACTTTGATGGCTATGTGTCCCGTAAATATGCCTGTGATTTCCCTAATTGATTCCTGCTAATTTGCAGTAGTTTCTTTGTCAGTTTTGGGTCAGGATTCCCAATAACTAGCCTACTATGATTCAATCCCTGCCTGACTGTTTAGTTATTTTTTTGCTCATCGCGGCACCCCAAGTGCCGTTTCTAGACCAATATAGTGAGACGATAAACCAGCTGCCGCCAGCTCACCAGCATTCTCATTCCCATATAAGTCTTCGTGCCCTGATACCTACTCTGTCGTTCTTTGCTAGAACAACAAGTTCATTCTGACATCCCCAAACCAGTGTAGACGATACCTTTTGATACATAGAGGACTTCAGGACTGCTTGTCAATCGGAATCAGTGTAGATCTGTTTGTTGTTGTAAGCTCTCTTTTTTATTTCATCTACACATTGTAAAATTGCATTTATTTCTGCTTGGAATATTGTTTGGTATATATAGGGAAAAGTGATTTTCCTTCTTGGCTGTAGCTTATATATTCCAACTTCAGTACCTTGTGTGGTCTTTGAATCGCCAATGTTCTAGATAAGAGTCCCAGAAGATGGCTCCGGCTTAGCTTGTTTACTTACTCCTCGATCCTGTATAGTGACCTTGAATGGTACATTGTAGCAATAGCCCGAAATCATATGGTCTGTGTCCATTTCCAATTTAGGGCACCTGATTTTATTATATATAGTATTATGTCATGTCATCAGCATTTGTGCTGCTGGCATTGAGTGGTATAGCCGGTAAAGTTCCATTATTATTTCTACTGTATGCTGCTCAGTTTGGGCATAACTGTCCTTTGCATTACCTTGTGCTACCATACTAAGGCTGCATATGTAACTACTGGTCTTACAACATTTGTGTATAACCAATGCATCTTTGGTGAGTGACCCCATGTTTTCTCACACAATCTTCTTTCAATCATAGTGACTGTTTCCGATTTTCTTATTTTTTTTTCTACATGCTTCTTCCAGGTTAGTCTAGAGTCCAAGATTACCCCCAGATACTTAATTTCCTGGGAAAGTGGGATTGTGTTTCCTTGTAGGATAATGGAACCGAGATCTTCTAGTTTCCTTCGTTCTGTGAAGGGGATTAGGACAGTCTTTTGGGATCTTATATTTAGTCCTTTTTGTCCTACCCATCTTTTTATAACCCTGAGAGCCTGTTGCATTTTTTCTCTAACAGTTGTGTAAAATGTACCTTGGGTTAAGATTACAATCAGCGTATCCTAGTACTGAGTGACCCTTCTTACTTAGAATTTGCAGAAGCCCATCTAATACCAAATTTCAAAGCAGTAGAGAGAGAACCCTCTCCTGCGGACACCTCTCAGCTACGCGCGCCATCAGCGTTTCTCCACGCAGGCAATCCTGTCTTTTAACATGCTTTCTCTCCATCTTCAACCGGTCTCTTCTAAATTGATGTTCCCTATTACCGTGGTAACTGACGCTCCTTCTATGTCTATAAGCACTTCTCCGTTTTCCAGCGTATTTTTCACTTTATTGATCTGTTCGTGAAGTGCTGTCTCCGTAGACCTTTCGGTCCTGTACGCATGCTGATTCTCTTGAAACGGGCTGTTTATCATTATATCGACCCTAACATGCCTATCTAACAGTTTCTTGAGAGTTTTGAGGATAAATAACATTAGACTTATTGGTTTAAATGCCTTTGCTAATAAATGATTTGGCTTCCCAGGTTTCGGAATAAATGCTACCCTGGTTAACTTTCATATTTTTCGTTCATATCCTAGGGCTAGCGTAGCCTTTAATATGAAACACAGTTGTAATTAATAGGTTTGGATCTTGCTGTAGTAGTGCTGGATAAATCCCGTTTAGTCCCGAAACAGTGACATGGTTTCATGTTCACAAAGTTCTGGCTCCAAATAACGGGTAATTAGTTCATGGTTTTTAACATGATCTGCATCATACATACCTTCTCCTTGAATATTATTGTAGGCAATAAATATTTGGTGTTTCATTACGTTTACCTGGAAAATACCCTTGCTCTCAGAAAGCCCTGTTCATTAATGTGCTCATGTTTATCTTATATATAAATGGGGAAAGATTAATCTGATAAATTCCCACTGTTAAATCCCTTAGATATCCCAAGTTGAAAAAGTGGAAGGCCGAAATATCATGATGATGTATTTTTTTATTTCAACTCTGGCTTGGATAACATTAGGACTCTGCAATCCTAATACTATTTGTTGGAAAACTTCAATGTTCTACAATCGTTAATTAAACGTCAGCAACCCCACAAACTTACTGCCACGGACAAGATTATATCTTTAATGAAAACATTATAATTTTCATATTTCCGAATTAAAAAATATAAGTACTCATTTAAACCAGATTTGATCTTGAACCTACCTTGAACTTTGACCTTGGGCAAGAGGTAAAATCCGTCAGCGAAGATCAAGATATTTTTGCTCGATCACCTTTATAACCTCGATAGACATCATTGTTTCGGAATTCAGAATGATTAGTTCAGGTTAGTTCAGGATAGCCATTCAAACCCAATTTGACCTTGGACGGACTTTGACATTTGACCCTTGGGGCGAGGCAGTAAAATACGTGCGAGCTTTCAAACACAAAATAGTGCAACTTCAATGATTTATATCTTTGAACCATGAGTTTTTTGGGCTAAACGACCCTTGACACACATCAGATAATTTCAAAGAGTTTGACCAAATGCCATTTTCCATAAGATTTGCGGGGTTCTTTAAGTAGAAATGAGTAGTCATATTTTCCTGAAGTTAAAAAGGTTCTATAATGTGGTTTCCAATAATGCCTACCCAAATATTTAATTTTTGAGGATGTTGCTTATGGCGAACTCATCATCCAATGAGAATTATGGTCAGACCAACATCGGCAGTTCTGCCTGTTGACGAAGGTATGAAGACGAGATGTGGCCTCATTAGAAAATAATATACGATTTACCAAATTAGGTTGTAGGTCTATAATGTTGAGGAATGAAGTAACTTTACTTTACAAGGATGCATTTAATTTTCTTTAAGATTTTGGCCCGGAAGTCTGTAATTCCTTTTGCAGGGCAAGCATAATATTCAACGATTTATTGTTATTGGTAGCTGTTTTCGGATGTCCTGACTTTGGTAGCTGTTTTCGAATATCCTGACTTTTGGTATAATATCTCTATATTCAAAATTATTGAATATCATACTGGTAGTTGATTTGGAAATAGGCTCCAGTTCAGAGAAAGTTTGATTGAAAAGGTCAGTTGCTTGTAGAAAGAGTATATGTCTATCTCCGTATCCTATCAGCTTAAGCAGAGTAAAGCATTTTTTTTCTATTAGCTGAACCATAGTATTTTGTTTCGATAAGTAATACTTTACTCGATAATAAAAATATGAATATCACTCATCAGAAATCAATATCCGGAAAAACTCAGACTACCAAACCTTATTTAGGTAAATATCTTCTAACCATGGGGCCTGAAATTTTATTTACGAGGGAGGATAAAAGGGTAGGATAAAAATAATGAGTTCGTTAAATTAAATTTTCAATATTTTCGAAACAGTTTAATTTACCCTTTACAAAAAATATTCTAAATTTGTTGAAAATTTACAATAACTGATGGAGATTTACAATAACATATATGATGACCTCGTCATTTGAAAGTTGTTGACAGAAAATATGGACAAAAAGAACAAACCTAAAAGTTGCTATACTCTGAAGGCCACTAATGTAACCGATATCCAATAAATCGTTAACTTCGAACCAGTAATGTTTCTCAAGCTTCAAGCTTTATGGAAAACATTAGAAAAAAACGGTTTCCCAATATTCTCGAAATATATTTATAACACATTAAATGATGTACTAGTGTAAAAAAAAGTCAAGATTAGTTAGGATTTGGGTCATTCGTAGGAGGAAAACATCAAAAACAAACTTAAACACAATTAAAGACGTATGCAAGAAATTATTTGCACGTAAGGATGTGAACAATCTCAGTACTTCGTATTTTAGCCTAATCGTTAAATTTGTCACATAAACTGAAGGTTTTCTTGATCTCTGAACTTTTTAATTTACTCTTGTTGACATTTTTAAAAAGCATAAACCGACCAATTTTTTTCGTATTTCTAGTCCACGAAACCTGTTTTATTAATTTTGTTATATTTTCCAGAGATCCAGCTTTGAGCGCTAATATGAAAAAAATTATGAAATCTGATATCAAACAAAAGACTGACATAAGGAAATTGAAAAAAATAAACAGATACATAAAATAAAATATAGCAAGAACTAAATAAATCTCCTAAAGATATGAAGAGTAGCAACAAAAGTTAACGAACTTAGTAGAAAAAATTAGAGAATACAGCTTAAAACCAAAAAAAAAAATCATTAGAAAGAAAGTCTGAATGAATGAAGCGATGTAACATATGATGCAAGAAAAAAAAACGATGAAAACATATAGACAAAATGAAATATAATAGCATATACAAGAAAATACAGAGAAATAATAGAATAGCTGAAAAAAGATGGACTTAAAAGAAATGTTCAGAAATAGAGGTGCTAGACAGATACATTATCTATTTAACTTGCATAAAAATTATTGCTTGAAAAGGTGTACAAATTATGGGCTTGGAGAGAATACATAAAAGCACTGATTGGAAATGGGGTAATAGACGTATTCTCAAAAACCGGTATCTTCTCAGGACTAATGAAGTGGGAACAGCCATTAAGCTAACAAAAGAAGAGGACGGATCCGAAAAAATACGTGCAGAATTTCTTACACTACTGAATGATAATAGAGTCAGATGGATAACTAACATATTCAATCACATATACGATACCGAAAAAATATCACAAAACTCGCTGAAATCGGAATAAGTTACCATTCCAAAAAAAAGGAAAACTGTAAAAGTAGAATATTAAATTATCAGCCTTATGAGTTACCTACTTCGCTTTTCTTAAAATCATATACAGAAAAATATACAAATTATGTGAAGAACTGTTGAACAATGGAGACCTTATTTCTGTCAACTACGACATAGAAGTTTGCTTAATCGGTTATAAAAAAACTTTCGACAGAGTTAATCTATATAAAAAAAAGGACCTAAGAGTTATTGGAGATATCTATTGGACCCCATCTATCAGAGTTGGAGGAAAAAATTCCAAACAGATATAAATCAGAAGAGAGGTCAGGCAAAATTGTGTACTCTCTCCATTATTGTTCAACATATATTCAGAGCATTAGAAAACAATGACGCTGGAAAATAAATTAATGGGAAAAGGTATAATAAATATTCAGTACATAGACGACACCATTGTTTTCGCTGACAACTTAGAAGAATTACAACTAATGAATAGCATAGCAACAACTAACACATAATACGGATTGCACTTCAACACAAACAAGACCAAGTATGTAATTATTTTCAAAAACTTCACAAATATTCTTACCTAGAAACTTGCATTAATAATCATTTACAAAAGATTCGATGCGGGATCGAGAAATCATGAACCACATTTAATAAAATGGATTTACTCTTTAAACATCCAGAATGGCACTTGACGAAGACTAATGTATATATTTTTATTTTAACAAGCTGCTTTTCCAAGAGATAGCAATATGTGACCTGTTATGAAACTCATTTGAAATAAATAGATTGTTTGAGCTGATACTCGGTGCAAATCCATAACTAATATATTCAAAATAAAACAATTTTTTTTTTGACTAAATTTCCTCTATATTGAATCAAATTATCCGCTATACTATAGTTTCATCAAATGTAATGTGCGTATACAAAACCTTATATGAAAGGAGGAGAAGATAAAAATTATAATTATCTGTTGATTGTAAAAGAGTGTACATTTAGGGTCTTACAATATATTTAATAAAAGCCATCTATTCAAATCTACTTGATCATTGAGTAACAAATTTAAATCTCTAAGTTTGTTTATTTCTAAAGATTCGAGAAGGTTCAATTTATAAGTCTCATTTTCGATATGTATTATTTAGAAATTATCATTAAGATGATGTTTGTATTGTAAAAGATGTTGATAGTTGGAGTTTGGATTTCCCTTAATAAAACTGTTAGAATGTTTCTTAATTCTAGTTCAGAAACTTTTGCCTGTCTGACCTATGTATGTTTTCGGGCAGTCTGTACATGTTAATTTATATACGCCTGATTTGTTACTTGTCGGTATTCTACTTTGGTTGTTTTTGATAAATTTACCTACGGAACTGTTAGTTTAATATACTATTTTTATATTTTGTTTCCTTAAAAATTTTTCTACTTTATGACTTCGGTGACCTCCCACACACAACGAAATGTTTCTGAAAAGATTTCACTGAAATGTTTATATAAAAATTTTCAGAAATATTTCGTAAACATTTCAATAATGTGGATAAGACTTTTCCATTAAAGGTTTCAGTGAAATATTTCTATAAAATTTCATGAAATAAACCCAGAACGATAAAATATAGTATTTTATGAAATATTACGGAAACATTGAGACAATATTTTCGCTCAAAAACAAGACATTAAATGTTTAGAGAAACATTTTTGAAACCTTTGCGAAATATTTTCTGAAAGTTTCCACGATGAATTTAAATATGCGTCAAGATATTTTTGGAAATATTTAAGAAACATTTTATGAATCGTTTTCTGAAACTTCACATAAACCATCCTCTAAAACTTTTAAGAAACTTTTTCGAAATATTTTCCGAATGTTTCTCAGTTGCCTTTATGAGTGCGACAAATAGGCAGCAAAAAACATTTCCAAATGGTTCCATAAACGTTTCAAGAAAAGTTTCATGAAACGTATTATAAACCTTTTCAGAAATATTTCAAGAAAGGTCTTCGAAACCTTTACAAACAATTTACTGAAAACTTTCATGATGAATTTAAAAATGAGTCAAGATATGTTTCCGCAATAATTAAGGAATATTCCATGAATAGTTTCGTGAAACGCTATACAAACATTTTGAGAAAAGTTTCATGAAACGTATAATAAACCTTTTCAAAAATATTTCTATTTTTCGTTTGCTATTTAAATAGATCTCGTATAAAATTTTTCTGTTCTGATTGCATGAAATTCCAAGAGATGATGCAGCTTGTATTGAGCTTTGTATTTAGTTTCAGATAAGTTGTTTAAAATATTCACTTTTTATGGTTCGGTGTACTTGGCTAGTTTGTTCTGACAAGAACCAATGAATTTAAAACCGGTCTACACATGACGGTACGTTACCAGTGAGAAAAGTTTCCACCCTTTTCTGATAGTTTCTTGCAATCTGAAGTAGTGCTGTTGATTCCCAACTAAAACAAAGCACGCTTGTCCTTATAAGGCCTTTTCTGTTAGTTTCTTCTAAATATAAACTTCAAATATATAGAATGTTTTAAAAATATTTCGCAAAACCTTGCTTTTTAAATTGACGAAACATTTATGAAATATTTTATAAAGTGTTCAGTGCGCAAAGGAATACTTGACTCAAAGACTTTTAAAAGCATTTCAAACATTTCAGGAAACGTTTCTGGAAACATTTCTAAAAATTTGCGTCAATTTTTCCAGAAGTATTAAATAGATCACATTAAAGCTGGTTAAAATATTTCTTAAATCTTCCATAAATATTTCTTAAATCTTCAATAAATATTTCAGGAAATATTTATTATATTTCATAAAGTTTTCATGCAATATTGTCGAAACTTTTTTGGAATCCTTTAAGAAACATTTATTTCTGTGTCATATCATTATGTCTGAAAAGTTTAATGTAACCTTTATGAAACGTTTAGATCCTTGCATGAAACGTTTCTGAAACATTTCGTAATATGTAGGCTATGTATGTAATAGGTTAGTATTTTTTAGGTTTATCTAAAACATTGGGATATAGCATATTTATGGAGTTTTTTAAAAGTTTTTTCTTTAATATTTTACCTATTATGTTCAGTTTTTAACCACTGTTAATTCCTATTTGTTTAATAAACACAAATTAACAGCATTCCCTAGCATGATCCATAGGTCAATATCATTACCTTTAGAACAAGAAAGTTACAACAAAGAACTTAATATAATTAAACAAATATCAATTAAAAATGGTTATAAACCAGACATAATAGATAAAATATTAAAGAAAAAACTATTTAAAAATTCCATAAATATGGTCGCAACGTTTTAGATAATCCTAAAAAATACGAACTTATTACATACATAGGTCAACGAAGACATAAAGTGGGAAAGTTTTTCAACAAATCAAAAATGGCATATAAAATTAACAATTCCTTAGGTAAATTTGTAAAAAACAATAAAATAGAACACTAAAAAAAATAATATAGGTGTCTATAAATTAACATGTACGGACTGCCCAAAAACATACATTGGCCAGACAGGTAGAAGTTTCAGAACCAGAATTAGGAAAAATGTACACTCTTTTACAACCAACAGGTAAATATAGTTTTTAACTCTTCCTCCTTTTATGCAAATTTTTCCGAACTTTATACAAATTAACCAAGTTTTGTAGGTACATTACATTTATTAAAGCTATAGTATAGCGAAACATGTCATATAATTTTGTTCAATATAGTGGAAATTTATTGTAAAGAAATTAACAAGAAAAATAAAATTATAGTCTTGAATATGGAAAAGTTCTATATCAGGGTGATATTAGAAGAACTAAATTATTGAAGCTAAACTAAAAGAAAATGAACACGCTCTCAAGGCGAACTACACCATCGATGGATAGACTCATGGATTTTAATGGACTGTTGGGGTCGTAATTCATACTTTCAAGTTAAAGATACGAAACAAAGTTGTAATGATATTATTTTCTGAAGGTATTTGCTGAACACCTTCCATTTATTTATCAAGTTACGTGCACCGTTAAGCGAAAAAGTTCTGAAGACTTGAAATTTAGCATATATGAATATTTAGAATGCGCATGTAATAAATAGAATTTGATACATAATATTATAAACAAATCAGAGGTAGAGCAGTATCAGCCCTCGTAGGGGGGTTTCAATGTTTGAATACAGAATGTAGCACAACTAAATTATGCTTAAAACAGTTTTTTAAAGTGCTTCAAATATTTTGAAATAAAAGCGTGTAAAAAATTTTAAAAAATGAATTTTGCCCTATTTCTATACGTGTTATTTCAAATCATCACAATTTATGACGTGCGCCTGTGCATATTCTGATTATACTTACCTGACAAGTATCTCTATAATCCTCAGATGATCCAGCACATATCATAATGTCATCTAAAACTCCTTTGCTAAATTGTTTGTCATTTTTAAAGAATTTGTTACAATAATCTCGTCCGTACAATTCCAAAATAACTTTTTGTAAATATGTGCTCTTCTCACCTCCTGAAATTGTGTTTCCCCATCCCGACGCAATAACATTCGAACCAGGTGAAGAGGAAATAATGTGTAAACAAGCAGGTCGGACGAAAGTATTTAAACGAGCTTTTTTATCCAACTTTAGTAACGCAATATCATGATAATTTTGAAAATAATCTGGAAATTTTATTCTTTCCACAATGTCAAATAGCTGGATATTATTATCGTCGTCTATGTCTGTTATTCCCATTCTAGCATATTTGGCTTCTTTCCTAAAAATATTATAGTTGTCCTTTTATAGCCATAAATATTTTTTTTATTTAAATTTTTCATATCATTTACTAGAAGGCAGGATAATTTAAATTTTAGATTTGAAAACGTAATATGTTTTACAAATTTTAAAATTTTGGTATTTCTTGGTCAGTTGATTTTCATTGATATTTGTTTAACCCCATAGACATCATCCCTTGCGTTTATGAGGGTTAATCTTGTTAATTCATTTACATAATTTAATTCTGAACAGAGCGAATTAAATCAAATTTGTTGATAATATTTTTTTTTTACAAATACAATAAGTAACATAAGTTGACGTGTTTCGGGGTTTCCGAAAATAACTAGTAAAAGAGGGTAGGCCACCCTCAAATACGTTTTTTTAATATCTTCAGTTTCAATTAAGATATCTCTACAAAACAAAATTAAAATTACTTGTTATTCGAAATAATGTGAAACTATGGTATTTTTACTTCCAAAGATATTAATCGTTATTTTTTATAACAAGTTATTTCCAATTTGTTTCGAAAAGTTATCTCTATTAGAATTTGAGATGTTAAAAAAAGTATTTCGGGATGGCTCACCCTTATTTACTAGTTTATTTTTAGAATCCCCGAAACACAACTCCAGTGACTTATGGTAGTCGTGAAAATTCATTAAATTTCGTAATTTTTTAATTAAATTTCGTGCACAAATATATGGGTTACCCTAATAAAAAATAAGGGCTGATATCCTTGTGGGTGTAAAAACCGTCTTTTAATATCATTTCGAATAAAAAATAGTTTTCGTTTGGTGTTGTAGATTTACCTTAATCAGAAATTGAGATATCAAAAAAAAGTATTTGAGGTTACTTACCCTCTTTTACTAGTTTATTTTTGGAAACCCCGAAAGATGTCAACTTGAGTTAATCATGGTATTCGTGAAAAAAATATTTTCAAACAATCATATTAAATTTCGTAATTTTTAGGATTAAATGACATGAGCGAATAGATGGTTTACCTTTATAAAAAAAATAAGGGATGATATTTTTGGGAACGAAAATACCTTAGTTCAATATCATTTCAAATAACAAGTACTTTCCATTTTGTTTTGTAAAGATATTTCAATTAGAATTTAAGATTTAAGAAAAAAGTATTGGGGGTGACTCACCCTCTTTTACTAGTTATTTTTAGAAAACCCGTACACAAGTAGATGGTTTACCCTTATCAAAAGTAAGGAATGGTAACCTTGGGTGTGAAAAAACCGTAGTTTAACATCATTTCGGATACGTAATTTTCATTTTGTTCTTCCGAGGCTGACTTGCGGTTCTGTGAGCCGTACTGGGTTCTTTTACCACAGGTTGGGGGCTGGCCTGGCCTGTAAACCCTCCTCCTTTATCCGTGCTTGGGACCGGCAATGGCACCTGTTGAGTTACTCAGTCCACATAACAGCTACCATCGGCGTAGAACAAAAAATGTCGAATGAATGGAAGAATAGTGTAACAATAACCATTTTTAAAAAAGGGCAGAAAACGCACCCAGAAAACTATCGAGGAATAACACTGCTTGGTAGCATTCTCAAAGCATTCACAAAAACTATACTGGAAGAAATCACCAAAATCATAAGTATACGAGAAGAACAACAAAGTTTCAGAAAGAACAGATCCACTCTTGACGCAGTATTCATTGTCAAACAAATAACTGAAAAATCCCTAGAATTCAATAAACCTGCGTACATGTGCTTTGTCGATATGACCAAGGCTTTTGACGGAGTACGCTTAAAGGACGTCTTAGAAATAATGAGAACAAAAGGTCTAAACCATAGGCTAATTAACCTAATATACAATATTCACATTCAGTGCAGAAAAAAAATCAGTGTAGGACATATAACAACGGAAGACATATATGTAAACGCAGGAATTAGACAGGACGATTTGCTCAGCCCCTTCATATTTAATCTAATCTAATAATGGATAAAATAATAGAAAATCTCCCCAGAAGAGCTGGATACAAAATGGGAAACACATTTTTCCATACCATCTGCTATGCGGACGATGATGTTCTTATTGCAGACTCTGAAGATAATCTCCAAAGACTACTGCATTTTTTTAATACTAAAGCGAAATAATTAAATATGCTAATCAACACTGAGAAGACCAAATGCTTAGTACCATCCAAAGAATCAATACGGTGCAAGTTGAAAATCGACTCCAAATTTGTCGAACAGGTAAATCACTTCAAATATCTGAGAGCAGAAATAATAGAAACCTTTTTAACGAAGTAAGAAAGCAAATAAGCAAAGCGGCTAGAATTTCGGGATTCCTAAAAGAAATTTTCTAGAAGAACAAATACCTTAATACCCAAAGAAAAACTAAGATATATAAAACGGCTCTAAGACCCATCATAACGTACGCGGCAGAAGCAAGATCAGATACAGGCAGAACTCTACAAATAATGAGAACAGTCGAAATGAAAACATTAAGAAGTATACAAGGCAAAACTCTACACGACAGAATACAGAATGAAGATATCAGACAACAATGCGGGATACAGGACATAGGAAGATGGGTTAGACAAAGGCGAAGATTCTGGAACAAACATATAAAGAGAATGGAGGATGGTAGACTCGTTAAAAGCGCAAAAATGAATAACCCAATAGGAAAAAGATCACGGGGAAGACCACCAAAACGATGACGAGAATACTGGACCTCATCTTCCGAGGAAAACGTGATGGCAATGAACAGGTAATAGCCCACTAGCATGGTTAACTGTGTTAGAAAGAAAAAGAAGAAGAAGAAGAATTTTCATTTTATTTTGTAAAGATATATCACTCAGAACCTGAGATATTTCAAAAATACTGTTTTTAGGGGTAATATTTTGGGCCGTTTTAACCCCGTTAAAATGAATATTCGCAGAAAAAAAAATACGTGTCTCTTATTTTTGTACGCTCTACAATATATTCAAGTTTCATTTAAATTGGAGCAGAATACTTCCGGTACCTTCCTTCTATGGAGTGTGATCACCCATGTATTAAAAAAATATAATATCAGCGATAGTAAGTTTTTATGAAAATGAAAAAAAAAATTGATGCCAAGTAGTCCAGACTTCAATTTATTTTGAGTGATAAGTAAATTTTTAAGTTTTTAAAATGTAACTATTGATAGTAGTTGACTCAAACCAATGGCATATCATTATTTATCACGAATATTTCTTAGTTCATTGAAAACACACTGCACAATATGACATATGTTTGAAAAATCAGTAGGTAATTTGATTTCAATAATAGTATAAAAGCAAATATTACTTACAATTGAGCAGTCCCCAAGCAGTGAGCCGCAGTCAATATGAACTGATCACTGATTAAAGATCCTCCGCACCCCCATTCAGTTTGATTGTCACCTAAGTCATAACCGATATGAGCCTGCAATTACAAATTATTAAAATAATAAAATTTACATCCATACTTTCAAATAACTAATATTTCATTCAAGGGGAGTTGCTGGTACGTTGGTACTGAAAGGGAAAGAAACTGTTAAAATTAAAATGATTAAATTTGGTATACTACGTATAATGATATTATCAATGAATCGAAAGTCCCCATATTATTTAAAGTTGAACGAGGGGCAGGTATACATTCCAGAATACATTCCAAATTGGAGCTGGATATTAGTGACACACAGTTTGGCTTCCGGAGCGGGGGTACAAGAGAAACATTATTTGCTTTTAATGTGCTTACTCAAAGATGCTTAGATATCAATCAGGACCTCTATGTCTGCTTCATAGATTACAACAAAGCTTTTGATAGGGTCAAACATGACAAACTGATAAAGATTCTCAGAAGAAAAAATTTGGATGAAAGAGATTTAAGGTTGATATCAAATTTGTATTACAATCAGCGAGCGGCAGTAAAAATTGGACAGGAAATGTCCGGAGATGTGGAAATACAAAGGGGAGTCAAACAAGGGTGTATATTGTCACCTTTACTATTTAACGCTTATTCTGAAGAGGTCATATTGGAAAGTCTTGAATCCGAAACAGCAGGGATAAAAGTAAATGGAGTTTTAATCAACAATATTAGGTATGCAGATGACACCGTAATAATGGCTGATAGTTTGAAAGACCTAGAAAAAATAATGAATAAAATATTAAGAGTTAGTGGAGAATATGGACTCTCTCTTAACATGAAAAACACCAAGTTCATGATAATTAGTAAAAACAACACCAATAATAATGAAACCCTAATGGTAGGAGGCCAGCACATAGAAAGAGTTAAGAAGTACACTTACTTGGGAACCCTAATAACAGAAAATAATGACTATACCGTCGAAATAAAAACCAGAATCGAGAAAGCTCGTGCCAACTTTATTAGAATAAAAAAGGTTATCTGCAGCAAAGATCTAACGTTAGCCCAGAAAATACGACTGACTAAATGTTACGTATACAGTGTTCTATATTATGGAATGGAAGCATGGACACTGAATCGAGAGGCAATGAGAAGACTTAACTCTTTTGAAATGTGGACCTATAGAAGAATTGAGAGGATCTCGTGGGTAAATCGAGTTACGAACGCCAAAGTGTTGAGAAGAATGGGGAAAGAAAAGGAAGTCGAGATAACAGTAAAACAGAGAAAACTGCAATATTTCAGACACATTATGAGGGGAGAAAAGTACAGCATCTTACGGCTCATAATCCAAGGCAAAATAAGTGGCAGAAGAGGCGTGGGACGACGACGAATTTCATGGCTAAAAAACCTAAGGGAATGGTTTGAATGAAGTTCAAAACAACTATTCAGAGCAACTGCCTCAAAAATTAAAATAGCTATTATGATTGCCAACCTCCGCAATGGAGAAGGCACTTGAAGAAGAAAAGGGGCAGGGATTCTGACTGGATGGACCATGGTTAGGTGAAAGAAATTTTTGAATACATTATTAAAAACAAATATTTGTGAATAAAATGTGTATACTAGAATTAAAGTTTTACAAGCATTTTTAAGTCGACTCCCTCAAAAGAAAAAAGATAATTTTCCATCAAAAATTCCTGCTGTTTTTAATGTCCTTATTTTTTAATATTCTGCTCTAAAAGATGGATACACCGTTTCTAAACATTTAAAATCCAATTTAGCTTAATTGTATAATTCAGGAGTAATAAACTATTTTTTAACCTCTTGATGAAAGTAGTCCTTGAAAAACACATTTAAAGTTTTTATAGTTCTTACATGTAGATACTTCAATCGCTAAGAATTTATAAAATAAAATTTAGCTAGTTTGACCCCACAAAGTAAAAAAATCCTTAATGATACACACAATTATAACGATTATATATCATCTTATATACTTTCTAATGCCCTGGTTAAAAAACAATGCTTAGTCATTCATTTTTTCTAAAAATACGCGTGTTTTCGAGAAAACTTAATTTTAAAAGTCCAAATTTCTTAGAATTTTCAACGCCATAAAATATGAGCAACAAATCTGTATCTAATATTTCCTCCTACAGTATCCAATTAATTTGACACTTTAAATGGGCTTCGAATAATTTCATTTTGAATCAACTACTAGGGGTACTAGAGAAGTTTTCTATCTAACAATGAAACAGAAAATTATTTCATAATTTTATTTTTGAACGTTACCTCACTCAAGCGGAATGTACTTGGGCATATACGGACATATACCAAGACTATTACTCATTCATCATTACAATGTTACAAATGATTATATATATATATATATATATATATATATATATATATATATATATATATATATATATATATATATATTGGTTTTACCGCTTATACAATCCCAACTCGTTACATACTTATTACGAACACAAGCCAAATGAACGTTCTCAAGCCCGGGCTTGGGGCTTGAAAACGTTCCTTTTGCCAGCGTAATCAGGAGAGTCATAAGATGCTAGGGATAAAATATTAGCTGGGCCTAAGATTGTGGTAGAATATCGAATTATATATTGATTTAATTCCGAAATTTATCGTGTAGAGGACGCTAGCGTCTGATCCGTATATAGTATGTAATTCGATTCGTTAGATCAACGTTCACAAGCCCCTAAAATTGGCAACCACGCAGTTTGTATAACAATCAATATATCTGCTGGTTTTACTGACTTTGTTAGACCAATTGTACTTTACCGACGGCCATAGACTAACTAGAATGATAATATAATATCAATCATACAAATTATTTGTCCATTTTAATGTTCTGCGAAAGAATGGAAAGTAACATTTTTACTTTCGAAAATAATTCTCAAAACTATTTTTATTTGCAAAGTACAAAGAATATTATTATTACATGATTAGTCTAAAACTTCCATGAAACGTTTTTAAAAAATACGATTTTTGTCAATTTATAAAAAATAGAGGAAAAGGTGGCCATTTTTTCTATATAATATTATTGATATTAAAGAAAAAAGTTATTATGTTTAAAGATTACTGTTATCCAATTTTGGAAATTGGTATACCATAATTAGTCTTTTATAAAATTTATAAACGATGTATCTATATATTTACTACTGGAGCTAGCGAGTTTTTTGTGTCCCATTTGCATCAGTGTAAAAGTGTATTGTTTTGGTTATTATGATCACTCTTAACCTGAAAAGTTAGTGCTACTAATGTATATTCAGTCTAATTAATGACAAAAAACCGCTGCCAATCCGTTGACAGTTCAAATTACTGCTTCCAGATACATGTAAAAAGAGTTGAACACCGAGCTCATTTCCTTAAATTTAAAATTTATACCGGGCGAAGTTTCAGCATGATGCAGATAAATATTTTGGTAATAAAATAGATAACTAAATATACTTTCACGCTAATGCAAATTGAAAAAAACTGTCGATAACTCCCGGGCTGCGATTCTATAAAAGTATAGGGCAAGAGAATGTCATAATAAGGATCTTCCATCTTTGTTCAGTCTGTAGTAACAAATAAGTATGTCACTGTCCTTAAAGGAAAGGGAATGTCAAAACATATGCTTACAGAATCTGCCTCCGGTCTAATTGAATTTTTAAAAAACAGGTTTCAAGCGACCATATGGAGATCTGTTAATGCAAAATAATTTCTTTAAAATTTTTGACTATTTGTTTCTACTACTGCCACATGACATTAAACCCACTTAGATGAGACTTTCGTAGTTTAAAAGCCTATAATCAGACTCTAAATCGTGATCCTATGAAGGCTAAAGGGGAGCATTAAAAGAAAATGCTTTTTTAACCGACTTCTAAAAGAAGGAGGTTCTCAATTCGTCGCGTATGTATGTTTTTTTTATGTATGTACACCGATTTCTCCGAAACGGCTGCACCGATTTGAATGAAATTTTTTGCGTTATATTCAGGAAGTTGCTACGGTGGTCCCATATTTTTTTAGATGAAATGGTGAAGTAAAATCCAAGATGGCGCTTACAATATGGCGGCCAAAAAAATTAATTTTGTTCGATATTCTCTAAAATTGGTATGGAGAAATTTACGGGGTTATACCCAACGAATCTAAAATTATTTTTAAAAAATCAGAATGGCGGATCCAATATGACGGACAAAAAAATTTAATTTTGTGCGATTTTCTCCAAAATTGGAATGGGGGAGTTTTCGAGGTCGTATATAACGAATTCAAAATATTTTTAGAAAATTCAATATGGCGGATCCAATATGGCGGACAAAAAAATCAATTTTGTCCAATTTTCTCCAAAATTGATACGGGGGAGTTTTCGGGGTCGCACATGACGAATCTAAAATTATTTTTAAAAAATTCAAAATGGCGGATCCAATAGGGCCGACGAAAAAAATCAATTTTTTCCGATTTTCTCCAAAATTGGTATGGGGGAGTTTTCGGGGTCTCACATAACGAATCTGAGATTACTTTAAAAAAATTCATATAGCGGATTCAATATGGCGGACCAAAAAATTTTATTTTGTCCGATTTTTTCCAAAATTTGTACGGGGGAGTTTTCTAAGTCGCACATAACGAATTTAAAATATTTTTTAAAAATTCTATATGGCGGATCCAATATGGCGGACAAAAAATCAATTTTGTCCGATATTCTCCAAAGTTGGTACGTGGGAGTTTTTGGAGTCGTACATGACGAATCCAAAATTATTTTTAAAAAATGCGATATGGCGTATCCAATATCGTAGATAAAAAATTAATTTTGTCCGATTTTTCTCAAAATTGATATGAGGGAGTTTTAGGGATAGCACATTACGAATCTGATATTATTTAAAAAAAAAATAAATATGGCGGATCTAAGATGGCGGATTAAAGATTCTACATCTCTCGATTTGGTCTAAAGTCAGTATTGGTGGATTTTTGTTAGTGTTAATTACGAATTTAAAATATTTTTTGAACAACTCAATCTGACGCATTCAATATAGTGTCCTAAAAATTTTACATTTTTCGACTTTCTCCAAAACTAATATAGAAGGTTCTTGAGGATGTAAATTAAGAATTTAATAGTATTTTTTCAGAATTCAAAATTTTACATTTTTCGATTTTGTTCAAATGTGGAACTGAATCGTTTTTGAGGATATAAATAGCGAATATAAAATTATTTTAAGAAAATCTAATATGTTAGATGCAATATGACCGTTTAGAAATTTTAAATTTCTGGATTTCATCTAAAATTGGTATTAAGAGGTTTTGAAGGGTTTAGATTTAGATTAGATTAAAACGTTAAAATTATTTTTTTGAAATTCAATATGGCGGATCTAATATGGTGGGTTGAAAATTTTACCTTATTCACATTTTTTCGGATTTGATATTAGGGCGTTGGGGAGTGGTGTATTACTAATATGAAGGTAACTTCTTACAACTATTAGGTTGATAAGATACAAAATGAAGGACTAAAAATTTTACAATTTCCGGTTTTATCAAGAACTGATATTGCTTTGTTCTTGGGGCTAAGAAATTTACGTCTCAAATTCTTTAAATATCGATATTGGAAGGTTTTAGGGCCTATATTACCAATCTATAATTAATTTGAAATTTAAGATAGTGGATTTACTATGATAGACTAAATATTTGTTTGATACAATTTCATTGGTATTTGGAGAACTCTAAGAATCAAAGAATTTATAGTGGTTCATTTTAGGGTGATTTACAATTCTGGATAAAATCGATACTTTTTTGCCACCTTGGAGTCATTGCGAGGTACACTAATCTCGATTAGCACTTATTTCAAATAATTTATGAATATCATAATGAATTCAAAACTAAAAATCTAAAAATAAAATTTTTATAAAAAAATAGAACCGACTTCTAAGAGTGCGCTAAAAAGGGAAAAATAACTATACATTTTTACATGACGCCAAATTATTTCTAAATGAAATAAATAACTAATATATACAAATTATGGAAGAAAGCAATTGCAAATAAAGTATTTTTAATCTGTTTATGCGAATCACTTTTGGTCAGGTATTAGTTTGGCTTATTCAGAAATTTCAATTTCATATAAAAATTTCTAGGTATTTTTCCCTTTTTAGCGCACTTTTAGAAGTCGGTTCAATTTTTTTATAAAAATTTTATTTAGAATTGAAATGTCACGTCGATGATTCGAATTCAATTTCCTGCTGTTTTTTTTTTTGGCTGTTATTATTATTCATTTTATATGAGGTTGAAATATTGAATTTATTTTTTTAATTAAAAAAGATTTAAAATTAATTATTAAATAAAACACGTCAAAATATTTTTTATCTTTTAACCGTTTTTCGGAAAATGCTTCCTTGTCAAGAGATTTACAATTTTATGCAAAAAAAATTACGAAATTCGTTATTTTTGGAAATTTGAACCTTCAACATCAACAGAGATTTTTTTGATATGAGCAAGTGGAGTTTGTGACGCTGAAAGTGGGACTCAAAAGTAACCCGTTTCAGACGTGTTGCGTGAGCGTACACTCAAGATGGTGGTTGAGGCCGCATAGACGCGCGCTATGAGGGCATATTTCACTTTCTTACCTTTTGAATTATTTTATTTCAAGTCGACGATTTTTATTTACTATGATATTACTTTATTGAAACTAATATATAATCTGTTATTTTATTTATTGTCTAAAGATAGCGCTCTATTTTATATTATTCATTATTTTCACCTCCAATAATATGATTATTTTCATCAATAACCCGATTTGTCGGGTAAAAATCATCGTCTTCCATAAAATGTTGTTTAACATTCATACAATTCTGTTATAAACGTGCGTATACTGCGCAGCATTCTAAATTCGAGGATACACAGATACAATTTTGTGTACATTTTCCAGTGTATGAACAGACATATCTTTGTAGCATGTCCAAAGCTTCAAAATAATTAAACTCTAAACAGTTATTTCCAAGTTTCCAACTATGAGTTAATGGATCAAGAGATACAATATTACTTTTTTTGCTTGATCCCATTCATTTGTTTGCCATATCGCTCTTAAATGTTAAACTAAGGCCGATTTAGAAGGTGGCAAATTTTCTTCAGATATATTTTTTTTTCAACGCGATATTGTATCTTAATTTTTTTATACATTCACAACAGTCTTTAAAGTTATTCTGAGAGTCATATTTTTGATAAATACACTGTCAAAGTATTAAGTCCATCACCTGCAAGTTTATTTAAAGCTTTGTACGCCTTCTTTTTTCCAACGTCATATATGAAACTTAATCTATCACAGCATTGATTATTAAAATACTGTCACACTGAATTTTTCCAATATCGTTTGCAATAGTATGTACGGGAATAAATCGAGAAAATATTTCCAGTATTAAACCATAAAAGAAGTTCCTTTAAGAATCCATGATAAGATAAACACATCTGTGTCTGGGGATTTAAAAATAATTTTAAACTTTTTATCGGAATCCAGCTCTTATAACTGACAGGCATAAAATACAATCTTGGTATCTGCTTCTGTATGATCACACAAGAAATATGCATCGAAATATTGATCTTTTTCCATCATAACATATGCTCAGCGGCTCCAGAAATGATCAACTTATTCTGTATTGGTAACCGAATAGTTTTTTTATATAATTTTCAATAAATTCCACTAAATTTGATTTACTTGTATCATTGCTGCAGAATTTTTTAAAGTTTCATGTAGATTGACCGCCAATAATTATATATTCTTTGGTTTCGCTATCATTTCCATACCTCCAAATTCGTTCCAACTGTTCTGGATTAACCGTTGTGCTGTCGTATCGATCATAAATCAAGTGAATTTTATCTACTCGATCAAATCTGTGTAATAATCCATTCATAATTTTATTGGTTAAATTACCATTCAATTATTAAAATGGTGTAATTCATCGTTTCCATTCAGTATCAGAATAACTACCTAAGACATTTGTAGTCATAGTTCATCTTGAAGTAGCAAGTTCTTTTTGAGTCATTTCTGTGATTCTAGTCTCTGATTTTGTACTCTTGATTACTGTCATTTCAGTTGTTACATCTGGGAATAATCCCGAAATGCTTCATTAGTGAAATTAATATTAAAGTATCCCTTTAAAAACTATTCTTTGGCTTCAGTTGGTAGCATAAGGAGAATTTCAAAGCACAAAAAGTCTCACATCGTAATTCGGTTTATCGCAAATAAAGAAAAAAGGAAGCATAGACAAGTGAGTGGAAACGTATCGACTCTATCGGCTCGAATAACTCTAAATTTGAATTTAAGATTCAAACCAAAATTGAAAATTTTCAGATTCTTCACTTCCTTCTTTTCTATATTTGTCAAATAATGTCATAAATGTATTACTTCTATCTAAAGAAAGTTTTTCTAAACCATATTTCTTATATGTACCCGTTGAATAACTACTGTAAACGTTTCGATATTTTTTATCAGAACCTCTAGAGTTTCTATTTTATTATTTTTTTAGTTGATCAAAAAAATGTTCTATCAATTACTGCATTAGCCTATCATATATTAAAATTAATTCTCGAACGACCCCTCCAAAATTCTGTCTACGGTATTTCCAGCAAAACTTTAGATTCGGCTAGCATATCTCTTATGCCACAACTTCTCCATATTTTGCTGAGGCATTAAATTGCACAGCAAACAGTATGAAAAGCGCCTAAACGAGTAACAACATTTTTTAATTTATTACTAATCAAATTTGACCAGCTGAATTAATGTATACAACTGTTGCTCAAACGTTTGAATACAGTATTTTTGACCACAAGCTCCGTTCAATTATAGTTTATATTGTATTATAAAATTTTTATAAAAAAATTGAACCGACTTCTAAAAGTGCGCTAAAAAGTGAAAAATAACCATAAATTTTTATATGAAATTGAACTTTTTGAAGTCGGCGCCAAACTAATACTTGACAAAATGTGATTTGCATAAACAGATTTAAAATACTCTTTTTGTAATTGCTTTCTTACCATAATTTGTATATATTAATAGTTGTTTATTTCATTTACAAATAATTTGGCGCCGACTTCAAAAAGTTCAATTTCATATAAAAATTTATGGTTATTTTTCACTTTTTAGCGCACTTTTAGAAGTCGGTTCAATTTTTTTATAAAAATTTTATTTTTCTATTTTTAGTTTTACAATTCATTATGATATTCATAAATTATTTGAACTAAAAACTAATCGAAATTACTGTACTTCTCAATGACTCCAAAGTGGCAAAAAAGTACAAATTTTATCCAAAGTTGTAAATCACCCTAAAATGAACCACTAAAAATTCTTTAGTTCTTAGAGTTTTCCAAATATCAATCAAATTGGGTCAAACGAATATTTAGTCTGTCATAGAAAATCCACTATCTTAAATTTCAAATTAATTTTAGATTGATAATATAGGCCCAAACACCTTCCAATATAAATATTTAAAGAAAATAAATTAATTTTTTATCCACCATATTAGATACGCCATTTTAAAATAATTTTAGATTCGTCATGTGTTACCCCGAAAACTCTCCCGTACCAATTTTGGTGAAAATCGGACAAAATTGATTTTTTTTGTTCGCCATATTAGATCCGCTATATTGAATTTTTTAAAAATTATTTTAGATTTGTCAAATGCGACTCCGAAAACTCCCCCGTACCAATTTTGGAGAAAATCGGACAAAAAATTTTATTTTGGCGGCCATATTGGATCCGCCATATTGAATTTTTTAAAAATAATTTCTGATTCTTTATGTGAGGCCCCGAAAACTTCCCCATACCAATTTTGGAGAAAATCGGACAAAATTGATTTTTTCGTCCGCCATATTAGATCCGCTATATTGAATTTTTTAAAAATTATTTTAGATTTGTCAAATGCGACTCCGAAAACTCCCCCGTACCAATTTTGGAGAAAATCGGACAAAAAATTTTATTTTGGCGGCCATATTGGATCCGCCAAATTGAATTTTTTAAAATTTATTTTAGATTCGTCATATGCGACCCCCAAAAATCCCTCATACCAATTTTGGAGAAAATCGGACAAAATTAATTTTTTTGTCGGCCATATTGGATCCGCCATATTGAATTTTTTAAAAATTATTTTAGTCGTCATATGCGACCCCGAAAACTCCCCTGTACCAATTTTGGAGAAAATCGGACAAAATTGATTTTTTCGTCCGCCATATTGGATCCGCCATATTGATTTTTTTAAAAATAAAATTAAATTCATTATGTGGCACCTCGAAAACTCCCCCATACCAATTTTGGAGAAAATCGGACTAAATTAAATTTTTTTGTCCGCCATATTGGATCCGCCATTTTGAATTTTTGAAAAATAATTTCAGATTCGTTGGGTACAACCCCGAAAATTCCTCCATACCGATTTTGGAGAAAATCGGACAAAATTAATTTTTTTGGCCGCCATATTGTAAGCGCCATCTTGGATTTTACTACACCAATTTCATCTAAAAAAATATGGGACCACCGCAGCAACTTCTTTTACATAACGTAAAAAATTTCATTCAAATCGGTGCAGCCGTTCCGGAGTAATCGGTGTACATACATAAAAAAAAATACATAGTCGACGAATTGAGAACCTCCTTCTTTTAGAAGTCGGTTAAAAATCAATTGTTTTTTTATTAAGAGACAGTAAATACTGAGCAATAGTGACTGCATTTTTTATTTCTTCAAAGTGAGTGTTATATACAGAATTGTATTCTCTACAAAGGTAAAGTTAACGAAACTGTTAGTTTCAATTTAAAAATTTAGATAAAATGCTCAAATGTAAAAAAATACCAATCAAAATGACCAGATTTAAAGAGAAAGGAATGTTTCTACACAAAGATTTTATATCATTATTCTTTGCTGTTTAATATTTTACATGGCGTAAAAACGGCAACACTGGCGGGTCTGAATCACTGGTAAAATGATACAAATTTGATATACTGGGCTTTAGTTCGAGATAAGTTGCAATTGGCTCATGAACGTGGCTAATACAATATGAAAAAAAAAATTTTTTAATTTACTTACCCCTCTCAATAGTAATTGATTTCATGAATAAAAATAATCATACAACGCATATTTATTTGCTTCTAATATAATTGTTTCTGGGTGGTCTAAGGTGGTCTGTAAAGTGAAATTGGTCTGGCAACGACGTAAAAACCTGTATATATATATATATATATATATATATATATATATGAAGTAAAATACGAACAGTAAATGCAAACTTCTCCCCATCTTATCCTTTCTGTGTTAGAGGTTGCACAGTTAATATATATATATATATATATATATATATATATATATATATATATATATATATATATATATATATATATATCAGTTATCAAATGTTATATGCATGCTTTTATAACAAACAAGTTAAAAATAATTTAAAGATTTGTATTTGCGTTCCAAACATGACAACGTTACACATCCCTTCTTACTGACTAAGGAGGATAAGATCCTCCTTATTACCGACCTAAAATGCAAGGATGCCACATCCTCACAATTTTTTATTGAAATCACCCATCACTACAACATTGCCAAAGCTTAAATATCATTAAAAAGATGGTACATATTTTTATACGAAAACAAGTACAAAACTATGAACAAAGAAACCAATAATATATAGGCTTATTGTTAAAATAATACTCACAATGGCCCATTTATGATACGATAAAATCCTAATTTTTGAATGCTCCTTCGAAATGTGAGAACATTACACGTTCCTTTATCGACAAGACACCCCAGCTGTTCCTACATGACTCATTGTTTGGTCTCGATTCTTACAAATGCACATTAATTTTATAAAATTCGATTTTCGATAGTGGTAGTTGGAGTTTTAGTGTAAATTCAGTTGTATGGCATTATTGATTTTTTTTCAGTTTAGTGATGCAGAGTACAAGATCGGATTATAAAGAATATTTTAATTTGTTAACTTTCCCATTTGATAATTTAAATTCCCTGCAATTAATTAATTTTAAAACTGCTGCAACTATGTGGTAATTTCTATTGACTTTTCTTACGAGGGTAGTGCTAAGAGTGATGTCAAAAAAAGATGTCTTGAGAACTGGAGAAAGAATAACGTTTTTTGGTTTAATGACAGATTTTTCTTTCTCCATAACCCATTGTGTTTCCATCATATCATAAACATTAAATTACTTTTTGTGCAGTGCAAACCTTTATATAATGAGAATAAGGATAAAAGCTCAGATACCTTGAAATCAAAGAGAAGGATAGTTGTTTCCCAAAAATAAACAATTTTTTTCATTTTACTGTTCTGGTTATAATAAGTTTTTAACCATTGACTATAAGGAATTAATAAAAATTTGTGAAAATACATAATAAAATAAATATAATTCAAGAACCCTACTGCAAATAAGTTGTTTTGCAGAACTGAAGTGTAACAATGAGAATAATCGATTAAAATAAGTGAAAAGTGTAAATAGTGAAGAACAGTTTTAAAGTTTTGAAGTAAACTTTTGATTTAATAATACATTGATTATTAATTAAATAAAAAAATAATTTTAGAGCTACGGCACATTCTGGATTTTATTATTTGTACAAAAGAAAGTTCCTTATATTTTTATAATAAACATGATATTTAATTCTGAAAGAAAATAATCTGCATTTCTGTAGCATGTAAGTCAAAAATTTCAAATCTATAAAAGATACTATTTTTTCACCTTTTAGCGTTTTTTAGAAGGCGATTGAATTTTTTTTACAAACACTTTATTTTTCTCTTTTTAGTTTTGAACTCGTCATGATATTCATAACTTATTTCAACCAAGTACGAAGCGGAGTATGTAATGTACCTCAAAATGCTTCCAATGTCAATGTGTATATAATATATATACGCCATCCGACGGGAGGTCGGCGAAGCCGCGTTCAGTATTTGCACGCTTCCTTCCAATCTGTCCTTTGCACAGCCAGGTGCATGTCGGTACCCTGATGAGTCTAGTAGAGATGAAACATGTACCTCTGCCGTATCACTGTAGCGGGGAGGGTAAGTTTTTGACTTTCTTCTCGATATGGTGGTACGGTAGGCCATCATCTCGATGGTTGTGTAACAGCATGAATTGTGTTCTGTAGCAATTCATTCAAACTGTGCAACCTCTAACACAGAAATGATATGATGGAACGAAATTTGCAAGGTCTCAAAAGAAAGTTCACATTTAAAAAATAGATTTAAAAAAAAGTCAGGACTTTATTGAAAAAATGTTTATTACATATTAAAATACATTGTTTGGGAATTTATTTTTTAAAAATGATATCGTCCAAATGTAATCCGTTGCGCTCACGGCTTTCTTTTAATCGAGCACTAAAATTGCCCATGACGGCTCGGCAGGTATTCTCCGTGATGTCTGCCATTTCGTTGCGGATATTTTCTTTTAATTGTGCTAGGGAAGTCGATTTGTTGGCGTAAACTTTTGGTTCGACATAACCCCATAGGAAAAAGTCCATAGGTGATAAATCAGGACTGCGTGGAGGTCAACTTATGTCACCTTTCTTTGAGATCAATTTGCCAGGAAAAATTTCACGCACTCGTGGCAGAGACATGTTGGACGTGTGTGCAGTTCGAGCACGAAGACGTCGTCTAACATCTCCACATACCGCTCTGAAGTCACTGTTACTGTGCGTTCCCTTTCATCGTCAAAAAAGTACGGGCCGATAATTCCTCGCGCCGACATCGCAGCCCATACAGTCACTTTCGGCGAATGTAGAGGTTTCAGATGTTTGTGTTTTGAATTGTTTGCACTCCAATAGCGGCAATTTTGCTTGTTTACATGACCATTAAGATGAAAATGGGCTTCATCCGAAAAGAAGATGTTGGTAAACGTTTAAAAGCATTCAGTCATCTGGTTTACGAAGTCAAGCCTCTGACCAGCATCCTGAGGCTTCAATTCTTACACCAACTGAATTTTATAGGGGTTCAGCTTTAAATCTTTGTGTAAAATGCGGAATAATGATGACCTATGCACATTTAAAGCAACAGCACGCTTACGAATCGAAACGTTTGGGTCGTCACGAACAGACTGAGTAACACTCTCCACGTTTTCGACCGTTCTCGAAGACCTCGAACGCCCGGATTTTGGTTTATCTAGTGTTGAACCGGTCTCTTCAAACTTCTGGACCCATTTTCCAATAAGCCGAGCGCTTGGCGCATCATTTAAGTGACGAATATGTCGAAAATTGCAGAATTTTCTACGCGCTACAGTCGCCGAATTACCGTTTTTGTAAAACTCACGTGCGCACAAAGCACGGTCCGCTCCCGAGAAACGCTCCATAGCGACTAAATTCCCAAGAGCCAGGCTACCGATTGACATACCCTCCGCGCCGCTCGGAATAGTTGCGTTCATGCAATAAGCAATTTGTAGGCCTTGGTAAGCAGAAAACCCCTTTTATGATTCTGTCAAGCTTTCGAGAATTTATTTATTTATTCTTCAGGACATCTCTGCAATAGTAGTGGATATATGAGAGAAGGAAAGAGGAGGAGGAGGAGTAAGAAGAGTAAATCATCAACACTTTTCATCCTCCTCCTCCTCTTTTCTTCTCTCATTATACTTTTCAAATCTCTCATTATACTTATTAAAAAACCTCGTATCATCAACACTTTTCATCCTCCTCCTCTTTTGTTCTCTCATTATACTTTTCAAAAAGCCTCGTATACATCACCTTGAGTTTAATCTTAAAGTTAACAACATGGCTAACCTTTCATCGAATCCGATCATAGTAGGAGATCTAACCTTATGTTTGACCTTGAGGTGGATAACCTTATTTGACCATGAAGTCGATATAAAGTCCTACCACCAATGAATTTTCACTTCAGTAAATTTATAAAATAGATACGTGGAGCAACAAAAGATGATAAATTAAATACCAACAAATAATAAGTAAATAATAAGTAAATAATTTTATATTTAATAGTAAATATTACAAAGTAAATATTAAACAATTCATTCAAAAATTTATGGATAATAATATTGAAGAAGAAGATCCAGATCTAGATGAATTAATTGGAGTATTGGATTACAATACACATCTTAACGAAGAAAAATTTCAGAAGAACTTCAGAAATTGTTTAAACTACGATATAAATAATTTCGAACAAATTGAAGCTGACTCTGGTGACTCCGATATTGAAGAAGATAATGAAGAAGACAGTGCTAGTGCTAAATTTTGTTTAGTGAAACATAAGTACACTGATCCCAAAGAAGTTGTGTTCTGTATTACTCAGAGTTATATCGTAGTGTTTGTAGTGACGGAAAATCAAGAAAAAACTCTTTGTCACGCATGCTATCAAATTATACAATTTTATCAAAGGGCAGGGGCTCATAGACATGTAAATACTCATAATAAGAGAAAATTAAAACGCTTAAGCAATGATTTACATTGCGATATGTGTTCAAGACAGTTGTATCAAATTATTACCCCCAAAGTTTGTTTAATTTGCAATAGTAGTGTTAAAAATATTGATTTAGATTGGGACGCAAATGTTCCAGTGGTGCCAATATAATGCCTGGTAAAAAACCAATATATAAAAACGGTAGGAAGTCGCGAAGGGTAAAAAAAAAAGTTGTTAATGAAATAATTGAAAATAAAACCGAAGAATGTCCTATATGTCTTGAAGATATATTATCTAATAAAATGATATCACCAGAACCTTGTAATCACAGATTTTGCATCCCTTGTTTAGGAATGTGGATGTTAATTAATAAAACATGTCCAATCTGTCGCAATGAACTATGTGTAATTAAATGTGAAAATGAAGAAACTGTAGTCCTAGAATATTTAGATTAGAATGTATTATTTAATATTTATGTATTGCAAACCACTTCATAAATGTGAAAATGAAGAAATTATAATCCAAGAATATTTATTTTAAAATGTATTATTATTTAATTTTTATTATTTTAAAATTATTATTGTTTGTATTTAATTTATCCATTTATTCTTATCTTATTGGAATAAAGAATTGAACAATTTCGAAAAAAAAAATGTTTTATTTATAAGAATAACGAACAAACATAACAACTAAATACAAGAGTTTTGATTATTCATAATAGATTGAAAAAATATTTTAAATTAACCACCCTGTTCAAAATTCTTAATCCTTTCTTATTTTAGAGAGTTTTAAATCTAAAATTAATAAGTTTATAAATATGAAAGAAAAAATATTATAGGAAATTTAGGTACAGTTATCTTCATACTCCTTTATAATTAGATCAATTAAATAAAATTTACATTACCTTAAATCGTCTCCGTTACTATTCACTATCACTTAAACACTTTAACTTAACCTAAAAATAGTTTCACTTAACACTGTCCCTAAACTTGGTCTATTGTTTGTATCTGTCAACTGAAAAAAAAAATCAATTAGTATTTTAATATTAGGAAGACTAATAATAAATTTAATATAAGCTTAATATAAGCTACTTACTTTGTAGTGGAATCGACTTCGTCACACTGGACTGGTTCCTCCGGATTTATCTGAGGTTCCACTTGAGGATCCTCATTTTCCTCTGGATTTGTCGAGGAGGTTATGGATGGTACTTGTACCGGAGGAGGAACGTTGACTCTTCTTCTTATTACAAGTCTATTACCATCCATAACCTGAATTTCAAAATTTCTGTTCCTGAACATATTGATAAAAAATTAAATAATAAAAATTAAAATTTAGGAAGACAGCACTGGTGATGAACCAAAAATGAAAAAGTCACCTCGCAAAACAGTCATTTTATGAAAGTAGGTCAAGGTAAAATTTCGATTTTTAAATCGCGGAGAGGGCCCCTTATACCGCCCCTATACTCCTCCTATACCTCCCCCGCCCCCGCCCCGCCCCCCGAAGGGGGAGGGGCGGGGGGGGGCGGCCTTCGGCCGCCCGCGCTGCCTCCCAGGGGACGGGGGGCCTTCGGCCCCCCGCCCCCTGGCAGGTCCCCCCGCCCCGCCCCCTGGACCCCTCCCCAGTCGAGATGCCCGCAAACCTCTCGAGTTTTTATAGTTACAGCACATTTTAGGACGTCTCACTGAGAGTTATAGGGGACCCTAAGGTAAGATGCTCCGAAGAGAATTTTGTGTTTTATACGCCCGCAAACCTCTCGAGTTTTTATAATTACAGCACATTTTAGGGCGTCTCACTGAGACTTATAGGGGACGTAGCTCCCTAAGCAGCTCAGCAGAGGGACTCAGCTGGGGGGGCTCAGCGGGGGAAGGGAGGAAAGGGGAAGGAGGCTTTGCGGGGGAAGGGGGCGGGGAAAAATTTTTGCGGGGGAAGGGGGAGGGGGAGGGGGGAGGGGGAAGGGGGCTCCGCGGGGTGTGACGCGCAGAATTGAGGTCATTGACCTTTATTGAGGTCACTATACGTACGAGGACAAACCGTGGTCTGCTTTCATATAAAACGGTCGAGGATCAGTTTATAGCAAGCTTAAGTCGAGTTTACCACGCTTTAAATTTAAAGTCTCCAATTTTAGTTTGTTTTAGTTTGTTTTAGTGTGTTTTAGTTTGTTGCTGTCAAGTGTACTCAAATTTTAAAGGTATGTCTTTTCCTTTTGCCTCAACTTCCACTGAACAGTTAGGAGTGGTGAACAAAATTAATATAATTTCAAATATAATAATTCAGCCTGCTTTTTTGAAAAATGAAAATGAAAGTGACAACCAAAATTTAAGTCAGAGAACCCAAAATTTTAACGCGATGATTAATACGATGCAAGAAAAAAATTTAGAAAACAAATTACTCCAAAGTTGTTCAGAAACGAACATAAAATTTTTAGAAAATTTGGAATATTTGCCTGAACTAGAGAATATTTCGGAGACAGATTTTGACTTTCAAAATTCAATTTTATCACAAAATTTAGATTTTAATAATATTTTAACGCCGGAAACCCCAAATTTTTTAACTCAAGATTTAGATGTAACAACGGACACTCCCATTACAAATACTCCCGACATATTAACTCAAGATTTAGATAATATCGACAATTTTAAAAAGCTAATGGGGATTCCCAAAATTAATAAAAATTTAACAAATTATCAGAGTAAAAGTGACAATGACAGTGACAATGATTCGAGTTCAAATAAATCACAAAATTTTTTTGGAATGTTGAAAACTAGAAATTTTGAAAGTGAAAACAATTCTGGAGGAATACCGGGTAATTCTTCATTTTCTCCTCTATCTCTGTTCAAAATTTCAACTAATCAAAAAAAAAATAAAATTTCGGAATCGACTAGTAGTGGAAATATGGGGGTTGATGTTTTGGGGGAGGAGGATGGTTCACGGGATAGTTACAAAATTTCAGATTGTAGTGAAGATTTGGGAGCATCGTTTACTAGTGGTGGTGGTTCCCAAGAAATTCTTCCAATAATAAGTGAACCATCTGAAAAAAATGAAAATTTTAGTCAAAATTCAATTCCGTGCGGCCAAAATACCTACTGTGAATTAAATTTTCCAAATTCTCCAATAATTTTTGAAAACTCGCCACCAGATTTCGATGAAATTTTAAATTCTGTTTCTACACAAACAGAGACAGTTCAAAATTCTGTTTTAACACAAACGGAAGTGTCAATCCCCTTCGAAAACGATTATCCGAAACTAAGCTTTCATTCAAAATCAAATTTCAAAATTAAAAATAAACATTTGTCTTATCAAAGATCATTAGGATTTGTTTTGGATTCTATTTTAAATTGCGATCCTAATAAAACAGCTGAGGAGAAAAGGAAGATGTGGGAAAGGGCGATAGAACTTTATAAAGCTACTCTTAGCTTTTTCCATCCCATTCCTTAACTCCCCTCCTACTTCTTTTCCACCATTTAAATTCATACCTGACCGTGTTACCTTCAGTATGTTAAAATCGACTTGGGCTTCACAATAAGAGATTCGTTTTAGAAAAATGGATTTTAAATGTGAAGAGTGCTTCAAAATTTTTACTCGAAAAGACAATTTGAATCGCCACAAGAAGATAATTCACTCTAACAATGGCCCCCAGTTAGAACAGAAGAAGAAAAGCTGTAAGTCTAATTTTAAATAGAAATTTTGTTTCAATTTAATAATTAGTTATTAATTTGATGAATTAGAGGCAAATTTAATAAAGAAGTTATTAAATTTTAGGTGAAAGAAGATATTGTCAATTCTGCAAAATATTTATAAAAAAGTCATTATGGTTCTGTCATTTGAGAACAAATAAACACAAAACCAATTCAATGGTGGTTAGGGATGAAAATGTGTCTGTAATAAAATCGGCATTTAAGGAAAGAATCATTTCATATAAAATATCATCGACTCAATACCAAATCAACATTTATGATTTTTTCTCCGAAATACAACAAAAAATAATTGAGGTAATCAGTTATGAAATCCAAAGACACACCTGCATCAAACTCAACATGGAGTTATTTGGTCTTTACTTAAATCCTTCCAATGAAAGTCATGAAGTTAAGTCTTTCAATACCCCATTTCGGATTTTATGTAATAGTTCAGAATTAACGCAAGAACTAGAAGATATTATTAAAATTATTGACCGGAAAGCTGATGAACTGGCAGAAAAAGATTCGGGTAAATTATTTTTTATTAAATATTTAGTAACTAAACTTAAACCAAAAATACATTTGTTGTTAATTATTCTTCTTTAATTTCAGGATGGATTTTAATAAAAATATTACACGTTGAGCTTAACATCAACAAGTACAACCCCTTAAAAGCTTCTTCATATATACCGCTACCGTCAGAGATCAAGTTGAAAAATGCTGTAGTCAACGTTCAAAACAATGATGAATGTTGTTTCGCCTGGTCTGTGGTTGCAGCTCTTCATTCACCTAACGGACCAATTGAAAAGGTGGAGTCGTATCCACATTTCACCACTATTTTAAACTTTAAAGGTATCAATTTTCCTTTAACTTTAAAAGACATAAGTAAATTTGAAAATTTAAACAATATTTCGGTTAATGTTTATGGATTAGAAAAAATCAAGAATAATTTAAAAACTCAATTCGAAATTATAGGACCTTTACATTATACAAAAAATAAGCGAGAACGTCACCTTAATTTATTATTAATTGGAGATGATAATGGAAATTTCCATTACTGTTATATTTCGGATTTATCTAGATTAATTTCAAAACAATTATCTAAACATCATGGGAAAAAATTTTTATGCGACGGTTGTTTACAATATTTTACTACTGAAGAATTATTAGTCAGGCATAACACATATGATTGCGATTTTGTAAGAATAAATCTACCTTCAACTGAAACCAAAATAGATAGATTTGGAAATATTATTCCCGAAAATATTTTAAAATTTCAGAATATACAAAAACAAATTGAAGTTCCATTTGTTATATATGCAGATTTTGAATGCATTCTTAAGCCTTTAAATAATGAAATTAATGATGTAGATCCAAGTTCTCCATATACTGAAAAAAAATGTCAACATATTCCATATTCGTTTGCTTATTATATAAAGTGTTCATTTGATGATTCAATTTCCAAATTTCAAAATTATATGGGTCCCAATTGTGCACAAATTTTTATAACTTACTTAGAAAGAGACGTTCTTAATATTTACAATAAATATATGAAAAAGTTAATACCAATGAAAAAATTAAATGTGTTGGAACAATTACATTTTGAATATACGAATGATTGTCATATATGTGATAAACCTATAATTTCGGATAAGGTTGCTGATCATTGTCATTTAACAGGTTCCTATAGAGGTCCGTCACACTCTATATGCAACTTAAATTATAAATTATCTAATTCCATTCCGGTAGTTTTACACAATTTGCGTAATTATGATTCTCATCTGTTCATAAAAAATTTATGTCCAAATCATGAACAATTATTTGTCATAGCCCAGAATAAAGAGAAATACATTTCATTTCAAAAATCTATTGAAGTAGATCAATATTTAGATAAAAAGACTGGTTTCACCAAGTCAAAATTTCTATATCTTAAGTTTATTGATTCATTTCAGTTCCTACCATATTCTTTGTCAAATTTAGCTTCCATCCTTAATGATGAACAATGCAAAGAAGTGTTCAAATATTTTAATGAAAAGGAAAAATTTAAGTATATCCGTCAAAAAGGCGTTTTCCCTTATAAATATATTGATAATATCGCCAAATTAAATGAAACGGAGTTACCAGATAAAAAAAATTTTTATAATGACCTCACGGATGAACACATTACTGATGAAGAATATGAGAGGGCTAAAAATGTTTGGAATTTATTTGAATGTAAAACAATCGGTGAATATTCCGATTTATATCTTAAATCTGATGTATTACTTTTGGCAGATGTTTTTCAAAATTTTAGAAAAACGTGTATGGAAACTTACAAACTTGATCCTGCACATTATTATACTTTTCCAGGTTTAAGTTTTGACGCTTGTTTAAGATATACTGGAGTCGAATTGGAGTTAATAACAGACCCAGATATGTTACATTTTTTTAAAGGTAGTGTAAGAGGAGGAATCAGTACCTGTGTATGTAGGAAATCTATAGCAAACAATTTATTTCTTTCAAATTATGATCCATTACAACCATCTAAATATATTATGTATTTTGATGCAACTAATCTTTACGGATATGCGATGTCTCAATATCTGCCCGAAAAAGATTTTGTTTGGTTATCAAATCAACAAATTCAAAATTTAGATATAATGAATATATCTGAGACTAATGACAAGGGTTATGTGCTAGAGGTTGATTTAGAATATCCTGAAAATTTACACAATTTACATAATGAATTTCCATTCTGTCCAGAAAATTATAAGCCTCAAAATTCTAAAACTTTTAAATTAATTCCAAATTTAAAAAATAAAGAAAAATATGTAATTCACTATACTTTATTAAAACAATGTATTCAATATGGAATTAAACTAACTAAAATTCATCGGGTTGTAGAGTTTACACAATCTCAATGGTTAAAAAAATTTATTGATCTAAATACAAATTTAAGAAATCAATCTAAAAATCAATTTCAGAAAAATTCTTATAAATTGGCAAATAATAGCATCTACGGAAAAACAATGGAAAATGTGGATAAAAGGACAGATATACGATTGGTTACACAATGGGCAAAAAATCATAGAAAAGATGGGGCAGAAAATTTAATTGCTAAACCATCATTTAAAGATGTAACAATATTTTCAGAGAATTTAGTAGCTGTGCAAATGCGTAAAGTGTTAGTGCAATATGATAAACCTGTCTATGTAGGCTTTAGTATTTTAGATATATCAAAAACGGTGATGTATGACTTTTTTTATGGGTTTTTAAAACCTTTATATAAGAATAATATTAAACTTCTGTACACAGATACAGATTCCTTTATTTTGGAAATTGAGACAAGTAATGTTTATGAAGACATTAGGGTTAATATTGATAAATTCGATACTTCAAATTATGATGTTAATAATATTCATGAAATACCAATAACTGAATCTGTTGTTGGAAAGTTTAAGGATGAATATGCTGGTGAACCAATAGAAAGCTTTTATGGCACAGGGGCCAAAGCTTATTGTGTTAAGTCAGAAAATGGGTTGCTTAAAAAAGCTAAGGGGATAAAGAAAAGTAGCATTAAAAAACAATTAGAATTAACACATTATAAAGATGTTGTAGAACAAAATTCAAAAGCTTTCTGTACAATGTATTTGTTTAGATCTCGACTTCACAATATTTATACAGAATTAGTTAACAAATTAGCTCTCACTTCTAATGATGATAAAAGATTTAAAATTCCCAATAGTTATGATACATTAGCATGGGGTCACCAAGATATTCCATTTTTTCAGTGGTTAATAGACCATGAAAATGAATTATAAAAAATTATTTTAAGATTAAAAGTTTTACTCTTCAAGGCTAAATTTGAAGTATTTAAGAACATGGTAAATTTTAAAATTATATCAGTATAAAATATACCACCGTCTAGAATAAATATGTGTTTAGAATCTTTTGAAAAAGAAATTGATAACAAATTATATAGAACATATGAAAAAAGACTTTCCTCATTTAAATTCTGGAATGGAAAATTAAATCCTAAAGTGTTAGCCCAATCAGGGTTTTATTATTTAGCTATTCATGATGTTTGTAAATGTTTTTACTGTGGTGCAGAAATATTTGCCTGGAAAATTGATGATTGTCCAATTGAGGAACATTATCGTCACTGGAAGAACTGTGACTTAATCGAGTGTTTGTGGTTAGGTGAAAAAAATAAAAAATGTGAACCTGTTGTCCTTAAAGTGAAAGAAAATATGTCGACATCTTTCATTTTTTTATTAGTTTTAATAACTATGTTAGTATCTCTAATTTGTAAACAAATTATTTAATGTCCTTAAAGTGAAAGAAAATATGTCAACATCTTTCATTTTTTAATAGTTTTAATAACCATGTTTGTATCTCTAATTTGTAAACAAATTATTTAATATTTTGAAAAAAAAAATGTCTATATATTGTAGAAAATTAATTAAAACTGTTCAGTCTTATTTCAATCTCTTATTGTTTTGTTAATAGACATTTAAAATTGAAAAGTGTTTTAATGGCATCCCTTATCAACTACATTGTTTTACATTCAATTTTAAATAATACTTTATATGTACTTTATCCTCCAAGGGTTTTACATGGAATGGTGTGTTTTGAAAACGAAACCTCTACTATTAAACCTGAAATATGTAATTATATGAAAGCTATGAATATTAATAATTATTCAACTGCTTTCGCATATAATATGAATAATAGTCAATCTAATAGTAATTTTTTCAAAATTTACTTTCATTATCCAAATAATACAATTTTTGACACTAACTGGATTGAAAAAAATAAAAAACCATTTACGATTTCTAGCTGTGCTCATATTAAAAATGATGAGGAAGGTAAAAACTGTTTAATTCTATTTATCTTCAATATAATTTTATCAATAGGTAGTTTTTCACTTTTGTCGTTCTTGACAATTTTGTTTTATCAAGATAGGTCATAAAAATTTAATAAACTTGCTTGACCTTGAAATTTATAGAGGAGTGGGGTGGATAAGATATATTCAGACCCAGTATTTTAGTTTTCAGTTATCATCAAGACATCATGTTTAATAGTAGCAATTTTAATGGATATAAATCCAGTTCTAGTGAAACCAATGATAAAATTAGTCAGTGTAATGAAAAATTATTAAATTCAAAAATCTACTATCTTAACAATTCCTTATCAAAATTTGTTTGTGTTGGAATTGGTATAAATGATTTTACACCAAAAGTTCTAATTGGAGGTCGAAATGGATTTCACATTTACTTGAATGAAGAAGAATGGAAAGAACTTCAAAAAAATCAAGGAGTGTTGGTGAATTATTTTTATTCTGCTCAAGCATATGCATACCCACTAAAAATTGAAAAAATCACAGTGTTTTTTGAAAAAATAAATCATTCTCCTGTTATCAGAATTCAAAAGGATGAACATTATGTGATTCTGGGAAAAGAATCAATAAATAAATTAGTTGAAATCGATGAACTTGTTGACTACAGAATTCATATAATTAAAAAGCAAGAATTTTCCAAATATTTTAATTTGTTTCATCACTATAATTATCAGTCAGGAGATGTGTTGTCTCATATTTATAGTGTTTTGGATCCATGTCAGAATTTAAACAGTGAAAATGTCGGAACTGTTTTAGAAATGTTATCTCTACATAAACAGGAATTAGAAAACAAGTTAAGAAAATCCGGTGCATTACAATAGAAATATGAAGAAATCAGTGACAATCAGTGAGAACAATAATAAAGTTTATATATTAGTGACATGGGACTTTGCATTTAGACAAGCTCGAAAAAGTGAATATCAGAAATTTTATCTTGACAGACTAAGATTTGAAAAACGAGTTGAACAATGTGAAAGTATTCTTAAAAGTATTTTTGATGTAGATCATAGAAAAAAAATATATATTGAAAGATTTAATGTAAAAATTTAAATTTATATTGTTAATCTCAGTTGTAAACATCTTAAAAATTATATTGTTAGTATTTGTTGTAAAAAGGATTATCGTAAATAAAAAATATGTTATATAAATAGGTCTTTTATTTAAAAATTTGATATACAATATTACTTAAAATTAATTACAATACATCTTTTTTAAGAATCCATGAATTATGTGATTTATCGAATCCTAACCATTTAACAAAAACTTGGTTCCCTTTCTTCCTTAAAATTTTTTCAACCAAAAACACATCTGGATGTTTAACTTTTTGTAACTCTTCTTGGTAGAAACCTCCTTCAATATATTCATTTTTACTATCTTTTAATAAATAGGTGGGTGGATTTGTTAACTGAACCTTTCTAATTTGAAAAATTTCAGTTGACCAATTTGGAGTATATCCTTTTTCAAAAGCTTCTCTTTGTTTGGAAATTCTAACAAAATCATTTTCTTTAAATTTAGTGCGCTTTAAATCAAATGTTTTTTTAAAAGTAAAAGAATTTTGCAGTATAGTTTTCTCATTTTTTTTATTAACCTCAACAGGTCTATATCCGGTAGTTCTATGAATACTATTATTATATTTTTCAATAATAGTGGGTAAAATAGAGTACCATTGGTAATTCCCTCTATTACTAAAATATTTCCACATTATATTTTTTAAAGTTCGATTTACGCGTTCTACAATACTCGCTTTGAGATTAGAGTAAGTATTATAATGATTAATTTTGTAATAATTCATAAGATCTTTAAAATCTTTATTGAAAAATTCTTTTCCCAAATCTGTCTGCAAATTTTGCGGTTTACTTGTTTTTTCTAAAATTTTTTTCATAGCTTCAGTTACATCTTTTCCTTTTTTACTTTTAAGTGGTTGAGTCCAAACATACTTTGAGAATGCATTTATCACCACCAAAATATATCTATAACCTTTATTAAATTTGGAATAGGGTTGCATCTCTACCAAATCAGCTTGCCATAAGTCATTAAGGCTTTTAACAATAGTTCGTCTTCTTCTATATCTTCTTCTTGCCGGTTTATGTAATTCATCTACAACTGTTTCTTTAATATTTTTACTCATAGTACTAGAATAAAATTTCTTAATACCTTCTTTAAATAACTTATTTTATTTGTTTGTTATCTTTTTTTAGCAAATCTTCGATTTTATATTCCAAAGTTTTAAAAGATGCATTATTCGAATCTTTGACTTTTTTGATTTCATCTTCGATTTTATATTCCAAATTTTTAAAAGATGCATTATTCGAATCTTTGACTTTTTTGATTTCATCTTCAATGTTGGTAATTCTTACATTAATTTTAGTTTCAAAAACAACAAGTGATTTTATACTTTCGTTTCTCATTTCTCTTACTGTTGCGTTTAATTCTTCTCTAGCATATGCCATTGTGTCATTAAACTCTTTTCTAGAAACTTCGGCTGCTCTTTGAACTAATTCGTTTAGTGATTTTATTTCTTTTACCAATTTATTTTCTAGATTTTTTATATCTTTTCCTAATTGAAATTCTACATTTGTTAAATTTAATTTTATTTCTACCAATTTTTTTTCTATTTTCTTTATATCTAAAATCGCTTTTTCAATTTCAATTCTTACATCGTTCAAAGATTTTTCATAATCATTTAACTTTGTTGAAATTTCTTCAATTTTTGAACTGTGTTGTGCAAGTCCTTTTTTTAAATCATGGATAGAGGTGTTAATCATAGCTTGTATTAGTTCTGCTAAAGATTCTAATTCTTTTTCTAATCTTTTATTCAACATCTTTTGAAAATATTCATCGTCAACAGTGGTTTTTAATTCTGTTTTTAGATTGTTTAATTGTGAGATTATCTCCATGATTTGTTCACTATTTTTTAAAATTTCATTTTTAAATTTATTTTCAATTTTTTCATCTACATTTTGTAAATCTGTGTTTAATTTCTTTTCCAAATTTTTCAAGTTTAATAGAATTATTTCAGCATTATTTTCAATTGAATTAATTTTCTGATTTATTTCATTAATATTATCGCTATCTTTTTTATGGATTATAAAGTGTGTATTCATAGCTCTCTCTATTTGTTGTGTGTTTTTATTCATACCATCATGAATGTTTTGAAAATTACCTATTTCTTCAGAAACCCTATTATTAAGTTTGTTCGTAAATTCTTGGAACTTTGATACCATATCTTTTATAATAATTTGTTTAACATTTTCTATTGCAGAAGTATCATTTATTTTTGATTTAACCAATGTTATTTCATTTTTTATGTTATTTTCAAAACTCTTTACTTCATCATATTTCTGTTTTATTGTTTTAAAATCATCTTCACACTTCGATGTTTTTTGAGAAAAACTTTTTAATAGTTCATCATTGTCTTTGACAATATTTTTTATATTTAATATCCTGTTATCAAAGTTTGACACAACATTTTCTTCAAATAACTTAATTTTTTTCGAAATAGATTCCACATTTTCATCATTTTCACTAACTCTCTTTTTTAAATTTACAATATCATTTTTTAACACAGGTTCAAATCTTTGAACAATATCATCACTTTTAAAATTTTTTAATATTTCATTTTCAACATTGGCTAGTATTTTATTTTCTATTGTAGGTATATCTACGGTATACTTTTTAGAAATATGACGTCCAAATTTATCAATGGTCATTTTAACAATGTTATGTAACAATATTTACTACATTCTTTTATACAATTATATTGGCTTCTTTCAATTCTTCAATAATAGAAATAATTTCGTTGTTATGTCCTGTATTCCCAGCCATCATAGATGCTACCAACAGTCGAAGTCTATCAACAAGTTCATTTACGTTATCCCAATATACGTAATCGGTATAAGGTTTATTAACTTTTAAAGTTATTCCGGATCCTGTTCTTTTCGAAGATATTCGAGTTTCCCTGTATGGAGCTTTTCGTCTGTCAAAAAATCCTTGAACTATATTATGCGTTTCGGGATTTATGGTTTTAGTTTTTGTAATTCCTTTATTTTGTAAATAAGGCCCTATTATAGAAATATATTTTTGTGATCCATTTCCCTGTACCTGCTCATTTGGATCATAATTTCTACGGTATGCATTGGTTCTCTTTAAAATATCCATATAATTTTCCAAATCTTGTTTTTTATAACCTACTGGTTCCTTTTTAAATAATAATTCATATAAACCTGGTGTACCTGTATAAGTTATACCTTCAACTTTTATGTTTTTACCGATAATTTCTATAGGTCTTTGTGTTAAACCCAAAAAGAATTTCTCAGTTTCAAAATCATGTACTATTCCATAGAGGTGATCAAACTTATGTTCCACATCTTTTACCCCTCCGTCAATATATTGACGAGGTAATTCATGAAATCCTGATAAATATTCTTGATATAAAGGTGTACTGACAAATGTTTGAATTGTTTGGCGTGTTTGTTCTAATATATCCGAAAGATTTCCTACCGTAGATTGTGAAATTGAAGAAGGGGTGGTTTCTGCTATGACACTTGTTTGTTGTAAAGATGGCATCTGACTATGTGAAGCTATACTGGTTTCCCAATCAATAATTGTTGGTATTTCTGTAGGAAGAATTGGAGTTTTCCCTGTCTTTCTTTTTTCTGGTGTTGATGTTCCATACTGTAGTTTTTTTCTTGGTGTTAGTGTTGGAAACAATCTTTTTTCTGGTGTTTCATAATTTTTTTTAATGGGTGTTTGTAGCTCTTCCTTTACCTCAGCCGATTCAATTTTACCAATTGTTGAAATTAATTGTTGTAGGGGTTGAGTTATTGGTTTATAGGTTTCCTCCAATTTGGATTGTGCTTCAAATTCAGCATTTTTTAAACTTTGATATTTTTGTTTAACAGCTTTCCTTGACTTAACAAGCTCTCTTGCTAAGCGTTCATTCATGATTAGTTAAATTTTTCACAAAACTTTTATTTTTATAAGAAAATATATGAATCAAATCCTTTTCGATATCGACCGGATTTTAAGTTCGAATCCTTGTCTATTACCAAAAATCCAAATTTATCTTTCCAACACATCAAACATAACTCATTAAATTGATTAAATGACATATCAACATTAACATGATCATCATAAATATGTTTTAAGTTCGTTTTGTCTTGTTGAAATATAACAATCAAATTCGCATTGTCACGAATTAATTGTTTTGGAATCGAAGAATACGTTTGACACAAATAAAAACAATCAGTATTTTTATGTCTTCCGAAACAAAAATAATCTTTTACAACATTCTGATTGCAACACACTATATCATCAAATATAATTATGGAATTTGGTTTTATTTCTTGTGGAGAAACAATATTTTCTTCATTTTCGGATTCATAATATCCAATTTCTCTCAATGGTTTAAAAAGTAATCTCAAATATTCATATTTTGGTTGATATAGAGACTTTGAATAAATATATAAATTTTCAAACCGTAAACCATTGGGATCTTCAATTAAACTTATAATGATATTAGTTTTACCACACCCTGATGGACCAATAATTAACCCCCTTTTACTAGAGCCTTCAAACAATTTTCCATGTTTTCTAAAATTATTTCTTGAAGTCTCATGGTCTTTAATAATAATTGAATAAGGTTGTTTGACAATTTTCATATATAAGAGGATGTATAAAGGGTAAGTTCTAATTTAAAACTAGTCAGTTTGTTCCAAGATTTCAATTATATAATGCCAATCTCATATAAGCAACAATCCATTTATAAAAGAAGAGTCAGAAAAAGAGGTAGTGGTTTAATTAATACTCTAATAAATAAGTTACCTTTTGAATTACATCTACCTGGGTATAATTTTTGTGGACCTGGAACCAAACTAGAAAAGAGACTAGCTAGAGGCGATAAAGGCATAAACTTATTGGATGAAGCTTGTAAAGAGCATGATATTGCCTATGCACAATCAAATGATATAAAAAGCCGACACGCTGCTGATAAATTATTAGGTGACAAAGCTGCCGAAAGGTTCAGAGCAAAAGACGCCACTTTTGGAGAAAAAACTGCTGCACTTGGAATAAGAGGTGCAATGAAAATTAAAAGAAAATTTGGTATGGGATTAAAAAAAAGAAGGAAAAACAGAAGTCGAAAAACTCGTCTAGGACGAGGAATAACTTTATCTCAAGCTATTTCAAAAGCAAGACAAGCACTAAACGGAAAACAATTTAAAAGTTTGACCGATATTATTCAAACCGCACTTAGATCTATCGGAGATAGTAGAATATTATCACCAAAAAATAGAATCATACCAATTCCAAAAACTGGTGGATTTCTACCTCTTATTCCTTTATTTGCTGGTTTGTCCGCTTTAGGTGCTCTTGGAGGAGGAGCAGCAGGTATTGCGAAAGCTGTCAACGATGCAAAAGCTGCTAAAGAAAAATTAGAAGAGTCCAAAAGACATAATAAAATGATGGAATCTATAGCAGTAGGAAAACAAGGAAGTGGTCTTTATTTAAAACCATATAAAACTGGATGTGGATTATATCTGAAACCTTATTCAAAAAACTGTTAAAACAAATACCTCGAAAACCACTTACAAATTATGATTTAAGTAAATATATTAATCTACTTAAAATTCCCAACTTTCGAGGTATATTCATGAGAGATAAATTACCAAAAAAAATTAATAAAAATGAAAGTGGTATTGTTAATCTCGATAAGAATAGTGGTGATGGAACTCATTGGACTGCATACATAAAAAAAGGGAAAAATATTTTATATTTTGATAGTTATGGCAATTTGCGCCCATCTACCGAATTAACAAAATATTTTTTCAGCGATAAAAAGAAAAATATTGTGAAATATAACTACGATCATTATCAGTCAATTAACAAAACAAATTGTGGTGAGCTCTGTCTTAAATTTCTTTATAATAATGGTTGAAAAACAATATTAATTCATTTTGTTAAAAATTTTTAAAGAGATATGTCGTACAGTTTTGTCATTAGTGGTAATTCCCCCACGCTTTCTGTTAATATTCATCCTCCAATATATTTAGATGAAAATTTTGAATATTCCATTGGACTTGTAAATTTTGAAACTTTTAATGCTATTCCAAATATTGATGAGACTAATAATCTTTTCATTTATGACTCAAATAAAGAAATAAGAATACCACCAGGTAGTTATGAAATAGATGATTTAAATAATTTTATTCAAAAATTTTTGGACAATCGTACTTTTCTTCATATTTATGCCAATAATAATACTTTACGAACACATATTAAAACAGATATTCCTATCTCGTTTCGTGATGGAACTATAGGAAAAATATTAGGTTTTAAAAATAAGGAATTAGAAGGTCTAAAGGAGCACATTTCAGATTTTCCAGCAGAAATTATTAAAGTAAACGCCATAAACATCGATTGTAATATTGCCGAAGGATCATATTTAAATGGAAAACCTGTTCATATAATACATCAATTTTTTCCTAGTGTAGCTCCTGGTTTTAAAATAATAGAATCACCACAAAATGTACTTTACTTTCCTGTTACTGTAAAGGTAATAGACAATATAAACATTAAAATAGTAGATCAAGACGGTGATCTCATCAATTTCAGAGGAGAAACGGTAACAGTAAGACTACATCTTAAAAAAATAGATGAATAATGGTTATTTTATATAATAAAAAAGTCTCAAATTATAATTTTTCAAAAAAATTTTACTCTAAAAACATTAATAAGAAAGATACTAAACGACATTTAACTAGTAAAAAATTAAACTCTCAAAGGTTAACACCTTCTAATAAAAAATTTCTGATAAGTTTAGGTTTCAAACTAAAATAAAATGGAATATTTAAATGTAAAAGAAAATATTCTTGTAGATGAATCAATATTAAGCTGGGAAATACTATCATTTGAACCTTTCAATCCTACAAAACTTGGATTAAATGATGAAATTAGAATTGCTCTACAACAAACAGGAAAATATCCTTTACCTTGCAAAAGTGAATTATATTTAGAACTTCAAGTTACCAAAGAAGATGATACTCCATTGGCTAATACGGTATTAATCAACAATGCTCCAGCATTCTTGTTTAAAGAATTACGTTATATTTTAAATGGTGTTACAATTGATTCAGTTCGAGATGTAGGAATTACTTCAACTCTTAAAGGATACATATCATTTAATCAAAACGAAAGTGCTAAATTGGAAAATGCTGGATGGTATCCAAAAACGAAACCTAAAGAAAAAATTATGACTGATGAAAAAGGAAACGTTTCCCTATGCGTCCCATTAAAAATGTACTCGGGATTTTTTGAAGATTATAACAAAATAATTTTAAATTCACAACAAGAACTAATACTAATAAGAAGCAATGATGACACTAATGCTTTAGTAACCACAAGTGATGATGAAAAACCGAAAATTAAAATAACCAAACTTTGTTGGCGAGTTCCACATCTTACTGTGGCCATTCCCCAAGAATTGGCACTAACGAAAATTATTGATAAAAACAATGATATTCTTCTTACTTTCCGAAGTTGGGAATTAATTGAATATCCAGAGTTATTAGAAAATACAAGACATAATTGGCCTGTCAAAACCTCCACAAAAATTGAAACACCAAGACATGTACTAATTGCTTTTCAAAAGGATAGACGTGGTAATTTAAAATCAGATATGAGTAAATTTGATCATTGTGACCTAAGGAATATAAATGTGTTTTTAAATTCAGAAAGATATCCTTACCAGGACCTTCAGCTTGATTTTAAAAATAATAAGTTTGCTACCCTGTATGAAATGTTTTCTGAATTTCGTCAAGTATATTATAACTTTCCAATAGAACCAATATTTAATCCCAAAGAATTTAAAGATAATGCACCTATTGCTTACATTAATTGCTCTCATCAGAGAGATTTATTACAATCCGGCCCAGTAACCATGAGAATTGAATTTGAGACAAAAGAAAAAATATCGGGAAAAACAGCTGCGTATTGTGTTATAATACATGATAAAGTATTTAGCTATAATCCATTAACAAAAATTGTTAAACAACTTTAACTTCTCCCACCACATCAAATATCATTATTAAAATGAAAATATATCGAATAAGATCAGTTGTTTCTATACCATAGTTTGTTGCACATCAAATGGAATGTACAAAATACAAAAAGAAAAAATAGAACTATTTTTAAAAAAAATTAAACATCTAAAAAATCTTATTGAAGACTATTCGAAAAAACAATTTGTAATAAAAAAATTTAGTACTTTAAAAATTTGCTAAATAAAAAATGAGAATAGTTATGGATGTTCAAGGATTTAAGGATGAACACAACAAGTTTATTCCTAAAGAACTTGCAATGTTTGATGGACATAAAATGAGTCATTATATTTTTAAACCACCGTATCCACTACAAATGCTTCCACCAGAAACATACAAGCAAGCAGAATGGTTAATGAAATTTCATCACTGCATCAATTGGAATACAGGATATATTCCTCTTCATAATTTTTCATCTATAGTAAAAAACTTAACAGAAAAAGGAGAATTCATTTATATTAAAGGAGAAGAGAAAGCTAATTTTATTAGAAAATATTGTACTAAGCCAATAATTGAATTGGACGAACAACCTGTTTTAAATAAATCATCTCCTAAATGTTTTTATCATTCTCAATCACCTTCAATGTGTGCCCTTTCTAATGTATTCTTTATGTATAAAAATTTTTTTATGAATGAATAAATTAACAATGAATGTAATAATATTTTTTTTATTTATCCACATCCCCACATTACTAACAGAAAATTATATTTTCCTATCTTTACATAATCAAATATTTAAACATAACAGCCGTTACACAATAATAAAACAACTATACAAATTTAAATAGTTTATTTCACACCAACTTTAATTAACCAATAAATCAATACATAAATTTATTTCTTTATTGAGTCCAATTTTTTTAAGTTCATCAAAGAATTTTAAAACATTTTTAGTCTTCAAAAATTCACTACACAATTCTGCTGCTTTTTTACAACAATTTGCATGATCAACATATTTTATATATAACAATAAATCTTGACCCTCACTTTCTTCTTCAACTAAACAAGATAAATATCTGGAACATGCTTCGTTCATAATGAACCCTTCATAAAGGTCCCTCACAAAATTTTCAATTTTAGGCATCATCTTCACCACGCGATTTGATTAGTTCTTGTAATACAACAGGATCTCTAATATATTGGTTTAAATGACGAACTTCATCATGAAACCAACTTAACTTCACTAATTCACGTAAAAACTGTACAATATCTTTGTTTTGAAAATAACGTTCGCACAATTTCACAGCCTCTATATGGTTTTTAGATATATCCAAATAATATTGAAACCAAGATGGACCACTATCAACTGCATAATGTTCGAACTCAAAAGCAGAACTTTTACATTTTTTATAAAATTTTTGAATTAATAAATTTAATTCACTTTCGTTAGAAGCAGAAGACATATTTCATTTTAGTATGTTTTAAGGGTAAAGTGTTGCTTTTATAATCAAAATTTAAAGAAGGGATACAAGGTCATGTTAACATGTATACGAAGTAACTCGAATGTATACGAAGTAACTCGAATGTATACGAGATAATTCGAATGAGAAAACAAAAGAGGAGGAGGATGAAAAGTGTTGATGATACGAGGTTTTTTAATAAGTATAATGAGAGATTTGAAAAGTATAATGAGAGAAGAAAAGAGGAGGAGGATGAAAAGTGTTGATGATTTACTCTTACTCCTCCTCCTCCTCTTTCCTTCTCTCATATATCCACTACTTGCAATTATTAATTAAATAGTCAGAGTATTAACCTAACTTATAATTATTAAGAAACTCACCAATGTGGTTTGAATATTAAACAAGTACACTTTTGAAAAACGGGAAAAACCCAACATTAGCACTTTGGAACTGTATTTAGAGGCATATTTTGATAGAATTATAAAAATTCATTGAAATTCTAGAACGTTCGAAAAACAGCCAAACATCCCAAATGACTATTCCACCTTTTTATAGTGACACCTGTCATGTGTCAACCGGGAAGTGCCGTGAGTGGTGGGAGTAGTGGGGAAAAATACTTGATGGTTGAAGATCAAGTTGATCTTCAACCACCAAGCACAGAAGATGCCAAATGAGATTTTGGCGAAACGTCTGCAAACTTCTACAGAAAACCAAACGAACGAACGGATGTATTCCCGGATTTTTACTGAATCACATTTTCCCATCGATGAAACACTACGCAACATATATATATATATATATATATATATATATATATATATATATATATATATATATATATATATATATGATCTGTGTATGCGGTCGAATTTAGAAACTAGTTCTTTTAACAAGTCAGTTAAAAAATCGGTAATAAAGTCATATTTAGCATGTCGAAATACTTAAACATCACCCGTTAAAAAAGTAAATATTATACTATTCTACATCCATAAAAATTCAAAAATGTAAATATAAAATTATCGTCTGATTCCTCGCAATGTTCCCTTTGTAAATTTAAAGGAATATAAAAGAAGGGACACAAACTATCTCTGATGAATGAGATCGACTTAATAATTAAGAGTTTTCTCATCCTTGCATTCATCAAAAGTAACAAACTCCGTCAGAGGCGTCCATAAGAGATAAATGTCTTGGTATATGCTTATCTATGACTTGGGACACCTGTACTGCAATAACTGTATCCCATTAGAAAAAAATTGTTTCTGTCGGCATTCACAAGGGGCAGCGATATTCTCTTTCAAGTTACCGTTTGCAAAGTGAGGTCCCCTGAAGCCCTTTTTCAAAGCTCTAAACTAAAAGAGATCAGATGGAGTCAAATCTCAACTATACGCTTTCAGGTTGCACTCGAGTAGGATAGATTGTTGGTTTGTTTGTGAACTCGAGAATTGTAATAAAGAGGGAGGATATAACAAACCAGGACATAATTTTTTTAATGTATTGGGGTAGATAATTACTGTTATTGTAGTTTCCTTCGGAATGTATTCAACAAAAACAATTTTTAATTCGTTTCAAAAGACAGTGGCGAGTTTTCAAATTACAAATTTTTTGGAAGCGGAGAATCTTTCGGATCTACAAGATGAACTTTAATTTTGCTTCACAAAAATGTACCGATGTTTTATCCTGTTATTATCTCAAAGTAAAATCGAAAGATTCCAAATGCTTTTGAAAAATTTACCCCTAAACAATTCGTGTTCGGTGTTATTATTTTTTTGGCCTATGTTGATGAAATTTTACGAGTTTATAATGTAGAAATGTTAAAATATTGGATTCAGAATTATTTAATGTATTAATAATAGTGACTCTTTCAAAACGATTTTTGGGAATCAATATTTCCTCTCTGCCGTAAACAGTAGAGGTAGCGTGTGAAAATCAACTTCAATAGATGACCCCGTTTGCCAGACAGATAGAAAAAGTATGTCACCATTGAACATTATTAGACAATGTAGTTTTTTTTTTAATTGAGCTTCATTCCTAGATGCTTTATTATAAGAGAATTAAGATTAAGTTTAAATTATTAAAAAATTCCATTGTAACGTTGTAATATGGTTTTGAATACTTATTATATTGACATATTTTATTGACTAATACAGATTTTGACAAGAGCTATTCGGAAGAAGAATAACCTCAGATAATGTGTCTTTTTTAATGAAATAATAAAAAAATATCTAAAGTTCAACATGAATACGATAATAAATATTCTGATCGTCAAGACTACTAGTTCAGAAAGATAAACGGTCAAAAAATTTAATGAAATGGAAAGTCGTAGGCGAAAAATCAGAACCGTATTTAGAAATGAAGATGATATAAATATTTTATTTTATTTTCGAGGTAATTTTACACTTTACTGTTGTAAAACAAATTATTTTTAGTTGATGTAATTTCTAGAAGATTCGGAAAGATCTATTTCCGATACCACATCATATTTCAATAAATCTTGATATAAAATATCCGTGGTGGATATGAATCTTATGATTGTTATGGTTTTAAGACTTATATTAGGTTTAGCATTCTCGATTTTAAATTAGAGTCATTAAAAAACGCATCAGAGAAAAGCAGTAAACCGTTTTTTAGATATAGATATGAGAAACAGAAAGATGGCCTCCCAAAACAAAATCATGGTTTCATCAGCCACCTTCACTATATCTTATTTGGGTGAGTAAGTAAACGTTCTTATAAATATGACCAGACTAAAGAATCCTATTCGACCGCAAGCAAAATAATAATATTGTGAATGCAGAACTAAATGGCTATTTTTAACTGTAAATTTATTATTAATAAATTTTCTGTGTCAATTTTTTGTTTATTTTTCAACGGTAATACACAGCCGAAATGCCCTAATGGTGTTTTAATATACAAGGTGTCCTATAAGTAATGTTACACCGAGCAATACCGATCCCTTGGGTAAAAAGATTACAATTTAGTCAAACTTACCTTTAGATCAAAAATTGCAATGCAAGATGTAAAAGTTAAAATTTTATTTTCGAATTTTTAAGTAACTTGAAAAAATACGTTTTACAACAATTTAGTAATCGGGATTTTCAATTCTATTGATAACTTTACTTTTATTGAACCGAGCGTGGTTCCAGGTAGAGGGAGATTCTCTCCATCCCTCCCTTCAAGAGCTTTGAATTCAGAAAAATATACTCATTCCTGCCCGCTGTATTAAGAACGTGAATGTCGCCGACTCCCGTCGACAACTCGCTTTCATTTGGCATGCTGTATTCTTGTGATATCGCCCCTCGCCCCCCAAAGAGAGAGGCTGGAACGGCTCCTGTATTAAAGAGGGCACTACTTGCAGTATTGTGCGTATCTGTGAAACATCGGAACTTTTTCGCCTTATTGCATCTTCCTGTTTAATAAACACCATCCTTATAAATTTATGTCAGTACAAGATTTTACTGAAAAAAAATACAATTACAATATTGCTTAGCACATACTAGATAAGATGAGGAATTTCTAAATAAAATTATTTTATTTATTCACGATATCTGGAACGTTCAATAAAAAGTATAAACATTACTGGGCAACTGAAAACCCCATAAAATACAGGTCGTACAAATACCTGGTCGACAATCAATCCACGTTTGGTGTGGCATGTTGGCTAATAAGACTATTAGGCCAAGCATTTTAAATGGAAATTTAAATGGTGAGCTATGTATAAATTGAATTAAAAATAATTTAAAAGATTATTTGGAGGATATAATAATCTGATTTGGCAACAAGATGGTGCATCGCAGCACAATGTGATGCCAGTTACTGAGTACCTTAACAACCGATATAACTTTTGGATTAGAAGGCTTAGCAAAATGAGGTGGCCGGCCAATAACCCAGATTTGCGTCAATTAGACCTTTTCATGTGGGGGCTTTTGAATAAAATTTATAATGACTTAAAAATTACTACAGAGATTTTATTTCAAACTCTATTAATCACAAAAAAGGCGAGAAAATATTTGTAAATGTGTTAATAATTGTTGAGGATATTTTAAATATAGATAGAGATTTTCTTAATTTATTTTTTGTGTTAAAATATCTACTTGTTAATGTTATTACTATTACTCCTGTTATTATAATTATTTCACGTCACAAATTATTTGATGCTTTTCTTCTTCTGAATAACCCATCCGTAAATGTTATTTATGCCAGTTTAAAAACATATATAAGTCAATATCATAGGTATTCGAAACCATATTAAAACGTTATTGTGAAAATTAAAATAAAGCATTTGTTGTCCAGGCATCCAGGTTTTTTTTTCAATCAGTTTATTAATAATTTAAACTTAAATATTTAAATAACGGCTAGTCCGACCAATAACTTATTATACATTTTTGAAATCAGGAGGAAAAGAACTTTCATTTTAGTAAAGAACATACAGGATGTTCCATTTAAAAAATTAAAATCTCTTATTTCTCAATTTTACGATTCGTCACTGTTTTTGTAAACAAATCTAAAAGATAATATTGAAGAAATCTTACAACTTTCGTATTTAAAGCTTTTTTCCAACTTTTATAATAAAGCCTCTACTTATGGTGTTAAAAATAAACAAAAAACCGGTGCTCTCAGTTGTTTCTACTATGGCTGGGTAGATACTTTTCTAATCTCCCTCGTACAGATTTAATATTTAGTAAATTCATCAGAGTCGGTATTGGTAAACTTTTCAGCGGGTAATACTAATTTATAAAACGGAGTGTGATACTCTAGGAATAAGTTTTTAAGATTTAAAATTTTTTTTTCTTTTAGTTCCGTTTAAAATTGAAAAGATTTTTCTTTGGACTAGTTGATAAAATCGATATAATATTAAGCTCAAAAGAAAATCATTCACTTATAATTTTTTTCGAATAACATGCTTCCAAACTTACCATATGAGGAAATTCTTTTCTTTGTGCAGGTTTACCTCCAACAATTAACTTTTCTCTATCGAATGGACACTCACGTCTTACTACATCTTTTGCTCCTATAAGTAATGTAGGGTTTAATTCTTTTGTCCATACATATTGACTGTATTCTTTGCATTCTAGAATAAAAATATATGAACTTATAATGGTACATATAGTGTATGTCTTGTTAGCGTTTGTCAGAAAAATGGTTTTCAGTAGCAAAGTTTAAAATTAAGTAATGTAGAGAATGAACTTGTAATTCATATGTTAATATCTATTTCATTATAAATTTTGGACTTTCCAATTTTATTAGAGTACTGATTTAAAAATATTTATTTAAAACTCGAAATTTAGGTCTTATACTGGAGGAGACTTTATCCTACCTAATAAATTGGGTAAAAGTATCCAGTGAATGGTTCTTTTTTTTTGTCTAAAAAGATCCTGCGAAAAATAAAATTTTCTTAATCCCTTTTACTACAATCATAAATGAATGAATGAATGAATGAAAAAAGGGTGGTGATACTAGATCATCGATGCCCAGGCCTCCATTGGGCCCTTTACATTCCACCATAGCTGTAGGTTATTCGAGGCCGATCGCCTTTGCGAATCCAAGCAACCTAGTTAGTTGAACTTGCCTAACTGCTTCCGGTAACAAAATTCTATCTCTGAAATATCTCTGTCTCAGTCCGTTGAGTGCTGGGCACTTTCTGAGGACATGGCAAACAGTTTCATTCTCCTCCAAACACCATCTATGGAGGTGGCCCCTGAGGTGACAATGTCCTATCAACAATCCCACCATAATTCGCTGCTTTTTCCTTCCCAAGGACAGAAGCTCCTTAGTACGCCATGCGCTTAGCTCAGTTACATGTTCCTTAGCGCACCTCATTCCAGGAACTCCTCTCCATGATTCAATAAATTTGCTTTCCAGCAACGATTTTAATTCCCTTTTGCCAATAGCAATTGGGACAGGCAGTATTGGTTGGGGTCCATACGGTTCAGTTGCCGAGCCCAATTTTTCCAGACGGTCTGCTTCTCATTGCCGTGTATGCCCGAGTAACCCGGGACCCATACGAGTCTGACTGAGCAGCCGTTCCTTGTCATACCATTTCGTACGCCCTTGCACTCAGACGCCAGTCGCGAAATTACAACACTAGACTTCAGCCAATATCGCAGCCGCTGTAAAGATTGTTGCACATTGTCCGAGACGGTAGTACTCTCTGACACCTGTGCTCCTGCCGAATAGTCTGGCTCTTTCATCTTGTCAAGATCCATCAGTATACCACCAGGATCCATTTTTCGGAAGATTTTGTTCTCCCTCCCAATCCTCTCTACTTGACAGAAATATCTCTAGGAAGAGGCTGGGTTTTAAAAGCGTAATCTGTCCGTATGGGGAGTGATGGACACCTCTCTATAGCGCTTTCCCAGACACCTGGGTAGCCGCCCATTCCAATTCCAAGATGTCCTAGGCAACTAAGACGATAAACAGTCTTCAGGGCCTCGTTCTCGATGTATAAGTGAAGAGGAGGCAGGTTAACCAGGACTTCAAGAGTTCTGGTGGGACCAGCACTCATCGCACTCAATATTCCCACATAAGCCATTCTCTGAACTTTGTCAAATTGAAGAATGTGTTTGCACTTTGTTGTACTACGCCACCATACAATAGCGACGTACGTTATCATGGGGCGGATCACTATAGGGTATATCCAAAATAGCACTTTAGGTATCAGTCCCCATGTACACCCAAAGGCCAGTTTACAAGCCCAGAAAGCACATATGGCTTTCTTTGCTCGAGCCTTAATATGATCATTCTGCCCCCTTAAATTGAAGAGTCCTTCCCACCAATGTAATTGCGGGAAGTCTCCCCCTTTTCCACTTTTTTGTAAAGAGTACCACCTCGACCTTATCCGGGATTATTCCAAGCCCCTCCCCGTGGCACCATAGATCCGCGATCCGCAGGGACCGCATCATTGGCCCCTCCAGGTCCCGGATATTGCGACCAAGGAACAAAATGATCAGGTCATCAGCATAGGCATGGGTATACAAACCGGCATCATTCAGTTCACTCAATAGGCTGTCCAACACAAAGCTCCACAGCAATGGCGATAACACTCCTCCTTGTGGACAACCCCTACTTGAGTGTGCTTTAACAATTACATTGGTAAGCTCAGCATATATTATTCTCTGAGTTAACATTGCTCTGATCCATTCAAATACTGTCGATTCAGAGCCTCGTCATTGTAAAGCATTGCATATCGAATCGTGAGACGTGTTGTCGAATGCCCCCTCGATATCGAATGAAATGGCACAGAAAAACAAAACATTCAAATTTGCAGATGTTAAAATATTATCGGACGAAGCAATTATTAACTTGACAGCCAGCGATTGGAAAAACGGTACCTATCATGTTACAAAAGAAGAACAAATAATGTGAGACTTGGACATTCACGTTGAGACAGTGGCTTATTAATAATAACCTCTGATGCAGATAGTTTCTCAGATTCAGATATGTCTCTTGATAGCAATTCAGCCGATGAATCAATGTGAGTTAGGTGACCTACATTACCTATATCACACTCCTGAGGATGACACTAGACGCATCCTGTTTGGTCCGAAACGAACAAATTAGAAGTGAAATGAACTGGACGTCCTTCAGAGGAGCAGGTAAGCAATAAACTTTCGATTAATGTTTATAAATTACCTAAAGAGCACCTAAAGTGTATATAAAATGTATTAAAATGACAACCCTACATTGTAAATAAAATGAACGTTTGTTAAGCCTCAATTGCTTGGAAACAGGAGGCCTCAGTGAATAACCTTGGACTGTTATTAGCCATAACTAGTGGCAAACCAAGAAAAATCAGTAGGGTCTTCAGTCTGGGTGTGGTGGGGGGGGGGGGGGTTCAGTCGATAAAAATCGGACACTACCTTTCACACTTTGTGAAGATGCCTATGCAAGATTTTCTTCCAGAAAAAAAAATTGTAAGGTTTGATAAAAATGGAAATGGAAAAAACAAAATAATCTCAGAATCGCCATCTAGAACACCATGTCCTGGGGCGCAAAGGACCATGAAATAGTAGAATAGCTAAAGGAAAATAACATAGAAATATGCTCTGCCAGTGAAACAAAGAAAAAAAGGAAAGGGGAAATGTGAAATAGACAGATATATCTTGATATACAGTGGAGTACCATGAGAGACAAGGGCACGTTCAGGAGTAGGGCTGCTAATAGACCGGAAGTACAAACAACAAGTAGAGAGTGAAATTTACGTGAGCGATAGGGTACTACAAGTAACAATGAGCATTAACCAGGAGAAGATCAATTTTATAAGTGTATACGCACCAGATATAAGCAAGAAAAGAGAGGAAAAAGAGAGATTCTATGAAGAATTGCAAGCAGTAGTGGATAAAATAAGAGCACAAGATAGAATCGTTCTTATAGGGGACCTAAATGCAAGGATAGGAAACGAACCATTGAACGGCGTAATGCAGAGAACGAAGAGATTATGAACGAAAATGGAGAACTACTGAAAATATTTTGTGCAAACAACAACATGAGAATTAATAACACTTTCTTCAAACATTACATGAAGTACATATACACATGGCAAAATACAAGACGGCAACAGTTGGTATTGGACTATATTATCACTAACAAAGAAGTCACCCCTCAAATAATACTAGACGTAAGAACTTTAAATAGCGCCAACTCTGGAAGCGATCATAAGATGGTACCTTGCAAAATGAGACTAAAAATGCCTAAGGACGCAAGACTTAAACCGCAAATGATTAGCAGATTCAACGTCGAATCACTAGAAGACAAAAGTATACGATACCTATACGAATACCGATTAAACCAAAAAATAGTGCAAAGGCCAATTAATATCAAAGACAACATAGACCAGCAATGGAAAACAATAAAAAATAACATATTAGACGCTGCCATGGAAGCAGTAGGAAAGAGACAGGTAAATGTCAATATAATCAATAGACCACCTCGGTTTACGCTGAAAGTAAAGGAACTAGCTAAACAAAAGAAAAATGCATACATTCAATATATACGAAATAAAACGCCTTAAAACAGAACAACTACCAGAAAGAACGGAACGAGGCAAACGCAAGAATAAGAGAACTAAAAGAAAACCATTGGGAAAGGTTCACAAAAGAGAAAAATACGGGGAATGTTAAGAAGAAACAAGCTTGAAGTCAAAGATACCGTGAGAACTAATAAAATCACATTAGAGCAGTGGGAAACGTACTTTAAAAATCTATATAAGAAAGAGGAGAACATGGAACAGATACAAAATGAATATGAGGAGGACGATAACATAGAACTAACAAATGACAAGATAGAAAACACCTTAAAGTCCCTTAAAAATAGAAAAAGCCCCGGACCAGACGAGATCAATAGTGAGATGCTTAAATACGGAGGGAAAAAGCTATGGAATGAAGTATTAACCCTATTCAAGAATATCATAGAAGAACAAAAAATATCGAATGAATGCAAGAATAGTGTAACAATACCCATTTTTAAAATAGGACAGAAAACGCACACAGAAAACTATCGAGGAATAACACTGCTTGATAGCATTCTAAAAGCATTCACAAAAATTATACTAGAAGAAATCACCAAAATCATAAGTATACGAGAAGAACAATAAGGTTTTAGAAAGAACATATCCACTGTTAACGCAATATTCATTGTCAAACAAATAACTGAAAAATCCCTAGAATTGAATAAACCTGTGCTTCGTCGATATGACCAACGCTTTTGACGAAGTACGCTTAAAGGACGTCTTAGAAATAATGAGAACAACAGGTCTAAACCATAGGCTAATTAACCTAATATAGGACATTAACATCCAGTGCAGAACAAAAGTGAGAGAAGGACATATAACAACGGAAGACATATATGTAAACAGAGGAATTAGACAGGGCGATTCGCTCAGCCCCTTCATATGTAATCTAATAATGGATAAAATAATAGAAAATCTCCCCAGAATAGCTGGATACAAAATGTGAAACACATTCTTCCATACCATCTGCTATGTGGACGATGATGTTCTTATTGCAGACTCTGAAGATAATCTCCAAAAGCTAGTGCACTCTTTTAATACTAAAGCGAAAGAATTAAATATGCTCATCAACACCGAGAAGACCAAATGCTTAGTACCATCCAAAGAACCAATACGGTGCAAGTTGCAAATCGACTCCAAATTTGTCGAACAGGTAAATCACTTTAAATATCTGGGAGCAGAAATAACGAGCCATGGAAACCTTTTTAACAAATTAAGAAAGCAAACAATGAAAGCGGCTAGAATTTCGGGATGCCTAAAAGAAATTATCTGGAAGAACAAAGACCTTAATACCGAAAGCAAAACTAAGATATATAAAACGGCTCTAAGACCCATCATAACATACGCGGCAGAAACAAGACCAGATACAGGCAGAACTGTACAAATGATGAGAAAAGTCGAAATGAAAACATTAAGAAGTATACAAGCCAAAACTCTACACGACAGAATACGGAATGAAGATATCAGACAACAATGCGGGATACAGAACTTAGGAAGATGGGTTAGACAAAGGCGAAGATATTGGAACAAACATATAGGGAGAATGGAGGACGGTAGACTCGTTAAAAGAGCAAAAATGAATAACCCAGTAGGAAAAAGATTACGGGGAAGACCACCAAAACGATGGCGAGAATGCTGGACCTAATCTTCCGGGAAATGGCAATGAACATGCAATAGCCTACTAACATGGTTAACTGTGTTAGAAAAAAGAAGAAAAAAGAAGAAGAAGATAAAATTGCGAGGAAATAAATTTAACTTTTAAAAAAAATTATTTTCCCACGTAATTTTATCATTTATTATTTTCTGAAATTTGTATGCCACTGGAATTGATCCCCTTACGGTGCGCAACCTGGGGCACTCTATATGCGACCAATGAGTTCCTGACAGAAATTATGGATTTTAGTTATAGACAGAAGTATTTAACAAGTTTGTAATTTAAACCAACAAATAATAAACAAATAAGTTTTAGTCTGTCTTGTATAGTGGTAGGTAGTTCAGTTAATTCAGTCACTATAATATATAATAACTAAATACGAAACATTGACTGAATGAAAATTTTTTTCTTCTTCTCTTTTTGCAATAACGTCCACTTTGGATGTTGCTGATCGGCATGGCTATTATAAACGTGGATGCTACTTCTCGTAACAGTTTAGTTAATGACAATTCACACCATTCTCGAACGTTGCACAGTCAGGAAATCTTGCGGCGCCCCAGACTTCGCTTGCCCACATTATTTCCTTGCATGATAGGTTGCGAAAGTTCTCACCGTTCGTTGGGTAAGATATGTCCAAGAAATTCAAATTTTCTTTATTTAATTGTAAACAGGACTCTAGTACTTTATTCATTCTCTCAAGGACTTGTTTCGTCGAAACTCGAAATATCCAGGAAATTTTAGCATTGGCCTGTATATCCATATCTCAAACTCTTTCTACCATCTACGATTAGTTGTGTTCCAAAATCATTACTCTTAAATACCACCAACAGTTTTGCTTTGTTGGTATTTATGTATGTGACCGTACTTTTAGCTTTCCATTGTTACCCGATCTACTAGCTTTAAAAGTTCTCTAGAAAATATAAACGGTATCATCAACGTATCCAATATTATTCAGCGATCTATCATTTACTACTATCCCAACTGTTTCATCAATTAGCGTGCCTCCAATGTTCTCCAAATATATATTAATTAACATGAGCGGGAGTCCAGCCCAACCTGACTCCTTTTTTTATGCCGATTCCTTTATAAAGGGTTTTTTTTTATAGAGGTATAGAACTTTTAAATGGAATAAAACAAAGATGAATTTTTTAAATTGACATGAAATTTATTTTATTCGAAAGATAACCTTCTGGCATTATAATTTAAATATGACTTCTGGCATATGACCGCCACGGCTGGCTCGGACCTAGTTTAATCTGGAGGTCCAATTTTCGATGACTTTTTCCAACATTTGTGGCCGTATATCGGCAATAACGCGGCGAATGTTGTCCTCCAAGTGATCAATCGTTTCGGGCTTATCGGCGTAGACTAGCGACCTCACATATCCCCACAGAAAATAGTCTAGCGGCGTTAAGTCGCACGATCTTGGAGGCCAATTCACGGGTCCGAAACGTGAAACTATGCAGTTACTAAACGTTTCCTTCAATAAATCAATTGTGGCTCGAGCTGTGTGACATGTTGTGCCGTCTTGTTAAAACCACAGCTCTTGCACATCATGGTTGTTCAATTGATGAACGAAAAAGTCAGTAATCATGGCTCTATAGCGATCACCATTGACTATAACGTTCTGACCAGTTTTTAAAGAAGTACGGACCAATGATTCCACCAGCCCATAAAGCACACCATATAGTCAGTTTTTCTGGATGTAACGGTGTCTCAACATACACTTGAGGATTATCATCATTCCAAATACGGCAGTTTTGTTTATTGACATATCCATTCAAACAAAAGTGAGCTTCATCGCTAAACAAAATTCGCTTATGAAAGTCGGGATCAACGGCAATCTTGTTTTGGGCCCATTTACCGAATCTACGCCTTGCTAGGTGATCTTGAGGCTTCAATTCTTGCACGAGTTAGATTTTGTAAGCACGCAAACCAAGATCTTTCCGCAAAATCTTCCATAAAGTGAATGGACACATATCCAATTCCTGTGCACAATGGCGGATAGACTGATTCGGGTGTTCCTCTACGCTACGCTCTACAGCAGCAATTACTTCTTCTGTACGCACTGTACGACGTCTCTGTGGATGCGTATTATCATTTAGAGTAGACGTGGTGCGAAAACGTTCCATAGTTAATCGAATTAATTGATCTGATGGACGATTATGTTGACCGTAAAATAGACGTAGTGCGCGATACGTATTTCGACAGGAACCATGATTTTCAAAATAAATTTGCGCAATTTGGAAGCGTTGTTCAAGCGTCAGTCTATTCATGTTGAAATGCCAAACCAAACTAAACATAAATCACTTGATAGCTGACAAAATGGCCGCCAGTTAAAAAAGTGTTGCCAACTTAAAGTTTTATACCTCTATAAAAAACACCTTTTACAAAGAATTTTGGTTCATTGTAATCGTTGTCTCGTTTTTTAACGATGTTCACGTTTACCGTTGTCAAATGCCTTACTGAAATTTCTGATACAAACATATTCTTCCTGATGTAGTGTACGTGACGACGTCTCTGAGCAAGCACATTGAAGGCAAATATATCTTTTATCTTTCCCAGTCCATTGCCAAATCTAAAATGTCTATCAGATATTTCCGCTTCACACCGTTCGTAGATTCTTCTGAGTATAATCCAGAGGAAAATTTGGCACCACCTAGTACGATTCAGCTGATCTTTAATACAATAAAATAAATAAGTTATTGCACACAATTATTGGAACTTTTTAAATACATATTTTTACTATTGGTAAAAAGTAAATTGCTCTGATTTTCGGAAGTGGAAGAAAGACAAAATAAGCTGAAAATATTCTTAAAAAAATTAAGATTTGATATTTTAGAAAAATCAGTTCTATAGTATAAATGATAGGTAGAGTGATTAATACACATACAACAATAGTCTACAGACGTTCAACTTACTGTGGCGGTCCTAACAAGAAGAACTCTAATAGTGTAAATAAATAAGTTTTTGTCGTCCGGCATGTAGAATTTAGAGTGAAAATTCATACTGTCATATATCGAGTTCGAGTCGAAGCGGCCTATCAATGATAAAACTAGTCGATAGTCTTAAATTTTCCCTATTGGATTTCCATATTCAGACAAAAATTTCATACTCATCCCAAAACCCAGGTATCGATTTTGAGTCAAATCAGACTATAAATTCTAAAACTGCTTCACCATGTTAAATCCACTGTGTAGTACTTTGAATTCAGCCTAAAAATACTCACTCACTGATCTTGACATTATTCCAAATGATTTTAAATTACTTCGAACTCGACCACTATTTTACAGGTCATCACTAAAATGACCCAAAACATAAAAAAAATCTGAAAAATAAACATTTAAAAATTACCCCTAAATATTTAAAAAAGCTAAGCTTACAAAAATAAATAAAAATAGCAAGTTTACCAATAGAGTGTTCTTTTCCTAAAAAGGCATACTTTGGGAAATTCTCTTATTACTTACTTTCAGTAGAAATTTCTCCTGGCACTCTACTAGGAACAACTTCTTCAACCTTAGGACAACAGGTTATAACCTCAAGTCCAGCAAAGGAACAACGCTGTGGATGTAAGCCCTGTTTAATATCAATTATTGCTTGTGGACAATCTTTAATATTTTTACAAATTCCTTCCGAGTTTGTTTTTTTGTAAGTACAGGGTTCACCTAAATAAATAAAATAGCCAAAGTTAATAACAGTACATGGTTGTTGTAGTAAATCGACTTTTATCATCTAATCTTTAGATTACGTAACTTGCCTTTGAAAAGTAGTAAAGTGAACTGGGGTAATTGTAAAAATGGGGCAATTGTAATAAAAAGTATGTTATCCTAATTTGCTCAAAACTCCTTTCCATTCATATGGTACGAGACTTACCTTAACTCCATAGTGTCCGTAAAACGCCTGGATGCGAATATGATCAACTGAGCCGGTCCGCACTTTGTTATCAAGTGGCGCATGTCGAATTTGTGTACACGCTGAATCGCTGTTTTTAAAGTAAGTATATTGAAACATTTGCTACTGTGGTGAAAAATAGTTAATTTTTATGTTGTGAGATTACAATTTATCTGATAGTAATGGAATTATCTTATTTACCTATATTACATTTGCCCCCTGAAAGTTACAGCAAAGGGTAAATGTGTCATACATATTTACCCCCTTATTTTTAGGTCACAAAATTACACATTTTATAGTAGAAACAAAATGAAAACCCCAATTATACGAAAGACGACTAGAATCAAGCTCTTCAAGAAGTGAAAGGAGGCCAAATGACTATTTATAGAGCATCAAAATTTTATAATATCTCATGTCCTACCATTTATATTAACTTGAAAGACCCTAAAGGAGCAAAGAAAAGTTTCAAGGGACGACTAACTGCTCTGAGCCGACAACAAGAAAAATAATTGGCCAATGGTATTGTCACCTTAGAAAAATGGAGTTCAGTTTGTTCCGAAAAGAAATTATTGAGCTCGCTTGCCAATATGTCGGGGATAACCACTTGCATACACCCTTTAAGAATGGAAGAGACACAAATTAAGTATAAAGAAACCCCAAGCTGTTGAATTTGTTAAGAAAAAAGCGACCGATCCATTCATTGTGTATAGGTATTTTTCTCTCCTGAAGAAAACGCTCCATGATTTCAAGCTTGAAGACCAACCTTCCCAGATATGGAATTTAAATGAGAGCTGCTTTTCAATAGATCCAACCAGAACAAAAATGGTTGTTAAACGAGGTACACCGTGCTCATATATCGCTAGCACTCCTAGCCGGGAAATACGACAGTGTGTCTAATGGAAAATGCGTCCGGGCAAAAAACACACCGCTTAATCATTTTAAGAGGCTCAACATCTGGGACCAATGGCAGACCAGGTGATTATTTTCCTGAAATGTGTTATGCAGCAAGCAAGAAAGGATGGATGGACAAAAGACCATCGTTCCTGCCTTGGGAGACAAAAGACCGTCTCTTATTCTATATGATGGGCACGAGACACATGTTAATGCGGCTTTCCTGAATCTAGTACTCAGAGAGAACATCACAATTTTAAAACTGCCGACCCACATCACACACCTTTTACAGACGTTAGATTTGTCAGTCTTCAAGTCCGTTAAAACCAGATGGTACGAAAAATTGCTAAAATGGCAACGCCGAAGAACATGTTTTCCCAATTTATCACCCAAACTTGGAAAAAGACACCGCAAATGTAATCACTAAAGGCTTCAAGAAAGGCGGTATTATTGCATTTAATATCAGTCATGCTGCCGCATCCACTAACTCTGGCTATAAAAATACGTTTGCACTAAATTCCTCAACTACCACAATTTCCGAAAACCCTACCTTTGAAAAGCTCTTACTGGAGTGTATCCGCCAAACTCAGAGTAGCCCAAAAATTCCCAAATAAAAATTAGTGCCAGGTGCTCAGGTTATAACAAGCGGCAAAGCATTTGTTGCAGTAGACAACCAAAGCTACCAAAAATAAGAAGCCAGCTGTGATTACGGACACAATCTCTAGTAGTGAAGCAGATGAAGATAAAATAGTATACAATTAGTCTCATAATGAGGAGTTCTTGACGGAATTGCAAGATTCTATCGAATCTGATTCTGATTACAGTCAATCCATTGATGTTTATAAATGTGTTTTCGTCGATTACATCACGAAAAAAATACCAAATACTTTGTTGGGAAATTATTAAGGAGCAATGGAGAAGACAGCTGGGTTATAAAGTTCCTCAGATTTAAGAAAAAAGTATTTATCTGGCCTGCTGTTGACGACGAAGGGTTAGTTCAGCCGACTGCAGACCGCCATGGTTCGGGCTTGACTTTTCAACTCCAATTTTATGATCTTAACCTTTGATGTTTCTATAACTCCGAATACACTATTAGAGATATTTTTGCAATGTTTTATGACTTTTTTAGTTACTTAACTCAAAATACACTTCTCTTTTTGAATATGTTTGCAGTACTTAATGTTATTATTCAAGTTTGTTAACTTTTTCTGACAGAAAAGCTTATAACTTTTATATTTTTGTGTGAGAGATGTTTGCAATTACACTATCCAAATTATAAAATTCAATTACTCCAGTTCACCTTATTTCGAAATAAATCTTCAAAATGGTTTAAGATTTTAACTAGATTTAGCTGCCATACAAGTTGGTTTTTCTAATCGGCCCTTTTTGACTGGCTTATGACATTTTTCCAATTCCTATAACATACATATATCAACAAGTAAACGTTTGTACTGAAAAATTTATGATGAAAATCTAGCGCATTGAAATCAGTAAGGAAGCAAAAAAGACACCAATTTTTAACCAGTTGTAAAGTTAGATCATGTTAGTGAAATAGAGAATCCAGCCTCTCTCTCGAGACACCAGCAACATTCCTGTTTCTAGTTCGAAGCTCTTTCTAATTCATAGTCTATTTTGTCACGTACATGCATTTTTTAAGGCCCTCGATTTATCTATTCAGTAAAAGTTCAAATTGCAGTTATCTCAGAAACAAAGAAATTAAGTAACAGTTATTTTTATAAAAACAATAACTCATGCCATTTGAAATTAAAATTGCGAAAAAGTAACAAATTAAATAATATTTATATATATATTTTATGTTGTTATCCTGTATCCGGTATTTACGTATTATTTAAATTGATCTGTTTCTTTATCTGCATGGGTCAAGAAGATTAGCAAATATAAAGATAAAATGCAAAGGTTTTTTTTAATATAAAACGATTTTCACCTTCAGAGTGTCCAATTTTTTTTTTTTTTGACAAATATTTTTTTATTAACAATTAAGAGCAAAAAATCAATTTTCTTCATAAAGAATGTCTCAGAATGTCATTCATTTTTGTTTCAATAGGGGGAGGGGAGTGATATCAAACGCTTGATTGGCTTTTCAAGTTGAGTAGCAATGGAAAGTTTCACGGAAGCACAGCGCGCATTTTGCGAGCGAGGATTTTATAACAACAATTACTACACTATTGTTCGATATCTGTACAGGACATATTTCAATTTAACGACCATGAGAAATGTGCCATTTGATCAGGCATTGGCTGCGCAAGTTTGAAGAGCCTGGAAACGTAATGCCCGATAAGTCATCTGGACGCAAAGAGCATCCAGAACGAAGAGGAATGTTGACGCATTCGCTGTTAGAGACAATCCACGACAGGTTCCGCGGCTCCGCGCAGCTTCTCTAAATTTGCACAGATTCACAGTCCATCACATTATTCGCACAGATTTACATTTCTACCTCTATAAAATTGTTATTGTGCAGGAAATGAAGTCCGATGATCCAGCTAAATGACTTGAATTCTATAGGACGATGAAAAACCATTTTAGGAGATTCAGTAACTGATGAATCAAATTTCCACATCAAGGACCACGTGAACAAACAAAACTGCAGATATTGGGCTCTTAACATACGGTTGGAACTGCACCAAAAACCTTACACTCGCCTAAGGGTGTCGTTTGGGCTGCCATGCCAAGCCCAGAAATAATCGGTCCCTATTTTTTTGAGGATAACCGTGGTCGCACTCTGACTGTTAATTGCGAGGGTTATTGCCATATGATCCGGACTTTTTTGGCTCCAGAAATCCAAAAATAGATTGGCTACAACCAGAATACATTTTTTCATTAAGATGGAGCAACTTTCTACGTCACGAATGATTATTTGGCAGTTCTTCATGAATTATTCCCAAAAAGAGAGATAAATCGCCGAGAGACATCAACTGGCCACCGCGGAGTCCAGATTTAACACCTGCTGATTTTTTTTCTATGGGGCTAGTTAAAAAGTAAGATTTTCATTCCACTACCACCCAACTTAAATGTTCTAAAGCAAAGAATCACAGACGAAATCCACGCGATTCCAAGAGCAATGCTCCAGCGAGTAATTGAAAATTTCAGTTGGAGGCTTAATAATTGTGAAAAAGGGGTGGTGCGCATTTAAGAATTGTTGTTTTTTATAAACAACATTAGGTCTGAATTAATTCTGATATTTTATTTTCTAAGAATCAAAAACGAAAAACATTTTGAGGCCGCCTTTAAAATTTCATTGTTTCTACTTACTTAACCCTTTTTTTTTTAAATTTGGCCTTTTTCCCCAAACTTTCGACTTCCACCAATTTGAAATACACGCATTATTTAATTTGCTCTTAATCGAAAAAGTGGTACTCTTGCTGTGGTATTTTATTTCTCAATTTTATTACAAAACGTGATGATCCTTTTTGAGGTACAAACAAAATAATACTTCGTTCGTCTTTGTCAAAAAGTTTTCTTACGCTACAAAAAATGATAATCTTCCACTTCACCACGATAAATAATTGTATTGTATAAAAAGTAATGTGTAGTCAGAGTTAGGAATGGGGGATACGATACTATATTTTAGAGTATCGATATTTTTGTTTTCTATACCCTATATTTTATATAGATACTTTTTATGCGATATATTGCTAATATCGATACATTTGGTTGGGTATAGAAATATTCGATCCGGGATCGAAAAAGTATCTACTGAAAATTTCAGGTTGGTGTAACGTAGCTGACAGGTTGGCTCCTTATATTTTAATAGATTTGAATCGGATTGGCGACCCTAAAGTACATATTATAAAAAATAAAGTTCGTGTGCTAAGGTTATCGATAGGAGCAGCTGGGAATCCTGATTCACCAGGAATCGCCAAATTGTTAGAATTTTGAACATAGAATGATTTAAATCCTTCTTAACAGTTGGAATTTATATACCAGTAAGTTGTATTTCAGAAAAAACTAATAATATATATATATATATATATATATATATATATATATATATATATATATATATATATATATATATATATATATATATATATATATATATATATATATATATATATAAGCAAATTAGTAAAACCAAAACTAAAAAAAGAAAATAAATGTGGTGTTTATAAACTAAAATATGGAAGTTGCCCTAAAATATATATAGGGCAAACGGACAGAAACTTTATTAAAAGAATAAAAGAACATAAAACAAGTTATTTAAAAAAGCACACCAATTCTCACTACGTTTTACATTTAAACAATGAACAACATACTTTTAATGATCATTTTGATATTTTACATTTGGAAAATTAATCGTTAAAATTAAATCTATTAGAATGTCTCGAAATCAACAAACATAAAAAACTAAATATTTTATTAAATGACCAATTGGATTTAAATGGTTCCTCATTACTAAATATACAATTATAATAACCTGAACTAATAAAAATAATTTTGGTTTTTCCATAATTTTATAGACTTGTAAATTTGGTTGTCACAGGTAATGTAAAAAAATTTAGAGTAGTCTTTAGAGTAGTCTTTGCTTTGTTTAGATCTTATCTACCACCTGAAGAAGACAGTGTGTGTTGAGAAAATTATGGTTAATGTAATATAGCGGAAATTATAATGCTTTGTATTATTTAACTATTAGTTATATTCATGTCATTACACCCTAATAAATAAATAAATAAATAAATAGTATATTAACAGATCAAATAAATACAATCCATTTCAAAAATAAAAATACAATCACTATTTAAAACAGAATCGGAATCAAGAAACTTACAAATCTAAGAATGCATTAAAGTGCTTCAAAAGACAAGTATTGACAGTTAACAATATTAACTAGTTTTTCAAGAATTGCAATATTTTTAATTTAAAGACATTAACTGGCAAATGAAAAATATCAATGTCAGTAGAAACTGAATTCATTTCCCTACACATTCGAGAAATAGGACGGTTGATGCCATAATTCGTTCGGTAATATATCACATCAAACAAATCGTGCGCTCTAAAAGCTCTAGGAGGAACCGATAATCCAATATTATTGAGTAGTTCGGGAGAATCAATATAAGAGTTAATAATCTTATAAAGTAGTACGACGTCAAGATATATACGCCTTACACACAATGGTAGCAACCTCAAAGCATCGACAGTATCATCATATACAGACCGCTCCTGCTACATTCCCTGTTTAAAGGCAATGAAACTTAAAAACTTTCTTTGTACTCTTTCCACTTTTTCTTTATATGTAAAATAATGAGGTGACCAAACTTGGGACGCATATTCCAAGACTGATCGAACTACAGAGCAGCATATCACTTTAAAACAGTCTACATTTCTAAAATCTGCAAGCATTCTCTTCACAAACCCGAGCAACTTCAAACTTTTGTTCACAATATTATCAATATGTGCATTAGCAACAAATACAGGATCCATATAGTGCTGTTCTTATGGAATTGTTTGGTTTCCAGACGACACTCACTATTTTGATGCTATCTCCCTCGCACGCTGCCCGCAGCACAAATATCTCTTTACCACAGTTCCTCCCCATCACACGTTTCCCTTATAGATGGTCAAGTAAATAAAATGTTACTACTTTATTCAGATGTATTCGTGGCAAATTGATCAGCCACTTTAACAAGCTTTTTGACGTTATATATGGCATAGATTATAATCCCGTCTCATACATTTTTTGGTTATATAAAAAATATATATTGCGTATGTACAACAAATGTTTCCGCAAGAAAAATAAAATTATTATTTTTAATTGAACCCTTTCAGTCAAGAAAAAGAAATTCTTCGAACATAATTTAAAATTATTGTGATGTTAAAATACCTAGTGCAATATATTTTTAAATTAATATTTAAAAAATCTGTATGTATCCAGATTCGAACGTCACATAAAATGCAAAATGTAATCTTCCAACACTCCTGACCTCTCGGCAGCGAGGACATTTAGTGCCCATACTTCATTTCTCACATTTGCTCACTAATATTTGTAAACATTAGTACTCACGACTGGCGACGCTTTCTAATTAAGAACAGCGCTTCTATATGGAATCTAAATTCGTTGGTAATATAGTTAGTGGAGAAATATTAAAAGAGCTTTTATTTTTAGGTTCCTTAAAGCTTGAAGATTGGACTTTAGATTCTTTAATAGAAGGATAATATTTATATTGTGACTTATTTATTTGATGATGTTTATTTATCTGGTTTACGTTTTGTTTTGTTTTTGTTCTATTAGTTAAAGTTTAAACAGTGAAACTAAAAGAATTTGTGTTTTACTTTTATATTTTTATTTTTAATACAAAAGAAACGCCCAATATTTTATTTATTTTTTCGTAGATGTTTATTTATGTCATTTTTTTTATGTATGTACACCGATTACTCCGGAACGACGGCACCAATTTGAATGAAATTTTTTACGTTACGTTCAGGAAGTTGCTGCGGTGGTTTCATATTTTTTATATGAAATTGGTGCAGTGAAATCCAAGATGGCGCTTACAATATGGCGGCCAAAAAAATTAATTTTGTCCGATTTTCTCCAAAATTGGTATGGAGAAATTTTCGGAGTTGTACAAAACGAATCTTAAGTTATTTTTAAAAAATTCAAAATGGCGGATCCAATATGGCTGCCAAAAAATCAATTTTGTCCAATTTTCTCCAAAATTGATACGGGGGAGTTTTCGGGGTCGCACATGACCAATCTAAAATTATTTTTAAAAAATTCAATATGGCGTATCCAATATGGTGGATAAAAAATTAATTTTGTCCGAATTTTTTCAAAATTGATATGGGGGAGTTTTTGGGATAGCACATTATGAATCTGACATTATTTTTAAAAAAAAATTAAATACGGCGGATATAAGATAGCGGATTAAATATTCTACATCTCTCGATTTTGTCTAAAGTCAGTATTGAGGGATTTTTGTTAGTATTAATAACGAAATTAAAATAATTTTTGAAAAACTCAATCTGGCGAAATCAATATGGTGTCCTAAAAATTTTACATTTTTCGACTTTCTCAAAAACTGATATAGACGGTTTTTAAGGAAGTAAATTATGAATTTAATAGTATTTTTCAAGATTCAATATGGCGAATGCAATATAGCTGACTAAAGATTTTACATTTTTCGATTTTGTTCAAATATGGAGGTGAATCGTTTTTGAGGATGTAAATAGCGAATATAAAATTATTTTAAGAAAATATAATACGTCAGATGCAATATGACCGTTTAGAAATTTTAAATTTCTGGATTTCGTCTAAAATTGGTACTAGGGGGCTTTGAAGGGTTTAGAGGCCATAAAGACTCATTAAACCATACTACAGTAGGTGTTTTAGATCATCAAAGAAGTCAGGAACGGACTTTCATTCACACTCGTTGGGCCTAATTTTTGACAGGTGTGATTTTACAGGGCTAAAAATTGATTTTTTAAATATTTTGGTCATTTCTCTTTAAAAAAATTACTTCATCTTTTGATTTTTATGAAACTGGCGGTTTTCGAGATAAATCGGTTTTTATGCAAAAAACTCAAAAGTTACTAATGCTAAACACAAGAAGGTAAAAATAAAATACGCATTGTTTGCTGATGTGCTTTAAATTATGAGGAAGCACTGTCTCACTCTTCGATGGTAAGAAAATGTTATGCTGACAGATTTCCAGCACAGACATTGTCAAGTCCAGAAACCTTTCAACGGGTTGATAGGGGCTTAATTAATTTACATTGCTTTAAAATGCGAAAATAGTGGAAACATTTAAATATTATTTTGGCAAATATTCAAAATGGGTTTCACGTACTTTAATTAATTTTCTTATTCTTCGAATATTTTCCCAAGGTACTGCATTAATATGGCGGCATTATTAAGGACTTCGTTAAAACGCTGTTCTATTCTCGCTAGTAGTTCTTCTCTAGTATTTACTGATGCTGAATAAACTAATTCCTTTAGATGTCCCCAGAAGTAAAGTTTAAGGAATTTAGGTCTGGAGAACTTGGTGGTTGATGTATTGATGTACAATACGGTTAAAATGAGATGAAGCACCATCATGCATGTACCACATTTACATTCTTCTATCAAGAGGTATCTTGCAAAATTTGTTCCCCTAAATGAGGCTCTCCTGCTCTCCCGGGTGGGCACTTACCATCACGTCGTGACAAAAATGACCTTAAAGTAAAAATGTAATTCGTTAACTCCAATAATTATTTTCGAATCATTTTTTACCTGTTTTCTTTGTGTGTGTTCGATCAACCCTTTAAAATGTTTTTAGACTGGAATATTTGTGCTGGAAATCTTTCAGCATAAAATTTTCGTGCCTTCGAAGAACTTGACAGCGCTTCATCATAAATTAAGTGCATATTAGCATACTCTGCGTAAGAATATTCTTCCATTTTTTTAAATTATTTTTACTTGAAGGCAGTCCATAATAATTTATTATGTAGGCATTAACAATAACAATTTGATTTTTACCTGTTTGTGTTTAGCATTAGTAACTTTTGAGTGTTTCGCATAAGCACCGATTTATTTCGAAAACCGTCAGTTTTATAGAAATAAATTAAAAGTACCTTTTCTGAAGAGGTATGAATAAAGTATTTAAAAAATCAGTTTTCATTTCTGTAAAATGTCTCCTGTCAAAAATTAGGCCCAACGGTGCAGGTCGCAAGTCCGTTTCTGACTTCTCAAATGATCTAAAATATCTGCTGTAGTGTAATTTAATAAGTCCTTATAGTCGCTATAAAATATCAAAAATTTCATTAATTTATACAAGTCGGCTCAAAACTTAGAGCCGATAAGGTAAATCGCAGGGTACCTCTTTAGAGCTCTGCATCTCCGTTAAGGGGCACTTTAGGAATTTTTTTTCTATGACAAAGTAGGATTATTTTGACCTCCCCTTTATGCTCCCAAGACATTAGGAGGTACTTATCGAACACCCCGTATATGGGAGTTGCTACTATTGCTTAAATTATAACTCATGAGCACAAAATTCTTTTCAGATATTTTATAATTTATTTCCATTCTTCTTGCATGGGGCAGTTTCACCTTGTTTAAGGGGTAAATTTAAAAATGTTTCTATGTTACTAATATTTTTTTGGCATTCTACGGACCTAAGCTTTGAAATGAGATAAGGTGAACTTGTTCATCTTCTGTCGTTCTCGCGATATTAGATTTTTAATGTCAAAACCTTGATTCAACTGAAATGCATTATGCAACCCAATTTCTTGAACTTTGATATTTAATTTCTCAAAATTCAAACAGATGCTCAACTTTAAACTTTTCTTATAGCATTATCTTATCATAGACTATCAATTTTCACAAATTTTGGTTTACAAAATATACCTATTTTCATCTCTTTTTGCGATCATTCTTACCTTTTGTATTTTATAAAATTTCTAATATTCTTGGCTTATAAACGTATTGCTTAGTAATAGGGGAAGTCTAATATTTAAAATTTTTTCGGTAATATAAAAGCATGCTCTAGTATTTTTTGGATTAGACATAACAATATTAACATATTTACACATTCTCATTAACTAAATTAAATGTTCAAACTAGCTTACTAATGTAAGATGAGTGTTCAAATCTTTGATCTCCTCCTAATTTCTAGCATTTTCCTCACCTTTAACCCTACTTTTTATTTCAATTTTTTATTAAGAAAATTGAGTACCAGCAAGGAAAATGTGTGTTCCGAGTTAAATATATATTTTTATAGTAATTTAAGTCCAATTTCTAACCGACTTCTAAAAGAAGGAGGTTCTCAATTCGTCGACTATGTATTTTCTTTTATGTATGTACACCGATTACTCCGGAACGGCAGCACCGTTTTGAATGATATTTTTTATGTTATCTTTAGGAAGCTGTTACGGCGGTCCCACATTTTGTTGGACGAAATTGGTGCAGTAAAATCCAAGATGGCGCTGACAATATGGCGGCCAAAAAAATTAATTTTGTCCGATTTCCTACAAAATTGGTATGAGGGAATTTTCGGGGTCGTACAGAACGAATCTGAAATTATTTTAAAAAAATTCAGTATCGCGGATCCAATATGGCGGACAAGGAAATTTAATTATATCTGATTTTCTCCAAAATTGGTGTGGGGACGTTTTTGGAGTCGCACATAACAAACCCAAAATATTTTTCAAAATTCAATATGGCGGATCTAATATGACGGACAAAAAAATCAATTTTGTCCGATTTTCAATGTGGCAGATCCAATATGGCGGACGAAAAGATTAATTTTGTTCGATTTTCTCAAAAATGGATATGGAGGAGTTTTCGGGGTCGCACATAACGAATCTAAAATATTTTTTTTTTAAATTCAATATGGCGTATCCAATATAGCGGATAAAAAATTAATTTCGTCCGATTTTTTTCAAACTTGATATGGGGGAGTTTTTGGGATTGCACATTACGAACCTAACATCATTTAAAAAAAAAATTAAATATGACGAATCCAAGATGACGGATTAAAGATTCTACATCTCTCGATTTTGTCTAAAATCAGTATTGGGGGATTTTTGTTAGTGTTAATTACGAAATTAAAATATTTTTTGAAAAACTCAATGTGGCGGATTCAATATGTCATCCTAAAATTTTACATTTTTCGATATGAATTTGATAGTATATTTTCAGGATTCAACAGGGCGGACTTAAAATTTTACATTTTTCGATTTTGTTCAAATATGGAACTGAATCGTTTTTGAGGATGTAAATAGCGAATATAAAATTATTTTCTAATTTAATATGTCAGATGCAATATGACATTTTAAATTTCTGGATTTCATTCAAAATTGGTACCAGTGGGGCATTGAAGGGTTTAGATTTAGATTAGATTAAGACGTTAAAATTATTTTTTTTGAAATTCAATATGGGGGATCCAGTATTGTGAGCTCAAAATTTTACCTTATTCGCATTTTTTCAGATTTGGTAGTAAGGTGTTTTTGGGGTCGTGTATTACGAATACGAAGTTATTTTTTTACAACTATTAAGTTAATAAGATATAATATGAGGGATTTAGAATTTTACATTTTCCGTTTATGTTTAAAATTGATACTGCGGGGTTCTTGGGGCGCATACAAACTCCATATGCAGTATAAAATATATCGGGTTAAGAAATTTACGTCTCAAGTTCTTTAAATATCGATACTAGAAGGTTTTGGGGCCTATATTACCAATCTAAACTTAATTTGAAATTTAAGATAGTGGATTTACTATGACAGACTAAATATTTGTTTGATACAATTTTAGTGGTATTTGGAGAACTTTACGAATCAAGGAATTTTTAGTGCTTCATTATATGGTGATTTACAACTTGTGATAATATGGATACTTTTTTGCCACCTTGGAGTCATTGCAAGGTACAGTAATCTCGATTAGTACTTAGTTCAAATAATTTATGAATATCAGAACGAATTCAAAACCAAAAATCGAAAAATAAAATTTTTATAAAAAAAATTGACTTGACTTCTAAAAGTGCGCTAAAAAGTGAAAAATAACTATAAATTTTTATATGAAATTGAAATTTTTTAAGTCGGCGTCAAATTATTTCTAAATGAAACAAATAACTACTAATATATACAAATTATGGTAGGAAAGCAATTACAAATAAACTATTTTTAATCCATTTATGCGAATCACATTTTGTCAGGTATTAATTTGGCGCGGACTTCTAAAATTTCAATTTCATATAAAAATTTATAGTTATTTTTCACTTTTTAGCGTACTTTTAGAAGTCGGCTCAATTTTTTTTATAAAAATTTTATTACTATTTTCTTTTCATGAAATCTTAGAATGAGAACTGCTAAACGACTAGTTCAAAATATTTTGTAAGTGTGCCAAACTCAAAACTTTCTTAAATGTTTTAACCTTAGATTTATTGATTTACTAGTAAAGAATATACAACAAAATACTTATAGTGAGAGAGTTTTATATTAATAAAACAATGTTGGAATATCACTGATATTTAAAATTTACACTATTTTAATTATACTCACCCTCATATAGTTGTCCACTAGAAATATTTAAAAAAATCACTAACAAATAGAAAACCTTCAAGTTCATTTCGTTTTTACCACTTACTAAATATAACATGAGAAGAAAACTTTTTATTTATGTTGTTGAATTAATTAATATACCTGCAAACTGCATATCATTTCTAGAACCAGAAAAACTTGCTGTTTATATATATAAATGTTTTGACATTGACCCATGACAGATTACAAGACTTGTTTCTTATTCGTTTAGATAAATTTAATATAGAAAACATCTTATTTTAAGTTTTTTTTAGGATGATATATAGTTTTCATTTAGAAGTGGTTCTACATGAACTGTGAATATAAAACGTCTGTTGTTAGTAAAAAGGTATATACATTCTGCATTTAAATGATTCAAGAATCAGTTCTATTTATCTAAATAAAATAGTTATATAGTCCCGGAGCTCAGTGAACTTTCGTAGCCGATGATGAGATAAGGCTCTACCAAAGTTTTTTGCATGTATGTTGACTCCTTGATTAGGAATATCGAGGGTGGATTCCCGAAAAATTATCAGGTAATTTGTTATAAGCACAAAACTTGTTATTAACTAAAAACATTATTGTTTTGTAAAATAAAAAATATTGTCGTATTCCTCGACCTATTCTAAACAAAAAGTATCTGTTGTGATTGTTTTGTCCTACTTATTGTTTTGGAGTTAAAAAAAAGTTAAATATTTGAAAATGACATTTTTTTGTTATTTTTCAACATGAATAGCTTTTAATTAAATAAATAATTTCAAATTTTGCGTCCAACAATTGATAGTTCAAATCAAGAATTATAAGCTGCGACTAATTGCAATGCGAAAATATAATGTTTTTATTGTTTTTTATTGTTATAAACAAAATAGCGTTCATCAATTACATGACACGCGCCACCATATATGAAGGGAAGTGGAAGTCTGCTTACAGGCGCTCACCTGGTGCACATGATCCCTTATAGCTTTCGCTGATCATGGCATTATTTCATTCACATATTTAAATATATATATATATATATATATATATATATATATATATATATATATATATATATATATATATAAATATAAATATAAATATATATATATATATATATATATATCTATATATATCTATATATATATATATATATATATATATATATATATATACATATATGTGTGTTTATGAGACTTTCGCGGATTCCTCCGTGTGAGATGGAATAGTAGTGGATATATCCACATTATACCGTTGTAGTGCTGAAATCACATTCAGCAAACGTACAACTATATGCAGCGCCGTATATGAATAAAGTAAAATGCGAACATATACGGAGCTGCATATAGTTGTACGTTTGCTGAATGTGATTTCAGCACTACAATGACATAATGTGGATATATCCACTGCTATTGCATCTCACACGGAGAAATCCGTGAAAGCCGCATAAACATGTATACGCCATCTGGCGGAAGGTCGGCGAAGCCGCGTTCAGTTTTTGCATGCTTCCTTCCGATCTGTCCTTTGCACAGCCAAGTGCATGTCGGAACCCTGATGAGTCTAGTAGAGACGAAACATGTACCTCTGCCGTATCACTGTAGCGGGGAGGGTAAGTTTTGACTTTCTTCTCGGTATGGTGGTACAGGTAGGCCATCATCTCTATGGTGGTGAAATTGGATAAATTGTGTTCCTTAGCAATTTGTTCCAACTGTACAATCTCTAACACGGAAAGGATATGGTAAGAACGAAGTTTGCATTTACTGTTCGCATTTTACTTCATATATATATATATATATATATATATATATATATATATATATATATATATATATATATATATATATATATATCTTTAATATTTAATTTTTCAGGACTTATGTAAATACTTTGTGTAGTTGGGGCAAAAGTTTATAAGTTTTTTTTTACTGTTGAACAACATATAGGTTAAGAACAAGAGTTTTGTCAAATGGGTCAGAGAGCCGTATAGTGAGGTATAGTGTCGCCCATATTCAAAACTTTTTTTATGATTAAATACATGCACTTTGAAGGAAGCTAATATATTTTATTATAAAGTAGATAAATAATAAATAGGTGTGTTTGTTTGAAGGTCATAGACAATGATGTTTCTTGCGAAGTAGTAGGTATCTGTTGGACTTCCATTGTCTTTATTTTTTGTTGAATATCACGACGTTTCGGCTAGTAGTTATCTCTAGCCGATTTCAAGTGAAACTAAATAAATTCCTAAGCTATATGACTATTTATACTAAAAGTAAATGCAGTGGTGTGTGACTGAGATGGGTGCAGTTATGCCTGCTACGGCAAAATCCCATTTTTATGCTGCATTTAGTTTTAGTTTACAATTATTAAGAAGTGGTTTCCACACTTCTCTTATATCTAAAGATGGTTTACTAAAACAACTAGAGTTCTGATGTATAACCGCGGCTTCTTTGAATTTCCGTTTTCTCCAATGTTGTTCTCGGTGTGGTATTTTTGCTTCAGACCATTTTATGTGGTGTCCATGAGTCCAGGCATGATTGGTGGCACCAGATTTTTCTGTTTCTCCTCGAGATGTGCATTTTTGGTGTTCTTTGATCCTTACGTCAGGAGGTCTCTTTGTTTCGCCAATGTAAGAACTGCCACATTCACATGGTATCCGATTAACACAGTTCTTCATGTCTCTTTGAGTTGTTGGTTTGACCCTAGTGAGCCGACTTCTCAGAGAGTTATTTGAATTGAAAACAACAACATTTTATATTGTTTTCCTATCCTTCTAACTTTTTCTGAAATGCCTTTAACATAGGGGATGTTCATTACTGGTTTTCGTTCTTCATTCTTTGTCGATATTGTCCTATTTCTGCGTTGTTAAAGAAATTTGAAATTTGTAGCTAAGGAATTTATTTAGTTTCACTTGAAAACGGCTAGAGATAACTACTAGCCGAAACGTCGTGATATTCAACAAAAATAAAGACAATGGAAGTCCAACAGATACCTACTACTTCGCAATAAATAGGTGTACCTAGTTTGTGAAAGTGTATTATAATAACTAGAGATAGGGGTTTTTTTTTTGACAAAAACCTAATTTGTGACAATATACCTGATTTGTGATAATGTACCTGATTTATGTCAATAACTTGTATATATTAATGTATTAATAAATTTTAATTTTTTCATGATTTAAACTTGAGAATATATACCTATTTAAGAAGAAATAAAATCAAAACTACAGATCAACTTGTTTTCCAGAAGCTAGCAAGCTTGAAGTTTCCAAAATATTAGTTTTGTTTTACTTTTTTATTCTAGGAGTAATATTCAAATGCACTGTCTTAAAAATGTATATGTTTGTTTTTCTTTTTAGAACATAATACCGTTTTATATAAAATATATTTTATATAAAATATATTCTTATACATGTACATATTTTGCCGGAATAATATTTCAGTTGTTTTGGTTTTATATTACTGCTTTTTGAAAATATATTTTAATTTTTCTGTTTATATGCATAATCTGTCAACAGTTGAGTTATTTTAAAATTATGGAAATATGACTTCCCTCTCTAATATTACTTTTGTATAAATTTACTTTACTAAAGTGTTGGCTCACTGTTAACACGAATTAATTATAGATAGATACATAAATCTTTATTTATTCTAATAAGTATTACTTACAGAAAAACCCAAAGGGTATGGAACAATGTCAATAAAAATATCATTACTGTAGTAAACATCATGATAAAGGTTATAGTTCATTCTCAGCTGCAGATAAAAAAAAAGAAAAAAAATGGAAAGGAAAAAACCTTAACAATAATTATACAGTTTTAAATATCTTTCTTGAATAATTCTATCAAATTAATGTAATAAAAACAAAACAATTAAAACATAAGATAAAGGGCAATATTATAAATAAAACAAAAATTAAATAACAACGAAATCTGCCACACATTTAAAATTTAATAACACTGCCAACAACAAAAATTCTACTTCGAGACAATGCTGCCTTCATCACACTCATAAAACTCTTCCAATGTATAGAAGGCTCTTTTACACAAAAATATTCTTAATACACACTTTAATCTATTTGTCGGTAGTAAATGTAAATTTTCAGGTAAATAATTAAAAACTTTTATTATAGAAAACTCGATCTTTTTCTGCAAATAACTAAAGTTATATTTATCAGAAAGCAGATCTGTTTTATTTCTCGTAATGAAGTTATGTTTAATAGATACACCCTCAAAAAGATCCCTGTTATCAATAATAAACATCACCGAATCCAAAATGTACATACCTATAACCGTCGAAATATTGTTACTAATAAAGATATTTCTGCAACTGTCTTGTTTCATTCCAAAAATACACCGTAAACATCTTGTTTTGCAGAATCAAAACTCTATTAATATCACAGGAATTACCCCAAAATATCAAACCCTATCTGAATCTGGACTGTACCAATGCATGGTAAGCTGACAGAGCAGCATCGATTCTCTCCGAAATAATTCTTAATGCAAAAGAATACTGAGATATTTTAGTGGCAACTATCTCGACGTGCGGCCCCCAGTCCAACTTTCTATCAACGTTTAGTCCAAAAACAACAGTCCTCTCAACTGATGCTATTGGTGTATCCTCGAATGTTAATGTAAATTGGGTACTCAATCTGTTGTCAATCATAATGCACTGTTTCTTGGAAACATTTAACGACAGGCTGTTGGACCGAAATCGAGAATGTCCATCACAGATTGAACCTTCGTCGATAGCAACTCCGCCGTGCTTTCACTGAATATAAGCGATGTATCATCAGCATGTAGTACAGTCTGCTCTCCAGAGATCTCGGGTAAATCATTTGTATAAAGAATAAACAAAAGAAGTCCTGGTATTGATCCCTGAGGGACGCTCCTCTTCATTTTAACCCTCTGAGACATTATAGCCCTTCCATGGAGACCAGACTCCACCACACAATGAGTCCTGCCAGTCAAATACGATCCTATTAATTCCAGTACATTACCTCTTATACCATACATTTCAAGTTTTAACAATAATGTTTTATGATCCACGGTATCAAAGACTTTAGACAGATCCAGGCACATGGCCAATGTTTGCTTTTTTTTAATTAGTAATTTTAGAATTTGTATACGTGTTTGGTACAAAGCTCTTACTGTGAATTTCCCTTTTCTAAAGCCATTTTGTTTATCTGATATTACAGAAAACTTATCCAGAAATGTTACAATCCTCTAATATAAATTTTTTTCAAAAACCTTGCTTATATTAGGCAATAGCGAGATTGGTCTATAATTCTTTTCTTCAAATTTCTCCCCTTTCTTATAGATTGCTCTAATATGAGCATTGTTTAGCTTACTTGGAAAAATACCTCTTGTAAAACACAAATTTACAACAAAAGATAAAGGCTCAAAAATATAGTCACCTACATCTTTTAAAATAGAAATAGGTATCTGATCATCTTCAACCGACTTCTTGTTTCTTAAACCCTTTATAAACTTTAATATCTCATCAGAATCAGTAGGAAACAAATAAATGGAATTTGTTACCTTCAATCTGTGAACTATGATATCGAGAGTCAACGATAGGGCATGAATTTATAAAGTAATTATTTAGACTATTGACTATCTCAAAAGGATCGTTAAATTTGGAAGAAAAAATTTTCTATCTGTACTGGTTTTGTCTTTTCGATCAATAATTTGTTTAACAACTTGCCAGATAGCCCCAACTTTATTTTCAAAGGAATTAATATGGTTTCTACTACTTAACTGTTTAGCTTTTACAATAACATTCTTTAATATTTTACAATAAATATTAAAATATTCAACTGTAATTTGTACCCTTGTTTTTTAAAAGTATAAAACACGTTTGTGCCTGCAGGATACTCTAATTCCTGCAGTAATCCAAGAAAACCATCCCGAGGGAGAGTTATACTTCTTAGTGACCAAAATCGTATCCAAAAGAACTAAGAAAATACCCAAACAATTATCATATGCCACATTTGCTGAATTTGAACCACATACTGGTGACCAATCAACTTTTCAAGCTCCTGACTAAAATGTTGCACTTTGTTCTTTGTAAAAATTCTTTTAAATACATAGTTACGATCTTTCTGAATAATGACGTTTCCAATATATATATATATATATATATATATATATATATATATATATATATATATATATATATAACTTGTACCTTATGATCCGAAAGAGCAGTATTAATCACATAGCTTTGGACACCCCTATTTGAATTATAGAAAATATTATCAATAAGTGTTGAAGTATTATCGGCTGTATGAGTTGCCTCAAAAATACTTCGAGAAAGATTATAAACATTCATTAGGTCCAAAAACCTCTTTGTGAATTCATTCTTTATAAATAGATTTTTATTAAAATCTCCGCCAATAGCTACTCTAAACTCCAAAAATGTCTCAAATATAAGATTTAATACCTGTTCTAATGTCTCCAAGAATATTTCGACGTTGCCGACATCCCTTCTATAAATACATAAATCAATAACTTTAAATTGTTTATTCACTGCACATGCTAGTTCAATTACACCATCTACGCTCTTTTCACAAATTGTAGTTTCATTTTTAAAGTCAAGTTCATCTTCAGCATAGATACACGTTCCTCCATGTTCCATCTGGGTTCAGGAAAAACAGAATACCAATTTATAGCCCTGTATCGTTACATATGAACTTTCTTCTGGTCGCATCCAGTGTTTAGTGAACAGCAATAAATGGGGTTTGTTTATAAGACCATCAATCATACATTCAACCTCTAATGTTTTATATCGAAGTGATTGGATATTCTGGTCCAAAATGAAAATCTTATCCTTAGATTCGGTATTTTGTTGATCGTTGACACTATCTATCCTGTTTGATTGCTATTTTGCTTCAGCATAATACTTAATTTTAGATCTTTTAAGCTGTACCTGATAACAGTATGTAGGACAGGCCAGGCTGTATGCAAAGTGATTTGTATCCAACTTAAACTTATATTTTTCATTGCTCAATTTGCAGTTTATTCAATTTTGCTTATTTCTTGTCCATTATTTAGTTTCATGTTTATTGCTACAGCGTTTGACACATAATTTACCTTCATTACACTCCTTTGAACTATGTCCTTATTTATTATAATTATAACACCTAACATTCTCAAAACATATAAGAGGATATTTTGTTTTTTCTATTTCATAATAATTTATTTTATGAAGAAAACAAATTTTTATGTAAATATTTAAAATTTTATTATGCTATTTTATTTTTACATATTACTATATTCCAGCAGCTAGCAGTCCATGTAGCAAGTGCCTAATCTATCATAAGGGCCTAAATCAAATTATAGAGGTGTTACTTTTGCCCGAGTGGGTTTTGTGTCGGAACTTTACCTAATATTCAAATAGTAAATAACATACACATAGTTAAACATAGATTGACAGAAAAATACCTGTAGCCAGTATTATTAAATCGGCATATGGAACTAAAGACCTAGATAAAATTACATGTGTTACGTAAAACTGACTTTTTCGCCTTCCATAACTTATTCCAGTCTAACTTTATAGTTAATAATAATAAAATTATTTTAGATTTAGTTTTAAGTCTCGTAAGGCTCGCCGTGGACTCTGTTCCACCGCTAGTTCGCGTGGACGACAATCATCCTCCAATTGCCTTTAATATTGCGTCTTCGTGTTCTCGTTCTCATGACACCAGCACTCATGCACGGAATTTTTGCTTCAACTTTAAACATTACAAAAATATCTTATCAAATGACTACTTATGCTCTATACCCTGGGAGACCCTTTTTTCTTTTGTGAGTAGTGTTGATGATATGCTGAATATTTTTTACAATGAATTATATCCTGCCATGGAGGCATTTGTGCTTGGAAAGAGAGTTTCTGCAAGAAAGTTTCCTAGGTGGTTTTCCAACGCAGTCGTTCAGCTAATTATACAAAAAAAAAATATGTCATAAACAGTTTATGCCGAGTGGTTCTCGGAAAGACTATGAAATGTTTCCAAATTTGTGTGCAGAATGTAAGAGACTGTCACACCAGTGTTATGATAACTATATTCGTGACACGGAATCTGGTGTAGGCCGGAGTCTGAAGCCATTCTGGAATTTTATGAATAATAAACTTTACTTGATAACGGTATGCCATCTGAATTGTTTTTGGAGGACAAGAGCGCAGTCATGGGTCCTGGGATTGCTGAACTTTTTGCTAAATATTTCAGCAAAGTATACATCGATGTAACAGTGAATTGTCCGAAGGCTGTCTCGGCTGATATAAATATCTCCAACTTCGCCATATCTATTTCTAACATTTACGCCGAACTGAATGGTCTTGACCCCTATAAGGGTCCAGGCTCTGATGGCGTTCATCCAATGCTATTGACAAACTTCTCATTCGTTCTTACTCGTACACTTTATCTCATTTTCAATGAATCTCTTCGGCGAGGTATTTTTCCTCAATTTTGGAAAACGAGTTTTGTGGTTCCTATTCACAAGGCTGACATTCGGAACTCTAGACCTATCAGAATAATTAGTACTATTCCTAAAATCTTCGAAAAGCTAGTTAATGCCTTCCTCACCTCTATTTTTAAGTCTGCCATCATTGTGGAGCAGTTTGATTTTGTGCTGGCAGGAACATTGAGGTGAATCTCGTCTCTTATGCGGGCGGTTTGTCCGAGGCCTTGGAGCACGAATCCGAGGTCCTCTTGGTGTACACTAACTTCTCAAAGGCCTTTGATAGGGTGTCCCATAGGATTCTGCTGGATAAGCTTCAGGGGCAGGTGTCTCTGGTCCACTGTTTGGTATCTTCAAGGGTCCCTTAGGGATCCCACATCGGTCCATTATTGTTCAAATTGTTCATTAATGATGTATCCATCTGCTTTAAGCCAAGCAAGTTCTTACTCTTTAAGGATGACTTGAAGGTGTATAAAGTCAAAGACAGTTACAATGACTGCTTGGAGCTTCAGGCGGCCCTTGATAGATTTGTTTCATGTTGCGGAGTGAATGGGATGAGTTTGAATATTCCTAAGTGTAAACTCTGCAAAGGGAGTCATCGAAAAATACAAGATTTACGAATGAAAATGAAAAACTTGCATATTTTTCTTTTCAAGCCAAAATAAAGTTATGATATTTTAATGATATGCACGATACCGTAGCGGGCACCTTCCAGAATTAACAGTAAAACTATGAATCGAATCTTCGCCGCATATAATCTACAATCACCAAATAGTCAAATATTTTAATTCTTTCAATGTGATTTAAAAAATAAACCAATAATCATCAATCAATACAAATACTTGTTCGTGACCTAAATATTATACTAGTATACAAAAAAAAACAATTTATTTTTTTATTGAACGAAATAAGTTTTTTAAATAAGTTACGTTGGATAGTTAATAATATATTTTTTGTTTTCCTCTATCACACATTAAATTTTAGATGAAACCATTTTTAATTTTCACCTACTCGTAGTAGTTATGATTTCCTTATCTGATTCATTAAACAACAAAGTAAAGTAAATATGATAGCTATTTTTAAAATTTCGTCTAGATTGTATAAAGTTAGTCAGACCCATTTGTGCTACGTTTGAGAAAAAATTATTTAGTTATATAAATCGAGGTTATCGTATAACAAAATGCTTTTTAAATTATTTTCGATTTCCAGCCTTACATCAAAATAAAACCTGCGTTCCTCATGTAGTTTGTTCAAACAAACGACAGATCAGTCCTTAACTAGTGGTACTCAGGTAAAAATAGGACTTTAAACCAATAATCTGGAGAGAGTCGAGTAACCAACCAACCGACTAGTATTTTTGTAAAATATGCAGATGTTTCATCAGTGTTTAAATCTCTGTCTTATTTAAAGAATTTGCCAGTTCCCATAACACCGGGCAAGAATGATCAAAATTTCACAGATAAATCCAACAGTATTCCATTGTATTAGCATAGTGGCAGTGAGCAATATAGCTCTAATAACTTTATCGGTGATGAATATACTCCACATTTGATAACTCAGTTTGATCTTAACAATATTCTAGGAGATTTGCAGTTGTCTAATTATAAGTCTAAAGCTAAATTAGTTGTCTGTCTTGTCTTGTGGATATTTATCACTCCAGTAGTAAGAGCTGTGATGATTTTAACAAAATAAAAATTATTACTGTCACGATTCTAATAAAGAAATAGACGGATTTTGTATTTCAGTGTATATTTTTAAATTATTACTATCGGCCAAGCGCTTTCGGTCTAATTTAGACCATCCTCAGGGCTCAGACCCTAGAAACAAGAGAATATGGTCAGCAAATAAGTTTACTTAGTACTCACCAATCACACTCACTTGTCAAAGGGCACACCTTAACCTTGCCAGTTTGAGAACAGTCTCCAGTCGCTAGCGTAGACTTCACACAGAACAAGTCATATACAATTAAAAACTTTTAAAAACTTTCAAAATTAAAATTAAAACTAGAACATTCAACAGACTGCTTACATTGACATTATTAAAACAATAAACCTTTTTAATAACAACCCAAAAGAGTGAGGTTATGCCACACACAGTCATAGCATAATATAGCAATAAAATTTTCCAAAAATTAAAATTACATACAAGTATGTGAAAGCCTGAGTAGAGATTTTCTATATGAGTTTTATTTTTTAATTTCTTGTCAATTGTATTCTAATGGCCTTACTGAAGAAATAAAACCATACAACAACATACACAGCCTTTTTTTTTATTAATTTTTCGTTAAACCTCAAAGCTGTTATTTTGCACAACAGAAACAAAAAACCTTCTATCCAAACATGTTATGTAGTAAATTGTAAAGAAACCTTTGGAACAATATTCATATTAATTAAGTTAATTTAGTATAAATCACAGTTGGCACATCTGGGTGAACTTGAAAACCATAGTGTTACCTTCGAGTTTACAAGGCGGTTACAAAAAGAACTGATACTCTTTCTGCTTAATGGCTAAAAAGGAAATTTTGTTCTGTACGAAACGAATACCCCCTAACATTACATATACATGTCTAGTTAATCAAAAAAAAATATATTACAGCGGCATCACATGAACTTAGGCATAATGAAAATGTCAGATCTTGGGATAAGATAAGGCCGGCATTTATGTATCTATGAAGTGTGCTCACTAATCTTTCTGTAGCTAAACTAAACAAAGAAATGTTTGTAGATTCTCTAACTAGGAAAATTTTGGATGATAAAATATCTGAGAGCCACTGGGCATGAAAAAGGCTACCTGTAATTTATTGAAAATTCTCCTTCAAGAATTTTCAGAAAAAAAAATGACAGATCGTTGCTAATTTATTGCTGAATTACGAACGAACTGGTGTGAATTTGTCTGTCAAAATACTTTTTTTTCATTCTTATCTAGATTTTTTTCGGACCACCTAGGCAGCATGAGCTATAAACATGGCGAGCGGATTTTATTAAAATCTAAAAGTATTTAAGCGAAATGTTCAAGATTTTTGTGACCAAAACATGCTGGGAGACGACTGTTGGTCTGTTGTAAGAGATACAAATGCAAGCATTAGCAAGAAATGACTTAAAACTGTTCTTTTTTTTTTCTCGCTATAATCCTATTTTATTTTAAATGTTCTTACCTTCGATCATACCCTAGATTTAACAATAATAGATTTGTTTGAAGGCTGTTTATGGTCGGTGGGGAGACGCTTTTTTGATGTTTGACAGACATAAACATATTTATTTATCTTGTCTTTCAGTTTAATTGCTTGTCGTGACTTTTTTCGGTGTTTTTAAGTATTAGAAATTACTATAAATGCGAAGTTTACAATTAATATTAACAAAAAGAGGATTTAAAAACTTATTTTTATTGGTAAATATTGTTAGATATTGTTTACATATTGAAAATAACAATAATAATTTAGGCAACCACATATTCATACTTTGTTTTCAGAATTGACGTACCCAGGGGTATGTTCGAAGGACGTACCGACGATACTCGTTTAAATAATGCAATTAGTAAATGATAGCATAAAATCGGTATGTCTGTACCAAGAAATTAAATGTCTACTGTTTATCAACACTTCTTCAAATATAAATAGAAATTTTATTACGTTATTCAGCGTTCAAACAACCGGGCCCTAGTTCTGACGTTATGCTACTTCTACAGGAGTATGTTCGAAGGTTCTTACCCAGTTGAGGAGATTTAAAACAAAAAAATATGTTTAGTTTTGTAAACACAAACCTTGTAAACTAGGGTTATTATAATACTTAACAAATGCTTTGAATAAATCGTTATTTTTATTAAATTGTTTCTTATTTTTTACCTTTCCTACAGAAGATACTGTTTTTTCAAAAATATTACTAAAAGATGCATGATTGTACATTTAAAATAAATTATATCTAAATTTCTCTTTTCTTTTTGAGACACTTTTTACAGTAAAAAATATTTGTTAAATAAATATACACTTTACTAAACACGAACGATATTTTAAATATATTTATCTAAGAGTTTTTCTATTATTTCTTCTCGTATTTAGCATCTTACGAGATAAATAATTCGGCTTAAGTTCTGCCACCTAAAAGTAAAAGATACCGTTGTAGAAAAATAATTGTATCCAAACTGTTTTGTTTTATTTTAATTTGCAGGATCACCAACTTTTGTGGTAACTGCAGTTGTTTTATGGAAGATAGGATGTTTTACCTTAAGAAGGCAGAACTCTGTTTTACAAGTCGATGAGTAAAATTAAATTTTATTAAAACTTAAGAAAGTACAATACTGATTGTTATTATACACTAGATATATTATTTCAATAAAATAATTACAAAAGTAAGATGAGTAGATAAAGCTTATTTTAAATATTTTGCGGCCAAACTATTGATTCAATCCACGAAATATACGAATCAACCCTTGCATAGATGCTAAATGAATACGGTTTGCCACAAAATTCACCATGAGTTCTTAGTCCAATAATCTTATACATACAATATGGTTCCTCTAATAAAACCTGAAAATATATAAGCATGAATAAATGCACCTCAAGCTGGTATAGAAAATTTTCGAGAAAATATAAAATGTTCACTACCTTTAAGCATAAACTAACAAAAAAATAAAAACAAAATGTTAAAATTCAGTTTTTTCCGTATTTGATTGGACTGTGCGTATCATCATTATATTTCAATAAATACATGAATTTATAGCATCCAAAAATTATTTTATACAGAATTTTTTAAATATTACTTGTTCTTCAAGGTTCAAAATCATTACAAAATATAGATGAAAGTTCAAATTTCGGGGTCGTAAAAATGTCAGTTAACTCTAATATTGTGTATTGGGGTAATTTTAAACTGGGAGTAATTTTGCTAAAAAAAAAATGTAGAATTTTATTTTAATTTCAAAAAGCATTATGGTTATATTGACACTCAAATCATAGTTTTAAATATTTAATCAGAGAATTGGCCAAAGGTATTAACAAAAACACATAACAAAACATAGAAATAACTAAAAAAGGAGAGAAATAATTTCAACCCTATTAAGTTGAAGATTGAAGATTTGATAGGAAGAGAGATGTATCTTTTGTCGAAATACGCCAAACACATGATGTAAATAATGAGTTCCACAGCTAGTCCATCCCTGGAGCTGTGAGTAATTCAAAACTCCTTTTTTGGGAAGTAATTTGAAAGGTATTACCTGATACACATCATATTAAAAAAAAATAAATATGCATGGTGGTTCAATAATTATGTGTAAAAAACTTGATTCCATTGCAGCTCTTTAGGAGGCCCATACGAAAGGTTTATATGAACTTGAAGTATTCCATTCACGTGTGGAGATTTCCCACATTTTTCTGGGCTCCCTGTATAACGCGGTGTTTTAAAAAGAGGTTGAATTTCAGTGAGTTTAAAAATCCTCATATTAAAAGGTGAATAAGGGAATTTTAGGCAGACTTAAGTTGTATTTGATGGATAAATGCTAAAAACCAATTTGAGTCAAGCGCGCGGATAGAGAATTTCTCTGAGAGGAGCAATTTCTTCGATGTTACCTATCTTTCAGAAATATCATGGTTTTGCTTGATTAAGGGGGAGATTGGCAATTGAACCTACATTCGGGCCTAATTTTAGTAGCCACAGGGCTGCTTAAAATAGTTTTTAACTAGTCGAATTTAATTTTCAGCAAAGATCTGATTCAAATATTACAATCAAACCAGTTTTTGGTAGGGGTATAAATGAGCAAATTTAACTATGGCTCCTAAACTCATTTAGTTCAGAATTGGCTTACACTCGTCGATTTTAATGTATTTTCTTTCATGAGAGAAACATTTTTGTAGCCAAAAACCTGAAAAATTACTGACCCTGCTACATTGTGAATCCTTCAAATCCTTATAGACCCCTGATATTATGGTGATTATAAAGTTTTCAAAAAAATCAATTTATAAGATTATTAATAGAATATGATATAGCTGGCAGAAAGACCTAAGTAAATTTATTTTCAGAATATACATATAGGGTTAGACAAATATTCCGGAACAGCTTAATTAAAGGCGATAGGAAAGTGATAGCGGATGCGGGTTTTCTTTCACTTTCTGAACTAAAATTATTTTATTTGATTGTGTCAGTGACATCAATACCAAATAACGATGTTTTTTTTTAATGAAAAGGCCTGTGTGTTGTCAATTATTTTCAATCCCCAACAAATTTAGAACATTTTTTCTGTAGCATAACTTATGGGTAAATTCAACCAACACACAATAAATCTTAATCTTATCATACGTTTTTCTCCTCCTTCCTAATTAAAATTTTGATTTCCGTGATTAGCAAATATTTACCTAAATAAGCTTATTGGTATTAGTCTTTGTATTTGTCGCGTAAACCAATACTTATTGAAACAAAATACTGTGATTCAGCTAACAGAACAAAAATTTATTACTCTGCTTATGACAATAGGAGAGGGAGATAAAATTATATCCTTCCAACAACTAGCCATTTCAATCAAACTTTTCCTGAACGCGATCCCATTTCCAAATCAATTGCCAATAGGGTAGTAGATAATTTTGAACTTATAGGTAATGTAAACCTACTAAAAAATAAATTCTTGTCCTGCTGGAGAAACCACAAACTTCCATACCAAAACTTACTCCTATATATAATAATACGGAAAGATCTGTAAGAACAGCGATTACCACCTTTTCCTTCTTGCAAACCCCTTCTAAAAACCGAAGTAAATTGGCGAAATCCCTGTATAGTCATTAGAAACAGTAACTAAAATAGTAAAATTGGGTTACTAAAATTATTTTCCATATTAAATAACAGTTCATAACGAAAAATTAAAACATAATCGAAAAATATTTAAAGAGAAACATTATCAAAACCGAAGTAATAGCTTAACCTACACAAAACAATGCATACAGAATGAATACAATAATACAGAAATTCAAAAATACCTTCCATGGGATAATTGTCCCTGTTTAGTGAAACAAAAACATTCAAAATATGGTTGGATGTCTGAAGGTTTGAGTCTTAGAGCAAGTTCCACATTTAACCTGCTTCTGTCCTATTCTTCCAGGTCTGTGTTAAAAATCCTTCCTCCATAGATATGTTGTATAAAAAAGCAATAAAACTTTAATAGCTTTTTCCGCCAAAACAGGATACTCATTTCGTACAGTGAGCCCAAATTCATTTATATATTGATCTTTAAAGACAGTTTCTAGGGAATTGCCAGAGTATATGTCAATGAGCTTTTCTATTCCAGTAAAATTAAAGAAGTATCCGAAGTTATTTCTCCTTGAAAAAGATTACGTATCCAGTTGTTTTATCCGGATATAACAGGTTTATTAGGAAAATAGTCCTTGAACATTAATTGAAGTTGTTTGAGATGTTCAATAATATCCCTTTTAATATTTTCGTTAAGTTAAATATCATTTTTTAGTAAAATGATGCTGAGAGAACCAAAACATTCGTAATTATTCACCAGCAGGCATAGAATCTAAAAGTTAAACTTCTTTAGCATGCCTGCTCTTTTATCACGCACACTGAAAATTGTGATACCAGGGCCTTGTAGAAACAGATTTAATCAGTTTCTGCAGCCAAAAAATATCAAATATACGAGAGGACAAATACCTTGAACGATTAAGAAAAAATACTTGAAATTCAGACTTCAGTTCGGAGAAACGGGTCTAAACTTTGCCACGAGAAAACCGTCTAACTTCTGTATCACGTAATAAAGAGACTTGGAGCTTTTCAAGATCCTCACAAAATACTTCGAATATACAAAAGTTTGCAAATTTATAGCGTCACTTAAAGTACGGGATAGCTCTGCAGGAATGCGCTTGTCTATGAATATAGCAATGAATTCACTCAATAGTATCGTTGATCTTCTTTGCCCGCACAACAACACCAAAAATGTTCCGGCCATTGATTTTGCACCATCAGAGCACACAGCGAAATAAACAGACCAATTTATTTCATTTTTCAAAATAATCATTGGCCATAACTAAAATTTCTGCACCTCTCGTATAGGATTTCAGTGGTTTTACAAACAATATACCTCCTTGAATTGAATTAATTCTTAAAAATATATCTAGTATAGACAGACTAAAGCATTTGCTACATCATTTGACTTATCAAGTTGAATAGCGAAATAATTAAATTTCATTTTTTAAAGGATTACTTTCCACATCATTTCCTAATCATTAATTCTGCGCGACACTGTGTTGTTTTATAAGGTAATAAGGTCAATTTCCTTTACCCCTTTTTCTCCAAGAATACACTTCGTGATGTATTTAGCACATGGTCTCATCAAATTTTCTGTTATTGTATGTACTGGTCCAGATCTTGCAATTCTGTCACTAACTCGAAGTGATACTTCGAAAGACATTTTATTATCTTCGTTTAAAACTAGACACACAATCTAAATACTAGACTTTTTATTACTTGCCAATTTTCTTTTAAAATACAGTTTTATCCTTGTAATTTGGAAATCTAGTTTCAAGGTGTCCACGAAGAAGAGATGGTTTTAAATTGCCGTTGACCAGGATTTCATTACAGATTACACAAAGCAGTTTAAATTCTGGCTCCTCTTCGGTAAAATAAACACCAATTTGCAAATAGCCACTGCCATATTTTCGTTTCTTTCATTTTTACTCTCTTTGTTCGTCTACTTTTTCTTTGCTTTTAGTGTAGCAATACCATAGCTCACTATAGCTGCGACTTTCACCCTGTGTTTGTTTCAAATCAAGGACTGAAATGAAATAGAAGAAGCAATTGATTGAACTACCTATTTTTAACCAACGATCCATCATACATTTACGGAGTAATAATTGTTTACTTTTGCGTTCGACGTGCGATTTGTATAGCTTGGATATTTGTCGTAATTCATTTACACAAAAAGAAATCACTAAATCGGTTTACACTACTAATATTTATGTATACACTATGCATTAACTACTAACTCATTGATCTTTTTGAAATCACTGGAGATTCCTAAGCTCATTGTACCATTCGGTTCGAGTCTACCCTTTCTTATATGTGTCTGTGGCGTTTTTATATCGGCAGACGTTATTTTTGTTCTTTCGTGCAAATTCAGGAAAAGTCATGGTTCACCGAAATAGAAGTTGCTGGCTCGTTCGAGAATGTACTCGCATCGCTAGCCGTGTTTGATTTAAAATTCCACCATTACAAGATTTTTTCGCAAATCCGTGTGGGCTAATAAAGTAACGTTGCTTCAGAAACTATTACCAGACAATCTTGATCGACGTGTGTAATTTTGTCAAGAAATAGTGGACATTATAGAGCTACAATCTGGTTTTTATAAATCATCTCTTATTTACTGATGAGGCCATATTCTGTTTTGATGACTTCGTTAACGGGCACAACTACTGATGATTTTACAGGTCGTAAGCCTTATTGGATGATAAAACATCATATGCGACATACTCAGAAGTTAAATACTTTGGTAGGCATTATTGAAAACTACATTTTAGGTATTTTATTTCACAAAAATTTGATGGCTAATATCTACTTAAATGTGCTACAAAATAGAAGTATACCCGATTTAATTAATTTATTTCATGATCGACACAGCGGCCTGAACTTAAGAAACAACAATTGGTTTCAACAAGATAGAGGAGATGGATGGGTAGGAGAGGAAACATTGAATAGTTTCTTAGGTCATCTTAGATGCATTTAAAGACTATGGTACATAGCCAAATTCTTTAGAGGACCTCGGAAACCGAATTTGAAATGCACTGCTTGACATTTCTCATCAACATTTGAGAAACACACTTACCCAGTTTTTTAAAGGTCTGTCACATGGTCGGAGGAAAACAATTCGAACATTTGATTAAACTGTTCTTCGTTTAAATTATTTATTTTTACTATTTTTTTTATTAAAAGGGTTTGTATTCTTATACCTTTAATTGCCAAAATTTTCGAAACAGTTCCATTCATCATAGAGTATATCGTACAAAAAATATTATAATTTAGTCCAAGATTTAAAAAAACTGATATTATACAGAATGACCCATTTAAAAAATTTGTAAGTGATATCGTCATTTAACAGTTATTGGGGTCAAATATGATGCAGAATCAAAAGAAATAATTGCATTTCTGAAGATGGAAGAAAATCCGGATCCGCTATCACTTTCCGTTCGCCATAATTAAGCGGTTTTGGAACATTTACTAAGGCCTGTATAATTTTTGCAGGGAAGGACATACAAACTATAACTTTTCTGAGAAATTCATTAAATTGTTTCAAACGCTAAACCTTTGTGAGTCTCATGTGGTTAAAACCTATTCCGAATTCTTAAATCTACCCCTGATTTACCAAAGAATTAGGTATTTAAGAAATTTTCGCAAGTATAAAAAGTTCCAACTTGTTAAAATCTTTAAATCGAATTTACCTGAAGCACTCCTCCAAACTTTCCCTGGCAAAAGAAATGTTTTTGAGCGTGTCCTGCACAAATCATTTGGTTAGTTATATTTCGAGGCATCTTAGAGTAATGAGGAGTAAACTGGCTACATATTTCCCTTGAAACTACAGCCATATCTGCTTTTACTAATGTATTATTTTCTTCTTCATCATCTAAAAGCATACAAGATCAACTCAAGTAAATACACTTATAGGATAATTGCTCCACATTATAAACAATAAAATTTCCAGGTCGTGTCTATCTGTAATTCCGGAATGTTCCTCGAGGAAGACTTTCTTTGTATTTATAAGAGCAATGTTATAGTCATAGACATATGATATATAGAATGCATGTCACCAATACCGACAATACCACAATGTGAGAGAGAAAAAAATATCAAAAGCCGCTTTCTCTCCCCTTTCTAATCGACGGAGCATGGAAAATTTATTCGCACTTAAGGGTCATATGGTTCTATGCTCCGTTTATAAGAAAGCAAAAGGTTTTCAATCTTCTTTCTCTTTCGCACTATGACACCATGTCTATAATTACAGCAAACTTTTAAGAGTAATACGTCTGTGTGGTTACAACTAAATTCAAACGATTTAGCTTTTTGGAATCAAAATCAACTACTACTTTTTTTTTTTGGTCATCATATTATATATTAAGCGTTTGGAAAGAGTTCATTTTTATCTTGCTTGTGACGTAGCATACTTTGTTAAACTACTTAAAGCGGAAAAAAAAGATACAGAAAGTATTTTGTTTTTATAAATTTGGCAGCATTTCACACCATAATATTAGAAAGCAATGAGATTAATATATTAAGTTTATTAACAAATGAATGAAGTTTTTTGTATAATCTATTTGCCGTTATGGATATCGAAAGAATAACCTGGAATAAAATATTCTAAAATTGAAGTTCCCAACCTCTTTTGATTCAAGCCACGTTTTTAGGTTGGTTGAGTTTTTCTTAAGACCAATTTTAAACATCCAACTTATTTTTAGCTTTTGTCTTAACATCTAGGTGAGTTGAAAATCCACTTTAGTAGATGGGTATCATACTAATGCAGGTTTTCGTTTAGAGAACTCCAAAAAATATCTTTGAATCATACTAATATAACTTCTCGTTTAGAGACCTCCGGGAAATACCTTTGAATCACAGATTCAAGGGCTCTTTGATTACACTGTTAAAAATAACCTTAAAGTTAATTCAAATTTAATGTCTATGCTACATTAAATTTAGTGATTTTGTACTTTAAATCGTAAACAATTTACATATATTTTGAATTTAAAGCAAATTCATTAAAATATCAGTTCGTTATACATTATATTTGATTAAATGGTACCTTAAATTTCAATAAAGTGACTGAAAAGATATTTCAACTTCTGTACAATAAAATTAACTTACATATACCCTAATACTAAAGAAATTTACATTATTAATCAATATACTTTGCATGAGATTTTGGGAGATGGCGCAACTTGTATTGAACTTTTTATTTAGTATGATAAAAGTTACTTAAAGGACTCAATTTTATTATTGTGAAGTTTACATGTCTGCTACGTACTGATGGGAACCAATGAGTTCGAAACTGGTCTAGATGGCGGATACTACCTATGGGAAAAATATCCACCTTATTCTGGTAGTTTCAGAATTTCTTGAACCTTATATTAATCTTGGAGCATTAAATATGAGATAATATATCTCAAATTCAATTAACACTGGTTGTATATTTAATGTACATATTCACCTTTAAAAGTAATGATTTAAATTTAATATATGATTACATTAAATTTAATGGAATAAATTAACTTAGAATAATGTAAAATTTTTTAAATTTAATGCATTACTTTAAATGCATTTAATAAACATTTATGAAATTTGCTTCCAATACATTTACCTTAAATTTAATGCATTTCGTTTTTACAGTGTATTCACATATTCTGTCTCGGATTTTTCAAAAGTTTCAAACGAACACCTAGATATTACTTCAGAAGTGAATAAAGTGAGTTCTTTTACCCTGCAGTTGCAAATTTAGCTTATTGAGTTGATCTAAAATATCAGATAAGTAAACTGCGCATTGGATTCAAGTCTCACTATTAAAAAAATACCCAAGTTTTCCTTTGATTTCTAAGAACTCTTTTATTTCGTTTTGCAATGCCAAGACCAGGCCAACAACATTTCCCTTTGATAACGAACGAACAGCAATGTAGAAAAAATAGAACGTCGTGATCATACTTGCATAATTCTTTGAAGAGGTGAGTATTGAGAGCACTAGATTATATATTACTGATAATTGTTATCAAGGAGTCGAGCATTTCTTGCAAAGGCTTTATCCGAATTTTTATTTCAAAGGTCACTCGATTAATCATACAGGCAGAATACATCATATTTAACAACAATTTAAAAATAATCTATTAAAACGCATATAGCAAAACTATTTAATTGATTATAACTTTCTTAATAAGTTAAATGTTAATATCCTAGAATTTATTGTATAATTTCTGCTTCAATATGAGATATTTAATACACACAGTTCCTTGCTCTTAATATTGCATTTATTCCTTTTTTAAAAAGTTTGAGTGAGCCAACCAGACTAAAATATATTTTCTAACATACACCTCTGGAAAATAACATTGTTTTATTGAAATAATGCATATGAATTCCTATTCAATTATCGTTTGAAGAAATACGTAATTTTTATCATGAACTTCGAGATCGTCTTGAGAAGTGTGTTACTAACGGAGGTGCGGTTTTTGAATGAAAATATTGTCGTTTCTTATTATTATATGTTATTAAATTTTGGTTTACGTAATTAATAATACAAAATAAAATAAGTAATTTTAAATAAGTGAAAGATATTGACATATTTTGTTTTCAAATATTAAAAATTGTAGTTTATCTTAGCCAGTTTTACATTACATTAATTTTTGACCATTCTTTACTACATAGGGGATATATTCTCAACTGATCCCATTTTTAATGAGGCAAAAACTTTTATCAACGATACTTTTTTTCAAGACATTATTTATTGTCAATTTGTTCTCTTGTAAACCCTATTCGAAGATATACACTGTAAAAAGGATATGCATTAAATATAATTTAAATGTTTTGGAAGCAAATTTCACAAACGTTTATTAAATGTATTTAATGTAATGAATTAAATTTAAAAATTTACATTAATCTAAATTAATTTATTCCATTTAGTTCCAATTAATGCAATCATACAGTAAATTTAAAGTTTGATCGTGACTTTTTAAGGCCACTATGTATATTAAATACACAACCAATGTTCATTGAATTGGAGATATGTTATCACATATTTAAAGCATCCATATAAATATGTGTTCAAAAAATTTCTGTAACAAGTTGCGCCATCTTCCGGAATCTCATCCAATTTGCATACATATTATTTAATCAAATTTAATGTACAGTAAACTAATATTTCAATGAATTGTTTTAAATTCAAAGTAAATTTAAGTTATTCACGATTTTTGGTACAAAATCATTAAATTTAATGTAAAATAGACATTAAATTTAAGGTTATTTTTAACAATGTACTGCACTGTAAACGTTTATTAAATGTGTTTAATGTAATGCATTAAATTTAATAATTTACGTGTATTTAAATGAATTTGGTCATTAGATACATTAGATTTAACGTTTTGATCATTACTTTTTAAAATGACTATGTACAGTAAATATACAGCCGGTATTTATCAAATTCTAAGATATGTTATCACATATTTAACGCACCAACATTCTGCTACCAGGAGAAGGTAGCAATTTTTCCTATAAGTAATGTACTGTCATCTGTAGATCGGTTTGAACTCATCGGTTTCCGTCAGTACCGGCAGACATGTATACCTCATCATAAGAAAATTGTTCTTTAAGCAACTTAGATCATACTAAATAAAAAGTTTAATACAAGGTGTGCCATATCCCCGAATTTCATGCAATGTACCATAAATATTAATGTATATTCCTTTAATATTAAGGTACGTGTGAATTAATTTAAATGTACAGAAAGTTGAAATGTATTTTCAGTTATTTTATTGAAATTTAAGATACCATTTAATCAAATTTAATGTACAACGAACTGATATTTGAATGAATTGCTTTAGATTTAAAAAATGTAAATTATTCACGATCTTTGGTACAAAATCATTAAAGTTGCATTATTAAATTTAAGGTTATTTTTAACAGTGTACCGTATAGTGTAGACCTCACGTACATACTCGGCCAAGCTAACTAAGTGAAGGCGAGCGCCAACATGTGAAAAGTCCTACTTGTCGTCACTAGCCATGGCTGGCGAAATTTCGGTGCCGTATCGACTTGTTTTTTTGTACACGATTCAAAATCATTTTCTACGCTTAGCCAATCATGTCCACATACTGACTCAGTATGCATTTGTGTTTTGACATGAGGATACTTTTCAGTGTTTTGAATTTAATAGTGTTTTAAAAATAGTATCATCTTTTTTTGTCTTTTCTAATGAAAACCCCTTTTTTGATGAACATTTGAAAAGTAATTATAAGTATTTATTAAGTAATTGCAGCGATAGCTTCATTGTCAGTCCTGGTCATGGTATGAATTTGGAAATAAAATTAATAATTGGATCGCAACACTCGCCTAAGCTAACGCTCGTCCCACAAGTAGTCACCTAACAATGAGCCAGATTGCAAATTGAGTGCGAAACATAACAGGTCTGGTGCTTTCTTGAGTTATGCTGACTAAATCGCTTGAAATATTAGCTTTAATGGCTAATTGTTGCTTGGTGCTTTATCTAGCCCTGTCATGCGTAATCTCCACACTGACTGATTGTGAGAACGAAGAGCTAGGATGTACTGTAGCTGTCAATTATCAATCAATTTAAATACTGGTTTTAATTTAAAGTTTAATCTAACATGATCGAAACGGGAATTAGTGATTCCTATATACACAAAAAGTGATTAACATAAGTTATAGATACATAATCTCAAAAACCTAATAGTGTATAATAAATAGGCCAGTTAAAGCAAGTTGCTTATTGTTATTACTGGTCTTATCTAACGAAATTGAGAAGTGTGTGTTCGGATATTAATATTGTGTGTATGTTCAATAGGATATTGGGATTTTTGAAAAAATTACTTTGTATAATATATTATAACAGTAGTGGGAATAGGGGGCTCCTAGTTGACCCCCCCACCACTTTTTTGATTGGTCAGCCAAGAATGACCTTGTTTCTGATTGGCTGCCCAAGTTCGCCCCCTATTCCGATTGGTTTCATAAACTCCGCCTCTTTTTGCTCCACCTCCTACCTCCTTCCTAACCACCACAGTAGTTGGAGGGGAGCTGGTAGCAGTTGGAGGGGAGCTGGTATTTTAAAGGACTGAATCTGAGCGAGCTACATTCATTTACAACTAGTCTTAAGCTTATATAGAAGATTCACCACTAATAAAGAACAGTGTTAAATTAAAAATAAGTGGTAGTTATGAACAGTGATTTGCAAAATGAAATAATCAAATTAGGTAAACAGTTTACTAAACTTCAAAATTCCGAATTAAAGAATGCAATGCTAAGGAAAACACACCCCGAGTGGGCACAGGTATATTATGAGACTGCCTTCCAATACCAATTAGCTGCAGAAGCCTGTTTAAATTATAGAAAAACCCAAAATTTGCCGAAGTTCTTTCATGAAATAAAGAAAATAGGATTCAGTTACTTTTTAAGGATATTGAAGGATTATATAAAAGATCCTGATATATTAAAAGAAATCGTGGAAGAGGAAGAGAGAGATAAAGAGATATTGAGAAACAGGGAGGTTTTAGTGTAGGATTTATTATGGAATTATTAATAAGAGAAATGTATGAAGAGTTTTTGATGTCCGCAGCCTGTTCCGAGTTTTATGCATATGAAGGTCAAGAAAGTGAAGCGCAGAATATTATAGTGTTTTTAAATTATATGGAACATGCGGAATTATGTTTACTAGCAGCTAAATGTTGTAGCGAATATTTAAAAAATAAAAATATAGATATTTTAATATGTAAACTTCAAGAACTAGGATTAAATAATAATATTTCATGTATTAAAACAATGTTAGAAAATAAAACACATAATTTGTAATCAAGTCTTTTATTACATAAAAAAATTGTTGTAAAGGTAATAAACATTTGATAATGCACATACACATGGTATTTTTTGATGATAAAAGCAGCAAGGATCCATTTTCTTTAGGGTGGGTTGTTCATCAATCTCGATAACTGGTTTCATGGAATACTTCTTTACGAAATCTGCCTTTTCTTCCCCTTTTACATAAACATAGTCCACCTTAGCGCTTAAATCTCTTATGATATCTCCACATTTGTGTAATGGTGTAAATCCTTCACACCATTCAATGCAATGGTAATTTTTTATTAACCACAGAGCTTGTTTGTGTAAATAGGATGGTAAATGACCCATCGGAAATGGAGCTTTGAAAATAAAATGACTTGTCTTTTGCCCATCGTACGCTGCTAATTCCTTTACAATAAATTTATTATTTTCAATTTTGAATCCTTGAAGATCTAGAATAAGTTTCATATTTTCAAATATTTGAATTTCTTGATCATTTCTACTTTTAATTGATATTCACTTATTTGTTTTTTTAATTTCTGCAACTGAAGTTGAAAATCTAATACTCGAACTGAAATCTCGTAAGACATTATATAAATGAAGAATTCTGGTTTGGCTACGTTAATAAATATCAAAATTGACGCGTGCGCTCTTAAGCGTAAGTAGCGGTTTGTTTAAAAAGAGTATTTTATCTTAAGGAAATTGTATTACAACTGTTTCACGATTTTTGTTAATGGATTGTAACTGAAAACTTTATCATGAATTATAACACAATATGCCGCTGTTTTAGGGGGAATTTTTTCCTTGGTTTCAAATTCAATTCTCATGGTTACTGGACCTGTTTGTAGTAAATCTCTTTGATGTGAACAATTAATGTAAACTATAGGAGCATTTTCTTTAAATTCTTTCGGATTAAAAATTGGTTCCACTGGAGAGTTATAATACCCTTGACGAAAGTCTGTAAACATTTCATACAGAGTAGCAAATTTATTATTTTCAAAGTCAAGTTGAAGATCATTGTAAGGATATCTTTCTGAATTTAAAAAGACATTCATATTTCTTAAATTACAATGATCAAATTTACTCATATCCATTTTTAGATTACCACGTCTATTTTTCTGAAAAGCAATTAGAACATGACGTGGCGTTTCGACTTTTGTAGATGTTTTTACGGGCCAGTTGTGCCTCGTAGTTTCCAATAACTCTGGATATTCAACTAATTCCCAGCTTCGGAAGGTTATTAGTATATCACTATTTTTGTCAATAATTTTGGTAAGTGCTAATTCTTGCGGAATCGCTACAGTAAGATGAGGAACTCTCCAACACAACTTGGTAATTTTAACTTTGGGTTTTTCATCTTCATTACTGGATAATAATGCATTTGTATCATCATTACTTCTTATTAGAATAAGTTCTTGTTGTGAATTAAGAATAATCTTATTATAATCTTCAAAAAATCCTGAATACATCTTTAATGGTATACATAATGAAACATTACCTTTGTCATCAGTCATAATTTTTTCTTTAGATTTTGTTTTCGGATACCAACCGGCATTTTCCAATTTAGCACTTTCATTTTGATTAAATGAAATATATCCCTTAAGAGTTGAAGTTATACCAATATCCCGAACGGAGTCAATAGTAACACCATTTAAAATATAGCGTAATTCTTTAAATAAAAATGCCGGAGCATTATTAATTAAAACAGTATTAGCTAAAGGGGAATCATCTTCTTTAGTTACTTGCAATTCCACATAAATTTCACTTTTGCAAGGTAAAGGATATTTTCCTGTTTGTTGCAAAGCAATTCTGATTTCATCATTTGGTCCGAGTTTTGTAGGATTAAAAGGATCGAAAGAAAGAATTTCCCAGCTTAATATTGATTCATCAACCAATACATTTTCTCTTACATTTAAATAATCCATTTTTATTTAAGTTTAAAACCCAAACTTTGAAGAAATTTTCTATTAGAAGGTGTTAACCTTTGGAAGTTTGATTTCCTACTAAAGGAAGTTGGTTTCTTTCTTGTCTTATTAATGTTTTTATTATTAAATTTTCTAGTAAAGTTTGCAGATTTATTGTTATATAATATTACCATCTTTAATCTACTTTTTTAAGATGTAGTCTGATGGTTATGGTTTCTTCTCTAAAATTAACCAAATCACCTTCCTGATCTATTATTTTAATGGCTATTTTATCAATTACTTTAACGGTGACTGGGAAATATATGACGTTTTGAGGTGACTCAATTATTTTGAACCCTGGAGCAACGCTCGGGAAAAATTGGTGTATTATATGAACAGGTTTCCCGTTTAAATATGATCCCTCTGCAATACTGCAGTCTATATTTATTGAATTTACTTTAATTATTTCCGCGGGAAAATCTGATATATGTTCAATGTTGGCTTCCAATCGCCCATTTTTAAACCCTAATAATTTACCAATAGTTCCTTCACGAAAAGTTATGGGGGCTGAACATTTAAGATGTGTACGTAAAGTATTATTATTTGCATAAAGATTAAAACTAATTTTATCCTCATCCAAGTGTTTTTTTAAAAAATCTGTTATGTCTTCTAATTCGTAGCTACCTGGGGGTATGGCTATTTCTAAATTTTCATCATGAATTAATACATTATTCCCAACATCAATATTGGGAATTGCATTAAATGTTTCGAAATTTACAAGACCGATAACATATTCAACATCTTCATCTAAATATATTGGAGGATGTAACTCTGATGTTAAAATAGCGGAATTGCCGCTAAGAACAAAACTATATGACATTTTACTTTAAAAATATGTTTAATAATAAACTAAAATTAGGTGTTACATATGGTTATAAAGAAATTTTAGACACAATTGACCACAATTTGTTTTGTTAAAGTTTTGATAACTGTTATAATTATAATTAACAATATTATTATTTTGGTCGCTATAAAAATATTTAATTAATTCAGAAGGGGGTCGCAAATTACCATAACTATCAAAATATATTATGTTTTTTCCTTTTTTTGTATATGCTATCCAGTGAGTACCAACACCACTGTGATTATCTAGATTGACAATTGCACTTTCAATTAACTTTATCTTTTTTGGTAATTTATCCCTCATAAAAATACCACGAAAGTTGGGAATTTGTAAATATTTAGCGTATTTAAGTAAATCGTAATTTGTAAGTGCTTTTCGAGGTATATGTTTTAGCAGTTTTTTGAATAAGGTTTCAAGTATAATCCACATCCTGTTTTATAGGGTTTTAAATAAAGTCCACTTCCTTTTTTTCCTACCGCAATGGACTCCATCATTTGATTGTGTCGTTTAGATTCTTCTAATTTCGCTTTGGCTGCTTTTGCATCATTTACTGCTTTAGCAATACCTGCAGCCCCTCCTCCAAGAGCACCAAGAGCAGACAAACCAGCAAATAAAGGTATAAGTGGAAGAAATCCGCCAGTCTTTGGGATTGGAATTACCCTTTTCTTTGGAGGTAAGACTTTACCAGTTTTTTTAATAGCTTTTAAAGCAGTTTGAATACTTTCATTTAGGTCTTTAAAACGTTTCCCCTTAATTCCTTTTCTAGCTTTTGAAATTACCTGAGATAATGATAGTCCTCGTCCTTTTCGAGTTTTTCGCTTGAACTTTCTTCTCGTTCGAAGTCCCATACCTAATTTTCTTTTAATTTTCATAGCACCAGTAATTCCTAGTGCAGCAGTTTTTTCCCCAAAACTAGAATCTTTAGCTTTGAACCTTGATAAAGCTTTGTCAGCTAATACTTTATCAGCTAAATGCCTTCTTTTTATATCATTTGATTGTGAGTAAGCAATATCGTGTTCTTTACAAGCCTCATCCAATAAATTTATACCTTTATCACCTCTTGACAATCGTTTTTCCAATTTTGTTCCAGGTCCACAAAAATTATAACCAGGAATATGCAATTCAAAGGGTAATTTATTTATTAATGAGTTTACTAAACCACTTCCTTTCCTTTTGCTGTTTGTCTTGTAAATGATTCGTTTATTATGTGATGGAAACATTATATATAGTTGCAATCCTAGTGATAACTAACCAGTTACATCACAATACTGAATATTAATAGTTTGTTTTATATATAAAATGAGAGTTGAGAAACAACCATACTCTATAACAATTAAGGATCATGAAAGTTCAGTGAATGGTTTTAGAAAACATGGAAAACTGTTTGAGGGAAATAGTAAAAGAGGGTTAATTATTGGCCCGTCAGGCTGTGGCAAAACCAATGTTATTATTAGTTTGATTGAAGATCCGAATGGTTTGCGATTTGAAAATCTGTATGTTTATTCAAAATCCTTATATCAACCAAAGTATAAATATTTGAGAACACTTTTTAAACCTTTGAAAAAAATTGGATACTATGAATCTGAAAATGAAGAAACAATTGTTTCACCAAAACAAGTTAAACCAAACTCTATAATAATATTTGATGATATAGTGTGTTGTAATCAGAATGTTGTAAAGGACTATTTTTGTTTCGGAAGACACAAAAATACTGATTGTTTTTATTTATGTCAAACATATTCTTCTATTCCGAAACAATTAATTCGTGACAATGCAAATTTAATTGTTATATTTCAACAAGATCGAACAAACTTAAAACATATTTATGATGATCATGTTAATGTTGATATGTCATTAAACCAATTTAATGAGTTGTGCTTAATATGTTGGAAAGATAAATTTGGATTTTTAGTAATAGACAAAGACTCTAATGTGAAATCTGGCCGATATCGAAAAGGATTTGATTCATATATTTACTTATAAAAATAAACGTTTGATGGTAAATTATACCAATCATGGATGAACGTTTAGCAAGAGAGCTAGTTAAATCAAGAAAAGCTGTTAAACAAAAATATCAGAGTTTAAAAAATGCGGAATTTGAGGCGCAAACTAAATTGGAGGAAACATATAAACCGATAACTCAACCCTTACAAGAATTAATTTCAACGATTGGTAAAATTGAACCTGTTGAAATAAAGGAAGAGCTACACACACCAATTAAAAAAATTTATGAAACACCACAGAAAAGATCAATTCAAACACTAACACCAAAGAGAAAATTACAATATGGAACATCAACACCAGAAAAAAGAAAGACGGGAAAAACTCCACTCCTTCCTACAGAAATACCATCGATTATTGACTGGGACGCGAGTTTAGCTTCAGCAAGTCAAATGCCATCTATACAACAAACAAGTATTATTGCAGAAACAAACCCTTCTTCAGGTTCACACTCCACAATAGGAAATCTTTCAGATATACTGGAACAAACACGGCAAACAGTTAGAACATTTGTTGATACAGATTTATATAAAGAATATTTATTAGGATTTGATGAATTACCTCGCCAATATATTGATAGCGGTGTAAAAGATGTTGAACATGAGTTTGATCACCAATATGGAATAGTTCATGATTTGGAAACCGAGAAATTCTTTTTGGGTTTAACTCAAAAACCTGTCGAAATTATTGGTAAAAACATCAAAATTGAAGGAATAACCTATACAGGTACACCAGGTTTATATGAGTTATTATTTAAAAAAGAACCAATAGGGTATAAAAAACAAGATTTGGAAAATTATATGGATATTTTAAAAAGAACCAATGCATACCGTAGAAATAATGATCCAAATGAGCAGGTGCAGGGGAATGGATCACATAAATATATTTCTATAATAGGACCTTATTTGCAAAGCAAAGGAATTACAAAAACTAAAACTCTAAATCCCGAATCTCAACAAGCAGTCCAGGGATTTTTTGAAAGACGCAAAGCTCCATATAGAGAAAGTCGAGTGTCTTCAAAAAAAACCGGATTTGGTATAACTTTAAAAGTTAATAAACCTAATACAGATTACATATATTGGGATAATGTAAACGAACTTGTTGAGAGACTTCGACTATTGGTAGCATCCATGCTTGCGGGACACACTGGTCATAACAATGAAATTATTTCCATTATTGAAGAACTAAGAGAAGCGAATATTATTATATAAAAGGACATAATAGATACTTTTAAACATTTCTAAAATGACCATCGATAAATTTGGTCGTCATATTTCAAAAAAATCTGCTCTAAACACATTATTATCACTAGAAAATAAAATATTATCAAATGTTGAAGAGAAAATAATAAAAATTTTTAAAAGCGATGTCAAATATATTGAAAACAAATTAATTCAAAATTTAGATCCCGGGTTGAAAAGCGATGTTAATAATTTAAATAAGAGAATAAATGAATATGATAACAATATACAAAATATTGCAAAAAAGATTAAGTTATTTGAGGATAAAGTTATTCCTGAATATAATGACAAGATAATTAATTTGAAAAATACTGTTGATGGAAATGATGATGTAGTAGAAAAATTTTCTCAGAAAGTTTCTAAATATGCAAATGACTTTGACGTAGTGAAGTTAAAATATGATAAAGTTGATGATTTTGAAAATGAAATAAAAAATGAAATTACATCAATTAAATCAATAATTAAGGATACTTCAGCAATTGACAATGTCAAGAACAGTATTTCCAAGGAAATTACATCAAAGTTTCAAAATTTTACTAATTTGCTTAATGATAGAGTAGCAGAAGAAGTAAGGAATTTTAAGAAAATACATGACGTTATGGATAAAAATACACAAAATCTTGAAAAATCAATGAACACTCATTTCCTAATTCACAAAAAAGATACCGACAAAGTTAATGAATTTAAAGAACAAATTAAAGAATTTGAAATTAAAATCAATGCATATAAATCAAATTTACAATATTTAGAAGACAAATTGAAGGAGGATTTTCAAAACGAAAATGAAAAAATTGAAACAAAATTCAAAGATCAAATTACAAAAGATAATGAAAAAATCGAGGATATACTAAAGCAGTTAAACAATCTGAAAACCAAATCTGAAACGTCTTTTGACGAGGGAAATTTTACAAAGGCAATCGATGAGAAATTACAAAAAGAATTAGAATCCTTACTAGAAGTAGTGCAAGCTATAATAGAAGTTTCTAAAAAGGATGTATTAATTAAAATTAAAAATAATAGTTCAAAAATCGAGGAGACTTCTTTACTCATAAAAGAACTTGAAACATCTTATACAGATATACTACACAAAGCTGAAAAGACAGTGTCAGACATAAAAAATATAGAAAAAAAAATTGTGAAAATGACATTAGATATTACAAATGCAGAATTTCAATTAGGAAAAGATATAAAAAATCTAGAAGATAAATTAACAAAAGAAATAAAATCTTTAAACGAATTAGTTCAAAGAGCTGCTGAAGTTTCTAGAAAAGAATTTAATGATACAATGAATTATGCAAGAGAAGAAATGAATTCAACATTAGGTGGTTTCAAAAAAGATTATACGTTATCAAATGTTCTTTTGGAAACTAAATTTAATGTAAAAATGTCTGATCTTAATAACAACATCACCCAAATAAATTCGTCAATAAAAGAAATTAGAAATGAAAATAACAAATCATTTGAAACAATGGAAAATAAATTTAATGTAAAAATTTCTGATCTTACTAACAACATCACCCAAATAAATTCGTCAATAAAAGAAATTATAAATGAAAATAAAAAATCATTTGAAGCAATGGAAAATAAAATTAAAGAACTTACTAAAAAAAACTGAGATGATTTTTTTTTATATTTTACAACATCAGCGATAAAGGGCTTTTATAAACGGTTTAGAAGGAGGTAAAGTTATTTGTGGGATTTATTTTCGAGAGTAAGGTATAAATTAATAATGAGTAAAATTAAGCAAGACGTTGTAAATGAATTACATAAACCGGCGAGAAGGCGATATAGAAGGAGACGAACAATTGTAAAAGGGCTTAATGATCTATTTCAAGCTGATCTGATAGAAATGCAGCCATATGCGAAATTTAATAGGGGTTTAAGATATATTTTAATGGTAATAAATGTGTTTTCTAAATTTGTATGGGCAGAACCTGTAAAATCCAAAACTGGTAAAGATGTAGCAGCTGCAATGAAAAAAATTCTATTAACTTTAAAAACTCCCCCAACAAATCTGAATACTGATCAGGGTAAAGAATTCTTTAATCAAGACTTTCAGAAACTTATGGAGCAGTTCAAAATTAATCATTACAACACATTTTCTAATATGAAAGCTAGTATTGTAGAGAGAGTAAATAGAACGATAAAAAACAAAATGTGGAAAAAGTTTAGTTTACTAGGTAATTATAAATGGATCAGCTTTCTTAAAGAAATAATTACAGAATACAATAATACTAAGCATTCAACAATCGGAAAAAAACCAAACGAAGTTAACAAAAAGAATGAAATGGAAATCTTGAAATCAGCTTATACTCATAGGAAAACTGTGGATCCCAGATCACCAAAATTTCGTGTCAGTGATAGAGTACGAATAAGCAAGATTCGCGAACAATTTTCTAAAGGTTACACGCCCAACTGGTCAAACGAAATTTTTCAAATAAAAAAAATCCAGCTTACTAATCCAACAACGTATTTGATTCAAGATGGAAATGGGATAGATATTCAAGGAGGTTTCTATGAAGAAGAACTTCAAAAAGTAAGACACCCAAATGTATATCTGGTGGAAAAAGTGTTAAGAAAGAAAGGAAACAAAGTATTTGTAAAATGGTTAGGATTAGATAAATCTTATAACTCTTGGATCTTCAAGAGAGATGTGATGTAATAGTAATTAATGCTGTAATAATAATTGATGTTTGTAATAAAAAAAATGATTTTTTATATATATTTGTTTTATTTAAAAATAAGCTTATTACATAAACATTTTTTTAAATACAATATTCCTATAATCAGAGTCTAATATGGGATTTAAAATTTCTTCAGTCAATTTAATCCTTCTTCTAAAATGTTTTTGATTTATAAACTCTTCAGAAGTCATACGAGCTTTTCTGTAGGCGAAGTTCCAAGCAACCATCAGATGAATTTGGTTTCTTTATTCATCAATAGATACTGTCTTCTTCATAATAGTGCTTAGACTTTAATTTTTGTTCTAGTTCTTCGGGATGATTCAACAGCAGTTCCAGCATGGAGCACACATTTTCACTATTTAGATTTTGTTTTGGAGAAAGGACATTATATATTTTGTCAAAAGAATCTCCGTCGTAAAAATTGTTATTTCTAAAAACGTTGAAATAACGTCGAAAGTTTTGTTTTTGTAAAACATTTAGTCTATATTCTATAAGTGGAATTTGTTCCCATAGTCTGCACACAGTTTCATTTCCATAGTAAATAAAATCACAGCTTTTCACAATCTTCACTATTGGTAATTCACCAATCTTTTCAAAATGAATAGATAAATTTTGCAAATATATCGGTTCATTGAAAACATTTGGTGAAAACATATAATTTGTTATAACTCCTTGATATTGCAATAAGTTCTTCCAATCATCTTCATTTAATATCACAGACTGACCATTTTTACCACCAAGTTCAATGCATGGTAGAAAATCACTTTCCACCCACAAACCAATCACAGCATATTTAGAGTTAGAATTATTTAAATTATATTTTGTAGAATTTATAATTGTTTTTTTTATTTTCTTTTTTAATGGTGAATTTTCAAATATATTTTTACTCTGATTACTGAACATTTTAAATGATGTATTTCAAAAACTAACTGGCTATCTGCTTGCTCTCAAAAAACTAACTATCAATCCGTTTGCTCCTAAATTTTATACATTTTCCCTCTCCTCTCAAGTGGAGGGGTAAACTTATTTTCCCTCTCCATTTAAGAGGAGGGGATAAACTTTAAATGTCTTTATACTAACGAGAATCAATAAAAAACAAAATTTATATTATTTTTTTAACATTTATTAAATATTTTTATAGATATTTTTTCATGAAATACAATAAAATTAAACATGTACAAATAAATATTGCTGCTGTAAATATAATAACAAATATATAACAACAGACACAATGACAAGATTCTTCTTTTTTATTATTGAAAGGAATCCAATCTGAATATTGTAATGGTTTGTTTGTCATGGAATATTTAATTTTTATGTATGTATTTTCACACAAAGCAGAATCAGTTACATTATAGGTAAAAAAGTGTGAATTTCCAACAAGATATGTCATTTTCATCTGTTTGTAGCAGTCGGTTTCATTTTTGAGGGCATTTATACATATATCAGCCCTAACTGTATTAGGAATGTAATTTACATATATCACATTTCCAACAAGGGAAACTAAAACTATTAAAGATGCAGCAGTCATTGTTGTAATATTACTAACAAATAATGGTATTTCTATACAATATATATGTTTTTGGATTCAGTTTCCCCTCCAACTTTTAAAGCTTCAAAAACGACTTACATAATTTATCATCATATAAAATGATGTCTTTATAAAGATGAAAAATTACTAGGAGTAGTTAATTCTAATCGCGGTTTTTTATTTTTAGATCCATTTTCGTTTCCAGAACTTAAAAAAGTTAGAGTATCATACATCATTTTCATATCTTTATCAAAAAAATCTGTTTCCAAAATATCCTTATGTCCCCATGCAAGAGTTTTTGTGGAATTTGGTATACAATATCTTTTATCATCATGAGTTGTTAATGCCAATTTATTTAACAAATTAGTGTATATATTATGCATATCTGACTTGAATACATACATGGTGCAGAATATTTTGTCACCTTTCTCAACAACATCTTTATAATCTGATAATGTTAATTGATTTTTTATACATGATCTACTAACGCCTTTTGCTTTTTTATCTACACTATTTTTGGATTTTATACAATATGCTTTAGCACCAGTTCCATAAAAACTTTCAATGGGAATCCCTTTGTACTCATCTTTAAATTTACCAACAACTGATGTTGTAATAGGCATGCAATGAATATTTTGTTCAGAAAAATTAGAAGTATCAAATTGATCCAGATTTAGCTTCATATCTTCATAAAAGTTTTGGGTCTGAACTTCAAGAATTAAGGAATCAGTATCCGTATATAATAAATTTAAATTATTACCATATTTTACTTTTAAATACCCATAATAAAAATTATACATTACAGTTTTTGCAATATCCAGAATACTCATCCCAACATAAATTGGTTTATTGTATTCAATGCAAACCTGTTGAAGTTGAAGAGCAACTAGATTTTCAGAGAAAATTTTAAAATCCTTTAATTGAGGTTTAGAAATAAGTTTTTCGGCACTAAATTTATTACCCTGTCTTTCCCATTGAGATACTAATTTAATATCTGCTCGCCTATCAACATTTTCCATGGTTTTACCGAAAATTGAATTATTTGCCAATTTATAACAATTTTTATCAAATTTATTTTTAGATAAATTTCGTAAATTTGTATTTAAATCTATATATTCCGCTAACCATGGTGATTGTGTAAACTTAACTGCTCTGTGTATTTTTATGATTTTGAGTCCAAATTGTAGACATTGTTTCAGATATCGGTAGTGAATGATATAGTTATATTTATTATGTAAGTTTGGAATTAATTTTGAGTGGTTTGAAATTGGTGGTGTATATTGTTCAGGACAAAATGGGAAATCATTATGACTATCATGTAAATAATTTGGATATTCTAAATCAACTTCAAATATGTATCCTATAGATGATGTATCTGAAAGTTCGGATATATTTAAAGTTTCTATTTCGAGCTTAGGTACCCAAGCAAAATTTTTTTCAGGCAAATATTGTTTCATAGCATAACCATACAAATTTGTGGCGTCTAAGTAAGCGATATATGTTGTAGGTCTTTCAGGATTAAAATTTTCTAAGAATGGATTATTTGCTTCAGATTTGCGTTTGGAACAAGTGCTAACCCCACCACGAACACCTTTTTTGAAAAAATGAAGCATATCTGGTTCCGTTAATAATTCTAATTCTACATTAGTTAATTTCATCATTGCATCCCAGCACATAGAAGGGCTAGTGACATAATTAACAGGATCTAACTTATAGGTTTTAATACATGTGGATCTATAATTTTCAAAAACATCAGCCAAAAGTAAAACATCTGATTTTAAGTAAATATCGGAATAAGCCCCTATTGTAGAACACTTAAATAGATTCCACACTTCTACAGCACGACTGTAGTCTTGAGGAGAGATATTTTCATCGGTTAAGTTATTATAAAATTTATCAATCAATGGTAGAGATTTCTCATTTAATTTTTCGTTGGAATCTATGTAAGAGTATGGAAATACCCCTTTTTGTCTAATGTATCGAAATTCATCAGCATTTGAGAAAAACTTTTTAATTTCAAAACATTGTGAATCTTGTAGAGTTTGTGATAGTGACTCTAAAGACTCTGGGAGAAATTGAAAAGAATCTATAAAGCGTAGTCGCAAAGCAACTGGTTTCCGCTTTTCTGACACATCAACGAAAATTTCCTTACTAAAAGAAATATACTTTTCTTTATTTTGAGCTATAACACTAATATTTTCTTTATTATAGCAAAGCGATTTAATAAATAGGTGAGAATCATAGTTTTTTAAATTATGCAATACTATTGGTATATATTTTGGAGGTTTAAAATGCAAATTACATATTGAGTGGGCGGCTCCTCGATATTTACCTGTAATATGACAATGATCCCTACACTTTATGAAATTTCCTTTTGAAAAAGGTTTTTCACATACATAACAAATGCTAGAATTTTCATATTCAATCTGTTCCACAGATGATAAATCTTTCAATGGTACTTGATATTTTAAATATTTTTTATAAATTTCTTTTACATCATTTTCAATGTATTCAATAAATTTTATAGCACAATCTGTACCTCTATAAAGTTTAAGACACACAACATTCTCATCAAATGATGATTTAATATAATAAGCAAATGAATAGGGTATATGTTCAGCAGTTTTAATAGTATATGAGGTTGTCGAATCAGGTGTAGATTGTTGGCACTCAATGTTTTTCAAATAACATTCAAAATCGGCATAAATAACAAAAGGAGCTTTATACTGTTTCTGAATATTTTGAAACTTTAATATATTTGCAGGAATATAATTGCCAAATTTATCCAAAATCAAATTATCTGAAGGAAGCTCAATTCGAACAAAACTACAATCACGTTCTAAATGTGTGTTAAGTTTTTCATATGTTCCAAAATATTGAAGGCATCCATCACATAAGTATTTTTTTATTTTCTTTTTTGATAATTGTTTGGATACCAAGCAACCTAAATCCTTTATCCAACAGTAGTGGTTATTTCCATCATCAGAACTTATTAAAAGCAAATTAATATGTAATTTTTTCTTTTCATTATTATAATGTAAAGGACCGACAATCTCATATACCTTTTTATTATCCCTTAAAAATTTTTCAACTCCATATACATTTATGGACAAATTATTTTTTTCCTCAAACTTTTTTATATCTAATAATTTTACTGGAAATTCAATACCTGTAAAATCGAAAGCGTCTCTGAAGTCTGGATATGATGAGGTCTTTCGAGGATTACCGGTTGGCTGGTATGCTGCTGAAACCACTGCCCAGGCGAAACAGCAATTGTCCTCATTCATCACATTCACTATTGATTTAGAAAAGTGATGCATCTTAATGTAGGAGGAGGCATTCAATGGGTTGTACTTATTGATGTTGACTTCCAAATGCAGAATTCTTTGTAGAGCCCACCCTGTAATAGGAATTAAAAAATTAGTTCTGAATAATATTTGTTAGAGATGTACAAGTGATATTAAGAAAACTTAGCTCTTGAGATTAAGAAAACTTAGCTCTTGAGATTAAATAATAATTACCTGAGTCTCTTTCCGGCAATTCATCTGCTTTGGTTTCAATAATCTTGAATAAATCATCGTAAAGCTGTTGTAGATCAGTTGTATGGGTTACAATGAAGAACGGTGTATTAAATGACTTAATTGAAGTAGAGGTTAAAGTTGGAGAATAATATATTCCAAATAATTCCAAATTTACTTTAGCACATGTAAATTCCTGTTGACGCTGGCGTATTAATGTTTGCACTTTATTACCAACATCTTGCTGAAACTTTTTGATGTCGATGTGATAATTCTGCGAATATATTCTGTAGGAAGCTATTCGACATTTAAATGCACTCCTGATAATGTCAATTCCATTTCCATATTTTATGCAGCTCCTGTTTTTATGAATATTTGTCCTCAAGTGTGTGCTCCAGGAATTAGATTTGACATTTACTTCACAATCTTGGCAAAATCGCATTGGAGGTCTTGAAAGTAGTTCATCAACTGAAACAATTATTATTTTTTAATTCCTCTGTAAACCTTTATTAATAATAAAAAAAAATTAAAAGGAAAATTATAGCTAAATATGTTATAAAAAAAATACTTACGATTAATTATATAATCTTCCAAGTTAAAGGTGTTTTCGTTATTAACAACATTTTCTCGAAGGTGGCGTACAATATGTGATTTTCTTTTAAATTCTCTTAAGCAGTGTGTGCAAAGGAGAGTCATTTTAAAATGGAATCGGTTAGGGCCGTGTCGCTTTTAAATAAATACAATTTCGATCTATCAAGACCCAATGACATAGAATAATTAGCAATTTTTTCAGCTCGCGCAATTTAGAAAACTTTTGGATTTACTTTTGAATTAACTTTTGGATTCACTTTTTAATTTGAAGAAAAACATGGATTTTTTTTAAAAAATATATTTCCCAAATTTAAAAGAAGATCGCCTTGTCGTTGAATACAATTTTTAACGTCTTTTAAAGTCGAATTAGATAAATTATTACATATATTATCTAAGTTTAAATAGGAATAAACCATTGACTTAAATCTAGATGTGGCACACCTTGTTTCATTCCTATTTAAGCTCGGCTTAGTTTTCTTATGTAGAAACTTATCTAATTCTCCAATAGCGACTTTATTTGTTGGATTGATTTTCGGAGCTGTTGTTACAGCGACTGGTAAAGAATTTTTTGAAATTTGTGCCCCTAAAGTTTGGGAACTAGAAATATCACCGTCCAATTTTGACTTTTTTAAATCTGAACAATCATTTGTTTCTGATAAAGAACGTTTTTTGGGTAAATTTTTTTCAATTAAATTTTCAGAACTTTGTTCTAAATTTAGGCCAGAAGGATTTTTCAAAAATTGATTTTGATTACAGGAAGAAATTAAGGGACATTGAGGCTGCTCATCTTCAAAATTTTCAGTATAAGTATATACCTCAATGTCCCCCACAATTTCGCCACAACTCAAATCAAAAACATCTACCGAATTTACTGAATTTCTGGTATAGCCAAATTTGGATGGTTGTTCAAACCCCTGAATAAAATTTTGATCCAACCCTTCAATTAAATTTTGATCCAACACTTTAATAAAATTATGCTGAGCTTTGGCTGAGACGTTTATAACAGTCTCAACGCTGTCGTTGGAATCCTCTGATGAATCTGACGATGCATCTGAAATTGGCGAATAGTGGGGGCGATAAACCTCTTCCATATTATTTTTCGAAAAACCCCCAATGCCAATCCTCTTATCATTATTTAAAGCTCCCTCGTTACCAACCCCATTATTATTATTGTTTAAAACCCCCTTATTATTTTGTTCCTCACAGCTCTCAAAAGTCTCCTGATATTCCACATCACCCTTAATTAAATTTTGCCCTGAGCTATTTTCACCAATTTCACCCCCTTCTAATATATCTAAAAGTTGTTCCAAATTATATCCCTCATTTATTTCAGAATTGTTAATTAAATTTTTCCTTAATATATCATTATTTAAATCATCGAAATTAATTGTTTCAAGAGGTTCTTGAGGAATATCAGGGATAATAGATTCATCCAAAACTTTTAAGAGCTGTGTCAAAATATCGCTTTCACCAATTTCGGAAGAATCGCCAGATTCAGATGAATTGTTAAATGTATTAATATCAATTTCCCTAAATTTAATATCTAGCTCCTCGTCGCTTAGCCCACAAAATGAACAATCAATCAAATCATGCACAAGGCAAGCGTCGTTTAAATCGAAGGCTGTTAAGTCGATGTTTTCAATTTTTACATTTAAAAATGACATTTTAAATTATAAATTAAAAAATAAAAAAATTATGAATCAATAAAAAAATCAAAAAATCAATAAAAAATCAAAAAAAAATCCACAAAAATGAAAAATCAACAAAAATCAAAAATTGGCTTTTAGAAGATTAAGTAAAAATGAATGAAAATCCAAAGTATTAAGTCAAAAATATTAAATCAAAAATATCAAATCAAAAATATGAAATCAACAATACAAACCAAATAAAAATTAATATGTCACTACGTCACACAATTCGAAATAAATCGGACTATCTAGATATATTCACAACAGATTCGATAATTTTACAAGCGTACGCTAATAGCGAGATGTAAACTGAAGAGACGCTTCGTACCCAGCCGCCTTTTAAAGCAGCCACGAGCCTGGTACCGGCTGGTACGGCGTGGCACTGCATGGTACGACGGGAACCGTGAGACCGTGAACTCGAGAGAGGTCGTTCAACGGTCGTAAGTTGTTTTGTTCTTAAGAAAATGACGAGTAAAGAGGAGAAGAAGAAAAAAAAAAAAGTTGTTTTTTGGAATAATATAAAAAACATTTTTTTTTTTTTTTTTTTTTTTTTTTCGTTTTTTATATTATTCCAAAAAACAACTTTTTTTTTTTTCTTATTCTTCTCCTCTTTACTCGTCTTTTTCTTAAGAACAAAACAACTTACGACCGTTGAACGACCTCTCTCGAGTTCACGCTATCTTTGCCTTCTTCTTCTTCTCATTCTTCGGACTGGTTTTGCCGCTGGAGGTAGGAAAAGTGGTATTTCAGTATTGTATATAAGGATTTACAGCGTCTTGACTTAGCATTCATTAAGTTTAAAGTCTCAAAATGAGTACGTTCGTAATTATAACACTACAAGACTTTCTGGCATTCTTGGAAAATCAGATTAATCTGATGGATCGTCAGAGTCCAAATTCCGAGAACACGGTGATGTGGCCGCCACCATCAGAGGCTGACTATTTAGATGAAGAATTTCTCAACATGTTTGAGCCGGACCTGGATCCCGAGCCTATCGCCTTTGAGTGGGATCCAGACCGAGCAATGGATCTTCAACCTTTGATGATGGAGCAACAACAGCCTATGGAAGAAGATCGGCCGCAACCTATGGCAGAGCAGCAGCAGCAACAACAGCAGCAGGAGCAGCAGCGGGAGCAGCAGCGGGAGCAGCAGCGGGAGCAGCCACAACAACAGCAGCAACAACAGCAGCAGCAGCAGGAGCAGCCACAACCACAGCAACAACAGCAGCAGCGAAGGCAGAGTTACCCTCGAAAGTGCAAGAGGCCACAGCAGCAACAGCAACATCAACAGCATCAGGAGCAGCCACAACAACAGCAGCAGCAGCGAAGGCAGAGTTACCCTCGAAAATGCAAGAGGCCACAGCAGCAACATCAACAGCATCAGGAGCAGACACAACAACAGCAACAACAACAGCAGCAGCAGCGAAGGCAGAGTTACCCTCGAAAATGCAAGAGGCCAATAAATTATAAATTATAAATTGGCCTCTTGCAGAGCAGCAACCTCTTGCAGACAACAACAACAACCGATGGCAAAGCAGCAGCCTATGGCAGACAGCAGCAATTGGCAACCCAAAATGGTATAAATTATAAATATGTATTTATGTATATATGTATATTTGTATTTTGGATATGGGAATAATAAAAAACAAAGTCGTTGAAGAAAATATTTTATTTTTTTCTATTTCTTATACAGAATCACACCTAATAACCAAGTTTCTTTAACTTGAAAGAATTATTATGAATAGGATGAATATAATTTTTTTTACAAGCATAGTAATGAAAACTAGGTTTTTTTTTTAACATGGAAGAATAAATCATAGTCTGTTGTCAGGGAATTAAACCTAATTGTTCTTTATCTTATATATAAAATCTTATTTAAATGTCTTAGTTGACATTTTAAACTTAATATTAAAAAATACTAGGGTGAATGAATAAATTCAAGTGCAGTATCAAATTCATTTATTTAAAATTCAATTTATCGATAGGATTGATTGTGCATATTATGTAGAAAAAATTATTCTACACTGAAAGAACAAAATCATTAGTTCTTCAAATCTTAATATAAACAAATTTCTATTTATTTAGATGGCACCCTTATATTTATTTAACTTAAACTTAATATATATCTTATAACTTATATCTTACAACTTATATTTTATATGAAATCTTATTTAAATTAGTTGACATTTGAAACTTAATATTCAAAAACTACTAGGGTGCATGAATAAATTCAAGTGGAGTATCAAATTCATTTATTTAAATTTGATTTATCGGTAGGGTTGTTGTGCATATTATTTGAAAAGAATTATTCTACACTGAAAGAACAAAATTATAATTTCTTTCAATGGGAATAAATACAAATTCTTATTTATTCACATCATTCCCTTATATTTATTTACATAGTTTCTTATATTTATTTAACTTAGCAGAACAAAATCTAAATTCTTATAAAATATTTTAAACTTAAACTTAATATTAAAAACGCCATAGTGCATGAATAAGTGCAAGTGAAATAAATTTATTTAAAATTTGATTTTTCGATTAGATGGTTTTGCATATTCTTTAGTTCTGGTTTGTTACATATTATACATGCTTGTGAAGGAGTTGTTATGAATAAATCGTTTTCACACGTGTTGCATTGCAGATCTTTTTCGCAACATATAAAGGATCGTTTATAGTGGCTATTAACAAAATTATTTTTCCCATTTGGGCAATTTAAAGCATGTATATAGTAACATTCACAACATAAATTATATGCACCGCCAGAAGATGAAATAATTACGACATAAGATTGAAAAACGCACACTTCTCGCGTAAGGTAATTTGGTGTCAATGTATCACTTGCATTTATTTTTGCCACTTTCACGAGCCCCTCTTCTCCACACCCGTTTGGAACGCCATTATCCTCTATCCCATCATCTTCTTCATCTTCATCGTCGTCTTCGAAATTATTTCGATCAATAGTGATCAGAGAATCCTGTCTTGCGTGAAACTTTCCTCTTCCAGCCAAGTTAAAATGAGTTGTTTCATCTTTGTACATTGACTGGATCGTTTCATCACAAGCAGAATCTAAATATACATGTGTCTGATCCATTTCGAAGACTGTCCGATGAAACTCGATTCACTTGTTCACACTATTTTTTAATTTTACAACACTTTTTAATTGATAATGGCGGGCCGTCTATGTGGTGTTGATATAGTGGATAGTGTTTAAAACACGGCAAATTTAGCTGCAATTCTTCGTCACTTCTATAATTTTCCGGCAACCTGTTCCAAATTTGTTGTAAACTAAGTGAATCGACGAATGTTTTCAAGTAGTTGATGGGAAAGAAGGCCAAGTCTTGATCTTCAAAATCGGTAAGATTTTTTCCGTGTTTTTGGTAGGAAATTATTACTTGGCCTACACGTTCAATGAGTTGCTGTTGTTGTTGTTGTTGGTCGCTATTTGACATCGCGCACGAATGACTGAAGTTCGCTCAGATTCGATCGTTTAAAATACCAGCTCCCCTCCAACTGCTACCAGCTCCCCTCCAACTACTGTGGTGGTTAGGAAGGAGGTAGGAGGTGGAGCAAAAAGAGGCGGAGTTTATGAAACCAATCGGAATAGGGGGCGAACTTGGGCAGCCAATCAGAAACAAGGTCATTCTTGGCTGACCAATCAAAAAAGTGGTGGGGGGGTCAACTAGGAGCCCCCTATTCCCACTACTTATAACCGAACCTATCAAAAATGTTTCTCACTTATAAACTACTATTATTGTTAAATATTACACATTGTTTAAGGTACATACCATCTCCTGTTTTTTCAAATCCAGTACCTATTAGTTTAGATTTAGTTGTATCGTTTGGTGATATTAAACATGCGGGTCTAACAAAAGCTGAAAACTGAACATTACTTTTCAAAAATATAATGGAAATATCGTGATTTTTTGTTTTTCTCTCGTATTCTGGATGATTCACAAATTTATCAATTGTCAGTTCTTGAGAATAATCACTTATTTTATTCAAACTTACGGTTCCTAGTCGAACTTTTTGTGGTATTCCACTGAAAACAAAAAATAAAGTTTGTTGAATACTATTTCTATTTTTTCTGCAATTTATTTTGAAGAATGTACATAAATATAATTATCTACTGCATTTCGACAAAAATATCTAAAATCTTACATTAACGGTAATTATTTGCTTGAAGTTTCGAACACTATGGATCGATTTTTTGAAAGGAAACTCTAAAATGAAAACATTTATTATAAACGGTTGTTTAATGTGAATTTCTCTATTGTTTTGTTAGAGCTTCACTAATGAAACTATAAGGTAATTGATATATACATGTAGATATACAGATTATTTCATTTTACAGATGCGACAAAAGTCATTTTCGACATAACCAAATTTTCGTGACCTTGCTTGCCACGCGATCCCCTTTTACACTGGAATTAACACGAAAAAACAAGTTGTCGAGAGGAGGAGAATGCGAGCAGCATACACTTTCATAGTATAAGAGGCCGAATCGGGTCTATTGTCCTGAACTCAAAGCTCTTGGGGGGGCGGCTATCGCAATAAAAATAAGTTGTCAACGGGGGCGGGAATGCCAGCAGCATATACATTCCTAATATAAAACGCAGAATCAGTTCTAATTTCCTGAACTCAAAGCTCTTGGAAAGGGGTGGGGCGATCGCAAGCATACACATTCCTATACTCTATTCAAGAACTAGAGAAAGTAATAAAATTGTTACCGAAACCTCCAACGTACATGCTCCAGTGCCGCAGGTAACTGAGGACTGCCGTAAATCTAATTATTTTTAATTATATTTAAATATTATAAGCATTTATAAATTTACTGCAACAATAAAATTTCTGATAGTTCAATTTATTTCTGTCAGTAAGTAAAGTACACCTTGCAGTGTATCCTTAGTGATTTGTCTTATTTGTGTTTATTTTTATATATTATTTCAGATTAGTGAGATACCCAAAAGATATGGCTTCCACATCTATATTTATTCCAAAATCGATAAACCAGGGCATTTTTTCGTCAATGAAAAACTTATTACAATGAATATTTATGATGCCTTAAGATATTAATATCAAGATAATAATGTTAAAAGCTCTGTTGAGATGTATTCCAACATGACAGGAGTTTGAAAATCTACTATGTACCGAATAATGAAGCAGAAAAAAACGATTGAAATTGTTAGTACTCCCAAGCCACATTCGATTACAGGCAGACGAAAAACCTCGTTGGAAGAAGAGATGTAAACTGTAATAAAAGGAGTTGTACATACATTTTATTATGAGAAGCAGATCCCAACCGTCGACAAAATTCTAACTAAAATCAACGAAGATCGGGATTTACCTGAAATGGAAAGAACTGAGCTCTGGAAATTGCTCAGAGAACTTAATTTTTGCTGAGAAAAACCAGATAGCAAATCTATTCTTATAGATCGTCCGGAAAATGTCCATTGGAGAAGGAAATATCTCTCTCAAGTAAAAGGTAGAATTGCTAGACATAACACAACTGACAAAATTAGTAATTTAACTGAACTTTTGAAAGATTTTTTGAATAAAGTTACTGCAGAAAATTGGGAAAAATCCATATAATTAAAGAATAAAAGAAAATGTGGAAACTCGATCTCATGATCGGTGAGATCGAGGAACCAAATATAATTAATTTGAGCGAAGATAGCTTCACTTACTTTGATTACGAATTAGATGCGTAATGTTTACCAGCTTAAACACAATTTATTATTTAAATTATCTGTAACATATAAAAATTAATTACATTTGAATCCCTTCTTAGTGTTTAATTGTAATTGTGCAGATGGTTTAAGAAATAAATAAACTAAAACGTCAAATGTCCGAAATTACCGAAATGATATTCTATGCCACAAATACTTAGTGATAAAATAAACCTCCTTCCGATGCCTATGATAAGGATTAACATCCTTTTTAGCACTTCACACATCCAAATATCTATTGTTATCCAACCAAAATAGTCCATTATTTTAGACCGGTATTTTTGATTATAAAATTTGTAACCCACTCCTAAAAAAATATATGTGCGTAACAGATTTTGCCAAAGACATCGGACTAAAGAACACAGGTAGTTTGCGAAGAAAAAAAAGGTTAAAAAATGATTTATTACTTTTTCTAGTTCTGAATAAATAGTATAAGAGGCAAAATCGGGCTTATTTTCCAGAATTCAAAGCTCTTGAGGGGGGGGGGGGCAATCGCCCCCTTAGATCCGCGCCTTTTATATCTCTTTTATCCATAACTTTCGTATATTATTTTTTTCCATAAAAAAGTTTCGATTCAGTGCACCAAATTACGTAATAAATGATCCTTGTCATCAAAAAAGGAAGGCCCGTATATTAATAAAATTATTTTCACATTTTTCAAAAAGGTAATTTTTACCCAAAGTACATTTCTAAAAAAATTGTTTTTTTACCGTTTAGATGTAGTACAGTGAGCAGCCGTTAGCACATGTTTTTCACTAATCAGCGAACCACCACATAACCATTTAATATCAGAATATTCAGTTTCACCATATCCGATTACTGTCTACAACAGCAAGAACAAAGAGTAATTATTGAGACCTAAATTAAGTTATCATGGTAGTAGATGTCACAAAGTAAAATTACTTCTATGATGGCACACCTGAAATCCCACAAGATTTTTTTAAAGTTTGTTATTATTCTTTTTAAATATAACCATTAATGGACTATCATTAATTAATTATGCAAACGTTCAGCCTAACTCCTTATGACATATTAGGTCTTATGGTAAACTACATTTTAAGTATGTTATATGATTTTATGGTAAACTACATATTAAGTGTGATATGATGATTTTTCATGTTTAAAAAAAAACTTAAATTAAAATGCAAAACTCCACATGTTTTCAGATAATTCCACAAGTAATGCGAAGTAAGAGAATTTTTTTATGGGTACATGAATATGTATATTGTATCTTTTACTGTTTGTAGGATAGGTATCCTTGAATTGGTAGCAACCTGTATATAATATTCACTCTTAATTAGAAGAACGAAATATAAATTTGTTTAATTTTAAACTTAATTAACTCACCATATGAGGAAATTCTTTTCTTTTAGCAAAATCTTCACTTATAAGCATTTCTTCGTTCTTCAGTTGAAAACACTGATTTACTTTTACGTTCTTCCCTCCTATAAGTAGCGTTGGATTTAGTGCAGTTGTATAGACATGCTGGGAATACTCTTCGCATTCTAAAAATTGTTGTATCCATAGTTAACTCTGGCGCCTGAGCAAGGAAATTATATGCCAGAAATTTCTTGTTTACAATTATTTTAAACTCATATAGTGATTATGAAATATTAGATTGCCCGACACCAAATAAAATATTTTACTATGAAATTTTATCCATTTTTAATGTGTGGATCATGAATCATCATCCCCATCGGAAAAACAGGCTTTATTTATTTTAATTATAGAAACATTTTATTTATTTATTTAATTAATTATTTATTTATTTATTTACCCTCCTCTACAGGACCAGAGTCCCTATTATTAGGCAGGGAAAGAACAGTGTTACGTAAATTCAAATACTACACATATAATGCAGACACTATAATAAATATAACATAATCTATGACTTTGTTTAAATCGACGTTTTTCGAGCCAGCTTCAAACCGAAGGCGCCTCATATCTTACTTGAAATCTAGGCGTTTATTTCACAAACTTAAACATTACTTGACCTTGGCTTCAAGTCATTTTCGCAAAAGCCTAATGTCTTGTTTGTACCTAACCTCAAAATAACGCCTTGTTTTGATATTTTTCTTATTTAAAAACCAACTGTTGACTATTGTGAGAGGTAGAATGTTTTATTCTGCATTTAGCCGTTAACTTAGGTGTTCTTAAATATTAAAAATAATTCGAAATAAATATATTAACGCTCATTTGACGCATGACGTAATCGTTCAGAAGTCAACAGCTGAATTCAAGCGCGCTTGAGATGTTTATTTCGCACTCGAAGTGCGCTTGGGTCAAGTCAACCCTAAATCGTTTCAGGCTTGACTTAACAAATCCAAGCTGGCTTCAAGTATAATCTCGCCCGTGTAATTCGTTATTTCTAAGCCGCTTGTAGAAGGCGCTTGACTTCAAGCGCGCTCGGAACTGTCGATATAAACGTACTGTATAAATCAGTCAGAGATAATTGTAACAAATTGATTTAACAACAGAATAATTACAGTGAAATATACCAAATTTATCTTTTAGGAGATCATAAAGGGAACATATACAGTATAATGAGGAGAACTGTAATACATTAGTTCTTGGTTTCGGCAAATAGACAAAATATTCAAGATATTGTTACCCTGGAAAATAAAAGCAAACTCTCGTAAGCAAATCAGTTGTCAGAATCTTGTTATTAACCAGTTTATACAAAAAGAGTCACGAACCCAGTTACTGCGCTTCTCCAGAATGGTGAAATGAAATCTTGTCATTACGAGGCGAGGCACTTAAGTTCCGGGAATTTAGTTATAACTCGGGAACACTGCGTCGTTTGTCAACATCTGTCTAGAGAGGCGGGACCTTCCATTTATTTTCAGCTCAAGGTTGAAGTCGATAGCACATTTGGTTGTGCTTTATGCGCATTTTTGAAAAATAACGTTTTTAGTGGCGTCTTGAAAATTAATGACTCACATTGCAAGCAACGTATTGTGATTAAATTTTTAGTGAACTATGACGAGAAATCCTCCGAAAATTGCAAGTTGTGTATGGAGACCAGTGAATGTCGAATGTGTTTGAATGGGCAAAGCAGTTAGGGGAAGGCCGTGAATAGATAGAAGCCGATGCCCGTGAAGGAGCCCCCATCACCTCTCGTACCGACGCGAATGTCGACCGTTTGCGCCCGCTGATCATGTCTGATCGGCGCCTAAGCATTCGTGCGTTGTCTGACGAGTTAAACATGAACAAAGAAACCATTCGCAAGATGTTACACGAGAATTTGAACATGCGAAAGAATTGCGCAAAGATTATGCCAAAATTTCTCACCCATGAACAGCAACAAATGCGAAAATCGATTTGCAAGCATTTGTTATCCCGCATTCGGAGCGATGGCAGAGACTAGAGAAGAGATCTGGATATTTGAGTATGATCCCAAGACCTGTAAACAAAGTCAGTAGTGGGTGGAAAAGGGTGGGGAGAAGCCAACGAAAGTGAGAATGTCCAAGTCGCAAGTGAAGGCAATGTTGATCGTTTTTTTCGATATCCGTGGCATCATTTATCGTGAGTATGTTTCTGCTAGCGAGACAGTGACTAGACAATTCTAGGTTGGCGTTCCGTAGCGGCTGCGGGCACGCCTTTTCCATGTGCGACCCGAACTCGCCAAGAATGGCAGGATCTTGCATCACAACACTCCGGCCCATTCCTCGTCCATTGTGTAAGAGTTTTTGGCGAAAAAAGGCATTCTAACGTTGCCACACCTAGTATATAGCCCCGATATTGCCCCCTGCGACGTTTTTTTATTCCTCAAGATGAAGTCACACCTGAAGAGAACTCATCATGGCGGGATACAGGAAGTCTCAGAAGCTGTAACCGTGGTGCTGAAAGGGTTACCTTCGGAGGATTGCCAGTGGTGCTTCCAATCGAGGGAACAACGTTGGAATCGTTGTGTAGAGTCAACATAATAGTCATTGTGAAGGCCGATAATAAAATTTTACCCAAAACTTAATTTACTTGGTTTTTATTAACAAATTCCCGGAACTTTATTGCCACATCTCATACGCTCTCGCGAGATGTAGTAGCCTGTAGATAAAACCCATCCAATTTAAAGCTTAAAAACCTTAAGAATAGACATTGAATTTTTCTTAATTTTTCAGAGTGTACTAGGTAATAATGCCAGATAACTGAGGCATATTCCAATTTGGAGCAAACCAAATTCTCAACTAGATCTTACTAGAAAGTCCAGTGTTCGATAAGATCTCGATACTACATCATTAATATGATGGACAAATGTAAGTCTGCAGTCAAATATGACTAGGTCTTTAATCTAGTTAATCTGCCTTAAAAAAGCACCGCTGATCCTATAATCATGCAGCATAGGTGATTTACTTCTTGAAAATGACATAACATTACACTTGTTTATGTTTAGAGGCAGTTTGTTTTGTAGACACCACGCATTTAATTTCATGAGATGAAATTCAAAGCTTACGCAGTCGCTAGGGCTCCGTATGTCCCGGAAAGTCTTTAAATCATCTGCATAAAGTAGGCAGCTGTTATTCAACTCACATGTGATATCATTAATAAAAACGTTGAAAAGAAATGGATCTAAAACAGACCCTTGAGGAACACCCGACATTATTACAAAGTTACTGGATCTATGCCCACCGTATTCAACATATTGAGAACGGTTTAATGTCATTAAAACCAAAATTCGACAATTTAAAAAGTAAAACACCCTTATTTTACGTTAAAATTAGGTTTGGTCTTGCTCAAATCTAAATAACTCAGGAAGAATACGACGGTAGTTGTTTATATTGTGTTGTGTCAACTGGCAACGCTGGCATAGCTAGGTGACATCTAACACATCCATTGTAAAGTTTGACATTTGAGACGATGTACATACTTAGAATGTTTTGATATACGGTCGTTATTTCTTTTGTTGACAGTAACTTCAAAATTTCATCTCGGTCAGAAAAATGGAATTAACTCATTAACATTTTCTTGCAATTATTTTTTACAATTTTCAACGTGGTTTATCTCAACAAGAGTGCATCTATGAACTTCATTTTTTATATGGCGATAAAGAACCTACAAAAACTACTACATATGTCAGGTGCATTAATGCAACCGTAGTCGTCGTTCGCTTACGAACAAGTCATGTAATGGTCTTCCAAAATTGTTCGTTGTAGTGCAAGAAAGTATCGGTGCTGTGCGTGAACTAATAATGCGAGATCGTCCTAAGTAGTGGATATATGAGAGAAGGAAAGAGGAGGAGGAGGAGTAAGAGTAAATCATCAACACTTTTCATCCTCCTCCTCTTTTCTTCTCTCATTATACTTTTCAAATCTCTCATTATACTTATTAAAAAACCTCGTATCATCAACACTTTTCATCCTCCTCCTCTTTTGTTTTCTCATTCGAATTATCTCGTATACATTCGAGTTACTTCGTATACATTCGAGTTACTTCATATACATGTTAACATGACCTTGTATCCCTTCTTTAAATTTTGATTATAAAAGCAACACTTTACCAGCTTAAAACATACTAAAATGAAATATGTCTTCTGCTTCTAACGAAAGTGAATTAAATTTATTAATTCAAAAATTTTATAAAAAATGTAAAAGTTCTGCTTTTGAGTTCGAACATTATGCAGTTGATAGTGGTCCATCTTGGTTTCAATATTATTTGGATATATCCAAAAACCATACAGAGGCTGTGAAATTGTGCGAACGTTATTTTCAAAAGAAAGATATTGTACAGTTTATACGTGAATTAGTGAAGTTAAGTTGGTTTCATCATGAAGTTCGTCATTTAAACCAATATATTAGAGATCCTGTTGTATTACAAGAACTAATCAAATTGCGTGGTGAAGATGATGTCTAAAATTGAAAATTTTGTGAGGGACCTTTATGAAGGGTTCATTATGAACGAAGCATGTTCCAGATATTTATCTTGTTTAGTTGAAGAAGAAAGTGAGGGTCAAGATTTATTGTTATATATAAAATATGTTGATCATGCAAATTGTTGTAAAAAAGCAGCAGAATTGTGTAGTGAATTTTTGAAGACTAAAATGTGTTAAAATTCTTTGATGAACTTAAAAAAATTGGACTCAATAAAGAAATAAATTTATGTATTGATTTATTGGTTAATTAAAGTTAGTGTGAAATAAAATATTTAAATTTTTATAGTTGTTTTATTATTGTGTAACGGCTGCTATGTTTAAATATTTGATTATGTAAAGATAGGAAAATATAATTTTCTGTTAATAATGTGGGGATGTGCATAAATAAAAAAAATATTATTACATTCATTGTTAATTTATTCATTCATAAAAAAATTTTTATACATAAAGAATACATTAGAAAGGGCACACATTGAAGGTGATTGAGAATGATAAAAACATTTAGGAGGTGATTTAATTAAAACAGGTTGTTCGTCCAATTCAATTATTGGCTTAGTACAATATTTTCTAATAAAATTAGCTTTCTCTTCTCCTTTAATATAAATGAATTCTCCTTTTTCTGTTAAGTTTTTTACTATAGATGAAAAATTATGAAGAGGAATATATCCTGTATTCCAATTGATGCAGTGATGAAATTTCATTAACCATTCTGCTTGCTTGTATGTTTCTGGTGGAAGCATTTGTAGTGGATATGGTGGTTTAAAAATATAATGACTCATTTTATGTCCATCAAACATTGCAAGTTCTTTAGGAATAAACTTGTTGTGTTCATCCTTAAATCCTTGAACATCCATAACTATTCTCATTTTTATTTAGCAAATTTTTAAAGTACTAAATTTTTTTATTACAAATTGTTTTTTCGAATAGTCTTCAATAAGATTTTTTAGATGTTTAATTTTTTTTAAAAATAGTTCTATTTTTTCTTTTTGTATTTTGTACATTCCATTTGATGTGCAACAAACTATGGTATAGAAACAACTGATCTTATTCGATATATTTTCATTTTAATAATGATATTTGATGTGGTGGGAGAAGTTAAAGTTGTTTAACAATTTTTGTTAATGGATTATAGCTAAATACTTTATCATGTATTATAACACAATACGCAGCTGTTTTTCCCGATATTTTTTCTTTTGTCTCAAATTCAATTCTCATGGTTACTGGGCCGGATTGTAATAAATCTCTCTGATGAGAGCAATTAATGTAAGCAATAGGTGCATTATCTTTAAATTCTTTGGGATTAAATATTGGTTCTATTGGAAAGTTATAATATACTTGACGAAATTCAGAAAACATTTCATACAGGGTAGCAAACTTATTATTTTTAAAATCAAGCTGAAGATCCTGGTAAGGATATCTTTCTGAATTTAAAAACACATTTATATTCCTTAGGTCACAATGATCAAATTTACTCATATCTGATTTTAAATTACCACGTCTATCCTTTTGAAAAGCAATTAGTACATGTCTTGGTGTTTCAATTTTTGTGGAGGTTTTGACAGGCCAATTATGTCTTGTATTTTCTAATAACTCTGGATATTCAATTAATTCCCAACTTCGGAAAGTAAGAAGAATATCATTGTTTTTATCAATAATTTTCGTTAGTGCCAATTCTTGGGGAATGGCCACAGTAAGATGTGGAACTCGCCAACAAAGTTTGGTTATTTTAATTTTCGGTTTTTCATCATCACTTGTGGTTACTAAAGCATTAGTGTCATCATTGCTTCTTATTAGTATTAGTTCTTGTTGTGAATTTAAAATTATTTTGTTATAATCTTCAAAAAATCCCGAGTACATTTTTAATGGGACGCATAGGGAAACGTTTCCTTTTTCATCAGTCATAATTTTTTCTTTAGGTTTCGTTTTTGGATACCATCCAGCATTTTCCAATTTAGCACTTTCGTTTTGATTAAATGATATGTATCCTTTAAGAGTTAAAGTAATTCCTACATCTCGAACTGAATCAATTGTAACACCATTTAAAATATAACGTAATTCTTTAAACAAGAATGCTGGAGCATTGTTGATTAATACCGTATTAGCCAATGGAGTATCATCTTCTTTGGTAACTTGAAGTTCTAAATATAATTCACTTTTGCAAGGTAAAGGATATTTTCCTGTTTGTTGTAGAGCAATTCTAATTTCATCATTTAATCCAAGTTTTGTAGGATTGAAAGGTTCAAATGATAGTATTTCCCAGCTTAATATTGATTCATCTACAAGAATATTTTCTTTTACATTTAAATATTCCATTTTATTTTAGTTTGAAACCTAAACTGATCAGAAATTTTTTATTAGAAGGTGTTAACCTTTGAGAGTTTAATTTATTACTAGTTAAATGTCGTTTAGTATCTTTCTTATTAATGTTTTTAGAGTAAAATTTTTTTGAAAAATTATAATTTGAGACTTTTTTATTATATAAAATAACCATTATTCATCTATTTTTTTAAGATGTAGTCTTACTGTTACCGTTTCTCCTCTGAAATTGATGAGATCACCGTCTTGATCTACTATTTTAATGTTTATATTGTCTATTACCTTTACAGTGACAGGAAAGTAAAGGACATTTTGTGGTGATTCTATTATTTTAAAACCAGGAGCTACACTAGGAAAAAATTGATGTATTATATGAACAGGTTTTCCATTTAAATATGATCCTTCGGCAATATTACAATCGATGTTTATGGCGTTTACTTTAATAATTTCCGCTGGAAAATCTGAAATGTGCTCCTTAAGACCTTCTAATTCCTTATTTTTAAAACCTAATATTTTTCCTATAGTTCCATCACGAAACGAGATAGGAATATCTGTTTTAATATGTGTTCGTAAAGTATTATTATTGGCATAAATATGAAGAAAAGTACGATTGTCCAAAAATTTTTGAATAAAATTATTTAAATCATCTATTTCATAACTACCTGGTGGTATTCTTATTTCTTTATTTGAGTCATAAATGAAAAGATTATTAGTCTCATCAATATTTGGAATAGCATTAAAAGTTTCAAAATTTACAAGTCCAATGGAATATTCAAAATTTTCATCTAAATATATTGGAGGATGAATATTAACAGAAAGCGTGGGGGAATTACCACTAATGACAAAACTGTACGACATATCTCTTTAAAAATTTTTAACAAAATGAATTAATATTGTTTTTCAACCATTATTATAAAGAAATTTAAGACAGAGCTCACCACAATTTGTTTTGTTAATTGATTGATAATGATCGTAGTTATATTTCACAATATTTTTCTTTTTATCGCTGAAAAAATATTTTGTTAATTCGGTAGATGGTCGCAAATTGCCATAACTATCAAAATATAAAATATTTTTCCCTTTTTTTATGTATGCAGTCCAATGAGTTCCATCACCACTATTCTTATCGAGATTAACAATACCACTTTCATTTTTATTAATTTTTTTTGGTAATTTATCTCTCATGAATATACCTCGAAAGTTGGGAATTTTAAGTAGATTAATATATTTACTTAAATCATAATTTGTAAGTGGTTTTCGAGGTATTTGTTTTAACAGTTTTTTGAATAAGGTTTCAGATATAATCCACATCCAGTTTTATATGGTTTTAAATAAAGACCACTTCCTTGTTTTCCTACTGCTATAGATTCCATCATTTTATTATGTCTTTTGGACTCTTCTAATTTTTCTTTAGCAGCTTTTGCATCGTTGACAGCTTTCGCAATACCTGCTGCTCCTCCTCCAAGAGCACCTAAAGCGGACAAACCAGCAAATAAAGGAATAAGAGGTAGAAATCCACCAGTTTTTGGAATTGGTATGATTCTATTTTTTGGTGATAATATTCTACTATCTCCGATAGATCTAAGTGCGGTTTGAATAATATCAGTCAAACTTTTAAATTGTTTTCCGTTTAGTGCTTGTCTTGCTTTTGAAATAGCTTGAGATAAAGTTATTCCTCGTCCTAGACGAGTTTTTCGACTTCTGTTTTTCCTTCTTTTTTTTAATCCCATACCAAATTTTCTTTTAATTTTCATTGCACCTCTTATTCCAAGTGCAGCAGTTTTTTCTCCAAAAGTGGCGTCTTTTGCTCTGAACCTTTCGGCAGCTTTGTCACCTAATAATTTATCAGCAGCGTGTCGGCTTTTTATATCATTTGATTGTGCATAGGCAATATCATGCTCTTTACAAGCTTCATCCAATAAGTTTATGCCTTTATCGCCTCTAGCTAGTCTCTTTTCTAGTTTGGTTCCAGGTCCACAAAAATTATACCCAGGTAGATGTAATTCAAAAGGTAACTTATTTATTAGAGTATTAATTAAACCACTACCTCTTTTTCTGACTCTTCTTTTATAAATGGATTGTTGCTTATATGAGATTGGCATTATATAATTGAAATCTTGGAACAAACTGACTAGTTTTAAATTAGAACTTACCCTTTATACATCCTCTTATATATGAAAATTGTCAAACAACCTTATTCAATTATTATTAAAGACCATGAGACTTCAAGAAATAATTTTAGAAAACATGGAAAATTGTTTGAAGGCTCTAGTAAAAGGGGGTTAATTATTGGTCCATCAGGGTGTGGTAAAACTAATATCATTATAAGTTTAATTGAAGATCCCAATGGTTTACGGTTTGAAAATTTATATATTTATTCAAAGTCTCTATATCAACCAAAATATGAATATTTGAGATTACTTTTTAAACCATTGAGAGAAATTGGATATTATGAATCCGAAAATGAAGAAAATATTGTTTCTCCACAAGAAATAAAACCAAATTCCATAATTATATTTGATGATATAGTGTGTTGCAATCAGAATGTTGTAAAAGATTATTTTTGTTTCGGAAGACATAAAAATACTGATTGTTTTTATTTGTGTCAAACGTATTCTTCGATTCCAAAACAATTAATTCGTGACAATGCGAATTTGATTGTTATATTTCAACAAGACAAAACGAACTTAAAACATATTTATGATGATCATGTTAATGTTGATATGTCATTTAATCAATTTAATGAGTTATGTTTGATGTGTTGGAAAGATAAATTTGGATTTTTGGTAATAGACAAGGATTCGAATTTAAAATCCGGTCGATATCGAAAAGGATTTGATTCATATATTTTCTTATAAAAATAAAAGTTTTGTGAAAAATTTAACTAATCATGAATGAACGCTTAGCAAGAGAGCTTGTTAAGTCAAGGAAAGCTGTTAAACAAAAATATCAAAGTTTAAAAAATGCTGAATTTGAAGCACAATCCAAATTGGAGGAAACCTATAAACCAATAACTCAACCCCTACAACAATTAATTTCAACAATTGGTAAAATTGAATCGGCTGAGGTAAAGGAAGAGCTACAAACACCCATTAAAAAAAATTATGAAACACCAGAAAAAAGATTGTTTCCAACACTAACACCAAGAAAAAAACTACAGTATGGAACATCAACACCAGAAAAAAGAAAGACAGGGAAAACTCCAATTCTTCCTACAGAAATACCAACAATTATTGATTGGGAAACCAGTATAGCTTCACATAGTCAGATGCCATCTTTACAACAAACAAGTGTCATAGCAGAAACCACCCCTTCTTCAATTTCACAATCTACGGTAGGAAATCTTTCGGATATATTAGAACAAACACGCCAAACAATTCAAACATTTGTGAGTACACCTTTATATCAAGAATATTTATCAGGATTTCATGAATTACCTCGTCAATATATTGACGGAGGGGTAAAAGATGTGGAACATAAGTTTGATCACCTCTATGGAATAGTACATGATTTTGAAACTGAGAAATTCTTTTTGGGTTTAACACAAAGACCTATAGAAATTATCGGTAAAAACATAAAAGTTGAAGGTATAACTTATACAGGTACACCAGGTTTATATGAATTATTATTTAAAAAGGAACCAGTAGGTTATAAAAAACAAGATTTGGAAAATTATATGGATATTTTAAAGAGAACCAATGCATACCGTAGAAATTATGATCCAAATGAGCAGGTACAGGGAAATGGATCACAAAAATATATTTCTATAATAGGGCCTTATTTACAAAATAAAGGAATTACAAAAACTAAAACCATAAATCCCGAAACGCATAATATAGTTCAAGGATTTTTTGACAGACGAAAAGCTCCATACAGGGAAACTCGAATATCTTCGAAAAGAACAGGATCCGGAATAACTTTAAAAGTTAATAAACCTTATACCGATTACGTATATTGGGATAACGTAAATGAACTTGTTGATAGACTTCGACTGTTGGTAGCATCTATGATGGCTGGGAATACAGGACATAACAACGAAATTATTTCTATTATTGAAGAATTGAAAGAAGCCAATATAATTGTATAAAAGAATGTAGTAAATATTGTTACATAACATTGTTAAAATGACCATTGATAAATTTGGACGTCATATTTCTAAAAAGTATACAGTAGATATACCTACAATAGAAAATAAAATACTAGCCAATGTTGAAAATGAAATATTAAAAAATTTTAAAAGTGATGATATTGTTCAAAGATTTGAACCTGTGTTAAAAAATGATATTGTAAATTTAAAAAAGAGAGTTAGTGAAAATGATGAAAATGTGGAATCTATTTCGAAAAAAATTAAGTTATTTGAAGAAAATGTTGTGTCAAACTATGATAACAGGATATTAAATATAAAAAATATTGTCAAAGACAATGATGAACTATTAAAAAGTTTTTCTCAAAAAACATCGAAGTGTGAAGATGATTTTAAAACAATAAAACAGAAATATGATGAAGTAAAGAGTTTTGAAAATAAAATAAAAAATGAAATAACATTGGTTAAATCAAAAATAAATGATACTTCTGCAATAGAAAATGTTAAACAAATTATTATAAAAGATATGGTATCAAAGTTCCAAGAATTTACGAACAAACTTAATAATAGGGTTTCTGAAGAAAGAGGTAATTTTCAAAACGTTCATGATGGTATGAATAAAAACACACAACAAATAGAGAGAGCTATGAATACACACTTTATAATCCATAAAAAAGATAGCGATAATATTAATGAAATAAATCAGAAAATTAATTCAATTGAAAATAATGCTGAAATAATTCTATTAAACTTGAAAAATTTGGAAAAGAAATTAAACACAGATTTACAAAATGTAGATGAAAAAATTGAAAATAAATTTAAAAATGAAATTTTAAAAAATAGTGAACAAATCATGGAGATAATCTCACAATTAAACAATCTAAAAACAGAATTAAAAACCACTGTTGACGATGAATATTTTCAAAAGATGTTGAATAAAAGATTAGAAAAAGAATTAGAATCTTTAGCAGAACTAATACAAGCTATGATTAACACCTCTATCCATGATTTAAAAAAAGGACTTGCACAACACAGTTCAAAAATTGAAGAAATTTCAACAAAGTTAAATGATTATGAAAAATATTTGAACGATGTAAGAATTGAAATTGAAAAAGCGATTTTAGATATAAAGAAAATAGAAAAAAAATTGGTAGAAATAAAATTAAATTTAACAAATGTAGAATTTCAATTAGGAAAAGATATAAAAAATCTAGAAAATAAATTGGTAAAAGAAATAAAATCACTAAACGAATTAGTTCAAAGAGCAGCCGAAGTTTCTAGAAAAGAGTTTAATGACACAATGGCATATGCTAGAGAAGAATTAAACGCAACAGTAAGAGAAATGAGAAACGAAAGTATAAAATCACTTGTTGTTTTTGAAACTAAAATTAATGTAAGAATTACCAACATTGAAGATGAAATCAAAAAAGTCAAAGATTCGAATAATGCATCTTTTAAAAATTTGGAATATAAAATCGAAGATGAAATCAAAAAAGTCAAAGATTCGAATAATGCATCTTTTAAAACTTTGGAATATAAAATCGAAGATTTGCTAAAAAAAGATAACAAACAAATAAAATAAGTTATTTAAAGAAGGTATTAAGAAATTTTATTCTAGTACTATGAGTAAAAATATTAAAGAAACAGTTGTAGATGAATTACATAAACCGGCAAGAAGAAGATATAGAAGAAGACGAACTATTGTTAAAAGCCTAAATGACTTATGGCAAGCTGATTTGGTAGAGATGCAACCCTATTCCAAATTTAATAAAGGTTATAGATATATTTTGGTGGTGATAAATGCATTCTCAAAGTATGTTTGGACTCAACCACTTAAAAGTAAAAAAGGAAAAGATGTAACTGAAGCTATGAAAAAAATTTTAGAAAAAACAAGTAAACCGCAAAATTTGCAGACAGATTTGGGAAAAGAATTTTTCAATAAAGATTTTAAAGATCTTATGAATTATTACAAAATTAATCATTATAATACTTACTCTAATCTCAAAGCGAGTATTGTAGAACGCGTAAATCGAACTTTAAAAAATATAATGTGGAAATATTTTAGTAATAGAGGGAATTACCAATGGTACTCTATTTTACCCACTATTATTGAAAAATATAATAATAGTATTCATGGAACTACCGGATATAGACCTGTTGAGGTTAATAAAAAAAATGAGAAAACTATACTGCAAAATTCTTTTACTTTTAAAAAAACATTTGATTTAAAGCGCACTAAATTTAAAGAAAATGATTTTGTTAGAATTTCCAAACAAAGAGAAGCTTTTGAAAAAGGATATACTCCAAATTGGTCAACTGAAATTTTTCAAATTAGAAAGGTTCAGTTAACAAATCCACCCACCTATTTATTAAAAGATAGTAAAAATGAATATATTGAAGGAGGTTTCTACCAAGAAGAGTTACAAAAAGTTAAACATCCAGATGTGTTTTTGGTTGAAAAAATTTTAAGGAAGAAAGGGAACCAAGTTTTTGTTAAATGGTTAGGATTCGATAAATCACATAATTCATGGATTCTTAAAAAAGATGTATTGTAATTAATTTTAAGTAATATTGTATATCAAATTTTTAAATAAAAGACCTATTTATATAACATATTTTTTATTTACGATAATCCTTTTTATAACAAATACTAACAATATAATTTTTAAGATGTTTACAACTGAGATTAACAATATAAATTTATATTTTTACATTAAATCTTTCAATATAAATTTTTTTTCTATGATCTACATCAAAAATACTTTTAAGAATACTTTCACATTGTTCAACTCGTTTTTCAAATCTTAGTCTGTCAAGATAAAATTTCTGATATTCACTTTTTCGAGCTTGTCTAAATGCAAAGTCCCATGTCACTAATATATAAACTTTATTATTGTTCTCACTGATTGTCACTGATTTCTTCATATTTCTATTGTAATGCACCGGATTTTCTTAACTTGTTTTCTAATTCCTGTTTATGTAGAGATAACATTTCTAAAACAGTTCCGACATTTTCACTGTTTAAATTCTGACATGGATCCAAAACACTATAAATATGAGACAACACATCTCCTGACTGATAATTATAGTGATGAAACAAATTAAAATATTTGGAAAATTCTTGCTTTTTAATTATATGAATTCTGTAGTCAACAAGTTCATCGATTTCAACTAATTTATCTATTGATTCTTTTCCCAGAATCACATAATGTTCATCCTTTTGAATTCTGATAACAGGAGAATGATTTATTTTTTCAAAAAACACTGTGATTTTTTCAATTTTTAGTGGGTATGCATATGCTTGAGCAGAATAAAAATAATTCACCAACACTCCTTGATTTTTTTGAAGTTCTTTCCATTCTTCTTCATTCAAGTAAATGTGAAATCCATTTCGACCTCCAATTAGAACTTTTGGTGTAAAATCATTTATACCAATTCCAACACAAACAAATTTTGATAAGGAATTGTTAAGATAGTAGATTTTTGAATTTAATAATTTTTCATTACACTGACTAATTTTATCATTGGTTTCACTAGAACTGGATTTATATCCATTAAAATTGCTACTATTAAACATGATGTCTTGATGCTAACTGAAAACTAAAATACTGAGTCTGAATATATCTTATCCACCCCACTCCTCTATAAATTTCAAGGTCAAGCAAGTTTATTAAATTTTTATGACCTATCTTGATAAAACAAAATTGTCAAGAACGACAAAAGTGAAAAACTACCTATTGATAAAATTATATTGAAGATAAATAGAATTAAACAGTTTTTACCTTCCTCATCATTTTTAATATGAGCACAGCTAGAAATCGTAAATGGTTTTTTATTTTTTTCAATCCAGTTAGTGTCAAAAATTGTATTATTTGGATAATGAAAGTAAATTTTGAAAAAATTACTATTAGATTGACTATTATTCATATTATATGCGAAAGCAGTTGAATAATTATTAATATTCATAGCTTTCATATAATTACATATTTCAGGTTTAATAGTAGAGGTTTCGTTTTCAAAACACACCATTCCATGTAAAACCCTTGGAGGATAAAGTACATATAAAGTATTATTTAAAATTGAATGTAAAACAATGTAGTTGATAAGGGATGCCATTAAAACACTTTTCAATTTTAAATGTCTATTAACAAAACAATAAGAGATTGAAATAAGACTGAACAGTTTTAATTAATTTTCTACAATATATAGACATTTTTTTTTCAAAATATTAAATAATTTGTTTACAAATTAGAGATACAAACATGGTTATTAAAACTATTAAAAAATTAAAGATGTTGACATATTTTCTTTCATTTTAAGGACATTAAATAATTTGTTTACAAATTAGAGATACAAACATAGTTATTAAAACTAATAAAAAAATGAAAGATGTTGACATATTTTCTTTCACTTTAAGGACAACAGGTTCACATTTTTTATTTTTTTCACCTAACCACAAACACTCGATTAAGTCACAGTTCTTCCATTGACGATAATGTTCCTCAATTGGACAATCATCAATTTTCCAGGCAAATATTTCTGCACCACAGTAAAAACATTTACAAACATCATGAATAGCTAAATAATAAAACCCTGATTGGGCTAACACTTTAGGATTTAATTTTCCATTCCAGAATTTAAATGAGGAAAGTCTTTTTTCATATGTTCTATATAATTTGTTATCAATTTCTTTTTCAAAAGATTCTAAACACATATTTATTCTAGACGGTGGTATATTTTATACTGATATAATTTTAAAATTTACCATGTTCTTAAATACTTCAAATTTAGCCTTGAAGAGTAAAACTTTTAATCTTAAAAGAATTTTTTATAATTCATTTTCATGGTCTATTAACCACTGAAAAAATGGAATATCTTGGTGACCCCATGCTAATGTATCATAACTATTGGGAATTTTAAATCTTTTATCATCATTAGAAGTGAGAGCTAATTTGTTAACTAATTCTGTATAAATATTGTGAAGTCGAGATCTAAACAAATACATTGTACAGAAAGCTTTTGAATTTTGTTCTACAACATCTTTATAATGTGTTAATTCTAATTGTTTTTTAATGCTACTTTTCTTTATCCCCTTGGCTTTTTTAAGCAACCCATTTTCTGACTTAACACAATAAGCTTTGGCCCCTGTACCATAAAAGCTTTCTATTGGTTCACCAGCATATTCATCCTTAAACTTTCCAACAACAGATTTAGTTATTGGTATTTCATGAATATTATTAACATCATAATTTGAAGTATCGAATTTATCAATATTAACCCTAATGTCTTCATAAACATTACTTGTCTCAATTTCCAAAATAAAGGAATCTGTATCTGTGTACAGAAGTTTAATATTATTCTTATATAAAGGTTTTAAAAACCCATAAAAAAAGTCATACATCACCGTTTTTGATATATCTAAAATACTAAAGCCTACATAGACAGGTTTATCATATTGCACTAACACTTTACGCATTTGCACAGCTACTAAATTCTCTGAAAATATTGTTACATCTTTAAAGGATGGTTTAGCAATTAAATTTTCTGCCCCATCTTTTCTATGATTTTTTGCCCATTGTGTAACCAACCAATCGTATATCTGTCCTTTTATCCACATTTTCCATTGTTTTACCGTAGATGCTATTATTTGCCAATTTATAAGAATTTTTCTGAAATTGATTTTTAGATTGATTTCTTAAATTTGTATTTAGATCAATAAATTTTTTTAACCATTGAGATTGTGTAAACTCTACAACCCTATGAATTTTAGTTAGTTTAATTCCATATTGAATACATTGTTTTAATAAAGTATAGTGAATTACATATTTTTCTTTATTTTTTAAATTTGGAATTAATTTAAAAGTTTTAGAATTTTGAGGCTTATAATTTTCTGGACAGAATGGAAATTCATTATGTAAATTGTGTAAATTTTCAGGATATTCTAAATCAACCTCTAGCACATAACCCTTGTCATTAGTCTCAGATATATTCATTATATCTAAATTTTGAATTTGTTGATTTGATAACCAAACAAAATCTTTTTCGGGCAGATATTGAGACATCGCATATCCGTAAAGATTAGTTGCATCAAAATACATAATATATTTAGATGGTTGTAATGGATCATAATTTGGAAGAAATAAATTGTTTGCTATAGATTTCCTACATACACAGGTACTGATTCCTCCTCTTACACTACCTTTAAAAAAATGTAACATATCTGGGTCTGTTATTAACTCCAATTCGACTCCAGTATATCTTAAACAAGCGTCAAAACTTAAACCTGGAAAAGTATAATAATGTGCAGGATCAAGTTTGTAAGTTTCCATACACGTTTTTCTAAAATTTTGAAAAACATCTGCCAAAAGTAATACATCAGATTTAAGATATAAATCGGAATATTCACCGATTGTTTTACATTCAAATAAATTCCAAACATTTTTAGCCCTCTCATATTCTTCATCAGTAATGTGTTCATCCGTGAGGTCATTATAAAAATTTTTTTTATCTGGTAACTCCGTTTCATTTAATTTGGCGATATTATCAATATATTTATAAGGGAAAACGCCTTTTTGACGGATATACTTAAATTTTTCTTTTTCATTAAAATATTTGAACACTTCTTTGCATTGTTCATCATTAAGAATGGAAGCTAAATTTGACAAAGAATATGGTAGGAACTGAAATGAATCAATAAATTTAAGATACAGAAATTTTGACTTGGTGAAACCAGTTTTTTTATCTAAATATTGATCTACTTCAATAGATTTTTGAAATGAAATGTATTTCTCTTTATTCTGGGCTATGACAAATAATTGTTCATGATTTGGACATAAATTTTTTATAAACAGATGAGAATCATAATTACGCAAATTGTGTAAAACTACCGGAATGGAATTAGATAATTTATAATTTAAGTTGCATATAGAGTGTGACGGACCTCTATAGGAACCTGTTAAATGACAATGATCAGCAACCTTATCCGAAATTATAGGTTTATCACATATATGACAATCATTCGTATATTCAAAATGTAATTGTTCCAACACATTTAATTTTTTCATTGGTATTAACTTTTTCATATATTTATTGTAAATATTAAGAACGTCTCTTTCTAAGTAAGTTATAAAAATTTGTGCACAATTGGGACCCATATAATTTTGAAATTTGGAAATTGAATCATCAAATGAACACTTTATATAATAAGCAAACGAATATGGAATATGTTGACATTTTTTTTCAGTATATGGAGAACTTGGATCTGCATCATTAATTTCATTATTTAAAGGCTTAAGAATGCATTCAAAATCTGCATATATAACAAATGGAACTTCAATTTGTTTTTGTATATTCTGAAATTTTAAAATATTTTCGGGAATAATATTTCCAAATCTATCTATTTTGGTTTCAGTTGAAGGTAGATTTATTCTTACAAAATCGCAATCATATGTGTTATGCCTGACTAATAATTCTTCAGTAGTAAAATATTGTAAACAACCGTCGCATAAAAATTTTTTCCCATGATGTTTAGATAATTGTTTTGAAATTAATCTAGACAAATCCGAAATATAACAGTAATGGAAATTTCCATTATCATCTCCAATTAATAATAAATTAAGGTGACGTTCTCGCTTATTTTTTGTATAATGTAAAGGTCCTATAATTTCGAATTGAGTTTTAAAATTATTCTTGATTTTTTCTAATCCATAAACATTAACCGAAATATTGTTTAAATTTTCAAATTTACTTATGTCTTTTAAAGTTAAAGGAAAATTGATACCTTTAAAGTTTAAAATAGTGGTGAAATGTGGATACGACTCCACCTTTTCAATTGGTCCGTTAGGTGAATGAAGAGCTGCAACCACAGACCAGGCGAAACAACATTCATCATTGTTTTGAACGTTGACTACAGCATTTTTCAACTTGATCTCTGACGGTAGCGGTATAAATGAAGAAGCTTTTAAGGGGTTGTACTTGTTGATGTTAAGCTCAACGTGTAATATTTTTATTAAAATCCATCCTGAAATTAAAGAAGAATAATTAACAACAAATTTATTTTTGGTTTAAGTTTAGTTACTAAATATTTAATAAAAAATAATTTACCCGAATCTTTTTCTGCCAGTTCATCAGCTTTCCTGTCAATAATTTTAATAATATCTTCTAGTTCTTGCGTTAATTCTGAACTATTACATAAAATCCGAAATGGGGTATTGAAAGACTTAACTTCATGACTTTCATTGGAAGGATTTAAGTAAAGACCAAATAACTCCATGTTGAGTTTGATGCAGGTGTGTCTTTGGATTTCATAACTGATTACCTCAATTATTTTTTGTTGTATTTCGGAGAAAAAATCATAAATGTTGATTTGGTATTGAGTCGATGATATTTTATATGAAATGATTCTTTCCTTAAATGCCGATTTTATTACAGACACATTTTCATCCCTAACCACCATTGAATTGGTTTTGTGTTTATTTGTTCTCAAATGACAGAACCATAATGACTTTTTTATAAATATTTTGCAGAATTGACAATATCTTCTTTCACCTAAAATTTAATAACTTCTTTATTAAATTTGCCTCTAATTCATCAAATTAATAGCTAATTATTAAATTGAAACAAAATTTCTATTTAAAATTACAACTTACAGCTTTTCTTCTTCTGTTCTAACTGGGGGCCATTGTTAGAGTGAATTATCTTCTTGTGGCGATTCAAATTGTCTTTTCGAGTAAAAATTTTGAAGCACTCTTCACATTTAAAATCCATTTTTCTAAAACGAATCTCTTATTGTGAAGCCCAAGTCGATTTTAACACACTGAAGGTGACACGGTCAGGTATGAATTTAAATGGTGGAAAAGAAGTAGGAGGGGAGTTAAGGAATGGGATGGAAAAAGCTAAGAGTAGCTTTATAAAGTTCTATCGCCCTTTCCCACATCTTCCTTTTCTCCTCAGCTGTTTTATTAGGATCGCAATTTAAAATAGAATCCAAAACAAATCCTAATGATCTTTGATAAGACAAATGTTTATTTTTAATTTTGAAATTTGATTTTGAATGAAAGCTTAGTTTCGGATAATCGTTTTCGAAGGGGATTGACACTTCCGTTTGTGTTAAAACAGAATTTTGAACTGTCTCTGTTTGTGTAGAAACAGAATTTAAAATTTCATCGAAATCTGGTGGCGAGTTTTCAAAAATTATTGGAGAATTTGGAAAATTTAATTCACAGTAGGTATTTTGGCCGCACGGAATTGAATTTTGACTAAAATTTTCATTTTTTTCAGATGGTTCACTTATTATTGGAAGAATTTCTTAGGAACCACCACCACTAGTAAACGATGCTCCCAAATCTTCACTACAATCTGAAATTTTGTAACTATCCCGTGAACCATCCTCCTCCCCCAAAACATTAACCCCCATATTTCCACTACTAGTCGATTCCGAAATTTTATTTTTTTTTGATTAGTTGAAATTTTGAACAGAGATAGAGGAGAAAATGAAGAATTACCCGGTATTCCTCCAGAATTGTTTTCACTTTCAAAATTTCTAGTTTTCAACATTCCAAAAAAATTTTGTGATTTATTTGAACTCGAATCATTGTCACTGTCACTGTCACTTTTACTCTGATAATTTGTTAAATTTTTATTAATTTTGGGAATCCCCATTAGCTTTTTAAAATTGTCGATATTATCTAAATCTTGAGTTAATATGTCGGGAGTATTTGTAATGGGAGTGTCCGTTGTTACATCTAAATCTTGAGTTAAAAAATTTGGGGTTTCCGGCGTTAAAATATTATTAAAATCTAAATTTTGTGATAAAATTGAATTTTGAAAGTCAAAATCTGTCTCCGAAATATTCTCTAGTTCAGGCAAATATTCCAAATTTTCTAAAAATTTTATGTTCGTTTCTGAACAACTTTGGAGTAATTTGTTTTCTAAATTTTTTTCTTGCATCGTATTAATCATCGCGTTAAAATTTTGGGTTCTCTGACTTAAATTTTGGTTGTCACTTTCATTTTCATTATTCAAAAAAGCAGGCTGAATTATTATATTTGAAATTATATTAATTTTGTTCACCACTCCTAACTGTTCAGTGGAAGTTGAGGCAAAAGGAAAAGACATACCTTTAAAATTTGAGTACACTTGACAGCAACAAACTAAAACAAACTAAAATTGGAGACTTTAAATTTAAAGCGTGGTAAACTCGACTTAAGCTTGCTATAAACTGATCCTCGACCGTTTTATATGAAAGCAGGCCACGGTTTGTCCTCGTACGTATAGTGACCTCAATAAAGGTCAATGACCTCAATTCTGCGCGTCACACCCCGCGGAGCCCCCCTTCCCCCTCCCCCCTTCCCCCGCAAAATTTTTTCCCCGCCCCCTTCCCCCGCAAAGCCTCCTTCCCCTTTCCTCCCTTCCCCCCGCTGAGCCCCCCAGCTGAGTCCCTCTGCTGAGCTGCTTAGGGAGTTACGTCCCCTATAAGTCTCAGTGAGACGTCCTAAAATGTGCTGTAATTATAAAAACTCGAGAGGTTTGCGGGCATATAAAACACAAAATTCTCTTCGGAGCATCTTACCTTAGGGTCCCCTATAACTCTCAGTGAGACGTCCTAAAATGTGCTGTAACTATAAAAACTCGAGAGGTTTGCGGGTCTATAAAAAACAAGGTTTTTTCGGGGCATCTCGACTGGGGAGGGGTCCAGAGGGTGGAAGGCAGCGCGGGCGGCCGAAGGCCGCCCCCCCGCCCCGCCCCTCCCCCTTCGGGGGGCGGGGCGGGGCGGGGGGGCATAGGAGGAGTATAGGGGCGGTATGAGGGGCCCTCTCCGCGATTTAAAAATCGAAATTTTACCTTGACCTACTTTCATAAAATGACTGTTTTGCGAGGTGACTTTTTCATTTTTGGTTCATCACCAGTGCTGTCTTCCTAAATTTTAATTTTTATTATTTCATTTAATTATCAATATGTTCAGGAACAGAAATTTTGAAATTCAGGTTATGGATGGTAATAGACTTGTAATAAGAAGAAGAGTCAACGTTCCTCCTCCGGTACAAGTACCATCCATAACCTCCTCGACAAATCCAGAGGAAAATGAGGATCCTCAAGTGGAACCTCAGATAAATCCGGAGGAACCAGTCCAGTGTGACGAAGTCGATTCCACTACAAAGTAATTAGCTTATATTAAGCTTATATTAAATTTATTATTAGTCTTCCTAATATCAAAATACTAATTGATTTTTTTTTTTCAGTTGACAGATACAAACAATAGACCAAGTTTAGGGACAGTGTTAAGTGAAACTATTTTTAGGTTAAGTTAAAGTGTTTAAGTGATAGTGAATAGTAACGGAGACGATTTAAGGTAATGTAAATTTTATTTAATTGATCTAATTATAAAGGAGTATGAAGATAACTGTACCTAAATTTCCTATAATATTTTTTCTTTCATATTTATAAACTTATTAATTTTAGATTTAAAACTCTCTAAAATAAGAAAGGATTAAGAATTTTTGAACAGGGTGGTTAATTTAAAATATTTTTTCAATCTATTATGAATAATCAAAACTCTTGTATTTAGTTGTTATGTTTGTTCGTTATTCTTATAAATAAAACATTTTTTTTTCGAAATTGTTCAATTCTTTATTCCAATAAGATAAGAATAAATGGATAAATTAAATACAAACAATAATAATTTTAAAATAATAAAAATTAAATAATAATACATTTTAAAATAAATATTCTAGGATTATAATTTCTTCATTTTCACATTTATGAAGTGGTTTGCAATACATAAATATTAAATAATACATTCTAATCTAAATATTCTAGGACTACAGTTTCTTCATTTTCACATTTAATTACACATAGTTCATTGCGACAGATTGGACATGTTTTATTAATTAACATCCACATTCCTAAACAAGGGATGCAAAATCTGTGATTACAAGGTTCTGGTGACATCATTTTATTAGATAATATATCTTCAAGACATATAGGACATTCTTCGGTTTTATTTTCAATTATTTCATTAACAACTTTTTTTTTTACCCTTCGCGACTTCCTACCGTTTTTATATATTGGTTTTTTACCAGGCATTATATTGGCACTACTGGAACATTTGCGTCCCAATCTAAATCAATATTTTTAACACTACTATTGCAAATTAAACAAACTTTGGGGGTAATAATTTGATACAACTGTCTTGAACACATATCGCAATGTAAATCATTGCTTAAGCGTTTTAATTTTCTCTTATTATGAGTATTTACATGTCTATGAGCCCCTGCCCTTTGATAAAATTGTATAATTTGATAGCATGCGTGACAAAGAGTTTTTTCTTGATTTTCCGTCACTACAAACACTACGATATAACTCTGAGTAATACAGAACACAACTTCTTTGGGATCAGTGTACTTATGTTTCACTAAACAAAATTTAGCACTAGCACTGTCTTCTTCATTATCTTCTTCAATATCGGAGTCACCAGAGTCAGCTTCAATTTGTTCGAAATTATTTATATCGTAGTTTAAACAATTTCTGAAGTTCTTCTGAAATTTTTCTTCGTTAAGATGTGTATTGTAATCCAATACTCCAATTAATTCATCTAGATCTGGATCTTCTTCTTCAATATTATTATCCATAAATTTTTGAATGAATTTTTTAATATTTACTTTGTAATATTTACTATTAAATATAAAATTATTTACTTATTATTTACTTATTATTTGTTGGTATTTAATTTATCATCTTTTGTTGCTCCACGTATCTATTTTATAAATTTACTGAATTGAAAATTCATTGGTGGTAGGACTTTATATCGACTTCATGGTCAAATAAGGTTATCCACCTCAAGGTCAAACATAAGGTTAGATCTCCTACTATGATCGGATTCGATGAAAGGTTAGCCATGTTGTTAACTTTAAGATTAAACTCAAGGTGATGTATACGAGGCTTTTTGAAAAGTATAATGAGAGAACAAAAGAGGAGGAGGATGAAAAGTGTTGATGATACGAGGTTTTTTAATAAGTATAATGAGAGATTTGAAAAGTATAATGAGAGAAGAAAAGAGGAGGAGGAGGATGAAAAGTGTTGATGATTTACTCTTCTTACTCCTCCTCCTCCTCCTCCTCTTTCCTTCTCTCATATATCCACTACTGTCCTATAACATATATTGAGATTTAGGCATTGTAGGATATTAGTAATATTATCGTACTTTATAAATCACGTGCAGATTTAGCCGTAAAAAAGTTATGTTCGCGTTGGTAATCGCTCAAAAAAAGATTCGTGTCAACTGGTGCAAGGAAATGCTCCAATAATACAATTGTGGTTCTTCAAGAAACATTTTGTAAGATCTTGGAAGATGATTCTTGGATCTATGAAGCTCAAAGTAAATAACAATCGACCCTATGGGTCTTCCACAATGAGTCAAAACCAATAAAAGTTGCTCGTGCACAAAGCAATTCAGAGCAAATTCCTATTTTTTTCACAAAAACTAACCATGTCGTAAAAGTACAATTAAAGAATCGTAAAAGAGTCAGTTCTGAATAGTATACAACCGAAGATAATGGATCCTTCTCCACCTTGACAATGTGAGCTTCACACATCGGCGTAAATAAGTTACTTTTTAAGCACTCAAAACGTAAAATTGATAGATCATCCGCCATATAGCCTTGATTTGGTATCTAATAATTTCTATACAAAAGGCGCGACTGACGCGTAGAAAAACATGGTTAGGGAAAATCATCTTCACAGTGGCAAGAATGCTTTTCGGATTAGTTCAAACGCATGCAAAAGAATATTCATCATTTTTGAGTATATTTTGAAAGACCGTAACACCATTCTCAATCATTAATGTTTTTTTTTTCTTATTTCCGAATTATAAACATCTACCTCCTCCGTACAGGAACTTTATAGGAGTTTTTTTCCGCCACACTTTTTAGTAAATCTATAATAACATTTTTCAATGAAAAATAATATACTTTCCTACTTACTTTTCTTTGAAATATCTCCCGGTAGATTCAATTGTAATACTGGGTGTATTGTTTCTGGACAACAAAATAATACTTCCTCGTTTTCAAATCCACATTGTTGCAGCTTAATTTGTTTTTTCACATCATCTTCTAATCTTAGACATTGTTTTAGAAATTTGCATTTCCCTTTGTTACCTGTCCTAGAATCGAAACATTGTTCTCCTGGAAAATCATCACTTCAGTTCTATCAGTCATTGAAAATTAGTCAGTATTAAAATAACTTTAATAACATTAAGCCACTTTAAGTGAAAATAAAGTTGTTTCAGAAACCAATAATAAAAAATATCTCTATGAACTCCAAATTTTTTTAATCATCTTGTATATATTTTTATGTTACACATCTTTAAAATAATAAAGTAAAAAAAGGAAGGCCATTAAGTAATAGTTTTAACTATTATTAAAATTATCTTGGCCTGCTATGCATTTTTGACAATTATAAAACAAAACTCACACTCCCAAATTTAAATGCAACAAAATTACATCGTTAGTTTTAATAAAATTTTTATAAAAAAATTGAACCGACTTCTAAAAGTGCGCTAAAAAGTGAAAAATAACCATAAATTTTTATATGAAATTGAACTTTTTGAAGTCGGCGCCAAACTAATACCTGACAAAATGTGATGTGCATAAACAGATTAGAAATACTTTATTTGTAATTGCTTTCTTACCATAATTTGTATATATTAGTAGTTATTTATTTCGTGTACAAATAATTTGGCGCCGACTTCAAAAAGTTCAATTTCATATAAAAATTTATGGTTATTTTTCACTTTTTAGCGCACTTTTAGAAGTCGGTTCGATTTTTTTATAAAAATTTTATTTTTCTATTTTTAGTTTTAGAATTCATTATGATATCCATAAATTATATGAACTAAGTACTAATCGAGATTAGTGTACCTCGCAATGACTTCAAAGTGGCAAAATAATATCCATTTTATCCAAAGTTGTAAATCACCCTAAAATGAACCACTAAAAATTTTTTATTTCTTAAAGTTTTCCAAATACCAATCAAATTAGATCAAACGAATATTTAGTCGGTCATAGGAAATCCACTATCTTAAATTTCAAATTAATTTTAGATTGGTAATATAGGCCTCAAAACCTTGCAATATCGATATTTAAAGAAAATAAATTAACTTTTTATCCACCATATTGGATACGCCATATTAAATTTTTTTAAAATAATTTTAGATTCGTTATGTGTGACCCCGAAAACTCTCCCGTACCAATTTTGGTGAAAATCGGACAAAATTGATTTTTTTTGTCCGTCATATTGAATCCGCCATATTGAGTTTTTAAAAATAATTTCAGATTCTTTATGTGAGGCCCCGAAAACTTCCCCATACAAATTTTGAAGAAAATAGGACAAAATTGATTTTTTGTCCGCCATATTGGATCCGCCATATTGAATTTTTTAAAAATTAGTTTAGATTTGTCATATGTGACTCTGAAAACTTCCTCGTACCGATTTTGGAGAAAATCGGACAAAAACGATTTTTTTGTCGGTCATATTAAATACGCCAAATTGAATTTTTCTAAAATTATTTTAGATTCGTCATATGCGACCCCAAAAACTCCACCGTACCAATTTTAAAGAAAATTGGACAAAATTAATTTTTTTGTCGGCCATATTGGATCCGCCATATTGAATTTTTAAAAAATTATTTTAGATTCGTTATATGCGACCCCGAAAACTCCCCCGTACCAATTTTGGAGAAAATCGGACAAAATTAATTTTTTGTCGGCCATATTGGATCCGCCATATAGAAATTTTAAAAAATTATTTTAGATTCGTCATATGCGACTACAAAAACTCCCCCGTAACAATTTTGGAGAAAATCGAACAAAATTGATTTTTTCGTCGGCCATATTGGATCCGCCATATTGAATTTTTTAAAAATTAGTTTAGATTTGTCATATGTGACTCTGAAAACTTCCTCGTACCGATTTTGGAGAAAATCGGACAAAAACGATTTTTTTGTCGGTCATATTAAATACGCCAAATTGAATTTTTCTAAAATTATTTTAGATTCGTCATATGCGACCCCAAAAACTCCACCGTACCAATTTTAAAGAAAATTGGACAAAATTAATTTTTTTGTCGGCCATATTGGATCCGCCATATTGAATTTTTAAAAAATTATTTTAGATTCGTTATATGCGACCCCGAAAACTCCCCCGTACCAATTTTGGAGAAAATCGGACAAAATTAATTTTTTGTCGGCCATATTGGATCCGCCATATAGAAATTTTAAAAAATTATTTTAGATTCGTCATATGCGACTACAAAAACTCCCCCGTAACAATTTTGGAGAAAATCGAACAAAATTGATTTTTTCGTCGGCCATATTGGATCCGCCATATTGAATTTTTTTTAAATTATTATAGATTCGTCATATGCGACCCCGTAAACTCCCCCTTACCAATTTTGGTAAAAATCTGACAAAATTGATTTTTTTGGCCGCCATATTGGATCCGCCATATTGAATTTTTTAAAAATAATATCAGATTCGCTATGTGCAACCTCGAAAACTCTCCCATACTAATTTCAGAGAAAATCGGACTAAATTTAAAAAATTTGTCCGCCATATTGGATCCGCCATTTTGAATTTTTAAAAAATAATTTCAGATTCGTTGGGTACAACCCCGAAGATTTCTCCATACCAATTTTGGAGAAAATCGGACAAAATTAATTTTTTTGGCCGCCATATTGTAAGCGCCATCTTGGATTTTATTGCACCAATTTCATCTAAAAAAATATGGGACCACCGCAGCAACTTCCTTTACATAACGTAAAAAATATCATTCAAATCGGTGGAGCCGTTCCGGAGTAATCGGTGTACATACATAAAAAAAAAATACATAGTCGACGAATTGAGAACCTCCTTCTTTTAGAAGTCGGTTAAAAATATAAAGATTCATTGACCTTCACCAGCAAGATTCCCAAATGGGATTTTGGTGACACGTCTGAGAGGTCCTATAAAAAATCAACGAACGAATATACACCCAAATTAATAAAAAAATCATATTACAAAATGCATAATTAAATCGAAAAATTTTTTGTTTTTAGATAAAAAAATTTTTTGCTATTTTAGATTATTGCGGGACTTGCTAGTCTGTTGTAATTCGCAGTATCTTCGGATTTATGGAAGATTGAAGAATAGTGATAACACTAAGAAAACAATAGTAATTAAAATTCTTCATTGTTTTCGCAACTTGAAATATATTTTGAAAACCTTAATTACTTATAATTTTTACTGACCAACAAAGGAACATTCTCATTGGTTAGCCTCCGATTTATTTCGTTCTATAGTATGTTGGAGTATACGTTTTGAATTGCATTTCTAGGAGATGAAAACTACTCTCTGTGAGAGGGACACAGACAGGAATAGAGTAATAAATATATGCTCAGACAATAAGGCTGCGATATTGACACTGAAGTCCAATGCCTTAACTTCGCGACTGGTGTCTGAGTGCAAGGATATACTAAATGGTATGACAAGGAACGGTTGCACAGTCAGACTCGTATGGGTCCCGAGTCATTAAGGCAGACGCGGGAATGAGGAAGCAGATCGTCTGGCAAAGTTGGGTTCGGCGACTGAACCGTATGAACCTCAACCAATATTACTTGTCCTAATTGCTATTGGCAAAAGGGAATTAAAATCGTTGCTGGAAAGCAAATGTATTGAATCATGGAGGGGAGCTCCTGGAATGAGGTGAGCTAAAGAACATTTAACTGGGCCTAGTGTACGGCATACTAAGGAACTTCTCTCCTTGGGAACGAAAGAGCTGCGAATTGTGGTGGCATTGTTGAGAGGACATTGTCACCTCAGGGGCCATCTCCATAGAATCGGTGTCGAAGACGACCCGACGTGCAGATGGTGTTTGGAGGAGAATGAAACTGTTTACCATGTCCTCAGAAAGTGCCCAGCACTCAACGGACTAAAACAGAGATATTTCGGAAATACAATTTTGTTACTGGAAGCAGTTAGGCAAGTTCAAGTAACGAGGCTGCTTAGATTCGCAAAGGCGATCGGCCTCGAATAACCTGCAGCTATGGTGGGATTTAAAAGTCCCAATGGAGGCCTAGGCATCGATGATCTAGTATCACCACCCATTTTGCATTCATTCATTCACCCTCAAACTTAATCGCTAAAAATATTTTTTTTGTTCAACTAAAATATAAAAGGCTGATTTTTTCGTGTAAAACCACCAGCATATTATCAGGTTTGCCAAAAAGGATTAATACATATTTACTCAATTAGAGCTTGCTTTTTTCTAAGGTTGAAAACGTTATTTTTTTCGCTGTTTTCATTCAGTTTACTTAGCTCAATCAAAAACTCATTACTTACCATGAATTTATAAAGTTAGTTTGACAGGTTTCGATCTTTCATTTAAAATAAAATTTACCGCACTGTTAACTACACCGTCCTTGAATTTTATGAAAAGAAGTGAACAGTATGTTATTTCCAAGAAATTTATTACGAACAAGAACACCAACCATCAGGAACACAAAGTTTGTAGCATATAGTGGAAATCTACCATTTAGAAGGTTTAAACTACCCGTTAAGAAAAAAGGACCTAAAGTCAATCTTTGATTCCGCTTATGCTGTAACACACAAGGGTTGTTTGATGAGTCTGTGGTTTCTCACAAAGTGGAACTTTGAATCACAAATTTGAATGGCAAATATGTAGTGACCTAAAAGTTATAGGACTATTACTAAGGCTTTAAGGTGGATTTACAAGGTATTGCTGTTTTCTTTGGAACACTAGAGCAACACAGAGCCGTTACCAAGTAAAATAACTGCTTCCGAGAGATCAATATATTCTAGGTCAAGTTAACGTAAAGATCTTGATGATCCCAGAAAAGCACTGTTTTCTTCATTATAAATTAAACTGGGATTGATTAAAAATTAAAATTTCGATAAAGAATTAGATAAAAAAGTAGATACGTTTAAATACTTTAAGGAAATTTTTCGTAAACTAAGTTGTGATAAGCTTAAGGAAGGACTATTTTTTGGATCAAAAATTAGAAAAATACTAAAGGATCAACACTTTGATCAAAAATGAAGTAATGCTGAATTAGCTACATAGAGTTCTTTTAAAACAATTATTTCCGAGTTTTTAGGAAGCAAAAAAGTAGAAAACTACGAAAAACTTGTAGAATAACTACTTGAAAGCTACTGCAAAATGGGTTGTCGCATGTCTCTTAAAATACACTCCTTGCACTCCCATTTAAATATTTTCCCAGAAAATTTGGATGCGGTTAGTGACGAGCAAGGAGAAAGGTTCAACGAAAACATATTAACAGTGGAGCAATAATACCAAGGCAGATGGGATCCAGTAATGATGGAAGAAATAAGAGAAGGCGATCAGGAATATAAACGAAAGTCAACGTTTGCAAAAAAGTTGTGTACAAAAGACTTACTCTAAATGTATTTTCAGGTGTATTTTTGTAAATAAACCATGTTATCCTTAAAATATCTTGTTTTTTTTTTATTGCTTTGAACTTATATCTAAATATTATATAGAAATGTTTATGTTAAATAAAAATAAATGATGATGAAATTTATAGGTGGTGGAAAATTTTTGTTGTTGAATTCGCAATTAGGATGCTTTAAACTGCCATGGGCACCTATTACAACATCAGTCGCATTTTTTTTTGTATTTGTTGACTAGTGTTATTTTTCAGACGGAACAAAAAAGTTTAATTATCATTTCAATAAATGTATAAAGTTGAAAGGAGATTATTATTGAAAATAACAAAAAATATAAAAAATTGTTTATTTGATTCAGAAGTCACTGACTTATTAGACCGCTTACGTATTTTAATACATTAAAGTATATTGGACAGATTTTTTTACATCCTGAACTGCATTTCTAAAAGGTGAAACTACCTCCAAAGTTAATCCCAAAAAACGAGTTTTCTTCAGTTATGATTGAAGAGACTAATATTCAAGTGCAAAATCAGTTACATATTATTCGGTTTACTACAAGAATCATATATATGTCATTCTCTCAATAAAGGCTCGCTTTGTATTTTTTTATAGTGGTGAACAGATTATTTTTTTTTCGCTCTTTTCATTCAGTAGATGTATAAATGTATTTAATATAATCAAAATCGCGTTGGTTGTACATACATTTTAAAAATTGGATTGTCGTATGTCTGCCTTTTTTCACAATAAAATTTACCATAGGGATAACTAACCCTTTTTTAATTTTATAGAAAAATATAAATGAATATTTTTTTCTAAGAAGTTTACTGATAGAGTCATAGATAACTAATTACGTATAGGGTTTAATGGAAAGCCACCCATCTAAAAGGGTTAACGACACCCTTAAAGTTTTCTTTGGAAATTATTTTTAAAGCCTGTTGCTAGTAGCATTGATTCTGGGTATTTCATAAAACAGTATGTACTTGGTAAAAAATTTTATATCCTGAGCTGCAAGTCTACGGGGTAAAATCATCTTCAATGTTAACCCCTAAAAATAATATTACTACATTTTGTTTTAAAGGAGAATTTTAACATGTAAAATCGCTTGCAAATGCAGACTTTACAATATGGTCTTGAACATGAGATAGTTTAAATGATAATTTCCTTCAACATTTTTATGGGTGGAAATTTATAAATTAATTTTACTTGCTCGAAAATGTATTAGTTGTGAAGTTAAAGATTAATATTTTAAGAGGTAAACTTTATGGATGACTTTTTCACCATAAACATGAATCCTCAAACGTAAACTACGATATATTACAGATTAACAGGAATCAGTGACTCACTTTTTGAATTTTTTTTAAAGAAATCTGTTAGGGAGTAGTTTAATCCTTCCAAGGGATAGATTTCCACCATATGCTACTCATAGATAATATTTCTAACGATTTGTATTATTATGTAATGACTTTTTTTGATAAAAATAGCCATTTTTAAATAAAATAAAAAAAGATAGTTATCTCAGTAAAAAATTTTATTGTGAGTAAAGCTAAAGAGTTTTTGGCAGAACTAAGTAAATTAATATGTTTATTAAATGGAAACAGCAAACAAGGACATGTTCACCTCTATAAAGAATGCAAACCAAGCCCCAACTGAGAAAATGACATTAATAAAACTCTTTTCGTAAACCTAATAATATGCAACCGATTTTTCATAAAGAATACTCGTTTTTTTTGGATGAAATTTGGAGGTAGATTTGACCCTCTAGAAATGCAGTTCAGGACGTAAAAAATGTGTATCCAATATTCTTTAACGTACTACAACATACTACAAAATAAGCGGAATCGGAGAGCGAGTTCCTAAACTTTTTTGATAAAGCTGTAAAAGGGTAGTTACACATTTTAAAACAGTAGTTTTGCACTACATGCTACATACTTAGTGTCTCTGATGGTTTGCATTATTTTTCATAGTGAATTTCTGAGAATAAAATATACTATTTTCATAAAACAAAAAAATTTTAAAATGGGTAGTCAACCCCGAGTTTTTAACTAAATTAAATATATTTATACTAAATGAAAACAGTAACAAAATCAGCATACAGAGGGAATGGCATGTATTAATACCATTATTTGATAACTAAAAATACGAAAATGATGTGGATAAAAAATTTCTTAGTTCAGAAAAAAACGGGAAATTTAGTTGCCCTTGGATTACAATTAGAACGTACGAGTACTTAATTTTAACCTCTAATCAAATAATATTTGTACGATTTGTCAAAAATAAAACAGTTTTCGTAGAAAGGTAATATATTAAAAAGAGCAGTGGGAGACCTGGTGAGAGACTGCAGAGGAAATGGATCGCAGCTGATCATTGGGTGTGATGCCAATGCCCATCACGATGCTTGGGGCAGCACAAACATCAATCAAAGAGGTAAGTCAGTCTTTGAATTCATAATGGTAAATAACTTAGACATAATGAATAAAGGCAATGAACCCACCTTCGTCACCAGACAAAGGCAGGAGGTCATTGATATAACGTTGAGCACAACATATCTTGGCAACTTTATAAAAAACTGGCATGTGTCTAGGGAGGCAAGTTGTTCTGACCATAGGTGCATCAGGTTTGAAATAACGGGTATAGAACGGGAACAACTAAACTACCGGAATCCACGAAGGACAAACTGGGGAAACTACTGCCTAGACCTAGAACAGAGACTAGCGGAAATCAAAAGTTCGGTAAGCAACATAATAGAAGTAGAACTGATGGCAGAACAACTAACAGAAGCCACAGTCTCAGCCTTTGAAGCTAACTGTCCTCAGATCACTCAACATTCTACTCGCAATGTGCCGTGGTGGAATGCGAAATTAGAGGCGAAAAGAGGACAAGTTAGGAAACTATGGAACAAGGCGAAAATAACAGGAAACTGGGACGAATATAGACTGGTCCTGACTGAATATAACAGAAACTTGCGTAATGCTAAGAGAGAATCTTGGAGGAAGCACTGTGAGGAGATCGAAACGACCCCAGAATGTGCCAGACTCCGAAAGATACTCTCAAAGGATACGCAACCATCAATAAACTCTCTAAAAACAAATACAGGGGAGCACACCTATACTGGGAAAGAAACAATGACCGAGTTATTTCGGGCTCACTTCCCAGGGTCAACAATAATTGAGAAATCACCGGAGACTTGGAGGACTGAAGCAGAGATAAATACTGCTGTAAGAGCCACCAAGGACCATTGGCAAACGGCAAAAAAGGTGATTACCTATGAAAAGATAAAATGGGCCATAAACTCATTTGAACCATATAAATCGCCGGGACCGGACGGGATTTATCCAGCAATGTTACAACAGGGTCCAAACCTGTTGATTAACAGACTTTGCTGCATATTAAGAGCCACTCTAGCTCTAGGATATGTACCAAAGGCTTGGAGGTTAACCAGGGTAGTGTTCATTCAAAAACCTGGAAAACCCAACTACTCTACAGCAAAGGCATTTAGACCAATCAGTCTAATGTCATTTATCCTTAAGACTCTCGAGAAGCTGTTGGACAGACATGTCAGAGATGATTTAATGGTGAACAGCCCATTTCATCGGAGCCAGCATGCATATAGAATCGGGAGATCCACAGAGACAGCGCTCCACGACTTGGTCAGCAAGGTGGAAAACACTCTGGAAAATGGAGAAGTGCTTCTAGGAGCATTTCTAGATATAGAGGGGGCGTTCGACAACACGTCTTTTCAATCAATCATCACTGCAATAAGGAACATCAATCTGGAGGAGACCTGTTGCAGGTGGATTGGAAATATGTTAAAAGACAGAGTGATCTACACAGAACTGCTCGGAGAGTCGCTGATGGCACGGGTGACTGGGGGGTGTCCGCAGGGGGGGGTTCTCTCCCCACTGCTTTGGAACCTAGTAATGGATGGGCTTCTGCGAACCCTGAGTGGGGAGGGTCACTCTGTGCTGGGATATGCAGATGACTTGGTAATCTTAACCCAAGGCAAATTTAATACAACAGTAAGAGAAAGAATGCAGAGGGCTCTTGAAGTTGTAGAAAGATGGGTAAGGCAGGAGGGACTCAATATAAGTCCTCAAAAGACTGTCCTAATTCCCTTTACAAAACGGAGAAGGATAGAGGATCTCGGTCCCATCATCCTCCAAGGAAACACAATACCACTTGCCAGAGAAGTAAAATATCTGGGGGTGATTTTAGACTCCAGGCTGACCTGGAACAGACAAGTGGAAAACATAACCAGAAAATCGGAAACATCTCTTATGACTGTTAGAATATTATGTGGGAAAACATGGGGTCTCTCACCGAAAATGGCACATTGGTTATACACCAGTGTTGTGAGACCAGCCATCACTTACGCAGCCTTGGTCTGGTGGCCCAAGGTAATGCAGAGAGCAACTATGACAAAGCTGAGTGGAATACAAAGGGTCGCCTGTTTATGTATTACTGGGGCCATGAAATCAACGCCCACTTCGGCAATGGAGTGTATTCTGGATCTGCCTCCGCTACACTTAGTGATTCAGGCAGAGGCAAGAATGGGACTCCACCGACTAAATCACTCAGCAGTAAAATCGCAAATGACGATGTCAGGACATAAAAACATATGTAAAAAAATCAGGAGCCCTGAGTTGGAAATAGACACGGACCATATGAACTCGAGCTACCGTTATAATATACCGTTTGAAGTCACAATAGAGGATCGAATGGCAAGTAAAAGAGAAAGACCGGAAACATTCTCGGGTGCAAGTATCTGGTACACTGACGGTTCAAAAACTAGTGAGGGTACTGGAGCTGGGATATACAGGTTACAACCGAGGAAGGAACTAACCCTTCCCCTTGGGAAATACCCAACAGTGTTTCAGGCAGAAATATACGCAATCTTACGGTGCGCAGATGAGATAAATAGGAGAGCTTACAAAGGGAAGCAAATCCTCATTTACTCTGACAGCCAGGCAGCCCTAAGGGCCCTCAAGGGCCAAAAGGTATCATCGAGGCTGGTTTGGGAATGTCAGAGCGAGTTGGAAACTCTGACAAAAGACAACAGAGTTATGTTAAAGTGGGTACCAGGACACGAAGGCATACATGGAAATGAAAAAGCTGACGAACTAGCTAGAGCAGGGTCAGCATCTCAATACATTGGTCCAGAACCGGCCTTTGGGGTGCCGCGGTGTGCAGCACGAGAAGCAGTCAAAGAATGGATCAAAAGAGAACATAAAAACCACTGGATGACCAGACAGGGTTTAAACCACAGCAAGCTATTTATTGGGAATCCGGACCCGAAACTGGCAAAGAAACTACTACAAATGAGTAGAAACCAGTTAAGGACTATTACAGGTATAATGACGGGACACATGGCCGTCAAAGTACATCTGAATAGAATGAATCTATATAACGGAAACCTCGGCTGCAGACTGTGTGGACAAGCCGAGGAAACGGTGAAGCATATCATATGTGACTGTGAGTCACTGGTGAGATTTAGACAACAAACTTTCGGGTCAGTAAAACTGGAACCGGAAGAAATACTCAATCACTCTTTAGCAGGACTGTACAGATTGAGCCAGGGGGCTAGGTTGACAGAGTGGCTATAATGTCTAGGGTGAGCACAATAGGCCTACTCTGGTCGCAGTGCATCCGGCTTTAGGACGGACCCGAGAATATATAAAAAAAAAAAAAAAAATATATTAAAAAGGATTTTAAAAGACCTCCTACAATAAATCTGTTCTGTAAATAATTTTAACTATAAAAGAAATAAATCCATTTCGATGAAAATCTTTAATTTTACATTTTTAGCGAGCCGGATCGTGTGGTGTAATTATATATTTTAATGACTAATCGATGTAATTCAATTTTATGTTTCGATTAAGATCACATGAGTCATAAGCTTTCTGAAAAAAAATTTGAGAATCGAAAAATTTTCAAAATTAACAAAATGGCGGCTGTTTTCCGAAAAAAAAAAACAAATATGATTTTCTCAGAAACTGCGTTTTTTTCTTTGATGATTTTTTTAGAGGGTTCTTTGTTATATACTTCTTCAATTACAATTGTTTTCATGGGTGCTAGAATGCGGAGGGAAATACAAAAAATTTTTTTCTTTTTCCAATGACAGATTCGATTTCAAATAAGGCATTGAAATTTGTTCAAAAAAATGCTTTCTCCGTGAAATATATCATTATAGAAACCAAAAAAGTGTACTTTTGTCGTTTGCGAATAAATCATTTTCAACGAAGTTATTGACATTTTAAAGTTAAGATTAGTGCTTTTTCAGTATAGAAAAATACAGCCATTGTTTTAATCAAAATTTTATATTTTATGACAAATTTTCGTTTTTGTAATTATTTTATATCATTTATTCACCAAAAAATGACTTGATCCAATACCCTTAGTAAATTTGATCTACAAGTCGACGTGTGGAATACGTTACTATATTAGAGTGATTAGATTGTAAAAGAAATAATTGGTATTAAATACTGTATTTTATATCTGTATAAAATACAGTCCTTAACACAAAAAATTATCTTTACAATCCAATGACTATAGCATAGTAGCGTATTCGACAAGTCGACTTGTAGGATAAACTTATTAAGGATATTAGATCAAGTGCGTACAGGGCCCCTATCCTCGAAAGTGTGATGTGAAAGGTGATGTGAATGGCGATGTGAACTTTTTGACAGTAAAAGCCGTATTCTTGAAAAGCCAATGTTGCCAGATATGAACGTGCTAAAACCCGAGAATTTCAAAAATAAAATGGATGACAGATTGAATTGACCTGTCAGACCGAAAATGTTCTTAGTATATTTTGTTGCCATTTTAGGAAAAAAGTAGTTTTGGTAAGTTAAATTAATCGTCCAAAGTAAAAGAAATAGTGCTGTTGTTATTTTTGTGAAGTTATTGATTGCCATTACAATATTTGTACTTTGCCTGGATTAAATTTATCTTAAATTGACACTCTAGAACTGTTAAACAAAAATGCATACAAAGAGCCCAGTACTTGAAGAATCCAATTTATAAAGAAAAAGGGATATTAAGAAAAGCAGCAATCATATATAAAAAGTAATATACTGACAGTAATTGCAGAAAGTCAGCACTGATAAACCTTGAAACGGTAGAAATTACAACTCTACGTAGTATGACTAAAAGCCATCATCTCAATTCACTACGGAAACTATCCAATCAGTTATTTATTGTATGAATTCACAAAGGGTCCAGCCTCTTACTGCAAGATGTTCTGTCCTGACAAATAAATTTGAAAGAAAACCTGAAACTTGAACAATGATAGTGAAACTGTTTATGACCAAGGACCGAAATCAAAGGCCAGATAGAAGATCTCACATTCAACTTTAAATATATATTTCTTTTTTATTTTATGAAGATTTGTAGAGACTTAAAGATCAAATGTACCATAAATAAGGTTTTTATGCTGAATGACCTCATTCGTTAGTCTGTAGGGTACATATTTATATGTCTCGATAAATTATAATCATAATATTTATTTATTTGTAGTGTAGTATAGTATTTAACACAGTTTAATTAAGTCAAGTGCTGTAGTTAACATAATTTAAATATAAAATTTGTTACTTATTTAAATAAAAGTTTCAGATAGTTTACAAATTGTGATTTCTCAAATTTATTATAAGTTGTGTCATGAAAAGAATTATGTTAGATTTAACTGTTTAAAACTAAGATTTTCGGCTGTTATGGACACAAGTATTTATGTTAAATCCATAAGCAGAACTGGCCCTAGAAAAACATTTTTAAATAGCACGCTCATACAACTGAGTTATGAACAGAATCTCCTGTAATAATTTTATGTCTGTAATTTCAAATTTACTTAATATTTGCGAGACATATTCAACTTTCTAAGGATATTTTATAAAAAAATTTGAAAATATTAAAAATATCGGGGTACCACCTAATTAACGTTTCAACTGTTTATTCAAAAAATAAAACGTCTAAAAAACGGTTCGTCAACATATTATTTTTTTTTTATGACGAATTATTTTGAAGAACCAAAAATAAAATAAAAATTGTTAATTCTATTTTATTTTTTGAAATTCGTGCGTAAAATATGTCATTTAGCGGCTGACATTTCATTTGCCCATGTTTCACCGTTCGCTTGCCTTTCACCGGGCGAACGAGGATATTCGTGATGAACATTTCAAGAATATGCGTTCGCCACCTTTTCACCGTTCACTTCACGTTCCCCAATTCGAGGATAGGGTCCCAGGTATTCTTAATACAACAATCATAATAAGCGTAATCTCTCATCTCTTGAATGTATGTTGAAACGTACAATAATTCGACTTTGAAAACATGTTGCTACTTGCAGATATTTGTTCATATTATTCCACTTTTTTAATAATCCTACAAAACCTTTTTGGTAAAAAATTTAAAAAATTACAAAAATAATAATTATACAGGGTGTCCGGGAAAATGTGGGGAATCGCCCAGATGAAAAAAAAAACACGTGAAAGGAATACTACAAGTTCATATAAACTTTTTTCGTATGGGCCTCCACTTCGTAGATATGGGCTCTCAAAGAACTGCAGTGGGATCAAGGTTTTTTAAACATAATTATTGAACCACATTTTAATTTTTTTTTATATGATGTATGCCAGATAACCCCCTTCAAATTACTATCCAAGAAAGTGTTGTGAATTACTCACAGCTACAGGGACGGACTAGCTTTGATATTCATCACCCCATATTTTTTACGCCCTGTATGATAAGTACTTTGGACAAGGTTTTTTACATACCTTTAACTTGACTAAAAATTAAGTATACTTTATTCATGTCGCTAATCTTAACCGTTTTCGAAAAAGCGTCATTTTATTTACACTGTTAGTCCTTTAATTTCTGTCGGGTTGAAAATAAAAAACAGGAATTTTCCCCTGTCACCATATATTCAATAAAAAGCTAAACTAACTGTTCGTAAGAGGGTTCAACGTGGGCTCCGTCAAGTTTGATCACTCGCGGGCACGATAAATTGAGAACTGCTGTACCCGCCACATTAACTCTGCATTGTTCCTTATTTAATCACAATGAAACGTGATTCTCAGTAGAGAGTCCTCCCTACTATCGACCGGAGTGGAATACACCAAGATTTTGAAGTGTCCCCACAGGTAAAAATTCAACGGCGTTAGGTCGGGAGATCGAGGTAGCTAGGCAATAGGTCCTTCCCTACCTATCCAATGATTTGGTTAGGCGTTATTCAGGTGCTCCTGCACGGTAACGCTGAACTGAGGTGGTGCCCCATCATCCATGTAGTACATGTTTCGGCGGGTTTCAATTGGTAAGTACTTTACTAAATCGTGGAAAATGTTCTGGAAGAACTCTAAATAAAGTTCTCCATTCAGTCGTACTGGCAATGCGAATGGTTCAATGAAAAAATTGCCAATGACTCCTGCCCAGATATTAATTGATTCGAACTGATGTTAATGATGCGAAACAATAGTTGCATGAGGATTTTCATGTGAGTTGTGTGAATTTATGATATCATTTCTGGTAAACCCTGCTTTATCCGTGAAGAGAATAGTGCTAATGAAGTTCGCATTATTTCGCTGCTCATTCAATAGCCAGTTTGCAAACTGCATTCTACGGGGAAAATCTTCAGGAATCATTTCATGCACTTTTTTCAAATAGTATGGATATAACAGCTGTTCATGAAGAACTTCATGTACTATTGTTTTCGACGTATTAAACTGCGCTGATAATTTTTGAGTGCTCGTTGATGGAGTGTCATCTACAGCATTTAAAATATTATCCTTTAATTGCGGCGTACGTACTGTTCTTCCTCAACCAGCATCAGTACTTCTTTTCCCAAAATTTCCTAAAATTATGAAGAGATTTAATCATACCACCTTAAATTAAATGGAATCGCCTATCATTGTCCCTTGGTCAACTCTTAAAAAGGTTTTCTGATCTGAAAGAGTACGATTAGAATATCTGTCGTGATATGACGTGTGTACTCTTGGCTTCCAAAGCATTGCAAGATGCATGACCATACATCAGATGCATATCTGCATACTCAATAAACTTGTATTCCATATTTCGCATCATTTTACAATTAATTTCACTACAAAATCCAAAAACCAGTACATTAATATCCAAGTAAAGAGTCAATGTGTCAGCGATATGAAAGTTGATAAGTTCTAAAATGCAGGATATTTTTTTCTCTCGTACCTAGAAATGTTTGCAACAACAATTCACAGAATTAGACGTTTTTAATTAATGAGGTAAACTCTAATTTTGGATCAGCTTTTTATATGGTTGAAGATTGAACATTTGATAGGAACAAAGATGAATCTTTTATCGAAATACACCAAATACATAATGTAAATAAAATGACGTTTTTTCGACAATGGTTAGGATTACCGACATGAATGAAGAGTACTAAATAGTTAAAGGTATGTAAAAAACGTTGTCCAAAGTTCTTATCATACAGGGCTTAAAAAAAATGAGTATCACAGCTAATCCGTCCCTGCAGCTGTGAGTAATTCACAACACTTTCTTGGATAGTAATTTGGAGGGTCTTACCTGGTATACAGCATATTAACAAAAAATTGAAATATACATGGTGGTTCAATACTTATGTGTAAAAAATTTGATTCCATTATAGCTTTTTGGGAGCCCATATCTCCGAAGAGGAGGCTTATATGAACCTGTAGTATTCCTTTCACGTGTTTTTTTCAGATCCGGAAGATTTCCCACATTTTCCGCATACCCTGTTTAATGAAGCATATAACAAGCAAAAGTAAAAAAATGTTTTGATTTTCTTACCATTAAAGAATTGGCCACTAATAAAGCTAATATTTAGTAGAATTATTATCAAAATGTTAGTTATAGACATTTTGAATATTACGTATTAAAATATCAATATTTGCACAACTATACGAATTTAAAATAACAACTGTCGCGTCATTTTCAAAACTGGAATTTTATGTATGTTGCTATAAACAAAGAAGTTTATCAATCGACTTTGGCTTATTCACAGTGTTACAACTAATGAAGGATAGATAATTGTATTACAGTAGTACACAGAGTGTCCCAATCAAGTGTTGATATGGGATGCGTTTTTTATAATGAAATATTTTGAATATTTGAGAATTTTTAAATTTGGCATAAGCTTCCAAAAATAACTTATACAACCTATTACAGGTATATATCAATATTTAAAAAATATTAAAATGTAATTTTTCATACTTGCATATGACTTTAACTACTTTGATTTGGTTTTTTGTTAAACTGAAAGTAAATTCAGGGCATTTATATGTATCATCCGTTCAAGCAGAGAAAAGGAAAGAATATATACAAATAGTTTATTTCCTGGTCATCTCCCCATACGCGATTCAACACCTTATGTTCTCGTCAGTGGAACAACATTCGCAGGAAACAACTGGTATATGACATAAATTCCAAAGTATATCGGTTGGATATTAAAAACCTGCGGACTTCGATGCCAGACTGAAAAGTATCGCCAGTCGAACGACATCTGTACTGCAGTGCGAAATTTTAAAAAATCAAAATTTCAGTAAGAAATAAAGAAATAAAGAAATTTATCTGCCGTATTTAATTAGTTGGTTTCTATATATTATCCTTTCAAGCAAAGAAAAGAATATATAAAAACGATTCGATACATCTCCACTAACGAGACCATAAGGTGGTCGAAACGCGTATGGAGAGAGGAACAGAGTGGTATTCGCAGTAAAGAAACTGTTTATATATATATATATATATATATATATATATATATATATATATATATATATATATATATATATATATATATATATATATATGTATATATATATATATATATATATATATGTATGTATATATATATATATATATATATATATATATATATATATATATATATATATATATATATTATATTCGTTCGTTTTCTCTGCTTGAAAGGATAATACATATAAACAAGTATTTAATACGGCAGGTAGATTTCTTTATTTCTTCCTGAAATATAGGGTGTCGCATAAGTTTGCACACTAGTAGACATCAAAATGCCATATTTCTCACCCTAAAATATTGCAATTTTGACGAACTTACCTTAGTCCAAAATGGATAATTAAATTATGATGTGTCAATGTAGAAACTTTATTTTTGATTTTTTTAAATTCAATTATTTGAACAGACTTTATTTTAGCTCAATCAGTAGGGCAAAAAGAAATGCTAATTTTTCAAAACAAAAATTAACAGCAAACTTTCAGCACCATGACTTGATGGATAGGTAGTCCATAGATGACTGAAACTCTCAATAGACCATCTGTAGATAATTAATAAACCTACAAAACAATCTTTCACCGAGAAAACGCTCAAAAATAACTTTTCTTTGTAAATTCATATCATCAAAGATTTTTCGGAAAATGATAGTTTATTATGTGTACTTTGAACGGGCGCGATATGAAATTTATCGCATTAATAGTTTCTACCTAATTGCAATTTTGACAATTTAGAGCATTTTTTGACAATTTAGAGCATTTTTTTTCAATGCTGCCGTATTAACCTGATCAGTCCGATATGAATTTACCAAACGGACTCTGAATATAGTTTATGAACTACAATTTGTTAATTTGAGATTTTCGTATAAATTTGTTGAAATATTCGGAAAATGCTTCCGAATATAGCGAAATTCACCTAAACTTGAGTCAAAAGCTGTGCGAAGCAGAACTACTGGGAGGTTACAAGCAGCAAAAGAGAAGAGAGCTGCAGAATGCACATGCCGGGCGTTAAATTATATTTCATATGTGACCGTGCCCTTTTACGTATATAAATAAATAAATAACCGGATACATTTATTTACTTTTATATGAAATAAATGTTTGTGTTTATTTAATAATATTTTATTTAAATGTGGTTCAAAGTATATAGGAAATCTGTCTGTATATATTTCTTTATTTGTTCTTTATATATTTTGAATATATGTTATTTCGGGTAAATGCAATAGCAAATAAATTATTAACTATCATATCATATCGTTATTTCCTGACGTTTTATCTTTAGAAATTACAAATTATTCATGCAATCATTATCATTCTCAAGAAGGGGAAATAGATATAGCAATGAAAGGTGTAAAGAAACCAGAAGAACAGGTTGGATATATTTTTTTGACGATAGATTTCATATATAATTTGAACCCAGCTTAAATAAATGTTTTATACCAAAAAATTTTTTGAAATGTAAATAAATAAATGTATTCGTTAATTTTTTTATTTATCTATTTATAAGTCCATTATACGATGCATCTCCACATATGAAATATAGTCATAGCGTCTGGCGTAAGCAGACCGCCCGTGACTCCGCTACGTATAACCCCCACTACCACGCAAGTTCACGCGTATCACGCTATGTTGGAGAGCATTTTTAACATATTTTAGCTAATTTAAAAGAAAATCTGAGATAGACTGATTGTAGTTTAATGATTTTTGAGCTTTTCTTTGATCCATTGTTTAACAGCTCTCGCCAGCTTATTAGCTTTTTCATTTCAATGTTTGTATTTATGTATTGGTACCTATTGTAGCATAACTCTGTTGTCATTTGCCACTCTAACATTTCCAAATCAATCTAGATGATACCTTTAGACCCTTAAGTACATTTAGGGCTGTTTAGCTATCGGAGTAAATGTAGATCTGCTTCCTTTTGTAAGCTTTCTTTTTTATCTCATCTGCACATTGCATAATTGTATACATTTCTGCCTGGAATACTATTGGGTATTTTCCCAAAGGAAAAATAATTTTTCTCCTTGGTTGTAACTGATATATCTTAGCTTCGATATTCCCAATGGTTTCTAAATCGTCAGTCTACTAGATAAGTATACCAGAAGATGGGTCCCGTTTAGCTTGTTTACCTACCCTTCAATCCTCTAAAGAGACCTCTGTACCGGTAGCCCTAGGTCATATGGTCTTTATTCATTTCCAACTCAGGGCCCCTAATTTTGTTACATATAGTTTTATGTCCTGTTATCAGGATTTGTGATGTCGGCATTGGGTGAAGTAACCAGTGAAGCCCCATTCTGACCTTACGCGCTGAAACACTAAATATTGTGGAGGGAAATCCAAAATGCACTTAATGGCCGAAGTCGCGGTCGATCTCACAGCCCCCGTGATGTTCAAACAGGCAACCCTCTGTATGCCGCCTAGCTTAGAGATAATTGTCCTTTGCATTACATTGGGCTACCAAACCTAGGCTCCATATGTGTACCGCTGGTCTCACAACACTGGTGTATAATCAATGCACCATCTGGGTGAGAGACCCTATGTTTTCCACACAACTAATAATCACAAAGGTCACTTCCATTTTTTTGTTATCTTTATAACATGCTTGTTCCAGGTGAGTATAGAGTCCAAGATTACCCCTAGGTATTTTACGTGGCATTGTGTTTCATTGTAAGATAATGGGATCGAGGTCCTCCGTTTTGTAAAGGGGTTTAAGACAGTCTTTTGGGAACTTATATTGAGTTCTTTCCATTCTACCTAACTTTCTACAACTCTGAGATCCTGTGGCAGTCTTTCTCTCAGTTGTATTGAATGGTCAAAACATCATCAAATCTGGTTTTAAAGTTTGTGTATAGGGTATTTAAATTTGGATGTAGTAGATATCTATTGGACTTCCATTGTCTTAATTTAGTTGTCCAGATATAAACTCATGAACCACCTAAAATGGTTTGAAGCTAGAATCCTGCACCGAGAACAACACTGGAGAAAACGGAAATTTAAAGAACCCGCGATTATACATCAGAACCCAAATTACTTTAGCAAGCCGTCTTTAGATATAAAAGAAGTGTGAAAACCACTTCTTAGAAATTGTAAATTAAAACTAAATCAGCATATGGAACATTAACATAGCACGCATGATTACACTCATCTCGGTTATATTCCATTGCGTTTACTTTTAGTATAAATAGTTGTGTAGCTTAGGAATTTCTTCAGATTCACTTGAAAGTGGCTAGAGATAACTACTATCCAAAACGTCGTGATATCCAACAACAAAATTAAGAAACATCGTTGTGTAAGATCTTCAAACAAATAATGAAATTTTCATCATTTTTTTCACACAACTTAGAATCGTTTTGCTCCGAATTTTGATAACTATGTTTATGACGAACTAAAAAGATTGATACAATATGTCAACCATATTTTACTCAACTAATTTTTATTGATGAATGACTCATCGATTTCGTTTTGCTTTAAATGGTTTATAAAATTACGGTAATACCCAATCGTTCCAGGTGCACAGCCAGTTGTTGATGATAATATATTTGATATAGAAGTCGTTGTTTCCATGAAATAATCTGTCACAACATTTAGTATTGAGTAGCTTGCCAAACTTCTCACAAAGAGTAGTTTATCGCGGATATTTTGATCGATTGCAAAACAAACTTATGCCACTAACAGTGCCTCATTACTGGGTAAAGTTGACTGGTCTAGTTGTATGGAGAAATAAATCATTTACAAGTAAATACGCAAGCTTTCAACGTCATGATTCATTTCATCAATAGGTACAGAGGATTGTGTAAAACATTTTAACAACCCCTTCAATGGCTATTAAAATTAGCTCTTCCCCAATAGTATGCGGCTTTTTTGATTTTGCTGTCAGTAAAAGTATCGTCTTATTTTGACGTTGAAACAATGATCCGTCTCAGATGATCATTTGACTTGTATGGTTGCATAAGGTCATTGCTTAAAACATTGGTCCGATAATCCTGGATCGATACTGAATTTCAAATAATATTGGCCAACAAATTTCAAAGCAAAAACCGGACTATACTTTTCCGCAGATTTTTGACTACGCGTAACTATTTCGCCTTAAAAAAAGTGAGCATGGTCATAACGCAATGTTGCCAGTTATAGAAAATTGGTACGTTTTATGTTCTTGCTGTGTTGCCAAACGTACAAAATATTATTATGAAAAAGAAAGATGTCTTTATTTGGTTCATAAAGAATATGTTCCAAATAAATACGTCTTATAGAGGTCATCTGCTGCCACGGTATCGATATAAAACTAATTATTGTATTAACATAATTCTCTGTAATTGTCTATGCTTAACAACCACTCCAATCCCTATTGATACCATTGTAGATTTAGTTTTAAGTTATTGAATATAGTAAAACTACGAAAGTGCAGCCACTGTATAAAAAAGTGATAGAAAACGAATTAAAAAAGTAAATGTGACATCAAAATTCAATGGATGCAAAATGAAGATGTTCCCAAAGAGAAAACAGCCGGATTTGATGGCGTTTATAAATCTTTAAAACCAACCCTTTCGTACCACAAAAGATACTTTGACCCTCCCGGAAACAGTTCAGATGAGGATGAGGAAATTTTGGGATAAATTACTGAAAAGAAGGACATATAGCTAAGGACAATTCAGGAAGTAATCGTTTACACGTCGACATGTATTTAACGTCAGAAATAAACATGCATAAGTTTTATTTTGGAATTACTGATAATATGTTGTAACGAACTTTATAACAGTAAATACTTCATAGTATTGGTTTGTGTTTCTAGTTTGTAGGGTTTTAGGTTTATTATTTTCTACGAGTTCATAATTCTATGTCCTCATGAGACGTCCATAAAAGAAGTTCTGGAACTTGTTAGTAAATTCTGTTTCCTTATTTTGAACATGGAAGGCCCATGACAGAAGGTCTAGAAATCGCCAGATTACTCCTTTTACTTATATTTATGACACCACATAGTATAGAAATCCTTCTAGAAAATAACGGAATCTTCTGATATCGGCCAAAAGGGTCTATAAAGAGTCCAGATCGGTTTTCGTGGACAATTTAGTTTGAGAGTTCATCGATGCAACTTGAATTGTTTGACAAATGTCAAAATTGAAGTTTTAATAAAATATTTTAAAGCAAAGCAGTTGTGTATAAATACCAGCCGTCCGGAAAGATATTTACGTGCCATAACAACTCCCACCTAGTTTAAACGGTGCATTATAGTTGAGTATTTTCTTCCAGTTCAGCTGGTGAGAGGGCGTTTTGCTAAGCCTGTCAGAAACTACATAAATATTAAATATCAATATCAAAATTTTCATACAGTTTATTATGTTTAAAATAAGTTCTACGATTTCGATTTATTACATAATAATAATTTATTTTTTTATAGTTTGGAACTCTTAACCATAAAATAATGTTTGGAAATACCCAAAACCTTATCAAGCACATGCACTCTTATCTCCTCAAAGCATTAATTTTATTTTATAAAATAGTTATTTTTGCAGCAATTTAAAATAATCGATGTCAAAGAAACAAATTAAAATTATTCATGGCGTACCAAATAAAGCATCCTAGTAAAAAGCTTTGTAAAAATGCCATACAAATTAAACTATACAGAAGTACATCATAAGAAACTCTCATAAAAATCATGTCACTGATAAGTTCATTCTTTAAATAAGTTTCATTCTTTATAAATTGTACAAAGCATGGAAGTTTGACCGAAATTACCTCTTATAATTAATATAGAACGGGAAAGCATTTTATGTCTAGTTTTAAAATAAAAATAAATTTTGTCTGGTAAGAGAATATTGTTCCCCAAGTTCATCTTGTTAGAACAATTTTCCGCTTACCAGTAAAAAACCTAATTCTAGGCTTTTCTACTACTTTTAAGGTATTATTTAGCAGTATATTTTTATTGTTTGAAATATTTTGCGTATACTTTATTTAAAAGTAAACATAAAATTTTCATTAGAGAACAATTTTATGACGATGCCATTTAGTCTCAAATGCAGCTTCTTAATTGATATATTAATCATACCAGTGTCGGCTCGTAACTGTTTAAATAAGTATGCCAATAAGTAGAACAAAATTAGTATAAAACTTCAAACATTCCCTCATAGAATTAGCATTTCGTCAAAACTAGGGACGGTTATTTGAATGCTGAGTAAAAATATTTTTGTTTATATAGGAAAAAGGGTTGATAAACAATAGGTCTTTTATTTCTTGGTACATACTACACACCGATTCTATGCTATCTTTTTTTAATTGCATCATTTTAACGAGTATAACATGGATAATTGGTACGTTAAATTATTCAGTGACTCACAACTTATACGATGCAGTTGCGATTAAAAGAAACTAACCTGTGTTACTAGCTCAATTTTTATTACAAAAAAGAATAATTTTAAAAATAATGTAATATAGGCCTTCTTAATATGTATACATTATTTTTTGATTCAAATTTTGGACCTTTTATTATGTTATATTTGCTGATGAAACTAAAATTAACCTGTTTGGAACCGATGGCAAAATATCAGTGTGGAGAAAGCCCTATGAAGAACTTAAATTGAAAAATAAAAAAGCTACTGTCAAGCACGGCGGAGGTAAAGTAATGTTGTGGGGATGTATGTCGTCTGCAGAAGTAGGTAACATACATTTTATTGAAGGGAATATGAATCAATATACGTATTTGGAAATACTAAGACAATATCTCGCGGTTAGTGCTCAAAAATTGGATATTATTAATAATTATCGTTTTTATCAAGACAATGATCCAAAGCACACGTCATTTTGGGTTCATAGTTGGCTGCTTTATAACATCCCAAATCTTATTAAAACACCTGCCCAGTCACCAGATTTGAACGTAATCGAAAATTTGTGGTTGACATTAAAAAATTAAATTAATAGAGTCCCGATATCAAATAAAAATTAAGTAAAAATAAAAATTACGGAAGCTTGGAATACAATCTTACCAAAGTATACAAAGTTAGTCGAATCAATGGCTAGATGACTACAGGCTGTAATTTTTAATCAGAGAGGACAAGAAAATATTAGCTCTCGGTTTTTAAATAAGCGAGTTTCTCTTCTTTATTGATTTTGGTATTTTAAATTTTGCATCATACAAAATGTAGTGCTGTTTAAATCTACTGATGTGATCGAAGATATAAAACATATAAACAACATTTACGTTACCTACAGTCAGAGTGAAAACAACTTAACTGCAAAATATGCTTACTTTACCCAGCATAGAAAGTCTTTATTGCATCCAGTATATAAACATAATGATATGTTCCTTTATTTTTTGACTCAAAAAGTATCAAATAAAAATAATTAAAAAAAAATAGAAAAAATTAAATAGTACCATGGCATCCTACGAGCCTCCACTTCTTGGATGTCCAATTTTCGTAGGAAAGAGATACTTTGACAGTCTTTTTATTGGCCCCAATTATGACGATCTAATGAAATCTCAGAGGAATATATCCTTAATAAAAACATCTTAAAGAAGTCAACAGCCACCTGGGTATTTATTCTGTAATAAAATTGTATTGAAATAATTTTCTGCAATTATCTACGCTGAACAACCGCTTCAATTTTTATTTACACCAATGTAGACCCAATTTTTATGTTATTCAGTTTGAAAATGTAGTAAAGCTTCGAAGCTGCAGTCATTGTATAAAAAAATAAATAAAGTAAGTTAAAACAAATTAAAAAGTTTTGTTTGTCAACATTTTGTATTTAAAAAGTATTTAAGAAATTAAGATTAAAATTCCAAAGCTTAATTTATTTTTGAGCTCAGAGTTTGCGTAAATATAAAAACTAAATTGAATGGGTGCAAACTTGGGAACATACGCATACAGAAAAGAGCCAGATTTTATGGCATTTTTCAATCTTTACAGTCGATTCTTTCGTCCCAAAAGAAATACTTTCAATATTTTTATACTACCTTTTTTAAATATATTAAAGATACTCGAGAAGAAATATAACACAAAATGATATTCTAATTTTATAACCAATGCCGCTTAATCCAGATTTCTTGGCACTGATGAATTGTCACTCTTAAAATTGTTATAAATTAAGATAAACTCTATGAAAAAGTTTTGCTTTATATCAGAGTAATAATTTATTTTTTTATAGTTTGGAAATACCCAGGAATCCAATCTCAAACATTTATTCTTATCTATTTAAAACATTAATTTTGTTCGTTGTTTAGAGAAACCAATTAAAAATTATATATGGTGTATCCAAAATAAGCCGTTTTAATAAAGAGTATTGCAAACGTGCTGTAACGGTTAACCTATATAGAAGATATGCAATTAGAAAATCTCATAAAAATAATGTTATTGATAAGCCCCATTTTTTATTTAAATATATTTTTTTATAAATTCCAGCATGAAAATTTGATTTATGTGCGTTTAATTGCTGAACGTGTAGTATATCCAATTACAAAAAAATAATAATTTTCAATTTTCAAGATGTCGCTGGTTTACTTTTTTTACTGTTATAAACTTAATATTTTCTAACCGATTTCTAAAAGTAGGAGGATCTCAATTCGTCGACTATGTATGTTTTTTTTTTATGTATGTACACCGATTACTCCAGAATGGCGGCACCGATATGAATGAAATTTTTTAGGTTATGTTCAGGAAGTTGCTGCCGTGGTCCCATATTTTTTTGAACGAAACTGATTTTCTCCAAAATTGGTATGAGGCAATTTTTGGGATCGTACACGATTCTGAAATTATTTTTAAGAAATTCAATATGGCGAATCCAATATAACGGATAAAAAATCAATTTTGTCCAATTTTCTCCAAAATTAGTTCGAGGGAGATTTCAGGGTCATACATAACTAATCTAGAATTATTTTTTTTAAATTCAATATGGCGGATCCAATATGGCGGACGAAAAAATCAATTTTATTCGATTTCTTTCAAAATTGGCACGGGGGAGTTTTCGGGATCACACATAACGAATATAAAATTATTTTTTAAAAATTCAATATGGCGGATCCAAGATGGCGGGTTAAAGATTCTACATCTCCCGATTTTGTCTAAAATCAGTATTGGGTATTTTTGTTAGTGTTAATTATGAATTTAAAATATTTTTTGAAAAACTCAATCTAGCAGACTCAATATGGTGTCCTAAAATTTTTGCAGTTTTTTATTTTCTCCCAAATAATATAGGGGCTTCTTGAGGGTGTAAATTATGAATTTAAAAGTATTTTTTTCAGGATTTAATATGGCAAATCCTAGATAGCGGACTAAAAATTTTACATTTTTCGATTTTGTTCAAAGGTGGGACTGAATCATTTTTGAGAATGTAAATAGCGAATATAAGTCTAGAAATTTTAAATTTTCGGATTTCATCCAAAATTGGTACTCGGGGGCTTTGAAGGGTTTAGAGTTAGATTACATTACGACTTAAAATAATTTTTTGAAATTCAACATAGCAGATACAATATGGTGGGTTAAAAATTTTACCTTATTCGCATCTTTTCAGATTTGATATTAGAGGGTTTTTGGGGTCGTCTATTACGAATGTGAAGTTAATTTTTTACAACTATTAGATTGATAAGATACAATATGAGGGACAGAAAATTTTACATATTCCGATTTTGTCTAAAATTGATATTGTGGGGTTCTTGAGGCGTATACAAACTCAATATGCAGGATTAAATATATCTCATCTCAGGTGCTTTAAACATCGATATTGGAAGTTTTTGGGACCTATATTACTAATCAAAAAATTAATTTGAAATTTAAGATGGTGGATTTACTATGACAGACTAAATAATTTTTTAACACAATTTTACTGGTATTTGGAAAACTCTAAGAACCAAAGAATTTTTAGTGATTCATTTTAGGGTGATTAACAACTTTGGATAAAATGGGTACTGTTTTGCCACCTTGGAGTCATTGCGAGATACACTAATCTCGATTAGTACTTAGTTCAAATAATTTATGGATATCATAATGAATTCTAAAACTAAAAATAGAAAATTAAAATTTTTATGAAAAAATTGAACCGACTTCTAAACGTGCACTAAAAAGTGAAAAATAATTATAAAGTTTTATATGAAATTGTACTTTTTGAAGTCGGCGCCAAATTATTTGTAAATGAAATAAATAACTACTAATACATGCAAATTATGGTAAGAAAGCAACTACAAATAAAGTATTTTTAATCTGTTTATGCAAATCACATTTTGACAGGTATTAGTTTGGCGCCGACTTCAAAAATTTCAATTTCATATAAAAATTTATAATTATTTTTCACTTTTTAGCGCACGTTTAGAAGTCGGTTAAATTTTTTTATAAAAATTTTATTAAATTTATTATGGATCTGGCCTAGAATTATCGATTGTGATTGAGTTTCCAGTATTTTGGTAAAATATTCGATGCTAACTCAAGTTTATTTTGGATTTGAATAATAAGATTATTTCATGACTAAAGTTTCAATTTTACTTAAAAAAATTATAACATCTAAAGGTGAACGAATTAATTACTTTGTTTTTAGTACCAAGTGTCTATAGCTTATATCCTTATGGTTCAGTGCTCCACTTCCTTTGATACCGGTGTCACATATCAATTAACTCCTGATGACAGTGCCCTCAGTGCTCCTCTCTAATCGCCTATATTTTGGACATAAAAATATAAATGGCCAGATTATATATTTTCTGAGACATTTTGTACTCAGGGCGGCTAATAAACGGTAGTGTAGCTATATTCATGAATATTAGGTTATACTAATTTCATTACATTAAGATAAAGTACTATATATTTTTTAAATTATTGTATACAGAGTCTTTTAAAAATACGAGTTGAAGACTCAGATCTTGAATCTACTATTACACCTGACCAGGCGCGGATCCAAGGGGGGGCGGTGGGAGCGATCGCCCCCCCCCCCAAGAGCTTTGAGTTTAGGAAAATGGACCCGATTTTTCCTTTTATAATAAAGTTTATTTAAGAACTAGAGACAGTAATAAATCATTTTTTATCCTTTTTCTCTTCGCAAGCTACCTGTGTTGTTTGATCCGGTATCTTTAGCAAAATCTGTTAGACACATATATTTTTCATAGGAATGGGTTAGAAAATTTTATAATCAAAAATACCGGTCTGTAATAATGGACTAACACGTAGCATTTTTCTCTCAAAAAATTCGAAGTTATAATTTAAATACTTACAAAATATCCATTGTCAAAAATACAAAAAGTTAAACATATATAAAAAAATAAATTCGTCCATATAATATTAAAATATTTATGGGGCTATCGGTCATTTTATTATTAATTAAAAATATTTTTAGGCTATTTGACGTTTCAGTTTATTTATTTCTTAAACCATCTGCAGAATTACAATTAAACACTAAAAAGGGATTCAAATGTAATTATTTTTTAATGTTGTAATTAAAATTAGACCTACTTATTTTTATTTCTATTGTACTGATATCTTAATTTAATTTACTTTATTATATGGAAATACGATAGCCCCAAAAAAAATAAGATAAACATGTTAATTGTACACGCTTAAGAAAAAGACACAAATACAATAATAAAATAATAAAAAACTTGCGGCTAATTAGAATTAAATATATATAAAATTAAAGAGTGGGACACACTAAAATAAAAATATATAAAAAAATAAAAACATATAAACAACATTAAACAATAAAATACAACAAAAACAAAAATTTAAATTATAAATTGTGTTTACACTAGTAAACATTACGTATCTAATTCCTAATCAAAGTCAGTGAAACTATCTTCGCTCAAATTAATTATAATTGGTTCTTCTATCTCACCGATCGTGAGATCGAGTTCTCACATTTTGTTTTATTCTTTTATTATATGGATTTTTCCCAATTTTCCGCATTTATTCAAAAAAAATCTTTCAAAAGTTTAGTTAAATTACTAATTTTGTTAATTGTGTTATTTCTAGCAACTCTACCTTTTACTTGAGAGAGATATTTACTTCTCCAACGGACAGTTTCCGGACGACCTATAGGAACAGATTTGCTATCTGGTTTTTCCCAGCAAAAATTAAGTTCTCTGAGCAATTTCCAGAGATCAGTTCTTTTAATTTCAGGTAAATCGCGATCTTCAGTGATTTTGGTTATAATTTTGTCGACGGTTGGGATCTGCTTCTCATAATAAAATGTATATACAACCCCTTTAATTGCAGTTTTCCTCTCTTCTTCCAACGATGTTTTTCGTCTGCCTGTGATGGAATGTGGCTTGGGAGTACTAACAATTCCAGTCGTTTTTTCGCCTTCAGTATTCGGTACATAGTAGATTTTCCAACTTCTGCCATGTTGGAACACATCTCAACAGAGCTTTTAACATTATTATCTAGATATTGATATCTTAAGGCAACATAAACATTCATCGTAATAAGTTTTTCGTTGAGGAAAAAATGCCCTGGTTTAACGATTTTGGAATAAATATAGAGGTGAAAGCAACATCTTTTGGGTATCTCACTAATCTCAAATAATATATAAAAACAAACGCAAACAAGATAAATCACTAAGCACAAACTATAAGGAGTACTTTGCTCAGTGACAGAAATTAAATTAAACTATCAAAATTTTATGTTGCAGTAAATTTATAAAATATGTTTAAATATAATGAAATATAATGAGATTTACGGATGTTCTCAGATACCTGCGGCACTGGAGCCGGTACGTTGGAGGTTTTATTACTCTCTCTAGTTCTTGAATAGAGTATAGGAATCTGTATGCTTGCGATCGCCCCCCCCCCTCCCAAGAGCTTTGAGTTCAGGAAAATAGAACCCATTCTGGCTTTTATGTTAGGAATGAGTATGCTGCTTGCAACCCTCCCCCCCCCCTCCCCGTTGACAACTTGTTTTTCTTGCCATACTGTACTTTTGTGATATCACCGCCCCCCCCCCCCAAAGAGAGGGGCTGGATCCGCTCCTGCACCTGACAAGGTATTTTCTAATTTTGAAATTTATGACAGTATTTTAGGTTAGAAAACCTTAATTGGAAAAAATTTCCATTTGATGTTAACGATCGACAATACTATGCCGTAAAATAATATTATTGCTTTGTTCCACGGCCCTGCTAATTTAGAAATGATATGGTATTAACTTTATAGGTAATGTTAATACTTACACGCTAATTCGCAAATAACCCGTGTGTAATAAAAAAATAACACTAGAACCGTGGATAGCAAATGCTGTTACTCAATTAAAATTAATTAAGCTTTAAAAACAATATTTAATAGTCATAGAAGAAAATCATTATTCACTATTTTTAATATTAACTTAGAATATATTTAATGTATTACACCAGCGTTTTTTAAGCTTTCAGTTTTAGCGACCCTACTTTCTATACCAGTTTTAACCCTCTACCCCCTCCCCCTTAACGATTTCTTAGAGTTCTAATTTCATTTCAAGTACTTTTTCTTTCAGTACACCATCACAAATTCAATATGTCGCTGCAAGTAGTAAAATTACGTGTGGCCTCTTTTGTTACCAAGCCTTCTTAAGGAGGTGCGTCCTAGAGATAGAAAATCGATGTTCTGCGTCAAAATAGGAGAAATGAGACAACTATGAAATCAACTCAATATCTATTCATTAATACATTTATAATGAAATACGGACAAATACATAAGGTAAAGCTCTGATTCGATATGGTTGGGGTTATTTCTTTATTCAAAATTCATTGCGTATGGCACTGATTCCCAAAGTTACACCCTTGCTACCCATTTTCTCTTTATGTAAAAAACGTTTAAAAAATATCAAAATCATGAAAAAAGTACAAGATTTCGAATGGTGCATGGCAAAATTACTTCATTAAATCCGATCATCTTGAGAATTTCGAAAAACCGAAAACAAACGGTGAAAAAGTTATTATTAGTTAAATCCCTTTGAAGCTCCCATTTTTCTATTAGCTATTTTTGCTTAAAATTATCCATTCGGAATTTATGAGGTCACAGAGTACATATTCGCACACATAAGAATTTTAATTTCCCAATATATAAGATAGAGGATTCAAAATGATGAACCATAATATTTTAAAGTTAATATTTTCCTCGGAAAATACTTATCGAGGGGTTTTGGGGTCGCTGAGCACGAATCTTTAATGAGAATGTCAATTTCTGAATATTCAAGATGGCAGATTCAAAATGGCGGACTTTAGTTTTTTTAAAAGTTAATTATTAAGACCTTTTTGGGGATGCTGAGAACGAATCTTCAATTAGAAATTCAATTATCCAGAATCCGAAATAATGTAATTGTACTCAGCTAACCCAAAAATCCCGGAGCGCAAATTAACTCTGACATGAGCCGAACCCCTGATGCACCGTCGAGGAGGTTATCAAAAGGATTTAGCATCTTTTGTTTTGTTTTTTCTTACAATTTTTGCTTTTTTTCTTGTGGCCCAAATAACTTCCAGGTTCCCAATACAGCAGACAGCTGAGTGGACTGGTTTTGTTCAATAGACTGATAACCGTAGCTTTCAAACTTACATAACCTGGACGAGATGTTTCCTTTAATTTGTAATGTTCTTATTGTAATAGTTATAAAAAATATTTCAACGGTGAACTGCGATTTTAAAGCTATGTTACCTCGTAACATATTTTCTGTAATTACTTCCATAGTAACTAAAACTTAATTACTTACTGATCTTCGACATCTGAATTATTTTCTTTTATTTATAATTTTCTTGATTATGAAGGAAATCTGGCTAAAAAATTAAAATGAAATAAATTAAACGTGAAGAAAGTTGAGATGTCATTCGGCAGACCACGAAAATAACGAAAAAATAAAAATACAACAGAGATAAAAGAATAAAAAAAAATGAGATGTTAAATACTTTTGACAACCCCAAACACTCCCAAATAAGTATTTTCAGAGCAAAATATTATCTTTAAAAAAATTATGGTCCAGCATTTTGAATCCTCCATCTTCGATTTTGTAAAATTAAAATTCTCATTACATATTTACATTTTACGATTTCAAAAACTCCCGAGTGAGTAAGGTTAAGCAAAAATACCGAATAGACAAAATAGGAGCTTTAAAGGATATAACTAATAATATATTTTTCACCATTTATTTTGATATTTTTTTTTAACGAATAGAAAATGGGCAGCAGGGGTGTAACGTTGGAAAACATATATATATATATATATATATATATATATATATATATATATGACCAAATATTTTGAAAATAAAAATAAGCCTAATATACAAAATGAGACAAAATTGTCTTCTTTGGGAGTTTGGAGACAATTAAGTATTTTTTAAAATAATATTAATATTTTTCAATTCCTCCTCTGACGCGTTTGCTAATCATGACTTGTGGTAAAGGTCATTCGATATTCTAGTCAACCGCTTATATCCATATTAACTTTTCTAATTATTTTTTTAGTTAGTAGCCTTAAATAGATTCACTTTTGTTCACAAATACATGTTACTAAACATGGCTGAATTCGTTTTATTATTGTCGAACAAATACTTGCGTTTGTATTTTATATGTAACAGAGTTTTAAGCAATGGTGCTACATAACGATTCAAATCGCAGTATTGTCTGAGAAAATCATAATAGCTGGATTCAAGCTATCGTTATCTCCCTACTAATTTTCCTGCATTATGAACGATGTCAAGAAAGTTTTCATCTCCATACCTAGCGAAAAGGGATTTCAGTATGATTACCAATCTTCTAGTAAAAAAGAAAAGTAGATTGAAAGTCACCCGCCGAGTAGATTTAAACTTAAACCTAACTAATTTGAAGCTAAATATTGAAAACTTGCTCTGAAAGCATCAGGATCAACCCTCCCATTAAAATATTTTATAAATATCCCCAAAGTTGTTGACAGGTATAGAACGATGTCCCGAACGAAAAAAATGGAAGCAGCAACGATTTTTGCGTTCTGTGCATCGTGAACCCCCTGCCATAAAATTTGAGGGGTAGAATAAGAGGATTGTCTTTTTCTTGTATTTAATTTCAAGAAAGAATTTTACAAGATTAGATTTTGTGTTAATTAATAAAGGTATGAGTTGTAACTCAAATTTTTTTTTTTGTTTTATTAGTTTCCGCTCTGTAGTAAACCCTATCAAATTGCAGTAGCTCTGGTCAAACTTTAGTCTGGTGGCACCATGTCGGAGAAATTATAAAAAGCAGAAAGCAGAAAAAACTAGCTCGTGGTCTACAGGATAAAAAAAAACTTTGGGAACATTTGGTATAAAATTCATAAAATAGAGGATCCAAAAATATATAAAGTTATAAAATTCGTTATTTTATCCTGATATGCGGTAACATAAAAACAATAAAATTTAAGGGGAATATCTACGAAGTACGAATGATCTACAAATTTAACAAAAAAATTTCGAAGGGAAACATTCGTGTCCCGGCGCCTTCGCCATATCAGACAACTACAAATTCTAAGAAATCATAAAGTTTGTTATTGCATTATACCAGGCATATTTTAAATATAGGTTAACTTATAGTACGGAATATTATGCGATTTCTACTAGCCCATAGGTGATTTTTTAAGTGACAATAAGAAGTATACATTAAAATTGAAGAAAAATTTATAGCTGATTTTGTTTTTAAATATCGGTTTTACAAAAAATTATTAGATAAGACTTGTTTCATCCACTATAAACACGAACTGTTCTGAATGAGTTACAACTATCTTGAGTCAGTTTTTAGTGCTATCAACTGTATGACTTTTTATGATTTTTGACAAAAAATTTTTGAAAATTAGAACGTCACAGATAACAAAAATAAAAAACTTGATAATCATAAAAATTAACTTATACTGACCACTACTAAACAAGCTACTAACTTAAATGCTATACAAACTTTTTAATAATGAGCCCAAAAATTATGGTTGTCTTGAACATTAAAATGTTGATGTTTTCAAAAAATGATTTTCAAAAGTTATCAATTATCAAATTAAATTAAAAATATTAAACTGATAATCAGTGGCGGCTTTTCCTAAGTTTTGCAGGTTTGCGCAATTTCCAAAAAAAACGTACATTAAAATAAAACATACTAATAAATATAAGTACAAACATTTTTTTTTAATTTCTACTGATAATTTAATGAATAAATTTAAATCAAATTTTTTACCTAGCTTATACTCGAACAGCAGTAAATTATTCAAATAATTTAACTTACTTCGCCTAAATATCAGTAATAATTGTATGTATTGCAGAATAATTACGTTTGGAAACGTTATCGTTTTGCTGGTTTGCAATTTTTATATAATTCAAGCTAATCCATTGGAGCGTAGATGGTGTAATAAGTCTGAAATAAAAAGGCTTGGAAGACCCACTTCGAATTTAAAAATAGAACAATCCATGTCTAGCAAAAAAAGGACTTTTATTAGGACGTTTAACCTGTACCTTTATAATAAACATACGGGGCTTTGTGGTTGTTAATTTAAAAATGCTCTATTTTGTTTTCTTTATTTATTATTTGGAGGAGAAATTTCTTAGACAGAAGGAGGTTTTACCGACTTAAATCATTCGGAGACCCCATTAAAAAGCATACGTTGTCGGCAAAACATGTTTTGCAACATTCAATTTTTGGGTCTGTTAACGTAGCGGTTCAATTAAATAGCACTTATCGAAGAGATATTGAATTGCGCAATGGAAAACTGAGACCATCGATACATTTTAAATATTATAATTAATTGCGTGCATTTCTGTGGAGCTTTCGAACTCACGTAACAGAGACATGATGAGTCTAAGTCTTCCTCTAATTCCGGGGTATTTCGAGGTTTAATTAATTTGAGTACTGAGTTAAACGGTGCTCTGAAACAACATTTGGAAAAAACATCGGTATTTAAAGGTGCGCCAAAAAAACATTTAAAATGAAATTTTTCAAACAATGTTTGTTGTATGTCAAGAGGAAATTTATAAAGAAATAAAAGAGGCTGATTATTTGTCCATAATAGCTGACGAAATTAGTGACGTATCAAATATCTTTCAAATGGAAATTGTCTTTAGATATATTGTACGCGAAAACTTTGTCTGCTATTATACTTCAAGAACTTGAAAAGCACGTCAAAAGTATGAAAAACAAACTCATTTCGCAAACATACGATGGTGCATCAGTCATGAGAGGCTCGTCGAATGAGGTGCAAGCAATTATAAAAAAACCTCTGAACATGCTGCTTACGTGCATTGTGATGCACATCAATTAAATTTGGTGGTGTTCAACGCTGCATCCGCCAATAAAAATTTCTGCATATTTTTTTACAATTTACAAGGAATTTGTTTTTTTTTTTCAAATAGTCCTCAAAGAACCGCAATACTAGATCAAATTGTTAAGAAACGCTTAGAGTTGTTTATACTATATTTGAATACAAAGACAGCATTCTAAAGACAATGGAAAAAATCGTAGTGGCAGTAGAAACGTTAGTACCACGAACCAATCATCAGGTTATGTCAAGATTCGCAAACGCAAGAATTTTCTTTGGTTAAACTTATTTTACAAAATAATGCCTCAAGTTAATTTGTTATTTAGTAAGTTCCAAACAAGACAAATTGACGCTGTTATCACAAATAAAAATATATAATTATTTGAATTAAAATTAACAGAAATTTGAAATAATATTACCTCAAACGACTTCAAAAAGACGTAAGCGCGATGATTCCTCGAAGTTTTCGTGAGAAGGAAAAGAAGTTTGTGATGTAATTATTTGTCAATCAAAAGAACGATTTAGCTGTATAGGTCTCTTGGTAGCAGTTCGTCTTTTTTTCGCAATAATATGTCGAATGTAGTATATGTTTTCTTGAACAAAAATTTAAGAATACGATTAAAATTTACCCCTTTTTTATCGAACAAAACTGATCCTCATATATGAAACTGAAGAGTTTAAATCAATTTCGGGATTTCCTGGACTTTATGATCATCTTTCGCAAAACGTCGAGCTAAGTGAGACATTTAGTGAAGTTCTAAAGCTTTCAAAAGTTTTAATTACTATTCCGATGGCATCGGCTGAAGCAGAACGGTGCTTTTTTATGCTCAAATGGATAAACTCGTTTTTACAGAATAATATGAGCCAAGAAATACTTTGTGCTCTTGTAATGCTTTCTAAAGAAAGGGATCTTATTGAAAGCATACCTGATTTCAATCATCAGGTTATTATTGTTTGCTAATGCCAAAGATCGGCATATGAATTTTCTTTATAAGTAAGTACAGTAAAGTTTACGTGCATTTTGTTTTGCCTGCTATATTTTTAAAATTTACTACATTCTTTATGTTTAGTTATTTAAAATACGCTGCTTTGTTTTATGCTAACTCAATTTTTAAAGACTTTTATTGTTTCATCCACAGGTACCTATGGCAGGTTTTATACATATCTTTGTTTTTAATGTATCATTGGAATTGAAACCCTTCTTTTTTAATACATCAACCGCCACTGCTGAAATATACTGTCTTCATTAAGGAATACTGAGAATATAAAATACCCTGTTAAAGTATACGAGGTGTCTCATTTTATGTAGATTTTTCAAGTTTTAAATCCACTAGATCTCTTTCATGATTTTAATAAATAAATGATTTTCTTCTGTTATTAAATGGTCAGAAATACAAAAAAAATGTTTATTTTCAAGAGATAACTATTTCTCTTGCGGATTCCAGTGCTTCGTTTTTAAATTGTTTTCGTCAATTCGTTTATAATTTGAGTAATGGCAACAAGTGTCATCTGACATATTCATTGTGAAGTTTGAGATTTTAGACGTTATTTGTAATAAGAACGTTTTGACATACAAATTCTATTTGTTTTGTTTACAGTAACTTCGAAATTTCATCTAGGCCAAAAAATAAAATTAACAGTGCGATTATTTTTCACAATTTTGAAGTGGCTTATTTCAATAAAAATACATTGATAAACTTTATATGACGATGAAACACATATAGAATCACCGTATATTACTAGTTTAATGATTTCAGTAGTAACTGTCGTTCGTTCACGGAAAAATCGCGTGAAGGTCGTCCAAAATCGGTGAGCTAATAAGGTAAAATCAGCACGTGATAAATCGTAAGATTGAGGTATTCATGGGCATTAGTAATATCAGCTCAAATAATATATTGCATGAATATTTAGCCGTGAAGACGTTATGATCCTGTTGGAACCCGAATAAATTGACAATCGCTCCAAAAAAAAACGCTCGTGTCGATTGGTGCAAAAGCAACCTCAAAAAATACGAACGTAGTACTTTAAAAAACAATTATAAAATTATAACAGATGATGAGTCTTGAATCTATGCCTATGAGCCAGAAAGAAAACAGTAGTTTTCCTTGTAGGTTTTTCATGATGACCAATAAATTTGCTCACGCACGAAGCACTTGGAAGCAAGTGTTATCTGTTTTTTTGGAAAAACTGGCCATGTCACAACCGTGTCAAACAACGTCTGAAACAAGTGACGTTTCGAACATTCAATTGATAGAATTTATCCGCCGTACAGCTCTGATTTCACACTCCGTTTCCGTACATGAAGAATTAACTGCCTGATGAACGATTTTCTACACTAAAATAGGCAGTTGGTGTGTTTAAAAACAACGTTTTGTTGTCATACTTTTCAGTGGTAAAAATGCATTACGAAATGGAGAATATTTTGAAAAACCATTTCCAATAATAAATATATATTTTTGTTTGTTGTTCCCGAAATATAAACTGCAACACTCATAGAGCATTTAACTTTCAAGGCATCTGCTTTCAAATTTAAACCAATTTGGTCAATCTATCTCCACATGTTGAATTTTCAAATAAAATCAACTAAATCTGACAACATCGATATTTTCAGACTAACTGTTATATATTTAGCGACAATTTAAATGTAAAGTTTATTAAAAGAAAAGAAAAAACTTTCTTACATATTTATAATAAAAACCTAGCGTAATTTGTCGTAGATATTTTTAAGCTGTCAATTTCACCAAATTTATTGTTGACTTTTTGTCTGAATAAAATGTTTTAAAATATTTTGTCAGTAAACTGAAATACTACATTCTGGTACACAATTTTAATAAGTAGACATCAAAATAACATACGGCTTTGGAGTAAATATGTGGCAAAAATATCTATAATCAAACTCACCTGTACTAACTAATAGTTTCAAGATATTTTAACAATATAAATAAAATGAACTATTCACCAAATGTGTTTTATTTAAAGAAAAACTTATAGAAATTACATATAAATATATGCTATATTCTTAGAAATCTTTATTAGAAATTGTTATTATTAATCACAAGAAAAACTTATTCCAATACTTTAAAAAATTACTGTAAAATACCATAAAAACATTTAAGTTTAAATACCCAGATACGCGTTAGGAACAGTTAATTAGCATCAGCTTTAGACTTTGGTTACAAGACCGTGCAAGAATTCAATTATCGTACGCAATATGTTGAATAAATTATTCTTACTATGTTTAGTTTTATGTATTAATCAGTTTGTTTTTGGTCAGAAAAGCGCAAAACAATGTAAGTATTTTTAATATAAAATAATATTTTATCATCTGAATAACTTCTTTCATAAAAAAATTGTGTTAAAAAGTATAATTTTTTTATTACACATTTATCTTTTTATAGTGTAAGCTCTTATCTGTTGAAATTAATATAATTCAAAATATCATTATCAAATATTATATGACTTCTATACTCTTCTCCAAAATGTTTTTTTTTCAAAATAAAAGAAATTATAATCTGAAACCATTCTATTTTCAGCTTATTTACTCCTGGACTTACGAGCTAGCATTTTGATGATATTGTAATAAATATATTTATTTAAATAAAAAATAATATATCACGTGTTCAAATCTGACTAAAAAGTATAAAATAATTTCTCCTAGCTTCACACATATTTATAACCTCATACAGATTTCTAACTCCATACACATTGTCCTGAAAATTTGTGATTGCAAATTTTTAATACCTGTGAAAATACTTGAAAGATTTAAAACGAAAAACATGGAGTGAAAGCAAATAGATAATAGTAAGGAGTATAGAGTGTAGCTGTCGTTGAGGAAACTCACACAACAGTTATTATATATTACACCCCGCGTTTTTCGTTCTAAGTCTTGAAAGTATTTTCATAGCTATTAAAAATTCACAATCACAAATTTTAGAACAATTTGTATATGGTAAAGAATTTATATGGGATTAGGAGAAATTATTTTATACTTTTAAATCCATTTTAAAAACGTGGTATATTATTTTTATTATTTAAATAATTATTTTGTGCTTTTTAGTCTAAACTTAAAAATCAATTGAAAAATTTGTACCAGACAAAAATCGATTACACAATTTGTAACAAACAGAAAAATAAATAGATAAGAAAGCGAGTTAATATTGCATTGCCATCCTGTTCTGAGCTATGTTTTAAGTTTCAAGTTTGTAGTTCATCGGGAAGTTGATTTAAAATAATTTGTTTCAAACATACAAATAAACAAACATGCATAAGAAAAGGGTTAACACTGCATTTTTATCTAGTTCTAAGCACTGTTTAAAGTTTTAAGTCATTTGCTTATCGCAAAGTTGGTTTAAAATCGATTTCAAAAGTTGTACCGAACAGACAAGCAAACGAATAGGCAAGAAAGCGAGTTAATATTTTATTATCATTCAGTTCTGAGCTATATTTAAAACTTCAATCTCTAGCTCATCGAGAAGTTAATTTAAAATCGATACCGAAGAGACGAAACAAATATAATTGCATACCCTAGTCTGTTTTTACTTCAATTTCAATTCCTATTTATTCTATTACTCATAATTAAACAAACAGCCAGACAAGAAAGTGAGTCAACAAAAACGTGATAGTAAAGCCACTCGTTCACTCTTTTATAAAAAAAATCCAATAATCTTTGCTCTGCATCCCACATGATGTCTCAGACTTTTCTTTTCTCAGTTTATTTTGGGAACATAATAATCACCACAAATCACAGAAAACGTTCAATTAAAACCATGGTAATTTGTTTACTAATGGGTGTAGCGTTATGACATTTCACATGATGGTTTACACTCGTAACTCTAGCAACTTAAATAAACTAGGCAAGTCAGTGTCGAATATATTGCGGTTCTGAAGCGGCTATTGGTGTTGAGTTTTTTCTTCAGTCTCGTTTTCTGTTTTTATGTTAAGTAAGAGCAGGAGCCTGCAGAATATCGTCACAAAAGATGGGTTTTTGTCAGAAAGCACATTAGAACATCGGAGATTAAATTCTAAATATTTTTTTTTTGTATTTTATAAATAAACATAGGAGGATCGTCTTAAAGGTAAGTTATACTATTTTAATCCGTATGGTTAGTGGTGTAAAATTCCTATGCGTATGCATCGACCGATCCGGTAATCAGGCTTCAATCACTATGGAAATTCCACTTGCTCCTACCACTGATTACGAAGATCGTGGCGTAATTCGATTTTTGACGCTACTAGACATTCGTTGTAAGTTATGTCAAGGCCAATGGTTTTTCGTTGGCGCCAATCATTCATTGAAGGGAGAGCAACAATCCACGATGCATCGGTCTCCCCTTCACTTCCCGCACCTTGACTGTTTTCCAGATGATAAAAGGTCAGTGACACCGATCGGCGCCTAATGTTTGATGAAATTCTTTTTCAACTGTCTCCGAATATCGAAATAAGCCACGCATCACTTTACAGGCTCATTTATGATGATCTATGTTTATAGAAAGTATGAGCAAGGTGGATTCCAAATCTGCTTACAGAACGGCACAATGAGCAGAGAATTGACACTGTATTGCAATTTAAGCAATTTTTCATTAACCAGGGAGACGAATAGTGACCAAAGACAGTACATGTATCCATCACTAGACGTCTGAACTCAAAAGACAGAGTATGGTGTGGAAAGGAAAGGATGATCCAATCCCAAAAAAAAAACAGAAGTGGTGGAATCCCCGAAAAAAGTCATAGCAATGGTCTTGTGCGATCCCAAAGGGGCGTTATTGATCGATTACCTGCCCTATGGGACCATGATCATAACTACATGCTGAGGTTCTGCGAAAACTCAGAAAAGCGATTCAAAACAAAAGGAGGAGAAAGTTGACAAAAAGAGTTTTTTTGTTCCATGACAATGTTTGCCAGCACGCTGCTCATTTAACCCAAGACCTGCTTGAGAAGTTTCAATGGGATGTTTTCGGACATCCGCCTTACTTCCCTAACCTCACATGAAGTGACTTCCACCTGTTTCCGCAGCCGAAGCAACATCTTGGGAGAAGATGCTTCACAAACGAGGATAATTTAAAACAAGAAGTTGAAAGATGGCTAACCAATGTGCCGGTAGAATGGTATGACACTGGATTGAAAAAACTTTTACCACGGTGCTGACAATGTCTTAAAAAACAAGACGATTATGTAGAAAAATAAGTTTAATATGTACATTTCAAAATTCACTTTTTGAAAAAATCTTTACTTTTTAAAAAATATTGTAAATTACGTTTGAGATGACCCTCGTAACTTAATCGTACCAATTTTCGTTGAAAGAATTTACTAAGTGTTATTGCATCGAGTATTAGATTTTTAAAATCTACGGTCGTAAACCTAAAAAGAAACGTAAAATTTAAGATTAATGACTAAAACAAATTTAGACCGACCTTAATGAAAAAATCTAAAGTTCAAATACAAACATATATCAAGAATATGGTAAATATTAAACACATAAATCAAATACAAAATTTTAGAAAAACTAGTCTCAAAAATAACAAAACATGTAATTAGTGCGCAATTAAACCTCATAGAACTGCGGGAACAAATCCATCTTAAGGAGTTCCATACAATGTACATCCCTTATAATTGAACAAAATTTTAATTTAAATTTCGCACTATCTTGTTCAGCGCATTCGCCAAAAGTCACATTTCTAATAATTGAATTTTTAATCACCTATTCAACGGTACCACACTCCATAAACAAAAAAGACGAAATTAATTTTTTAATATTTATTTTATATCTAATAAATTAATGAAAGTAATTTACCTGTAATAATTTTCTATTAAAAAATAACGACATTTTAAAGATGTTATATACGGATGAAGGGACTAACGAAAAGAAGGGATTTCTAAGAAATTTCAAAAAATTGCACGTACGATTTTACGTACGTGAGCGGTTTAAATTTGAAAGTTTTATTTATTTTCGGACAGAGGGTATGCATCTGAAAAGTAAAAAAAAATATAGAGAATATTACGACCTTTGAGGGCATTTAGGAACGTGCGTTTTTTCCTAGACCGTTTACCTTTCCTTCAACGGTCTTAAGAAAAAAAAAAAGGACACATTTTATATATGTTGTCGTTCTGTTTCTGAGGTAGATCAAGAACAAGCCCCGACCTTAAAAAAAAATTTTCAGTAGAGACTTATAGAACAAATAAAAAATATTTCTAACTGTAAGAGTGAAAGATCAACACAAGTGAATGCGAAATAAATGGAATGGTTTTTTTGGGTATAAGATTTTTGATGAAAAATTTTTTTATGTTCTCCACTTTCTCCTACAAAATAATATTTTAAATAAGCTACTGCATCGTATAATTTTTACTTTTTATGCTTATCGTTTTTAGATTGTTCTGAAGTATTACCACCATTGCGAAATATTCATGGCATCATTGGTGGCGTTCAAACCGGCAATGGTGAATTTCCACACATGGTAAATTTTGAATAATTCCTTTACCTATAAATTTTTTTATAAAATAAATAGGTTATACCAGTAATGATTAGTTTTCCCTTTTTCTGGAAGCTCATATAAAAGCTAAGCTCAATAAATTCCTGATTAGCCCCCTGAAAGTCAGTATATTGAGTAGTATGACCCAGGGCAAACACAGGGGCTAAATAAAAATGTATGTAAGAAATTGAAAATATAATGATATAAAATGAAATGTAGGGATATTCTATTATCAGTTTGATAACAATTAGAAATTTAAAAAATCTATCAAAAAATTTATATTTGGTCGCATGTCGTGGGAAAATTAAGGTCATGTATTACAAATAACATCATTAAGTGATAAAGAATTTATTTCTGTTGTGAAAAAATACTGATTAACTATTCAAAAGTAGACTAGGTGAACGAAATGTCATTTGTAGGAACTTAGCGGTGACCTAAATTGGCGTGTGTTGGTAAACATTTGCATATCATTTTGACGCCGTCGTACCCTTACAAGCAAAGATATCGATTGATCCTATATATTATGCATAAAGTATCAATAAGAATATTTAAAATACCTTTTTTATATTCATGTATAACGAAAGAAAAAATACAACCCAATTATGCTCTCTTGGTTAGATTTTTAGAAGTAGGAAGCAAAATTTTCTAAAATTTCTAAGAATAAATTATTTAAATTTGGCTTTTTTTTAATATTTAATGTTTGAGTCCTGTTAAATTTTTCGAATAAGACCCCTGAATGGAAGATTTCCATTTATTGTTTAAAAAGCGAATCGAAGATTCATAGGATAATTAGGCTAGGAATTTTTCTGCAAAAAAACTACAATCTCTGAATTATTTAAAAAATGTAATTATTTGAAAATGTAATTATTTGTTTGCAATTTAAATATATATATATATATATATATATATATATATATATATATATATATATATATATATTGATTTATTTTTCTACAAATCTTAAAAAGCATAGAAATTAAAAAAAATATATATATATATGAGCTTGTAGGCCGTTTTTCCTCTACGGCTATCTTTTTTGGAATTGGATTTTTTTATTATGTAAGATAACTATTTATTACGTCAATTTAAGGTTGCTCTGGGATATGGAAGCGATAAAAATCCGGAATGGTTATGCGGTGGATCCTTAATTTCTCCACAGTTCGTTTTAACCGCAGGACATTGTACCCAAACACAGAGGTTAGTGTTATTTGGTTTTCTTTACAATAAGCAGTATAAATGCTCCTTCGATTTTTTAGATTTTTATTTAATATAATATACTTGTTATTTTAAACAGATTAAACAAATTCCGATTTTTAAAAAATTTCTAACGCCACTATTTTATTAGCGATACACAGTCTTAATATTAACAATAATATATATATATATATATATATATATATATATATATATATATATATATAAATTGTAAACTCATAATATCTTCCAGCAGATTCAATCTAAAACTTCGAGTTCAAGTTCTCTTAATTGGCTTTAAGAAAATATATTTTATGTTCAAAGTTGATACCCACAATACAATATATATATATATATATATATATATATATATATATATATATATATATATATATATATATATATATATATATATATATATATATATATATATATATATGTGTATATACTTACAAGTGGCATTGTGCGGACTAACTGACTGATTGACATACTCGTATCAACTTCTTCTTCAGCTGCCTATCCACTTAACTGGATTTTGCGACCATATGTTTGAATCTTTCTCTATCTCTCGCTGCGCCTATTAATTCTCCTATTGTTCTCAGTCCAGTCCATTGTCTTATATTTCTCGTCCAAGACATCTCTTTTACCTTCAATTTTGTCCTCCACATTTCAAAAGCTTCCGCTTTATTAATTAAATCCACTTTCATAGTCCATCACTCAAGACTATATAGCAGTACAGACCACACATAATATTTTGCAAAACCTATGCGGAGTGGCAGCTGTATATCTCTATTTTTTATTAGCTTTTCATATTTTATAAACGCTGCTCTCGCCATCTCAATTCTGCATCTGATTTCTTTCTATCAATCCCATTCTGCATGCAGCCAACAACCTAAGTACTTGTACTGATTTATTCTTTCTGTTTGGTGATTATCTATTTCGAGTTGAGCGTTAGTATATTGGTTTTTCTTCCTACTGACAATCATAAACTTTGATTTTTTTAGAGGTGATATTTAATCCATAATGTTTTTTGTTTATTTTGTTGCACATATTCTGTAGTTCTTCGATGTTGTTTATAATCATTTATCTGCGTACCTGATATTTGATATTGGTAGTCCATTTACTTTTATTCCCATCTCTTGATCTTCAAAGTTTTATTGAATTTAACTTCCGAATATAGGTTTAATAACAGTGGCAACAGCCCGCATCCTTGTCGCTCGCCTCTACATTTGCCAATATCAGCCGACGTGATTTGTTGCCTGGTTATGTATCCTGGAAATTTTTATGTTGTACGCGATCAAAAGTCTTTTTATAATCAACAAAGTAAAGGCATACATCTTTGTTTACGTCTCAATTTTAAAATCTCGATAACTTCGTTGAAAATGATTTTTTTGCAAAACGGCAAAATACGTTGACACTTTTTAGTTTCTATAATGATATATTTCACGGAGAAAACATTTTTTTTTTAAACCTCACTGCATGATTTAAAATAGAATCGGCCATTGAAAAAAGAAAAAAATGTATGGCGACCCCCCCCCCTGCATTTTCGCACCTATCAAATAACTGTAATTGAAGAAGCATATAAACAAGGAACCCTCAAAAAAAAATTCATGCTGTGTTTTTTCGAAAAATGGACGCAATTTTATTAATTTTGAAACTTTTTCAATTTTCAATTTTTTTTCTGAAAGTTTATGACTCATGTGACCTTAATTGAAAGCTGAAACTGAGTTAAGTCGATTAGTCATAGACATATGCAATTTAGAATAAAACATTACTATAATTTTTCTTCACTGCAAAAGCTCCAAGCTCATCTTTTTACCTTTTTGTGTCTAGAATAATATATTTTACGGAGAATTCATTTTCACTGCACGATTTTGAATGGAATCGGTCAAAAATTTTTTGTGAGTACTGGCCGATTGATTCAAAGTGAAAACATGGTAAATTTTGTTTCAGTTTTTATTCCCTCGCGCTGCAACTAGTATATTTTACCTTAAAATCTCATCTTCCTTATCTTGTAGTTTGTGCTGTTAGCTGAATTCTTTTTGCACTAAATAGATTCAGCGTAAAAAAATATACAAGTAGAAAGAATAATAAAAAATCTTTTTATTTTATTTTGAATATAATCCAATCTAAATGATTTCTAGGGGTCCAGTTATAAAAGTACGGTTGGGTACTCGAACACTAGTAAATCCTTCATTGGGTTATGAAGATATTAAGGTGAGGGATATCATTGATCACCCCAACTACAAACCACCGTCCCACTATAACGATATTGCTCTTTTGAGACTCGCCAAAAATGCTACAATCTCTGGAATCATAATTCCTGCATGTTTACAGACAAGTACATCTATAGATTCTGCACAGTTAATGGCTATTGGATGGGGAAAAACTGATTTTGCAGGTAATATATTAAATTTAAATTGACTTGTTCTTGGGTAGAAAATACTGCTTTTAAAATTATTATTCTAAGGATATTAGTTATGTGTTAAGAACTAGCAAGTATTCAAATTTTTGTACGATTTAAATTTGTCTGTTGAATAAATTAGTTTAAAATGTTACCTTTTTCTAAATTTAAGCATTGGAGTTTGGATTAATATTATTGACGGTGTGTCTCAAATCTACTGAATCGCTGAATGTTCAATTTTTTTTGTAGAAAATCGGTTATAATAATGTCATGTAACTCAGACCCTTGAAATCGCTAGATTTAAGACATATTGTTTCTGAAATAGTAGGTACCACAATCTTCATTGTGGTTTAATTTCCCTTTACGTGCAAGTTATATTGCAGACCTTACAAGAAATGTTGCAACAATATATTTGAATCAACACATAACTTTTTAGAACTTTTAATAAATTATTATATCGACCTACTGCTGTTTAACAGAAAGATACAGTAATAAACAGTTTCGAATTTTTGATATCGATAGATTCTGTGAAACATTTTCAATTTGTGGGTTTAGGTAAAAAATATAAAAAGCCATTTTTGAGATTTTTTTAATTTATAGCGAACATCTTTCAAAAATTTACAGTTTTAACAGCAGAAAAACTCATCCTGATTTAAAATTCTTAACGTTCACTGACTTTTAATTCTGAAAGGCAGCTTGAAGCTCAATTCTGTGGGTTATTTTTTGATATTCTTTTTCCTTATCGTTTTCACGACAGAAGCATACTTATGTAAACAAAAATGAAAGCTCCTTAATTTAATATTCATTTTTATTGAATCGCAGCCCCAGTTTTATAGTTGGATTAACCAAAATGTTTCTGGCCGTATTGTTTAGTCACAATTTCCGCATAAAATATGTAATAAGCATGACATTTAAGATAGATTGATTTTTTTAATGTTTAATTTGTTCTTATAAATACTAGTTATCATTTGTAGGTTGATTTGTGCAAGTCTTGTACAAAAAAGCTGGCAGTTTCTTTTTCTCGTGAAATATTTCCCAATTTTTGAAAGCACAATATGTGCCCTTGCCGCTATTAATAATGAAAAATATGAAAAATGAAAAATTTTTACTGAACATTTTATTTATTTAAACTTTTCATAGACGCTATTATACAGGGTGTCCGGGAAAATGTGGGAAATCTCCCGGATATGAAAAAAACCGTAAAAGGAATAATACAAGTTCATATAAACTTTTTTCGTATAGGCCTCCTCTTCAAAGGTATTGGCTCCCAAAGAGCTGTAATGGAATCAATTTTTTACACATAATTATTGAACCACCAGGTATATTTCCATTTTTTTTCATATGATGTATACAAGGTAAGACGTTTCAAATTACTATCCAAGAAGGTGTTGCAAATTACTGACAGCTGCAGGGACGGACTAGCTGCGACACTCATGACCCCATTTTTTTACGCCCCGTATGATAGGAACTTTGGACAACGTCTTTTACATATCTTTAACAACTGACTAAAAATTAAGTACTCTCCATTCATGTCGCTAATCCTAACCGTTTTCCGAAAAAACGTCATTTTATTTATACTTTTATTCCCCTAACTTGAGTTGAATATGAAAAAGAGGAATTTTCCCCTGTCACCATAGGTTCAATAAAAAATTAAACTAACTGCTTAGTTAAAAAGTGCGTAAGAGGGTTCAACATGGGCTCAGTGAAGTCTGATATACTCGAAAGCACGACGAATTAAGGACTGCTGTACCCGCTACATTAACTCAGCATTGTTCCTTATTGATCACAGTGAAACGTGATTCTCCGTACTATCTACCGGAGTGGAAAACACCAAGGTTTTAAGATGTCCCTACAACGACGTTAGGTCGGGAGATTGAGGAGGTCAGACAATAGGTCCTCCTCTACCTATTTAACGGTTTGGATAGACTTATTCAAGTGCTCCTGCACAGCAACACTGAAATGAGATGGTGCCCCATCGTGCATGTAGTACTTATTTTGGCGGGTTTCAAGTGGTAAGTGCTCTACTAAATCATGAAAAGCATTCTGGAGGAACTTCAAATAAAGTTCTCCGGCAATATGAATAATCCAATCAAAAAAATGCCAATAATTCCTGTCCACACATTAATTGATTAGAACTGAACGTTGATGATTCGAATCAATAGTTGCATGAGGATGTTCATACATATGAGTCGTGTAAATTTATGATACCATTATTGGTAAACCCTGCTTCTTCCGTGAAGAGAATAGCGCTAAGGAAGTTTACATTATTTCGTTACTAATCCAATAGCCAGTTTGCAAACTGCATTTTACGGAAAGAATCTTCAAGAAACAGTTCATGCACGTTTTTCAAATGATATGGATATAACAGCTGTTCTGAAGAACATGTATTATTGTTTTTGACATATCATCTACAGCATTTAATTTTTTTCCCTCTAATTGCGACATACGTACTCTTCTTCCCCGACCAGCATCAGTATTTATTTTCCAAAAATTTCCTAAAATTATGAAGAAATTTAATAAAATGACCTTATTAAATGGAATCATCTACCATTCTACGTTAGACGTAGGTCAACTCGTTGAAATGTTTTCTGATCTGGAAATATACGATTAGGATATCTGTCGTGATATGACCTCCTGACTTCCAAAGCACTGCAAGATGTAAGACCATACATCGGATGCATATCTGCATATTCAATAAAAGTGAATTACATATTTCGAATTATTTCACAGTTAAAATCAGTAAATTAATATCCAAGTAAAGAATCAATGTGTCAGCGATATGAAAGTTGATAAGTTCTAAAATGCAGGATATTTATTTCTTTCCTAACGTTTGTAACAACAATACTTTGTTTTTGGTGCCTATAAAATAAAACGCATATTTTTTACGAACCTAGGTCGAACTTCAATTCACAAAATTAGACGTTTTTAACCAAAGAGGTAAACACTAATTTTGGATCGAATTTTTTTATCATAAAATTGAAGGTGGAATATTTGATACGAACAAAGATGTATCTTTTAACGAAATACGCCAAGTACATGATGTTTTTTCGAAAATGGTTAGGATTGGCGACATGAATGAATAGTACTTAATGTTTAAAAGGTATATAAAAAACGTTGTTCAAAGTTCTTATCATACAGGGCGTAAAAAATGGGGTCGTGCGTGTTACAGCTAGTCCGTCCCTGCATCTGTGAGTACTTCACAACACTTTCCTGGATAGTAATTTAAAGGGTCTTACCTGATATACATCATATTAAGAAAAAATTGAAATACACCTTCTTCTTCTTCTTCTTCTTTCTTAGCCCATTGACGTCCACTCCTGGACATAAGCCTCTCCGATGGTCCTCCACTGGGATCGATCTCTCGCCTTCTGGAACCAGTCTTTTCCAGCAAACTGTCTTATATCATCTACCCATCTGCCTTGTGGCCTGCCACGATTCCGGTTCGTTTCTCGTGGTCGCTATTGCAGTAATTTACTCGTCCACCTATCGGGCTGTTGTTTAGCTATGTGCCCTCCCATTTCCACTTTAGTCGTGATATGCGTTCAATGACGTCAACTACTTTGGTTCTTGATCTTATTACTTGATTTCGTATTTTATCCCGTAACGATATTCCTAACATTTGTCTCTCCATGGAGCGTTGAGTGACTCGAAGCCTATTTGTAACACGAGTAGAAAGAGTATAACACGTGTTATACTCTTTCCATTTAAAGTTGATTGGTGTGTTTCTATTTCTTAATACGTACTGCAAGTTTCCAAAGGCAGCCCATGCCAGCCCTATCCTCCTTGTTATTTCCGCCGTTTGATTTTATTTGCCCAGTTTCATGATGTGGCCTAAATAGATGTACTCTTGGACATTCTCTATGACTTCATTTTGAATCTCTATTTGTACATTTTCATCAGGGCTCATTAACTTAGTTTTCCCCAAGTTCATCTTAAGTCCCATTTTTCTCGCCTCTTCATTGAAATCTTGAAGCATTTGTTTTAGCTCTTCTGGGTTGCTAGACATGACAACAACATCGTCGGCGATCGAAGATAACTAAGATAAGAACCGTCGACTCTCAAACCTTTCTCATCCCAATTTAGAAGATATCTTCCAAAGCTAGCGTAAATACTTTCGGAGAGATGACGTCTCCCTGACGCACACCTCTCATAACGTTTATTTTTTCGGTTTTTGTGTCTTCGTCGATTTTAACCTGTATAGTTGCGTTTTTATATATGTTCTGTATGATAGTGGTATACCTGGAGTCAATTCTAGCATTATTAAGTGATTTCAAAATCACCCATGTTTTTATACGGTCAAAGGCCTTATGAAAATCTACAAATGCCAGGTGTATAGGAATGTTATATTCCTCGGTTTTTTCTAGGACTGTGCGTAGGGCTTGGATATGATCTATCGTACTAAATCCACGTCGAAAGCTGGTAATAGTCGAGCTTTTCAGTCAGGCGATTTGTCAATATGCGGGTGAATAGTTCATATAGGTGGTTTAATAAACTGATAGGACGGTAGTTTTCTATATTTGTTGTGTCCCCTTTTTTGAAGAGAAGTACAACTTGTGCGTTATACCACTGTTCTGGTACTCTACTTTCATATAAGCATTTATTAATCAGTGCTGCTGCGTAAAGAACTTACTTCCATTGCATCCCTTTGGGAGCCCTATCTTCCAAGAGGAGGCCTATACGAAAAAAGTTTATATGAACTAGTAATATTCCTTTTACGTGTTTTTTTCATATCTGGGAGATTTTCCACATTTTCTCCGACATCCTGTACATTCCCTAATTCATTTTACCTGAATATACTTTTCTACTGCGAATAATTTGATGATAATATTTTCTTATTTAGATTCAATCAGTGAAATTTCGTTCCTTTGTATTACCTAGTATGTTATTGAAACATTAAAACATTAAATGTAGGAAAAGTAAAAAAAAAATCAACTTTTTAAGATGTGATTTATTGAAAAGGTTTTTTTAATAAAAAGGGCACGTTTTTCTTTAGGCTTTGGGATTATAGATTGCAGCTTGTGATTGGGTCCTTAAGGCTTTCCTTGCCTCGCTACAGCATTTTGACCTATAAGATCTTTTGAATGTTATCAAAATCTAATATAACTTTATGTTTAGACTTTTCACGAAGTGCATGATTTTTATCAGCGTAAGTGCTTTATTTTTTCAAGCCCAGGTAGCTCCTTCCAGAATTGTAAGTATTTTGCAGAACACTGCCATGCATCTGCATAGCAGGTATTTCGCTGTTTTGACTGCATGGTATCAGTCTACGACAAATCTCAGATTTATCTATTTTCTTGAAACATTGTCTCAGAGACCAATGTCCTGTAAAGAGATATATTATTATTCGAATCTCCTTGTTTGGGACATTGAAAAATATTCTTGTAATCTTTGGCGATAGATTTATAAATTTCGATTATCTGAGTTCCGGAGTTCTCTTTTATGTGATACTCTTGCATCCCCTTTAAACTTGAATTCATCAATAAACCATAAAATTGAATCCTTCTCTAATCGAGGTAATCCGTTTCCGTTTACTAGGTAGCAGTCAGTATAGCATTGTAGACTTTGGGTTACAAAAGCCATTGTTTATGCTAAATATAACTTATAATCTGATGTCGAGCTTTACGTCATTGAACTTTGAGGCATTTTCTAATTTTCATCTTAGAAAGGGGAAAAAATATAAAACTCCAATTAACCTGTGAATTAGAATTCATTTAAAAAACAAAATAACAATATAAGAGTAATTTCTTTCATAAAATTATACTATTTTTTCAGATCTATTCAAATCTATTTAATTTTTTATCGCCGTAGGACAATCATCTAATGATTTACTGAAAGTTGACTTGCAAACATTTACAAGAAGTACTTGTAACAAATACTATAAGAATGTTGAAAAATCAAGACTGGAAAGAGGAATTGACAACAAAATACAAATATGTGCTGGAAGCGGTTCTAACGCGGAAAGAGATACTTGCCAGGTATTTAAACCTATTCGGTAAAAAATACTGTTCGACATGATTCAATTTTTGAAAATTCTATAACAGCTAAATTAAAAAATATAGCAGAAGCAAACGTTTTGTAAATGGAGAAAAAATTATGGTAGCTATTTATTCCATAATTGACATGAACTTTAAAGCAATCTTCAAATCATTAAAGGGAATGCAGTAAATTTATTTTCATGTTTTATCCGAAATATATTTCTGAATTTAGAACTCTATTTTTATTGCGATAAGGTTAATATTTTTTGGTAATTTATTATAAAAATGTAATCTTTTAGGGAGACTCAGGTGGTCCACTAGGATATAAAAAAGGAAAATATCACTATATTAGTGGTATAACATCATTTGGTAAAGCCTGTGGACTTGCTAGCATTCCAGCTGTTTATACAAGGATATCTGCATTTGTACCGTGGATTGAATCTATTGTATGGAAATGAAGTTGTGAAATTTATATCAGGACGATTTTGTTGCGACAAATTTCTACCGACATGGGTATATAAAAATATGTTGACAAGAATTCCACTTTCTTGAAAATTGATATAGTTTATTGATAATGCATATAATGTATATTTTCCATATTGAGTCATAGTTATTTATTATAAATCAAGAAGAATAATGAGCTTGAAAATATAAAGCTTTTTATACGAAAAAAAAATCATTGTATTTTTATGTTATCTGATAAGGTAGTAAATAATACTATTCTAAAAATTTCAGTAAATACATTCCAAACGTTTTAGTTTCAACACTTGAAACCAAATATGGTGACAATCTTTCAGAAAGCTAAAAATTGTCATTTTTATAAATAACATTATAACGGCGGCATCGATTTGAATGAAATTTTTCACGTTATGTTCAGGAAGTTGCTGCGGTTGTCCCATTTTATTTTGGACTAAATTGGTGCAGTAAAATCCAAGATCGCGCTGACCATATACCGGACAAAAAATTAATTTGGTCCAATTCTCTGCAAAACTGGTATAAGGGAATTTTCGGGGTCGTACATGACGAATCTGAAATTATTTTTAAAAAATTCAATATGGCCGATCCAATATGGCGGACAAAAAAGTAAGTTTTATCCAATTTTCTCCAAAATCGGTACGGGGGAGTTTTCGAGGTCGCACATAATGAATCTGAAATAATTTTTACAAAATCAATATGACGGACCCAATATGGCGGAAAAAAAATTAATTTTGTCTGATTTTTTCCAAAATTGATATGGGGGAGTTTTCGGGATCGCATATTATCTGAAATTATATATAAAAAAAATTTGGTGGCCAAGATGGCGGATTAAATATTTTACATCTCCCGATTTTATCTAAAATCAGTGTTGCGGGATTTTTGCTAATTGCTACTTACGAATTTAAAATATTTTTTTGAAAAACTCAATATGGCGGATTCAATATGGCGTCCTAAAAATTTTACATCTTTCAATTTTTTCCAAAAATGATATAGGGGGTTTTTGAAGGTGTAAATTATGAATTTAAAATTACTTTTTAAGGATTCAGTATGGTGAATCTAATATAACGGACCAAAATTTTACATTTTTCGATTCTGTTCAAAGGTAGGATCGTTTTTGAGGATGTAAATAGCGAATATAAAATTATTTTAAGAAAATCTAATGTCATATGCAATATGACGGTCTAAAAATTTTTCGTTTTCATCCGAAACTGGTACTGAAATTATTTTTTTGAAATTCAATATGGCGGATCCAATATGGTGGGTTGAAAATTTTACTTTATTCGCATTTTTTCAGATTTGGTATTAAGGAGTTTTCGGGGTCGTATATTACAAATATGAATTTAATTTTTTTACAACTTAATACAGCAGATACAATATGAGGGACCGAAAATTTTACATTTTTCCAATTTTGTCTAAAATTGGGGTTCTAGGGGCGTATACAAATTCAATATGCAAGATAAAACATGTCTGGCTGTAAAATTTACGTCTCAGGTTCTTTAAATATCGATATTGAAAAGTTTGGGGGCTACTAATATATACATATATATATATATATATATATATATATATATATATATATATATATATATATATATATATATATATATATAAAATATGGTAAGAAAGCAATTACAAATAAAGTATTTTTAATCTGTTTATGCGAATCACATTTTGTCAGGTATTATTTTGACGCCAACTTCAAAATTTCAATTTCATATAAAAATTTATAGTTATTTTTTCCTTTTTAGCGCATTTTTAGAAGTCGGTTCAATTTTTTTATAAAAATTTTATTAAAAAATAGACTTGATGTCAATAGTAATATTTGAGGCAGTACAGATTACTTCTGACAGTTTAAAAATTGTATGTTTTTTGAGAAAAATTAAAACAATTGCAATTAGAAAAATTAATATCATTAGCATTTTAACAAATAAATTATGATTGTAACATTCACCTTAAAATTAAAATATATGGAGATAAAAATACGTTAAAGATTAATTATTTTTTCCCGCACTATCTCTAAAAACATGAAATATAATTTGGTTTTATTACCTTTCGTCAATAAACTCGAAAAATACATTTTATTTCGGATTCTTTTGATTTGAAATAGTGCATAGTGATTTTTACAACATCGAATAGTATAGTCAAATTTGTGTATCCTTTCGTTGAACACAGTATAGTTAAATTTGTTATTCTCGAGAATAGGCTCCGGGTTGTATTTGTAGTAAGGCACTTTTCCTACATGCAACAGATTTAACATCTCTGCTAAGTCGTGTATTTCTTTATACTCCGTTGTAGCAAATGCTTGGCATCCTCCAATTATGTGTTGGATTGTCTCTGCTGTTCGACAGCCATACGTTGATCGTTTTCTATTGAGTGTTCTCTGATGATGAACTTTTGATGGTTTTTCGTTGGAATAACCTGGTCTTGGATAGAGCTAGCAAAAAGCTCTCCGTTTCCGGAAACATCTGTCCTGAAATCAACTAGTAGTTCGACGCTAAATTGTCGACATTGTCGTGGATGACCTCATTTGGATGCGGTCCATGAAGTGGTTTTTGTAGCTAGGCTTGTAACTTCTCTTGGTTTGTTTGGTAATGAGAAGCAATATCCTGTTCTCTCAGCTATAGCGGCATTGAATCGTTTGCCTCGTATATTGCTCGATATAGTGTGAAAGAGCCCGTAATACCCGCCTTGCCCTCCTGACAAATTCCGTTGTTTCTAAAGAGGAAAGAAAATGATTATCGACACTATACATTCTCAATACAGTTGTGAGCCACTCATATGGAACTGAGTCGAAGGCCTTCTTATTATCCACGTAAGAAGCAAAGAGGTTTCTTCTGTTGGTACAGGCTTTGTTACATATGACAGAGTCAAGAATAAATTGTTCCTTGCATCTCATTGCACCCCTGGTGCATCCTTTCTGTTGGGTTATTATTATTATGATTTCAAGCCGAACGGCTTCGCACTCCTTCCAGGGATAATTAGAAGATTTACAAGCCAAACCCTCCAAGGATTATTCACTCATACCAGGTATACAAAGACACCAAAAGTATGAAGCTCTGTGGGGACCCTTTCCATGTTATTGGGTCCTAGGTGGTGTGGTCAGTAGTGAACATAACCCGATTCGCTCGATCCCCCCACTCCTCGACCTTGACCTTGACCTTGCTTCACCCCTCTTTGGCCCCGCCCACATGTCCTTGTCATTGACCTTGAAAATGCACGTGTGCTTTGGCCTTGGCCTTGTGTTCAAGGTTGTGTGTGTGACCTTGACCTTGACCTTGGTCGAGACGACCTTGACTTTGTTGAAGGTCACCTTGGGTGTGTGACCTTGAAGGTATGTTACGTGGTTGGGGGTGACCTTGAATGGTTTTATATAAGGTATGGGACAGTTTCATTCATCAGTTGGCTCTGACTTGTATAGGTAGTACATGTGTTAATATTTGACAAATCATGGTATATGTTTGTGAAAATTGCGGTTCTAAGTTTACTAATATTTATAATATGAGACGTCATCCTAGAGAATCGTGTGCGGCGAGATTTAATGAAGTGCCTGGAGGAAAACGGCTCCGAATTGAAGAGTATACATCGACGATTCCGCTAATTAATTGCGCTACATGTAATGTAGATGTTCCAATAAATCATATGTCGGTGCATAAACGAACACAACAACATAAAAATAATTCATGTTTGCCGGTATGTCATGGTGTGCAACTCGTTCAATGTGCCTTCAAAAGGAGAATTGCAACCTATCGGGTTAGCAGTGATATGGAGCATTCCGATTACGTAATGTTCTTTGCAGACATTAAATCCAAGGTGGTGGAACTTGTTAATAAGTTATTGCGTGTGCATCATGCTTTAAAAGTTAACATGACAGCTGTTGGCGAGTACATGCTTCCATCACAAGAAATATTCAGTGAAAAATCCTTCAACACTGCTAATCAAATAATTAGTGTAGAAAGTGATTTGGATGCCGTTTACCATTCTTTCACCGAATTAATAAAAACGCAGGCCACAGAGTTCCAGGAGAAAGATTCAGGTATGGAAAAATCAAAACCCGATATATTAAACTGATTTTTATATATTATTTTTCTTGTTATAGGATGGGCTCTTGTGCGAATTTTATACTTGGAAGTTGGTATCAACAAGTATATGCCTATGGGTGGCTCATCATACATCAAGTTGCCGTGTTCTATTGAAAAGAAAGGAGCTGTCGTCAATGTGATTAACCAGGACGAATTTTGCTTTGCGTGGGCTGTAACATCAGCATTGTTTCCTCCAACAGCAGAGCCTTCACAGAAGACATCCTACCCCCATTTTTCTAGAGTGCTAAATGTAACAGGTATGGATTTTCCAGTAAAATTACGTGACATTAAAAAATTTGTGGAAATGAACAACATATCAATTAACGTATACGGTCTGGAATCTAAATATGAAAATAATGAAGTAATACATGAAGTTATTGGTCCACTGAGGTATGCGTCAAAAAAGTTGGATAGGCATGTAAATTTATTGTTAATTACAAAAGACTGTAGTAGTAAAGATGGCGGTGAACATTTTTGTGATACGACTTGTTCAAAGAGTCATTATTGTTGGATTCGGGATTTATCACGTTTAGTTTCAAGTCAAATTAGTTGTCAACAACATAAAATATATTTCTGTGATGGTTGCCTCATTTATTTAAGTACACCGTCAGCTTTAACTTTACATCAAAGCTACGATTGTAACCACATTTTCACGCAAACACCCTCAGTGGATTTAAAAATCGATAAATTTGGAAAGAGTGTGCCGGAAAATATTTTAAAATTCGAGGGTATAGAAAAGCAAATGCGCGTTCCATTCGTGGTTTATGCAGATTTCGAATGTGTTTTAAAACCCGTTGAAACGGTACAACCAAACCCACAAAATTCTTACACTGTAAAAAGTTTTAAACATGAACCATATTCTTTTGCTTATTTAATTAAATGCTCTTTTGACGACTCACTTTCGAAATTTGAGCTATTTCGGGGGAATAATGCAGCTCAAGTCTTTGTGGATCGTATCGAGTGTGATTTAAGGGCTCTATACAACACATATTTAAAAGACATTAAGCCTATGAAACCGTTAACGCCTGAAGAAAAAAGGGAGTTTAATGATGCTAAAATATGTGGTATATGTGAAGGCCCTTTTGAAGAGGGTGAGATTAAAGTACGAGACCACTGTCACATAACTGGTGCAAAAAGATTTGGTGCTGCACATTCCGTTTGTAATTTAAATTATAAATTACCCTCTTTTATCCCTATCATATTTCATAACTTAAGCGGCTACGACAGCCATTTATTTATAAAAGAGTTATGTAAATATGGGGATAAAATTGGTGTTTTGGCTCAAAGTAAGGAAAAGTACATATCATTTACCAAAAGCATTTATGTGCACGATTATTTTGATAGTAAATGTGGAAAAGTCAAGAGGAAATATTTAAAGTTGCGATTTATTGATAGTTTTAAATTTCTGTCAACGTCTTTGGAAAATTTAGGCAGCGGTTTAAACGACGACGATTTTATTGAAACGCGGAAACATTTTTCAAATATCAACCAATTTAATTTGATGCGTCAAAAGGGTGTTTTTCCCTATAGCTTTATTGACTCTATAGAAAAAATGGAAAATACATGTCTTCCAAGTAAAGATGAATTTTATGATAATTTACGGGAAGAACATATTAGCGATGAAAGCTATAGAAGAGCAAAAGAAGTATGGCGCTTGTTTGGGTGTAAAACTTTGGGGGACTATTCGGACGTGTATTTAAAATCAGATGTGTTGCTATTGTGTGATGTTTTTGAGCAATATCGGAATAATTGTTTAAAATTCGATAAACTTGATCCAGCACATTACTATACCCTTCCAAGTTTATCATTTGATTGTATGCTACGTATGACTAAGGTAGAGTTAGAGCTCTTAACTGATATAGACATGATACATTTTTTTAAGAAAGGTATACGCGGCGGCATAAGCCAGTGTACAGAAAGGAAGCACATCGCTAATAATATTTTTTTACCAGACTATGACCCAACAAAACCTTCTTCATTTATAACATACCTTGATGCTACAAATCTATATGGTCATAGTATGTCACAAACATTACCATATGGTGGTTTTCGATGGTTAAGCGAGCGCGAAATTCTGGATTTAAATATTATGGCTGTTGGTGATGATAGTTTACATGGCTACGTTTTGGAAGTGGATGTGCATTATCCGACTGAGTTGCATGATGCACATTCTGATCTTCCATTTCTAGTAGAAAATATCATACCGCCAACAGAAAACGCTAAATTACCGAAATTAATTCCTAATTTACAAGATAAAAAAAAATACATTGTACACTATAGAACTTTAAAACAAGCCATCGCCAACGGCTTAGTGGTAATGCAAACCCATCGAGTATTACAGTTTAAGCAATCAAAATGGCTAAAATCGTATATTGATTTTAATACCAATTTACGTAACAAGGCCACCACAAAATTTGCGAAGGACACTTTTAAATTAAAAAATAACGCGATATTTGGTAAAACTATGGAAAATGTGGAAAATCGAAAGGATATAAAATTAGTAACACATTGGGAGAACAGTGTAGGCAGAAATGGAGCTAGAGCACTAATATCCCGCCCCAATTTCAATAGTAGCTCGATATTTACCGAGAACTTTGTTGCTATACATATGAATAAAGTTAAAATATTGTACAATAAACCAATTTATATCGGTTTTTCCATATTAGATATATCAAAGACTGTAATATACGATTTTTATTAAAATTTTATTAAATCCAAGTTTGGCGATGATGCTTCGTTACTTTACACCGATACTGACTCGCTTATATTAAAAGTGTATACGGAAAACTTTTATCAAACTATATCAGAAAACCCCGAAAAATTCGATACATCAAATTACCCCGAAATTAATAATTTCAACATAATTAAAAGTAATTCTGTAGCTGGTAGAATGAAAGATGAGTTTCCTGGTGATCCGATAATAAGTTTTTATGGTACCGGCGCGAAGGCTTATTATGTAAAGTCCATTAATAATGAATTAAAAAAAGCCAAAGGTATCAAAAAATGTGTTATCGAGAAAGACTTTCATCAGGAAGACTACCAAAGAATTGTTGATCGGGGTGGTTTGATATTAAGAAAGATGAAGACATTTAGAAGTGAATTACATAACATTTATACCAACATAATAAATAAAGTAGCATTGTCACATAGCGATGATAAACGTTATGTAATTCCCAGTTCAACCAAAACTCTACCTTGGGGGCATGCAGACATAGATTTTTACAAAACAGACCCGGAAGAAAACTTAGCAAATTTAGTCACTGTGTTGGAATCATTTCTAAGTCAGGACAGCACGTAATCTGGAAAATCCATATTTCATTATTTGTATTGTTTTTATTATTTCTATTAAACATACAACATTAATATGTAACGACAGTATTGTAATTTTTTTTTTTTTTTTAAATAAAAAACATGTATTCATTACTTGATTGCTTTTTTATTGAACCTTTATTTTAAAATTATAAATATAATGAAGTGTCGACAAATAACAAACTGTAAAAGTTATTGTTGAAAAATTTGTCTAATAGTAAATTAAACGCACAGGTCTACGAGTAAATGTTTAATGTGAAACAGGTTTGCTGACAAGATCCTCCATAGTCTTTTCAATTTTCAACATTCTAGAGTTAAGTTCATCACGCAGTTCGTCTTGCCTAAGTTCATATATTGCAATAACAGTATCATCAATGTATCCTCTAAGTTCTTGACCGGTTTCAATTAATTTCTTGCGTACGTAACCTTCAAGTTGGTTTCTGAATATATCTTTAATAACAATTGTTGAGTCATGTAAAGCTTTCTGCGTATCTTGCACACACTGAGCAAGGTTATTATCAACATAATTTCGTGTGGTCGCATCGTCTCCTTCAAGAGGTTCTGCTAAATAGCACAATCTTTTGCTTCCCATGTCGTAATCTCCATTAGGTGTAAGTTTAAAACCTATTCCTGAAGGACCTCGCATAAAGTTAAAATCCTTAAATTTTCTTTTGCGACCGAACTTATCAATAGTGTTTACTTCTGACATTGTTATGTGAGACTGATTTGAAACCATTAGATTTCACCCTAATATATGGTTCTATTTCATTAATAAACGGACTCTGCAGAAAAATATGGATTGCAAAACGTATTTTAGGTGATGTTTAATAAATACACATACAGATTCATTTTACTATTGTTTTATTGAAAAAAATAAAAAAAATAACAAACAAAAAAATTAAAAATTAAGAAATAAAATACATGTTAATTTCTTCTGTACAGGTAAGCTTCTTCTATGACCCAATTTCTTCTCTGGATGGCACGTTCATTAATGTCCTTGAACTGGTAGTAAACTAGTCCACAAAAGCCGCATTGTACAAATTTAACCCTGAAAAGGTCAATGTAGTTGAAGTCGTACGTAAGATCATTTCGCCAGCAGATACCTAGTCTTTTACAATGATGACAAGTTAAATAAAAAGCTTTTGGTATATGACTGTATGTTTTGGCTGCTTCACTAGGTTGTTCATCGGTTGGCAGCATGATGTTTGAATATGTTGTACTTTTCAATCGCGGTACTCTAATTATGTATTACTTTTTAAAATAACCTTGACAGGACCAAAAAAAAAAATCCTTGAAAATTACAACCTCGAAAACGACCCTGACATTGACGGGTACTTTGACCTTGGCCTTGGCCTCGCATCTAACAAGTTTAGTACTATATTTATATGCTTCTTTAAAATAACCTTGACAGGGACAAAAAAAAAATCCATGAAAATTACAGCCCTGAAAACGACCCTGGTATTGCCGGTTACGTCGGCCTTGGCCTTGGCCTTGCATCTGACAAGTTTAAATATTATACTTAATGCATCGAACAAAAGAAATAAAGGCGGTGTAGTGGGGGAAATGGGCATAAAAGCAGACTTGCTGGCTCGAGCTCTTCACAGTTCGTCAGAACAGCAAACAGTACAGTGCTAAGAAAAAGTTAATTGTGTGAGTTTGAATATCGAAAATGTCTAGTGTACGGTCTCTTTTAGATGCTCTTGACGTGAGCTGCGGTTCACAGCAAGGCATGCTGGATAACATGAGTGGTTTGGAAGTGTTAAGTCCGGGGGTGTTCGAGAACTGGAATGGCGTGGAGCATGAAGATGCCGAAGACCGAGCCCTCAACGATGGTCGCGACGAAGAGTTAGTTCAGTCGGCAGCGCAATTCCTGGAATGCTGGACGGAGGAGAAGGAGCCAAAGATAAATGTGATTAGTGATGTGGTTGTGCGAAAAGCATCGCGGCCTAGGGAATCTTCTCCGAAAGCTTCGAAACTGAAAAAGCTCTTGACTATGCGGAAGTCGGAAATCGCCGATAAAAAAACATTTTATTCGGCGATTAAAGGTGTGGGACAAGGGAAGAAGAAAAAGTTTAACTTTAAGCGTCCCTCCACCCCTGTTCCATTACCCGACTTCCTAAAAACAGCACCAAAAGAGCCATTGTCAGTAGAAGTGGAAGTCATAGAAGGCCCCGATGGACCAACACCACCAACGCCACCAACACCGGCCAGCGTAGAGAATGAAATAGTGTCGGAGGTGAAGTCTTCCCCAGCGCCAGCGCCACTGTCGCCGATATTGGGGTGCCGGAAACCCATGAAGAAGCGGTTTAAGCGTTGTTTTGAAGGCGATGAAGTTTCCGCTGCTTCGTCGTCGTCGTCGTCGTCATCGTCATCGTCTTCACCAAATAAAACCGCGTCTTCTTCCGAGCCATCACAACCGGAGTGGGTCGAAGACTTCACCAATTCTCAGAAGACCAAATTGACCGACATTTATGCCATGAAAAAACGCTTAGTGAAAGAAGTGGACGAGTGTGACAGTGACATTATAGAACTTGAAAAACAATTAGAGATAAAAAAGGTGAAATCTGCGCGGTTAAAAAGACAATTAGAGGACTTTAATAAATTATGTAGTAGGTGTTAGGTAGTTGTAGATATTAGCTTTTAATTTATAGTATTAAGTTTGTAAATATATATATATATATATATATATATATATATATATATATATATATATATATATATATATATATATATATATATATATATATATATATATATTGTAGTTAATAAAAAAGTGTTTGATCAAATTTTTTATATTTTATAATGAGAATAAAAATGACTTGAAAATTTATTTTTGTGTGTTATTTCATATAGGCCCTGTCCCACATAATATTAGGTAATAAAAAAAAAGAGTGAATAATCCACTAAAACTACGCAATAGCAATAGTTGTAAATATTTTCTGATAATATTTACAAGTATGCTAAAACATGGTTCGGTTTATGAAGTTAAGGTTCTGTCGCCAGAACTTCTAATACTTTGTATCTCAATATTGTATGTTTTTATGAAAAAAAAACATAAAATATTGGTTACAAAGTATTATAACCAACTAAAACTACGATCAAATTATTTTGTGGTCCTGAAAAGGACCGTTTGGTTGTAAAACATGCGACTCTTTTATTGAGTTGTGGAGTCGCACGGCCCGTCATCATCAGCGGGGGTGGTGGTGTTGTCCTCTGTATATGCGATGATGAACCGCCAAAGTTCATCCCATCTAGGATCGTTCGGCTCCCACTCCAAACAATTCTCTGTGGTAGAATCTACCACAGGGCATTGGATGGGTTGTTGTTGTTGTTGTTGTTGTTGTTGTTGTTGTTGAGTCGCTGACATGTTGAACTAAAATGATTGTAATAAGTATTGGCGGTCGTATATATAGAGACAAATTAATGGTGGGGGGTGAAAACAAATGTCGTATTACGTATTGAGACCAAAAGTTGTTTGTGGTCTCAAATACGAACGAACGATTTAGCTGGGTTCCACCAGCACTTAAAGTTTTAATACTTTGTATCTAATATTGTATATTCTATACATACAATATTAGTAACAAAGTACTAATATGTACTAAAACTACGATCAAAGTATTTTGTGGTCCTGAAAAGGACCGTTGTTGTGTGCCCTTAAAAAGGGCCAGGGAGAGTGTGGGGCTTATGGTGCCCCATCCTCGCTGGTCGACCACCAGCTTGACGAATCGCAGGGGCCTTGTGGGTCGTCGGGTGTTGGTGATGCTGGAATTTCCAGCACCGCATCTTCCGTCGAGTCCGGCTCTGGCTGCGGCGACGGAGTTTCGAGTCTTTGTAAGACCCAATCGCCCGCATCGTCTAATTCCACTAGACCCGGATAATGGTCATATACTAGCGGAATCGGCTCATCCAAGTCGTCCCAACGTAGGACGTCAATTTCAAAATCCACCTCGTCGTCGTCGTCGAAGACTTGCAGGTCTCCAACGTTGTCGGCTACGGTGTCATCACTAAAGATGGATGAGCCTCGGCTGGCGGGTCTTTCTTCCTCCATGTTCATCGTATGAGGGTTGATGAATATATGACTGTGTAACTGGCCCAGTCTCATATATATAGAACTACCCCCACCCCACCAACGGATTCTAAATGTTATGTATTGGTGAGAGCTTATAGAATTATTGATTTTTTCAAAAACTTTAAATAAGGAATTAGATTTGTTTAGACAATAAGACTTATTCTTAATATTTTGTGAAGAATACGTTACAAAAAAAAATAATAGAAACCTTGTTTGAACTGTTAACATTTTCATAGGTTCTCAAGCATATAACTTGGCACTTAAGCTACGAGACAAATCGTCGTTAAACGAATATCTCGCCCCATAAGTGACGATTACTAAACTACGATCAAAATATAATGTGGTCCTGAAAAGGACCGTTTTTGTGGCCCTAAAAGGGCCTGGGGGGAGGGTGGGGTGCCTACCGTGGAGTAATACCCAACGATATTAACACCGACCTAGGTGCAGCCCTTGGTCTTCTCATTGGCGGCACCGTCGTCGTCGCTGGTGGTGTCGGCGTTGCAGGCGGTGCCGAAGGTGCCGCTCCTGGTGCGGTACCCCCGCACTCCTCACACTTGCATATTTTGCCGGGCACGAATGGCCTGACAATGCCAATGATCCTTTTTGGTATATCTTCCATCTTGCCGATCGAATGTGTAATGATGAAATAATTCTAATACCGGCCTCTATATACATTCAAAAAGTTGGAGGGGGTAAGGTGGAGTGCATATATGCATTATATAAGTTTGAGAATAATATGATTTTATAACTCACCGTATCTCTGTTATGGACACAAACTACCCCCCTTCACTTTTCTAGCATATAGTACTAGACTTTCTCTACATTTTTTTCAAATAAATTTTTTTGATATTACTAACCATTACTTTGCTACATATTTACAAAAAATGCAAATTATGCATATATTTTAATTATTTTCAGGCAAGGTAAGGAAAATTTTGAAAATGTTTTGACGGAATCGTAATAAGGAAGAGTTGAAGTATATCACACTATTTTTCCCGATTCGCTAATATAAAAAAAATTTTTTCATCGCATTTTGGATGGGCTCTGGCGTCGTAACGGTTGACGATAAAAAATTGGAAAAATACATATATTGTGGGAAATTTTCTCTAGAATCCAAAAAAAAATTTCCGAACTTCTGTCACCGCAAATAAAAAAATCGATACCTCAAAAATTGCGAGTGGGTGGGAGGGTGGGGGAGGTGGTGGTGGACTTAGAAAAAAAAAAAAAAAAAAAAACCCTCCCCTACAACTTCCACATACTCCCGTTCGGCGGCCCTAGCCTCCTAACTCAAGAATTTCAATTTTTTCATCTAAATTTTTTGTCATTTTTAAGATTTTCCAAATTTTTTTTTCACCATTGTATTCTACTCAAAATTCTAGGTAATTAAAGTGCTTTTATTTTTTCTCTATCTTAAACGGTTCCCGAGCTACAGCGCTTTAAAGAATTCAAATTACTAACTTTCTATAACCCTTTTTTTCAAATTTCATTTTTTCGAATTTTCAAAAATACTACAATATGTAGAAAAAAATTCTCTCTTTAATTTCCCAATACCGTTTTTCTCTAAATCTTCAACTTTAGCGCGTATTCAGCATTTTCAAAAAAAAAAAAATTATAATTTTTTTTACACCATCGCATTCTCCTCAAAATTTTGGGCTATCAAAGTGCTTTTATTTTTTTTCTATCTTGAACGGCTCCCGAGCTACAGCGCTTTAAAAAATCCAAATACTAACTTACTATAACCCTTTTCTTAAAATTTCATCTTTCCGAATTTTGAAAAGTACCACCATATGTAGAAAAAATTCTCTTTCTAATTTCCTAATATCATTTTGCTCCAAAACTTCAACTTTGGCGCGCATTCACCATTTTTCAATTTTTTTTTGAAAAATTTTTTTTTTACGTTTTTACTATCGAGAAAAATGCTTGCTTATAGTACTCGATTTCCTCTATAATTTTTTCTTATAACTTTTTTCCCTATTCCTAACCGTTACTTTCCTACAAATTTTCTAAATCGTTGTTTTCATATTTTGCCTAAAAAATTTTTTCTTGTGTTATTTAAGCTCTTTTTTCCACTTAATAAACCACCATTTTCTAAATTCCCGTACTCTTTTCTTAAAGAGCGGGCTTTTCCGCCAGCTTTTTTTTTTTGGTTGGGTTTCAAATAAATATAAAACTACTACTTCACTCATTACAAATTTATTGATTCAAGAACATTATTTTGTGTTACATATAATAGATACATTAAAATATAGATTTATTGGTCACCGAACCGTTTAATACATTATAACTAAAAAATGAGTCGTGAATAACTAATGCGTACACTTTAGTGTCTTTGGGGAATTTATTCTTTCTCGTTTGGAACTCCAATTTTACATCCACTGTCGATGAGTTAATCGCCTCTGGTTGATGACTGCAATTGATAATAAAAACGGGGTTTTTCATATATTCCGCGAACGTTATCATCGGATCGTTTATTTCGCGCCCGTAGTAGCTGCTTTGGAAGTTTTCGTAATTGTAATAGGCTGCTGCGTACAGTTTCTTGGCGAAATCTAAATTCCATCTTTCGTATGGATAAACGGTTGAATTCAGATACAGTCTAATGTCGCATACGTCGGCGTGGGTAAACTGGGTTGCGTTTTTTTCTTTCTTGTCGCAATTATTGCTGTCTTGAAACCCGACGATTATATAGCGCGGTCTTTCCAGACTTGTACTCGTTCTCAAGGCCCACACGTCGGAAGATGTTTGCCTTAAAGCTGGTAATTCGTACAGATCCCATTTACGATATGCCATTTGAATACTGGCATTGTTTCCTCCTTTATTAATGCGAGACAGTATTTTCAATTTTTGCTTGTCGTCTGGAATGATGTGACGAATTTTCCATTCGATTTTGTCGATACTAATTTCTGCCTCTACTTCGCCGACGTAACAATTTGTAAAAGTGCGAGCTATAATCATAATAAGCTCTTGTTTTACGTTGAAAACACCTTTTGCGTAATCTTCGGCGAATCCCATAAGATATTTTAAGGGTAATTTCCCGGAGAATACGTTACTTGCCGTGTCTACGATATCTTGGTTTGCTTCGTCGAGACCCCATCCGCACGTCATGAGAGATCTTTGTTGCAAACTTCCGAATGAAACCATGGTTTTTAATGTCGTCGTAACTCCAGGTTTACGAACCACGGCGACCTGCTCACCTCCCATCTCGTAGCGAATTTCATCGAACAAAAATGCGAGGGCATTATTTGATAAAAAAACATCTTTTCGTTGCATCTATGGGTTTAAATTTTCCTTCGATATATATGTAACTTTCGGCGATAACCAGTATAATATCTTGAAAATTAATGGGGATACGGACTTCATCCGAATTGTTGAATGATGGAGATCCGTATGGTTTATACGTATGCTCTTCTAGACTAATAATGGAATTGTCCAAGATGGGCTCGGAGAAAACCTCTATTTTATCGCTGGTGGTGGAAATCATTTTCGCACTTTAAGACCGATTGATTTTAAAAATTTATAGTCTTCGGCAGATAACTGTTGAGATGTTTGTGATCTAACGTCTGGACGACGACTAACCTTGACGTTAACTCTTCTTTTACTTTTATTATGTTTCGGCGGTTCCCCCATCTTAGTCGACAGCACACACAATTGACGATTGAAGCAAAAACCCATTTTTATGAAAGTTTCTTCAGTTCCAATTTCACGATTATTTTCTCGCCTTGAAAATTGATTAGATCACCGCTATCGTCCAAGATGCGAAGAGTAATGTTGTCGATAAACTGACGTCCTGCCGGCATTAACGGCATATAAATATTATTTTGTGGTTCTTTACTGATTTTGTAACCGGGCTCCACGTCGATATCGAATTCGAACAAGGTATGACCTTCCACCGAATTCATATATGCTCCGGAAATTATATTACAATCTACGCGTATGATGCGTACTTTCATTATTTCCACCATCTCGGTTGATTCGTGCTTTTTGTCTCTTTTTAACACTGTATGATTAAATCCTAACATTTTACCGATACCCGCCTCTCCCCGGAAATCTATAGTATATTGGGATTTCAGTTCACATTTCAGCGTATTATTATTAGCGACCAAGTAAAAGATTCCATCGTTCTTTTCTTCAGTTGAAATCCTCAAAGCCTCCAACATAGCTTTACCTATCTCATCTATTTCATAGGCCCCAGGTGGAATCTGCAATTGTATCGGCTCGGTGGTGTAACCCTCCTTCATGTAGGCAAACTTATTGTTGCTTTCGTCCACATTAAAAATTGAATTGTATGTGTAAAATCCCAGCAATGCCAGACCATATTTGTTTTCTCTATTTAATTCGACTGGTGGATAAAAATCGGCGCTTAAGACGCTCGAGTGTCCTGTTAGTGTGAACGTATAAGACATGACTAACCATTAAAACATCACACATCTCGGTTTTATTCTTAGCGGCAACATTTAAAAAGATTCATCTTCACACCTTTTCTCACTGCATTAGATAGTGATGTTTTTATGCTATTTTCTGCTTTTATGCGCACATCGCTGATTTTGCAATAACAACAAAATATTTTTCTAGCCGTAAAATCCTCATCAATCATAACCTCGTTTAAATTGCTGCTGCTGCTGAAATAATGTTTGCAACCGCACTGATATTTTAATATATCGATATCGCTTTTAAGGTGCTCGGGCAACTTTTCCCAAACGAATGGAATTTCATTTGGGGCTAATGCAATCATTACTTCCTTGGGCATGTTTTCTAACTGTTTCACGGTCATTTTTCTTAATCCACCGGCTAGATGAAATGCTTTCAGTGATTGCAACATTTTAGTATAGTTATTGCGATCCATTTGCGGTGTTAATGGTGACGATGATGATGATGACATCTTTTACGCTGATGATTCGACAAGAAACTTTAAGCACAAATGTCCACACCAGACTGTTCCAAAATCCTGCTGACGATCGTATGTATAGTAAATAATTTTTGATGGTTCCGATCCCGTTTGTAGATATCGTACCAATTCGATCGGTGGGGGTAAATCGCCGAAGCTGTCATAATATGTTACTTTAGAATTATTTTTTCTATAAGCTACCCAATGAGTCCCTGCACCACGCGTACTATCCAAATTCACTATTGCTGCTTCGTAACGTCGAGGACCTTGTCTAGGTAATAAATCCCTCATATAAACGCCTCGAAAGTGTCCTATTCTTTTCTTTTTGGCATATTTTTCTATATCGATGTTAGATAATGGTCTTCGAGGTAGGGATTCAATTAGTTTTTTGATCTACGATTTAAAAATAATCCCATACCTTTACGATATGGCTTTAGAAACAAACCATTTCCTTTCGATTTTAAATACAGGCCGGCACCGGTTTTATCTTCGCTGCTTTTTTTTACTGCTTTTATGGCGCGCACAATTCCCGCTGCCCCACCGGCTAATGAACCCAAAGCTGATAACCCGGCAAAAATTGGTATTAATGGTAATATTCCACCAGTTTTAGGAATCGGTATTATTCTCGGTGTACGAACCTTCCTTTTGCCACCTGCCGCTTTTACCGATCTACGTGCTGCCGACAGAGCTATTTTAGATGCATTCATGACATTTTTTTCCAACACATTTTTACTTCCGGCTTTTAATAATTCCCTTCGAACTGCTTGTCGAATAGCTGTTCCGAAACTGGCTTTCCGAACATGTCGATTTTTATTAACACCTTTCCTTTTTGTATGACGCGTGCCTTTACTAGATGTTTTTTTTGTTGATAATGATGATGGTACACCCATACCAAAACGTTGTTTTCCTTTCATAATGTTTGTAACTAACCAAGCTGCTGTTTTTTCACCTAAACTGGAATCTTTCGATTTTACTCTATTCCAAGCACTTTGTTCGAGCTCGTAATCCGCTCGATGTCTCGCACTTATGTTGTCTTTATTATGTAAATAGGCTAAATCGTGTTTTTTGCATGCGGCATCCAAAGGATTAATGCCTGGATCACCTCTTGTTACACGTTTTATTACTTTTGTTCCGGGTCCGCAATATTGATAACCAGGAATGTGTACCTCGAATGGTAATTTATTTATTAACGAATTCACAATACCGTATCCAGTTTTGTTGGAAACGTGAGACCGTCCACTTCGTTTGACGCTCGGCATCTGAATGACAGTTTTTGTGAAAAATTGCCTATAAAATATCAAATTTTCCTAAGATGCGCGTTATCGATCTTAAACAAAGACTTCCTATTGACAATCTCGATGAAAAAGTCGGACTTGGATTTGAAAAGAAGATAATGAAGAGACACGGTCCTCTACTTCCTTCCTCTATTCGCGGCCTGTTAATTGGTCCATCCAATTGTGGAAAAACTAATGTCATGATTTCGCTGCTTACACACCCCCTTGGGCTACGTTTCGAAAATGTCTATATTTACTCGAAATCTCTGTATCAACCGAAATATGAGTATTTAAGGAAAATTTTAGCGCCCATCAAAGGTTTAGGATACTATGCCTTTAGTGATTCCAGTAATATTGTGGAACCGTCCGATGCAAAACCAAACTCTATATTTATCTTTGATGATGTTATATGTGAAAAACAAGATGTTATAAGATCGTACTTTAGCATGGGACGTCATAAAAATATCGACTCCTTTTACCTAGCGCAAACATATTCGCGAGTGCCTAAACAGCTTGTGCGAGACAACGCCAATTTTATTATTATGTTTAAACAAGATGAGTTGAATATGAAACACATATTTTCCGACCACGTTTCACCGGATCTAACTTTTACTCAATTTCAAGAAATGTGCTCAAAATGTTGGGATAATAAGTATGGATTTTTAGTAATTGATAAAGACAGTGATGTGAAATCGGGAAGATACCGTAAAGGATTTGATAGCTATATATTACTGTAATAATAAGAGAAAACGCTCATTTGATTGTTGAAACGTCCTTTGTTAACATCATGAATAACGCGATCGACTTAAAACGTAAACTAGTGGAAGCTACCAATGCCGTCAGAAAAAAATTTAAACAAATTAAAGCGGCTAAAGAGTTTAATGTTGTGGAATTGGAAAAGTTTTACGAACCCATTTCTAAGCCGTTGACAACTATATCTGATGTGGTTAAGCAACGTCAGCAGCAGCAGCAACAACAACATCAACAACAACAACAACAACAACAGCAACAACATTATCCAGCTACAAAGCCACATAGTCTCAGTACATCAGTGCAGTCGACTCAAATATCAGGTTTTCCCCAACCTACACATTCCTTTCAAACCTCCACACCTATTCAGCAGCAGCAGCAGCAGCATCACATTTCAAAAGAAGATATTAGCCAATCGGTGTTTGATACACCCTCGACATCAACTAATACATCTCTCGCATCCGCTGACACCACAACTTCCGATACTTTAAACGCACACCTGAAAGGATTACGTTCGAAACCATCTCTATACGATACTGTATATGGTGTACGTTTTGGTTCAAAAACAGATCATAACAAAAATTTTATTGGTAATTTAGAGGTGCGTTTTCGAAATGGAAATATTGTCTTATACAAAAAAGGGAAAAATATTGCAGAATATGGTGGATCACCGGCACTTTATGATTTGTTATTTCTTAAAACACCCCCAAGTGTAGGCAAGGAACAACAACAATTAAGTGATAATGTACTTTCAACGTACAAGGAAATTTTGGAAACAACGAGTGCTGTCTACAACAATTTTAAAAAAAGTGATGGTTTACGGGAGACCAGATGGAACAAATATTTACGAATTATTAAACCTCTGATAATGGGCACAAAATTAGGTGGTACTATTACAAGAAAAAATCTCTCGGAAAAACTACAGTTACCCACAAAAAAGAAATTATCTTCGAAAAAATTTCAATATGTCTACTGGAACAAAGCTAAAGAGTTGGTGGATCGTTTACGTTTGTTGTGGAGTTCCAAAATGGCCGGTCACACTGGACACGAAAATGAAATTATGTCAATCATAGAGGAATTACGAGAAGAAGATATAATATATTAAGCTCAATATTTAATGATATTATTCAGTTCTTCCTTCGATCTGAAACCTTTAGTATTACTAATAATATGGAGCCCAGTTTAGAAAAAATCAAGATTGTTAATGAACTACATAGAACGGCTAGAAAAAATTTTGTAAGACGGCGCACGATAATAAAAGGATACAGAGATTTGTGGCAAATTGATTTGGCTGAAATGCAACAGTATGCTGATGAAAACGATGGTTATCGTTATATTTTGGTCTGTATAAATTGTTACTCGAAATTTGTCTATACCAAAGCCATAAAAAACAAGACTGGTATAGAAGTTACTAATGCGATGAAAAGCATCATTGAAGAGGCATCATATACACCAACAAATCTGCAAAGTGATCAAGGAAAGGAGTTCTATAATACAAACTTTCAAGCCCTGATGAAAAAATATAATATAAATCATTATTCCACTTACAGCACAAAGAAAGCTGCAATTGTTGAGCGAGTCATAAGGACTTTAAAAAATAATTTATATAAACAATTCTCGACAAGAGGATCTTACAAATGGATACATATATTATCGGCAGTAACAAAAACCTATAACCATTCGAAACATCGCACCATTGGAATGAAACCTGCAGACGTGCAAGAAAAAACACATATTAAAGCATATGATTATTTAAAAATTGTACCTAAAAAATTTAAGTTTTCCATGGGTGACATTGTGCGTATTAGCAAGTACAAAAGCTTATTCGAGAAAGGATATACGCCCTCTTGGTCAACCGAATTGTTTAAAGTTGTAAAAGTTAACGTTACAAATCCACCTACTTACTTGTTGGAATCGTTAGAAGGTCAGCCTATAAGAGGGTGTTTTTACGAATCAGAACTACAAAAAACAAGCAGTCTTGACGTTTATCTAGTAGAAAAGGTCCTTAGACAACGCAAGAAAAATCACATCGAACAATTATTTGTCAAATGGCTAGGATTTCCCAACCACTTCAACTCTTGGATAGATAAAGCTAATATTGTTTAAATAACATATTGTATGACTATATTTTTTATTTAAAATGTAAAATAAATAAACAATATATTGTAAAATAAAGTTTTTTATTTCAATCTTCATTATTAAAAACAATGACAATAAAACATCATACATAACATTTCAATATTCTTGGAGGGAAGGTCCAATTCACCGACGACTACGACGTTATCTTCAAGGCTATGCCACTCGGAGTGCGTTCTCCTATTCTTTAACCTGCTTTTTTTAGATTTTTTTTGAAGTCGAGTCGTACGACAGTGCGCTTAATGAGTCATTTAAAGGCTGATGATAGAGTATTTTCTGCATAACTTCAATTTTTGTTTTAAGCTCACTATTATTTTTGTATATCATGGGGAGGACATCCTTGTTAAATATGTCACATATTACAACTGCAAAATTGTAAAACTTTCTATTAACAAAGTGTTTTGTCACAGCATCGTCATCATCTTTAGGTTCGCCTAAGTTGGTTATGATTTTTCCACCCATATCATACTGCCCATCCGCTGTAAGTTTAAAACCAATCCCTTGTGGCCCAGATAATATATGATATTTTTCATTATATTTCTGACGACCAAATTTATCAATTGTGTTGTTTCCTCGACTCATTTTCAATCTTTACTAAACTATTTTATTTTTATTTGCCCTACTTATATTAAATATTTCAGCTGAGAAAAAGAAACACTGACTATGATCTACTGGGTTGGTATGTTTATAAAAGAAATAAAATAAAACTGTGATTGTAACAGATATTTATTTACAGTTATTTAATTGCACAAATACAAAAATTATAAAAAATTAATTTTCCATGTCTTCGTTTTCGTTGCTCAAAATTCTATCCCATCCGACACTATTTCGATCGTCAACGTCTTGGGCTGTTGCTGTTGCAGAAACCAATTCATATTTTGCAGCAAGCTCACCTGGTAAATGTGGAATATTGACGAGGTATTCTTTTAATTCTTCTTCAACCATTTCAGCACAAAATGTATCCATGTCTATGGAACCATATAAAAATTTGTCGCACAAGTGTGCCCCAGCCATAAAATTGATTGTATCCCTGATCTCGTTCTTATATTGATCTTTGGTTACATCAATATGCGACCAATCATTTACGCTATCTAACATATCGTGAGCCCTATTTCTTAATTCTCTCCCCAACCAAAATATGTATCTATCTACACATTCGTTGGCGGTCGTCGTCGTCGTCGTCGCATCAGCAGACATCTTTAACAGAAATAATGAACACGTGTAAGTATTCTGACATGTGCAACTATATTTTAAATTTAATTACATCCTTTTTTTTCAAACAATTTACATACAATTTACTCCAATGAGCCAAAACGTAATAATGTTCGAGTATTGTTTCCAAAAACTCTAGTGCCCTGCCCCAAATAAGTTAGAGTGTATTTATCTTTAGTTTTACTCATAATATCTACAATATCGTCAGATAGTGTTTCGGCCACACGTTTTGGTAAAAAAGTCTCAAATGTGCTATTATCACCGTCATCGTGTAAAGCCACTAAAAGAGTTTTACCAAATCGTGTAGTCATTGAAACCATCTTTACAATTTTATACACTTTGCCTACAATCATTTCGGTAACCTTTTTTCTCTCTAAAACCTCGAAATCTTTGCTAAACATTTCATTAATTTCATCTAGAGTTTCTTTTGCAATACTCATTATTGAAAAAAAATGGTATATAAATCCAAAAATTACCGTGAATATAAAAGCACTTTCAGAACACTACACGAACACAATATTTGATGTTTATGCCACTGATATCTGCGACTGTTTGAAGTCACTTCTTCTCCCACGAACCTTTATAGCGGGGTTTCAAGGTCGAATTGTAACAATGGTGGGGGTAGCTTAACGATAGAAATAGTGGGAGGAGTATTCAAGGTCAAATGACGTCACACATTTAAATTGGTATAAGGATAACTTCAAGGACAAAATATATTGAAACAAATAACTACATTTTATGTACTTTATTCATTGATTTTTTTCTGCCATTCTTCTATGCGTTTAACATTATCACCTAAACCTAATTTCCTTAATTTGTTCAATAATAATTGTTTGTTTTTATATCTAAGAAAATTCTTACAAACTATACTAGCTAAAAGACACACTTCGGCATGGTCCATATACTTAAAAAATACACTAAAGTCCTGAGCCTCCGAATCTTGCATTTCATATGCGTAAAATTCCGAACAGGCTGCAGAAATTAGAAATTCCTCGTACATTTCTCGCACTAAACTTTCCATATTAACTACTACTACGTTAAACTTAAGTCCTACACTCGAATTTCATCTAACACAACCGGATCTGCAATGAACCTAATCAGTTTTTCCAAACAGTCACTAAACCCCAACTTTTTTATCTCACGAACAAAGTCTTGTAAATTTATTGTTTTGCTGCAATATTTACGACATGCATTCGCAGCCTTTTCATATTCATAAGCCAAATCACAATAGCGCGACGCCCATTCTGCTCGACTTTTCATTGCATCATTGAAATAATTATTAGCCGTTTCAGTGAACTCATCGCCCAATTTTTTTACTGTCTCTTGCAAAGCACTATTCATATTATTCACTCATTTTTACATTCACGACACTTTTTTATTGCTGGTGGTGGCCCATCTATATGATGACGATATATTTGTTCATAGTGAATGTAACAGGGTAAGCTTAACTGTAGTTCCTTGTTACACCGATATGACGCTGACAGCTTATCCCAAATTTGCCGTAAACTCAGCGTATCAACGCAAGTTTTTAAATATTCGAGAGGAAAAAATGCTAGATCCTTCTCTTCAAAATCACACAAACTTTTTAAATTACTCTGATATAAACAAATTACTCTGCCGACTTGCTCTATAATTTTTTCTTTAGATACTTCCGTATCTGACATTTCACACTGAATGAATGCAAGTAGACTCACACAATTTATAGAACAATTTGCAAGGTCAAAATCATTTCAAGATCATCCCACACTATTACAATGCACAAATAACTACTTCAAGGTCACACACCCAAGATGACCTTCAACAAAGTCAAGGTCGTCTCGACCAAGGTCAAGGTCAAGGTCACACACACAACCTTGAACACAAGGCCAAGGCCAAAGCACACGTGCACTTTCAAGGTCAATGACAAGGACATGTGGGCGGGGCCAAAGAGGGGTGAAGCAAGGTCAAGGTCAAGGTCGAGGAGTGGGGGGATCGAGCGAATCGGGTTATGTTCACTACTGTGGTCTTATGCACTTCCTACAAACTTTCGGACGATTCGCGCGGTTGCAAGGACAACTGCTTTCTGAATCGGTTTATACAGTTGCTCACTAAGGCCCAGTCCCTTGATGCTCTGCGGGCGGTTCTTTGGTATCACCCCAGTTGTTGACCGTATTATCAGAATCATGTGGACGCTGTTTGCGGATTTGCACCTCCAGATCTCTGAATTTGGTGATCTTCTCATTGTATTATATTATATTATATTCTTATTATTATTACATAAATTATAAAACACTATAAATACCTGTCAAGTCACAAAAAAAAAAGATAATAACCTTACTCCAAAATACATTATTTACTAGTCAAATTAAACTACAGTATTTGGTAGAAATAGCCAAAACAAATTAGATTACAAGTCTTTTAGAGAACAGAGCATACAAATCTGTATAAAAATTGACAGCCGGAATCTCATTATTTTCAATTACATTTCTCTATAATGAATTGAATTGAAGATTAATGAATCGAATAGAACAATTTTCTATAAAAACCTTCCGATAATATCAATCCGATCGGCACTGGGTTGAAAATAAATTCATAGAGCTTATGATGTTGACCTTATAACAAAAAGAATTCCAAGTCGAATTAAATACGAAGCCTCCATTTAAAGTTGATTAATACAACTAAAAAGCAATTTGGATCTTTTTATTCTAATTAATGTTTCAGTGCAAGAAAAATTTTGTTGTTTTTGATCAAAATTCGTTATTTTTAATTAACATAATAGCTTTAAACTAGTTCACTTAGAGATATTTCCATATATACGTAAATCAATCGAAAAGCTTCCCTACAAGAAATGGAGAGTTCGACTTCATAGGTACATTCAGATCGAAATAATCTAGCTAAGAACAGGATGCCAACGTCATGTATTTAGATTTTTAAAATAAATCAAAAGTGCTCACACATTTCTTATTTATTATTTTTTATCAGATTTAAACATTATGGCCAAACTATTGACTCTATCCAGTTAATATACTCATTAACCTTAGTGTAAATACCCGGTGAATATCGCATTCCACAAAATCTTCCAAAAGATGTGACGCCAATTATTGAATACATGCAATACGGTTGGCTCAATATAACCTAAAATATAAAAAATCAAAATATTTTATGGATAAAATGCGATAAATATGTTATGAAATTTTATTTGTGCCTATTTGTCAGATTGTGTGAATGTTCCATATTCTGCATGACTTCAGTATCTGTATTAAGTAGCTTAAACTATTTTTTAGACGCACCAAAACCAAAAAAGAAAAGGGTTATATATTATATTGTATTTAATAACGTATCATAAATTTTCGCTTTTTTTCCCCCCATCAGCAATGACTTTTACAAATAAGATATAAACATATTTTGGAAAACGTAAATATGTCTCCAGTATCTTGTTATTGTAATTCAAAAAATTCCTAATAATTCTTGAATAAATATGTTAAATTTCACCATTCTGTCAAGAATACTACAGGGATGAATACACTACCTTCTTGAATAAAAAAACATTATTATAATTTACTGAAACTTAACAGTATTCAAATGGATACATAAAAGGATTTTCTTAACTATCATTTGAAGTAAATTAAGAAAGCTTTGTTTCGATTGGTGAATGGTCTTTTTATACTATTTATTATATATTATTTTATAACATATCAAATATTACCATTCTTGGGATTTATAGCGGTTTATAAAATTTCGCCAATTCAAATTTCATCTACAGGAAAAAAGATAATTTAAAAATAGGTGTAAACATATTTTCATTATATTGTTTTGTAATTGATGTCTCGTAAATTTAAAAAAAATTATAACTTTTAATATAATAAAAATAAACAAATGTTATCAAAGCTTACATCAAAACGATTTTCACAAGAGTATATTTTAGATTGTGCAGACAAAAGTGCCGGATCCCTGCTGGCTAACTAAAGCCACATTTTCCTATTATTTTCCGAACGTGGAACGTGAGTAAATAATTTATCTGGTTTTTAATTGTAGTACTTATATACTGAGGCACTGCACAACACCTATAAAACTTAGAACTAATCTTTTATTACAAAAATTAGGAAAAATCTTTATATATCCAGTCTTTGACAACGTGTGGCGTCACAGCGGTCAAGTATTGGCTTTTTAAGCGAAACGGAATTTAAAATACATGATTTTTAAAGTATTAGTTGTATTAAAAAAATAACATTAAATATTTTTTGCTATATTAGGTACTTATGCATGATTTTAAACACTTTCCCAAAAATAGTCAACATCGCTGTGTCGGAAAACCGTAAAATGGTTCTATGGTGAAGTTCCCTGAGTTTTCGAAATTCAATTAATTGGTCGGAAATTCTGAGAAATTAAATTCGACTGTTTAATGGATTGGCATTATTCGTAACTACGGAACCAATGACCAACATTTCAAAAATCGATTGAAGAGAAAAATAAAATACGTTTTAAATTATTTCTGTAACTGTCTCTCCTATTTGTTTATTATTAGTAGCTCTTATAATGCAACTAATAACATTTTCCATTTCAATTTTAGATGAATTTTTAACTTGGTCATCTTGACACAATTTTCGTAAGCACTGTATAGCAGTGAAGAAGTTTAAATAAATCAAAAACCTCCATATCGCATATTATATATTATAAAATATGATTTAATATTTTTTCTTACAAATCGCCGCTATCTGGTTAAGATTTCACTTTAGAACTTTTTTTTATTTATTATATCTCAAGATTTTCCCAAAATATTGATTTAAATGCTTCAGGGTCTAGAAGTAATATTGTAATTACAGTTTAGGTTATGATGAAATCGAAAAAAACAATATTTATTACTTTATTTGTTAATCATAGAAAATATTTAGTTATACAGGGTGTTTCACAATGGCCGTCCATTAGAATATCTCGTGAAGTAATGCAATTTAAATCCTACAAACTTGTATAGTGAGGTTTTCGGTGACGCTCCCTTCAGATATAGTAACAGCAGTTATACCGGAAGTTGTCCAAAAATTACGTTTTTAAAAGGATCACCCTAATGTTATATTTTTTTTTGTATTCCTTTATTCATTTTCGATAACTTTTACTCTTTGATCTTGAACATGGTGTCACTTAAAATTGAATATCATTTCTTAAATAAAATAATAAAACCAGGTTTCAAATAATAATAAATAAAATATTATAATTAGTAATTGTCATAAGTAATCCCAAACTTACTTGTAGCGGTCCACCAGAATCCCCTTGACAGGTATCTTTACCGCCTTGAAGTTGTCCTACGCATAACATTTTTTCAGTGACATTTTGGGGCATCTCAGTCTTTCGGAATTTTAGATATTTGTTACAAATATCCCGAGGATAAATATCTAGATCTACTTTTAATAGGATATTACTTCTTTTCTCTTTGTCTAAAAATAAATTATTATACATAGAAGTTTACGATGTTCTAGCTGGATAATATTGAAAGCTGGTGCACATGGAGTCAATTTTTAAGAGCCATTTGACATATATACCACTGCAGTTATTTTTCGTTTTTATTTAGCTGACAAAATTGAGTATACGTATCACAAAGGTTATAAGTTATTTAAAAAAATGTCATAATCTTAAAGATTTCTTGTTTACAGCTAAATAAAGTTAAATATTTTACTTAGATTTTAAACCAAATTTAGTTTCATTCTTTAATGGATCGGGTTGATACTTAGCATGAATGCTACATCTAAAAAAAAATATAATTTACTGGTAAAATACTTTTCCTAACCTGCCACCAGAGTGCCCTTTACCTGGATATCAAAGTTTATTTCTTTTATAACTTTCATTTTGATAATATAATTAAAATAAGGAAGACATTTTGAAAGTAGTGAAAAATGCATCAATAAGGTACATTTACTTTACATTTGGCTGTAAACCGACATTAAAATATTTTATGTACAAAAAACAGTTTCACAAAAATTATTTTTAATTAAATATAAAAATAACATACTAAGATTTTTTATTCATTTCCATGTAAATTCTAATAACATCAACAACATATCTTCGAATGGGATGGAAAACACTAGGTGCATTTCTAATTTGTTCACTTCACAACCATTTAATATCTTAAATAGTAAATTATGAAGATTATTGATTGCAGTTTTATACACTAGTGATCATGCCCAAGGAAGTTTCCCACCTCTGCCTATGCACAGTTCGGAAAATATCTCGTTTAGATATGAATACTTAACACATCATTACGCGTGATTGAAGGCGAACATCTTCTAAGAGACCCTGAGAAAAATGTTCTGAAAAATCTAAATGAATATTATCATTTAGCACCCCCCCAGTAGTGAACATAACCCGATTCTCTCAATCCCCCCACTCCTCGACCTTGACCTTGACCTTGCTTCACCCCTCTTTGGCCCCGCCCACATGTCCTTGCCATTGACCTTGAAAGTGCACGTGTGCTTTGGCCTTGGCCTTGTGTTCAAGGTTGTGTGTGTGACCTTGACCTTGACCTTGGTCGAGACGACCTTGACTTTGTTGAAGGTCATCTTGGGTGTGTGACCTTGAAGTAGTTATTTGTGCATTGTAATAGTGTGGGATGATCTTGAAATGATTTTGACCTTGCAAATTGTTCTATAAATTGTGTGAGTCTATTTGCATTCATTCAGTGTGAAATGTCAGATACGGAACTATCTAAAGAAAAAATTATAGAGCAAGTCGGCAGAGTAATTTGTTTATATCAGAGTAATTTAAAAAGTTTGTGTGATTTTGAAGAGAAGGATCTAGCATTTTTTCCTCTCGAATATTTAAAAACTTGCGTTGATACGCTGAGTTTACGGCAAATTTGGGATAAGCTGCCAGCGCCATATCGGTGTGACAAGGAACTACAGTTAAGCTTACCCTGTTACATTCACTATGAACAAATATATCGTCATCATATAGATGGGCCACCACCAGCAATAAAAAAGTATCGTGAATGTAAAAATGAGTGAATAATATGAATAGTGCTTTGCAAGAGACAGTAAAAAAATTGGGCGATGAGTTCACTGAAACGGCTAATAATTATTTCAATGATGCAATGAAAAGTCGAGCAGAATGGGCGTCGCGCTATTGTGATTTGGCTTATGAATATGAAAAGGCTGCGAATGCATGTCGTAAATATTGCAGCAAAACAATAAATTTACAAGACTTTGTTCGTGAGATAAAAAAGTTGGGGTTTAGTGACTGTTTGGAAAAACTGATTAGGTTCATTGCAGATCCGGTTGTGTTAGATGAAATTAGAGTGTAGGACTTAAGTTTAACGTAGTAGTAGTTAATATGGAAAGTTTAGTGCGAGAAATGTACGAGGAATTTCTAATTTCTGCAGCCTGTTCGGAATTTTACGCATATGAAATGCAAGATTCGGAGGCTCAGGACTTTAGTGTATTTTTTAAGTATATGGACCATGCCGAAGTGTGTCTTTTAGCTAGTATAGTTTGTAAGAATTTTCTTAGATATAAAAACAAACAATTATTATTGAACAAATTAAGGAAATTAGGTTTAGGTGATAATGTTAAACGCATAGAAGAATGGCAGAAAAAAATCAATGAATAAAGTACATAAAATGTAGTTATTTGTTTCAATATATTTTGTCCTTGAAGTTATCCTTATACCAATTTAAATGTGTGACGTCATTTGACCTTGAATACTCCTCCCACTATTTCTATCGTTAAGCTACCCCCACCATTGTTACAATTCGACCTTGAAACCCCGCTATAAAGGTTCGTGGGAAAAGAAGTGACTTCAAACAGTCGCAGATATCAGTGGCATAAACATCAAATATTGTGTTCGTGTAGTGTTCTGAAAGTGCTTTTATATTCACGGTAATTTTTGGATTTATATACCATTTTTTTCAATAATGAGTATTGCAAAAGAAACTCTAGATGAAATTAATGAAATGTTTAGCAAAGATTTCGAGGTTTTAGAGAAAAAAAAGGTTACCGAAATGATTGTAGGCAAAGTGTATAAAATTGTAAAGATGGTTTCAATGACTACACGATTTGGTAAAACTCTTTTAGTGGCTTTACACGATGATGGTGATAATAGCACATTTGAGACTTTTTTACCAAAACGTGTGGCCGAAACACTATCTGACGATATTGTAGATATTATGAGTAAAACTAAAGATAAATACACTCTAACTTATTTGGGGCAGAGCACTAGAGTTTTTGGAAACAATACTCGAACATTATTACGTTTTGGCTCATTGGAGTAAATTGTATGTAAATTATTTTAAAAAAAGGATGTAATTAAATTTAAAATATAGTTGCACATGTCAGAATACTTACGCGTGTTCATTATTTCTGTTAAAGATGTCTGCTGATGCGACGACCACGACGACGACCGCCAACGAATGTGTAGATAGATACATATTTTGGTTGGGGAGAGAATTAAGAAATAGGGCTCACGATATGTTAGATAGCGTAAATGATTGGTCGCATATTGATGTAACCAAAGATCAATATAAGAACGAGATCAGGGATACAATCAATTTTATGGCTGGGGCACACTTGTGCGACAAATTTTTATATGGTTCCATAGACATGGATACATTTTGTGCTGAAATGGTTGAAGAAGAATTAAAAGAATACCTCGTCAATATTCCACATTTACCAGGTGAGCTTGCTGCAAAATATGAATTGGTTTCTGCAACAGCAACAGCCCAAGACGTTGACGATCGAAATAGTGTCGGATGGGATAGAATTTTGAGCAACGAAAACGAAGACATGGAAAATTAATTTTTTATAATTTTTGTATTTGTGCAATTAAATAACTGTAAATAAATATCTGTTACAATCACAGTTTTATTTTATTTCTTTTATAAACATACCAACCCAGTAGATCATAGTCAGTGTTTCTTTTTCTCAGCTGAAATATTTAATATAAGTAGGGCAAATAAAAATAAAATAGTATAGTAAAGATTGAAAATGAGTCGAGGAAACAACACAATTGATAAATTTGGTCGTCAGAAATATAATGAAAAATATCATATATTATCTGGGCCACAAGGGATTGGTTTTAAACTTACAGCGGATGGGCAGTATGATATGGGTGGAAAAATCATAACCAACTTAGGCGAACCTAAAGATGATGACGATGCTGTGACAAAACACTTTGTTAATAGAAAGTTTTACAATTTTGCAGTTGTAATATGTGACATATTTAACAAGGATGTCCTCCCCATGATATACAAAAATAATAGTGAGCTTAAAACAAAAATTGAAGTTATGCAGAAAATACTCTATCATCAGCCTTTAAATGACTCATTAAGCGCACTGTCGTACGACTCGACTTCAAAAAAAATCTAAAAAAAGCAGGTTAAAGAATAGGAGAACGCACTCCGAGTGGCATAGCCTTGAAGATAACGTCGTAGTCGTCGGTGAATTGGACCTTCCCTCCAAGAATATTGAAATGTTATGTATGATGTTTTATTGTCATTGTTTTTAATAATGAAGATTGAAATAAAAAACTTTATTTTACAATATATTGTTTATTTATTTTACATTTTAAATAAAAAATATAGTCATACAATATGTTATTTAAACAATATTAGCTTTATCTATCCAAGAGTTGAAGTGGTTGGGAAATCCTAGCCATTTGACAAATAATTGTTCGATGTGATTTTTCTTGCGTTGTCTAAGGACCTTTTCTACTAGATAAACGTCAAGACTGCTTGTTTTTTGTAGTTCTGATTCGTAAAAACACCCTCTTATAGGCTGACCTTCTAACGATTCCAACAAGTAAGTAGGTGGATTTGTAACGTTAACTTTTACAACTTTAAACAATTCGGTTGACCAAGAGGGCGTATATCCTTTCTCGAATAAGCTTTTGTACTTGCTAATACGCACAATGTCACCCATGGAAAACTTAAATTTTTTAGGTACAATTTTTAAATAATCATATGCTTTAATATGTGTTTTTTCTTGCACGTCTGCAGGTTTCATTCCAATGGTGCGATGTTTCGAATGGTTATAGGTTTTTGTTACTGCCGATAATATATGTATCCATTTGTAAGATCCTCTTGTCGAGAATTGTTTATATAAATTATTTTTTAAAGTCCTTATGACTCGCTCAACAATTGCAGCTTTCTTTGTGCTGTAAGTGGAATAATGATTTATATTATATTTTTTCATCAGGGCTTGAAAGTTTGTATTAGAGAACTCCTTTCCTTGATCACTTTGCAGATTTGTTGGTGTATATGATGCCTCTTCAATGATGCTTTTCATCGCATTAGTAACTTCTATACCAGTCTTGTTTTTTATGGCTTTGGTATAGACAAATTTCGAGTAACAATTTATACAGACCAAAATATAACGATAACCATCGTTTTCATCAGCATACTGTTGCATTTCAGCCAAATCAATTTGCCACAAATCTCTGTATCCTTTTATTATCGTGCGCCGTCTTACAAAATTTTTTCTAGCCGTTCTATGTAGTTCATTAACAATCTTGATTTTTTCTAAACTGGGCTCCATATTATTAGTAATACTAAAGGTTTCAGATCGAAGGAAGAACTGAATAATATCATTAAATATTGAGCTTAATATATTATATCTTCTTCTCGTAATTCCTCTATGATTGACATAATTTCATTTTCGTGTCCAGTGTGACCGGCCATTTTGGAACTCCACAACAAACGTAAACGATCCACCAACTCTTTAGCTTTGTTCCAGTAGACATATTGAAATTTTTTCGAAGATAATTTCTTTTTTGTGGGTAACTGTAGTTTTTCCGAGAGATTTTTTCTTGTAATAGTACCACCTAATTTTGTGCCCATTATCAGAGGTTTAATAATTCGTAAATATTTGTTCCATCTGGTCTCCCGTAAACCATCACTTTTTTTAAAATTGTTGTAGACAGCACTCGTTGTTTCCAAAATTTCCTTGTACGTTGAAAGTACATTATCACTTAATTGTTGTTGTTCCTTGCCTACACTTGGGGGTGTTTTAAGAAATAACAAATCATAAAGTGCCGGTGATCCACCATATTCTGCAATATTTTTCCCTTTTTTGTATAAGACAATATTTCCATTTCGAAAACGCACCTCTAAATTACCAATAAAATTTTTGTTATGATCTGTTTTTGAACCAAAACGTACACCATATACAGTATCGTATAGAGATGGTTTCGAACGTAATCCTTTCAGGTGTGCGTTTAAAGTATCGGAAGTTGTGGTGTCAGCGGATGCGAGAGATGTATTAGTTGATGTCGAGGGTGTATCAAACACCGATTGGCTAATATCTTCTTTTGAAATGTGATGCTGCTGCTGCTGCTGCTGAATAGGTGTGGAGGTTTGAAAGGAATGTGTAGGTTGGGGAAAACCTGATATTTGAGTCGACTGCACTGATGTACTGAGACTATGTGGCTTTGTAGCTGGATAATGTTGTTGCTGTTGTTGTTGTTGTTGTTGTTGATGTTGTTGTTGCTGCTGCTGCTGACGTTGCTTAACCACATCAGATATAGTTGTCAACGGCTTAGAAATGGGTTCGTAAAACTTTTCCAATTCCACAACATTAAACTCTTTAGCCGCTTTAATTTGTTTAAATTTTTTTCTGACGGCATTGGTAGCTTCCACTAGTTTACGTTTTAAGTCGATCGCGTTATTCATGATGTTAACAAAGGACGTTTCAACAATCAAATGAGCGTTTTCTCTTATTATTACAGTAATATATAGCTATCAAATCCTTTACGGTATCTTCCCGATTTCACATCACTGTCTTTATCAATTACTAAAAATCCATACTTATTATCCCAACATTTTGAGCACATTTCTTGAAATTGAGTAAAAGTTAGATCCGGTGAAACGTGGTCGGAAAATATGTGTTTCATATTCAACTCATCTTGTTTAAACATAATAATAAAATTGGCGTTGTCTCGCACAAGCTGTTTAGGCACTCGCGAATATGTTTGCGCTAGGTAAAAGGAGTCGATATTTTTATGACGTCCCATGCTAAAGTACGATCTTATAACATCTTGTTTTTCACATATAACATCATCAAAGATAAATATAGAGTTTGGTTTTGCATCGGACGGTTCCACAATATTACTGGAATCACTAAAGGCATAGTATCCTAAACCTTTGATGGGCGCTAAAATTTTCCTTAAATACTCATATTTCGGTTGATACAGAGATTTCGAGTAAATATAGACATTTTCGAAACGTAGCCCAAGGGGGTGTGTAAGCAGCGAAATCATGACATTAGTTTTTCCACAATTGGATGGACCAATTAACAGGCCGCGAATAGAGGAAGGAAGTAGAGGACCGTGTCTCTTCATTATCTTCTTTTCAAATCCAAGTCCGACTTTTTCATCGAGATTGTCAATAGGAAGTCTTTGTTTAAGATCGATAACGCGCATCTTAGGAAAATTTGATATTTTATAGGCAATTTTTCACAAAAACTGTCATTCAGATGCCGAGCGTCAAACGAAGTGGACGGTCTCACGTTTCCAACAAAACTGGATACGGTATTGTGAATTCGTTAATAAATAAATTACCATTCGAGGTACACATTCCTGGTTATCAATATTGCGGACCCGGAACAAAAGTAATAAAACGTGTAACAAGAGGTGATCCAGGCATTAATCCTTTGGATGCCGCATGCAAAAAACACGATTTAGCCTATTTACATAATAAAGACAACATAAGTGCGAGACATCGAGCGGATTACGAGCTCGAACAAAGTGCTTGGAATAGAGTAAAATCGAAAGATTCCAGTTTAGGTGAAAAAACAGCAGCTTGGTTAGTTACAAACATTATGAAAGGAAAACAACGTTTTGGTATGGGTGTACCATCATCATTATCAACAAAAAAAACATCTAGTAAAGGCACGCGTCATACAAAAAGGAAAGGTGTTAATAAAAATCGACATGTTCGGAAAGCCAGTTTCGGAACAGCTATTCGACAAGCAGTTCGAAGGGAATTATTAAAAGCCGGAAGTAAAAATGTGTTGGAAAAAAATGTCATGAATGCATCTAAAATAGCTCTGTCGGCAGCACGTAGATCGGTAAAAGCGGCAGGTGGCAAAAGGAAGGTTCGTACACCGAGAATAATACCGATTCCTAAAACTGGTGGAATATTACCATTAATACCAATTTTTGCCGGGTTATCAGCTTTGGGTTCATTAGCCGGTGGGGCAGCGGGAATTGTGCGCGCCATAAAAGCAGTAAAAAAAAGCAGCGAAGATAAAACCGGTGCCGGCCTGTATTTAAAATCGAAAGGAAATGGTTTGTTTCTAAAGCCATATCGTAAAGGTATGGGATTATTTTTAAATCGTAGATCAAAAAACTAATTGAATCCCTACCTCGAAGACCATTATCTAACATCGATATAGAAAAATATGCCAAAAAGAAAAGAATAGGACACTTTCGAGGCGTTTATATGAGGGATTTATTACCTAGACAAGGTCCTCGACGTTACGAAGCAGCAATAGTGAATTTGGATAGTACGCGTGGTGCAGGGACTCATTGGGTAGCTTATAGAAAAAATAATTCTAAAGTAACATATTATGACAGCTTCGGCGATTTACCCCCACCGATCGAATTGGTACGATATCTACAAACGGGATCGGAACCATCAAAAATTATTTACTATACATACGATCGTCAGCAGGATTTTGGAACAGTCTGGTGTGGACATTTGTGCTTAAAGTTTCTTGTCGAATCATCAGCGTAAAAGATGTCATCATCATCATCGTCACCATTAACACCGCAAATGGATCGCAATAACTATACTAAAATGTTGCAATCACTGAAAGCATTTCATCTAGCCGGTGGATTAAGAAAAATGACCGTGAAACAGTTAGAAAACATGCCCAAGGAAGTAATGATTGCATTAGCCCCAAATGAAATTCCATTCGTTTGGGAAAAGTTGCCCGAGCACCTTAAAAGCGATATCGATATATTAAAATATCAGTGCGGTTGCAAACATTATTTCAGCAGCAGCAGCAATTTAAACGAGGTTATGACTGATGAGGATCTTACGGCTAGAAAAATATTTTGTTGTTATTGCAAAATCAGCGATGTGCGCATAAAAGCAGAAAATAGCATAAAAACATCACTATCTAATGCAGTGAGAAAAGGTGTGAAGATGAATCTTTTTAAATGTTGCCGCTAAGAATAAAACCGAGATGTGTGATGTTTTAATGGTTAGTCATGTCTTATACGTTCACACTAACAGGACACTCGAGCGTCTTAAGCGCCGATTTTTATCCACCAGTCGAATTAAATAGAGAAAACAAATATGGTCTGGCATTGCTGGGATTTTACACATACAATTCAATTTTTAATGTGGACGAAAGCAACAATAAGTTTGCCTACATGAAGGAGGGTTACACCACCGAGCCGATACAATTGCAGATTCCACCTGGGGCCTATGAAATAGATGAGATCGGTAAAGCTATGTTGGAGGCTTTGAGGATTTCAACTGAAGAAAAGAACGATGGAATCTTTTACTTGGTCGCTAATAATAATACGCTGAAATGTGAACTGAAATCCCAATATACTATAGATTTCCGGGGAGAGGCGAGTATCGGTAAAATGTTAGGATTTAATCATACAGTGTTAAAAAGAGACAAAAAGCACGAATCAACCGAGATGGTGGAAATAATGAAAGTACGCATCATACGCGTAGATTGTAATATAATTTCCGGAGCATATATGAATTTGGTGGAAGGTCATACCTTGTTCGAATTCGATATCGACGTGGAGCCCGGTTACAAAATCAGTAAAGAACCACAAAATAATATTTATATGCCGTTAATGCCGGCAGGACGTCAGTTTATCGACAACATTACTCTTCGCATCTTGGACGATAGCGGTGATCTAATCAATTTTCAAGGCGAGAAAATAATCGTGAAATTGGAACTGAAGAAACTTTCATAGAAATGGGTTTTTGCTTCAATCGTCAATTGTGTGTGCTGTCGACTAAGATGGGGGAACCGCCGAAACATAATAAAAGTAAAAGAAGAGTTAACGTCAAGGTTAGTCGTCGTCCAGACGTTAGATCACAAACATCTCAACAGTTATCTGCCGAAGACTATAAATTTTTAAAATCAATCGGTCTTAAAGTGCGAAAATGATTTCCACCACCAGCGATAAAATAGAGGTTTTCTCCGAGCCCATCTTGGACAATTTCATTATTAGTCTAGAAGAGCATACGTATAAACCATACGGATCTCCATCATTCAACAATTCGGATGAAGTCCGTATCCCCATTAATTTTCAAGATATTATACTGGATATCGCCGAAAGTTACATATATATCGAAGGAAAATTTAAACCCATAGACGCAACGAAAAGATGTTTTTTATCAAATAATGCCCTCGCATTTTTGTTCGATGAAATTCGCTACGAGATGGGAGGTGAGCAGGTCACCGTGGTTCGTAAACCTGGAGTTACGACGACATTAAAAACCATGGTTTCATTCGGAAGTTTGCAACAAAGATCTCTCATGACGTGCGGATGGGGTCTCGACGAAGCAAACCAAGATATCGTAGACACGGCAAGTAACGTATTCTCCGGGAAATTACCCTTAAAATATCTTATGGGATTCGCCGAAGATTACGCAAAAGGTGTTTTCAACGTAAAACAAGAGCTTATTATGATTATAGCTCGCACTTTTACAAATTGTTACGTCGGCGAAGTAGAGGCAGAAATTACTATCGACAAAATCGAATGGAAAATTCGTCACATCATTCCAGACGACAAGCAAAAATTGAAAATACTGTCTCGCATTAATAAAGGAGGAAACAATGCCAGTATTCAAATGGCATATCGTAAATGGGATCTGTACGAATTACCAGCTTTAAGGCAAACATCTTCCGACGTGTGGGCCTTGAGAACGAGTACAAGTCTGGAAAGACCGCGCTATATAATCGTCGGGTTTCAAGACAGCAATAATTGCGACAAGAAAGAAAAAAACGCAACCCAGTTTACCCACGCCGACGTATGCGACATTAGACTGTATCTGAATTCAACCGTTTATCCATACGAAAGATGGAATTTAGATTTCGCCAAGAAACTGTACGCAGCAGCCTATTACAATTACGAAAACTTCCAAAGCAGCTACTACGGGCGCGAAATAAACGATCCGATGATAACGTTCGCGGAATATATGAAAAACCCCGTTTTTATTATCAATTGCAGTCATCAACCAGAGGCGATTAACTCATCGACAGTGGATGTAAAATTGGAGTTCCAAACGAGAAAGAATAAATTCCCCAAAGACACTAAAGTGTACGCATTAGTTATTCACGACTCATTTTTTAGTTATAATGTATTAAACGGTTCGGTGACCAATAAATCTATATTTTAATGTATCTATTATATGTAACACAAAATAATGTTCTTGAATCAATAAATTTGTAATGAGTGAAGTAGTAGTTTTATATTTATTTGAAACCCAACCAAAAAAAAAAAGCTGGCGGAAAAGCCCGCTCTTTAAGAAAAGAGTACGGGAATTTAGAAAATGGTGGTTTATTAAGTGGAAAAAAGAGCTTAAATAACACAAGAAAAAATTTTTAAAACAAAATATGAAAACAACGATTTAGAAAATTTGTAGGAAAGTAACGGTTAGGAATAGGGAAAAAAGTTATAAGAAAAAATTATAGAGGAAATCGAGTACTATAAGCAAGCATTTTTCTCGATAGTAAAAACGTAAAAAAAAATTTTTTCAAAAAAAAATTGAAAAATGGTGAATGCGCGCCAAAGTTGAAGTTTTGGAGCAAAATGATATTAGGAAATTAGAAAGAGATTTTTTTTCTACATATGGTAGTACTTTTCAAAATTCGGAAAAATGAAATTTTAAGAAAAGGGTTATAGTAAGTTAGTAATTTGGATTTTTTAAAGCGCTGTAGCTCGGGAACCGTTCAAGATAGAAAAAAAATAAAAGCACTTCGATAGCCCAAAATCTTGAGGAGAATGCGATGGTGTAAAAAAAATTATAATTTTTTTTTTTTTATAAATGCTGAATACGAGCTAAAGTTGAAGATTTAGAGAAAAACGGTATTGGGAAATTAAAGAGAGAATTTTTTTCTACATATTGTAGTATTTTTGAAAATTCGAAAAAATGAAATTTGAAAAAAAAAGTTATAGAAAGTTAGTAATTTGAATTCTTTAAAGCGCTGTAGCTCGGGAACCGTTCAAGATAGAGAAAAAATAAAAGCACTTTAATTACCTAGAATTTTGAGTAGAATACAATGGTGAAAAAAAAATTTGGAAAATCTTAAAAATGACCAAAAAATTTAGACGAAAAAATTGAAATTCTTGAGTTAGGAGGCTAGGGCCGCCGAACGGGAGTATGTGGAAGTTGTAGGGGAGGGTTTTTTTTTTTTTTTTTTTTTCTAAGACCAAAAAGGATCATTGGCATTGTCAGGCCATTCGTGCCCGGCAAAATATGCAAGTGTGAGGAGTGCGCGGGTACCGCACCAGGAGCGGCACCTTCGGCACCGCCTGCAACGCCGACACCACCAGCGACGACGACGGTGCCGCCAATGAGAAGACCAAGGGCTGCACCTAGGTCGGTGTTAATATCGTTGGGTATTACTCCACGGTAGGCACCCCACCCTCCCCCCAGGCCCTTTTAGGGCCACAAAAACGGTCCTTTTCAGGACCACATTATATTTTGATCGTAGTTTAGTAATCGTCACTTATGGGGCGAGATATTCGTTTAACGACGATTTGTCTCGTAGCTTAAGTGCCAAGTTATATGCTTGAGAACCTATGAAAATGTTAACAGTTCAAACAAGGTTTCTATTATTTTTTTTTTTTTGTAATGTATTCTTCACAAAATATTAAGAATAAGTCTTATTGTCTAAACAAATCTAATTCCTTATTTAAAGTTTTTGAAAAAATCAATAATTCTATAGCTCTCACCAATACATAACATTTAGAATCCGTTGGTGGGGTGGGGGTAGTTCTATATATATGAGACTGGGCCAGTTACACAGTCATATATTCATCAACCCTCATACGATGAACATGGAGGAAGAAAGACCCGCCAGCCGAGGTTCATCCATCTTTAGTGATGACACCGTAGCCGACAACGTTGGAGACCTGCAAGTCTTCGACGACGACGACGAGGTGGATTTTGAAATTGACGTCCTACGTTGGGACGACTTGGATGAGCCGATTCCGCTAGTATATGACCATGATCCGGGTCTAGTGGAATTAGACGATGCGGGCGATTGGGTCTTACAAAGACACGAAACTCCGTCGCCGCAGCCAGAGCCGGACTCGACGGAAGATGCGGTGCTGGAAATTCCAGCATCACCAACACCCGACGACCCACAAGGCCCCTGCGATTCGTCAAGCTGGTGATCGACCAGCGAGGATGGGGCACCATAAGCCCCACACTCTCCCTGGCCCTTTTTAAGGGCACACAACAACGGTCCTTTTCAGGACCACAAAATACTTTGATCGTAGTTTTAGTACATATTAGTACTTTGTTACTAATATTGTATGTATAGAATATACAATATTAGATACAAAGTATTAAAACTTTAAGTGCTGGTGGAACCCAGCTAAATCGTTCGTTCGTATCTGAGACCACAAACAACTTTTGGTCTCAATACGTAATACGACATTTGTTTTCACCCCCCACCATTAATTTGTCTCTATATTTACGACCACCAATACTTATTACAATCATTTTAGTTCAACATGTCTGCGACTCAACAACAACAACAACAACAACAACCCATCCAATGCCCTGTGGTAGATTCTACCACAGAGAATTGTTTGGAGTGGGAGTTGAACGATCCTAGATGGGATGAACTTTGGCGGTTCATCATCGAATATACAGAGGACAACACCACCACCCCCGCTGATGATGACGGGCCGTGCGACTCCACAACACAATAAAAGAGTCGCATGTTTTACAACCAAACGGTCCTTTTCAGGACCACAAAATAATTTGATCGTAGTTTTAGTTGGTTATAATACTTTGTAACCAATATTTTATGTTTTTTTCATAAAAACATACAATATTGAGATACAAAGTATTAGAAGTTCTGGCGACAGAACCTTAACTTCATAAACCGAACCATGTTTTAGCATACTTGTAAATATTATCAGAAAATATTTACAACTATTGCTATTGCGTAGTTTTAGTGGATTATTCACTCTTTTTTTTATTACCTAATATTATGTGGGACAGGGACTATATGAAATAACACACAAAAATAAATTTTCAAGTCATTTTTATTCTCATTATAAAATATAAAAATTTGATCAACCACTTTTTTTATTAACTACAATATATATATATATATATATATATATATATATATATATATATATATATATATATATATATATATATATATATATATATATATATATATATATATTTACAAACTTAATACTATAAATTAAAAGCTAATATCTACAACTACCTAACACCTACTACATAATTTATTAAAGTCCTCTAATTGTCTTTTTAACCGCGCAGATTTCACCTTTTTTATCTCTAATTGTCTTTCAAGTTCTATAATGTCACTGTCACACTCGTTCACTTCTTTCACTAAGCGTTTTTTCATTTCGTAAATGTCTGTCAATTTGGTCTTCTGAGAGTTGGTGAAGTCTTCGACCCACTCCGGTTGTGATGGCTCCGAATATATTAACGAAGAAGAAGCGGTTTTATTTGGTGAAGACGATGACGATGACGACGACGACGACGACGACGACGAAGCAGCGGAAACTTCATCGCCTTCAAAACACCGCTTAAACCGCTTCTTCATGGGTTTCCGGCACCCCAATATCGGCGACAGTGGCGCTGGCGCTGGGGAAGACTTCACCTCCGACACTATTTCATTCTCTACGCTGGCCGGTGATGGTGGCGTTGGTGGTGTTGGTCCATCGGGGCCTTCTATGACTTCCACTTCTACCGACAATGGCTCTTTTGGTGCTGTTTTTAGGAAGTCGGGTAATGGAACAGGGGTGGAGGGACGCTTAAAGTTAAACTTTTTCTTCTTCCCTTGTCCCACACCTTTAATCGCCGAATAAAATGTTTTTTTATCGGCGATTTCCGACTTCCGCATAGTCAAGAGCTTTTTCAGTTTCGAAGCTTTCGGAGAAGATTCCCTAGGCCGCGATGCTTTTCGCACAACCACATCACTAATCACATTTATCTTTGGCTCCTTCTCCTCCGTCCAGCATTCCAGGAATTGCGCTGCCGACTGAACCAACTCTTCGTCGCGACCATCGTTGAGGGCTCGGTCTTCGGCATCTTCATGCTCCACGCCATTCCAGTTCTCGAATACCCCCGGACTTAACACTTCCAAACCACTCATGTTATCCAGCATGCCTTGCTGTGAACCGCAGCTCACGTCAAGAGCATCTAAAAGAGACCGTACACTCGACATTTTCGATATTCAAACTCACACAATTAACTTTTTCTTAGCACTGTACTGTTTGCTGTTCTGACGAACTGTGAAGAGCTCGAGCCAGCAAGTCTGCTTTTATGCCCATTTCCCCCACTACACCACCTTTATTCCTTTTGTTCGATGCATTAAGTATAATATTTAAACTTGTCAGATGCAAGGCCAAGGCCAAGGCCGACGTAACCGGCAATACCAGGGTCGTTTTCAGGGCTGTAATTTTCATGAATTTTTTTTTTGTCCCTGTCAAGGTTATTTTAAAGAAGCATATAAATATAGTACTAAACTTGTTAGATGCGAGGCCAAGGCCAAGGTCAAAGTACCCGTCAATGTCAGGGTCGTTTTCGAGGTTGTAATTTTCAAGGATTTTTTTTGGTCCTGTCAAGGTTATTTTAAAAAGTAATACATAATTAGAGTACCGCGATTGAAAAGTACAACATATTCAAACATCATGTTGCCAACCGATGAACAACCTAGTGAAGCAGCCAAAACATACAGTCATATACCAAAAGCTTTTTATTTAACTTGTCATCATTGTAAAAGACTAGGTATCTGCTGGCGAAATGATCTTACGTACGACTTCAACTACATTGACCTTTTCAGGGTTAAATTTGTACAATGCGGCTTTTGTGGACTAGTTTACTACCAGTTCAAGGACATTAATGAACGTGCCATCCAGAGAAGAAATTGGGTCATAGAAGAAGCTTACCTGTACAGAAGAAATTAACATGTATTTTATTTCTTAATTTTTAATTTTTTTGTTTGTTATTTTTTTTATTTTTTTTAATAATAAAAAGTAAACTCAATCTTTTGTTATATTTTAATTTTTTTTTCAATAAAACAATAGTAAAATGAATCTGTATGTGTATTTATTAAACATCACCTAAAATACGTTTTGCAATCCATATTTTTCTGCAGAGTCCGTTTATTAATGAAATAGAACCATATATTAGGGTGAAATCTAATGGTTTCAAATCAGTCTCACATAACAATGTCAGAAGTAAACACTATTGATAAGTTCGGTCGCAAAAGAAAATTTAAGGATTTTAACTTTATGCGAGGTCCTTCAGGAATAGGTTTTAAACTTACACCTAATGGAGATTACGACATGGGAAGCAAAAGATTGTGCTATTTAGCAGAACCTCTTGAAGGAGACGATGCGACCACACGAAATTATGTTGATAATAACCTTGCTCAGTGTGTGCAAGATACGCAGAAAGCTTTACATGACTCAACAATTGTTATTAAAGATATATTCAGAAACCAACTTGAAGGTTACGTACGCAAGAAATTAATTGAAACCGGTCAAGAACTTAGAGGATACATTGATGATACTGTTATTGCAATATATGAACTTAGGCAAGACGAACTGCGTGATGAACTTAACTCTAGAATGTTGAAAATTGAAAAGACTATGGAGGATCTTGTCAGCAAACCTGTTTCACATTAAACACTTACTCGTAGACCTGTGCGTTTAATTTACTATTAGACAAATTTTTCAACAATAACTTTTACAGTTTGTTATTTGTCGACACTTCATTATATATTTATAATTTTAAAATAAAGGTTCAATAAAAAAGCAATCAAGTAATGAATACATGTTTTTTATTTAAAAAAAAAAAAAAATTACAATACTATCGTTACATATTAATGTTGTATGTTTAATAGAAATAATAGAAACAATACAAATAATGAAATATGGATTTTCCAGATTACGTGCTGTCCTGACTTAGAAATGATTCCAACACGGTGACTAAATTTGCTAAGTTTTCTTCCGGGTCTGTTTTGTAAAAATCTATGTCTGCATGCCCCCAAGGTAGAGTTTTGGTTGAACTGGGAATTACATAACGTTTATCATCGCTATGTGACAATGCTACTTTATTTATTATGTTGGTATAAATGTTATGTAATTCACTTCTAAATGTCTTCATCTTTCTTAATATCAAACCACCCCGTTCAACAATTCTTTGGTAGTCTTCCTGATGAAGGTCTTTCTCGATAACACATTTTTTGATACCTTTGGCTTTTTTTAATTCATTATTAATGGACTTTACATAATAAGCCTTCGCGCCGGTACCATAAAAACTTATTATCGGATCACCAGGAAACTCATCTTTCATTCTACCAACTACAGAATTACTTTTAATTATGTTGAAATTATTAATTTCGGGGTAATTTGATGTATCGAATTTTTCGGGGTTTTCTGATATAGTTTGATAAAAGTTTTCAGTATACACTTTTAATATAAGCGAGTCAGTATCGGTGTAAAGTAACGAAGCATCATCACCAAACTTGGATTTAATAAAATTATAATAAAAATCGTATATTACAGTCTTTGATATATCTAATATGGAAAAACCGATATAAATTGGTTTATTGTACAATATTTTAACTTTATTCATATGTATAGCAACAAAGTTCTCGGTAAATATCGAGCTACTATTGAAATTGGGGCGGGATATTAGTGCTCTAGCTCCATTTCTGCCTACACTGTTCTCTCAATGTGTTACTAATTTTATATCCTTTCGATTTTCCACATTTTCCATAGTTTTACCAAATATCGCGTTATTTTTTAATTTAAAAGTGTCCTTCGCAAATTTTGTGGTGGCCTTGTTACGTAAATTGGTATTAAAATCAATATACGATTTTAGCCATTTTGATTGCTTAAACTGTAATACTCGATGGGTTTGCATTACCACTAAGCCGTTGGCGATGGCTTGTTTTAAAGTTCTATAGTGTACAATGTATTTTTTTTATCTTGTAAATTAGGAATTAATTTCGGTAATTTAGCGTTTTCTGTTGGCGGTATGATATTTTCTACTAGAAATGGAAGATCAGAATGTGCATCATGCAACTCAGTCGGATAATGCACATCCACTTCCAAAACGTAGCCATGTAAACTATCATCACCAACAGCCATAATATTTAAATCCAGAATTTCGCGCTCGCTTAACCATCGAAAACCACCATATGGTAATGCTTGTGACATACTATGACCATATAGATTTGTAGCATCAAGGAATGTTATAAATGAAGAAGGTTTTGTTGGGTCATAGTCTGGTAAAAAAATATTATTAGCGATGTGCTTCCTTTCTGTACACTGGCTTATGTCGCCGCGTATACCTTTCTTAAAAAAATGTATCATGTCTATATCAGTTAAGAGCTCTAACTCTACCTTAGTCATACGTAGCATACAATCAAATGATAAACTTGGAAGGGTATAGTAATGTGCTGGATCAAGTTTATCGAATTTTAAACAATTATTCCGAAATTGCTCAAAAACATCACACAATAGCAACACATCTGATTTTAAATACACGTCCGAATAGTTCCCCAAAGTTTTACACCCAAACAAGCGCCATACTTCTTTTGCTCTTCTATAGCTTTCATCGCTAATATGTTCTTCCCGTAAATTATCATAAAATTCGTCTTTACTTGGAAGACATGTATTTTCCATTTTTTCTATAGAGTCAATAAAGCTATAGGGAAAAACACCCTTTTGACGCATCAAATTAAATTGGTTGATATTTGAAAAATGTTTCCGCGTTTCAATAAAATCGTCGTCGTTTAAACCGCTGCCTAAATTTTCCAAAGACGTTGACAGAAATTTAAAACTATCAATAAATCGCAACTTTAAATATTTCCTCTTGACTTTTCCACATTTACTATCAAAATAATCGTGCACATAAATGCTTTTGGTAAATGATATGTACTTTTCCTTACTTTGAGCCAAAACACTAATTGTATCCCCATATTTACATAACTCTTTTATAAATAAATGGCTGTCGTAGCCGCTTAAGTTATGAAATATGATAGGGATAAAAGAGGGTAATTTATAATTTAAATTACAAACGGAATGTGACAGTGGTCTCGTACTTTAATCTCACCCTCTTCAAAAGGGCCTTCACATATACCACATATTTTAGCATCATTAAACTCCCTTTTTTCTTCAGGCGTTAACGGTTTCATAGGCTTAATGTCTTTTAAATATGTGTTGTATAGAGCCCTTAAATCACACTCGATACGATCCACAAAGACTTGAGCTGCATTATTCCCCCGAAATAGCTCAAATTTCGAAAGTGAGTCGTCAAAAGAGCATTTAATTAAATAAGCAAAAGAATATGGTTCATGTTTAAAACTTTTTACAGTGTAAGAATTTTGTGGGTTTGATTGTACCGTTTCAACGGGTTTTAAAACAGATTCGAAATCTGCATTAACCACGAATGGAACGCGCATTTGCTTTTCTATACCCTCGAATTTTAAAATATTTTCCGGCACACTCTTTCCAAATTTATCGATTTTTAAATCCACTGAGGGTGTTTGCGTGAAAATGTGGTTACAATCGTAGCTTTGATGTAAAGTTAAAGCTGACGGTGTACTAAAATAAATGAGGCAACCATCACAGAAATATATTTTATGTTGTTGACAACTAATTTGACTTGAAACTAAACGTGATAAATCCCGAATCCAACAATAATGACTCTTTGAACAAGTCGTATCGCAAAAATGTTCACTGCCATCTTTACTACTACAGTCTTTTGTAATTAACAATAAATTTACATGCCTATCCAACTTTTTTGACGCATACCTCAGTGGACCAATTACTTCATGTATTACTTCATTATTTTCATATTTAGATTCCAGACCGTAGACGTTAATTGATATGTTGTTCATTTCCTCAAATTTTTTAATGTCACGTAATTTTACTGGAAAATCCATACCTGTTACATTTAGTACTCTAGAAAAATGGGGGTAGGATGTCTTCTGTGAAGGCTCTGCTGTTGGAGGAAACAATGCTGATGTTACAGCCCACGCAAAGCAAAATTCGTCCTGGTTAATCACATTGACGACAGCTCCTTTCCTTTCAATAGAATACGGCAACTTGATGTATGATGAGCCACCCATAGGCATATACTTGTTGATACCAACTTCCAAGTATAAAATTCGCACAAGAGCCCATCCTATGACAAGAAAAATAATATATAAAAATCAGTTTAATATATCGGGTTTTGATTTTTCCATACCTGAATCTTTCTCCTGGAACTCTGTCGCCTGCGTTTTTATTAATTCGGTGAAAGAATGGTAAACGGCATCCAAATCACTTTCTACACTAATTATTTGATTAGCATTGTTGAAGGATTTTTCACTGAATATTTCTTGTGATGGAAGCATGTACTCGCCAACAGCTGTCATGTTAACTTTTAAAGCATGATGCACACGCAATAAATTATTAACAAGTTCCACCACCTTGTATTTAATGTCTGCAAAGAACATTACGTAATCGGAATGCTCCATATCACTGCTAACCCGATAGATTGCAATTCTCCTTTTGAAGGCACATTGAACGAGTTGCACACCATGACATACCGGCAAACATGAATTATTTTTATGTTGTTGTGTTCGTTTATGCGCTGACATATGATTTATTGGAACATCTACATTACATGTAGCGCAATTAATTACCGGAATCGTCGATGTATACTCTTCAATTCGGAGCCGTTTTCCTCCAGGCACTTCATTAAATCTCGCCGCACACGATTCTCTTTGATGACGTCTCATATTATAAATATTAGTAAACTTAGAACCGCAATTTTCACAAACATATGCCATGATTTGTCAAATATTAACACATGTACTACCTATACAAGTCAGAGCCAACTGATGAATGAAACTGCCCCATACCTTATATAAAACCATTCAAGGTCACCCCCAACCACGTAACATATCTTCAAGGTCACACATCCAAGATGACCTTCAACAAAGTCAAGGTCGTCTCGACCAAGGTCAAGGTCAAGGTCACACACACAACCTTGAACACAAGGCCAAGGCCAAAGCACACGTGCACTTTCAAGGTCAATGACAAGGACATGTGGGCGGGGCCAAAGAGGGGTGAAGCAAGGTCAAGGTCAAGGTCGAGGAGTGGGGGGATTGAGAGAATCGGGTTATGTTCACTACTCCCACCAAAGTCCTTCAAGGCAGTCATCCACAGTCCTGGCCAAGATATTTAACCTAAACCTTCGCTGAAGCTATCTTTCTATGTAAACATGAGTTTGCAACAGCATAGTTATCTTATAACTCTTGTTACTTAATTATTTGAATGGTAATGATGTTGATTTTTCAATCTTTGAAAAATCCACAGTTCTTGAGTCACCTAGCTCTTATTATCGTGGCATTTATAAACGGGCTGGGTTTTAATGATACACTTACTGCAAAATGCAAAACAACACTTCCTGAAATTAGTCCGACCAACAGATTGAATTGAGGGCGCCATCTGTAGCCTAAAACTGGTAGAATGGTAATTCAGGGCTTAGTCTCCACAGATAGACCCTTCATATTATCCAAAAGATACCGATATAGAAATTCGGTAAAATCGCGACTCCAGTTAAAGCCGATGCCGATAGATGGAGAGAGGCATATAATCTCTTGCGAAATCTCAAATTTAAATAAAACACGCATAAAAGTAAGAAAAGGCTGTTGTAATGTGTTATGCAAATTTACAATCGCATCTCTTAAAAAACCAGAATAAAATATTATTAGACATACAAGGTGTTTCCAGATAAGTGCGAAAAATTTTAAAGAGCTATTCTTTCTAATTTTAAGCATACAGGTTCTTATAAATATATATCCGATAACTTTTAGTTTTTAAGGTTAAATTTTATTACTATTTTTAATTTTTTAAATTTAGATCATTTCTTATTTAAAAGATAATTAAATCAAATTTGGAACACATAACACTTTTTACAGTTCTCATAAAAATATTATTATTATGTGAAATAATATACAGAGTAGTACTTTTTTCCGAATCTGTAAAATTTTACCCTCTCGAACATTTTTTGGGGTGCCATTGACTCGATTTGATTATTCAGTTAGCTTCCCCATCTTATTATGAAACTTTTTTGTCTTTCAAGTTATTCTAAAAGTTATTAATAATTTTTTCACAAAAAAATAAAATATGTTCAGATGCATCTCCAATTAAGTTCTGTAGAAATGGTTTATTAAGTGGTGAAAATATATAGTAAGCTGCTGTCAAATAAGTCCACGCCCAATTTATCATATAGTTTACTTGTAATGTGTTATAATTTCTGTGGATAAGTGTGATTGATTTTATGTACTCTGAATATAAAATAATTAAAAAAAAATCGTAAGAATGGCAGAGTTCACAAATGTTAAAATGTCAGATATGCATTTTGTTTATGATCGTGTTAATGGAAATGCATTAGAAGCTCAACGAATGTATGCTGAATTATACTTACAACGTAGTTTACCTCATCATAACATATTTGCTTATCTTCATCAGCATTTACGAGAAAATGGTACATTTCTAAATAAACTTCTGATTGTGGACGTCCTCGGGAGATAAGAACCGTGATGCTAGAAGAAGCTGTTCTTAATTTAATAGAATAATCTCCTAAAACAAATACGAGAAAAAATGCCAATATATTAAGTATAAGCAATTCCACAGTATTCTGAACACCAAATGTATTCCTACCATATCCAAAGAGCGCAGGTGCGTTTACTTCGAGATTTTTTGCTGCATATAGTTTTTTGACAGTGGATACTTCAAATGATATCCAAATCTTCCCTTTTTTATTTCATATTTTGTTTACTGATGAAGCAAACTTTTCAAGGGAATCCATAAAAAATTTACATTTAGGTTGAAGAACATCCTCATGTATTTCTTGAAGCCAATTATTAACATCCGTTTTCATTAAATGTATGGAATGGTGTCATAGGTGATTATTTAATTGGTCCATGTTTCCTTCCATTAAGATTAAATGGCGACCAATACTGTCACTTTCTCGAGGAAGAGTTATCTGCCCTTCTTGAAAAGTAATACAAAAATTGTGATTTATGTATGATGGGGCTTCAGCATATTTCAATATCAATGTACGCCGTTACTTAGAAGCAGTATATCCAAATCGTTAGATAGGTGGAGGAGGTACTCAACACTGTCCTACCCGATCTTCGGATCTAAATCCTTTGGATTTTTGCATCTGGGATTTGCTTAAATCTTTGTTTATGCATCTTCTGTTGAAGATATTGAAGCACTATTATGTCTTGTGAAAGGATATGAAATACTCTAGGATTATTTCAACAAATATGCTTTTCAATGAGACGAAGATAGGATTCCCACATTATGGCTAAGGGTGGTAATTTTCAACATTTGTTATAATTTTTGTTGATAATATTTTATTATTGTTGTTCAAATTCTGTTATTAATATGTTGTATTTTTTCTTAGTCCTTGTTGGTTAAAACAAATATGAATAGAAATTGATTAAAACAAATACATTATGATATTTTACTTATGTATTTTTTTTTGTGGAAAAACTTTTGACTTTTATGGGAAAACTTAAGAGACAAAAATGTTTCACAATAAGATGGGAAAGCTTACTGATTAATCAAATCGAGTCAGCGATGCCCGAAAAAGAGTTCGAGAGGGTAAAATTTTACAGATCAAGAAAAAAGTACCACTCTTGTACAGGGGCGGATCCAGCCTCTCTTTGAGGGGGGGGGGCGGTGATATCACAAAAGTACGAAAACGAAAGCAGGTTGTCGATGGGGGGGGGGAGACACCAGTAACATTTCCATTTCTAATGTAAAAGGCAGGGTGGGTTAGATCTATTTTTCTGAATTTCAAGCTCTTGAAGAGTGGGGGGGGGATCACAAGAAAAAACAAGTTGCCGACCGGGGGAAGGATGCGAGCAGCATACACATTCCTAGTATAAGAGGCAGAATCGGGTCTATTTTCATGAATTTAAAGCACTTGGTGGGGGGGGGGGGGCTATCGCCAGAAAAACAAGGTTGTCAATGGGGAGGGGAGAGTGTCAGCAGCATACATATTCCTAATATAAAATGCAGAATCCGTTCTATTTTCCTGACCTCAAAGCTCTTGGGAAGGGAAGGGGCGAACCCAAGCATACACACTCCTATACTCTATTCAAGAACTAGAGAGAGTAATAAAACTGTTATCGAAACCTTCAACGTACCTGCTCCAGTGCGCAGCTAACAGGGGACTGCCGTAAATCTAATTATATTTAAATATTGTAAGCTTTTATAAATTTACTGCAGCAATAAAATTTCTGATAGTTCAATTTAATTTCTGTCAGTGAGCAAAGTACACCTTACAGTGTGTCCTTAGTGATTTATCTTGTTTGTGCTTGTTTTTATATATATTTTGAGATTATTGAGACACCCAAAAGTTATAGCTTCCACATCTATATTTATTCCAAAATCGTTAAACTAGGGCATTTTTCCTGAACGAAAAATTTATTACGATGAATGTTTACGAGATATCAATATCTCGATAATAACGTTAAAAGCTCTATTGAAATGTATTCCAACATGACAGGAGTTGAAAAATCTACTATGTACCGAAAACAGAAGGAGAAAAACACGACTGGAATTGTTAGTACTCCCAAGCTAAATTCGATCACAGAAACTGTAATCAAAGGAGTTGTACATACATTTTATTATGAGAAGCAGATCCCAACCGTCAACAAAATTCTAAATAAAATCAATGAAGATCGAGATTTACCAGAAACTAAAAGAACTGAACTCTAGAAATCGCTTAGAGAACTTGATTTTTGCTGGGAAAAACCAGAAAGAAAATCTGTTCGTCTAGATCGTCCGGAAAAATCTCTCTCAAGTAAAAGGTAGAGTTGCTAGAAATAACACAACTTACAAAATCAGTAACTTAACTGAACTTTGAAAGATTTTTTTGAATAAAGTTAGTGCAGAGAATTGGAAAGAATCCAGATATTAAAAGAATAAAAGAAAATGGGGAAACTCGATCTCATGATCGGTGAGATGGAGGAACCCATTATAATTAATTTGAGCGAAGATAGCTTCACTGACTTTGATTACAAATTAGATACGTAATGTTTACCAGCGTAAACACAATTTATTATTTAAATTTTCTGTAACATATAAAAAGTAACTACATTTGAATCCCTTTTTAGTGATTAATTTTAATTCTGCAGATGATTTCAGAAATAAATAAACTGAAACGTCAAATATCCTAAAAATATTTTTAATTAATAATAAAATGATCGATAGCTCCAAAAAAAATTTAATATTATATTTTTTTATATATGTTTAACTTCTTGTATTTTTGACAATGGGTATTTTGTAAGTATTTAAATTATAACTTAGAATTTTTTGAGAGAAAAAGGCTAAGTTTTAGTCTGAATGTACCTAAAACGGTTTCTATGCGAAAATTAAAAATAATAAAAGTTCTGATTTATGTTAAATATGTCAAAATTGTCTATATTTTCTAATGTATGTGAATTATTAAGAAATCGTACGAACGAAATATATAAAAACTTTTTATTTTAAGTTTTTAACCGAAATAATATTCTATGCTATAAATACTTACTGATAAATAATCCTCTTTCCGATGCCTATAACAAGGATTAAAATCCTTTTTAACACTTCACTTCCAAATATCTATTGTTATTCTATCCAAATAGTCCCTTATTATACACCGATATTTTTGATTATAAAATTTCTAACCCATGTCTATGAAAAATATATGCCAATTTTGCCAAAGACATCGGAATAAAGAACACAGATAGTTTGCGAAGAAAAAAAAAGGTAAAAAATTATTTATTACTCTCTCTAGTTCTTGAATAAAAAAAAAAATAAAAAAAAGAGGGAAAATCGGGTCTATTTTCCTGAACTCAAAGCTCTTGGGGGGGGGAGGCAATCGCCCCCACCGCCCCCCCTTGGATCCGCGCTTGCTCTGATATTATTTCAGATAATAATGTTTTTTAATGAGAACTGTAAAAAGTGTTAAGTGTTCCAAATTTGACTTAATTATTTTTAAAAACAAATGATATAAATTTAAAAAACTAAAAATATTAATAAAATTTACCACCCTGTATCTTAAAAAATAATCAGTCATAGGTTTACATGAACTTTTATGTTTAAAATTAGCTGAAAAATTACTCTTTAGAATTTTTCGCACTTATTGGAAAACACCCTGTATAGATGCACTACCATCATAGATAACTTGAATCTTTTGGATATACAATGGGTAAATAAAATTTTCATGAAGAACTTCCGATTCAGTATATTTCTCTACTCTTTTTATGACTGTAATATGTATGGTATTGGTACCTACATTTTCTTCTAAAGTACGTAAAATTCTTTCTTCTCTCCGAATTATTCTCATTTATCTAGATGTTCCTATATGCATGTCAATAGGAGTATATGGTTTTATGCATTTTTCACTACCTATAAAAAATCCTTATTTTGACCATCCGATGGATTTTTTTTTGAGGACCAATATATATTATTCTCATATCTAATGAAATAATAATTTTTTAAACATTTTTTTTGTGTATAAAATATTTTAATGTCGATTTACGCAAAATGGTAAAATCTATAGATATAAAATAGGAGTTCACTATTTCATGCAGTTTTCACCACTTTCTAAATGGAATCCTTATTTATCATTATATCTATCAAAATAAAATAATTATAAGATAAATTACCATCGATATCCTGGTAGTGTCGTCTGGTAGTGAGTTAGGAAAACAGTTTTACCTGTAGCTGTGACTGTTCATTAAACTTAGCATACATGCTAAATATCTAATAACTTGATCCATAAAGAACTGAATTAAGTATGAATTAAAAACAAAAAATAGTAAGCATTTACCTCTAGCTTGAAAACCATTAAGATTTTGATATTTTTTTAAAATAACTAACCACATTTTTTATCACATAGAATCACCTTTTTAAGTTTCCTGACATTGTTTTCAAATACTCGGTATAATTAAAGGTCCTGCAAAAATTTGAAACTTTCATATTAAACGTTTTCATGTATTTTGGAACTTCGAACTTTATACACAGGACTTAAATACAGATGGTCGAAAGTGAGAATGATATATAAAATACATATCTTAAATCTATATAACAAAAATATTATATTTGGATAAATATTAAAGAGTCTTCTCTATGTACTAGACGTCAATTTACTAGAAGCTTTGTGTGAATTAAACTGTGCGAAAAATCAAAAATTTTGAGTTTGTTGCTTAATGAAGCAATGTTTTATCCAATGTCTATTGTATTTTTATTTTATAATTATGACTTTCCCGATATTTGTCAAAAAAGTTATATATTTGCTCGGTTTATAACCTCCAATAGTCAGTTACCTCTTAGCGCAAAATGTCAGAAAAACAGTGGGTCAATTTTTACTGATTCTACTATATATGTAACTTACGATAATTCATTTTTCCAAATCCAGTTGCTACTGCTGTGTCTCTAGAAATATTTTCAAACGTATCTAAACAAGCTGGTCTGACAAAAGGCGAATATTGAACGGCATTTCTCAGAAACAAAATGGCAATATCATTGTATTTTACAGGTCTTCTGTAATCAGGATGGTTCAAAAATCTATTTATTTTTACTTCTTGGATATAGTCATCATTTTCTGCTAAGCTTATGCTACCTAATCTTGCTATTTGTGGCGGGCCACTGAAATCGAAAGAAAAGATAATATAATTAATACATATACTCGATTTATGTTTTATTCATCTATATACATATATTTTAACTTTTTCGGTAGATTAACAATTTTTAAGAATGCTAATTCAAATAAACTCTACAGGTTCTAAGAAGATAACTCTTCTCGACCTAATATAAATTTACCCAGGAATACAATGGAGGGATTGTTAGAGCTGGTAGTAGCCTTATTTTTAGTTTCTTTGTAGAGGTTAAGTAATGATCGAAGAAATACTACAAAAATGTAGATAAAATGAAATAGTGACGAAGCACAGTTTTATTTAAACGTTAGAAAAATTGAATGAGAGATAAATTACTCATCAATATACTATTACATTCAAACCAACATGCTTACAAGTTAGGTAGATCAACTAAAACTCCATTCTATCAAGTGGCAGGTCGCATAGAAAGATCACTGGATGATATATTCTGGGTGTAATTTTGACGAAAGCACTTTTCCAAAAATATTTGAGTCGCTGATCAATCAGCCATTGGATTTATAATATGCTTCCAAAAAGGCAATAGAAATTAGTGTAGACGATGTCAAAATTTGAGGACAAGTGGAAAGGGGCTTTTCAAAGCGAGGCATACTATCACCTACTTTGGAATATATTCCTTGAATCACCTAAACAACGAACACTATTATACCACTGCTTACGCAGATGAGTTAGTCATCAGACTATAGTTTATGAAAAAATGCAAACTTCACTTAAAATAATAAAAGAGTGGTGTTATAACAACTCACTATACATATTCAGCAGAAATAAAATACCCAATTACAGCATTTGACAGTAGGTTAACAAGGAATTCTCACCTCAAAAGTAGAATAAAGAAAGTATATATAGCTTATGGAGAGTAACTCTGAACCATGGAAAAAATGTAGCGATATACCCCACGAATTACTGCGTGGATATATAGGGCTATCTTAAGGCTTTGCTGTTTTATGGCGACCAAAGTGAATTAGACAACAGGAATCCAAAAATTAGAACAGATTCAAAAGACAGCAAGTCTCATCGCCTAGAGCAATGGAGGTTTTTCTCCTCTCATCCTTCTTGACATTTTTGTCAAAGAGACTGCTTAGATGACTATTATGACTGGTACAATGTTGTTTGTGGAAAGAAATTCTGGATATGATTCAGCTGCTCCAGATCAAGACGGACTAAATTACATTAAAATTTGTCTTTATTCTCCACGGTATATAACTCCTAGGCACAGATGTGGCAGATGAACTTAACATCTACACAGATAAATATAAAAAGAAGGAAACTCTATCATAAATATTAGCTGAGCCATGAATAAATATGTCACCGTAACTCAAACAGAGTTTACTGACATCACCATAGCAATAAATGAAATTACTAACAGAAGGAGGGTAAAAATATGTACACGTAGCAGATAGGCGCAACTAATCCAAACAGACGACGCATTTCCTTTAGCATAGTGCTGTGACCCTTGCCTAGGCTGTAGCTGAAAATGAGGACAATATAAGCTAGATCAAAGTTCATAATTCATCCGATGAAAATCGAATTGCTGATCACTACTCAGACAGGCACCTGAAACGAAAGTGCTGAAGCCAGACCCAGTAGCAGGTCTGACTAAATCAACAAAGTCAAAGCTAAATACTCCCACTTTTTTTTAATACGAGGAGTAAAACCATAAACTGTGAACTCCCCAGATAATAATTAAACAAACGGAACGTGCAAACAAACAAAAATATCTGACGATGTCACAAGGATTCTTACAGGGCACTGTCAGCCAAGAAAACATATAATATGAAAGTATGCGACATGGCACCCCCCATATGTCGGAGTTGTGAAACAGAAGATGAGACTATAGAACATGTTGTATGTGATTGTTCCGCTCGTCCACCAAAAAGAGATTCCATGTCAGGCGAATATTAGCCCATTCTGGTCGTCATAATTGCAATGTCGCTGGGTAACGTTATTGCTTGCTTTAATTTTGTAGGGTGGGCAAAGAACTGAACCAGGCAAACCCCTATAGAAGTATGTACAATGGGCCTAACAACGCCTATCTGTTGTGAACTCTAGCCTGACCTTCTTACTTTCCAAATCCAAATGAATCTTATATAATTCATTAAACTTTTCTAAATATAAGTCCAAGTGTGCAATATTAATTGTAACTAGAACTGAAAAAGAATTGCACTACCCCGTAAATCTTATTTCGTCATTTTTAAAGCAAATCGTCACTTCTACTATCTGCAAACTATAATACTAGCTGTGATTTTTCTCAATTTATTAAATACCCTTATTTTTAAAACATATCCACCTATTTTATCATACCTTTGAGATACTGTACAGTGTGCTGCAGTAAGTACATGTTTTTCAGTAATTAGCGATCCACCACATAACCAGTCCATATCAGAATATTCAGTTGGAGCAAAGCCTATTACCGCCTGCAAAAAAAAATTCAATAAATTTTCTTATTTTAAGAAATCCTTATTTCCCAGTATGGTCTGCTTTTTCTTGTTCATGATATAACTTTCTTTCTTGTGAATAAAAAAGAGCATCATTATACGTATTCTTTGAACAGGTAACCAAACGAATATATTGTATTATAGCGATTCTCATGATTATTGTTTTGTTTCCTAGTAATGGAAAAATTTGCTCACTTTACAAAGAACGCTCCCTTGGTGGTCCCGATTATCTATTTATTTTTCAATATTAACTAGGGTTCTTTACGATTTGGTATAAAGTCTTCGCAAATTTTTTGGGTTTATGCTTTCTAAACAAATATATGTACAGCCCCAAAATAAGAAAATAGAGTATAAGTACAAATTTACTAGCTGAATTATTTTTCTTTATGCATAACGATCTTTGAATAGACGTAAAATATACATTGCAATGGAACAAAATCATATACAGAATGGCCCAACAGAATTCTCCCGTTTAGTGAAATATAGTTTACGTTAATTAATATAAAATAACCATAAAAACCTAAAATGTTTGACTCTTTTAATAATAAAATTTTATAAACTACTACCTAACGTTATCATTTCAGTTCTTAATATTCTTCTCTGACCATCTGCCTTACCATTACATCCAAACAAAATTACTAGAATTCACCAAAATGGCGGCACTTTCAAAATTTATTAAATGGGAAAGTTAACACATTATTGATTAATCATATAATAATTAATTTCATGTTTTATATTCGTGCTGAAGCCTTAAGGACTCCCAAAAAAATGTCAATAGGCACAGTTTTTCATGTTTCTTAAAGTTCAAATACTAACTTTCTTATATATTATTCTAGTTTTTCAGATTATTGTAGAAACGCAAAAATAACCAACTATATCTGGTCAGTAGAAGTAATTAGTCCTTAGCCCCCCGGCATACATGTAGTGTATAGTTGCTGAAATAGTTGAAATTTTCATACTTAGCTACCTAGGGAAAGAGAAAGAGAACGGGGAGGAGGTGGTGAAGAACGAGGGGGCTTATACATTACGCCATTATAATTGATTTACCTTTTTCGCTATTATTCTGGCATCAATGTGAAAAAAAATATTATACTATTTTTGCAAATTACCGTTACATACTAATTCAGTTTGAACAAGATCTATAAAATAATCTTTGCGTGATTTGGTAAAATAGTAAAAACACATTTTAGTCCTTTTCAGCTTTACAAAAAGAAATTTCGAAAAAAGTAGAAATTACTTTTTTGAAGCCAAAAATCATGTTTTTATCGTGATTCTTCGTAGAGAAAATTACTTTAATGGACATATTAAAAATATGAATATTAAAAGATCAAGAAATCAGTTTTAAGATATTGTTATGAGCTGTCTTTTAAAACCAACGTCAAGTCCATATCTCTATTTAATTAAAAGATATCCATACGTTTATTATATACCAGTTTACCCCTCTCCATTCTTCTGCGGTGCGAATTTTGGAAAATTGCTTCTTGGTGGGTACCTACATGGTATTTTGACAACCTTTTCTCAAAATTTCATGATTCTACGTTTAGTAGTTTAAGCTGTGCATTGATAGATCAGTTAGCAATCAGGAAAACATAGTTTAGATGAATGGTATGTATGTATATAGACGTGGAGATCGATGCACTTCGACATAATAAATCTATTGTATTCCTCTTCTGCTGTCATGTTCCGACTAGAACAGGTCCTCCAGTCCTATTTCCCTTAGGAACCTTAGGATGTAGGACGGCATTAAAATGGATAGTTCTCCTTCTTCGATTTGGTGTGCTCCCAAGAATCGCATTCTAGAGCTTTGTAAAGCGCTGCACTCGTCGTTGTCCTCCTTGTAAAATCTGCACTCTTCTCTCTTTCTGTCAATCTGGATTTCTTGAGGTTGAAATGCTCCGTCAGAATTCCCATTAGAACTCTCAGTTGGTTTTTCTTTAAGCTTATGCGTTTTTTGAACCGCTTATGGTCGTAATTCCCAAGAAGCATTTTCGCTTACAGATCCATCCAATAATTGGATCTCTGGCTCTTTTCGTCCCTTTTCAGTTGTTTAGCACTACACTGCTACTGATCTTACAAAAGAAGATAGATAGTGGTCTCACTACATTATTTTAAGTAAAAATTAACTGAGTATTTTCTCTCAACCATCGAATTAAGAGTCAAAAACCCCGTGATGAATTTTTAATTATACGAAAGTAAATCTATCGACATCTCCTGTTACGGCAGCGGAACATCGATAGGTAGATATATATCCTGCAATAAGTCATCGGTCAAACGATCAGCGTAGGAATATCTCATAATTATTCTAAATACTTCTTCCGGTCGGTAGCCACTCACGTTTAATCGTTCGGTAGTCATGAAATCCACCCGGTTGTCACTCTCGGGCGCCACCTTTAGGATTAACGTGGTTGAGGGCCCACTTTTCACCGGGCAGCTTATTACAGTAGAGAAACGGCAAGCCAGAGCTAATATACTCGTATTGGTTACTGGTTGCCGGCTGCTAATTATTATTTAATGAAATGGAAGAGTAGGAACTAGGGAATGAAACAAATCTTTTTAAAACATCCTGTATCCCGTATTCCATACTTTTACACAAAAGGCCTAAAAACTAACTTAATAATTTAGAACACGAAATCAAGCTGAACAAACGGTAGGAAGGACAAAAGTATGTATGTGCCCTGTTCACGGTCCCTCTTACTTAGTCTAGCGGTAGCGGTACGGTATACGAACACTCAGCGGTATCATTTACGATGCTATTCACGGTGCTCGTATTAAAACTTCCGTGGAAAGGAACCGACACTGCCCGTACTATAAGGGTCCTCGACAACGTTGGTAGGATGGAACGACATTGCTCGTGCTCATAAGGGTCCTCGACAATGTACCCTGGTGGTCCAATTGGATTCATTCACCGAGCGGAAAAGGTGTAATTCTCAGCAATTTAATGGCGAGCGCGGTCTTAAATAGTTTCCCCGAACGGCGGTCGGTCGTTTGATCGTTTTCGTGGTTTCATTCCCCTGGCAAGTGACAGTGTGTGGGAATTACACATACAGCTTGGTATTATTATACACGAACGCTTTGAAAAATATCGGAAAATCTTATGTGTATGAAAGCTTCAAAGATTATTTTCCCGCAAGAACTAGATTTTTCGGATGTATGATAAATAAAATATACTCCAGTACACATACTCATGTCCAAAAATTAGTAACTTAGTTACAACCTGTATATCATTATCTGTCATTAGAAGTGAACTGAATGCCATTTTATCCATCCATGTATGTATATGTATATATATATATATATATATATATATATATATATATATATATATATATATATATAATCTAAGATTGCTAGTTCGAATAAACTCTACACGTTTTAAGAACATAACTTTTCTCAGCCAATTAACATTTACCTTGAAAAATATTAAAGGCATTATGAGAGCTGAAAGCCGGTAGTTGTCTTATTTTAATTTTTTTCTACAAGATAAGTATTGAAATACTACGAAAAAAATGTAGATAACATGGAACAATGAATGTAGTCTTATATCATCCACCAACCGTTTTCAAATGTAAGTCCCCATAGTTTTACAATATTAGTAGCAACTATAACTGAAAACTTATTGCACCGAATTCGTAAATATAGTTTTGCAAGTTTTATTATTTATAGTGGTCGGATTATATTATTTTTATTAAAGTTTATTGGAATGTTTTCTCTCGATTTTTCAAGTAATAATCTGAAACGAGTAAACCTTTATCTGTCTTTAGAACGAAACTGTGCGCCATTAAATAAACTATTAATCTTATACCATTTATAGTTTAAATATTACCAAGGATTTCGCAGTCATGGTGTCAATGGACTATTTTATTACTTTATATCCTAAAACGAATTATAACTTTATAATCGAACAATTCACAAGTTAATACTGTATTTCATATGAGCTTTATAAAAAATTTTAATTTGCGAGGTAAATTCTTTTGTTTGTTATTGTTTTTTTTTTCTATATGATAAGGTAACACAATTGAAAAAATTACGAAAATTACGAACTGGCGACTAGAACTCAACTAATTTCATAGAAAAAATATTGAATATAAAAGACTTTTATTAAAAAAATATACAGGGTATACCAAATTAAAATGCTGTAATGTGTATATCTCCTTTTATAGACTTCGTTCTTGACATAACCCCAAAAGTAAATGTCTAATAGAGTTGTCAGGTGGCCAACGTTTCAGCCCGTTTGTTGCTATATACCTTTCTTGGAAAAGCCTTTCTAAAAACATTCTCACTTCATAAAACTGATAAGGAAGAGCTCCATCTTGTTGAAACTAGATTGAGTTAAGTACTTCCAAGTTGATACCACTTAAATATTCTCCCAGTAATTCTGACAACATATTTACATATTTTCTTCCTGTAAAAGTGCTTTCATAGAAAGTTGGCCCAATTATTTAGCTGCATATTAAATCATACCAAATATTACCACTAAATTGTACTTGCGGATTTCTAGAATGAGAAATAAACAGCTTTTTGTGCATATTTTACGATCAAATATATGTTTAAAAAATTCGCTTCTTCGTTGCAAAAAATGTGTCTTAAAAAGTTTCGTAACTTTTTGCCTAAACATATCTACTAACTCTTTCAGTTTCACCAGATAGTAAAGTTGCACTGATCGGTACCTGTAGGGTACAAAATTATATTTGTATAAAATTTTCTAAATCTATATATATATATATATATATATATATATATATATATATATATATATATATATATTTCTGCTTATTCGCTTATTATAAACTGTTTTATAGTTTTATTCTTTCCAAAAACACCTTTATTGCTTCTAAATTTTCTTTACAACTCTAAAAATACCTTCTGTTTAGTTTTTTTCTGTTCAAGGTACATTCGACCATATTTTTCCATCGCTCGAAAACAATTTTTTGTAGACACTAGATACGCTTCTAAAATATCCCATTTTTCAAAATGTTATTTAATACTAAAATCTAAAATCACTTTCAATATGTAAAATTACATAAAATTCTTGTTTTTCTTCACAGCAGGCAGACGCATGTATTAGAGTTTGTGTTTCAGTAATACACAGTCGACTTGCCTAATAAGTAAGTAATTTTCAATTTTAGGTCAATATTGCGTATGCACTCTTTTGTTTTGTAGATGATTTACAGACCTAACAGAAAAAATATACAGGGTGTTTCCTTTAAAAAAAATATTTGGAAACGCTACGTTCAATTTTTTCTGCCCTCATCATCTTAATCAGCACTAAAAATGCTCCTATTTTGTTAATTTAACTGATTTTTTATCTATAATAATAGAGTTAACAATAGTGCGCATTTAACATGCTAGACCCTGTAAATGGTCTACAGAAGTAAGTATGCATGTGAAACTTTACAGTACTTAAGCCATATAAGAAAAAATGTTTAAAATGAAAATAATTTATTCTTGAAAAATGCAAAAATGAAATTATCCTACCATATGTGGGAATTCTCTAGCCCTTGCTGGAGTTCCTCCAACTATCAAAGGATTTTCAAATAGTGCACAAGTTGACAAATATTGTTGCAGCCCACTACGTAGAATAGAATGTATTTCTGTTCCAGGTTGATATACTGCTTTGGAATATTCTTGGCACACTGGAAACAAAACACAGTTTTATAATTAAAATTAATATACATAGTGCAATTTAGGCATTCTTAGCCTAACACAGAAGGAAAAGCAAAAGTAAAAAGAAAGTGACATAATTTTTCAATACAGTATCTCTTTATTTTATTACATTTTTCATAACGTTTGATTAAAGACTCTATGCTGCTATAAACGTTTTTCTAATCTTTAGGGTCAAAATGGTTATAGACGGCTTGTTTAATTTCGTTATCACTTCTAGTTTCCTGTTCCTATTTGGTCTAGCTTCAACTTTGCAAATAAAAAATAATCTTAGGGAACTAGACCTGGGCTATAAGATGATGATCGATATCAGTGAAACAGCATTCGTGAAGAGTGGGAAGCACTGTAGTAAAGCAACCGAATCCTCTTTTTTCAAAATTCTAATTTCTACCATAATTTCTTCTGCATCTGTCGTCTTCTAAACATTTTCATCCCCAGTGAAGCAACTAGAATAAATTTTCTGAAAAACTTATTAATCGATATGAGATACCAAAAATTATTTGAATTTAGCAGAGAAAATGTAAAAGAATAACTCAGTAAACTTCTGGATAGAAAAAAGGTGCAGAAAATCGTTCAATTAGAGGAGGTACTTATGATTCAAGAGTATGCAGTTTACTAACCGAGCCGATCTGGATAACAAACTTCTTTAGATTAAGCACGAAGCGAAATAATCAACAATGCTGCAAGAGCCCTGATGGTTTGTAGAAACTTCGCTAGGAGAAACTGGGACATTAACCCAAATATCTTGCAGTCAATTTATACTGCAATAGACAAATCTTCATATATGTAACAGTGATCTGGAGTAAAAGTCTTGCTAACACGAAAACCAATCTCTCGAAAGTTTAAAGAGTAGTCTGTGCATGAAAACATGTCCGACAGTCTCAATGGAATTACAGTTACAATATATAGAATTTGCCGAATCAAAAATTATTTTTTTTTTTGTTACTGTTATTAAATGAATTGTTTGAAAATAAATTAAGACGAAAGAGAGAAAGAGAGGTTTTTAATTATTTTTCTTATTTAATCAGGTAACTTTATCATTAGGATTTCTATCCTTAAGAGCTTTATCCGACTAGTTCAAAAGGAGCCGGAAAGCGGACGAGGTAAAAGACGCCACCGGTTTTGGGCCCTAATAATAAGGATAGAGTCCGCTATTCTCTATATAACAGGAAACAACTTAAAGAAAGGAAATACCCAACTGGCAGAGAAATACTGATTTATTAAATATTTAAAAAAAAAACAAACGGATATAAAAATTAAATTTAATTTCTTATTAAGCCAATAAACGTTTGTTTTTAAGAATGCAAACATGTGTTCATTTTACCAGCGCAAATAGATCTATTTATGGTAGTTCATAAATGTCACTATTCAATTAGAGAATCACTAAATGTAGATTGAAAAATATGGTAACAGTACTACATAAAGGAACAGAATTAACAAGTTCTTGTGAAACAACTTGTCTAATATTTGTTATAAGAAACAAAAAAAAGCTATAGGTGTAAAATTTTGAATATATTCAGTACAGTGCGATAAATTAAAAAATTATATATCAATAATACAACACAAAACAGATAAAACTTGAGATTCTGGAAGTCCAGCAGTCAGAGGAGCTTCAATTTTGGCAGTAGAGTAGGTCTGGGTACTCGAACACTCAGTTGTGGTTTATGGTTAGACTCGACTTTGATGCATATCGGAGCAAGTGTTATGACCCAAACACCAAACAGATAAAACAGACTGAAAAGAAGAAGAAGAAAAAGACAGAAAGAAAATAAAATTTTCAATATATTCGGTACAGTGCAATAAATTAAAAAATTATATACAAATAATACAACACAGAACAGATAACACTTGAGATTCTGGAAGTCTAGCAGTCACAGGAGCTACAATTCTGGCAGTAGAGTAGGTCTGGGTACTCGAACACTCAGTTGTGGTTTATGGTTAGACTCGACTATGATCCATATCGGAGCAAATGTGGTGACTCAAACACCAAACAGATAAAACAGACTGAAAAAAAGAAGAAGAAAAAGACAGAAAGGAAAGAAAGGCCTGTAACAAAAATGTAAAAAACGATGCAATTTTTGACCTACGAACGAGGTAAGTACAGTTTATTTTACCTTTCTAAATATATTGATAATTATAGGACTTTAAATAAGAAGTGAAACTAAGGACTTACTGAGGGTGTTAGTAGCCTTTTACGATGAGAGAACAAAATTGAAAATCGGGTATATTGTACAGTAACCAAATTCAAAATAGCTTCAAGCTAATTAAGCACAAATTAATTGCCACCTGACTTGGTTTGGAACTTGAAATTTTTAAACTTAAAGATATCAAAAATTACCAGACAACTTCCTTCCGTGCAACTATACAAAGAAAGATCGTTTATTATCAATAATAATCATTTTCTTTCTCAAAAAGTCGTGCTGCAAACTGGCGGAAAAATTATAGGAATATTTATTTGACAAGACATTTGATAAGCCAAAAGATAGAAATACTAATGTTTTCAAAATTATTCAAATAATTATCTAAGTCATTAATTAAATTGAGGAACGTACGAAAATCTATATGGTTTAAAAAGTGCTGTATTAAGGTGAAACTTTCTTATCAGAAGAATTGAAATGGTTGTAACCGTAAATTTTGTTCTCGAGGAGTCCATAAGAAAGAAATAATATAATATTTAATAGCAATAGGATCAGGGAAAGTAGTAAAGAGACATTTTCTTTGAATCAAACTCTAAATACTATTTAAATTAAGCCTTAATCTTATAAATAGCACTGTTATAAATGAACTCATTATTCCTTATACTTTAGGTATCAAAGGAATCTACGAGCCTTAATAAGAAAAAATAGGAATCATAAAAAAAAATATACCCATTATACCCTAAATCAAAAATGTACATTTAATCCGTTTAATAAAGATCTAAATTTTGGAAATCTTTGATTTAATTAACTATCCCAAAAAAAAATATACAAACGAAGAAAAAGGTAAGTTATTGTTTTAGTTTTGCATGGCTTTTAACTAGCAGAAATAAAATCGTAACAAATGTTAAGGGTTAGAGTCATTAAACGAAGGCCTCATCTTTCATTTAGATAACAACAAACCAGGGACATACCCCAAGATGAAATTAAAAATAGGTTCAACTTCGTGATAGACTTTAACACAAGGTTAAGCCGTAAAAGTGAATGAGATAGAGATATCATTGACAAGCTTAACAGAAACTCTATTAAATTGTATATAGAAGGTTATAAAATAACGAAGAGAACTGGAGTGGGAATATATAGACCAGGAAATCCATACTTCGAAAACTTGGGCAAATCATTAAGTATTTTCCAAACAGAAATTTAAACTATTACGCAACGCGTTCAATTCAGTAATAGAAAAACTTTCAGAAACAGGAGATGTTGGATAGACAGGCACCGATCAATGCGCTTTTCTGAAGTATTCAGATTCAAGATGGTCTGTAAATGCTTACAGGAACTAAAGAAATTTGGTAAGAACAACACGGTTACCCTCCTACGACTGCCGTAACATACTGGAGTAGAAGGAAATGCAATAGTAGACAAACTCGCAAAAAGGGAGTTGAAGTGCGATTTTTGAAGCCTGGATATTTCTAAAATCTAAACTACAAGAGATGCGGCAAGTGAAGATACTTCTGGTAAAATATAACCAGAAGAAATTCAAAGAATGTATTAGCCGAAGCAAAAACCAATAGAGCATTGCGACCTGAAGGGATATCATAAGAACGAAACCTCATTCTCTCAGAATGAATCGCCTTACACAATCCTACAATGCGATACCTGGGAGCGAATCAAATAGAAGAGGGAGATTTGAAGACCTGCTTTAGTTGGAAATTCGACCCCAATTGCAGCAGCAAAAGGGGATACAACAGGCGCGAATCCAGGGGGGGGGGGCGGTGGGGATGATCGCCCCCTCCCCAAAAAAAAAAAAGATTTGAGTTCAGGAAAATAGACCCGATTTTTCCTCTTATACTATAGTTTATTCAAGAACTAGAGAGAGTAATAAATAATTTTTTACCCTTTTTTCTTCGCAAACTACCTGTGTTCTTTAGTCCGGTGTCTTTAGAAAAATCTGTTACACCCATATATTTTTCATAGGAATGGGTTAGAAATTTTATAATCAAAAACACCAGTCTATAATAATGGACTATTTGAATTGGATAACAATAAATATTTGGAAGTGTGAAGTGTTAAAAAGGATTTTAATCTTGGTCATAGGCGTCGGAAGAAGGTTTATTTTATCACTAAATATTTATGGCATAGAATATTATTTCCGTAATAAACTTAAAATAAAATTTTTTATAATATTATTTTATTTCTTATGAAAAAAAAAGTCAAAGATTTGGGGCTTAAAGTCGCATCGGAAGCGGAGACCATTTAGCGACTGGACCTACATTTTAACGTGGGTTCCGAACCACGGTCCTCGACACTCAACTAACCCCGAGTTTTTAAACTCTTTTGTCATTCAAGTGTCTACCGACTAGTGGGACTATCCTCTAATGGTCTAGCAACTCAAATAAGTAAGTTGCCGTGCACGGGGCTTGAACCCGCGCCTGGCCATTGTCATCCCTATCAGTCCTAGCGCCTTAAACGGTTAGGCTAATCCCACGGCCTTATTTGTTATGATTTGTTAATAATTCACATACATTACAAAATATAGATAATTTTCACATATTTAACAAAAATCACAAATGTATTGTTATTGTTTTTCATTTTGGCATCAAAACCGATTTAGGCACATTGAGACTAAAACATAGCCTTTTTCTCTCAAAAAAATTGTAAGTTATAATTTAAATACTTACAAAATACCCATTGTCAAAAATACAAGAAGTTAAACAAAAATTTTAAAAAAATAAAAATAAATTCGTCCATACAATATTAATTTTTTTTGGGCTTTTTTGACATTTTATTATAAATAAAAAGCATTTTTAGGATATTTGACGTCTCAGTTTATTTATTTCCTAAACCATCTACAGAATTACAATTAAACACTAAAAAGGGATTCAAATGTAATAAATTTTTATATATTACAGTTAAAATAGACCTACTTATTTTTATTACTATTGCACTGACATCTTAATTTAATTTACTTTATTAAATGGAAATCCGATAGCCCCAAAAAAATAAAATAAACATGTTAATTCTACTCGCTTAAGATACAAAAACAATAATAAAATACTAAAAAAATTACGGCTAATTGGAATTAAATATATATAAAATTAAAAAGTGGGACACACTAAAATGAAAATATATATAAAAAATATATAAACAACATTAAACAATAAAACACAACAAAAACAAAAATTTAAATAATAAATTGTATTTACACTGGTAAACATTACGTATCTAATTCTTAATCAAAGTCAGTGAAGCTATCTTCGCTCAAATTAATTATAATTGGTTCCTCTATCTCACCGATCATGAGATCGAGTCTCCACATTTTGTTTTATTCTTTTAGTATATTTAATTTAAAGTTAAATTACTAATTTTGTAAATTGTGTTATTTCTGGCAACTCTACCTTTTACTTGAGAGAGATCTTTCCTTCTCCAATGGACAGTTCCCGAATGACCTATAAGAACAGATTTTCTATCTGGTTTTTCCCAGCAAAAATTAAGTTTTCTAAGCAATTACCAGAGCTCAGTTCTTCTAATTTCAGGTAAATCCCGATCTTCATTGATTTTAGTTAGAATTTTGTCATCAGTTGGGATCTGCTTCTCATAATAAAATGTACGGATAATTCCTTTTATTGCAGTTTTCATCTCTTCTTCCAACGAGGTTTTTCGTCCGCCTGTGATCGAATCTGGCTTGGAAGTACTAACAATTCCATTTGTTTTTTTCTCCTTCAGTATTTGGTACATAGTAGATTTTCCAAATCCTGTCACGTTGAAACAAATCTCAACAGAGCTTTTAACATTATTATCTAGATATTTATCTCTTTGGGCATCATAAATATTCATCGTAATAAGTTTTTCGCTGAGGAAAAAATGCCCTGGTTTAACGATTTTAGAATAAATATGGAGGTGAAAGCCATATCTCACTAATCTCAAATAATATATAAAAACAAGCGCAAACAAGATAATTCACTAAGGACACACTGTAAAATGTACTTTGCTGACTGACAGAAATTAAATTGAACTATCAGGAATTTTATTGTTGCAGTAAATCTATAAAAGCTTATAATATTTAAATATAATTAAATTTAATTAGATTTACGGCAGTCCTCAGTTACCTGCTGCACGGGAGCATTTGGAGCTTTCGGTAACAGTTTTATTACTCTCTCTAGTTCTTGAATAGAGTATAGGAATGTGTATGCTTGCGATCGCCCTCCCCCCTTCCAAGAGCTTTGAGTTCAAGAACCGATTCTGCCTTATATATTAGGAATGGGTATGTTGCTGGCACTCCCCCTACCGTTGACAACTTGTTTTTTTTTGCAATAGCCCTCCCCCCCCCCCAGTAGTTTTGAAATCAGGAAAATAGACCCGATTCTGCCTCTTATACTAGAAATGTGTATGTTGCTGGCGTCCACCTCCCTGTCGGCAACTTGTTTTTTCTTGTGATCGCCCACCCCTCCTCTTCAAGAGCTTCAAATTCAGAAAAATAGGCACTTCCCTGTCTTTTACACATGAAATGGGAATGTTGCCGGTGTCTCTCCCCCCCCCCCCCCCCCGTCGACAACTTGCTTTCGCTTGTCATACTGTACTTTTGTGATATCACCGCCCCCCCCCCCCCCAAAGAGAGAGGCTGGATCCGCCCCTGGGATACAATGGACCTTTTAGATCGCAGTGCACACATCCCCATTTCTACATACATACATACACCGTTTCGTAAATTATCAGTAATACAATACAATAATTTTTAAAGCAATTCCACTGAAAATTAGTTACTTAAATTTTTTAGAGTAAAAATAAAACTTTATACAATACCAAAATATTCTATATCAAAATTCTTCTTGATCTTAAGCACCCTTATAGGGTCAACAAAAGTGAAAATAAATTTATGGCAATTTACCCTGTAACTGTTAAAATCATCTTTAGCTCCATTTAATTCCATAAATATTAAATAACTTACTTCTCTGTGCTATTTCTTGACCAATTATCCGAGACATCCAATATACCAGAATAAATAAAGATTTCATTTTACATAAACTTACTTGTTCACTGGAGGATTATTGTTATTTTGCGACCATGGTAAAAATAAAAATGCAAATATTGCATTTGCATTGTTCTTTACTCTTTATCTTAATAGCTTACTGTTTAGTCGCTAAGTACCGTTTTAATGGTTTATTCCTATACGGTACCTATTTGTAAAATTTCCGAATGCTTTTCTTAAGCTAAAATATATAATAATATACAGCCACGAGCAAAAGTATTAGGCTCCCCTATTGTTTATCTCTGTCTTGACAACAAGTGTCCAGGTAAGTTTCTTATGGTTTTATTATTGCATTGAGTGTATGTTTTCACGGAAATAAGAAAAAAACAAATAATTATGACACGTCAGTATGCACTAACACATTATTTCTTTGAATCAGCTATTTCACGAATTTTAGGAATTTAATTTGTTGTCAGAGTTTGATGTAAACACACGTGTCGTACGCAATTATTTCTACCATATTCTTAAGACTAACATTTATAGCGTGAACCATGACTAATAACACTGAACTTAGTACAGAACAGTCCCTAAAAATTAAGATTTTACATGAACAAGGCATGTCTCGAGTAAATATAGCCTGAGAAGTGAAGCGCTCGCATCGTGCCCATATGCATTAAATCGTTTCAACGAGACCGGATTCCATGAAAACAGAACAAGAATAGGTAGAAAGAAAGTTATTACAGATCGTGATGACCGATTGTTGATTAGGCAGCATCTACATGACAAAAAACAGCTTTCGATCTCGCTGCAACGTTATCTGAAGCAATGTGTGAGCACAAGGAAGAAGCTGTGGCTGTCGGAACATAATAAGAAAAATCGATTGGAGTGGGCACTCAAATATAGAGATTGGGCCGTGGAAGATTGGCCCAACGTATTATGGTCAGACGAATCTGACTTCGAGGTATTGTTATTTACTTTATGTTTTACATAAAAATAAATCAATATCTTTGAAAACAAATTCTACAAGAAAAATAATGAAATCTTAAATTAAACCAGTTTTTTCTCTTTACACAGGTATTTGGAACTCCCAGTGTGACTTATGTCAGGCGCCGGGTGGGCGAGGAATACAACCCAAAATGTGTGGTGCCCCCTGTTATAAACGGTGAAGGCTCAATTATGATTTGATGTTGCATGGCTGCCTATGGAATGGGCGAAATGGTGTTGTGTGAGGGCCGAATGAACAGTGAGAAATGCACTGAAGTTCTAGAAACAGCTCTAGCGCCATCGGTAACGCAAATTTTCAGCGAAACAAACAGCGATGGATTCAAATTCCAGCAAGACAACTATACTTACCACAAATTGGCACAAACTATGATGTGGATGGCTCAAAACGATATTGACCTTTTAGACTGGTCACCACAATCGCCAGACCTCAATTCAACTGAGCACATTTGGTCTATTTTCAAGAAAAGATTCGAAGACACTCTGTAACTAATAACCAAACAATACTGGCTGCTTTAAAGCATGATTGGAAACAGTTATCCGTAGATGAATGTTTTGAGCTGGTAGAGTCAATGCAGAAAAGAGTGGGTGCTATCATTAAATCAAAAGGCGAACCGACCAAATATTAATTACTTTTATATAATTAATCATGTAAGTTTGCTTTATTTACATATCGTATGTTAATTATTCCAAAGCTAGCAATTTTGTAGGGTGCCTAATACTTTTGCTCGTGACTGTATGTATTAAATGTGTCAGTGTAAAAAGAAATGAAAAGGCAGTAAGATGTCGTCAAATCGCCGAAAAAGAATGTTCCATCTATACAATACACAGTTAGTTGTTAGTGTATACTTCGACACTTTTTAGCTAATAATTCTAGACCTGGTCATGACATAGATCTTTCAAATTCCAGAATCCCTTGCTAACGTCAGAGGTTTTCTTAATGGCCAACGGCTCGAACTTTATCTCGGAGATTTTATAATCTTCACTGATCTATCTAGCCTTGATGCTACAGTAGATGGTGTGGTCAGTTGGCTTTCCTAAAATGCATCTACCTGAACTTTATTCATTGGTTTAGTTTTGGGTTATTGCACGCCTTATATCTCTTGCAGTCACATTTTGTTTTAAAGATAATATTCACAAATAACGTGATTCTACGAACAAATAGTTTTTATAATCCTTTCATAAGGAAAGGTATTTTCAAATAATCATGCAGTCAAATATTGTGAAGATCGCAGACAGATAACCTTTAGTGTCAGTGTATATGTATTAGTTGTAAATACTTACGCACAACGTGTGTACATGATCTTGTGGTCTGAAGGACGTAACGACCTGTATTTCTATAAATAGCTGCTCTGTATAAAAATAAATTACTGCGTTTGGGTATTTCAAGCTTTTAAATTTTTGCCATTCAAATACAAGTGCAGTGTGAAAGAAGACACGCGCTTAAAAGAACTTATATTTATCGTTACTTATCTACAGAGTGGGGTGATTTTTATTCAAAATATATGTACACATATAAAATTGTGGCTTTATTACAAGCTTTTATTCAAGTTACTTTTTGCTTCTGTCTGTAAGGAAATTTTAGTTTCTTTAACAATACAGTTAGTGGTAAATGGAACTGCTGAAAAGCTAACAGCAGACTGATCTTGTTTAATCTAGTTTAATTAGGCACAAAAACATCTTTGAGTTTAATAGAGTCGGAAAGTGGCTAATAGAAGTCTTCAAGCAGTTATTTTTCTTAAAGAACTCTCGAATTTCAAGTGTTTTCCAGAATTTTAAAATAGAGTTGAAAAATGATAAACAGAATTTTTTCATTTTTCATGGCATTACATTTTCCACTGAAGTCGATTGACTTCGGTCGAAGATACCTTTGATGAGAGGTCATATCCATGATCTAACGGAACGATCATAACGATGGTTAAAATACTTCCTACATGTCTGTCTTCATTTTACAATTGATGTAAACGAAATAAATGTTACAAGAATTGATGAAAATCAAACTTATTTTATGGTATTTCTGAAAAGGTTACTTTATCTGATATTTGTAATTTTGAAAAATTACGTAATTTTAAACATATATTTGTTTTTTTTATTTTTTTTTACCTAATTTAGTATTATAGTAGGTATCTTTCTTGTGAAACATTGATTAGATAAATGTATCAGGAGCTTATGTTTTGAGCTTTTTTTTAATTAATAGTTAACTCTTGAGAAATCCGTTTTACCAAAACATGAATTCGTGAATTAGTTTAAAAAACACTATCAAGAAATGAATTCTTGTAAAAATCTCTGAATCAACACATCTCCGTGACTTAGTGGTAAGAATGTCAGACTTTCAGTTGAATCGGATAGAACATTGTTAGCTGAGGCTGATCAATAGCGAAAATGCTTTTCTGAAACAAGTTGTTTGCTGGCTGTCACGGCACTAATCGGTGCATATAATTATAACGAGATGCGCTCGTGATGAACCTGCCGCGAGATTGTAACGAACCTCCATTAAACTTTGCGAGCTTCAATTCAAGACGAAAGTACCATTCTTACGAAATCCTTGTACCTCCGGTAATCGGCGTCAGCTTTAGCTGTAATCACTAAGACGTTCACTAAAAACCAGCTGGAGATTGTGCTGATCCAGGAACCCTGGGTCAACAGAAATCAGGTAAAAGAAATACACTGCAAGGATACTAAAGTTATATATAATGTCAGTAATGGCACACCAAGAACATGTATCATGGTAAGAAAAATGGACCTCGTTCCTATTCGAGTATACCTTGAACTGAAGAAGAAGCTAGAGATAATTATGGCTTCATGCTCCTTCGCAGGAGATATGCCTATACCACCGCCAGAAGTGCAAAAATTGATAAAGTACTGCAAGGAAGAGAAACTGTCACTATTATTGGGGTATGATGCCAACGCTCACAATACAATTTCGGACAGGAAAGAGGATCAAAGAGGTGAACAACTCTTAGAATACATCTTTAAATCTAATCTTATTATAAACAATATAGGAAATACTCCTACATTTGTAACAAGAGTACGAAAAGAAGTGTTAGGCGTCACTTACCATAAACAATATAGGAAATACACCACCATTTGTAACAAGAGTAAGGAAAGAAGTGTTAAGCACACCAGGCTTAACAAACCTAGTAGGAAACTGGAGGGTATTGAATGAACCTTCTCTTTCAGATAAAAAATAATCGCATTCAGTTTAGAATGCGGTCCAAAACAAATTGAGAAAAATACAGCACCAATCTTAAAATAAATCTAGCACGTATTCAGACCAGATGACCCGCTAAGCACCATCCAGAGCTGGAAAGTGTCTTGAAAGAAGTAAATGAAGCAATACTCGGAGCCTATGATTCGACCGGCCTCTTACAAACAAGTAAAAGCTGTAGGGATGTAGAGCTACATCGAGACACTTACAACCTACAACAGAAATTAGAAAAGCTAATAAAAACAGCTTCAAAAAATTCGGTGAAGACATTCAATCTACACCTACAGCAACTACACTACACGAAGTGATGGCGAAGGGTAGGGTCGACACAGCAATGACACTCAGAAAGCTAGACGGTAGTGTTACGGAGAGCAAGGAGGAAAGAGCATTACTCTTACTCAACACTCACTTTCCGGAGAGCAAGTCTAGCATCACGAATGATGTAATAGGACATCAGAAAAGGCCCACTAGAGAAGCTATAGCAATGGCCAGAGACATATGGAATAGCGGTAATTTAAAATGGGCAATGGACATCTTCCAACCATTTAAAACCCCAGAAGTTGATGAAATAATCCCGGCCCTGCTCTAACGAGGACAGGAAGAGATTTTACCACACATAGTACGCATCAGTCAAAGTAGCCTAATATTGGGCTATATACCAGAAATATGGAGAAGGATCAGAGTCACCTTCATTCCGAAAGCAGAGAAAAAGGACACTATACACCTTAAATCCCTGCAACCCATCAGCCTCACATCATTTATTTTGAAAATGATGGGGAAAGTACTAGATAATTACATCCAAATGGATAGTGCGACTTCTCTCAAACTAGAATAGCAGAGACAGAGGTAGGACAAGACAGTATCACCCTCTGAACATCAGAGGATGCCCTGAGAGGAAGTAGCCTTTCCACTTATGTGAAGCTTAACTGTAGATCGACTCTTCTGTGATCTGACTGACCTCGGCACATCTTGTCAGGGCAATGCCGATGACGTGGTCGTGATTGCAAGAGGCAGATTCGAGAATAGCCTTTGTGACATAGTTCAAAGAAGGCTTGAATATACTAAAAAATAGTGCCAGGTAATGGGACTAGATATCCACCCCGCCCAAATCACCTTAGTAGCCTTCACAAAGAAAAAAAACCTCATTCATCGAAATGGATGGGAACGTAATTGAGTTGAAGTCCGAGGTTAACTATCTAGGGCTGACCCTAGATAATAAACTCCTATGAAAAAGAAGAAATTAACAAGACTACAAAAGCCTCGATGGTCTGAAGAAACTTTGCGGGAAAAAGCTAGGACACAAACCCAAAAATCCTGTAGTGGATGTACACTACAATAGTGGGTCCAATTATCACATATGGGGTAGTGATCTGGAGCAAAAGTTTTGGCTAATACCAGAACTACCTCTCGAAAGTTCCTTTGCAATGAAAACCTGCCCAATGGCGGCCATAGAAGTAATCCTAAACCTTACACCGCTATATATACTTGTGGACAGTATGGCAAAGAGAACAGTTTATAGGATGATGAGATATGAGATCATAAAACGCAGGTCCAATCTCTCATCCAGAAATCAACAAATCTGGAACATGCCCCAAGATGAAGTGAAAATGAAATTCAACTTTGTGAAAAACTTCAGCACAAAGTTCAGTCGCAAAAGCGAATGGAACAAAAACACCATTGAAAAACTCAACAAGAAATCTATTAAATAGTATACAGATGACTTTAAAACAACGGAGGGAACTGAAATAGGAGTGTATGATACTGGCACCAGATTCTATGAAAGTTTAGGTAAGTCATCAAGCATTTTCCAGGCAGAAATACATGCCATTAGGAAATGTGTTCATTTCAACAGAGAAAAAAACTATCGCGGCCAAGAGATTATCATGTCCAATAGTCAAGAAGCCATCAGTGCACTGAGCTCTCAAGTAATCAGCTATAATTTGGACAGGAATGCCTAGATGAATTAAATGAATTGGGTAAGGACAATAAGATCACCCTCATGTGGGTACCCGGACACACCGGCGTTGAGGGGAATGAAATAGTAGACAGACTCTCGATACCATTTCTGGGGCCAAAATCTTTCTATGGAATCAGTAGCAGCGTAATGCTGGAAGAACTAAAAATAGAAGAAAAAAGTAGGAGATCCAATTAATGGACGGAACTGCAAGGATTAAGACAAGTAAAAATACTTCTTAAGAACTACGACCAGAAGATATGCAAGGAATGCATGAATCTAAGTAAAAACAAAGTCAGAGTTCTGACAGGGATCCTGACGAGGCATTGCCACCTGAAGAGACACCTCAAGAACCTTGAATTGGTAAGAGAAGAAGAATGCAGGTTCTATGAAAACTAGAAAACCCTAGTATGCGGTTCTTGGAAGAACACCAAATAGAAGAAGGGGAGCTACCCACCTTGAAGTGGTCCAACATCCTAAGATTTCCAAGGAAAATAGGACTAGTGGACTTGCTTTAGCCGATAAGGTATCTCTTATGACTTGGCCGCATTAGGGGGGCACAAATGATCTATTAGGTCGAAGTGTACAGACCCCAATTCTAGGCACATACATATATACGTAGACGGCGTCAAAGAAGGTAATACAAATATATTGTTTGTTGAGAAAGATATTTATGTGTAAATTTCAATAATTTGAAATAGGTTGCGTTCTTGCAACGAATGTGTTTTGTATCATGAATACTGAAATTTGTTATCCAGTGAGTCTCGTAGTAGATTTATACAAAGAATTTTGGTAAAAAATACAACCAAGTTTAAGGTTTTTTTTAAATCGGTCTTATTGACGCCAAAGAATAAACGAAAACTTTGTTAATTTTATGCAATGGGTATATTGTTATCAAATATATTAAATAAAAAACGAAAACCTCTGCGACAGTAACGCACTACCTTCTACAAAAAACGGTCTGGATTAGAACTTCTAGCAGATTTAAATTTCCAGCATATTAGAGGCCAATACAAAATTAGGTAAGTTTTTCGAAGGAAAACGATATTTTTTGAAAAAACTTCAGTACATATCCCCTATTTAAAAGTCTTAGAACACAATTCTGGTCTTGATTTTCTTCAATATTTCTTCAGTTTTCTATAAAACCCTTAAAATCAGTTTTTATTCTAGAGTTAATTTTTCTCACTAAATAGTTGAAATTTTATTACATCCACAAATTAAATTTGCCTTGTGATCTTGATGTATCTGTGCTGTGTCTTTGAAATTTTTCACATTTGGCAGATTTTTCGAAAATCTGACGATTTAAATGATGTGAAATTTGATGCATCTGGACATATTTCAGTCTCATCCACATTAATCCGCGGTCTGCCAGTACATCTTTTGATAAGAAACTTATATATTTCCTTAATTTTCCATTTTAGCAATTTTGTATATCACTAGTAAAAATCTACGTCGTTCCAATTTTTAAATACATCGCATAGCAAGCAGAATCTAATTTAAAATCTGTCAAGTCAAAAAATGAAGAATTGCGAATGTTCAATAATTATTTTCTGCTTTTAAAAGGTTAAAATTTTTATTTTGTTTTCTCTTCTGTTTATAATTTTTTGCAGTAATTTTCGTTAATACCTTAATTTTTGGGTTTATTGTATCTACTGTAACGTGCTGAATTCAAGATCCTATATCTCGGTTTTTACCTATCATCCATAAGTTTTTAGAGAAGATAAGAATATAAAATATGATAATTCCAAATCATAAGCAATCTAGTGAATTTTCAAAGATTAAAAAAAGCAAAATCACTTTTTTTTACGAAATATACTTCATTTTGTATTGAAAAAAGTATAATACAATCAAATATGTTATTTCGTTGTCTTGTTTTGCTTGTGTTCGTCGGGATCGGTTTCACCTTTGAGGGTCCAACAATAGTCCACTAACATGTTTGGGGTCCATTTTCCACTATACCGCTTCTCTATTTGAACAATTTACTGGTGAAATCTTCTACTATGTTAGTCTAAAACCGTACCTAAATTGTCAGGGAAATTCCAAATGAGAGTGAAGAAAATGCAAGGTGACATGTTGCAGCCTGACATCTTGTAAGATTTGATGAGTTCTTCACTAGATCTTTGTAGTTTTCCAATTTCTTGTTACCTAGGACGTTGTTACATACATTTTCTTTTCTCGAAAGTGTAATTTCAAAATTTTTGTCTTTCAATAGTTTTCGTATTTGCGACCTAAGTTACAGCCATTTTTTAGCAACACAGTATTGATTCCGGCTCTGTTGTCCTGTAAGTAGTGCAATAACTATTAGATCGGCACAGGTATTCCATTTATGATCTTCGTATTTTATGCTTTAAAGTAATATACGGATGCTCTCCTACGTTTCTTTTATATTTACAGCATGAACCACGGGAACAGATGGTTGTTTATTTCCGTTAAACAACAAAACCGCCTTTAGACTTGTCTTCGAAGAGTAAATAACCAGGCGTCACTCGGTAGGTTTATAGAAAAGGCCAAGTTCGTTGATTAAACCCGAAATATCATAACAGAAAACCAGGTCTATTGCCAATAACCTTAAACCAGGTCTAGTAGCATTAAGAAAAATACTGCCAGCATAGACCGCGTTTTCCGAGGCGTGGAAATTTTCACACCTTTTTGTAGGAGATTCCACTGTTGTAAACGAGATCCAAGCAGCTGTGCCATTGTTTTAGAAAGATTCAAATTACAAATAATTTCATTGAACTCTTCCTGAAATACAAAATGTTGCTAGTACATTCGTAATCGTCTTTCTCTTGGAAACTTGGACCGGCTTTTGGTTCAAAATCATCTAGTTCACCCGATTCCGAGTCGATTTTGTATTTTTCTGGAGGCTCTGGAACAGGTTTGCAAAAAGCGTCATGAGATACAGATATTATGGCTGAAGAGATATTAGGATATTAAATTTTATATTTGCTTTTACTAAAAGACCCCAGGATTTTTGATAAGCAAAAGTAGCAATCATCAGCATGTTTCTGAGGTTCTCTCCAAATCATTGGCACTCCAAATTTCATAAACTTGTAGGTAGCCAGTAGCCATCCTATTAAGGTTTTTGAGCAAGTGTGGCAGCAAATTTTGTGAGCCCAAGTTTTGTCTTGATTGCCAACTTTGCACCCAAAATATAACTCGTAGGCTTTTCTTATAAGGGGGCTCGAAGTCTTTCGTTGAGCTTTCAGTGTTACTTCACCACATATATAACAGAAACTGTTGGGTTTGTTCACACAGGAATGCGATGACATCGTTTACACGTTACGAAAATAATAGCATTACTACCAATACTCGCTAGCTCTTTGCATTTCGCTCATATATCCAATATTGATCCGCTGACGACCGGCCGGCTGTTTATATACCCGTTTCGTAAATCTGGTATTTTCTAGAAACATCGGATATCGAGAGTATCAGAAGCGACTATAAAATTCCTGTATACGGGGGTCCTTCGATAAGTAACTGACGCTTCGACAACTACTGGGTATGATGAAATTTGGAAATACATTAGGTTTAATGAGGATTTCCGTTATTTTAAGTCCTAGGGGTAAATACTTATAGCGCTTTGCAATCAATCAAAATATGAGTTTGATATGTTTTGTTACGAGATACACAATTTTCAGGTCAGTGTAAGGATTACACAGGTGGAAATTATCGAAATAACACATTAGTTTTGCGGGGAAGATTTTCATGTACTTAGAACAGTATAATCGGAAGTGAGTTAAAATTCGATTACAAGATTTGATCGACAATCGACTACCCATAGGCCATAGACAGCAGTGAAACTATATAAAATGGTTTGATTATAAGGTATCAGGTTGCAATCATTTTTCTCCAAAAACTTTTTAAAACCCAATTTTAAAATTGTTTGATCGTAAACTCAGAATTTCTCTCACAAAATTAATAATTACAAGCTTCTTGGTCTTCACGCCCTAGTTTGTCATAGTTGAGCATATTCTGTTTTACAACGTAACAGTAAAAATATTGACCAATGAAAATTTTATTCAATGATGATAACTATAAAATAATACCTCTGAATAATGACATTTTTTTAAATTACCTTTATCAAACATATCCTCCCCAATAAATTAATAATTGTTCTGAAACTCAGCAATATATAATTTCCAAATATCAAGTTTCACCTTATAGGTTTATTTTTGTTTAATGGACCACACACACCACTGGTATAATAGGATGTTTGTAGATATTACATTAAACAGAACCTGCATGGAAAACTAACACTTAACCACTCTTGTAATCTAAATGGTTTAAATTACATATGTCGCGAGATAAATAATCATCCGGTATGGGCAACTTTAGTCAATTTATTATTTTAATTTTATTTTTTTACTTAAATAGTATCGGATGAACGGATGTACATATCGAATTTCTTTCAAGGGTGTCTGGAAATTTTTTTAACACTATAGAGTTATTTCAGACATTATTATCCTGTTCGCAAAGATAAAATGGATTTAATTTGGAGAATGCAGATTTAAATTAGCAAATGCAATATGTCACCAGGAGACTTCTCAAGACATGTTATTTAATTATTGTTATGTATGTGTAGGTGTGTGGAATGGGGGATCAGTACACTACGACCTAATAGATCTAGTGTGTAGCCCTTTTGCTACCTAGTTGTTAGGAATATCTTGCCGACTAGAGCAGATCCTCCAGTCCTATTTCTCTTAGGAACCTTAGAAGACGACTTTAAAGTAAGTAATTCCCCTTTTTCTATTTGATGTGCTCCCGAGAACCCCATTCTAGGATTTTCGAAAGCACTGCACTCTTCTCTTTCTATCAATCCGAGTTTCTTGAAGTGGTCCTCCAGGTGGCAATTTCCCGTCAGGATTACTGAGAGAAAGGTGACCTTATTATTCCTATCTAATTCGTTTAGTTCTTTTAGATACTCCCAGACCATTTTGAAGCTGACTACTTGATAACTCAGCGCACTGCTTGACGAGCCGACATGATAATAATCTCATGTCCACGATAGCTTTTCTCTTTGCTGAATCTAATACATTTCCTGATAACGTGTATTTCCGCATGGAAGATGCTTGGTGGCTTACCCAAGCTCTCATGATGTCTGGTTTTGGATCCATATACTCCTATTCCAGTTCCCTCCGTTGTTTTGGAACCATCTCTATACTATTTAATACAATTTTTGTTAAATTCTTCAAAGGTTCCATTCTGTTTTGCGACTCAACTTTGTGTTGAAGTTTTTCAAAAAGTTAAACTCCTCTTTCATTTCATTTTGGGACATGCCCTCAAAATTTGTTGCTCTCTTTCTGGATAAGAGATTTGGCATTCGTTGTATGACTTTATCTCTCATCATCCTACATATTGTCTTCATCGCCATGCTCTCCACAAGTATATGTAGAGGTGTAAGGTTTAAAATTATTTCAATGGCGGCCGTCGGGCAGGTTTTCACTGCCTCAGTTATACACGTACAGGCCAACATTTAAACTTTGAACTAGCAAGATTTTTCGATAGTATCAGGGTAGGGACAAGACAAGGGTTATTTTCAGCTTTCAACAGTGACAAAAATATGAGTTCAAGATTAATTTTTGAAATATTAGAGGAAAATAAATCTAAAATAAAATAAAAATCCGCTAGTAGACCAGAATATAGAGGTGCTACAAATTCGAGTTTATGTATGGGGACTTCCAGGTAGCGCTAAAGCCTCTGAGGTCAGATACCTACGAGTCTAAGTTAACTTGGGACGGTGAGCAAGTCCTAAGGTAATTAGCAAATAACAACAAGGTAATTTTAATGTGGGTACCAGGATACAAGGAAATCAATGGATACAAGCAAGTGATCAGCCTCGAAAAATAAAGAGTCAAATCCCCTTTTGCCGGCCCGGAACCTTTCTGTAGGTTAAAAAAACAGCCACATAAAAGCGAAGCCCTGAAGCTGGGAACAAAATCATATAAAATCAAGATGAAGCAATAAGTTCGGACAAAAACTTTATAAATATATCGCCAAAGAATGCAAAAATGTTTCTCAATCTCTCAAAAAAAGATATTCAAGTATTAACAAATTTTTTCCTAGGACACTGCTGTCTAAAATACCATATCAAAAATTTGGCAGAGACGGAAACAAGATTTGCCTTTTCTGCAACTGTGTAGCCGAAATAGCAAAACTGCTATAGACTTTTATTTGTAGAAGGCGCAACCTTGACGTTTAGAGTAATTAAACACTATCGCCATAGAAAAATAATAGACTTCGTGAAAGTATAAATATCCCAGTCTTATAGTCGAATAGAGGGACAAAGAAAGCCTTAATGACCCACTCAGAATCTATAATCTACAATGGTTATTTCGGTAAACATCAGTAGCACGAACTGATGCCGATAAATCCACAGTCAATGCCCTGAACTGTCTAGGGGGTAATCTGGGAAAAACACTGATAGCAAAAATGTGTGGATTCAATTAAAGTTAAAAAAAGCAGAATCATCACTGCATCTATCAGCAACGAAGCAGCGGTAAACAACATTTTTAGTGGAAGTCTCCAAGGAGGAGTTTTATCGCTTTTGCTATGGTCCTTGGCCTTAGTCAATCGAAGTCAACTGAATGACTTCATAACGCAAGGTTATGCTGATGACATAGTTGTCACTCTTCGAAGCGAAAATGAAGGAACTATTACAAGTCTTACGTAAACTACCAAGCAAGAAAGAACTACACGTTAATCTCAAGAAAACAGTCCTCGTGCCATTTAAAGGAAACGAAAGCTAGATATCAACGCTCTAACTATAAATGGAATAACACTGAGCTTTTCTTCTAAAAAGGTTAAATATCTGGGAGTAATAATAGATCAGAAACTGATCTAGAACAGCCATGTTGAAAAGATTCTACAAAAAGCAATAGTGGCAGGCTGAACATACAGTAACATATTTGATAAAAACCTATGGTTTGAGGCCGAAAATGACTTTATGGTCATATAAAATGATCATTAAATCTATAGTCACATATGCCTTCTTGGTATGGTGGCCCAAGATACAAAAAGTAACAGTTCAAAAGAAGCTGCAAAAAATACAAAAGTATAGGAGTTGTAGGGGCCATGCTATCATGCTTCATCGCAACAATAGAGGCAATGCTAAACCTACTTTCACCACATATAGTTATGATGAAGATGTCAGCAACAAATGCCCCCAAGCTGTTCCAAATTGAAAACCTCAAATCTGGAAATATTATTGGACATATGAATATTCTTGATATAACTCCAACATAATCTATATCGGAACCAACAGATGTTGTGTTTATTAGGTACGATTTTGGTATGAACTATGAAGTAGTAAGTGACTTCCACCAAGGAACAAAGAACGATTACCTCGACTAAAGAAGGATTCAAGGATATAATTTGTTTGCTGATGGATCCAAGATAAAAGAAGGGGTCGAAGCGAGAGTATCAGGCCCAAGTTTTGGGCTTGCTAAATCCCTAGGAAACATCCCCAACATCTTCCAAGCAAAAGTGCATGCAATCCAAATCTGCACCGAAGAGGATCTCAAGAGAAACACTTAGAATGCCAAAATATATATACTGTTAGATAGCTAAGCAGCACTAAAAGTTCTCAGGTCAAACACCTATGAGTCTAAGTTGACTTGGGATTGCAGACAAGCCCTAAAGTAATTGACATGCAACAACAGGTCAACCCTGATGTGGGTGGTAGGATACAAGAGAATCTAGGAAAAGAGGAAGTGGATAGCCTTGCAAATGGCGGCGCAAAAACTCCCTTTGTTGGTCCAAAACCTTTCTGTGGACCACCGAAAGAGGATCTCCGGAGCTGGAAGCAAAATCAGTTAAAATTAAGGTGAAATAAGATGCTTGGCCTCAGAGAAGAGAAGAAATTCATAAATCCATCGCCAAGTAACGCAAAAATACTTCTCGATTTTCTAAAAGGCTAGGATAGGTGAGCCATAGACGTAAGAGAAATTAGTATTGATATAGACTACGGATTCAATAGAAGAAAGTTGGCTCACGTTTAAAAAGAGATAGAGCGCTTTCAAGAAGTAGTACCTCTCTTTCTAAAGGCGGAGCTAAGCACAATACTTTAAGCGTCATTGGATATCCCTGTCACCTGACCGAAATTCACTTAACCGTGAGCCAACTTTCTTCTATAGGATCGGCAGTATTAAGTAATACTAATTTCTCTTACTTCTATGGGGTGAGCCTCCATGGGGTACTGAAGATCGGCTGGTCTTCTGGTTTAGGTTGACAGATTAGAAAACCAGTGGCGCCTCGAGTAATTGGTGACTACTAATCTATTTTTAAGCCTCCATTGGTTTCTGAATATCGGATAGCCTTTTGGTTGAGGTTGACAGATTAGGAAGCTAGTGGCGCCTTGGGTAATTGGTAATTACCAATCTTTTATTTTTGTTTAAGCTTAGGGACTCCTAGCCTATTTCTTTCTTAAGCTATTGAGAACCTTTTTTGCGTCTTTCGTGGCTTATGAGGCACCTAGGCTAGGCGGTTGTCAATTAACTGATTGACGTAGTTAAAAGAAGAAAGAAGGCAACAAGGTTTGTAAGGAGAATCTTTCAAGATATTTTTCATTTTTGTAGTACAGTCTTCGGTATTCATAATGACGGTTACACTGCATTTATCTTTTGGTAATATTATGATGCTGTCATTTTAGATCAGGTGTTTTAAGGCTGTAAGTTCTGCTGTACTCGGGTTCTGTTTCGGAAGATTCTCTGTTCTAAGAACTCTTGACACATCTTGCCGTATTTGCTTAGCCTTGTAGTTGTTTTTAGAAGAAAATTGGCTCGATTTGTACAATTATTTTCTCCATAGGGATCTTTTTTGGGGCTATTGCGTATATATAACCTTTACTTAAGACTGTTTTTTTTCGGTTTCAGACAGTTTGTAATTGGATATATTATAAACTGTTTTGTTGATTTTTGCTTTTTTGTTCTCTTGTTTTTGGTAGTTTTTCATGAAATTTTCAAATTTCTTCAAAATCCTTTTTTGTTCTTGTGGTTTTTGTAGTTTCTGTTAACCAATAGCAGATAACTTTACACATTTCTATAGGACAGGATACATTAGGTTATTCAGAGACTGGTAAAGTCGGTAGAGTGCGTGTTCCATTGTGCTTAGTGAGCATTGCGAGATTTTTCCGATTTTGAAAAGGTTCCTCATGTTATGGTGTGGTACGTTATTCTTGTAAGAGCTCGTTGCACGTTGTTTCCTCTGCATGTTATTAAAGAAGGTGAGGTAGCAATCAGCAGCCACAGAAGACGCCAAATGAGATTTTAGCCAAATGTCTACAAGTTCCGATACGCACTTGGGTTTTTTTTTTAAATCGACAGTTTTAGCCTATTTACTCTTATTCTTAATTTAAAAGAGTAAGTATTTTGAATGTCCTTACATCTCACCTACTTCCTCCGATATATATTTTTAGTTGTATCTAGCATATATAAATATATTTTACCCTTTACTAGCAAGATTTTTTGCGAGCCACCTAAAGTTTGTGTGTGTGTATGTGCAGCGGTGCTGCAAATTTGCTGCAACCAATTGCTGAAAGTTGCCGCAAACATCAAAAGAAAAATAACATTTTGCCATTTGTTAATAAAAGTACAACTAAAATGAGTTTTAGAGCACACCGGAAAATATATATAGATCAGCTGATAGCAATTTAGGTACTACCTACTTAAACGTATTAATGAACCAGTGTGAAATTCAAGAGATTTGAGATAGTCAATACCTAACGGGCCTACTTGATAAAAGACAGTTTAAATACGGAAATTAAAGGCTTATTACTTACACAAATTGCGGAATGCCATGCAGAAAACCTTGCAGGAATTCCCATAAATTTGCTAGAGACGTCGGAATATCGCTTTACCACACAAAAAGAAGTTTAGTAAAGGAATGCCGATCTAAATTAATCGCTTAATGAGCGCAATTAATTCTAGATGTCTTTAAGCTATAAAAGAGGAAAAATCTGAATTATTGGCAGTTGGTATGTGTTAAACAGAATAGTATAAAAATTTTTAATGGACAGTCAATATATCATACCCATTAGGAGTTGTAGATTATTTCATATTTATGTAGGTACTCGTGTATTTAATCTTTAAGAAAGTATATGGTTCGAAGAAAGGTTTTCTTTAATGATTATTATTATCGTTTATTATTAATTTAGTTATTACTTAAAAGTAATGCACGAAGATATTATATTAACGACTTAAATAGTTACCTCCTTAACAATGAAACGAAATAATTTTGGTAATTATATCATTCAACATAATCTACCTTAAGTTCAATCTACTTGCGCTACCTGTCCTTTAATAACTTCATCTATCAGAAAAAAAATATTTCTGTTGACTTTCACAAAATAGGTGTCTATCCAAG